>CM048755.1:479849320-481098070 GCA_026315105.1 Locusta migratoria | reverse complement strand
GATAACACAGCCGGTAGAGCACTTAGCTGGAAAAACAAAGATTCTTGGCCAAAGTTTTAATCTGCCAGAAAGTTTCACATTCTGATTCAGGGCGAAAATTCTTTCTTCTATATTCTCATCTCTATTTATAGCCGCGGCGGAGTGGCCAAGCGCATTGAGGCGCTATGCTCCGATGCGCGAGGCCGTTCCCCGTCGGGGGTTGGAATCCCCCTAGGGCGTGGATGTTTTTGTCGTCTTTAGTATCAGGTTGTTCATAAGTTTGTAAGTTTAGGGACTGATGACCCCGTAGTTAAGTCCCTTAAGCTTCACAAACATTTGAACATTTGATGGAAATAAGCACGAGTACAGATAGAGGTAGTATGGCGTACGTACGGTTGCAAAAGGGCGATAGATGTGTCATTTTAACTCAGGGGATTCATGTGAAAAGCTCTCTATTACCGCCGCACGACTGGAATAAACATGCTATGAACGCGGAGTGGTAGTTAGTGCTAGGCGCATCGAAACATTCCATTTCGGAAATCGTTAAGGAATTCAATATTCCGAGACCAACAGGCGCAAGAGTGTGCCGAGAATACCAAATGTCAGGCAGTTACTCTCAACATGGAGAGCGCAGTGAGCCACGACCTTTGCTTAGAGTTGTCAATGTGCTACGTTCGTAAAATATGCTAACTCCACCGATTTTTAACTGGAGTTCTTTTCTTTTACATTAATTGTCACGTGTAGAAATTATTGATTACTTTAAAAATGAGCTCAATTTTCTCATTTTTCTTCCGATTTCAAATGGAGCCCCTATGGCTCACGTACAGATATACTGACTGGGGTGACAATAGTCGTGGGATGGAAATAAGCCGCGGCGGAGAGGCCAACCACAATGAGGCGCTATGCTCCAATGCGCGGGGCCGTTTCCCGTCGGGAGTTCGAATCCCGCCTCGGACATGAATGTTTGCGTCGTCTTTAGTATAAGGTAGTTCATAAGTAGTTTGTAAGTTAGTGACTAAGCCCCTTAAGTTTCACAAACATTTGAACATTTTATGGAAATAAGCACAGGTACATATATAGGTAGTATACCGAGCGAGGAAGTGGAAAATCTTCAACCTGCAGTTGAGGGTGGCCTTAAAATCTCCACAGAGACGTTGACGTCTGCCAGGTTTCTGAACTATTATGAAGTAGCCCAACGGCTGAACCGGATGGGCCGTATTACACCTCCTTGTTGGAGGCGGTGGAATTCATCCTGTAGCGGCTGCTGGAGAGCTACGCGGACCTGCCGCGACGTGCAGTAACGTGTCTAAGGAGACGGGCGGTGCTGGAGGGATGCTTTGAAATCCTTGACGAACCCGATACAGTGCGAGAAAAGATCCTAGAATTCAATACATAGGGCGTCTATGTGGGGAAGTGGGACCTGAGATGATATAAGGTGCACGTGATTATCGATCGTAAAGCCGATCTATCTGAAGACATCCAGGCCATACAGTTCTGCAGTATAGGGGCTGTTGACCACCAGGAAGGAGACAGTTCTACTGACGGATTTATTGTGGTGAACTGTCCCAAGAGTGCAATTTCTTGCTTGTTATACATGAGAGCCGTCGTGAAGCCGGTTCCAGTGGCGGTGCACCCAGCGCAGTGTTGGTGTAGTTGAGTATTGAGACCACAGCTCTGGTATCCACCTGCATCTGAAGCGGCTTCTCGCGAGTGGAGACTTCGATGAACAGCTTGGAGGCGGTCGATGAATCATGTTGATTGATATCCACGGGAGCCGCGGGAGAGGCGTAGGGCAAGTGGCCAGTGGCGAGGCAAAAGAACAGCAGGCGGACACCAGATGTCCTTCGCGGCCGCAATGGTGACACGTCGCCCAGCAGTCCGGGCAATCTTCCCGTTCGTGGTGTAAATAACATCCTGGACTTGAAGAGGGGCGGAGAGGTTCCCTGCAGCGTCTCGGCGGGGGCGGTGGCAGTTGGTGTCACGATCTGCGCGGTAGACGGCCCGCCTCCTGGACCTTGGGGAAACTGTGCAAGACGAGTTTTGCGGCGGTTGGAGCGATGTGTGGGCGCCAGTATGGCGGCGACGTCCTCCCGATCGGCAGGGTGGGCATCGTGAGCTGCAGCGACGTCGGCACAAGACTCCAACCTGCGGTCGGCGGTTGTGGAGACTTCAAATTTGAACGCTAGCTCGATGATTTATTTGAATGATGGGTCGTCTAGTTTCAAGGCATCGTGGCGGAAGGCTGCGTCCGGAGCTGATTGTATCATGTGTGCCGAGACCATTTCATCAGCGTAGGATTCTCTTTGAGTTCCGCCGCCATTTGTCTATACGTCTGGTCGGGTTTCTTCCTACATTGTTAAAACTCCAATCTTGTCGACAGGTATCTGTGGCGATAATAGGCATTGATACATTCACAGATGCTGGTGAAGGAAAGTGTGTCTGAATCACGTGGCTAAAGTTTAATGAGGACGTACTGACGTGAAAGGTTCCATGAAAGGAAATAGGCCCTCTGGTCTTGTTCTTGGCTAATCTGATGAATCTTTGACAGGCGTTCTTTATGGCTGGCAGTACAGAATGCAACCATTCCATCCTTACGGTCGCTGTTGACCGTGTCCAGCTGCGAGGCGTCTACCCTGTTGATTGGCGAACGGCAGCCCGGCGTACTCGTAAAGTGCAGCGTGAGCTTGCGTGTTTATTACTTAATCTTCTTTCACGGTGAAGTAAGGCCCCACTTCTGCGGCTCATCTTGACAACCTTCATCAATTGTTCCTGTGCCTCCGCCAGGCAGGGCTCAACTATAAAAAGGATAACTATTCCTTTTTCCAACCTTCCATATCCTAACTAGGGCATGTCATATAACCAAAGGCATCTCCCCTACGTTTTCCTACATAGACGCTATCAATTGTCTGCCTCCGCCGAAGGAAATCCATCAATTGAAGTCCTTTTCAGGAAAGGTTTCCTATTACGGAAAGTTCATTGCATCATCGGCCTAGGTGGTCACACCCTTACATCACTTACACAGAAAAAATGTTCCATTCCACTGGTCACCTGCCTGCAAAGCCACGGTTGCCACCCTAAAACAACAATTGCAGTCGGCCTCTCGCCTCATGCTGTACGATCCTTCCTTGCCACTGCTCCTGGCAACTAACGCTTCCGAGTATGGGGTAGAGGCCGTTCTCTCCCATCAGCTCCCAGATGGGTCACAACGTCCAGTGACGCCGAAATAGGGGCTAGTATTATCTAAGATGTGATTTTTAAAAATTCAGTGAGGCGAAAAGCCGATAAGTTTCTCTGTTAATTTGTGTTTATTTATTGTCATTTGTCATTGTAATAACACTTGTCTATTATATTAATAAAATTTAGTATAATGATTATTGATGTATAATTCAGCTCATTTTATTTAACATTTTCTTTCTTAATGAAAAAAATGAGAGGGGCCTCGCAAAGGCGTGTTCGCCGACGCTCAGTTTTCGTCTAGCGTCGCCACTGCGCTTCACGGTTAAAGGGTTTTGACAGACGGGAGAGCTCGGTTCGCGATTATTAGGTGGCAGCTGTTCGCGATTAGACAACACGTGTCGAAATTTGCGGGCGAGGCAGCGAGGCAAGTTGGCGGGCGCGCTGACCTACGGCAGGCGGCAGCTCCGAGCAATTAAAATTTTAATGGCGGCCTGATGTGTTTCCCCGTCTGCTTTAATGAGCCCGCAGAAAACAATCTGGCCAGGCGTTAAGCGGGACGCGCCCTTTGACCGCGCCGCAGTTTACTCGCTGCCGTCTTCCGCGCCTAATCGCCTTCCTTGTTAAGCGCCACTTCGCTCGCTCCCAGCAGACGAGACACCCCAATGAAGTGGCGCACCGATCAGCATTCCGGACACAATCACAGACAGTCGCCAAACTCTCTAGGAAAAATTGCAGCTGAAGCGATACTGGCGCTCCGAGCGGCCGGTAGGGAATAAAGGCTAGTCTACACGACGACACTAGGTTGCGACACTCGTTTCATGAAATGAATTGCGCGCAAATGGTTTCGTGTGTGTCTGTAGACACGGCGCCAATACTATCCACTTCAGTTTCGTTGTTTTGCGAGGGCCGTAGTCGCCAGGAATGAAAGTTTTGATAACTGTAAGAATTGTGGCGGAGCTATTGCTTTGCCGCTCGCGGTGGCCGAGGGGACTGAGGCGCTTCAGTTACGGTCTACACGGCCACTACCGTCGGGGGTTCGAATCCCCCCTCGGGCATGGATATTTGTGCCGTCCTTAGTGTAAGCTAGTTCATAAGTAGTGTGTAAGTTTAGGGACTGATGACCCCGTAGTGAAGTCCCATAAACTATACAAACATTTGAAACATTTTTGAGCTATTGCTTTCCTGTGTTGAGCCACTGCATAAGCCTAAACATAAAAAAGAATAAAAAACGTTTTTGGGTTTGTGACTGGATTAAAAAAAGACGTCAAGCTCGGTTGCTTAGCGACCTCGCTAAAAGAAATTGTAATTGAAGACCCTAGAAGCTATTTTAATCAACTTAGAATGTCGCCGGAGCAGTTTACGTTTCTTTGAAACAGAGTCAGTAATGCAATAAAGAAACAAGATACTGTTATGCGTGAAGCATTGTAACCAGAACTGAAATTAGAAATTGCATTACGTTTCTTGTCAAATAGATATTCATCCCTGCAGTACCTGTAGCGTGTTCCCAAATCCACAAATGCCATAGTTCGTTTGTACAGGTATTTGGAATTGAATTATTTTAGTCTGCAGTTCACTAATCGTCAACCCATCAATATTTAATTCACGAATAATTGCTTCAAGAGCGCTAACACGCCGCTACTTAAAATCGCGCCGCGGTGGAGTAGCCGAGCGGTCTAAAGCGTCTCGCTGCGGAGCGCGCGGTTGCTCGCCGTGGAGGTTCGAGTCCTCCCTGGGGCATGGGTGTGTGTGTTGTCCGAAGGTTAGTTTATTTAGGTTTAAGTAGTTTGTAAGCTACGGACTGATGACCACGCAGTTTGGTCCGATAGATTTACAAACATTTGAACATTTGCTTAAAATCGCACAAACACGTATGCATCGCATATATGTTCAAAAACCGAATTATTTCTTCCGTTCCCCCCTTTATATTGAGTTTTGTTCTGTATTCGTTATAACCTAACCTAAAAACATGCGCAATCAGTTTCACCAAAGTTGGAAGGTGCCGAAAATGTTTAGTTTCGCCAAAGGAGTTGCGCGAACGCCTGCCGCGCATGCGCAATGGCCAGGACCGCAGTTTCATTAAACGTAGTGTCGTCGTGTAAACTAGCCTTAATAGTGGAATGGCCGGCCGCGGTCGCTGAGGGGACTGAGGCGCTACAGTCACGGTCTGCACGGCCACTACGGTCGGGGGGTTCGAATCCCCCCTCGGGTATGGATATTTGTGCCGTCCTTAGTATTACCTAGTTCGTAAGCAGTCTGTAAGTTTAGTGACTGATGACCCCGTAGTTAAGTCCCGTAAGCTATACAAACAGTTGAAAATTTTTCTGAATAGTGAAATGGCATGATACAAACTGAGAATTTTGCCGGATTTAATGCTGTTATTTTCATATTTCCTAGTCACTGAAAGTTGTTGTGAAGTTTCTATTACAAACACATAATTAAAGTAATATCACTGCTTCTTTTAATGGCAGTTTATAATAACTAACTGTCAGTGCAGTGTAATTCACACAGTTCACAATACTCGAGTCATATTCATATCGTCCAAAACATTTTGAAAGCAGAGATGACACGCCACCTGATGTGCTCACTTACATAAAAGGAACTGATTGATTGTGTGATTCTTCAGTTTCTCCCGGCGTATTTGATGATCAAAATATCCACGGGTGTACTGCCGGTCTATAGTGTCCAACGGGCACAATATTTCGGCGATCATACATGTCGCCATCATCAGGTGAACTGACGGACTGAGCTCCTGGAAACGCGCCGGCACGGAGATCCGCACGCTACGGCTGCTAGAAGGGAACTGGGTTCTAGCCTCCGCCGCAGCTATGGGAAGGCACATCTAGGGCGTGCCTTGTCGTCCACATAACGGAAAAAGCAAGTTATGTGGACGACACTTTCGTCATCTGGCCACATGGTATGGATAAACTCCTTGACTTCCTTACACATCTGAACTCCATACACCCCAACATCAAATTCACTATGGAGACTGAAACGGAGGGTAAATTGCCGTTTCTTGACGTCTTGGTCAAGAGAAGAGCTGATGGCACCCTGGGTCATAGTGTATATCGGAAGACAACGCACACTGATCTGTATTTACACGCAGACAGCTGTCACCACCCTTCACAGAGGAATGGGGTACTTAAAACTCTAGTACATAGGGCGCGCACTATCTCCGACGCAGAGAGTCTACCCCAGGAATTGGAACACCTGAGAACTGTATTTCGAAAAAATGGGTACTCAGAGTGGCAGATTCAGCGGGCTCTCCGCCCAACCACTACTTCACAACCTGTGGAAACGGAGGAAAACGCAAGGGAGGATGTAGGCACTGCGTTCGTTCCATATACCGGGGCACTCTCAGGGAAGATCGCCCGCATTTTGAGAAAACACCAGGTTGGAACTGTTTTTTGTCCGCACTGGTGGGGAGCGCTAAAGATGATCTCGGTTTGAGGAAGGCGGGCGTGTACCAGATTCCGTGTCAGTGTGGAAAGTCATATATTGGACAGACGATGCGTACAGTCTAGGATCGATGCGTTGAACACCAGAGGCACACACGATTGATGTATCCGAGCAAGTCGGCGGTCGATGAACATTGTTTGTCGGAGAATCACGCCATGGAGTATGAACACACTAGGATTCTGGTACAGACGTCGAGATACTGGGACTGCGTCGTTAGAGAGGCCATTGAAATTCGCACAAGTGACGACCTCATAAACCGTGACTCTGGCTATAATCTTAGCAAAGCTTGGGAACCAGCGATTGGGTTAATTAAGAGTAAATCTAGCAAACGTAACGAAGTGACGCCACGGCGGACAGAGCCCTCACACCGACGTATTCTCAGACGCCGGCGCAATCGGTTCCACTGCGCGGCCGCGGCGCGGGACGCGGACCGCGGAGGGGTCGCTCCGCGGGCCGAGGGTATTTAAATGGCCCGCTACTGGGCTAGAACCAGTTCCCTTCGAGCAGCCGTAGCGTGCGGATCTCCGTGCCGGCGCGTTTCCAGGAGCTCAGTCCGTCAGTTCACCTGATGATGGCGACATGTATGATCGCCGAAATATTGTGCCCGTTGGACACTATAGACCGGCAGTACACCCGTGGATATTTTGGAACTGATTGTGGTTATGTTCGCGTGGTCGGTGCGTACTGACATGTTGCACGAGTTTTGTTTTAGCGGATTTCGGTTGTAATATTTTCAAAAGTACACACGATTTTTACATTGTAGGGGACTTGATTCTACATTTCCGTATAAACCATCTTTTTACCTTGTCCTTGCTTCTGTCCCTTTCTTGTACCTATCATAGCCGGCCGAGGTGACTGAGGCGCTCCAGTCACGGTCAGCACGGCCACTACGGTCGGGGGTTCGAATCGCCCCTCGGGCATGGATATTTGTGCCGTCCTAGTTCGGAAGTAGTTCATAAGTAGTTTGTAAGTTTAGGGACTGATGACCCCGTAGTTAAGTCCCATAAGCTTAACAAACATTTGACCATTTTGTACCTATCATAATTTTTTTAGCTACCTGTACTTAGCAGGTATCAAACTGAATATCGTCAAGGAAGTGACGTGCTAACATTAACAGGTTATATATGAACATATTATTTATTTGTAGCTACCTATTCACTTTATCAAACTAGTAGGTAATCTCCAAAATATGTTAGTACACAGGCTTAACATTTTTGTGAAACTGAGGTACGAAACTAAGCATGCTGTACACAAATAATTGATTAACTGCTACTGGAAGCATTCAGACATTACTTTTATACAGCAGTAACATTATGAAGTAGTAGTCCAGTATTTGCGATTCTGATTGAGACCATAGCATGTCTCCTCCCAGAACCAAATTTCCAATCTATCTATACTGTATTGACGAAGGTCCCCTACCAATTAATCATAACTAGAGGACACGTGCGAATACTTCGCACCGTTAGTGGAATGACAAAAACTTGGGGAAAAATGGAAGTTGAATGTTCACGCATAGCTTTCTTCAGAATCAATCAATGTACGTGTTTAAAAGCTCAAATGAAAGAGCTCGATGCGCTGAGTGTTGTTACGTCAGAAAGAACTGCATACCTTAATTACAACCGAAGATATCGTAAAACAAACCAATTAAAATATTCAGTGCAAGGACAGAAGGATACCGCGTTTGAATAGTGACCCTGCTGAAGTCGAGGTCTGGTGAAGTCCTGTGAGGCAGGCACTGTGAATTCTTCACGTAGCAGAAAGTCTTCCGGCGCAAAACTGTTGTGCTCATTTTGTCACTTTACCAACGTACAATATATTGAAATACGTTGGTTTCACATTTAAAATAAAACTATACATCTGCTCAAAACTTGCAAATATAAAATTGCTAAAGCATGAAATTAAATGATTTTCTAAGATAAAAATTCCTGTCTAGGAAAATTACATTCCTCAGGAAATTCTCAGCGATTTTTATCCCATGTATACAAAAGAGTTGGGAACTACTTATCTACATTGCTTTCAGATGTACAGATATACGTCGTACAGTCAATAAGTTCTGAAAATGTTGAAATGTTTGTGAAGCTTTGGGACCAAACTGCAGTGTTCATCAGTCGTTAGACTTACAAACTTCTTGAACTAATTTATGCTAGGGACAACACACACGCACAAACGCGCGCACCGAGGAGGGCGTACTCGAACGTTAACTCCGCAGCAAAGCATGGCCACTCCCGCGGGGCAGTTAATTCTGAGACTTAACGCCTGGAGAATAGGCACCTACACGATTCCGTAGCCGCGGTGGAGTAGCCGAGCGGTCTAAAGCTTCTCGCTGCGGAGCGCGCGGTTGCTCGCCGTGGAGGTTCGAGTCCTCCCTGGGGCATGGGTGTGTGTGTGTGTGTGTGTGTGTGTGTGTGTGTGTGTTGTCCTTAGGTTAGTTTACCTAGGTTTAAGTAGTTTGTAAGCTACGGACTGATGACCACACAGTTTGGTCCGATAGATTTACAAACAAACAAACGATTCCGTATGATACGCACACTACCGCATTCCAGGTGGCTGATTGTCGTTTAGGTTGAGGATCGTAAAGGAAACTCCTCGTTTCGTCTCCTTTTATTATATGGTTGAGTAACGTCGGATCATCGTGTGCACAGCTGATGTCATCACAAATCGTCATGCCATCATCATATTGGTCTTGCGACAGGATTAGTGGCACAATGCTGGGTAACACGAGACATTTCGAGGTCGCTCGTCAGAACTTTGTGGCAAGTACCATGGCTGACCCCCACTGCTGCCGCGAGAGCGTCTGCCGACTGGTAGCGGTTAGCACACACCAGTGTTCAAACTTCCTGAAGCTTGCGTTCCGTTCCAACTGTTAATGGCCGACCAGAATGGACATCATCTTCCAGATCATTCCGTCCATGCACAAGCCGTCGGTGCCGCCTATGTCCAACGCTGCTATTCAGTGCGTCCTCGCAGTACACCTGCTACAACATTTCAAACGTTTCGGCAACGGTTGTGCCTAATTTCTAGTAGAACTTGATGTTTGCTCGTTGCTCAAACTGTGACAGGTCAAGATCCAACAGGCACTTTCAAGTCACCGTCACAACAACGACCGCACGTCTGCTTCCAGTGCAACAAGCACTCGACTGTCTCTTGCAGGGACGAGACATGGTACCATCCCACGACGCCACCTATGCGTTATAGTGCACCGCAGGGCTGTCATGCGGTTAGTCTCTGAACTTACGCATATGTAATATATTTTATAGTATCACTCTCTTAACAATTTCTTCTTCTCGCAGTTTCATCCCACTTAACATTTAGTCTTATGTACAGAAACTTACAGCTGATTCTCACGTAACAGTCATTTGTTGGAAGCTGCCACTTTTCTGCCACATATGGTGGCGGAAATAATTTGTATCAGTATTTTACACTGTAGTTTGATAGTTTAAATTATCTAGTACGGTCTCACACGAGCTCAAACTGCTCTTTGAAAGCGTACAATTCGTGTAAATGATTTGGTCAAAGCTGTATAAAATTTCGAGGAACGCATACTTCATTAATAGCAGGTGTCAATCACTCTAACCGCATTACACATTGAAATGAGCAAGAACTGTCAAATGTGTGACCTAAAAGCCTGAGTTTGATAGTGTTTGAATGTCAGAGCTGTGACAGCTTTATTTTGCCGCTTTCTCCGGTGATTTCATTACATGTCAGCAGTACAATGGTACGAGTGAAACACGAGAAACACAGGTTTTGTAATTCGTTTCTCTAACACCGTAATTATTTTAACTACGTCGAAAGAAGTGTGTAAGTGATAAAAATTTAACCCAAGTTCAGATGTAAGATTCTTTACGGAAATCCTTAGAGGTAACTAAAGGTGAAAACATAAATTTCAATTTAGCTTCTGAATTATAATAGCCAGCAAGATTTTCCTATTGTCGATTAATAATACAGCGTATTAGGCGGTTTCAAATTTTATTAACTATTCATCATGCTCTTTGGGACAATACGACCCAAAGCTGTTCATGGCACGAGGCACTACGTAGTGTACAGTGTACATAATGCTTATTACCAATTTTTTAGCTAAGAAATTAACAACATCCCCAAAAATTTGAGTGTATACGAGTAGATAACACACTACAGAGAGAAGTTCACAATTACTTGGAGTAACTCTCTACAGAATAGAAGGTATGTGCAAAAAAAGAAACCTTTCAATTTACATTTGAAGACTTAGTTTCACGACTCAGTTGAAAATAGTCTACTAAACAGTCCACTCTGTTTTATACAATGCATTTCTTCAGTCTGGTGTTCACTGCAGGGATGTTACAGTTTTTTCTGAATGAAGTAAATATTGTCAATTACAAGGCCAGCGTGGAATGTATGTACAGGGGTAGCACTGTTAGAATTCCGAGACACATGAAGAACCGTATACGAGTTCGCTAGTTGACTGACTTCCAAGACAGCTTTTCATATAAACCGAGATCTAGGAATTTAAAATTGTCAAGTTCACTGACTTTCATCTTTTTACAATAAACTATATAGTTTTGTTAAAATAAACAAAGAAAAACTTTCTTGAACTCAGCGTTTAGCCCGGGTAGTCCTCACACACAAAATAAGAAACTGAATTTCAAATGGATACTCCTTTTTTATTGCCAAACAACGTGTCTGATACATAGCATACTGAGATATTGCGATACTCTCCTATGTGCTGAATTGTTAAAAATTCTGTATTATCTGTGAAACTAATGGCTAGTTGACTACATTACATAACTAACATTCTTTATAAAGTGGTTTCACTAATAAAAGTATTTATCTAACACGAAAGGTGCATTGCTCAATTGACTGAATACAGAACTAACAGATGGTGCACAGATCTTCATAATTCTCTCTTCATAAGCCTCCTAGATATGTTATTACTGTCATGGGAGCCTTTACTCTTCAGAAATTTAATAATTCATTCCATTTCCTCGTTTCTTTTAATCATGGATATGCATGTAATAAATTACCTCTCGGTCCTTTGTAAGATTTTTTCCAGCTATCACCACGCACGTACTACAAATTCTGGGAAAACATCATATAAATTACGATACTTAGTGAATTTTAATGTGATATTTGACGATACGTACCACAGTTGTGGGCGATGAAATTATATTTCAACGTATGAGAGCCAACTCGTCTCCAAATACCCAAGATTGTTTGCATTACAAAAGAAGTACAGGGCGGTTATAATTAAACTATTTCAGAGGGATCCCAGGACTAACGAGCTTCCATAGGGTAATGAAACTTCGTGGAAACATTCGCAGCGCCACCAAGAAGAGAAATAACGAATAAACCATTGAAAAAAACATTTTAAGTTCCACATGAGGATAATAGTTTACTTATTAATTGCACACACTGTTTCCGTTCCAGGTTAAAAAGTTGCTCTTTCTGACGACCAACAGTATCCACGACAGTCTAGAACCGCAGCAGAGATTACTCTACGGCTGGCCGATATAGCTGGGATGGTGGCTACATCCCGCGCTATTCTCATCTTCAGCGAGCAACGTGTGTTAGTGTCCCTTCGATAAAACCTGTCCTTCATGTAGTCGCACAGTCAGAAGTCACATGGATTCACATTTGGAGAAAACGCATTTTGGCCACTACGGTCGGGGGTTCGAATCACCCCTCGGGCATGGTTATTTGTGACGTCCTTAGTATTAGTTAGTTCTTAAGTAGTTTGTAAGTTTAGGGACTGATGACCCCGTAGTTAAGTCCCATAAGCTACACAAACATTTGAACATTTTTTGAAAACGCATTTTGTAACGTACGACTTATTCTATTTTGTCTATATGTGTTACGGGGCAACCGAGTACCTCTCGATCAGTGTGACGTGCATGTCTATTGTGCATATAAATAGTAGGGTCCGAAACACCTCTCCCGTAGAACTGATCACATGTTGGCAAAGTAGATTACAGAAAAGGATACAAAATAAAAATATAACGACTACTATCATCTCCTAAAAGGTAAGTCATGACAAATACCCACGCAGATGCTACGGTGCACAGTGTGAAAAGCATTCATATAAACTTGGATGTCCATATACTAAATAATTTTATGTATAAAAATACCAAATTACGAAAAGCTTAATTATAACCACCTAAATTCTCTACGTTTAAATGACTAGAAGCTACTAAAAATGTCATTTTCACATTTTGTTAATTTTCCGGCTTATATTTGAAAAAAGAATGTTTTTTTCTGATAACGCGTTATTCATATATATTACATTGCTACTTAATCGGTTTTCAGGAATTGAATCTAACAAGGGGAGGCCACGATGTTCGGATCATGGATTGTTTTCAAACTTTGTACCCTTTTAGCATATCATTAGGAAAATGTGGAAAGACTAAGGCGCAATACATAAATGATTCCGAGAAAATCGCAGTAGTAGTTTTACGCGTCGAGCATTTAACCGTGTGGTGAAGCTCTAAGTAAACCAAAGCGGTGGACCTATGGAAAATCGGTAATCGGGCAAAGGCACTTGTTGACCATTCCAGGGCAGTAATATAAGAAAACAGACAGAAAGCTAAAGTTCTAAATTTAACCTTTAAGAAGTCTTCCACGTAGGAGGACCGTGCAAATGTACCATCATTTAATCAACGCACTAACTCCCAAATGGAAGACATAGTAATAGGTATTTCCAGTGTAGAGAAGCAGCTGAGATTGTTAAATACAAAAGAGTCTCCTAGTCCGGATGGAATATCAGTTCGGTTTTACAAAGAGTATTCTGCGGCATTGGCCCCTTACTTAGCTTGCATTTATTGCGAATCTTTAATTCAGCGCAAAGTTCCTAGTGATTGGAAAAAAGCGCAGGTGACTCCCATTTATAAGAAAAGTAAAAGAACTGAGCCACATAATTACAGGCAAATATCGTTGACATCAGTTTCCTCTAGCATTTTGGAGCATATTCTCAGTACGACTATAGTAAATTTCCTTGAGACGGAAAAGCTTCTTTCTGTGAATCAGCACGTGTTAGGAAACATCGTTCGTGCGAAAGGCAGCTTGCCCTTTTCTCACATGACTTCTTGCGAGCCATGGATGAAGGGCAACAGGTAGATTGTGTTTTCCTCGATTTCAAAAAGGCATTTGACGCGGTGCCACACTGCAGACTGCTAACTAAGATACGAGCATATGGAATAGATTCACAGATTAGCGACTGACTGGAAGACTTCCTAAGTAATAGAACGATGTAAGTTGCTCTAGACGGCGAGTGTTCATCAGAGACGGGTGTATAGTCAGGCGCTCTTGATGCATTCGCGTCTTTAAAATATCTAGGAGTAACAATGCAGAGAAATATGAAATGGAACGAACATGTAAGGTCAGTTGTGAGTAAGGCGGACAGCCAACTTCGGTTCATTTGGAGTATTGCTCAATTGTTTGAGACCCGCAGCAGATCAGTCTAAAGGAAGACATAGAAGCAGTTCAGAGGCGAGCAACTAGGTTTGTTACTGGTAGGTTCGACCAATGCGCGAGTGTCACGGAAATGCCCCGGGACTCTAATGGGGATCGCCGGAGGAAAGACGACGTTCTTTTCGAGAAATTCTGTTGATGAAATTTAGAGGGTTGGAATTTGAAGCTGAGTATAGAACGATCTTCCTGCCGCCTACTTACATTTCGCGTAATGATGAGAAAGACAAGGTAAGAGAAATTAGGACTGGTATAGTGGCATATAGACATTCGTTTATCACTCGTTCACTTTGGGAGTGAAATAGGAAAGGAAATGTCTCGCCTCCGCCACGCACTTTACGGTGGATTGCGGAGTATAGATGTAGACGCCGGGCGCTGTGGCTCAGCGCGCTCTGTAATAATAATAATAATAATAATAATCCAAATACTCAACGATTTCTGGATGAACGGAGAAACACTGTTAAACTTTTTGCCTCTCGTAACTCCTTTGATTAAAAAACAAGAAAAATTGTAGAACAATACACGATAAAAGTGAAGCAATATTACAATTTCTGGCGAGCTGATAGGAAAATAAGGATCTCAGATACCCATATACGCGCTTACGTAATACGAGAATGTTCCCTAACGTCCATCTCTTTCCGTATGACACCATTAAACACCATTTCTGTATCCTATATTTTTCTGGGTTCCCTGCCCAGCCGAAGTGTTGGTACGAAGAAACGCTGAGGGATATTTGGGGTGTACGTGTGTGCCGCATCCCGCTGCCACAGGGAAGAAACAAGCCAGCTTAAGGCTTAACGTTCTCCTTCAAAGGCGCCGCCGCCTGCGGCGATTCACGTGATTGTATCTCGTGGGCGTACCACGTGCGGAAGTCTGCGGCAACCGCAGCTCCGCACAGTTCTCGCTAGTCTCTGAAGCCGTCAACAAGGAACAAGTATTACGGTTTCACGCCCCGTCGTCACTGAAGTCATTACAAATGGCCTTCGTTCAGTGCAGTAGATATATGAGTGACTAGCTGAAAACCCGGCGTTGCCCAGGTATTTATTTATTTATTCCTGCCATTTTTCAGGTATATATTCACTTGTATAAGGGCTAAAGGTTTGAAATTATGTTTAAAGTTTGTTGCAAGTCGCTAAGTACTCTCATTCTCATATAGCGTATTTATAAATTCTCGCCGCAATTTGGGGCAGTTTTTTGCGATTCCTGTTCTTTATGACGTCATATCTTTTGAACCATGTGTAGTATGTGATTCTTATCCCCGCAGCAATTGTTAACTCACAGTAAGGAATGTGTGTACCAAATTTCGTTGAAATCGGTCCAGTGGTTTAGGAGAAAATGAGCAGCATTTCGCGCATCTCATTGTTTATGACGTCATATCTCGTGAACTATGTATTTTACGTGATTCTTACACTTACGGCGACTGTCCTCATGGATTAAAGCTTACGTGTACAATATTTCATAAAGATTGGAACAGAACGTGTATGCAACACGTACACACAAACATACGGACTCTCTGCTTTATATATTAGACTAGCTGAAAACCCGGCGTTGTCCTAGTATTTATTTATTTATTTATTTATTTCTGCCATTTTCAGGTATATATTCATTTGTATAATGGCTGGATACCTGTAAAATCTCTTGGGAATAAAATTAGCAGTAAAGAAGTGATAGTTTAAAACCTGGTGCGTGATGGGGCGGTTTTCCATGAACGTTACTTTTTATGTGTCATACTGTGATACAATTTAGAAGGTACACTCAATTGCATATGTGTAAACTGCCTGTAAAATTTCCTGCGGCTATTATTTGTAGTGTAGAAATTAAAAAATTGTAACGTCATACTGAGTGCCTTAGTTTTAGTCCATAAACAGCGTAACGTTACTGTTTATGTGTTTATATCTCATGAACTACGTGTCGGAATGTGATACAATTTAGAAGCTACATTCAACTATATATGTGTATACTGTCTGTAAAATATCCTGTCGCTACAATTTGTAGTGTTCAAATTATAAATTGTAAAGTCATTCCGAGAGCCGTAGTTTTACTCCATAAACAGCGGAAAAGTAGTAAGCGAGAAACTTTTTTCCTTTCATCATTTTACTAAGGTTGCCAGCGAGAAAAAGTTTAATAAAGGTTTGAAATTATGTTTAAAGTTTGTTGCAAGTCGCTAAGTACTGTCATTCTCATACAGTGTATTTCGAAAGTCTCGACGCATTATATGGCATTTCTTGCGATTTCTATTGGTTATGACGTAATACCTTTTGAACCATGTGCTGTATGTGATTCCTAGCCATGCAGCAATTGTTACCTCACGGTAAGGAATGTGTGTACCAAATTTGATTGAAACCGGCCAATGGTTTAGGAGAAAATGAGTAGCTTTGTCGCAAAATGAAGCAGTTTTTCGCGCATATCATTGTTTATGACGTCATATCTCGTGAACTATATATCGTATGCCGGCCGCGGTTGCCGAGGGGGACTGAGGCGCTCCAGTCACGGTCCGCACGGCCACTACAGTCGGGGGTTCGAATCCCCCCTCGGGCATGGATATTTGTGCCGTCCTTAGTGTTAGCTAGTTCGTAAGTAGTTTGTAAGTTTAGGGACTGATGACCCCGTAGTTAAGTCCCATAAGCTATACAAACATTTGAACATATCGTACGTGATTCTTACACTTACGGCGACCGACCTCTTGGATTGAAGCTTACGTGTACAAAATTTCATAAAGATTGGAACAAAACTGTAGATTTGTATGCAACACGTACACACAAACACACGGACACTCTGCTTTATATATTAGATTTACGTTGCCTGTATTTGTTACTCTACTCGCATTGCTCCGTGGACTGTTAGCTTACTGGTCAAATGTTCAGATGTTTGTAAATCTGTGGGACTTAACTACTTTGCTCATCAGTCACTAGGCTTACAAACTACTTACACTAACTTACGCTAAGGACAACAAATACACCCATACCCGAGGGAGGAGTCGGACCTCCGACGGCGAACAGTGGCGCGCTCCGCAACTAGGCGGCTTGGAACGCTCGACCACTCCACCACGACTGCGTAGCGTTCAGACAACTTTCGCTAAGCTCTATTCTTGGCTCCTGGCTAGCGTTCACTTCCTTATTAACTGTGCTGTCATCCACCACAAGCAACAACAGCTTCATCACAACTCTGAGTTATCATAAACTGTGCACTCCCTGCAGCGAGTAGTCGATTCTGGAAGACTTTACAATTTGAATAATGACAAATTTGTGTGCGACAGAATCTTTTGCTGTCTGACTCACTACAGGGATAACGCAAACAATATCCCTATTTGCCTTACTGTGATAGGCTTTTTGAAATAATGCTCCTGAAACAAAGCTTACTTTCCTATACATCATTAAATTATTTTCAGCAAATCTACTTACATCATAATACTTGATAAAGTGCTCCTAAACAGATTCTTTATTAACTTTCGCAGAATGAATATAGAAAATCATCGATTGAAATGAGTGTTGCACTGAAAAGGACCACAACTGACACACAAACTTACACTATTAGACTGTTGCCTTTTCTAGCCCCGCTAGGGAGTAAAACAGCTGCGTCCGTGGTTTTGCACCCACGTAGCTGCATACGTGCCGACTGCGACTGCGCTGTACCATATTATGCAGTGCGATCCCTTCCCATCATAGCAGGAAGGAAGGAAGATTAGGTTTTAGCGTCCCGTCGACAGTGTGACCATTATAGACTGAGCACAACCTCGTATTGTTTTGTTCAGGATGAAGAAGGAAATCGACCGTGCCCTTCGAAAGGAACTAACGGAAAACATAAATCTGGATGGCTAGTCCATTGTGTTGACCACTGGGCCACCTCGCTGGGCTATCTCATCAGCGTCCTCACTTATGCCCACTGGTGGGGATATGAATTCCATTCTCCTCTGAAAAGGCCACATATGGATGCAAGCAGCCTTGTTTGTGCCAGTCTGTGGAGGACTATCTCAAAGCCAGAGAGGGCGCGAGATTCCTGCACGTGGGTCAGCCTCCAACATTGGCAATGATGCATAACGCTAAACAGTAGTTTTACACGTTGCTGAGACTCAGACATGCCATCTACAAGAGCAGGGGCAAACTGTTCAATGGGGCAATGCTTCTCAAGGACAATGCTTGACCACATGTGGCGAAAGTAGGCCCTCGTTCTCATTCAAAAATTTCTGTGGCAGATCGTGAACAAATTTGTAATCTCGATACTCGTCATGTGAGTCGCATACCTTTGACTGCTTCAAACAATCTCTGGAAAGAAGTGCACCTTTAACAAGGAAGTGAAGCTCCATACAGGAGTTTGCAATCGATATTGTCATCTCCCATTCTATATACCGAATCACTATCAGTTATAATAGAGTCGAAATGAGGAATTTGTTGCCCATGGTCTTGTTTTATACATATCTACGTAAACACTCCGCAGTCCACCGTAAGGTGCGTTGTGGAGGGTACTTTGCACTAGTTCTATCCATTTTCTTTTCTGTGCCACTCCCAAATAGAACGAGGGAGAAACGAATGCTTGTATATCTCTGTACTAGTCCTAATTTCTCTAATCTTTGTGGTCTTTAGGCGAAATGTAAGATGGCGGCATTAGGCTCGTTCTGTAGTCAGCTTCAAATTCCAGCTCTCTAAATTTCTTAAATAGTCTTTCTGGAAAAGATCGTCGCTTTCCGTCCCGCGATTCTCATTTGCGTTCCCGAATCATCTTTGTAAAACTCGTGCATCTATCGAACCAACTAGTAACAAACGTAGCATCCCTTCTTTGAATTAAGTCTTCCCGTAAAAGGATCTGGTGTGAAACCCAAACAGTTAAGCAATTCTCAAGACGGGGTCTCACAAGCGTTTTATACGCGACCTGCCGGCCGCGGTGGCCGAGGGGACTAAGGCGCTCCAGTCACGGTCCGCACGGCCACTACGGTCGGGGGTTCGAATCCCCCCTCGGGCATGGATATTTGTGCCGTCCTAGTTCGAAAGTAGTTCATAAGTAGTTTGTAAGTTTAGGGACTGATAGCCCCGTAGTTAAGTCCCATAGACTTTACAAACATTTTTATACGCGATCTCCTTCAAAGGTGAACCACAAGCGTTCTATACGCGATCTCCTTTAAAGGTGAACCACATCTTCCCAAAACTCTCTCTAGTAAACCGAAGACGAACACCTACTTTTCACGACTGTCCATAAATGCTCGTTCCATTTCATTCGCTCTGCAACGTTACGCGTAGATATTTAATCGACGGTACCGTGTCAGGTAACACACTAAAATGTTGTATTCGAACACGATGGGACTGTTCCGCTACTCGTCTGCATCACGCAACCTGAAAGGTGTGCCAAGTATATGACTGTAGAGTGGTGACAAAGAGAGAGTTTGAAATGTCTTTAGTTGGCACCAGGTAGCGGGGCTTGGCTGGTGACGGCGCGTGGAGCCTCCTTGTTATGCTGCAATACCGCGCCTCGCTGACTCGGCTCGCGCCGCGCGGAAACCTTCGACCGGCCTGGCTGAGACAGCTTTTCATCGTACCGCCGACTGCACTGTACCAACACCGTCTAGAGGCGAGACCTCACTGCAGGCCGTGTCACGTTACAGCAAATAGGACCGAGGCGAACGAGAAACACAAACCGTGACGCGTACGTCTCGTCACGTGATCAAGGTAGGCGTGAGACAACTGGACCGCTGGCTGACTGGCTGGCCCCTGCGCCATATCCCACTGCCTCGTAGCGGCCAGCCAGTCATATAGCGATCATTTTGGCTCAGGCCTAACGTGATCACGTGTTGTGACGTACGCACTGTTATCACGTCGTCGCCTTTTGTTGTTTACTCGTCCTGTTCAAAAATCAAATGTTTGTAAATCTATCGGACCAAACTGCGTGGTCAATCAGTCCGTAGCTTACAAACTACTTAAACCTAGGTAAACTAACCTAAGGACAAACAGTCACACCCATGCCCCAGGGAGGACTCGAACCTCCACGGCGACCACCCCACGCTCCACAGCGAGACGCTTTAGACCGCTCCTATTCCACCGCGGCTTACTCGTCCTGGTCTAGTAGTTAGGAAAGGGACTGCTGCAGGAACCGCTGTAATCTGTAACAACTAGTCAGATTAATAATAGAAGTTTTATTGGCTGAAACAAATGTTCAAATGTTTGTATAGCTTATGGGACTTAACTACAGGGTCCTCAGTCCCTAAACTTACAAACTACTTATGAACTAGCTAACACTAAGGACGGCACAAATATCCATGCCCGAGGAGGGATTCGCACCCCCGACCGTAGTGGCCGTGCAGACCGTGACTGACGCGCCTCAGTTCCCTCGGCCACCGCGGCCGGCTTGGCTGAAACTGATAATACTCAACTTAAGAACATAAGTCTGTTTCTTCTTTCTTCTTGCTTCTTGCGGCGTCGTCCATATGAGGCTAGGTGCGCTGTGACCTACTTACTGCTACGTTCGTAGCCGCGTTCTTACTTAGTGACTGCCTGAGTTCTAACTAGTAACTGTCGTATTCGTGAATAGCAACTGACGTCTGTCAAGACAATGTCGGCCTAGATATATTGCTTGTAGCAGGCGCACATCTTTGGTTTCTCCCTCCAGGATGCGCAGCGCCTGCTAGTGATTGGCTTTCGGTCGATCGCTGCCTTCTCCAACACGATCGTTTTCTACATCTGGCGTGTGGCGCTGACTTTACGCCACAACATGCGCCATGGCCTGCCTTTTCGTTGGTCACAGAGTAGGCCGCGATCGCTAACTGACTGGCTGCCAATTTGGGGTGGGGGGAGCCTACTGTCTCGAAGAGGCCAGCCAGTCAGCTAGCGATCGTGGCCTATTCCGTGTGACGCGAACACGGATTGTGCTAAGGTCTTGTCTCTAGGTAGTGTTGGCTGCACTGTACTGTGTGGGTTGTGAACCTGTGGTCCCCACAGCAGCGGAGGCTCGCTGCCAAAATAAAGGAGTCCTTTAGTGGCAGTACTGAGTCTGTGTGGGGGCTAAGACGATGGCATTGACTCAGTGACAGGATCTTGAGACTTCGCGATGGTGACCCATCCGACACAACCTCCTCATCTCTTCGTCTGGCTTGAGTGCCTCATCGACTGACAACCTTAGTGACCAACTGCCGCAGTTCTAAAACAAGCGTCTATTCATTTCGCTTGTGGTCTACTAGCTGATCAAAATTGATTTTAAACTACAGTGTGTACTTTGATGTTTAAATAACGATTACGTGTCACTTTCACTATTTTTATCCAATTTGTGAAAGTCTTCCACGTGCACCTTGATGACTCATTTAAGCACTATCATGTCTGACACTGAATTATGTTTAATTGCTTTCATATTATAATGTTGATATCTTTATACTTCTTTTCTCGTATTTCTGACAATACCGCCTTTTTGAGCCGATCTAATTGTTTTTTTTTTTTTTTTTTTTTTTTTTTTTTTTTTTTTTTTTTTCATAAGCTCCATATGGACAAATTGCGTAAGGTAGTTTCAAAAATCTTTATTGTCCAGTTTTGGTAGATCTAGGCTGCCATAAACAGGTCTACCATGTTATGAAAAGTTTGTAAAAGTCAACCATTGGTATTGCGGCATAACAACAGAATGATGAGATCATCAGCAAAAAAATTTATAAATTTTATTTTGGCGATGTTTTTAGTCTTGTTCGCTGATGTTCCCTGCATCCTGCTAGTTTCACGCAATACCAATGATTGACATGTAAGACATGAACTTTTAATAATATGCAAGATCTGATGATGACTGCGTACATCTGCCCAAACCGGTCTGTAAAGAGTTTTGAAGCGATCTTAGGTAACCCGTGTTTCTCTCCAGGTTGTGAAACATTGTTTCTCTCTATTAAATTGTCAATTGTGTAGACTGCAACATTTTGTTTGGAGATGATATAGGCCGTATGTTATTCTATACATAGCTGCGTACGATTATGAGCTCAAGGTTAAATGTCTCTGTTGTTAGTAAGACAACAAGTAGAGTGTGGTTACGTATTGCAAGTTTGCTTCGCAATTCCTGCTGCATTGAGACCATCAGGCTATGGCAGGCAGATCGTGTACTCTGTACACAATCCCGGTGGCGCAACTGGAATGTTCTTGTGTCAACTGCTGGCTAACGCCTCGCCAACTTTCCCTCACGTTTGATTGTCTGCAGTTCTATCAGAGTATTTCGTTAAGTTGTCGCATAATTTACTCAGAATATTCCTACGACTCTACAATTCAAAACTTCTGGATACTTTCCTAATTTAATGCCCCCTGCGTTAACACGAAAAAATACAGTAAGTAATTGGTACATTTACAGCTTTCACTGCCTGCATGTTCCTGATCTGTATTCTTCTTAATATTTTCACCTTTCTCCACCCTTCCGTTTTAAATTTTTGTATTCAAAAGAAACTTGGAATATGCAACAAATCACCTTATCACAATATTTTACAAAAGGGTTTAGAACCGAAGCCATGTGTCTTCACTTCGATCTCTTTGCATCCAATGAGAAATACTTATCGTTTAGTAGTTCTTCAAACAACCGCTGAGAAACAGTTCAAATAACCTTATTCATCTATATCCCTTTTCCACCAATCATCCTTGTTCTTCCAGTCTAGTGTGGTGCTCGAATCTCTAAATACAATACGGATAAGACGATGTTAAAAAAAGTTATGAGGTACGGTGTAGGAACAAGTAGGATGATTACAGCTCGGCCTCTTAGAGCAATAACACAGCATTTACTATCATGCACAAAAATATCCGAACGATCTGAATTACGTTCCGCCTGATGTACATACATCCCAAATAACGTACGTGTGTTGCGTATACTCTAAGAGGTTCGCGGTATAGTCTTTAGACTATTCAAAATTGATCTATTAGAGAAATCTGCTCTTTATGGAAATCATTCCACACGAAAATGAATGACACAATATTGCAAATAACAGAAAACACGTTATGTAGTTCTTAATGTCTGTAAACTCCACGTTATTGCAATAACTGACATAAGAGAAGTATTACTACATTCGTTCTGACTTTAAACGTTCAGCAATCCATAGACAATATTTAACATTATTATGAGCAACAGTTTTTACGATAATATCGGAATTCTTAAAGTAGTATAGTAATTCGAAGTTCATTTGCTGTCTGAATCGTTTTCTCACCACTGAGGAACTTCGTTCCTTTGGCGAACGATTTTATATTAACTGCTTGTTGAACTAACCAGATAATAAAAACTTCATTAACAGCGGAAAAAGTTGTATGGAAACTTCAATATTAACTGCATATCACCAATAATTTATTTGTACCACTACTTAATAAATATTTCTACATTTTTTTTAGTTTGAAATGATATGACGAACTATCTTGTTCTGGCTCTGGAATTTCATCACCTGCAGCCATTGCTAACCTAGCAAAGCATTCTTGTCTTATCGATACTCAGTCATGGCAAAGATCGTCATAGCTGACTTGTCATAAGATGTGTGAAATATCGTAGATTTCACAAAAAGTACCAGTTCGCACAGCTGAACATGAATTGGACGATAAATCAGTCAAGTCAAATGTTAGTAGTCGAATTTTTTCACCAGCAGTGATATGTAATTACGTTATACCTGTCTTGGAATCGAACCCAGAACCTATCGACGTCCTTTCTGTCCACGAATAGACGTTAAATTTCACATGTTAGTGGGAATGAGGCAGCGTGCGTGCCCACAAGAATCAAAATGTTTCAAATGTTTGTAAATCTATCGGACCAAACTGCGTGGTCATCAGTCCGTAGCTTACAAACTACTTAAACTAAGGTAAACAAACCTAAGGACAAACACACACACACCCATGCCGCAGGGAGGACTCGAACCTCCACGGCGAGCAACCGCGTGCTCCGCAGAGAGGCGCTTTAGACCGCTCGGCTGCTCCACCGCGGCAACAAGAATCAACGGCACCTTTTGTTGTTATTGATAGTGCATGAAGAGACATTAAAAATTATGTTTCGTTACTAGTTCAAATGTTCAAATGTTTGTTAAGCTTAAGGGACTTAACTACGGGGTCATCAGTCCCTAAATTTACAAACTACTTATGAACTACCTACAACTAAGGACGGCACAAATATCCATGCCCGAGGGGTGATTCAAACCCCCGACCGTAGTGGCCGTGCAGACCGTGACTGAAGCGCCTCAGTCCCCTCGGCCACCGCGGCCGGCTTCGTTACTAGTCCAATGTGCTGTATACAGGGCTTCAAATAAGATCATGAACCTTTTTTTACTGGACCAGGATTCCAATCCATATACGTGCCTTTCGGGGAAACCTAGAGTAGCCTGCGGTCTCAGAGAATGCAACGAAATGATCCAGCTCTATGGTTCCGAGAGGGTTGAATATCGCAATAGAAGAGATCCAAATTAGAATCCGAGTCTAGTACCATAATTTTCAACGTGTCAAGCTCAAATACAATAAGAGCCATGTGACTTTTATCGACCATTGGTTTATAAAATAAAGTTTTGTAATGTAAGAAATGCCTGCTGGCGACAGAGTTTCTGATGGTATTCTGACTGTTACGGCCAACCATAAATAGTTTCTGTAACAGTTGCCGACATCGGTTTTTTTAATACGGATTTTTAAACTACGGCGCAAATTGACGTTATTAACTAGGCGTTGCCGCGCTGAATGGCCACGTGGTCTTAGCCGACACGCTATGGACTGGGCGGCTTCTCCCGCCAGAGGTTCGAGTGCCCTCTCGTTCATGGGTGTTTGTGTTGTCAGTGTAAGTTGGTTTAAGTAGTTTGTAAGTCTAGCGACTAATGACCATATCAGTTTTTCCCATAGTTTTCGTAATATTTTTTTCACTTGGCGTTACTGGAAGTGAAATGTTCAAATGTTTGTTAAGCTTAAGGGACTTAACTGCTGGGTCATCAGTCCCTAAACTTACAAAATACTTATGAACTACCTTATACTAAAGACGGCACATACATCCATGCCCGAGCGGGGATTCGAACCCCCGACGGGGAGCGACTTCGCGCATTGTAGCATAGCGCCTCAATACGCTTGGCCACTCCACCGCGGCTACTGGAGGTGAAGTAGGCATGTGCCGGCCGCGGTGGCCGAGGGGACTGAGGCGCTTCAGTCACGGTCTGCACGGCCACTACGGTCGGGGGTTCGAATCCCCCCTCGGGCATGGATATTTGTGCCGTCCTAGTTCATAAGTAGTTCATAAGTAGTTTGTATGTTTAGGGACGACCCCGTAGTTAAGTCCAATAAGCTGTACAAACATTTGAACATTTTGAAGTAGGCATGATCGTGCCAGTTAAAAATCGAACCCATACAATACAGACATTAAACTAGAATCGATCCACGAACTCGTTTCCAGCTATGTGGAAGGCGTAGTATACCGTTAGCAGAGCCTGTTCTGTCAACGGTGCGAGTGGTGCGGCCTACTGCTATCGAATATCTGGAACAGTTCTGAAGCGTATGCCACGAGGTGGTTCCTTCAGCTTCGGAATCAAGTCGAAGTCACAGGAACTTAAGCACTGGGAGTATGGTGGATGGTACAGTACTTCCCAGTCCCACGACCGAACGGAGCAGCCACAGCTTGCACTGTATGCAAAAAATTGTTTGCAAATCTATCGGACTCAGCTGCGTGGTTATTAGTCCGTAGCGTGCAAATTTTTTACACTAAGGTAAACTAACCTAAGGACAACACATACACCCATGCCCGAGGGGGGACTCGAACCCCCGACGGCGAACGGCCGCGCGCACTGCAGAACGGCGCCCCAGTGCGCACGGCTAATCCGCCGCGGTGTGCTGTTTGAGCCCATTTGCTCTAAGAGATAAGGTAGGTATGTCAACAACGTGTGCTATCAACGACAATAGTAGATTCCATTGCATAGTGCGTCCAGAGCAGTTTTGCCACTATTTAAGTTCCAACAGTCGCACTAGAAGCGCTCTGTGTGATGATCTGCTACAAGGAAGCTTCTAACACAGGCATTATACTAGTCTAACGTTTGAGGGATGTAAAGATAACTGTAGCCATCATATCCCGATCCGAAGACATTATCAAATTTCCACTTCTTCTTCTAATGGGCCCTTAGCCTCTTCAACAAGTTTCTTCCATTCTGCTCTCTTCAGTGCGGTTCTACGTCATCCTCTGATTCGGAGGGATTTTATATCCTCTTCTACATCGGCTATCCACCGTTTTCGTGGTGTTTCTCTTTGCCTTCTTCCCGTTGGTCTCCACTCAAAAATCTTTCCAGTTGTTTTGCCAATACAGGACATATCCAAGCCATGCCTCTCTCCTACGTTTTACTCTTCGCACGATGTCAGCTCCTTGTATGAGGTGATCCAGCTCAGCATTCGTCCTAGATCTCCGGGTACCGTTGTTATCCTGAAATGCCTCATAAAACTTGTGCAAAACTCTTCGTTCAAGTATCCTAAGCTGCTGCTAATCAGTGCTTGTTAGCATCCATGTTTCACATCCGTAGATTACAACTGGCCTGATCATAACCTTATATATTTGCAGTTTCAGTTGTCGTTATCAAATTTCCACTATTTCAACAAATTCCTTAGTTTGAAAATCAATACTTCAGATTGTAAAATTTATGTCAGCATTGCTATTAATATCAACATAATTGTCGTGTTGCACGTGTTGTAGATCATTTAAGGCTCTTTACTCATTTTTAGAAACAGTTGTCCAATTGTCATGAAAATGTAGTTCTGGATTAAGATGCACTACAACATGGTTTGTCGATAGCTTTAACTCGAAACCAGGTGGTTTCCACAGGCACTGTATCAGTAAACTACCTGTGCATTGACACTCACTTTCAAACAATATGAGAGGATGCCGTCGTGGAAGTAGCTAAACTTTTGACGGAGGAGTTTTCTTAAGAATTCCATATTTGTTTTCAATCTGGATAGTCGTATCGCTATCACAGAACAGTTAAAAATTTACCCTAACCGAAATGGGCTCTACAAGCCGAAGGCACCTTCGTTTCGCATGCTAAATACGCTGCCCCAGTGATACCGAAGACGTACAGTATTTGGTTCTTTAATACTGTCCCAATAGTTGCTAGACCAGATAAATCGAAACGGAAAAGAAGAGATTTGTAGCAATTTTCGTGTGGAATGACTTTCATGGACTCAAAAACACGAAATAAAGCTTAAGTGAAAATCAGATTATTGAATGGAAATGACATGAATAATCAAGTCAATTTATCAGCTTAGTTCTGTGCTAACCAGAAGTAACTGGGCACTCACAGAGTTGCCAGATGTAGTCTACAATGTCGCCAATTCTCCATTAGACTGGCGACAAATAGAACACGTTTGCGCGGCATCTGTGTTCCGCGGGTTGGCTTAGCGCTGACGGAAATCACGACTTCGAAAGGGTGACGCGCAGTCTGCCAGTGTGTTGACTGAAAAGATGAATACGTGGAATAGACATATAAGCCTTAATCGCATTTCTTTAACTATTAGCTGTACGATAGCGTACTTGCGTTGAGTCGACTCTTACCCGAATATAGTAAATAAAGTGGTGGGTCAATCATTTGAGCGGTTCTCCTGTTCAGTAACTGTCGTCGGTAGTTTTGTTTTTCTGCCTTAAGCGAAATGCTTCAACGGAAGCGATTTCTTATTTTCGCATTACCAGACGCTATTAATATTTTGACCATGATACTTTCAAATGTTCTATACTTCAATACGATTTTCCTTGTTAATAATATCATTCGCACCACTTCTAACACAAACCGTGAAAATACATCTTTTCCAATGGATGAAAAACATGACATCATTTGCGGAAAAATGAAGAATCTGAACAATTTCAATGTTATTTCTGTTCCAAATTCTGACTAAGTGAAAGGATAAGCATTTCTGATGAGAATATGAAAAAAAGAACAAAAAGTCACCGCCGAAATGTATGGAATATGTTATTAATTTTATAAAAAAACGAAACGATTTCTGTGTAAATGCTGGTGATCATTCCTAGTTCAAAAATCAGTAAAAATATTTGTTTAATCATGGTACAGATAAATTGTAGGTGATACTCAGTTAAAACTGCGTTTGCTGCTGTTAATCGGGGTTTTATTTAGCTGGTTAGTTCAACAAGCCGTTATTACAAAACCGCTCGCCACAGAAACGCAGTTTCGTAGTGGTGAGAAAACGATTCAGAGAGCAAATTAACTTCGAATTGCTATATAATATGAGGAATTCCGATACTGTCGTAAAATCTGTTCTTCATAATAATGTGAAATGCTGTCTAACGATCTCTGAATGTTTTATGTCACAGATTTTGTTACACCTAGCTTTAAAGAGTGTGGTAATACTGTGTTTTGTTATAATAAAGTGGAGTTTACAAACAATAAGAAGTTAATAACGTGTTTCCTGTTAACTGCAATATCGTAGTGTTAACCCTTTAATGCATGACTTTTTATATGAAGCTATAAAAACTGCCACGATTAATGTATAGTGGGTATATACTGAGAAAAATATTGAAAAAAAAATCTTTAAAACTGTTATGCACAGCAACAAGTAGTTCATAGTTGGTCAGCTATGTAGTGCTTCAATGATGTACCCCATACAGTAAATGTCACTATTATGCCTCTAATCTTCCCAGAAAGTAGCTCATAATGCAACAGTAGTATGTGATTGACTACTTTTATATGGCAAAGGTGGAATACTAAAGTAAACAAACGCACATGTTAGGAGTAACTTAATGCAGCTAACTTTTGAACTGATCCAGTAGCACTTTGCAATTTGTAATTTATAGTACGAGCTACTAACATATGTAACAATGTGTATAGAAGCAGTTACAAATGAATTTGGGGTAAAATTTTGATCAGTATGAGAGATATGTAGCTGATCAGCTACACTATGTTCGAATGTTTGTTAAGCTTATGGGACTTAAGTGCGGGGTCATCAGTCCCTAAACTTACAAAGTACTTATAAACTATCTTATACTAAAGACAGCACAGACATGTATGCCCGAGAGGGGATTCGAACCCCCGACGGGGAATAGCATCGCGCATCGGAGCATAGCGCCTCAATGAGCTCGGTCACTCTGCCGCGGCAGCTACATTGTGCATTAAAGGGTTAATCTACATCTGGTACGGATGCCGTAAAGAGCAGTTTTCTCTAGTGGATCAATTTTGAGCCGCGGTGGAGTGCCCGAGCGATTTAAGGCGCCTTGTGCGGAACGCGCGGTTGCTCGCTGTCGGAGGTTCGAGTCCTCCCTCGGGCTTGGGTTTGTATGTTGCCCATAGCCTAAGTTATTTTAAGTTAGTTTAAGCAGAATCAAACTTTGACTCTTAGCGGAGTGTGCACTGACATGAAACTTCGCGGAAGATTAAAATTTTGTGCCCGCACCGGGTCTCGAACTTGGTTTTGGGTCCTGGTTCCGATAAACAATTTTAATCATCCAGGTTGTTTAAGTAGTTTGTAAGCCTAGGGGCTGATTACCGCAGCAGTTCAGTCCCTTAGATATACGAACATGTGACTGTGTGATCCATTTTGAATAGTGAAACCACTATACAGTGAAGCAATTAGAGTACCCGCAAGACAGGTATGTGATTTGGGGTGCATGTACATCAGGTCGAACAAAGTTCACGTACAGTACTTCGGATATTTCTGTGCATGATACCGCGGCTTCGATACGCGGTGCCGTTACCTGTCGGGGGTTCGAACCCTCCCTCAGCCATGGATGTTCAAAAAAAAATGTTCAAATGTTTGTATAGTTTATGGGACTTAACTACGGGGTCATCAGTCCCTAAACTTACAAACTACTTATGAACTAGCTACAACTAAGGACGGCACAAATATCCATGCCCGAGGGGGGATTCGAACCCCCGACCGTAGTGGCCGTGCAGACCGTGACTGGAGCGCCTTAGTTTCCTCGACCACCGCGGCCGGCGGCATGGATGTGTGTGTTGTCTTTAGTATAAGTTAGTTTATAAATAGTTTGTAAGTTTAGGGACTGATTACCCCGCATTTCAGTCCCTTAAGCTTAACAAACATTTGAACATTTTGCGCATGGTAGTACATCTATAAATCTATATGAATCAATCTGAGTGGAACTTCAATACTCGCAACACGGTGGAGCCAGGTCAACTTTTACGCGCCTTATCAAACTATTATAATGGAGTTGGTACATAATATTTACAAATTCTGAGAAAAGTTATTTTTCGTAAATTATCTACGAGATATTGTATATATGTTTAAAATTTTTCAGTGAATCTTAAATATTTAAGTTTCAGTAGTAAATGCGACCTTCACAATAATTTTCATATCAGTTTTTTAAGTTGCAGGACCATATTATGCATGGCATCTGTTTAAGAAGTACGTTGGAGTAAAAATGTGCTACAACTGACTAAACTAGCACATTTAATGTTTTTTGCTTGTCGTTACTGAAAACGTGTTCGTATGGCTACGTGTGCGATAAAGGTTACTTTAAGGTTCTATATCCTACTTACCTTCAGTACATCTATAAAAAAATTAGCCGGCCGTGGAGGCCGAGGGGACTGCGGCGCGCCAGTTACGGTCTGCACGGCCACTACGGTCGGGGGTTCGAATCCCCCCTCGGTCATGGATATTTTTGCCGGTCTTAGTATTAGCTAGTTCATAAGTAGTTTGTAAGTTTAGGAACTGATGACCCCATAGTTAAATCCCATAAGCTGAACAAACATTTGAACATTTTGAAGATTATTTTTCAGCGCGAGATTCAGAATCAATAGGGGGAAAATGGTGACTTTTTATAGTATTCAACCCCGCATTACTTTTCGACAAAAGCAGCGAACGGTGGGTGAACTAAGTTCTGTTACGGTTCTCCATTTACTAGATATTTTGACTACATATCTTGAAGAAAAAATAGCCGGCCGCGGTGGCCGAGGAGACTGAGGCGCTCCAGTCACGGTCTGCACGGCCACTACGGTCAGGGGTTCGAATCCCCCCTCGGGCATGGATGTTTGTGCCGTCCTTAGTCTTAGTTAGTTCATAAGTAGTTTGTAAGTTTAGGGAATGATAACCCCGTAGTTAAGTCCCATAGACTATACAAACAACAAACATTGAAGAAAAAATATAATACTAAATTCAGGAAGTATTAAAATATTTTTATTATAGATGATAGATATATGATAAATCTTGACTTTTTTCGGATTTCTTTTGGTTGAGCATAAAGTATTCCTTCCTACTGGTGATGTGTTCAAAAAAAAATGTTTGTATAGTCTATGGGACTTAACTCCGGGGTCATCAGTCCCTAAACTTACAAACTACTTATGAACTACTTACGAACTAGGACGGCACAAATATCCATGCCCGAGGGGGGATTCGAACCCCCGACCGTAGTGGCCGTGCAGGCCGTGACTGGAGCGCCTCAGTCCCCTCGGCCACCGCGGCCGGCCTGGTGATGTGTGTTACGTCGCTATTGGCAGGATTTGCCGTATGGAACGCAGAGCGAGAATGAAGTGCGCCTGGCAGCGGCAGACTCGGAGACTTGGGAGTGTGGCTGTGCGCGGTAATAGAGCAAGGCCGCGTAATGCGTGCGTGCAGGGGGCGGCAAAAAGCGGCGCGGGCAGTCATGCGACGCCCTCAAGGCGGAATCAATAGCCGACACACTCGCCGTCTTCGCGCCCGCCACTGGACACACGAGAACTGCTGCCAGCTACCTGCCACCGCACCCGCGGTGCTGCCGCTCCGTATGCTCGCACTCACATCTGTAGCGCAGTCCGGGCATCGGCGATCCCGGGCATCAGCGCTCTTACCTGCTGCCTTGTCTCCAGATTTGGAGAAGGCTTTTGACAATGTTAATTGGAATAAACTCTTTCAAGTTCTGAAGCAAGCAGGAGTAAAATATAGGGAGCGTAAGGTTATTTACAACTTGTACAGAAACCAGACAGCGGTTGTCAGAGTTGATGGGCATGAAAGGGATGCAGTGGTTGGAAAGGGAGTAAGACAGGGTTGTAGTCTTTCTCCATTGTTGTTCAATTTGTACATTGAGCAAGCTATAAAGGAAAGCAAGGAGAAATTTGGTGAAGGAATTAAAGTTCAAGGTGAAGAATTAAAAACGTTGCGTTTTGCTGACGACATAGTAATTCTGTCAGAGACAGCAAAGGACCTGGAAGAGCAATTGAACGAAATGGACAGGTGCATATAAGATGAACACTAACAAGAGCAAAACTAGGGTAATGGAGTGCAGTCTAAGAAAATCAGGTGATGCTGAAGGAATTAGATTAGCTAACGAAACAATAAAATAGGTGGATGAGTTTTGTTACTTGGGCAGTAAAATAACAAATGATGGTCGCAGTACAGAGGATATAAAATGCAGAATGGCAATGGGTAGAAAAGCGTTCTTGAAAAAGAGGAATTTGTTAACATCGAATATTGATTTAAACCTAAGGAAGTCCTTTCTGAAGGCATTGTATGGAGTGTTGCCTTGTATGGGAGTGAGACATGGACGATAAACAGTGCGGACAGGAAGAGGATTGAGGCTTTTGAAATATGGTGCTACAGAAGAATGCTGAAGATTAGGTGGGTGGATCGCGTAACTAATGAGGAGGTACTGAACAGAATTGGGGAGAAAAGAAATTTCTGGCATACCTTGACTAAAAGAAGGGATAGATTGGTAGGACACATTCTTAGACATCAAGGAATTGTGAATTTAGCGTTGGAGGGAAGTGTATGGGGAAAAAATCGCAGGGGAAGACCAAGAGATGTATACAGTAAGCAGATTCAGACAGATGTAGGTTGTCGCTCTTATGTGGAGATGAAGAGGATTGCTCAGGATAGGGTATTGTGGAGAGCTGCATCAAACCAGTCTCCGGACTGAAGACCACAACAACAACAACTTGTCTCCTCTTCCTCCCCCGCCACCTGCACCGAGCGAGGTGCCGCACCGGTAACGCACTGAACTCGCATTCGGGAGGACGGTGGTTTAAATTCACTCCGGTCATCCACATTTAGGTTTTTCGTGTTTTCCTTAAATTACTCCTGCCAAATGACGGGCTGGTTCCTCTGAAAAGGCAGAGCCGATTTCCTTTCCTAACCTTACCCAAACATCCGTGCGTGAGCTCCGTCTCTAATGACCACGCTGTGGACGGGACGTTAAACCCTCACCTTTCGTCCTTCTTCCTTCCCATCACATGTCCACTGCAATTAAAAATGTTCAAATATTTGTATAGCTTATGGAATTGAACTACGGGGTCGTCAGTCCCTAAACTTACAAACTACTTATGAACCAACTAATACTAAGGACAGCACAAAATCCATGCCCGAGGGGGGATTCGAACCCCCGACCGTAGTGGCCGTGCAGACCGTGACTGGAGCGCCTCAGTCTTTTTTTTTTTTTTTTTTTTTTTTTTTTTTTTTTTTTTTTTAGGTAGATCTGTGCTTTGCGGTCGTTGTTTCGGTTAGTTCTTGATAGTTCGTTGAATCTTTGGCTCAGCTTTTTTATTACAGAGGGCGTTTAGCCCCCTGACCGGGCGCGCTGAGCCACGGGGCCCGGCATCCCCTCGGCCACCGCGGCCGGCCCACTGCAATTACGCTATACGACATCAAAAGACTTGCGGCTTTATCTATTGTGCATGAATAACGCCACGCTGGTTGAAACACGACCGCGGTGGAGTGGCCGAACGCTCTAAGGCGCATTGCTGCGGAGCACGCGGATGCTCGCCATTAGAGGTTCGAGTCCTCCTTCGATCGTGCTTATGTATGTGTGTTGTACTTAGCATAAGTTATTTTATGTAGTTTTTCAGCCCAGCGACTGATAACCGCAGCAGTTAAATCCCTTGGAACATTTGAACATGTTGTTGAAACACAATTCCATTTGCTCACTTTGCTTCCGAAGATCCTAGTGCACCTATCAATATGGAAGTTACTATTTCTATTCACTCCATGTCGTAAGGTAAATTAATCTGGAAAAGGAGTCTATGGTGCCTTCGCTGCGGAGCGCGCGGTTGCTCGCCGTCGGAGGTTCGAGTCCTACCTGAGGCATGTGTGTGTGTGTTGTCCTTAGGTTAGTTTACCTTAATTTAAGTAGTTTGTAAGCTACGGTCTGATGACCACGCAGTGTTTGGTCCGATAGATTTACAAACATTTGAACATTTTTTGGTCTTCAGACCAAAGCCTGGTTTGATGCAGCTCTCCATGCTATCAAGCCTCTTCATCTCTGAATAAGAAAGGTAACCCACATCCTTTTGAATCTGATAACTGCATTCGTTTAAATGTTTGTATAGCTTATGGGACTTAACTACGGGGTCATCAGTCAAATGTTCAAATGTTTGTATAGTCTCGCTGTGGAGCGCGCGGTTGCTCGCCGTGGAGGTTCGAGTCCTCCCTGGGGCATGGGTGTGTGTGTGTTGTCCTTAGGTTAGTTTAGTTTAAGTAGTTTGTAAGCTACGGCCTGATGACCACGCAGTTTGGTCCGATAGATTTACAAACATTTGAACTTTTTTTTTTTTTTGTATAGTCTATGGGACTTAACTACGGGGTCATCAGTCCGTAAACTTACAAACTACTTATCAACTAGCTTATCTTAAGGACGGCACAAATATCCGGATTCGAACCCCCGACCGTAGTGGCCGTGCAGACCGTGACTGGAGCGCCGCAGTCCCCTCGGCCACCGCGGCCGGCTTGCATTCGTCTCTAGGTTTCCTTTCTGATTCCCTCCCCCCCCCCCCCCACCCCACTACCACCACCACCACCACCATACACAGACACTTCCCTCCAATGTTAAACCGACAATTCGTGAATGTCTCAGAATGTGTTTCACCAATCGATCCCTTCTTTTACTCAAGTTAGGCTATATCTGAAAGTGATTTTCTCCTTATTCTGTTCAGTACCTCCTCATTAGTTCCGTGATCTTCATCATTCGTCTCTAGGAGCACATTTCAGAAGCTTCTATCATCTTTTTATTGAACTCGTCACTGTCCACGTTTCAAGGCCGTAAAATGTTACGCTTCAAATTTCTCTGGAAGGACTTCCTAACATTTAAATTGATGTTGGATGTCAACAAATTTCTCTTCTTCATAGATGCTTTTCTTCGCATAGCACCGAGCGAGGTGGCGCACTGGACTCGTATTCGGGAGGATGCTGGTTCAAATCCACCTCCGGCTATCCAGATTTTGGTTTTCCGTGATTTCCCTAAATCACTCCAGCCAAAAGCCGGGATGGTTCCTTTCAAAGGGCACGACTGATTTCCTTCCCCACCCTTACCCAAACAACCCGAGCGTAAGCTCCGCCGCTAGTGGCCACGCTGTCGACGGGGCGTTAAACACTTATCTTCCTTCCTCCTTTCTTCCCACTGCCATCCTTCTTATATCTTATTTACTTCGGCCATTACAAGTTATTTTGCCATCCAAATAACGAAACTCACCTACTACTTTTATTGCTTTGTTACCTAATCTAATTTCGCATCTTTACACTTAACCTCGTTTCTTTCAAAGCCTACAGAGTTACATACGCGTCCTTTGAAGCACGTTTGCCTACCGCTTATAAATAGTGGGGTTCAGATGCCGTTCTCTGCTCCATTGTGGTTTTCTATCTAATCTGTGACAGTGGATTGCATTAATGAAATGATTTAAAATTACTCACCACCTAGCACGGAATTTCGGCTGATTTACATAAATATGATAAACACTTCATTTTTCAACGGTACAACAGTTTCACAAATATTTGCGCAACCAACCATTCACTTTCCTACAAATTATACAATAAACTAGCGATACGCTTTCTATGCATCTATATATAATTGTGGAAATATGTTTAAGTTGCATATAATCTCAAACTCATTATCATTAGATATGCAATATTGAAGGTGACTAACAAGGAAAGTACTTGGGCTCAAACAAACATATCTGTATGAACGTTTGGTTACAGTATCTCTACGTACACCTCAATGTGCTGGTGGGTGTCTTTTTTATGCAAAACTTTGCAATCATGCTCTAGATAGCACTGTAGATGTAATTGTAGACACCATACGTAATGCAGATATCTGAACTATAACTTATGTAATAATCGTTGTACATGTTCTCTAGCGTATTGTCATCAAAAGCCGTGATGATAGTTGCAACTTTAACCTTCTTCCCGAAAGACTGTTGGTATTCACTGCCTCTGCTTCCATCGCCTCTTCCCGCACTTACCGTAGCACAACCGCTTGCAATGAGTTGTTCGTCATTATCATCCCTATTATCATTATTATGAGTTTGTAACAGCAGTATCTAACGTATGCTCATATTTCTGTACCATAACAGATACGAGAAAGCATGTAAATGATTCATCTTCTACACTATTACCATCTTCACGAAGAAGGGTTCTTCGTAACTTCATCTCAACTAATCGCAATACATTAGCAGGATTGATTGCCAATCGACCCCCCATCTACGCTTCACCACACAAATAACATCACAAAACGCAACTTCGGAGGCACACTGCACCGTCCCTACTGGCGAACCGACAGGTCAAAGTGCAATGTGGCAAGGCACACGCAGAGGCCTCTAACGGACGACTGCAGAGTTTTGCAGATGTTGGAATATCACTAGTGCAATAAGGGATCTTTACATTATCTCTCATACGATTTTGGTGTATATGTGTTTTTTCGAGCCCAAGTACTTTCCTTGTAAGTATAATTTTTATTCGTTATTTACTAATTTTGTTAGACTACATTCCATTATCCTTGTTTTGCTCTTGTTAATTTTCATCTCATAGCCTCCTATCAAGACAATATTCAATCCGTTCAACTGCTTTTCCAGGTCCTTTGCTGTCTCTGCTGGAATCACAATATCATCGGCAAACTGCAAAGTTTTCATTTCTTCTCCCTGGACTTTAAACCGCTTCCAAATTTGTCCTTGCTTTCCTTCACTGCTTGCGTAATGTACAAAATGAATAACATTGGGGATTGGCTACAACCCCATTTTACTCCCTTCCCAATCACTTCGTCCCTTTCAAACAATTCGATTCTTTAACCGCTGTCTGGTTTTTGTAGAAGTTGTTGTCTAAAATTTAGCCCTGCTCCCTTCGGAATACAAAGCGTGTATTCGTCAGTGGTGTTTTAAATTTTGCTCGCGTTCGCTCCGGCAAGCACGTGTGCGGCAGTGAGGAGTGCGGACGGGCAGTTTTCGCGCTGTGCTGCCCCGCGACCTTTAGCCTGCCTCTCACGCGTTTCCATCTGCCGCCACTCGCTTCCTCTCTGTTGGCGCTGCTGTCGCATCGAGATACTTGTTGTCCGAGGACTGCGCTACTTGCAGCCATAAAGAAGCAAATTAAATGGAAGCGCTCGAGAAGGGAGGAGAGGCGGTGCTTACGAATAAAACTCAAACATTTTAACCTTCAAAGTCTAGAACCGCACTAATGGAATTATTGCGTCCGGAATAATATTGACCCTACCGCGGAAGAGCACGGTTTACACTGCGCCTGACTATCCAGATTCAGGTTTTGAGTGCTTCCCCGGTGCACGCCGGAACGCGGAGGTGGTTTTATAAGTGGACGACTAACAATTTCAGGCTTAAAATTTTAACATATGCTATTATTTAGTTGTAATTGTCAGTATTAATAGCTGCAATTCAAAAGTACAGTTGCACACGTTTTTCTTAACTAGCGCCTGGGTTTCAGTAGAAAATTGCACGAAACTTACAAGTCATAATTGCTCACGTAAGTGGATAGAGCATCGGTCTGTTTCGATTCGTAATACTCGTAGTGTCGTAGTTAAAAAGCGCAAAGTTAAAGGGTAGGCGTCTTAGATCACGTAGACAGTTCAAATGTTCAAATGCTTTCCAATCTAAGGTATGACCAACCTGACGTCATCGATCCCTTTGACTTACAAACTACTTAAATTAACTTACACTAAACATAAAACACACACACACACACACACACACACACACACACACACACACACCCATGCACAAGGAAGAACTCGAACCTCCGGTCGGAGTGGCTGTGTAATCCGTGAGATGGGTCCTCAGACCGCGCAGCTGGCTGAGCTTACGCTCGAAGTTTTTGGGTAATGACTGGGAAAGAAATCGGTCTTGTCCTTCCAAAGGAAGCATCCCGGTATTTTTCTTGAGTGTTTTAGAGGAATCAAGGTAAACTTAAATCTTCGTGGTCGGAACCAGCGACCTCCCGAGTGCGAGTCTAGAGTGTTATATGGCCCCACCTCGCTCGGTTTGTTAGCAAAGGAATTACGGTCTATAGACTATTACGTTTTTAGGAAAATAAACATTTTTAGATCTATTTCAAGATGACTTGTCTTCAAGCCATAAATTACATTATTAACCTAATGGCAGTTACACAAAACCTTGGAAATGTAAATACAACTAGCTTCACGTCCGTGCTTGATAATGGAAGTTAAAGAAAGGCCTTTCCATTCCGACTTCATCTCAGTCGGTAAAAAACGTAAGCCTAATATGACCAATTTGTCAATAAATTTGTTTTTCTTGGCAAAGAAGTCAAACGTAAATACAACCTGTAGAAGGAGATAAGTAATATCGTTACGATTATAATACACAATGCGAAAAGGCTAATTACGAATATCCTAGTTAGGTAAATATAATGTTAGTTGTATTCACTGCCCTAAATTTTGTAAATATTTCAATCAATAACAAAAATTAACAGCGCTATGTATTCTTTTTTGTGTAGTACGCCGTAATGGTAGTACCACTAACGTAAACAAATTAGTAGCACTAAGCTGAACAAAATACTGAAATTTTATATGGCTCCATCGTCTAATTTCCCTGACGCGATTTTGATTAAATAAAGCCTGTATGTTGCTCCTACGTACACTTAAGTCACCTGTCCAAACTCTTTGAAAACTCGTATAGCAGTTTTGAAGATCAAATGTTCAAAATGTTCAAATGTTTGTAAAGCTTATGGGACTTAACTATGGGGTTATCAGTCCCTAAACTTACATACTACTTATCAACTAGCTTATCCTAAGGACGGCACAAATATCCATGCCCGAGGGGGGATTCGAACCCCCGACCGTAGTGGCCGTGCAGACCGTGACTGGAGCGTCTCAGTCCCCTCGGCCACCGCGGCCGGCTTTTGAAGATCAGCGTGTCCAAACAGATAAATACAAACACAACGGTTTAACATAGTTTCTTAAATATCTTTTCTATAATTAATCACATCTGCATTAGAGAGCAGTACGTCCGCGAACTTACTATGGGCCAAATTTTGAAAGCATTCTTAAACAGATGTGTCTATCTTGGAAAGTCACAGGTGTGTGCTGGCTGCATGGTGGTCTTTCCCTAACAGCGTTTAAGGTCACTGCATACCTGGATCCTAAACATCCAGGGCGCTATTGCTTCACGTCTAACCTAGCTAAACTAACCTTAAAACACTCCACACGTCACTGCTGGATGATGCTAAGCAAGTAACACCATTGACTGCTACACGGTTCTCGTGATCTCCGGATGTAACGGATCATCGTTAAAAATTCAAAGTTTGTATAACTAAGGGACCAAACTGCTGCGGTCATCGGTCCCTACAATTACACACTACTTAATCTATCTTCAAGGCTAGGCGCAAATTGAGACGCTTATAACACTCGCCCAGTGAAGCGGCGCAGCAAGCTTTTTTGTGACCAACGTGTTCTAATGCGGCCGCGCAAATTGGCACGCAGTACGTCGCTGACGCGACCTGCGCTGCGTGGCTGAGCCACAGTTTCCTGCGCCAGAGCGACGCTCGCACCGTGGGAAAGGGGCAAGCCGTCTGCCATCTGTTCCCTTCGACAACCTGCACACGGAAGTTTCTCATCCAGTAGAGTTTCAATTTTCGCCACATAACGTGTCGATATTTTTCCAGTTATTTATATCGGTATAGTTTTGCTGCTTTCTTCACTGTTGACCAATGCTTAAAATGTCAAATGTATATTAATTAAAATGTTTATCGATTGACGTCTTTTTCTCACAGGGCACACCTGGCTACCTATCATATACATGAGAGGCATAATTCTCAGTTACAGTACACTGACCATCGTGTTCTGTAGTGGATCAACTGCTCACTTCTGGTAATGATAGAAGAAAAGTTAATAGAGGCAGTGAGAGAGCAATCGGCTTTTGTGCATTACATCCATTCATCCATTTGCATCGATGGCTTCCTGTATTATCCTATACAGTTCTGAAAACTGTTGTCTGTTTATTCTGAAATATTTTGTGAAATCAGCATCACTCATCTTCTTGGTAATTTGACCACACCATTTCCTTTCACTCAAAATATATTTGTTCGGAGATTTTAACTTTATATTTCTTAGTGACGCAAGAAAAGCTTCGTCCTCAGCGTTGGTATCCGAATCAGATTCGGAACTCTGCTGTAACAACAACAACTACTTTACCTGCGAATCACACATTGTCAGACTCGCGAGAACCAGCACCTGGTACGGGCGCGCCACTCCGCCTGACTGTCCAAGCGCGCGCGCACACACACACACACACACACACACACACACACACACACACACACGCCCAAGAGAGGACTCGAACCTCCGGCGGGAGTGGTCGCGCAATCCGTGACATTCTGCCAGTTGGCATCGTGAGGTGATGTAAAAGAAAAATAAATAAATAAATAAAAATAAATTGGTGAGTACTACCAGCTAATGTGTCTCGGCCGCTGGGTGTCAATGACCGTAAAAAGTTTACAATAACAATATACATTGTCAGGAATATGATCTTTAAGATTCCGTGTACAACATAATCTATTCATAAATCATCTTGAAGCTCTGTTGGTTTATTTAACAGAAAGAAACAAACAACTCTTGGTTGCCGGTGACTGTAATACAGATTTTCTCATGCAATCTACCAGTAAACATTTTTTGCATTGTCTTTCAATCTAGCTCATACTGTATTCTTTCAAACAAGGATAACTAAATCTCCCAGGACAGCCATTGATAACATTTTTATAGACAACTCAAAGGAACAAAATCATACCATAAAACCAATAATCAATGACTTATCAGATAGTGATATGCAGCTTCATGTTTTAGGTGTAGATTCTTAGCAGATTATGATGACTGCTAAATCTTAATACAGACGAATAGACAATCCACCAAAAATTGAGTACTGTACAAAACTGCTTAAGGATATGAATTGGAAAGGTCCTTACAGTGCTCATGATATGAATTAATAATATAACATATTCATTAATAACGTCAGTAGCACGTTTGGAAACTGTCTTCCTCTGAAATTAAACAGATGTTTATAATAAAACATGGATTACACAAGAAATAAAGATTTCCTGTAAGACAAAAAAGAAAATGTATGTGTCAGCCAAGAATAGCATCAATGCCGTTGATTTGGCTAAATACAAGGAATACTGTAACATATTAAGCAAAATAATCGACATGTAACAAATGCATTATGTGAAGTAGACAGCAATGTCAGGCAACAAAATTTAAAAAAAATAAAAAAAATGGGATATTGTAAAACAGGAGACCGGTAGAACTAGAAAGGAACATTAAGAATAGATGACACAGTAACAACTAGTAGGCGTAGTGTGGAAAATCTATTTAGCATGTACTGCATATCTGTTGCTGATAGTATTGTATTGTCAGGGCCAGGAAATAATGCCGTTAAATATCTGTATTGAGCATTTAAAAATGACTTCAGGTACATGAAAACGTCACTGACTTCACCACAAGAAATATCTTCCATAATAAAATCTTTAATAACAAAACATTCTAGTGGTTATGATGAAATATCAAAAACGTTAAGGCCTGTTATTGTGAGTTTAGAACAATTTTAAGTTAATTCTGCCACGAGTATATTGTAAATGGGACATTTCGTGATTGGCTAAAATATGCGGATATTAAATTAATATTCAAGAAAGGGCTTAAAGAGATACCATCAAACTGTAGACTGATTTCACTTTTGCCAGCATTCTCGAAAATTGTAGAGAAGGTAAGGTACAGGCAGCTTCCCAACCACCTGACCACAAATAACATATTGTCCAGAACACAGTTTGGATTTCTGAAGGGTTCCGATATTGAGAAGGCTATTTGAATGTCCTTAATTCATTAGATAATAAATTATAAGCAGTATGTATTTTCTGTGATTTATAAAAGGCATTAGAATTCTGTGGTGTCATGGGAAATGCTGCAAAATTGTTAAACTCATACCTCACTAACAGGAAATAAAGGGTGTCAGTGCACGGGACTAGTGAATTAATCCATCAGTCATCATCAGCTTGGGAAGAAATTACATGTGGTGTTCCACAAGGATCTATGTTCGTTGCTTTTCCTCTCATCAGTTACACTGCCAGAAGCAGATTTCCTTTTGTTTGCAAATGATACAATTATTGCAATAAATAGCATGTCGAGCATAGTTATAGTAAGGTCTGCTAATGATATTTTCATGGACATTAAAAAATGATTTACAGCCAACTCAGTGACATTAAACTTCTAAAAGACTTACTACTTGCTTTTCAGAACATGGTACAGGTTTCCATCCAGCATATGCATAAAATATCGAGAAGAGCAGATGGAAGAGGTTGACAGTTTTAAACTCCTGGGATTACAACTTGATAATAAATTCAGTTGGGAAGAGCACATCTCAGAACTGCAGAAACGCCTTAACAAATCTATTTGCAATTCGTGTGTTACATGTAGGCAACATAATTTTTTTCAAATCCTGCATCCTTTGCTTATTTTTATTGCATAATGACATATGGAATATTATTTTGGGCAACTCTTCAAGTCAAACAAATGTTTCCAAAGTCCAAAAGCGTGTAATACGTATTATTTGTGGAGTAAATTCACGGAAATTCTGTAGAAGCCTCTTAAAAAACTGGGTATACTAACTACTACCCCGCAGTATATTTATTCCTAAATGAAAATTGTCATAAATAATATATCCTTTCTTCCAACAATCAGTTCATTTCACACATACAATACTAGGAACGAAACCGATCTACAAATGGACTTAAAAGCGCTGACTAGTTCAACAAGTTGTCCACTACACAGGAATATACAGTTTCAATAATTTGCCAGCAACCATAAAAATGTAGCAAAATAAAGATCAGTTTAAAAGGATCCTGGAAGACTTACTTGTGGCCAACTCCTTGTACGCCATTGACGAATTTTTGAATAGAACAAATATTAGTTTTATTATTTTAGCTCGTATATACAGGGTGTCCCAGCTATCTTGTCCACCCAAAATATCTCTGGAACAATAACATCTATTGGAAAACGACTTTCACCGGTATTAACGTACGGCTGGGGCCCATGAATTTACATATTTGGAAACATTCTAAAACGAAAGCAAATGTGTTTTTTAACACAAACTTATGTTTTTTTTAAATGGAAACCCTATATTTGTTCTTCAGCAATCCATAGCATGACAAATCAAATAAACAATGGCGTTGATTGCATCGCAATATTCCAATTACATCCCGAGATATTGCGACGCGAAGTTGACGCTTGAAATACGCGAAACGCGCGGCTAGCGGTCGTCCTGAGCAGCATGGGGTTCTCGCCTGAGTCTCACGACGTGCGCTAGCCGCGCGTTTCGCGTATTTCAAGCGTCAACTTCGCGTCGCAATATCTCGGGATGTAATTGGAATATTGCGATGCAATCAACGCCATTGTTTATGTGATTTGTCATGCTATGGATTGCTGAAGAACAAATATAGGGTTTCCCTTTTAAAAAAACATAAGTTTGTGTTAAAAAACACACATGCTTTCGTTTTAGAATGTTTCAAAATACAGTATTTACATTCATGATCCCCTGCCTTACTTTGATAGTGTTGAAACTCGTTTTCCAATAGCTGTTGTTGTTCTAGAGATATTTTGCGTGAGCAAGATAACTGGGACACCATATATATCTCTGGAACAATAACATCTATTAGAAAACGACTTTCACCAGTATCAATGTACGGCTGGGGCCCATGAATGTACATATTTGGAAATATTCTAAAACGAAAGCATGTGTGTTTTTTAACACATACTTATGTTTTTTTTTAATGGACACCCTATATTTTTTCTTCAGCAATCCATAGCATGACAAATCACATAAACAATGGCGTTGATTGCATCGCAATATTCCAATTACATCCCGAGATATTGCGACGCGAAGTTGACGCTTGAAATCGCGAAACGCGCGGCTAGTGCATGCCCTGAGGCTCAGTCGTGATCCCCTTGCTGCCCGTAATCTCAGGACTTGCGCTAGCCGCGCGTTTCGCGTATTTCAAGCGTCGACTTCTCTTCGCAATATCTCGGGATGTAACTGGCGTATTGCGATGCAGTCAACGCCACTGTTTATGTGATTTCTCTTGCTATAGATTAGTGATGAAATAATGTTGGGTGTCCATTTAAAAACAAATAAGTTTGTGTTAAAACACATAATTATGCTTTCGTTTTAGAATGTTTCCACGTATTTATATTCATTAGGCCCTGCCTTACATTGATACCGGAGAAAGTAGTTTTACAATAGCTGTTGTTCTTCTAGAGATACTTCGCGTGTGCAAGATAACTGTATAATCCATCGAAAGATTACAAACCTTACGTTACTGCCACTACCGGCCGTCTCGACCACTCACATTACGATTTTCAGTGGTTTCGCCAAATTCATTAAAGTTAATATAAGAATGGTTCATTTGAAAAACTTCACAGTCGATTTCATGTCTGTCCTTACGCCATCTGGTTTTACGGTGTGCCTCCGAGGGATCCATCGTTGCGTGGACATTTTGCTTTAAATTTCCTCTCTTTCCTCATCTCTTAGAGACAAAACTATGCAGAAATAATGTTGGCATTTTAGATAATATTTAAAAGCGACATTGAATACAGGCTATAAATTACTTTTTCTGAGCAATACATAATGTAATAAGTAACAACCAATGCTGTTAGAAGACTCTGCGTGCACGTAACAGATTGCAAACGTCAAGTTAATTTATAAGTGACAACAACGTATATAGAAGTGCGAAATAAGAATCCAGATATGTACCTAATTAATTCAAAGGTTAATTAGGGAGCATGGGGAGGAGGAAAATGCAAGGATGTAATTTCTTAACGTCAACAGAATTGAAGAACTCGCTCGAAGTCTCGTTATCAAAGTATATTGAATCACCTAATTATTCACCATGGGTTATGAAATTGACTATCTTAACAAGCTATTAATAAAGCAAAGCTCATTTGTTTGGTATACATTTACAGGATAGCATTTTGATTGCATCTCGTGTGGCATCATTTAATTTTGAAATGCAGAACAGATTCAGACAGAAGAACAGCTGGAAATCAATATATGATTCAGAAGCACTCATTAGCCATAATTGATTAAGGATATAACGAAACGAAATTTATACTTAGTCGCCTTCAATAGTGCATATCCAATGATATTGAGTGTGAGGTTATATGCAATTTAAACGTGTTTCCACAATTGTATATGTATGCATAGAATGCGCATCACAAGTTTAGTGTATAATTTGTAGGAAAGTGAATGGTTGGTTGCGCAAATACTATTTGTGAAACTGTTGTACCATTGAAAACTGAACTGCTTTTCATATTCGTGTAAATTGGCCGAAATTCAGTGCTAGGTTGTGAGTAATTTTAAATCATTGCATTAATGCAATCCACTGTCACAGATTAGAAAGAAAACCACAATTGAGCAGATAACGGCATCTGAACCCCATTATTTATAGGCGGTAGGAAAATGTGGTTCAAATGTGTTTGACAACACACAGTCGAAGGAGATCACGATAGTATATCTCTCTTATGCAACTTTAGAAAAGAGAATAAAGGTGTAATGTATGAACATATTTCTCTAACTCGGTACACGAATGAATCGTGCAGAAGTCGCTAATGTCGATGTTAGCTTACCAGACAGCCAATTACTCATCGCTAAAGCAATCATTACAATCATCTTTAATGTCCTGTAATTCCGCCCATGAACTTGTCAACCACCTGGATTCGGTTAGGAAGTGAGTCCACGGGTCGTCCAGGTATACCGCAAGCAACTTCAGCCCATTCGCTGATGATTTGATCGCACAGTTTCACCGAATTGAAAGGATAAAGAATGAGTTTTTCCCGCTTTTCGAACATGTACCACAGACACTCTATAGGGCTGAAAATTAGGTGATTTTGCAGATCAATAGAGATTTAATAAGATCGCGGATTGTTCAGATAAAGAGTTTAATTTTCATTAAAATATGTGTATAATATCTATAGTCGTCAATTTTGACTCACTTTCTTGGGCTATCAATTTCAGCTTTTCTTCAGGCCTCTGTGAAAAACGAAGGTAATAAATTCACAAAAACATAATAGAAAGTAAGGGGTGGTATACAATACAAAGGGTGTGTCACAGACAGAAGTATTATGCATTAAATGATATTTGTACAAAAGCTAAAACTGTACAAGTTTTGACATAAATGTTACATTAAGAAGTAAGACAAGAGAATAGCTGAAAACTGTATGAACATTAACTCGGGAAAGATATTAAGATGTATCACACAAATAAAGTGACCTGATTAATTGAGAACCGCGCGGGAGTAGCCGAGCGGTCTAGAGCGCCACGTTACGGATCGCGAGGCCTCCCTCGTCGAAGGTTCGAATCCTCCCTCGGGCATGGATGTGTGTGCTGTCCTTAGACTAGTTTAACTTAGTTTAACTAGTATGTAAGTCTAGGGACTTATGACCAAAGTTGTTTGGTCCCATAGAATTACAAACATTTGAACATTTGAATTTTTCGATTCACAAATTACATGCCAAATGTAATGGCTTTCGCAGGATTAAGTGGTTCCTTCTTAAAGTGCCAGACTTTAACCCAAATGTATAGTGCTCGAGCCGAACTCAGTTTTATGATTTTGCTAGTCATTAATAATTTATTTCAGCTCTTAAAATGTTTGTCAATAAGGAAAACAGCATATTGCGTGCTGATTGGGAGTCTACGTTGTACTGTATGTTACCCACTAACTGACTAGTTCTGCCAGAGCGAAGATCGGAGCAAGGCTAGAACGTAACCAACTCTAATAGGACCATGCCTAGTGAGGTGCTGCGGTGTTCAAATCAGACTTCTGGTTGACGAAAGCTTTCCGTTTATATGCTTTCTACCCCATACAAATACACAGGAAAAAGTAGTGGCTCCTGAACATGTTGTCTGTGTGTGTGTGTGTGTGTGTGTGTGTGAGAGAGAGAGAGAGAGAGAGAGAGAGAGAGACAGACAGAGACAGAGAGAGAGACAGACAGACAGACACACAGACGGAATAATGAAAGAGGGGACAGGCAGACGGGCAGCGCTCTACAGGACAGACAGAGAGAGAGGGGGGGCTGTGGGGAGGAGGCACAGGGGCAGAGAGAGAGAGGGAGAGGGAGGGCTGCAGAGAGAGAGAGAGAGAGAGAGAGAGAGAGAGAGAGAGAGAGGCAGGCAGGCAGGCAGAAAGAACAGAGGAGAGCACGATAGGCAGCGCGACACACGAGACAGAGAGAGAAGGGTGTGCAGAGAGAGAGGATGTTAAGTCGTGGCCTGTGGGCTGACGTGTGTCGTGCGGAGGGCTATTTAATGCGGGTGTATGTGATGCGCCTCCGGCACTGCTCGCCTGTCGCTGTGGCTTCCCGCCGCTTTACAACATCAATTGCCACAATCACCGGCACAGTTCGCCGACACTGTTATTAACAGACTACAATAATCGATGAATGGCTTGTACTGCTGCGAGGGGTGACCGCATGCCCTGTTAAAAGCTATCACCCTGCATCGCATTTGGATACCTATTTAGTATCGGTTCTCTCGTTTAGAAAACGGATATTTCGTTATGAATTTGTACTTCGTGTAATCTTTTGTTCGTTTAATCCTCATTCCGTTCAGAGGTATCAAGTAATACAAACGAGCTCAATTAAAATGTCATATTCGGTGGATGCAGTTTGAATGACTGCCAGCCCAGAACAAAATTCGTGCTTCCTCACATACAACACTTCTATATATTTCTTATCATACGTAATTTTAGAACTTTTTAATTTGTTCACAGTAAGATGAAACGTTGTCTACTACCTTCGTGAAGTGCGTTGCAGTTTTAAGTATACAAGATAACGAAGTGTAAAAGTTATTGTTAATGCTTTAATTGAGAACCTTAAACATTCAAAATATTTTTATGGCAGTTACGTAAGAGCACTACATGTAATATTCGCAGAGACACGCTTGCTCTGTAGTGTAACGACTGCGTGTGAGAATACGCGGGTAGCCTAGATACGCACCAATCCAACAGTCTGGCTAAAATGTCTGTAGAGCTGATGGGACTTAACTACGAGGTCATCAATTCCTAAACTTACAAATTACTTATCAACTACCTTAGGCCGGCCGCGGTGGCCGAGGAGACTGAGGCGCTCCAGTCACGGTCTGCACGGCCACTGCGGTCGGGGGTTCGAATCCCCCCTCGGGCATGGATATTTGTGCCGTCCTTAGTATAAGGTAGTTGATAAATAGTTTGTAAGTTTAGGGACTGATGACCCCGCAGTTAAGTCCCTTAAGCTTAACAAACATTTGAACATATTTGAACTACCTTATACTAAAAACGGCACAAACATCCATGCCCGAGGGGGGATGTGAACACCCGACAGGGAACGGCCTCGCGCATCGTAGCATAGCGCCTCAACGCGCTCGGCCGCTCCGCCGCCGCAACAGTCTGGCCTCAGACTGTTCAGTATAGAAGATGAAAATGTTTCAAACAAGAAACGTAACTGTTGCTAACTATTCTGTTAAACAACATCATGACGACGCACAAAATAATACGTCCCCGCGCGGGATTAGCCGAGCGGTCTGGGGCGTCACGTTGCGGATTTCGCGGCCTCCCGTCAGAGGTTCGAATCCTTCCTAGGGCATGAATGTTTGTGTTGTCTTTATAAGTATAAGTTACTTCATAAGTAGTTTGTAAGTTTTTTTTTTCACCCCTTATAACTTAATCTGTTCCCGTTGATGTGTTTTACTCTTTCAAGAAAACTATTCCGTCTATTACCATTCTGCTGTTAATTCCTCTCTACTTCGAATCCAGTTATGTAAATGACGTTCCCCATTTCAATAAATAAATAAAATGTTCATATGTTTGTAAAATTAATTTGCATAACACTCCTTAGGGGCAAATCGTTTTACACGTGTGAAAGTGTACGTTCTTAGATCGATTCAATATTAAAAAAGAAGCTTCCACCTTTTTTCCTCAAAGATAAATTTTCGTATCCGGTTCTGCCGACTAATTAACTTTTAATTTCCTTTTCATTTTGAAAGTGGTAATAAAAAGCCGTGAACAGAATTCGTGTTGATAGTCTACGTTAGTTACTAATAAAGATTCAGCAGTTAGCCGCGCGGGAATGGCCGTACGCTTTAAGGCGCCTTGCTGCGGAGTGCGCGGTTCCTCCCCTCGGAGGTTCGAGTCCTCCACCGGACATGGGTGTCTGTGTTATCCCTAGCATAAGTTAAAGTAGTTTGTAAGTCTAGGAACGGATGAGCATTGCAGTCTGGTCCCACAGCTTTAGAAACATTTAAACACTTTGTTCCAGTCAGTTCATTTCATTTTATTTTTTGTGTCGTGGGCCCCTAATTTTATTTGTTTTTAGACAGAAAAGTTTAGTTTGCTTCACGAAAGTTCAGCATTTCAGGTAATATTTAGAAGGGAATTGTGCTTGTTAAGCAAGGTCCCACTGTATACTCAATTTGTAAAAAAGTGAAAGTTTTTTTCTTTTTTTTCGAATTTCGCAAAATTACATTCTATCTCTTGTTCATTCATTCTTGAAAACAGTTTTCATCGTCAATAGAGTGTATTTATTATGAAAAAATCTACATCTACCTATATACTCCGCAATCCACCGTAAGGTGCGTGGCGGAGGGTACACTATACACTACTAGGCATTTTCTTTTCTATTCCACTCCCAAATATAACGAGGAAAAAAAGAATGCATAATGCCTTCGTACGAGCCCTAATTTCTCTTATCTTGTCCTTGTGATCATTACGCGGTGGAGTAGCCGAGCGGTGTAAAGCGTCTCGCTGCGGAGCACGCGGTTTCTCAAGAAGCTCACTTCTAATGCTGTATTCGAACATTATGGGATTGTTTTTCCTAGTCATGCGCATCACCTTACATTTTTCTACGTTGAGAGCTTGCTGCCATGCTTCGAACCAACTAGAAATTTTATCTTCTTCATCCTGTATGCTATTACAGTCAATTAAAGACGACACCCTCGCATACACCACAGCATCACAGCGAACAGCCGCAAATTACAAGTTACTCTGTTCATCAGATCAATTATATAGATAAAAAAAATAATAGCCGTCCATCACACTCCCCTGGGGCACGCCTGACGATACGCTCGTCTCTGAAAACGCGCCTTCGAGAACAACTTACTGCATTCTATTACTTAGAAAATCTTTCAGCACGTCACAAATCTGTGAACGTATTCCATATGCTCGTATCTTCGGTAGCAGTCTGCAGTGTGGCACCGCGTCAAACCAACACCACGTAGAAGACAAGGCCTCACCACTGGCCGTGCCTACGTCACAGCTAAAGGCCGCGTGCGCCAGCTGACTGGCCGACCGCTGCGCGGCGGTGAGCGTGCCCCAGCGGCCAGCCAGTGAGATGGCGGCCGCAGCCTTTAGGTGTGAAGTAGGCACGGACAGTTGTGCGAACTTGTCATGTAGGTGGTACTGGTCAAGCGCCTTTTTGAAATCGAGAAAAACACACCCAGTTTAGAATTAACGTGATCAAAATTCCAATTTTTTTATATTACGGAACCGCTAGTATTCAGACATGAAGTGATCTGATCATTTTATGGTGCATCTAGTTCCTCCTGTTACGCCGAAGCCCCAAGCAAAGCGACCACAGGTTGTTCCTACTGTAGTACAGCGTAGTCTTCCCCTTGTCCGGTTCTGTTTCACTTCTCCACCTCGCGTGCAGATTCGTAAAAAAAAAAAAAAAAAAAAAAAAAAAAAAAAAAAAAAAAAAAAAAAAAAAAATAAAAAAAAAAAAAATCGCACTGACTTGTTTTACGGCCCACTTTAGATTTGTAGTTTTATAAGTTTTTGCAAACATTTTGGACCAAAATGATAATCTAAATAACAATTAATTAATTAATAAGGGTGTCTGAAACCCTTTGAGGAAAAAAATGTAGGTAGTAGCGGGTTTCGAACCACCGACCTTTCGCGTCCAGCACCTTGCCCACTACGCTACGGCTATAAATCAAAACAGAAATTCTTTAACCTCATACTATTGATGGCCGTTGTTAACTGATGTTAATATGGCATTTGTAGACATTAGATTATCATTTATCGTACGAAGAACGATGTGTTTTTGTTAATTCCCCAGTGTACCGTTGCTTTGAAATGACAATGTGTAAGTTACAATAAGAAAATCATCAAATACGCAACGCAAGATGGCGTATGCCAGAGACTTCTAGGCGAGGAATGTCACGTGACATCTCCATTCAATGGAAGGTGACAAATCTCCGTTATTTTTGCAAATATGTCTCAAATGATACGAGATATGAAAAAACATAAGGGAGCTAAGTTGTAGAGAATTTTCTCCTCTACCGATTAGGTTATTCAATCTTCGTGTCAGATGTACGGTTCGTTTGCAATTACAATTATATTAAAAACGGCTTTTTTTGGTTTCACTACCGTATTTTTTGTCCGAAAAATTTGAAAAAGGGAGTTTCTGGTCTCTGGCGGCCTACAATCATTTCTGTAAAATTTGGTGCTGATCGGTTGAACGGTTAGTCTTAAAGACAGACGGACAGACAGACATACATACATACATCCCAAAATCGCCGTTATTTTTGCAAATATCTTTGAAACGCTATGAAATATGAAAAAAAAAAAACATAAGAGAGCAAAGTTGTAGAGAATGTTCTCCTCTACAAATTAGGTTATTCAATTTCCGTGTCAGATGAATAGTTAAGCCGTTATTTTCATTTAAATTTCGAGCTGTCTAAAGACGATCGCAAAGGGCCACTTTTAGTGTTACTACCGTAACCTAAAGTGGGCCAAAACACCTGTATATGCAGGGTGCGCGTTTTTGTGCCGCGTACGAGAGAGAGAGAGAGAGGGAGGGAGAGAAAGAGAGAGCGAGAGGGGGAGGGCGCTCCTTGTTTTTGTAACTGAACCAGCGCACATGCGCGCTGGAGCAAAGAAGCATGTAAAACTGCTGAATTAGAGCAACAGATACTCTTCAATGCTATGCTTCTTTTCCGCCTAATTAAGACTTTTGTGTCCTCTGCGAGCAGTTGTCTGTGACCAATTGTGCGTGTAATGTGCAGTATTTATGAGAATTCCTCAGCTCTCTTTTTTGTTCCGTCGCTTTTGTGACGAGGAGCGAAAGGAAACGCCGTCGAAGGCATACCGAGTGTGGGCATTAGCATTCGCAGCACGGGGCAGGAGGAGGGGGATGTGTTATTAACGATGGCCGCTGGCCGCACGCACGCACGCTTTGTCGCCACACATTCGCCCGCGCCAGGAGGTCCCCATCTGTCGCGTGTTCCAGCTGCAGCACACAACCAAGCATTAGCCACTCCTGAGCGAGCGCTAACACTTCCATGTTCATCGTTTGTTAACACTTTAAGATCTGGGACTGATGGCATTATAGCACGCGAGAGTGTATTTTTTTTTTCTTTTCTTTTTGACGTTTTTCAAAATATTATAATTTAGGGACGGTTACAGGTAAATCAATCCAGTTTTTACTGCTTTACAGCTGTACTTTAAAATTTAACATGAAGTAAGACATTATAGTTACCATCTTCACTTATATGTGCACTGTTTTCACAATTGTGTAGTCGAAACATGAACAAAAAGATTTATAGTGGGATTTATTGTAGGTAGAAAGAAAATTGCACTTGTTTATGTTTGATAAAAACAACCTGAAAGGTAATAATTTACAAAATTCTTGTTACACAACTAAATTACATTAGGACAACTATTTTCTATAATCATAAGTAATTTATCCCGAAATTTGCAATGTATTTGACGCGTTTCCCGTTGAGACGTCATGTCAATATCATCATGTAGCTCTTCTTCTGTAAATAAATAAGATATACAGGGTGTGCCACTAAGTGTGTTTGCCTCTGTAACTTATAAAATAACAGGTGACGGGAAATTTTAATGCGGTAGGTCAACACAAGAAATATTACACTTTTTGTGGAGCTATGAACATAGTTTATTGTATCATTTTCCAAAGAGTTACACCACAAAGAAAATTTTTTAAATGGAACAATAGTTTTTTTCTATCGTGTATTGGATTCGTTTAAAACAGCCGCGTCCAAATCAATTTAAACTACATTCCTATCACTGTTAGTTTGGGAGCTACAACCCTTCAAAGTTCCGGGGGCGGAGGCTGCGATAGCGTAGCTGACTGACCGAGTGGCTATACCCTGGGGCACGGCCCACTGTCTCATGACCACCAGCCAGTGAGCTACGCTGTCGTAGCCTCCGCCCCCTAAACTTTGAAGGGTTTTAGCTCCCAAACTAACGGTGATAGGAATGTAGTTTAAATTGATTTGGACGCAGCTGGTTTCAACGAATCCAATGCACGATAGAAAAAACTGTTGTTCCATTAAAAAAATTATATCTTTGTGGTGTAACTCTTTGGAAAATGATACAATAAACTATGTTCATAGCTGCGCAGAAAGTGTAACATTTCTTGTGTTGACCTACCGCATTAAAATTTCCCGTCACCTATTATGTTATGAGTTACAGAGGCAAACACACTTAGTGAAACACCCTGTATGTACAACTCGATAAACTGTGTTATCGTTAGACGTTTACAATAGATTACGCAAAAATACCACATAGTCGAAATTACAGGAAATATGTTACAATTACCTGCAATATTCCTGTCACTAAATTCTCCTTCAGACCCCAAATCATTGAATAGAACATTCAAAATTTCTTGATCTGTACTGTGACATCTTGACGGCACTGCTTACGCATGGATGTGTCAGAATATAAAGACACGCACATTTCTCTTCCTTGAGTTGACATATAGTGCAATTTTTGCATAACTAAATCATCAAGCTACATAACGAAACAGGCGAACTTCAAGTATAGCCCCCAGTTCGTGTTCTGTACATTTTTACGCCACTGCGATCATAGGCTCGTCGCTCGTCGGAAACGCTTATTGCACGGACTGTGAGCACACCTCGCAACCAGACAGCGAAGTGTTAAGCTTATGGGACGTAACTGCGGGGTCATCAGTCCCTAAACTTACAAACTACTTATAAAATAACTTAAAGTAAAGACGGCACCAACACCCATGCCCGAGGGGGGATTCGAACGCCGGATGGGGAACGGCCTCGCGCATCGGAGCAAAGCGCCTCAGTACGCTCGGCCTCTCCATCAAAAATTCACATTTAAAAAAAAGAGCACAATGTGTCATGAGTTTGAGAAAATGAGTTTTACGTATACTGCGTAATTAATCGTCATAAATAAAATGATTTATTTTAAAGTTAAGCATACTATGGACTACTTGCCAAAGGAAATTACAGCCGCGGTGGAGTAGCCGAGCGGTCTACAGCGTCTCGCTGCGGAGCGCGCGGTTGCTCGCCAAATGTTCAAATCAAATGTTTGTAAAGCTTATGGGACTTAACTACGGGGTCATCAGTCCCTAAACTTACAAACTACTTATGAACTAACTTATACTAAAGACAACAGAAACATCCATGGCCGAGGGGGGATTCGATTCCCCGACGGGGAGCGGCTTCGCGCATCGTAGCATGGCGTCTCAATGCGCTAGGCCATCTGCCGCAGCAAAAGAAATCTGTGAAACTTCATTTCCACAATAAATCAGTTAAATCCAAAGATCGTTAATTTAACTAATTACCTAGGAATTAAAATTGCGAACAACTGAAACTAGAAAGGACACTTGCCCCTCGTCCCACGTGAGTGGTGAGACGCGAACGCGGCGCGGTGTGGGGCAGTGCGAAACAGCGGGTGAATGCGATGCGAAGCGCTGCCGCTGCGGTGCAACAACCCTGCCTGCCAGCGCAGACAAACCGCGCGGCGCCTGATCCCAATACACGGCGAAAACTACTTTTTCGATTTTCTTACTGTAAAAATACTGTATGTATGAAACAAAGCTACATGTAAACTTGCTGTTTAATAAATGTTTTGTGTCCCGACTTCGTCGCCGCTTTTGTGTCCCAGCCTCGTCGTAGGTGTCGGTGGCCGAGTGGAACGAGACCGACACGCTGGTGCAGGTACGGAGGGGAGCAGCCAGAAACTATAAACACTAGAGTAAATTAGAAAGATATATATTGCACAGAATGTAACAATACTTAACTTTTACATAGTACTGCAGAATGTTGATACATAGTTGTTAGAGGCCTGCCTAGTGCCTGTACAATAGCAAAGTCTTCACTGGTGCCTATCTGCTTACGAAGGTCCTAACTCGTTGCTATCTCAGTCCGAAGTGCGAAGTGCCCGATGTCCTTCAGTGGTAGCCACGAGCGGCGTTCCCCAGAGGGCGCTCATGGCTGTCGTCGGAAGAACGCCGCGCCGTGCATGCATGGCGGCGCGCGGCGAAAGTAGGTGGCGCGCACTTTGTACTTGTGCGACACCACAAAATGTGTTATATTTTCATAATTGTAGAAGTCGTTATTTTGAGCCGGCCGCGGTTGCCGAGGGGTTTGAGGCGCTCCAGTCACGGTCCGCACGGCCACTACGGTCGGGGGTTCCAATCCCCCCTCGGGCATGGATATTTGTGCCGTCCTTAGTTGTAAGTAGTTCGTAAGTAGTTTGTAAGTTTAGGGACTGATGACCCCGTAGTTAAGTCCCATAGACTCTACAAACATTTGAACATTTTTTTAGTTATTTTGAAAAGTGATGAAAATCGTAAACGAGTAATGTAAATTCTGCTTAGTAATAAATGTGTAGAAAAGGACGTACTTTTAGTACCCGTTTCTTAACAAGAGGTAAAAAAATTGTATTTTAAATAAGACTAGCTGAAAACCCGGCGTTACCCGTTTATTTATTCCTGCCAGTTTTGGTTGTATATTCATTTGTATAAGGGCTGTATTTAAAATCTGTTGGGAATACCATTAGTAGTAAAGAAGTAATACATTAAAACTTGATGCGTGATTGGGCGGTTTTCCATGAACGTTATTGTTTATGTGCTCATATCTCGTGAACTACGTCTCGTACTGCCATACAATTTAGAAGGTACACTCATGTATATGCGTGTATACTGTCTATAAAATTTCCTGCGGCTACAGTTTGTAGTGTATGAATTATAAATTGTAACGTCATCGGAATGCCGTAGTTTTAGTCCATGAACAATTTATGTGCTCATATCTCATGAATTATGTTCGTAGTGTGATGCAATTTAGATCGTACATTCAACTATATGTGTGTATTCTGTCTGTAAAATTTCCTGCGGCTACAATTTGTAGTGTACAAATGATAAATTGTAACGTCATACCGAATGCCGTAGTTTACTTCATAAACATCGCAAAAGTAGTAAGCGAGAAACTTTTTCGTCTCATCATTTTGCTATGGGTGTCAGCGAGAAAAAGTTTAATAAAGGTTTGAAATTATGTTTAAAGTTTGTTGCAAGTCCTTAAGTGCTCTTATTCCCATATAGCGTATTTATAAAGTCTCGCCGCATTATGTAGCAGTTTTCTGCGATTCCTATTGTTTACGACGTTATATCTCCTGAACCATGTGTCGTACGCCGTTCGTACTCGTACAGCAATTGTTATCTCACGTAAGGAATGTGTGTACCAAATTTGGTTGAAATCGGTCCAGTGGTTTAGGAGAAATTGAGCAGCATTGTCGCTAAATGCAGCAGTTTTAGACACATTTCATTATTTATAACGTCATCTCTCGTGAACTATTTATCGTATGTGATTCTTACACTTACGGTGACCGTCCTCACGGATTGAAGCTTACGTATACAAAATTTCATAAAGATTGGAACAAAACTGTAGATTTGTATGCAACCTGTACAAATATACGGACACTCTGCTTTATATATTAGTTCATGCACAAAACACGTGAACAACACTACTTTAATATATGCATGTTATATGAACTTACTGGCGTTATTTTTACAACTTCCAAACATTCACGATAAAAGAATAAACGGTTTTATAATTTTTTATTGCCCCACAACACAGAACGTACTTAAACGGCATCGATCAAATTTTCGGACATCGGAACTTCAAATACCGGGGGCAAAAAGCGCCCGATTCGCGAGAATATATTAAACCGGTTGATCGCGTCCGATTCGCAGAATCGCGCGTTGCACCATCGCCACCTAGAGAGAAGGCCGCGGGGCTCTCGTGTGACGTCAGGCAGAGTAGGTTGCGCGCGCATAGCTGACTGGGTAGCCGCTGGGGCACGGCCCACTACGTCGATGCAGCGAGCCAGTGAGCTATGCCAACACCACCTAGAAGACAAGGCCTTACAACAGGCCGTGCCTACGTCACACTTAGAGGCCTCGGCAGCCATCTAACTGACCGGTCGCTGCCCCAGCGGCCAGCCTCTAAGTGTGACGTAGGCTCGGCCTGTTGTAAGACCTTGTTTTCTAGGTGGTGTTGGCTATGCGCGCGCAACCTACTCTGTCTGACGTCACACGAGAGCGCCGCGGCCTTCTCTCTAGGTGGTGTTGGTTGCACGCGGCCCCGCGCGGAGCGCTCACGTAGGACAAGGAAACTGTTGGCCACGTGTGTAAAATTTTCGCGCGGTCGCCGCGCCGCGGTCACAATTCGCTCACGTAGGACGCTGCCATAGAAAGTATTGTAGAAGAGCGAACCAAAGGCTAAGTTTCATTGGCAGAACACTTAGAAGATGCAACAGTACGACTAAAGAAACTGCCTAAACTACACTTGTGCGTCCTATTTTGGAATATTGCTGCGCATTGTGGGAAGTGGGAACCCCACCAAGTGGGCCTGACGAACGATATGGAGAAAGATCGTGGAAGGACAGCTTGTTTTGTATTATCGCGGTATAGGGGAGAGAGTGTCATAGAAATGATGTACGAGTTGGGGTGGAAATCAGTAAAAGTAAGACGTTATTCGCTGCGGCGAAATTCCTGTCAACAATTTTGGCTTCCGAATGCCAACATGTTTTAGCACTCACCTACGTAGGGAGACATGATTATCATAATAAAGTAAGAGAAATCAGATCGAAAACGGAAAGATACGGGTGTTCCTTTTTCCGCGTGTTATTAGAATGTTCAAATGTTTGTATAGTCTATGGGACTTAACTAATGGGTCATCAGTCCCTAAACTTATAAACTACTTACAAACTAGCTAATACTAAGGACGGCACAAATATCTATGCCCGAGGGGGGGATTCGAACCCCCGACCGTAGTGGCCGTGCAGACCGTGACTAGAGCGCCTCAGTGTACTCGGCCACCGCGTCCGGCGTGTTATTAGAGAATGGAACGGTACAGAAGTACCACAAAAGCGGTTCAACGAACGCTCTGCCATGCACATAAATGTGATTAACGGAATAGGTATGTAGATGTAGATGAAAGTGGAACTACAATGAAAAGCTGTAGCGTCATAGTTTAGTACTCAGCAAAAAGACAGAAGAGGTGCTAAATGAATGGAACATTAAGAGTTTTTAAATTATTATTTTTATTCACACACAGAACGTTTTTTATGTAACGATTTTGTAAAGCTGTATGTGGCTATTATTGCCAGGTACTGCATCTTTTCAGTCAGATCTTTCTCCTTTCTTGGGAGATCAGCCTAAAACCTCCAGCGCAGGTATATGCGTTCTTGATCCCAGTACTAGCACGCCTGTTTTCAAATAAGAGATAGTGTTCCGGCTTGAGTGTCTTTTAAGTTTCTCCTGGTCTGAACTATATGACGCTTACGTTTGTCCAACGGTGATCATGGTACTTTCAAATGTCCAGTTTTACAGTGTATATAGTATACTGCGCTACTTTTTTGAAATTGAAGAAGTCAGACGCTTTCATGTTGTTGACGACAAATAGCTTTAATTCGTCGTTTCTTTTCACTCAGACTGTTCAGGCTACTGCCGTGTAAGAAATGTTCAAATGTTTGTATAGCTTATGGGACTTAACTACGGGGTCATCAGTCCCTAAGCCTACAAACTATTTACGAACTAGCTAAGACTAAGGACGGCACAAATATCCATGCCCGTGGGGGGATTCGAACCCCCGACCGTAGTGGCCGTGCAGACCGTGACTGGAGCGCCTCAGTCCCCTCGGCCACCGCGGCCGGCGCCGTGTAAGACATTTTTATCCAACAATGAGGAAAAAGGTTAGAAACTTACATTCGTGGCAGTTTTCACTTTTTATACGTAATAGCGGTTGGCATGTAGATTACATTTCACACAAAACTTCAGTATTTCTTATTATAGCACTTACAAACAAACCTATATTTCTGTTAATCGCCGATTTTGTTGAAACTCATTACACTCGTAGAGTGTTAGAAGATAACAGACACGTATTTTTTATATCGTCAATGCTGAAATTGTAAGGGTGAAAACACCTTTCGGAACGTAAAATGATATATATGGTTTTCGGCGATTTATCTACGAATCCATGAGAAATAAATAAGTATGTTACTCGAAAAAGTTCCATGGTAGTTAACGATCTTAAAGACATTATAGTGAAAATTTGGTATGTAATGATAATTTACAAAATACCCATACCACCATCAATTAATTTTGTAAAATTGCAAAATGTGTAGGTTAAAAAGTAAAGAATATTTAACGTCAAATCCAACTATGTACAACAACGTTGGTTTGCGAACTATCACTTTTCGAAAATAATCCTTAAAGGACTCGCTGTGGAGACGTCTCAAGCGCACCAGTCTACCGATCGGCGATAGTTTGCGAGGGCACCGCCCCCTATAAATGTGTAAACTACTGCTTGTCATTTATACCGTGTGTATTTTTTGAATTATTTTTGTCGTTTCAGATGTTCAAATGTTTGTATATCTATGGGACATAACTTCTTTGTTATTAGTCCCTAAGTTTACAAACTGCTTAAACTAACCTAAGCACATCACACCCATGTCCCAGGGTGACTCGAACCTCCGACGGCGAGCAACCGCGCTCTGCACAGCAAGGCGCCTTAGGCCACTCCACCGCAGTTTTTGTTCTTTATTTTACCTTTGTACTGTTTCTGCGGAGTGCGCGGCTGCTCTCCGTCAGAGTTTCGAGTCCTTCCTCGCGCATATATATATATATATATATATATATATGTGTGTGTGTGTGTGTGTGTGTGTGTGTGTGTGTGTGTGTGTGTTGTCCTTAGCATAGGCAAAACTAAGCAAGTAGCTGTAGAACTAATGTAGCGGTGCAAGCTAAAATAACAGAGACTATGATTTTGCATATTATTTGGTATCGTTAGAAAATTGTTGTAGTGGGTTGCTGGAGCCCATCTCTTGGGGCTGGCCGACCGCGGTGGCCGAGGGGACTGAGGCGCTTCAGTCACGGTCTGCACGGCCACTGCGGTCGGGGGTTCGAATCCCCCCTTGGGCATGGATATTTGTGCCGTCCTTAGTCTTAGTTAGTTCATAAGTAGTTTGTAAGTTTAGGGACTGATAACCCCGTAGTTAAGTCCCATAGACTTTACAAACATTTGAACGTTTTTTCTTGGGGCTGTAGCCTCATTTGCCCTCTCCTAAATCTGGTCATACTTGGCGCCCATTCGGTGAAAGCAGTGTGATTGCTTGATAGATTAAAATGTGTATGGCACCGGGAAACGAAACGAACACCTTTGTTTGTCGTGGAAAGGGCTTTACCAGCAGACCTACACAAATACGCTTCACGATCACTCGACAGAGCTTTATTTCTGGTGATATCTCATCTCCTTCCCCTAAACTTCACAGACAAAATGTTCAAATGTTTGTATAGCTTATGGGACTTAACTACGTGGTCATCAGTCCCTAAACTTACAAACTACTTACGAACTAGGACGGCACAAATATCCATGCCCGAGGGGGGATTCGAACCCCCGACCGTAGAAACTTCACAGACATTTTCCTTCGAAATTTGCGGGACTAATTTTCCTGGAGCAAAGAACACATAAAACATGTAACAGAACTACTAAAGAGACGGCGTTATTCTCTATTTTTTGTACTTTCAGAAAGAAAGTATATGAATTTGAATGTCAGTGCGCCAGCAGTTGCATATTAAGCGTTCGGCTTATTTAGTGTGGATAAACGCTCCTCTGCTGCATTCAGAAGCTTCACTGCTAAATTCCTCTGCCCCTCCACCCCTTACAATCCCGGCGGAAAAATAAAAGATGATTTTGATCAGTGATACGCAAATGGAATATGTATCTTCCACAGACAATGCTTCTGGGTGTCAGTGTGTTGTCAATGTTTAGAGAAACACAATTGGCTCCGTGGGTGGCCAGTTTATCTCTTCGTAGGAATACTGAAACGTGTCCTCAGTACAAATTTCACGCATCGCCCCTTTTACTAGCAAGAATGGCTCCTGATTATCGAACGCGCAGACAGAAGAAGCTGTTGGCAACAAAAATCTTAATGTGAATTATTCACCTGCATTCTTTTTTATATATTAATAACTGTTAAAAACAACAACAAAAATAGGTAGTTCCATAGAGAGAAGAAACCAATAAACATAAAACGCTGCTTTTGTATCAGTGCCAGTAAAAACATTGCCGGCCGCGGTGGCCGAGCGGTCTGCGGCGTGCTAGTCACGGTCTGCACGACCGCTGCGGTCGGGGGTTCGAATCCCCCCCTCGGGCATGGATGTTGGTGCCGTCTTTAGTATAAGCTAGTTCATAAGTAGTTTGTAAGTCCCATAAGCTCTACAAACATTTGAACATTTTTGAACAAAAACATTTCGAATATCAAACATGAGAAAATACATGACTGTATATGTGCTGTCCTTTGCAAAAGAACACTGTTTGCATATCCTATACTTTTATGATGTGCGACGATTGCTACGATCACAATACTGCCAATGTATTGGGGCTCTACACTCCATGGGATATAAATACTCATATCTCAAGAATGGAAAGAAATATTCTGTTCTCAACTTTACATACTATTTAGATATGTTGGCTACAATTCATACGCAATCATGTATGGCCTACAATACACCATACGCAAAGACTATGCAGTGAGTTGTTATGTCTGCAAACTCTTTAAAATCCCGTGAAGTTTTTTACGTTCATTATGTGGAGTATAGTAAGTGTGGCGAATAAATGCAGCCTTTATCGAGCAAATATATCAAGGTGTAAGATAAGAAAGAAGCAATTTTTTTTCATTGAATAGATTTAAAAAAAATAGTGTGACGAGTATTTCAGCACAAGCGCCACGTTCTTCGCCGAGAAAGCGATCAGCGCTATCCGCTGTGGACACGGGGCCAAGTATTTCTCGTAGACCCCTGTAGACCGAGGCCAATGAGAAAGACAGGCCCCAGCGCAGTCGTCATGCCACGTAAGCAAGGTAGTTCCGAGCCGGCGCGATCGCTAGCCGTTTGGCCGGCCACTGGGGCACTGCCCACTGCGTTATAGCGGGCAGCCACTGAGCTAGCGATCGCGCCGGCTCCGAACTATTTTGTTTACGTGGCATGACAACTGCGCTGGGGCCTGTCTTTCTCGTAGGCCACGCTATAGCAACACAGTGTAGACACAAGGGGTTCGTTCCAGCAGCTCCCGGACGGCTACTTTCAAGCACTAAGAAACACGCGTTGCTGCGCATGCGCAGCTACTATGACGTAAATGCCCTTGTTTGATACTAGCACAGCTGGAACGCTTTTTGCACTATTTCTGGCTGCAGGCGGAGGTGAGTTTAAAGGAATAATTGAAAAACGTTCCTTCCTAATAAGGAAGAATGTAAACGAGAAATATCTGATCTTTAGTGTGATTGCAGTGACTTTGAAATAATCGAAAAACCCGCTACAAACAAACACGTATCACGTGATGGCTACCACCACTCTAACTCAGACCTTTCTGCCCATGTGCAAATTGGCAGCTTGACCGCGCCAGAAATATTTTTCCGGGTAGCGTCTAACTGTTTGCGGCAACCGCTGGAACACCAAACAGCCACACTCCAAGTAGCCTGAAGGGGGAGAAGGCGTTGCTGGAACACAATTTCAGCGTTGCGCATGCGCGTCAAGCAGTCTGGCAGCTGCTGAAACGAACCTATGGCTTCACGACAAGTCCGTGTCACGTCACACCGATAGGCTGCCCTCGAAAGCTCACTGTCGGAAGCTTCGAGGCAGTGGGCTGTTCCCCAGCGGCCAGTCAGTGAGCTTGCGCGGGCAGCCTATCGGTGTGACGTGACACGGACTTGTGAGGCCTTGTATGTAGACGGTGTTTGCTGTAGACACTGCTTACGCCACACTCAACGCCTCCTGTAATTGGCTGGGGCGCGTCGCGCGGCTGCGCTCAGAATGCACGAACCGCGCCGCTGTGCCTGCCGCACGGCGCCGTGAGGGCGTTGCCATGGCAACCGTGCCGCTGCCGCGCCGTTTACCGCTTGCCGCTTGGCGTCGAGTGGCAGGTGTCCATGGCAACCGTGCCGCTGCCGCGCCGTTTACCGCTTGCCGCTTAGCGTCGCGTGGCAACCGTGCCACTGCCGGGAGCTTTTTCCGCCGCCACCTGCCCTGGTGGTGTAGGCGGCACGGCGTCACAGTAGTGCTGCGGTAACGTGCTCTCTCTTAAGGCCTGGCCACACAGAGCACGGGCTGCCGGTCCTCAGCGAGGAAGGACGCCACACAGGAAGATCGGTTGCCCGTAGCGGCTGCTGTGGTGCATCAGCTGCAGCATTGTGGGAGCGGCCGGGAACCCCATTATTGCAAATGTTCAAATGTTTGTTAAGATTATGGGACTTAACTACGGGGTCATCAGTCCCTAAACTTACAAACTACTTATGAACTACTTACGAAATAGGACGGCACAAATCTCCATACCCGAGGGGGGATTCGAACCCCCGACCGTAGTGGCCTTGCAGACCGTGACTGGAGCGCCTCAGCCCCCTCGGCCACCGCGGCCGGCTGCAGTACATTAGTAGGATTGATTAGCAATCGCCGCCCCATCTGACGCTTCACTACACAAATAACATCACGAAACGCAACTTCGGAGGCACACTGCACCGTCCCTACTGGCGAACCGACAGGTCAATGTGCAATGTGGCATGGCATACGCAGAGGCCTCTAACGGACGACTGCAGAGTTTTGTAGATGCGGGAGAATCACTAGTGCAATAAGGGATCTTTACATGATCTCTCATACGATTTTGGTGTATATGTGTTTGTTCGAGCCCAAGTACTTTCCTTGTTAGAAGGAATTTGAATCACTTAATTCTGTATACAACCTATTTTTTACATAATATTCGGATAATTTTCGCCGCAAGGAAACCCTGTTTTCAAAATAAGAGTAGTCAATTTTGAAGTACACGTTGGCAGCAAGACGTGGTAGCCAGTCTCGCAAATTTCCATTTCATATTTCAAAGCCAAATCGTACAGAAGCTTTTCCAAGGTCGAATCCCCTAACTATCCCTATGTCCTGTTATTTCCTATTACACTTTAGTTAAATATCTTCAAATTGTCAGATAATTCCTATTTTATAAATTAACTATTAAGAGGCTGTACCCCTAGAGCAACTATAATCATACAAATTATTATTGTGCTTTCAGTCTTCACTGTATGTACGAAATTTGCTTGCTTTTCATTGATATATAATGACAATTTTTTTTTCTTTTGATCTTCTTATCGGAACATGCGGTGTTCACCTCAATGCTCAAAGGCGACAGATGAATGGCAGAATGATTTCTTAACCGTCCAAAATTTTTCAATGTTGATCTCTGTCCCAAATTGCATTTCCTACTTTTGCCATTTATTCAGACGTATCGTTTTGGCCACTGGTGTTAAAAAAGAAAAGACTATAAAACGGTCACACGTAGAAGTTAAAACTTGCTCCTCTACTGTCTCGCAAAGCTGTGTTCTTTCAGGAATAAGACGGTGAGTTATATTTCATTAGGTCGTGCGCTGGCAGCTGTCTAGTTCGGAGTCAGTGGCTAGTCTAATTTTTCCCCGCACACTGCCTCTGCACCACCACTCCAGATCTGCAATATGCACATTGTTAAAACAAACAGTCCGGAGACAACACGATTCGCAGGAACTTAGCAGACAGGAATTTCTATCCCGTCTGACACATATCCCTCCCACTTATTCTCAAAAGTCATTCCATCACAATAAGTACATCAGAACAAAGGAATAAGCTGCAACAGCAGTCTTTAGTGTACATTCACCAAGGACAGTTAAAGACCAATGAAAATATTCGCAGCAACTGTGTGTTCAAATATTTGTAAATCTATGACGTCTACGGGGCTTAACTACTTTAACTAATTGAAACTAACCTAAGGACAAGACAAGCACCCATGCGCAAGGGAGCACTCGAACCTCCGACGGGGGATAAGCTTAAGTATTGTGGTATGAGTGGGACAGTGCACAAATGGTTTAAATCATACTTAACTGGAAGAGTGCAGAAAGTTGAAATAAGCAGTTCACATGATGTAGATGAGACAATTAATTCTTCTAACTGGGGAGTTATTAAAAATGGGGTCCCACAAGGTTCGGTCTTGGGTCCTTTGCTGTTCTTAATATATATTAATGACTTGCCATTCTACATACATGAAGATGCTAAGCTAGTACTTTTTGCTGATGATACAAGTATAGCTATCACACCTGACAAACAGGAATTAACTGATGAAATTGTAAATGATATCTTCCAGAAAGTCATTAAGTGGTTCTCTACAAATGGACTCTCATTAAACTTTGATAAAACCCAGTATATACAGTTTCATACAGCAAATGGCATGACACCATTAATAAATTTAGACTTTGAACATAAATCTGTAGCTAAGGTAGAATATTCAAAATTTTTAGGTGTTTGCATTGACGAGGGACTGAATTGGAAGAAACATATTGAAGATCTCCTGAAACGTCTGAGTTCAGCTACTTATGCTATCAGAGTCATTGCAAAATTTGGTGATATAAATCTCAGTAAATTAGCTTACTACGCCTATTTTCATTCACTGCTTTCATATGGGATCATATTCTGGGGCAATTCAACATTGAGTAAAAAAGTATTCATTGCACAAAAGCGTGTAATCAGAATAATTGCTGGAGCCCACCCAAGAGCATCCTGCAGACATTTATTTAGGGATCTAGGGATACTCACTGTAGCTTCACAATATATATATTCACTCATGAAATTTGTTATTAACAATCCGACTCAATTCAAAAGTAATAGCAGTGTGCATAGCTACGACACTAGGAGAAAGGATGATATTCACTATTCAAGGTTAAATCTAACTTTGGCTCAAAAAGGGGTGAATTATGCTGCCACAAAAGTCTTTGGCCACTTACCAAGTAGTATCAAAAGTCTGACAGATAGCCAACTAGTATTTAAAAAGAAATTAAAGGAATTTCTGAATGGCAACTCCTTCTACAATGTAGATGAATTTTTAGATAAAACATAAAAAAATATATATAAAAAAAAAAAAAATAAATAAATAAAAAAAATTTACAAAAAAATTCTTAAAATATAGATTGTCAAGTATAGACAAAATTTACTAAACTGACACGTTCCACATCATTACGAAATGTCGTATACATGATCTATGGAACAAGTATTAATCTAATCTAATCTAATCTAGTAACCGCAGCAAGGCGCCTTAGAGCGCTCCGCCATTCCACCGTGGCATTGGAGAGGGGGGCGGGGGGGGGGAGATAGAGAGAGAAAAAGAGAGTGAGGAGCCTCTAAGATCGTCTTAGACGCTACAACGATCGAATAACGAAATGTGTACCAGTAAGAGGTAATTATTCATACATCCCTGTGTGCCGCAGACACGCATATAGTTCGTGTTAAAAAGACTGCGAAGTGAAATTTGCCACGATACGCAGATAAACAGAGTGTTCCTCTGCCAAAGAGAAGCCAACGTTACAGATTCCCCTAACCGTCCCCTCCCTCCTCCCCACCCCTATAAAAACAGGTGTCGAGAGAAAAGGGGGTAAAGAGTGGAACGGTAGGGCAAGGGGCGAGAAATGGAGTTAGCAGGTGTGTTTCGCAGGTGTGTTCGGCAGGAAATCAACTAGCCGCACCAATCCCCGGGCCATTAGTGGCCTTAGCATCGATCTCGCCGTGGACGCAGTTTTAATACGGCGCCCGACCCCTGACAGGTCTTCCAGTTCCGCGTCTAACCGCTGCAAATGAAGTGGCAGAGAGAGAGAGAGAGATAACAACACGGGCACAGGCGATCAAAAAGGCCGCTGTCGCCTGTCACGGCAGACGTCAGCCACTTTACCGCCGCAACAGACTTTTTGCTCGCGCAGCTTACGACGGCGTGTTGGCTGCGGAAGCGCGGAATATGCACTTAACAACGACGCCGTTGTACACCGCACAGTAGGTACGCAACTGGGGGTCGCTTGTAACAGTTTGCACACATATATCGCTTCAATTTGTTAGACAATGCCAAAGATATAGAATAACTGTAGAGATGCTGATACACTGTTTAGGGCTTCCTGTGGTCCCACGCGTTACTATTCGCCGCCATGTTTTATTTAGTGATACTGTAGGTTGGACAAAGTGAAAAAAAAAAAATGTTCTTGTGAAGGATTTTATAGCAAACGAAAGTGATAAATATTACATACTATGTCTCGACAAACGTGCCATCGATGTGCTTCCCATATTACTGAACACACAAAAGCAACAAAACTGGGAAATGTGTGCTTTTAGCAAGTACATTTTGCAAATCTTACGTTAGTGTTATTACTGTTCTGTGGCTTTCTGTTCTACAGCCCCACAGAAATAACTTTTTATTACGGGCATGTAAGTCAAGTATTTAAAATATGTGCTAACTGCGCAAGTGTAATATGCACGAATATTTTAAAATATGGGTTACACACTACAGGGTGAATAGGGTATTTAATTTTTCAGATAACATTTTGAATGACCGTGTAGTTCAGGCATATGATGAAACAAGAAATGTCTTTTTCAACATTTCTTTGGGTGTGCCATCGTACAGTGTTGTATCAGTAACCCACAGACAAATATTTGAAGAGTGGACATAAACGATTTATGTGCCTAATCTCTCATTTTCAAGATATCCAAACAACACAAACCAATTATGTTCAAATGTTTGTAATTCTATCGGACCAAACTGCGTGGTCATCAGTCCGTAGCTTACATACTACTTAGCCGGCCGCGGTGGCCGAGGGTACTGAGGCGCTTCAGTCACGGTCTGCACGCCCACTACGGTCGGGGGTTCGAATCCCCCCTCGCGCATGGATATTTGTGCCGTCCTTAGAATAAGGTAATTGATAAGTAGTTTGTAAGTTTAGGGGCTGATGACCCCGTAGTTAAGTCCCATAAGATTTACAAACATTTGAACATTTTTGAACATACTACTTAAACTAAACTACCCTAAGGACAACACACACACCCATGCCCCAGGGAGGACTCGAACCTACACGGCGAGCAACCGCGCACTCCGCAGCGAGACGCCTTAAGACAGCTCGGCTACTCCACCGCGGCAAAAGAGTTATGCACTAGAACACACACACACACATTACAAAAAGGTACGGCCAAACTGTCAGGAAACATTCCTCACACACAAAGAAAGAAAATATGTCATGTGGGCATGTGTCCGGAAACGCTTGATTTCCATGTTAGAGCTCATTTTATTACTTCTCTTCAAATCACATTAATCATGGAATGGAATCACACAGCACCAGAACGTACCAGCGTGACTTCAAACATTTTGTTACAGGAAATGTTCAAAATGTCCTCCGTTAGCGAGGATACATGCATCCACCCTCCGTCGCATGGAATGCATGATGCGCTGATGCAGCCCTGGAAAATGGCGTACTGTATCACAGCCGTCCACAATACGAGCACGAAGAGTCTCTACATTAGGTACCGGGGTTGCGTAGACAGGAGCTTTCAAATGCCCTCATAAATGAAAGTCAAGAGGGTTGAGGTCAGGAGAGCATGGAGGCCATGGAATCGGTCCGCCTCTACCAATCCATCGGTCACCGAATCTGTTGTTGAGAAGCGTACGAACACATCGACTGAAATGTGCAGGAGCTCCATCGTGCATGAACCACATGTTGTGTCGTACTTGTAAAGGCACACGTTCTAGCAGCACAGGTAGAGTATCCCGTATGAATTCATGATAACGTGCTCCAGTGAGCTTAGATGGAAGAACATGAGGCCCAATGAAGACATCACCAACAATTCCTGCCCAAACGTCCACAGAATGTGTTGATGACGTGATTGCACAATTGCGTGCGTATTCTCGTCAGCCCGCAGATGTTGATTGTGAAAATTTAGAATTTGATCACGTTGGAATGAAGCCTCATCCGTAAATACTAAAATGAGCTCTAACATGGAAATTAAGCGTTTCCGGAAACATGTCCACATAATATATTTTCTTTCTTTGTGTGTGAGGAATGTTTCCTGAAAGTTTGGCCGTACTTACTCAGAGACAACAGAATTTCGCTGTTCACCTCATCAGTACAAAAAATGAGATAACTTAGACTACTTTCATAAGTTTTCTGCGCCCCCATACTAGGAAATAGAGTGGTTCTACGTGTAATAACGAAGTTTTGGTTTCCAATATTATTAACAATCAGATATTACGGCCGCGGAGGAGTGGCCGTGCGCATTGATGCTCTATGCTCCGATGCGTGAGCCCGTTCACCGTTGGGGGTTCGAATCCCCCTTCGGGCATGGATGTTTGTGCTGTCTTTAGTATAAGTTAGTTTATAAGTAGTTTGTAAGTTTAGGGGCTGATGACCCCATTGTTAAGTCCCATAAGCTTAACAAACATTTGAAAATCTTTCAGATATTACGATGTATTTGTGACAAAACAAGTACAGAAGTGTTTTAACCAGTAGAACTTATTTAACGCTGAATCTCTTAAATTTTTACAACAGAATAGTGAAATGGAATCTTTTAGCATTGACTTGTTTTTCTTATGCCACTCCAAAAAATGTTCAAATGTTTGTAGAGGTTATGGGACTTAATTACGGGGTCATCAGTCCCTAAACTTACAAATTACTTATGAACTAGCTACTACTAAGGACGGCACAAATATCCATGCCCGAGGGGCGATTCGAACCCCCGACCGTAGTGGCCGTACAGACCGTGACTGGAGCCCCTCAGTCCCCTCGGCCACCGCGGCCGGCTATGCCACTCCTTTCTTAGGATCAGATATTGTAAAGTTTACCGAAGAACTCCGTTTTCTTTTGTATTTTGGTCATTTGGTGGCATTACGGAAATTTCTGTATTGAACGCCTTGGAAAATTCAGGGAACATAGCACTTCCTTTTTTATGAATCATTTATTAATTTATTTTAAGCTATATATTTTTTGCGTCGATGTACTGTTTTCTCGGTTTCGTGGGCAAACAAAAAGAGCTGGGTTTCACGCCATGTTTTTGGAACCCATGTTGATTGCTGTGGAGATTTTTCGTCTCCAGCAATATCGTAATTTGCCAGTACAAAATACGCTCCAAGATTCTACAACAGATCAACGGGAGACATAAACAGTAGGTGTATAGTTGTGTGTGACCGTTCGAATACGCTTTTTGCAAACTGGAATGACCGGTGCACTTTGGAATCATTGCGAACGCTTCGCTCCTCCAGAGAGTTACTGTAAACTATTGCTAGAAGAGACGCAAGTTTTCCTCGTATAATCTAAGTAAAATCGAACTGGTCTCCAGTCAGGTACAGTATGATTTCCTCTGTTGAGCGATTTCAATTGTTTTCTGCCACTTAATGTGATATGAGTCATGGATGCTTGTAACATTTTCTTTGGTACTTGTAGCAAGTTTAGGAGCCTCAACAGAATAGCTGGCCGCGGTGGCCGAGATGACTGAGGCGCTCCAGTCACGGTCAGCACGGCCACTACGGTCGGGGGTTCGAATCCCCCTCGGGCATGGATATTTGTGCCGTCCTAGTTCGTAAGTAGTTCATAAGTAGTTTGTAAGTTTAGGGACTGATGACCCCGTAGTTAAGTCCCATAAGCTTAACAAACATTTGAACATTTTGATCAACAGAATACAGAATTCACAAATGCACTGAAACCTGTTTTACGTAAAATTGGCTCTTTGAATATTCGATGTTCCTAGTCTCCATATGTTTACACGACATTTTTCCCTTGATGAGAAAAACTCGTATAGTAGGTTTGTCCCTGCATCTGTCATACATGTTGTTCAGTTTAATATGGTAGTACGTGTATTAATATTATTGTAAGGATTGACATAGCAAACAATGAATACTTATGTCCTGTTCTTTCTTTTGCAGGTAATCAGAAGTCCTGACGACATCAGTACAAACAGGTGAATCACATTTACAGTAAGACACAGCGAATGGAAATGGTTACTTTATGGAGTTGTTGGAGCGTTGAAAGAGGTAGAACCACAATTCATTGCTATAAATCTTCAAATTAAGTTGATTTGAACAAAATGTACGTATATTTCACGATGTGGAAAGAATCAATATGACAAATGTGCAAGTGGCGTTAAAACGTAAATCCTTGGAGTATTAAGATAAAATGCGCTAAATGTACCTAAATTAGAATTAGAGATGTGGTGTTAAAAATTCAAATGTTTTTAAATCTATGGGGCTTAACTGCTTGGTTATTACTCCCTAGCTTACAAACTAATTACACTAGGTTAAACTAACCTAAGGACAACACATGCTCCCATGCCCGAGTGGGTACTCGAACACCCAACGGTGAACGGCCACACGTACCGCAGCATGACGCCTCAGTGCGCACGGCTATTCTGTCGCAGCAGATGTGGTGTCCTGGAGTATGTATTGAACCGGTGGTTAAAATTAAAGTGAAGCTACTCGCAGAAGTGGAAAGTAATAACGTACGGCAGCGAAACTTCGTAGATATGCTAATGCGAAACAGAGCTACGCTCGAAAAAATTATTTCAAATTTTGGTCATCAGATGCAAATGTGGTGCTGTGAATACAAGAATTAATTATAGATATGTTGTCACATGTAATGAATTAGTAATGGGACGTGGGCAGAAAATGTTAACCATGTGGAGAAGGCATAATGTAGATTTCATTATTAAACACCGCTTACACAGTTTGTTCCGCATGAGCACGGGGGACTTCGATGAGATAGTGAATGCGTATTATGACAAGATCAATAGTTTCTCACAGCAGTTGCGTAGAGTGTGAACGAAGAGTACGTGCACACAGGCACAACCAAAAGTACATCTACTCTAATCTAATCTTCAGCTTAGAGCACAACTTGTCTATCGTAAACGTGTTGCAGAACATGCACATGGAAAATCTCTGGAGATTACACGTCCGTGAAAGATTGCATTAAGCAAATCTTTCAACGGGTGAACGGCATGAGGTGTTGCCCTATCTTGCATGAAAACAGTGGATTCCATACAGTTGCGCTCTTCAGGTGCAGGATTATTATGCTCCGCAAGGGGGTCTCAATAACGTAATGGTGCATCTGAAAGACACTTCGTGTGTAACCCCTTGAGAATCCACACATCACAGTTAGGTACGTCGACTGCAAGTGCTCTTTGTAGAGAAGACGTGGATTACAAAAAAAAAAAAAATAAAAAAAAATAAAAAAAAAAAAAAAAAAAAAAAAATGTTCAAATGTTTGTATAGCTTATGGGACTTAACTTCGGGGTCATCAGTCCCTAAACTCACAAACTACTTATGAACTAATACTAAGGACGGCACAAATATCCATGCCCGAGGGGGGATTCGAACCCCCGACCGTAGTGGCCGTGCAGACAGTGACTGGAGTGCCTCAGTACCCGCGGCCACCGCGGCCGGCGACGCGGATTAACAGTGATCGGAATTCAGCAGTTGGGTGTCCACTGCACCCTACAGTATGTGTGTTGCTTGTCTACTGAATCTTGCCAGGCCACATGTCATCAACTTCTCAGTCCGTGCCAAAAATCAAAGAACGAATTCAGAACTTTGGAGCCCTTACTCTAACGGGAATTAGTACATAGTGACTACGAGCTTGAGTACTGTGGGCAGGGTAAGGCCCGGCGCACACTTGACGCAGCAGAGGCAGAGCAGAGGCAGAGGCGAGACGCAGGGCCTCTGCTGGTCAGCGCACACTTGACGCAGCAGAGGCAGAGCAGAGGCAGAGGCGAGGCGCAGGTCCTCTGCTGGTCAGCGCACACTTGACGCAGCGCAGGCAGAGGAGGCAGCGCAGCACGTGCTGCATGTCCACTGCAAACCTCTCCGTGCAATCAGATTTAATTCCTGAATCTCCTTCAAAACTCAGTTAATTTAATTTGTGTGTGTGTGTGTGTGTGTGTTCTGATAGAATATAAGAGCAGTTAAAGGTCTGTTGAGCAAAGGCAAAAGTGACGAATACATGCTGAACTTCTCTGGTCCATGGGAGCTCATTTTAAGCTCTTGAGCTATTCCGACTAAACAGACGACAGTTCAAAGAGAGTCACATGCTGAGTAAGAAGGACTTAACAGAGAAAAAAAATAGTGTGACACATGATACCCGCTAAAGAAAAATTACGGATATAATTCAGTGAAACAAGTGTCACAGCAAATTCAATAATTTAAAGAACCTTCATACAACTGACATATTTAATCATGATTGTGGCGCAGTATATACGATCAGAAACACTTTTCTTCTCGGTGACACCTGGTATGCTTTTCATATGTCTTAAATTGAAAGATATGTCGATATGAAACATTTTGCGAATCATAGTTTCCTTGCCGGCCGCGGTGGCCGAGGGGATTGTGGCGCTCCAGTCACGGTCCGCACGGCCACTACGGTCGGGGGTTCGAATCCCCCCTCGGGCATGGATATTTGTGCCGTCCTTAGTTGTAAGTAGTTCATAAGTAGTTTGTAGGTTTAGGGACTGATGACCCCGTAGTTAAGTCCCATAGACTCTACAAACATTTGAACATAGTTTCCTTGTTTAACTGCATTTGCACGCAAAGTGATTCCTTACTTAGGTCTTTATTCGTAGCTCTTCCATGCTCCTGAGTACTAAGATACTGACGTTTGCTTTTTTCTTCTTCTATGACGGCAGCTGTGCATGTACATGCAGCATTTTATTACATTGCATTCCTATTTTGTCTCTGTCAACATTTCTTATGATAATTACCTTCAGCAGCCATTATATTTGTTAGTAATTAGTGAAGCTAATGCTAATACATTTGCAAATGTTGAATTTCTGAAAGTAGTATAGAATTCAGGTTGAGAAATACTGACGAGAGACGTTCCTAGCATCATCTATGGTTTAGCAGTGAGCTGAAGCTCCACGAAGGGGTGGACATTGTGTTTCAAGAAATTGAAGAAGGTCCCTGATAGTAAAAAAAATCGTTGCAGGTCCCTTCTGGTTTCGCGAACTTATTATTCAGTAGTAACGGGAATTTTAGCTTATATAGTGCTTTCATGCTTGCCACAAAGTTTACTGAAACCAGTAAAATACACAATCAGCATCTTCGGTTTATGAATCTCGGTGTCTTTCTATTTCAGTAAGTTGTTCGTTTCCAGCTTGAGTGTGTCTCGGCAGCGTACGAAGAAGGGAGACACGAGGCCGCTCCGCACTCGGCACAGCAGGCGGCAACAGCCGCGCGTGTGCCGCGTAGGTGCCGAGCGCGACACGTCAAACGTGTGTCTCACGTATTTTCTCGAGAATCGAAAGAGATATAGCTCTCATTCCACCGTTAAAGCAATTTCGATATGTTAGCTACATTTCGTTCGCAGTAATGTATGGTGTAAAACGCATCAAACGCAAACTAGCCAGCGACTACTTTTTTCACTGCAAACTCTTCAAAATATGCGCGGCGTTGTGATTTAATTTTTATTATAACAATAACTATGTACAATAACGAAAATAAAACCTCCCCAACGTCATGCGGTGGCTTTTGCCGATATGATACAGAAAAATAATTTTTTTCTAGTGTGTAGTTTCTGCAAAATCGATTGAGGAAGCTGCGTCAGTGCAAAACACGCACAAATCGGAAAATAGTACTTTTAATTTTTTTACGCAGAAAGTAAAATGTTACAAAGAAACTAAATACAGAGAAGGATGAAGCTTATATTCGTCTACATAAAACAATTTTTTTCGAAGCATATTCGATGACTTGAAATTTCACTTTGCGACAGAGGTGGAACAGAGGCGCAGGAAAACTGTGCGCCTCGGACAACCGGACAGAGGCGTGACCGAGGAAACGCCTGCCCTCCGCCTCGGCTGCGTTAAGTGTGCGCTGCCCCATTAGAAAGCATGCGTTACAGACGGACGGAGGCCTCGCCTCTGCCTCTCCTCTGCCTCTGCTGCGTCAAGTGTGCACCGGGCCTAAGGCTGGAAATTTGTGTCTGCTTAGGTAGTCCTTGCAGGTGCGGTGATCACTGTGTCCCCAGTGGTGTAGGGGTCAGTGCAACTGCCTAGAAAACAGGAGACCCGGGTTCGAATCGCGGCTGGGTACACATATTCAGCTTTGTCCTTTCGCAGTTGAAAACATATATTCTGGGAATATGAATTCAGAAGTTAGCTGCATCCGTCTAGAACTTGTACGGGTACCAGAATAAACAGGTCGTACAACTTTCCGTACTGTTGACCATAGGACGAAATTTTTTTTATACAGCAACAGAAACCTTGTGAATATCTTCCTACATGGTTAGGACACCTTTCTCTTCAAAGTGCCACACCTAAGACTATGTTCACTACGGCTGCGATATGGGTGGGTTTTATCGACGGCCAGCATCGGCGGAAGACGGCCGATAGTTTCAAATCAGTTCTCCGCTATGGGCACCGTCACATTGTAGCCGATCTCATCGCTCGAGCATACAGACTTCGGACGACAGTTGGTGAAATTCAAATCAGTTTGTTGTCTTTGGTCAAATCGACCGACTTTCTCACACAGTAGATACGGGCTGTGAGAAATTAACGTTTAGTGATAGAAGGAACGAGATTGTGGCACCCAGAAGACGATAAATGTCACAATCGGGTTATAGTTCGAAATCTGTGGGCTGATATTGCAGTTTATTGGAAACTGAGAGTTTTTTAAAACCTGTATCAGATATTTTAGGCATAAATTATAACCTCCAAAAATTTGTTCAATCAAATGTTCAAATATTTGTTAAGCTTATGGCACTTAACTGCGGGGTCATCAGTCCCCAAATTTATAAACTAACTTATACTAAAGACAGCACAAAAATCCATGCCCGAAGGGGGATTCGAACCCCAGACGGGGAACAGCCTCGCGCATCGGAGCATAGCGCCTCAATGAGCTCTGCTACTCCGCTGCTGCAAAATTTGTTCAATTCGGAATTGAGGCGTATCTTGATGTTACTGTAGTGGCTCTCTTACGTTATTTTGCTTTCTGATAATCGAGTATTAGCTCTCAGCAAATTATTCTTACTGGTTCTGGCGTTCTTTATCGAGATGGTGATTCTGTTCTATGAAGTGACCTGCAAATATTGTGTACGTGTACTTCGGCTTTTCAGTGTTTTCCGTGTTCAAATTATCTTATTCTAAACGTCACACATGTTTTTCATAAATATACTGAATGACAGACAATGAAGATTAATGTAACTTCATTCCGTTCATCACAATCGGATGTTTCTAGATAGCCCATAACTATGTTATTCATGGATTTAAACACTGAAAAACTGCACCCATTATGTATTTTTATGCTTAGCACAACACATTTTCAGAATTTTTCTCGCCTTTATTGCATTTGTTTACATAAATACATCGTGCCCTTTCCATGTGTGATTTCATGCCGCTCTTGCACAGCCGTAGTCCTTCTGAGATTACTGCAATGAAGGAAATCGTACACAATAAATCTTTAATTGCTTCTTGTATGCTAAATAGTAGTTCTGTCTGTACTTACAAGCACCGTGCCTGCTCAATTACACTGGGTATCACAACACAAAAATCGTCTCATACACTGGTTACTGTGTGTGATATCGTATGATGGAGGTGGCACAATACCATTAAGCAGACAGGAAAAAATACTGTTTCTAACGTTAAGATAAATTACAGACGTGAAGAGTTATTCTGTCCGATTTTCCGAACTTCGGTAAGCAAAAAAAAAAAAAAAAAAAAAAAAAAAAAAAAAAAAAAAAAAAAAAAAAGTGTAATGCAAGAGTGACAGAAAATCACACATTGAAATAACGAAAAAGTACCGTACTTATGTAAATAAGTGCACCAGAAAATGACAACAAATTCTCGAAATGCGTCGTGATACGCAATAAACTTACCTAACTGGTGTAGGTTTTCATTATTCAAAGCATGGACGTTAACTGGTGTATGTCTGCACAACTTGAAATAAATTCATCAATGACACCACGAAATTTCTCTTTTTACCGGTACCTCATGTATTCGTAAAGCTTGTCTGGTAGTAGCAATAACTATGGACGGTGTACACAATCCTCGCAACTTTCTTTTTTCGAGACAGATGCGAGTCATTCGTATGAATTCGATGTCTTTATTAATAGCAAAAGTCGCATTGTAGCAGTGTGGTATCCACTGAACCCTAGGAAATTGAAATCTGATATACTTCACACACAGATTATATAGTTACCTTCTCCCTAACCCCAACAAGTGACAAACCATATCGGCTGAAGTGTGACCACGCCGTCGGCCAATGTTTTCAGTCAACCTCTAGCGACAGCTTCTGACGACGGTTCTTAGGTGCCACTGTGAACAGAGCCTAACTCATTCGTTTTTCTGAATTTCATTATCGTCACCTTTAAACCATTTGCATAAGATCTGGTTATCAGGACATCCGCAACCGAGAGGCGAGACTTTTGAAGAGAAAACTAGCTTCCGTTGTGTATGACTTTTAATGAGGCCCCTCTTCAGATGTACATGTAAATTTTAACTAGGTTACAGACCGCGCGATCGGACCAGCGAGTGCGGGTCATGCGTCAAGGCTAGGCGCGACTTGAGACGCGTATAGCACACGCGGCGCAGCACAGCGCGCGTTTTTGTAACTGGTTCTGATCTCACGCCGTGGAACGCAACGACTCGTTATAACTCGGGGTCGCTCGGGGTTACTCGAGGAGGCTCGGCCTTTCCCGTGAATTATCGGGAAACCCTTCAGACACCAAAGGCTTGTGGCTCCACTGATGACAAGCTGCAGTACGGCTCGAGCACCAGCTCCGACGATCTGTTGTGGTTCGTGTTAGTACATTTTGAAGACATTGTGGAATGCTCCAGTGAAGTGATTATGAAGAATTTGATATTATTACAATTGTATTAACTTAAAATAACTCGAACCCTTACATCTTCTTGTAGTTTTTGTGAGAGAGTTATTCCAAAAGTAAGGTCTGATTCGCAGCAGCCGCGGTGGAGTAGCCGAGCGGTCTAAGGCGCCGTCGGAGGTTCGAGTCTTCCCTGGGGCATGGGTGTGTGTGTTTGACCTTAGGTTAGTTTACCTTAGTTTAAGTAGTTTGTAAGCTACGGACTGATGACCACGCAGTTTGGTCCGATAGATTTACAAACATTTGAACATTTCATTCGCAGCAAATAATTTGAAAGCGGCGCCAAGAACAAAACACGCTTGCGCGCCGACTCCTGGCATACATTGCGCGTTAAACGCCGCCAGTATCGTTGTTACTGTTGCTCTGTGCTGTTGATAGTATCAGTGCACAATGTTTAAGACAATCAATCAGCCTGTCGATAGTGAAGTAAGGGCAGTGATACGGGTTTTGTCTGCAAGAAACATTTCAGCGGCATAAATCCATCGGCAGATTACTGAAGTGTTCGGTCCTAACATGAGTGTCAGTATAGTGCGCAAGTGTGTGCGAGCCTTTAATGAAGGACTGGGAAATGTGCACGATGCACCCCGCTCAGAGCGACCATCCGTGATTTCAGACGAATTTGTTCATGCGGTTGACGACAAAATTCGTGACGATCGACTTGGCGCCAAGTGATTTCCACCTGTTCCGCTCCCTACACTAGTTTCTTGGCGGCAAGCGCTTCGACACAGATGATGAAGTGAAGGATTCTGTTTAAAGACTGGTTATCTTCGCGGGCGGGCGATTTCTACGACTTAAGCATTCAGAAGCTTGTTGAACGATATGACAAATGTCTAAATAAGTATGGAGATTATGTAGAAAACTAGAGAAAGACGGAAGGGATGGGCCGCAGTGGAGTAGCCGAATGGGTCTAAGGCACCTCGCTGCGGAGCGCGCGGCTGCTCACCGTCGGTGCTTCGAGTCCTCCCTGGGGCATGGGTGTGTGTGTGTGTGTGTCGTCCTTAGGTTAGTTTAAGTAGTTTGTAAGCTACTGACTGATGACCACGCAGTTTGGTCCGATAGATTTACAAACATTTGAACATTTTGAACGAAAGGGGTGTCAATAAAACAGGCGGCCGCAGTGGCCGAGCGGTCTGCGGCGCGCCAGTCACAGTCTGCACGGCCGCTACTGTCAGGGGTTCGAATCCAACCTTGTGAATGGATGTTTGTGTCGCCTTAAGTATAAGGTAGTTCGTAAGTAGTTTGTAAGTTTAGGGACTGATGACCCCGCAGTTAAATCCCTTAAGCTATACAAACATTTGAAACATTTGATTGATTGATTTTTTTTTTTAATCGGCACCGAGCCAAGTGGTGCAGTGGTAACACACTGGACTCGCATTCGGGAGGACGGTGGTTCAGATCCACTTCCGGCAATCCAGTTTCAGTTTTTCCTTAATTTCCCTAAATCACTACAAGCAAATGCCTGAATGGTTCCTTTGAAAGGGCACGGCCGATTTCCTTCCTCATCTTTGTCCAAAACTCTGAGCGTGAGTTCCGTCTCTAATGACCACTGTGTTGACGAGACGTTAAACACCATGCTTCCTTTTTTCCCTTTTAAAAATCTTCTGGACGGTTGTTTTTAGAAATGTTCAAGTGTTTGTAGATCTATGGGACTGAACAACTGTGATTAATTCCCCACGGTTATAAACTAGTTAACTAACTTAACAACAACACACACACTCATGCTCCATGGAGGACTCGAACCCTCAACAGGCGCCTTAGAGTGCTCGGTCTTTCCACCGCGCGGGTAGTTTTCTCAAGTCACTCAGCATATCACTAGCATTGTATCTGTAAACAAGAATAAAAGACCGATTTTTGGAAATTTCATTTAATTTATGCAGGAAGGCAGGTATTTATTTTTCCTAAATTAACTAGCCAACGATAATTGCCTTTCACACTTTTATTCAATGTCCCATCCACCATCGCTTTTTACGAGCCTTTCTTAGTTTCTTGCCGGCCGCGGTGGTCAAGCGATCTGCGGCGCACCAGTCACGGTCTGCACGGCCACTACGGTTGGGGGTTCGAATCCCCCCTCAGGTATGGATATTTGTGGCGTCCTTAGTATTAGCTAGTACATAAGTAGTTTGTAAGTTTAGGGACTGATGACCCCGTAGTTAAGTCCCATAAGCTCTACAAATATTTGAACATCTTAGTTTCTTCTTCGCTACGACACACGCTACTTCCTCGTTATTGGTGTCCGAATTCATTTTCTCGAATGTACTGGCCTTCTGTTGACATGAATACAGTGGCATCTGTTATTGGCTCGTGGCCATTCAAGATTTGTGACGCTACGAGTCTTTGCTAGGGATGGGAGAAACCGGACGGTTAAAACCGATGCCGGTATTTTAGTTCTGTATAACGGTTTTTTACGGTATTTATTTGGTGTCGGTTCTAACCAGTTTTTAGATATAACCAATAACCGCGTAAAATCACCGGTATAACTATTTTCTTTAGTAGTGATTTTAATTTTTTTGTTTTTAAATAATTACAAAACAACTGAAAACTAGTAATATATATTCCTAAAATTTCCACTGCTGTCAAATATTAGGTTATGACAGAAACTAGGAAATGCGATCGGTTATAATTTAAGAACAATCCCGTGTCAGAAACGAACAACAAACGCATGGCATAACAATTGGTACAACTGCTGTTGAGGCAACAGTGGACCTGTTGCCACTATCAAATTATTGGACAAAGAACTGGACGAAAAAATTGGATTAATATACCTCCTATTCTTTGATAAAGATATAAAGATATTGGATGAAACACTAAAGGGGATACTACACTATCATCCAATAATTTGTCAAATTTGCTTCAAAATGGTGGTGTTATGCTCAGCTGTTTGTACTACAGTTGCGTTGTGTCTGCATTTACAAGAGGAGGAAGAAAGAAAAGGAAACGTACATGGATGAAACCGTGGGTGTCACGGCGAAATGAATAAGTGTTCAATAAAATTTGTTTCGGAAACGGGAGGATTTTCTTTTTTATGTCGTCGGCAGTACAGCCAGGCCGTAATTAACTGCTAATTATTTTGTAGCTCTCCACTCTTCACAATTTGTAATAGAGTAACAGAAAAGGCTGACGCAAACAGTGTATACGAGTAAGATCGTAAGTTGATAAAGCAAGTTTCATTAAATAACATTCTAAATGGAAAATGTCAGCATTGACAAAGAGAAAAATGCAAGTTTTATATGACGTTATTAATAATGTAAGGGGGAAACATAGCTGATAAAGTAAACAGGCTGTATTCAATTCCATACAACAATTGTCTGACGTGTTTATATGTAAATATTTTCGCTTGCAAAAAAATGTTCAAATGTTTGTAGAACTTATGGGACTTAACTACGGGGTTATCAGTCTCTAAACTTACAAACTACTTGTGAACTAGCTAACACTAAGGACGGCACAAATATCCATGCTCGAGGGGGGATTCGAACCCCCGACCGTAGTGGCCGTGCAGACCGTGACTGGCGCGCCTCAGTCCCCTCGGCTACAGCGGCCGGCTGTGAATTGGCCTTGTCGCGTGTTATACAACGCATCTGATTTACACTTTCTTATCAGTTTTGTTGATGCTGGAAAACACTACACAAACATGTCACTAGTACCCATGTTTACGAATACGAACGATATGTCAAACATAAGCCTCCAAATAAAACAGCTGTAGTGGCAAGGGGGCGGTACTACTACTTGCGCTCCGAGCGGTCACATTTCTCACTGCAGAAAAGAGAAAAAATGTTCAAATGTTTGTAAATCTATCGGACCAAACTGCGTGGTCATCAGTCCGTAGCTTACAAACTACTTAAACTATGTTAAACTAACCTAAGGACAACACACACACACACCCATGCCCCAGGAAGGACTCGAATCTCCACGGCGAGCAACCGCGCGCTCCGCAGCGAGACGCTTTAGAAAACAGAAGACGAGCGATTTCTTTATTCAGTTCTAAGGCGAAATATTGGACGACATACCCATTACACTACAGTCAATATTTATTTGCCCAATTCTTTGTCCAATAATTTGATAGTGTAATACCGCCGTTGACGACGAGTGTGTACGTGCAGTGTGCAAGACGTACCTCCGTCTCGTCATAGGACAGTTCCTGTCGTCGCCAGACATGAGTTCTTTTTTAAATGGCACCATCCCGAGTCGGGAAGTACTTTACAAAATGCGGTAGCATTGAGGTACAATGCTTCATTTTCCTTAACAGGCTTAAAACGAGTGGAGGTACTATAAACTTGCGGTATCATTTAAGGAGAAAGCATCGACAGTGTTCGTTGGAAAGTAAATTTGATTCACATTCCTGTGATGTTATTGAAGTACAATAAGTTAGTAATAATAACCGATTCCTTAATTTTGTGCTTCCTTTAGGGTGCAAAACGATTATAGCTGAAATTGAAGATGTATGCCTGTATCTGTTTGTAGCCCTTGGAAACTGCCAATTTGACACGAAAGACAGAATTCGTCTACTTCAGTTTTCACCCTTTAGTACTGACTATTCGCACTGAACAAACAGTCCTGTGATCCTTGAATGAAACTTTCACTCTGCAGCGGAGTGTGCACTAATATGAAACTTCCTGGCAGATTAAAATTGTGTTTCGGAACCGGGACTCGAACCTGGGACCTTTGCCTTTCGCGGGCAAGCGCACTACTGACTGTGCTATCCCGACACGACTCACGATGCCGCCTCACAACTTTACTTCCGCCAGTACCTCGCCTCCTACTTTCCAAACTTCACAGAAGCTCTCCTGCGAACCATGCAAGACTAGCACTTCTGGAAGAAAGGATATGATGGAGACATGGCACAGCCTAAGGGATGTTTCCAGAATGAAACTGTCACTCTGCAGCGGAGTGGAAGTTAACCTGATTTCGGATTTTTAATTGCTATCTTTAGCGATTTTTACGGTAAGATTAAAATGGAGATGGAAAATCTGGTATAACCGAAAACCGGATGTTTCAACAATCCTTAGTCTTGGCACGCTGCTGGAACAGCCCGATGTCGGCTACAGTGGCCGAGCGGTTTGCGGCGCGCCAGTCACGGTCTGCACGGCCGCTACGGTCGGGTGTTCGAATCCCCCCTCAGGCATGGATGTTTGTGTAGTCTTTAGTATAAGGTAGTTCATACGTAGTTTGTAAGTTTAGGGACTGATAACCCGGCAGCTAACTCCCTTAAGGTTAACAAACATTTGAACATTTGGAATCCGACAGGCACCAGCACACGAAGAGTCAGAGGACGCTCGTCAAACCGTAGGTCGCGAGAACAAGGCTTACATGTCAATGCGACTGTGACGCAACACGACGCTGGCGCGACTCGCCATATGCCGGGCAGTGTGGCGTTGCGCCGGAGGCACAGGTTTCAGCGCCGCCCCATGGGGAAGGGGAGGTGGGGAGTGGGAAGCCATCGCTCCCTTCCAAACCACGCATATGGCCATTGCTGTTACTCGCTGTAGGAACATTATTACTTGACTAGAGAACTTCATAGTCACTGAGTAGTATTTCGATATTTGCCATTTAAGCTGTCGATGGTTTTCCCATTGGTACATTATTTTCTCGTGTTAGTCATATGATTTTAGTTTTGCTGCTTCTTCCGGTATTATGTAGGCCTATTGCTGACAAACACAACACCATATTATCAGTCTAGAAAAAAAAAGTTGAAATGTGTGTAGAGCTTATGGGACTTAACTCCGGGGTCATCACTCCCTAAACTTACGAACTACATATGAACTAACTTATACGAAAGACGACAATAACATCCATGCCCGAGGGGGATTCGAACCCCCGACGGGGAGCACTCAGTCTTGTAAGGCGGGCGTGAGTAACCAGCGTTAGTCCGCTTGTACGCGTCTCCATTTGCACCTAGCCTCATACGTCTCCATTTGCACCTAGCCTCATAGTATGTTGCTTGGTTAGTAGCTGGCACTCTCATTGCAGTTGCATGATTGCTGCCTTCACATAAAACAGTTTCACTAATAGCGTAAAGTCACTCTTAACGATTGTTCAAATGTCTGTAAATTTATCGGACCAAACTGCGTGGTCATCAGTCCGTAGCTTACAAACTACTTAAACCTAGGTAAACTAACCTACGGACAAACACAGACACCCATACCCCAGGGAGGACTCGAACCTCCACGGCGAGCAACCGCTTTAGACCGCTCGGCTACTCCACCGCGGCACCCATTTTCCATCTGGTAGCTGCAACTGGTACTAATGTTTTCCAGATTTAACTGGTTCTGCATTGACGCATTAGTTTATCTATCAGTTTTCGCTGTCTTATTATAATTACAGTCCACGCTGGACCTCTGTGAGTAGGTGTACTTCAACTAGGTCTATAACCAGTAGGTAGTAGGGGACCTCAGATAAGCAGTAATTGTAGCAACTCGATGTTAGTATTTTATGTCTAGTTCGATGTAAACACTGAATGTATGGTATATTGTGAAACTGACTGTTCAATGCCTAAGGATTGTTATTTCGTAAGAACAAAAAACGTTCAAATGTTTACTATTGGACCCAACTGCTATGGTCTTCAGTCTCTAGATCTACAAGCTACTTAAACTGACTTTCATGCCTGAGGGAGGACTTACCTTCCGGCGGGTACGGACGCCCAGTCCTTAACATGACGCCTTAGACCATGTGACCATTCTGCCCGACTCGAAAGAACAGAATTCACCGATTTATTTAAATTGTTCAGTGTCAGCCTTAGATCACTTTTATTGTGACATGATCAGTTTCGGGTCTGCTGTGCCGCTTGTGAATAGCCGCGTGGTCTAAGGCATCTTGTCATGGATTGCGCGGCCGCTCCACGGTCGAACGTTTGAGCGCTCCCTCGGACATGGGTGCATGTGTTGTCCTTAGTGTAAGTTACTTTAAGTAGTTTGTAAGTCTAGGGACTGATGACTTCAGCGCTTTGTCACTTTGCTTGATGGACGTTTGAACATTTTTGTATACCATTCACTGCCGCTGGAACGTTGATGGCCGCAATGTCTGATGTTTGGCAGCCCGTCCTGTTCCAGGAATGACTAGAAAAGTCTTTAAATATTTCATGAACGTTCTTATACATATAATAACTTTGTGTATTCAGTAGTTTTTATTTATTTATTTATTTTTGTGTAGAGGTGCTACATAAAATCACAAGTTGATGCACAACTTAAATACGAGGCGCGTCCAGAAAGTAAGTTCCGTTTCAATTTATCTCCACTGCAGCGCTGCGATTGCAGTTCCGCACATGCGCTGTAGACGATGTGTATCAAGGAGAAGAACGTGCGCCATTTGGAGATCGCTGTCAGTTACGTACGCTTTGTTGTGCTTGTTTGAAATTTCGGCGTTGATTGAAAATCCCGCCTCCTGTGAAATCAGGTCGGTGATTCGGTTTATGAATGCGAGGAAAGTGAAGCCAAGTGAAATTTATCGGCAAAATTGCTATGTTTACGGACCAAATGCGATGAGTGATTCGATGGTGAGAAGATGGGTGCGACAGTTGAATGGCGGGCGTAGTGATGTGCACGATGAAGGACGAAGTGGGCGTCCACCTTTCGTTACATAAGAACTGGTTCACGCGATTGATGACAAGATCCAGGAAAACCGTAGGTTTACAATTAGTGCTCTCGCTATGGACTGCTAAAAGAAACTGTTTCCAACTGGTTGAAGACACAGGCGGCAGATTTCTATGAAGAAGGTATACAAAATCTGGTGCCACACTATGACAAATGCTTGCAAAATTTCGGCAGTTATGTGGAAAAGTAGTTTAAGAGTTGTAGAATTTTGTGCAATAAAAATTTCTTCTATATCTGTGTACAATTTCATTTTATTACTAAACGGAACTTACTTTCTGGACGCGCCCTGTATATGCACACCTGGGGTAACAATTCAGACAAACCAGTAAATGAAAAAAGTGATTTCATGCATAAAAACCTTGATAAAATATCTGGAATAGGAGGTGCTGCCGAACACCAGCTGCAGCGATAGTCAGCGTGCTATAGTTGGCGTCATGTAGGAAGGCGTTTCCGCGCATAGAGGCGGAGCGTTAGGGGAAGCGTGGAGGGGAGGAGCTACAGCCGAGCGCCAACTCTTGTGCCTGCGGAGGAGCATTGCGTAACTCGCGGCCAGCCACGCGCCTACAGAATGAACATTATTGGCTGCCAGACCGGCAATGGAGAGAGATGCGCAGAATGGTTGAAAACAGGGGCACCTTCGTAGATGATGCAGACTGTAGTGGCGGTGAACGACACGCGGCGGAGGAAACGCTGTTCAAGGACTGTCACAATCAGGAAAGAAGATGCAACAACAATTTTGTGCCTCGTTGCCGCCGATTGTCCTAGGTGTCGGTGGCCAAGTAGAGAGAGACCGTCACAGGGAAATAGCATGCACGCGTGTGCGGGTACAGAGTCTGAGGTGACCAGCCAGTGGGACAGCCCAAACTAGAAACACTAAGCTAGACTAGAACAAGATTTATATTTCGTAGAAATATTACAATACTTATCTTTAATAATTTTCATGACTGCAGAATGCTGATACATTAACTAGGTAGATGCCTGCCTACTGATGAGTCCTAGTGCCTGTCCTAATCCCAAGTGGCCGATGCTGTTCAGTGGTGGCCACGAGCGGGGTTGCAGCAGAGGGCGCTCGTGGCCGACGTCCTAAGAACACCACTCCGTGCTTGCATGGCGGCGCGCGGCGGAAGTATGTGGCGCGCACTTCAAACTTGTGCGACACCACAAACAAAATAAATTAGACAGCATCAAAAAATGTTCAAATGTTTGTAGAACTTATCGGACTTAACTACGGGTCATCAGTCCCTAAGCTTACAAACTACTTATGAACTAGCTAAGACTAAGGACGCACAAATATCCATGCCCGAGGGGGGATTCGAATCCCCGACCGTAGTGGCCGTGCAGACCGTGACTGGAGCGCTTCAGTCCCCTCGGCCACCGCGGCCGGCACAGACAGCATCTTTTGAGAGCATTTGTTAAATATGTTTTTCAATATTCAACATATTAATATGGAATTTAAAATATTCTTAAACCCATAATTTAATAAAAACTTTTAATTCAACTGACATGTATGTTTTTTAATGTTCTTTTGAAGGCTTTAAAAAGTTACTTGATTTCATTTAAATATATCAGTTTTATACGATGACTTTACAAGCTATTTAGATTTTTTGTTTCTTATAGAGGGTATTCTTAAATGATCAAATATCCACCAATCAGATAAATGTAAAGTCAGGATGCTACTATAATCAGTAAGTACAGTGAACAAAATGTTCAGATGTTTGTAAAAGTATGAGACCAAACTGCAGTGTTATTGGTCCCTAGACTTACAAATTACTTAAACTGAATTATGCTAAAGACAACACACACACACACACACACACACACACACACACCCATGCCTGAGGGAAGACTGGAACCTCCGACGTGGAGCTGATGCGCACTCTGCAGAAAGGGGCCTTAGAGCGCTCGGCCACATCCGCGCGGCGAGGGTTATTATTTCTTGCTAACAGATCTGAAGCGGGGAGCTGGTCCGAAACCGGCCATGTGCAAAATAAAAGCGATCTAAACACCGACACTCAAGTATTTAATTCAAATCAAGGTCCCCGTTTTGATTCACAGTGCAATGGCTATCTCAAGTACTTAGAGGTTAAATATGTTGTTAGGCACATATTTCTCGTTAATTAACAAAGCTGCGAACACAATACATTCGTATTTTCCCCCAACTGATAACATAATCCGTGGTTTCGCTGGGTACTTTTCGACCATGAGTGTCTATAAAAAAGTTATTTCTTGCGTTTTACAAACCGTAATCAGTGCTTTTGGTGAATTTAAATATTCTATTTTTAATCGCAGAACACCCTTGTAGAGAGACATCTCTTGGTGAGGCTGCTATTAGCATACTTATTCGGGTGAAGCCCACTTTGTATGGTAATGTAACGCTTCATGATGAGGTATAGATCTGTGTGATTAAAAATTAAATATTTAAACGGAGCAAAAGTGCTTGATGTATAAACTGTGCATGGAAATAAAGAAATAAATTTTACCAGATCTTTAAATGTTTCAAGGCTTAAATAACGAAATTCAAAGAAAGAATTTTCACATTTGTTTTCCTAAAGCTGCGTTATTTGTTATATAACTCGCGGCGGCTACTGTAATATTTATAAGCATCACCTTACGCGGGCGTTTTCTTGATGCTATCAAATGCAGGATACAGTCTGAAATACAGACTGGAGAGAATTTCTTCCTTAAGAACTTTCTCTGCACCAGAGATCTCTTTAATTGAGGCAGAATTGTTCTTTAGTTTCATTTTTATCGCGAGACGCTTGGGACTGTAATTAAAAACTCGTAAGACTGGCGCCCATTAACGGTTTAAATTAAATCCACTGGTCATGGAAAAATTCCTCGGAGCCCTGCCGGATGCCTCATGAGTCCTGTATTTCCCAGCTCGGCAAACGCAGTGCGTGGTAAACTACTAATGTCAGACGCAGGCCCGGTTGTGTGCACAGTTAACAAAACAATAACAACTAGTTTCACTTAGTAAACTTTCTTATTTCCCACATTATAGCCGACATTCAGGTATTCCGGTAAAATATAATGAGGCACAACTTCTTTGTAAAGATGTAACTTGTGGTAGAACAACTATTATTTTCCTCTTTTTAGAAGATAAATTCAACTATCTTCCTCCTCGACATCTGTTATTCCTTCGTCAGAAATAGACCAGTTGCATTAAAAAGAGAGGGAAAAACAAGTTGATGTTTTTATTAATATAGTTGCGGGGAGACACTTGTTTCCTTAATGAGCCCGTGGGCTCCAAATGAGCCCGTGGTCTCTGTCTAGTGGAAAGAAAATACAATTCAATACTTTTAACAAGTTATAAGCAGTGGTCTAAGGCCTCGTGCTACGGACTGGGTGGTCGTTCCATCGGGAATCAGTGTGTGTGTAAGATAGTTCGACATAGCGAGGTGGCGCAGCGGTAACACACTGGACTCGCATTCGGAAGAAAGGTGGTTCAAATCCACCTCCGGCCATCCAGATTTGTTTTCCGTGATTTCCTTATATCACTCCAGGCAAATGCCGAGATGGTTCCTTTCAAAGTGCACGGCCAATTCCCTTCCACATCTCTGTACGAACATTGGAGCGTAAGCTCCGTCTCTAATGACCACGCTGTCGACGGGACGTTAAAGCTACGTTCCTTCTTTTTTTACGTTAGTTTAAAGGGTTTGTAAATCTACGGACTGATGACCATAGCAGTTTGGTCAAACATGCTTACGAACATATTGTCTACAAAAATTTTGGTGTGATGCATGGCGGAGGGTACTTTACTTGCTGACTTCGACCACAATCTATAATATTATTCCGATAGTGAAGAAATTTTGCATACATTTTCAAATGTTCGTAAATCTGTGGAATTTAACTATTGGAGTTCACCGTCCATAAACTTACAAACTACTTAAACTAACCTCAGAACAAGAGGAAGGTCATTGTCTACACAATTTTTCTTGTGGCGCATGGCAGACGGTACCTTACAACAGACTTTGACGCCATGTTACCAATTACCATGAACGTTGCCTCATATTTGTATGTTTTCATGGAGAAAGTTTTTCATAACGCAAAAGCTACCGTTCCCTACATGGGAATTGGTACCTTGCAATAAAATTTGACACTTCTTCACCGAAAGTTGACAGGTACATGCGATTTTTCATAGCTAGGGTGGATCAGAGAAAGGACGAGTCGAAGGACAGCGAAGGGGGAAGAGGAGATAAAGAGAGAGGGGGGAGATGAAGAAATTGACACAGCGGGAGGAGGCGAGACGGACTAAAGAGACTACAGAATAATTAAATAAATACCACAGCAATGCCGGGTTTCACCTAGTAAAGCGTGAAGTGCGAGCATCTTCCTGAACCAATGGTTATAGTAGTGACTTCTGGAAACCCGTTCGCACCAATTATTGTGATGGCAATACAGGCACGGAAAGGCGTCCTCTATGTGGAGAAGCATACACACTTCAAAAATTTTGATAACTTTGTAAAGATATAGGAGCAAATTACAGTGGTGATCAGTCTCTAGACTTACAAATTACTTAAACTAACTTAAACCTATCCTAAGGGCAGTACACATACCCGTGCCCGAAGGAGGATTCGAAACCCCGACGAGGAGCAGATGCGCACTCCGAAACAAGGCGTCTTAGATCGCATGGCTATTCCCGCATGGTAGCATAAACACTAAAGTCTTGTGAAACTGCGCTTGTGTTTCAAACTTTCAGCTCAGTGATGACGCGTATCCAACACCGAAGAATACCTTATGGACATGTCAGTGTGAACGGGTGGGTTCACTAACAGCCGAGTGTATTGGTCGAGATAGAGTAGTGCTTAGCTTCTGGTTGGACAGTTGTTTGGATAGTTTAATGACTAGAAGGATCAACCTACTAGATAATCAGTCCCTCCTACCTTGTAAATAATAAAAAAATCTTAACAATGCTTAGATCAAATAATTTTCTATGGCTGAATCAATCATTGCACAAACTAAGATCTGACCTGATTAAACATGATTCAATGATTACGTACTTTGAAAATAGTTTACGTACAATTAGTAAGACGTAAAAAATAAAGAGGCAACAATAAAGAATCTCAATATCCCTTGCACTTTTATCATGTTCTGTACTACAAAATCAAAGCGACACTATGTATGAGAATCCTTTAGTTACCTCTGGCGACAGGCAAGAAAACAATGTCGGACGACAATAGCCCCCAAACCTGTAGGCGGGTCTTAGCGTTTTGAATGTTTATTCAGTAACGGAGTAAATCGTTGCCACAGGAATTCAGATGCCGTGAATCGGGAAGGAGCAATCTCAAGATGGGTCAGTTTCTTTTGGTTTCGCGTACTTCCCAGGGTTAGTACACTAAACAAAGGTGTGTACAGAAACCCTAGTCCTACAAACTAGTTAAACTAACTTACACTAGGGGCAACATACACACCCATGCCGAGGGTTGACTCGAACCTCCGACGGCGAGCAACCGTGCGCTCCGCAGCAAGGTGCCTTAGAGAGCTCGGCCAATGGAAAGGTGTCTCGGCGTATTGTGATAGTAAACTGAAAGGCAATGGTATTTTCTTGTCATTCGGCTCATACATAGCAGTGATTGGCTCAGATAACCGTCCCGTCACCTGTAGACGGCTTGCGATGAAATGGATAACGCTGCGATTTTAGGAGTCGGTTCTGCCATGGCGCTATACATATGCAGTGGAGATGGTTTATAAAATCATTCACAGTTATTGTTTTTCAACTTCCGCACGGAATGGCCGCGAGGTTCTAGGCGCCATGTAAGCGACTGCGCGGCCACTCCCGTCGGAGGTTTGAGTCTTCCCTTAGGCATGGGAGTATGTCTTGTCCTTAGGTAGTTTAAGTAGTTTGTAGGCCTAGGGACAGAAGACCACAGTTGTTTGGTCCCATAGGTTTGCAAACTTTTCAACTGAAGTAAGCACATGAAATACACGTGAGCTCTTGAGGACTCATTTGGCTATTCTGCAAGATATTCCGCGCATATTACGGCGAGTAATTTGTTTTAGAAGACAGTGACAGAAATGCTATTCTTTGTATTGCCATTGATATGCGTGGGATACTCCTTGAATTTTTTCTTCCCAGCGCTGTACTCACAATATATCAATAATTCTTCTCTTTCATACTGTATATCGCAAATTGTTTTCACAGTGCATTCCAAACTTCTATGGCCAGAAAAATTCGAAGTGTTAGGGGATGTTAAAATGAAAATTGAAATATTATGTTGTCACAAACTAATGTTTTAATTGTCATATACTGTTTACACGTTAAAGTAACATATTAAGTTATTAGCAGCTTTGTAAAGCGACGACTTCCATAATGATAGCAACAAAAATTGTGCATCAATTTTTGCCAGACATTTTCATAAATGTCTTTCGTTTGTTGTATAAAGAGCCTAGTAGTTAGGATACTACAAACCACATCGTCTACAATTTCTGCAAGGTTCTGGAGAGACATTGATCCACCAACCTTACACAGCTGCTCGCAATTGTTCTTGTGCAGTTCGTGCTAGGTTCATCGGAAATACATGAGTATCGACAGCATCCCATGAATGCTTGACAGGGTTAAGATCGCGTGATGCGTGGTGTGGAGGGGGGGAGGGGGGGGGTTGAAGCGGTGGTCGGTCAAGCAGACGGTGTCCAACAGAAGATCCAGAAAGTACAGACGATGTGCACGAAATTCCACATGCCGTGACAGCTCGCACCTGTCTGTACTCGGGAAGTACGTAGCATCTGGCGGGCGTTAATCCACGTTTCCGTTCTGTGTACAAGAGTTACCGTCTCCATTACAAATATAACTTGCTACCACCCCAACTGTACCACAGATGTATACCATTTTAAAAATAATAATAAATATGTAACTGTGTTTTAATAATAATGATACAACTGCATTTTGGCCTTCTGATTAAGCACCTGGTTTTGTTTTTTTTTATTCGAAGACAGAAGTCTATGTTTCCGATGTTATTTTTATAGTTTTTATTTAAAAATGATACAGTAAAATTACGTCTCTATATATTACCGGCGGCAAATATAAAACATCGTCCGAAGTAGTTCTGAATGCTTTTTCTGCAAAATTCCTTCGAACAGTTAGTTCATGAACCCACTAGAATAGTAAGTGGTTGCGAAAATACCCTTGATCTCCTAGCAACAAATAATCCGGAGATAGTAAAGAGCATCAAAACAAATACAGGGATTAGCGAACATCGAGTTGTAGTAGCGAGACTAAATGTCGAAATTCCCAAATGCACAAAAAATAAACGAAAAATATATCTATTCAATAAAGCAGATAAAATTCGCTTCACGCTTTCCTGAGCGATAATCTCCAGTCTTTCAAAACTAAAAATGCGAGTGTAGATCAGTTGTGGCTTACTTTCAAAGACATAATATCAGTAGCTATCGAGAGATTTATACCAAATAAATTAATAAAAGAGGGGGCCGACCCCCCGTGGTACACAAAACAGGTCAGATCACTGTTGCAGAAACAAAGAAAAACGCATGCAAAATTTAAAAAGACACAGAATCCACAAGACTGGCAATCTTTTACTGAAACACGCAACCTAGCGCGGACGTCAATGCGAGAAGCCTATAGTAGTTACCACAACGTAATCCTGTCTCGTAATCTTGCAGAAAATCCAAAGAAATTCTGGTCATATGTGAAGTACACTAGCGGCAAAACACAAACAATACCCTCACTAAGCGATAGCAATGGTAATAGTACCGACGACAGTACTGCTAAGGCAGAATTACTAAACACAGCTTTCCTAAATTCGTTCACCAAAGAAGACGAAGTGAACACTCCAGTATTCAATCCAAGAACAGATGCCAGCATGCGAAACTTAGAAATAGATGTTCCTGGAGTAGTAAAACAACTTAAGTCACTAAACAAAAACAAATCTTCCGGGCCAGATTGTATACCAACTAGATTCCTCTCAGAGTATGCTGATGCAATTGCTCCGTACTTAGCTATAATTTACAACCGATCACTCAGCGAAAGATCTGTACCCAAAGACTGGAAAGTTGCCCAAGTTACTCCAATATTCAAGAAAGGCAATAGAAGTGATCCCCAAAATTACAGGCCTATCTCATTGACGTCGATTTGCAGTAGGATTTTGGAACATATACTTTGTTCGAATATTATGAACTACCTCGAAGAGAACGACCTATTAACCAATAGTCAACACGGATTCAGAAAGTATCGCTCTTGCGAAACACAGCTTGCCCTTTATTCACATGAAGTGTTAAGTGCCATCGACAAGGGATCTCAAATCGATTCCATATTTCTGGATTTCCGGAAGGCTTTTGATACTGTACCCCACAAGCGGCTTCTAATGAAATTGCGATCTTATGGAATATCTTCCCAATTGTGCGATTGGATTCACGATTTCCTATCAGAAAGAACACAGTTCGTTGTAATTGACGGTAAGTCATCGAGTAAAACAGAAGTGATATCTGGCGTTCCACAGGGAAGCGTTATAGGTCCCCTACTCTTCCTCGTGTTTATAAACGATTTAGGAGACAATCTGAATAGCTCCCTTAGTCTGTTTGCGGATGATGCTGTCGTTTATCGGTTAGTGAAGTCAACAGAGGATCAAAAGCAACTGCAAAGCGATTTAGACAAAATTTCTACTTGGTGCGAAAATTGGCAATTGACACTAAATAAAGAAAAGTGTGAAGTAATACACATGACCACTAAAAGAAATCCACTGAACTTCATTTACGCGATAAATCAGTCAAACTTTAAGGTCGTAAATTCTACCAAATACCTAGGAGTTACAATTATGAACAACTTTGACTGGAGAGAACACACAGAAAATATTGTGGAGAAGGCGAATCAAAGGTTACGTTTCATTGGCAGAACGCTTCGAAGATGCACCAAAGAGACTGCCTACATCACACTTGTGCGTCCTCTCCTGGAGTACTGTTGCCCCTTGTGGGACCCTCACCAGGTGGGACTGACGGAAGATATTGAGAAGGTTCAGAGATGGGCAGCTCGTTTTGTTTTATCACGTTACGGGGGGGGGGGGGGGGGGGAGCGTCACGGAAATGTTGCACGAATTGGGGTGGAAATCATTAAAAGAAAGACGTTATTCATTGCGGCGTGATCTGTTTGCGAAGTTTCAATCACCGACTTTTACTTATGAATGTGAAAATATTTTGCTAGCACCCACCTACTTAGGGAGACATGACCATCCCAATAAAATAAGAGAAATCAGATCGAAAACGGAACGATTTAGGTGTTCTTTCTTCCCGCGCGCTATTATAGAATGGAACGGTAGAGAAAAGTTATGAAAGTGGTTAATGAAACCTCTGCCAGGCACTTAAATGTGATTTGCAGAGTATCTATGTAGATGTAGATGTAGATTATCACGAATTAAATTACAATATCCGTAAACTGTTTCTTTTGAAAATATTTCATAATTATATAGTAATTATAATAATATCATCGTCGATGCTGGATAACATCTAAACTGTAGTTTAGGAAGATACAGTCTTCGAAGGCATTTCAAAAGCATTTACAACGTCGTTTTCATTATAAACGGAGGACACACTCTGATAGTTTTGTCAGAGATGGAGAAGGAAATCGGCCGTGCCCATGAAAAGAAACGTCCCGGCATTTAACCGGAGCGATTTACAAAAATGTCGGAAAACGTAAATTAAGATGGCCGAATGAGGATTTGTACCACCGTTATCCAGAATACGACTCTGGTGTGTTTCCAGAGCGCCACCTTGCTTGTTAAGGAAAGGAATGAAGGAGGATAAGGGCTTACCATCCCGTCAAATCAGCTCCTTCCACAAATTAAGAAGTACTATCTTGGGCAAAAAATCCGTAGAATCTGAATTGCTTTTCGCTTTGTGCATGCATCCCAAGTAACGTACCTGTCTTGCGGGTCCTCTAATGGCTTCGCGGTATAGTCTTTAGACTATTCAAAATGGATCCACTACAGAAAATTGCTCTTTATGGCAATCATTCTAGATGTAAATTAACAATAAGCTGTTGCAAATAACAGGAAACACATTATTAAGTCTTAACGTTTGTAAATTCCACGTTATTACAATAGCTGACATACCAGAATTATTACCACACTTGTTAGAGTTAAGATAGAATAAAATCTGTGACATAAGGCTTAAGTAATCCTTAGACAAAATTTAACATTATTATGAAAAACAGATTTTACAACAGTGTAGGATATTGCAAACTTCTATAGAAATTCCGTAGTTTTACTCTCTGACTCGTTTACTCAGAGCTGCGAAACTTCGTTCCTGTGGCGAGTGGATTTGTAGTAACGGCTTGTTGAACTAACCAGATAATAAAAACTCGATTAACAGCAGTAGACCCGTGTGGAAACTTCAATATTAATTGCGCATCACCAACAATTTATCTGTACCATGACTGAATAAATATTTTCACACATTTTTGATCTTGGAATGAAATGACGAACTACCTTGTTCTGGTTCTGGAATCAAACCCATCGCCTGTAGTCATTCCTAGTCAAGCAAAGCATTCATGTCGTATCGATACTCAATCAAGACAAAGATTGTCATAGCTGACTAAGCATAAGCTGTGTGAAATATCGGAGATTTCACAAGAAGTATCAGTTCGCAGACCTGAACTTGAATTAGATGATAAATAAGTAAAGGCAGGTGTCAGTAGCCTACGTTTTTCACCAGAAGAGATATGTAATTACGTTATACCTATACGGGAATCGAAACCCGAACTGATCGACGTTAATTCTATGCACCAATAGACGTTAAATCTCAAATGTTAACTCAACAGGAATGAGGATCCGCGCGTGTCGGACTAGAAACAACGGCATCTATCATTGTTATCCATAGTGCATGAAGAGATACTAAAAATATTTTTCACTGGTAGTTTAGTGTGCTCTTTCAAGGGCTTCAAATAAAATCATGAATTTTTTGTGCTGGACGCCTTTCTCGGAGGCGTAGAGTAGTCTGCAGTCGCTGACAAAGCAACGAAATGATCCAACTATATGGTTCCGAGAGGGTCGAGCACCGCAAAAGAGGAGATCCAAATTATAATCCCGGTCCAGCATCATATTTTCAACGTCCGAAGTTCAAAGACAAGACGAGCCACGTGGCCGTAAACGACCGCTGCTTTATAAGACAAAATAAGGTTTTGTAATGTAAGGAAAGCTTCCTGGCGACGGAGTAACTGATTGCCGTGTATTTTGAACTGCGGTGAAACTTGACGTTCTTCACTTGGCGTTACCGGAGATGAAGTAGATATGATGGTGTCGGTTAAAATTATACGTGTGAAGGAGGGAACGGAAACCATGCATTGCAGATGTTAAACCAGAATCGAACCACGAGATCATTACGGCGAGATGATGTGGTTACGTAAAGGTGCGCTTACCGCACATACTACAGGCGGTGAAGGCAATGTGGCGCTCAATGAAGTGATCGATTTCAAGGAAGCTTCTGCACAGAAATTATACCACCCTAATGCCTGCGGGATGGAAAGCATACCGCGGTGGAGTAGCCGAGCGGCCTAAGGCGCCTCGCTGCGGAGCGCGCGGTTGCTCGCCGTCGGAGGTTCGAGTCCTCCCTGGGGCATGGGTGAGTGTGTGTGCGTGTGTGTGTGTGTGTGTGTGTGTGTGTGTGTGTGTGTGTGTTGTCCTTAGGTTAGTTTACCTTAGTTTAAGTAGTTTGTAAGCTACGGACTGATGACCACGCAGTTTGGTCCGATAGATTTACAAACATTGGAACATTTGATGGAAAGGGAAGACATTATCAAATTTCAACTCCTTCAATTCATTAATTCATTAGTTTGAATAACACCATTGCAGAGTGTGAAATTACCAGATAATTCGATTATTACTGTCGGTCCTGCTATTAATTACCACATACTGCTGGTAGTTCACATATGTTGTAGAGCATTTAGGGCTTTTTACTCATCCTTAGAAGCCTTTGTTCAGCCGCCAAGAAAATTTATTTCTGGACTAAAATGTACTTCAGAATAGTTTGTCGATAGCTTTTCATAGAAGTCAGTTGGTTTCCGCAGTCTCGGAATCGGTGAACTACCTGAGCATTGTCAATTACTTTCAAATAATATGAGAGGATACCGTCGTGGCAATAGCTGAACGACTTTTGACGGAGGAGTTTTCTTTACAATTCCCTATTTATTTTCAATGTGGTTGCTTGTAGCTGTATCCCAGAACAGGTAAATATTTTAACCTCAACGAGACCGGCTCCACAAATCGAAAGCTGTCCCAAAGCTAGTGAAGACGTACAGTATTTGGTTCTTCCATACTGCCTCACTAGTCTGCTGCTTCCATTTACTTCCCACACACGAGAATCGTATCTGCATATTTCATCCTCCTTTACAGCTCCATTTGGTTAGGACTGATCGACGTTAGTACTTCAAGCCGTTAACGCAGACAACAGTCTACCACATTATACATATTACTCATTAATTTATAAATGTTAATACACAGCACTCCATCTACACTTGATTAGTTGATTTCTTATACCAACATCCACACGTAAGTGCTCGACGGATTTCCCTATCGTATACCTTAGCAGCAACAATACTGATTCAAATGTCGGTGGTATAAGAGCTAATTTCGCTTAAAATATATGGACGTGATCCTTTCCAGACTATCGAATTTGGAAACTGAAATACAGGGGGTGGGCAAACCACTATTCACGCCTAACATAGGGCAATATCTATTTTTAGTTGGCCCACCATTGCCTCTGAGGACAGTTGCAAGTCTTCAAGGAACACATTAGTAAAGTGTGATATATCAGTTAACATCAATATTTTCTGACAAGTTCATTCCTGTAAATACATTCGACGTAGCAGTTATAGTTCGAAAGTTATAACAAGATCCCTATTTTCCACATCGTATCTTGTTCAGTGATGAGGCAAACTCTTTTGATAGTGGTGACGTCAATTTGTCCCAGGCACAGATACTGGAGTGCGTAGAATCCACACAGGCTGCATCGTTCAAAAGTAGTGAGATAAAGGTTATGTTGTACAGTGGAATATGCGGTTCCGGCGTAACTGGGCCCATTTTCATTTAACAGAACATAATTCTCAAAGCTGCCTGGAAATGTTGCAAGTTTTCCCTAAATTCTGAAAGAAGATGGCAGTTCTGCCTCTTACTTTCAGCAGGATGGGGCTTCAACACGCTACAGAGTATATGTTCATCAGTGGTTAGATGGTAAATTTCCTGGTCATTGGGTTGGCCGATGGGGTTATGTAGAATGGCCACCCACATCACCTGATCTCCCACTACTTGACTGTTATATGTGTGGTCGTTTTCAGCAAATCGTACATCCAGAGGAAATGAGAAACAGACATCATCTCGAGCAACACATTGAAGAAGCGTGTGCCACCATTTCTGCTGAAATCCCTTTGCAATTGTACGACCAGTCAGTTCAGCGTCTTCAAATGTGCGTTGATCAATAGAGAAATCATCTTAAACAGATTAAATGGAGAACAGTCTAGTCTGTAGCTCCAAATAAAATGTGTTGTAAGTTTCGAAGCGTAACTGCTACGTCGAATCTGTTTACAGAGAATTATCTTGTCAGAAAATGATGTTGTTATTTAATGTATCACACTGGGCACTCCAAACATATCGTCTGCACAGCGCCGTAACGAGATTTAGAAGGCACCAGAATGCGCGCCCACGGCCGACGCAGAGTTGCCGGCCGCGGTGGCCGAGGGGACTGAGGCGCTTCAGTCACGGTCTGCACGGCCACTACGGTCGGGGCTTCGAATCCCCCCTCGGGCATGGATATTTGTGCCGTCCTAGTTCGTAAGTAGTTCATAAGTAGTTTGTAAGTTTAGGGACTGATGACCCCGTACTTAAGTCCCATAAGCTGTACAAACATTTGAACATTTGACGCAGAGTTCAGCGCTCTCTGTTAACCAGCCGAGCACTGGTGGGCGGCCCAGGCAGTCAGTTCAAATCTTCGTGAAACTTACGGGACTTAACTGCGGGGTCATCAGTCCCTAAACTTACAAACTTTTGTGTCCAAGCCTCGTCGCCGCTTTTGTGTCCCAGCCTCGTCGCCGCTTTTGTGTCTCGCTCCGTCGTAGGTGTCGGTGGCCGAATGGAATGAAACTGACACAGGAATAAAGATAACACGCTGGTGCAGGTACGGAGGGGAGCAGCCAGAAACTAGAAACACTAGAGTAAATTAGAACGAGATATATATTGCACAGAATTTATACAATACTTAACTTTTACATAGTACTGCAGAATGTTGATACATAGTTGAGCTAGAGTCCTGCCTAGTGCCTAACTGATAGCCAAGTCTTCACTGGTGCCTATCGGATTACGAAGGTCCTAACTGGTTGCTATCTCAGTCCCAAGTGAACGATGTCGTTCACTGGTGGCCACGAGCGGAGTTGCCGCAGAGGGCGCTCGTGGCTGTCGTCGTAAGAACGCCGCGCCGTGCGTGCATGGCGGCGCGCGGCGAAAGTAGGTGGCGCGCACTTTGGACTTGTGCGACACCACACAAACTACTTATGAACTACCTTACACTAAACACAGCACGAACATCCATGCCCGAGGGCGGATTCGAACACCCGACGGGGAACGGCCTCGCGCATCGCAGCGTAGCGCCTCAATGCGCTCGGCCGCTCCGCCGCGACCCAGGCATTCAGAAACAGTACTCAAGAGCGCCAGTAATAACAACCTCGCGTAGCTGAACATTTGGCAGATGCTGCTCTTCAAGTCTGAAGATTTTAAGTTGTTTCATTTCCACTTCAAAAAAATGTTCTATAAATGGGCATGGCTGTATTAGCTTTGGTTCCACGTCCACAGCCTTATTTGTGTGTCGGCTGCTATTACATCCCCCAGTAGCCATCCATATGATCACTAAAAAAATCCGTTAATCTTCATTTACACGGGAAACCAGTCAAATTGGCAGACCGAAAATCCAACTAAATACCTAGGAGTAACAAATACGAACAACTTGAATAGGAAAGAATACATTGAAAATATTCTATGGAAGGCGAATCAAAGGCTACATTTCATTGCCAGAACAGTTAGAAGATACAACATTTCTAATAAAAAAAAAAAATGTGAAATTTCCTTCACCAACTTCACCTACATGATGATCATAATGAAATAAGAGATATCAGATCAAAAACGGATTTTTCCCGCGAGCTATTAGGTAACTGAGCCGTAGAGAAATATCATAAGAGTGGTTCGATAAACCCTTTACTTCAATATGACTTGCTGAGTATTGATGTAGATGTAGCCGACACAAGACCCCGTATCATTAAAAAGCATAGAGCCGACGTTGGGTGAATACCGTAAATGATAGACCACTTCATCCAAACTTTACAGAAATACTAGCTTAAAACCCGGCGTTGCCCGAGTATTTATTTATTGCTGCCATTTTTCAGGTATAAATTCATTTGTATAAGGGCTGTATGTCTGTAAAATATCTTGGGAATACAATTAGTAGTGATGGTGCGGTTTTTCATGAACGTTACTGTTTATGTGGTCATATTTCATGAACTACGTGTCGGAATGTGATACAATTTAGAAGCTACATTCAACTATATATGTGTATACTGTCTAAAATTTCCTGTCGCTACAGTCTGTAGTGTTCAAATTATAAATTGTAACGTCATACCGAGAGCCGTAGTTTTACTCCATAAACAGCGGAAAAGTAGTAAGCGAGAAACATTTTTCCTTTCATCGTTTTACTATGGTTGCCAGCGAGAAAAAGTTTAATAAAGGTTTGAAATTATGTTTAAAGTTTGTTGCAAGTCGCTAAGTTCTGTCATTCTCATACAGTGTATTTCGAAAGTCTCGCCGCATTATATGGCATTTTTTGCTATTTCTATTGGTTATGACGTAAGATATTTTGGACGATGTGCCGTATGTGATTCTTAACCATGCAGCAACCGTTACCTCATGGTAAGGAATGTGTGTACCAAATTTGGTTGAGATTGGTCCTGTGGTTTAGGAGAAAATGAGCAGCATTGTCGCTAAATGCAGTGTTTTCTGCGCATCTTATTTTTTATGACGTCATATCTCTTGAACTATGTATCGAATGTGATTCTTACACTTACGGTGACCGTCCTCATGGACTGAAGCTTACGTGTACCAAATTTGAAAAAGATTGGATCAAAACTGTAGATTTGTATGCAACACGTACATACATACGGACACATTAGATTCCCATTTCCCAATTCCTGCAGACTTTTTTTATAAATAAACGTGTGCACTGCGACTATTGTCTCAGCATGTACGTGACTGTATTCAAGGCAGCTTGGCTTCATCTCCACGTGAAATCAAAATCAACGATATTCCAGGAGTCGCGGAAGAAAATATGGTGTATTGTTTACATCAGGTTTATCCTTTTGTTGAACAGAGTATATGGTGTCACGGCCGTCGTAAACCCTTTTCTCATGCAACCTTTCAAATGGAACCCGCCTCGCCTACAGTAACATTCGGGGTATCATACACTTCAGGTGTTCAAACGGGACAAATGTTGCGTCGCCGTTTGGGCAGTGTTTTTATGAAGCCGTCCAGGAGATTTAGGAGGAGTGTCAGGAGCGGGCGTGTGTGCGCGCTGGCAGGCACAGCTGCTCCCAGAAAATAACGCCGCCGTGAGTCACACGCCGCCTCGCTTTGTCGCCCACGCCAAGGAGGTCACACGCCGACCCCTGCAAACGCTGTCTTACCAGCATTTCTCGCACAAACCTAATCTGACGCCGGACAAACCAATGTAAGCCTGCAAAAGTATGTCACAAAAATACGAGGCGCGTCCAGAAAGTAAGTTCCGTTTGGTTATATAAAACGAACGGGTACAGATACAGAAAAAATATTGATTGTACAAAAATCTACAACTGTTAAACTACTTTTCTACATAGCTTCCGAAATTTTTTAGGCAATTGTCATAGCATGGCACAAGGTTTTGTGTGCCGTTTTCATAGAATGTTGCCGCCTGTGTATTCAACCATGTGGTAACATGTTCTTTCAGCTCGTCATCATCGTTGAAGTGTTGTCCACCAAGGACAGATTTTATGTGTAAGAAGAGGATTACTGTCAAAAAATGTTTTTTTTCACGATAAAGCCCGAACTGAAACACCGAATGTGACCAAACAATTCTTACGGAAATTTCAATGGGACCTGTTTGATCATCCTCCATACAGCTCGGACCTCTCTCCTAGCGACTTTCATCTCTTCCTACACTTAAAATCTGTCCTTGGTGGTCAACTCTTCAACGATGATAAAGAGCTGTTACCACATGGTTGAATACACAGGCGGCAATCTTCTGTGAAGGATGCATGCAAAAACTTGTGACACGATATGACAAGTGCCTACAAAATTTCGGCAGTTACGTGGAAAAGTAGTTTAAGAGTTGTGCAATAAAAATTTCTTCTCTATCTGTGTACAATTTCATTTTATTACCAAACGGAATTTACTTTCTGCCGGCCGTGGTGGCCGCGGGGACTGAGGCGCTCCAGTCACGGTCTGCACGGCCACTACGGTCGGGGGTTCGAATCCCCCCTCGGGCATGGATATTTGTGCCGTCCTTAGTATAAGGTAGTTCGTAAGTAGTTTGCAAGTTTAGGGTCTGATGACCCCGTAGTTAAGTCCCATAAGCTTAACAAACATTTAAACATTTTTACTTTCTGGGCGCGCCTCGTATTTGTGCCATGTCACTTTTTGCACTACAATTTAATAAACTCTCAAATGAAAGAAAAGAACGAAAATAATTAGGAAATCTTTTAAAAAGAGGAAAAAAATGGTCACAGGGCTCTAGTTTCACCAGTGCCGATGTAGTTCTTACAAGGAAAGTAGTTGGGCTCGAACAAACACATAAATACCAAAATCTTATGAGAGATAATGTAAAGATTCCTTATTGCACTAGTGATACTCCCGCATCTGCAAAACTCTGTAGTCGTCCGTTAGAGGCATCTGCGTATGCCTTACCACATTGCACTTTGACCTGTCGGTTCGCCAGTAGGGACGGTGCAGTGTGTCTCCGAAGTTGCGTTTTGTGACGTTATTTGTGTGGTGAAGCGTCAGATGGAGCGGCGATTGGTAATCAATCCTGCTAATGTATTGCGATTGGTTGTAACAAATAATGATGATAATAGGGATGATAATGACGAACAACTCATTGCAAGCGGTAGTGCTATGGTAAGTGCGGGAAGAGGCGATGGAAGCAGTGGCAGTGAATACCATCACTGCACAATTTTGCATAAAAACTACACCCACCAGCACATTGAGGTTAACGTAGAGATCCTGTAAGCAAACGTTCATGCAGATATGTTTGTTCTAACCCAGGTACTTTCCTTGTTAGTACTATAATCGTTAAAATGATTTGAAAATAAACGTTGAAATTCGACGTCGATTTGGATCCGATGACCGCAGATGTTACCTGGGGGATATTAAATGTCCTGATAGTGGTTTCAACGTCGTCCACCACAGATAGCGTAGTGATAAAGGTGCTAAAGCGCCATATCGGGGTGCCCTTTAATGTTCACAGACATGAGCTTCAGTATCATATCAATGCGTGGAGCAAACAGACGCCATATCACGAAGACGCACTCGTGCTTCAAAAAAAATGTTTGTACAGTTTATGGGACTTAACTACGGGGTCATCAGTCCCTAAACTTACAAACTACTTATGAACTAGCTAACACTAAGGACGGCACAAATATCCATGCCCGAGGGGGGATTCGAACCCCCGACCGTACTGGCCGTGCAGACCGTGACTGGAGCGCTTCAGTCCCGTCGGCCACCGCGGCCGGCTCGTGCTTCCTACAGCCAACTGAGTTTAAAAGGGGGTCAAATTGTGGCCTTCCTAGTGACAGGATGATCCTTTCGAAGAATTGCCATATAACTTGGACGTGCTGCTTCAGTTGCTGATTACAATGGTCGCGTGAATATTCTCATGCCCGTAGATGAGGTTCTGGAGGTCCTCGCAGGAATGACATCTGCCAAGAACGTCGTATGTAATGACAGCAGTGGCAGATCGGAAGCACAGATTACAAGGTTTGTGAGCCAAGAAATGTCAACACGAACTGTTGCCAACTTGTTACTAGTAGTGGCGCTACGGGCACACACGATCTCCAGCCCACCTTCCACTCGACACCAGGACATCGACGTGCACTACTCGATTAGTGCCGTCAGAGGATTTGGTACGGCAGGCCGAGGTCTTCAGTTGTGAAAGCAGATTATACGGGCACACAAATGACAGTCATTTGCGCGTACTACGTAGACCTGACTTGTAGAGTGCATTCACAGCACTATCCCCATACCAGGCCTCACTGGTCAGTGCTCGGTACGTGCAGAATGTTGTAAGACCCGTGCTCTGCAAGACGATCTCCAGTAGCAGACTAAAGTGCGGAAGGGGCGGGACGGGACGGGGGACAGACCGCCCCGGGGCTCTCGTCTTTGGGGGCCTCCAAATACCTAGAAATCCTTTTTTTGTTTTTTTTTTTTCCTATTTTGGAGCGCCTTTGGCCTCTCGTTCTGGGGCCGCCAAGTTTCGAAAGCCATTTTTTAGACTGTCCCGTGCCTCTCGTCTTGGGGGGCCTCCAAATCCCAAAAGTTACTTTTTTATAGTAATACATGTATTTCCAAGTGGACGGGGGGTTCTCATTTTGTTTTGCCGCCGCCCCGGGCCCTTAGTCCGCCACTGATGAGACGACTGACACGCGCCATTCATCAACCCACAACTCTTGCATGGCTACAGGAGGAGCACGCATGTACTGATGTATCTCAAGAGAGTATTCAAAATGTTCAAATGTTTGTATAGCTTATAGGACTTAACTACGGGGCAATCAGTCCCTAGACTTACAGACTACTTATGAACTAGCTACAACTAAGGACGGCACAAATATCCATGCCTGAGGGGGGATTCGAACCCCCGACCGTAGTGGCCTTGCAGACCGTGACTGGAGCGCCTCAGTCCCCGCGGTCACCGCGGCCGGCAAGAGTATTCACCATCTTTATGATCGAATGGATGCTGGAATCAGCTCTTGCATTGCCACCAGTGGAGGCTACACCAGATGATATCATGGGCGTTTTATAATCGAGGTCCGAGTTCTTGTGATCAGTTTGCTTGACAAATATTTCGTTTTACAGTGAAAGTTGAAATAGTGCTGTTTCCGTCATTATCCGCCGATAAAGCCAACAACACATTTGCACATGACAAACAGTGAAAGAGTACCCACTCGAAAAATGTACAAAAGCTGAATTACAACAACATGTAAGAACGAGGAATAAAAGACCCGCTGATGATATACCTTAAACGTAACATGATTGTGTACAAAGAAATACCGATGTTTTGCTCCAGGCAGACCCTTGTAGCAAGAAACGAAAATAAGCGTTTAGGTATCGATCGACACTCGCTACTCATCTGTAAATGTAATTTCATGTATCGTGTACGCACTGTTTCAACAATAAATAGTAAGTGAATTAGAAATCTCGAAGAGAGTATACCAACTATAATTTCCAGTATTGTATATTCATAGACATGATTGTCATTATGCCTTTCCGCTACACGTACAAGTAATGTGCGTAGCGCGTATTTTGACATTTGCGTATTGGCTAAGTTATAAATTTTCAAATGTTTGTAAAGCTAAGGGAACAAACTGCTAAGGTCATCGGACCCTAAACTTACAAACTACTTAAACTAATTTACGCTATGGGCAATACACGCCCATGCCCGAGGAAGGACTCAAAGCCGCGGTGGAGTAGCCGAGCGATCTAAAGCACCTGGCTGCGGAGCGCGCGGTTGCTCGCCGAGGAGGCTCGAGTCCTCCCTGGGGCATGGGTGTGTGTGTTTGTCCGTAGGTTAGTTTACCTAGGTTTAAGTAGTTTGTAAGCTACGGACTGATGACCACGCAGTTTGGTCCGATAAATTTACAGACATTTGAACTGAAGGACTCAAACCTAAGACGCGAGCGGCTGCGCGATCCATAACATGGCGCCCCACAGCGCTATCGCTTAAGACTTATTGCTCATTTGTATACTTTCTATGCGGATCTGTTCAATTTCCTACGCACATTGCCGACCAACACATATCGGCCTATATTGTCAGTCGGAATTCTGAAGTACAATTAGTCTTCTACGCCTCGAGAAGCCTTCAGTAAATTTAAGGTTAACCATTCCATATGTCCTTCCCTTATTGCCTTAAAGTCATTGTAAGTCCGTAGAACACTGTCTAGCGCACCATATTCTATCATGACCCGCTGGACGTTTATATAACTTCCACGACACGTAACGTTTTATCAGTATGTCTGTAAAAGCACGTTACCTGGAAATGAAAGAAAAAAGTTTATAAACTACTGTGTCCGTCGGTCCCCAGCCTTACAAACTACTTCAACTAACTTAATCCTGTCCCAAGGTCCACACACACACACACGTGTCCGTGTCCGATGGAGGACTCGAAGCTCCGGCAGGAGCGGCCTCGCAGTTCCTGGCATGGCGCCTAGAACCGCACGGATATTTCCGTTCGGCCATGTTTATAAAATTATAAATTATAACTTATCAAATTCTCTACTGCTCATGTTTCATAAATTGCTGAACTACGACGGCATAAATATCCATGCCTGAGGGGGGATTCGAACCCCCGACCGTGGTGGCCATGCAGACCGTGACTGAAGCGCCTCAGTCGCCTCGACCACCGCGGCCGGCTCGATTGTCATTTGCAAGGAAGACAATCCTCAAATAATATTATTAACTGACATATTGATTTTTTAATGAAATCCTCTAACTGTAGTAAAAATAAAAATAAATTATTTAATTACCAGCCAATGAACATATTCAATGTGATATTAAAACAATGCTATATTATTTCTGTACATCGAGTCACTGTAACTAATGCACCTAATCTCATTTAATATTTAATAACTGTTCCGGCATTGTGAATATCACTAAAATTCAAACGCCACGCAGCGCACAGCAATGACGCCGTATTTGAATGCGAAATCTGTGTTCTCTTCAAAAACATTGGAGTTCGCAAGACCTGTTAAACGGGAAAACCGCCAATTGTGACAATGGAGCACAACCTCCGAAAGGTCTCCACAGCAAGTAACCTCGATGCAGTCTCTTGTCGACCCAATTACCACTACAATACACAACCTTATCAGGAATCGAGTGACTATCCTAGTTTTGTAATTGCATAATATCTTCACAGAAAGTGGAGCAAGGGTATACTTACATATACTGATAGCAATCACCGCCTGATGAACATCGCTTGGTGTCGTTACAAGTACGTGATAAGAATGATGTGTAAGTGGAACAGACACAAGTGGGGAATCTTTGCAGCGGCGCTACGGCTGCCGATGGGAAGATCCATTGGCACAGGGTAAGAGATTTACGCCCACACACAGCTTACCCCGAAGCCGCATATGGTTCACGGGACAAACGACTGAACAGGAAAAGAAGATAGATATACACACAGTAGCCTACGTCACACACCGTGACTTGCGGAACATTGGTACAGACGTAACCTTGATCCTGCGAGCGAACATTTCGGGTACGTCAAAGCTGATCGACTGTTCGTGTGCTCTTGTTAGAGTCTGTGGAAAGTGGTTGAAGATCGGAAAAACCAGGAATAGGAGACAAAACGTCTCACGTTGTCCTATCATCACAGAACCTGGGATCGACTCTTGGCTGGTCTGTGGAGTGTAGGTGGCCGTCTGTGGCACACGTGACGACCTACGTTTGGGAAGCGTATGGAACAGGAAGCTCCCCAGCGACGACGTCTTTGTGTCACTGACAGCTGCACGGATTATCAAGATTGGATCATGGGTCATTGGAAACGGGTCGAATGGTCAGATAAATCACGTGTCTTATCACACCAGGTGTCGGTAACGACTGCCTGAAACATACACTCCACTGACGCAGACTGGCGGGGGCAGTATTACGCTGTGGGGGATCTACGTATTTACTCTGCAGATTACAGTTAAGTGCCTGGCAGAAGGTTCATCGGACCGCTTTCATATTTCTCTGCCGTTCCATTCTCAAATAGCGCACGGGAAAATGGAACACCGGTCTGATGTAAATTTGATGGAAACAATGTGGGACGCTAACGGTCGAAAGTTCCGCTGTAATTTAACAGAACTGCATGACACATGCCTAGCCATGTGGTGCTGATTGCCATCTTCTTTTAGGTTACAATATTATACATATGTTACTTGCTCGCGACAGTAAATAAAATTTTCCTCGCCGGCCGCGCGCACTGCGGCGCGCCAGTCACGGTCTACACGGCCACTAAGGTCAGGGGTTCGAATCCCCTCTCGGGCATGGATATTTGTGCCGTCCTTGGTGTTAGCTAGTTCATAAGTAGTTTGTAAGTTTAGGGACTGATGACCCCGTAGTTAAGTCCCTTAAGCTATACAAACATTTTTTAAATTTTCCTCTGTCACAATGTCCTTACCTTAAGGTTACCCAATATTAGTGTAGCCTGGTTCACATTTGCATGCAACCATAGAATTTAGGTTTTCCATGATTTTCCTAAATCGCCTAGGTACTAGCTAATGGTTTGTTTAAAAGGGCACGGGATGTACCCTTCTACATCTATATACATACTCTGCAATCCACCATAAGTTGCGTGGCGGACGTACACTGTACCACTACTAGGCATTTCTTTTCCTATTCAATTCTCAAACAGAACGAGGGAAAAAAAAGAATGCCTACATGCCTCCGTACGAGGTCTAATTTCTCTTGTCTTTGTGATCACTACTCGAAATGTAAGTAGGCGTCAGCAATACTCGAAATGTAAGTAGGCGGCAGCAAGATCGTACTACACTCAGCTTCAAATTCCGGCCCTCTATATTTCCTCAACAGAAATTCACGACAAGAGCGTCGTCTTTCCTCCAGCAATTCCCAATTGAGTTCCCGGAGCATTTCTGTGACAATCGCACATTGGTCGAACCTACCAGTAAAAAACCTAGCTGCTCGCCTCTGAACTGCTTCCATGTCTCCATTTAAACTGATCTGCTGCGTGTCCCAAACACTTGAGCAATACTCAAGACGTGGTCGTACAAGCATTTTATAAGCGCTCTCCTTTACATATGAAGTCGGCTGTCCGCCTTACTCACAACTGTCCTGAAATGTTCGTTTCATTTCATGTCGCTCTGCAATGTTACGCCTAGATATTTGATCATTCTCCATGTCTGACACAGTCCGAGCCAGTTTTCATTGTCAAAATATTCAAATGTTTGTAGAGCTTAAGGGACTTAACTACGGGCTCATCAGTCCCTAAACTTGCAAACTACTTATGAACTTGCTTGTACTAAAGACGGCACATACATCCATGCCCGAGAGGGCATTCGAATGGCCTCACGCATCGTAGCATAGCGTCTCAATACGCTCGGCCGCTCCGCCTCGGACTTTCATTGTCGATGGGATGTTAAACGTCCCCCCCCCCTTATAAACAGTTCCTTGTTTAGTTCATAGTATGTGCGCCGTATATCTAGACAGTAGGATTTGTTTTAAGACTACGGTTCACTCACATTTTTAGACTGCGTAGAGGGGAAACAACACTTTTGTAAGACAGTAGAGAAATTTCTTGTGCTGCAGCGACGGAAGCCAAACAAATGTTGAAACAAAAACTGCTGCTTCCCTCGGCAACAAAAAGTAAAGCGCTGCCGTTGTCCCCCTGCAAGTCTACGGGGAGCAATGAGAGAATCCTTTAACGCCGGGGGTGCAGCCAGGTTGTCTGACGTCGCACTCTCGCTCCTGTGCTTCCTGCACTCACTGTCTGCTTTAATACTGTTTATAGGAAACGCACATAGTGAAACGAGGCAAATGGCTCTGTTGTGCTCCTGCTGACATAAAAATTACCACTTACGGTTAATTAATGCAACAGTTACGCCAGATGTCAGCATATAACGTCCAAACATCGTAGACGTAAGTTATAAGGAAAATGTATAACAAACAAATTTATGTATATTTTCCTATTGTTTGATTTATAATTAATGTAATTCTTATACACGCAGGCGCTTGAGAATGACAAACTGTCGAAACAGCTGTAACACTATTGAATAAAATATAAGCAACAATCCGGAACTTTATTGCAATGTCTAACAATATTGTTCGGTGAATAGTCCTTTAAAACTAACGTAAATGAACTATGAACTACAGTCACCTTACTATCCTTCGAAATAGTCACCTCCCAAAACTATGCTTCTCTGAGCTCTGCGATACATGTCCTGAAAACTTTTCATGAAGTCTTCCTTTGGGATTGTGTTAGAAGGCCTCGTCACGTATTGTTGGATGTCAGGAATATCGTCAAATGTCATTCCTTCCAAAGCGAATTTGAGTCGAAGGAAAAGGAAGAAGTCTGGAGGATTAAGATTCGCCGTGTATGGTGGATGTTAAGGTTACACGACAACGCCTCTTCCTATTCCGTCGACTCAAACTCGCTTTGAAGTGAAACAGATTTGACGATATTCCTGACAGCTAAGAAAACATGACGAGGCTTTTGAACACAGGCCGTGATGTGGCTTACGGAGTACACGTATAGACGTAGATTTGGTAATTCTCCCAGTAAAGGTAAAGCAGTTAACAATCTGAAGATTGGTTTGAACATCACAATGCTTTACTAGGCGTGGTCATGTTTGGAGTTGGTATGCCGTTGCCTTCCTCCGACCCAACTACTTATAGGGGGACCCACAGTTTAACGTGGTTTCGAAACCACGGTGCTACTCTATATTTTTCACATTAGCAACATTGCCAGAGGTGAAAGCAGTGGAAAGTGCAGATAAAAATCCTAGGACACCGTTAATTCTGTAGTAGAAGTCGTCATTGTAGTCATCTAAACTTTTCTGAAGAGACGAAGTAAACACGAACACCATCGACCATCGTACAATATTCCTATAAAGACGGTAAAAAAAAGCAACATGCAAGTTTCATGGAAATGTCCGCATTTGTACTGAATAATCCCCAAACTAAGTACTAAAAGAGAAATATCGTCTGAACTAGACTGAAGCCATGTGGACCAACATGCGTCGACAGCTCGCCAAGTACAGTGTGCAGCTCTCGCGAGGCATCTGCTGCTGTCAGTGGTGGCAAGTCAGCACTTTCACGCGCAACAATCTATGAAACAATCCGGAAAGCCACCACCTGGCCCCCTCGCTAGTGCATTCCGACGCCACATCGCTCGACACGGAAACATCCGGTGGTGTCTGAAATTTTCATTGCTACTTCATGGCTAGCGGTTGCAGTTCCCCTTTATGGATCGTGTGTTACTGCTTCGGTTGAATCTCATTCGCCTTTCTTTAGTAATTCTGAAAAGGGGTATTTGCCACTGTTGGTTGACATCCGTCTAGGGATCGGTGAAGCGGGGAGACGACCCATACGCAAACCACACCTAATAGTCAAAGATATTGGTCTGCAGGAATAAATTGAGCATGTAATGATGTCAAAACATTTTTATACAACTTTAGTCAATCGTTTAAATTCCCGACAGACTTAGAAGCAAATACACTCTTGTTGCAAAGTTCATCTGTCTGCTAGAGAACTGGCTGTCCGTTGCAAGACAATTTGCATTTCAGGAGGAGGATGATCCAGGTAGGAATTGTAGTATGCCTTACAACAATATAGGTTTTTTTAAAATTAAAACCTTGAATACTTTTATGTTTCACAATATTTTTATTTGTTTAATACTAAACAAATAGTCCACACAATAACATTGTTATTGTGTGGACTGTCTGTTTAGCAGCAGGTTATCTGATGATGGCCTAAAAAGCCGAAACGCATAAATAAATAAAAATATTGTGGAACATAAATAAAAGTATTCAAGATTTCAACAAGTCTATGTTCCTCCAAGTACCGATGAAATATTTAATGTAGTTTTTATTGCAACCTTTTGTGAAAAAATGGGAGAAAATACTCAAGGAAGCTAACAGCCATCCTTAAAATAGTGTACTGAAGGCGGAGTGTTGTCGATCTTGGCTAATACAGATGTCGTACGTATTATAAATAAATAGTGTATTAATGCTGCGAAAATACACTTTTTCCAAATTATGGATGTGATGTAATATCAATCGAAATTTTTTCTTGTGACGGATAATAGCTAGAAGAACTGAGCACATTTAATCCATTTCCTATTAAAGCTTTCGAGTAATGAAATGCTCACATGCACCCAATATTTTTCTGCCTATAGTTTTAATTACGTAATTCCGAAATTGATTTAATTACGTAATGTGGAAATTGATTACACAAACTGGTGCAGGTAGCGCACCCATATAAAATAATGTACGCATAAACATTTATTATAGAGGAAACATACGTACAGGTTAGGTCAGGCTGTGGATGTAAATCGTCTGTATTCTTGTGATGATTTGACAATGTCTTTTAGCAACAGAGATGAGAACATATCTAACACAATTAGACGATGACATATGATACACCATCAGTAGACAACTCTTAACACAGAATGATCACAGTATACCAATAAATTGGTAAGCAAATTCGACTTCAGTTATTTCATTACGGCTTCTAGCGGTTCTTCACCAATATCCAGCCGCGGTGGAGTAGCCGAGCGGTCTAAAGTGTCTCGCTGCGGAGCGCGCGATTGCTCGCTGTGGAGGTTCGAGTCCTCCCTGGGGCATGGGTGTGTGTGTTTGTCCTTTGGTTAGTTACCTAGGTTTAAGTAGTTTGTAAGCTACGGACTTATGACCACGCAGTTTGGTCCGATAGAATTACAAACATTTGATTTGAACCGATATCCATGACTCCTAGGAACCCATCAGGTTCGTAGATGTGGTATACATTAACATTATAGGAAAACAACGAATGAATAGTACACAGGTGCACAACTGCCTATATTAGATGTAATGATCTGAATATCGATTCATTAATTGAAATATCGTTGGGAATTCAACATGTACTAGAAAATCTTAGAGCGGTTAATACAGCCTGCAATCTTTTTCTGCGAGGTGCATCAAGTTAGTCTTAAAGAAGTCACTGCCACTTACTTCTCAACACTAGCGTCCTACCAGTTTTTTCTCGGGAGAGCTGGTGCTTCTGGCCGTTCCCTGCGCGATGAAGAGCGCTCTATGCCCCTTCCTCTTCTATCCAATAGCATTATCAGGTGTGGACAGCGCCGACAGTTCCTGTCTGATGCGTGATCGCAGTCTGCCAGCTGTTATTGACACTCGTGTTTCATGCGCAGTGCAGGCTGACGCGTCGAGCAGCAACGGTCTATCGCTCAGTAAGAGAGGTTCTCGAAGACCGTACAAACTGTGATGTGACTATCCACCTCGCAGTTTTCATCTTGCTTTAAATAAAGTATATTTCCTCCTCCATAACTACTCAATGCATGTGGGAGTATTTGTTTACATTGTGAAAACCCAGATGTTCCTGACTTTTTTTTCGGTACTTCTGTCTTAAAAGATAGTTTATTACACGTGTAATAGATCGTTCAAATGTTGCAACATTTATTTTACACGAATTATACCCTTAATCTCGGCATAATGGGTAGTTCTTGTGGAACGAAGTAAAAATAAAAACACTAATATTACATGTTAGATATATTTTAATTGTAAAGCTATCCATATGTTTCTGAATAACAAAAGTAAAATTGATGTATAACTACTTACACACCGAAAATCATGAGTTAACTGATATATTGCTTCTAAATCACTATCTTCAAAGATGAATAACATAGAATAACGTGCTAAATCAACGAGTGTTGGTATTTGCATGTCAATGATCGACATTCAGATGATACTCCGATGTTGGAGAAAGTGTTTTGTACCAAAAGGAAACAATTTACTTTAAATGTTTAAAAAAACGGAGCACCATCCCTTCTGGAAGGACGTCAGAATCATCTGGGATGGTATTGTCCGTGCACTTGTGCCAGAGAAACATTCATGTGAGGTATATTTAACGGGACAGTATTTTAAACCCACTAAGTTCCTCGTACAGTAAGTATGTAGCAAGAGCTCATTTGTAATAGTGTGCTAATTGCTTAATGTGGGATGTCAGTGTATTTGTTAAAACTCCCACTGTTCTAATAGTTTAATTTGGGACTTCGATGTATTTGTTAAAATATCACGCTGTGGAAATTGTTAAAGTCTCCTATCGATGTTGGTATTGAAAAGGGCAATAAAATCTTTCAAAAAGGTAGCAAAATAACTCAGAATGTAAAGCGGTAGGCGTTGGAATAGTTACAGAAAATATAATATTGTCATTAAGTTGGAGTAATTCAAATACACACCTGATTTCAGTCACACAGTGTAATCAAAAACTGCTTTACGTCAAATGTAATGGCAATCTTGAAATGGATTGCTCTGCTGCTGGTGATTCATGGTTATCCTTTCACTGCGATGCACAGACCTGGAATGACGGGACTAGCCCAGTTGGAATAGTAATCAGCCGACCGCGGTGGCCGAGGGGATTGAGGCGCTTCAGTCACGGTCTGCACAGCCACTACGGTCGGGGGTTCGAATCCCCCCTCGGGCATGGATATTTGTGCCGTCCTTAGTTGTAGGTAGTTCATAAGTAGTTTGTAAGTTTAGGGACTGATGACCGCGTAGTTAAGTCCCTTAAGCATAACAAACATTTGAACATTTGAATAGTAATCAAGTTGGGGGAATGTGGGGAACTTGTTTTCCTGTAATTGTATGTCTTCTATTGTTGTAGATCAATGGATGCAGGATGCCCACAGTGAACGTATGATCATTCTACCGCCACTTTTATGTTATATGCTTGCCTTATAGTCTTGGATGACCTCAGAAAAGCGTTACCTTTATATGACATAATCTTCCACAGTGACGTTGAATGTATAGCACATAACTGCCACAGAGTCATGGGTGGGGTGTCATCCTACACCGTGATCTTGACAGAAGACCGCTGTCTGTGCCACAACGCCCACTGGACCACTACTAGAAAAAATAGGATATTTTGAAATTTGGTGCTCAAGGTTCCTCGAGTAGCTCTAATTACTGCTGAGAAAGTAACATAGAAAAAATTAAATAATCGCTCAACTTGACTAACAGAAGCAATAGGAGGGAGTAAGGAATCGTGACGCGGTGGAGTAGCCGAGTGCTCTAAAGCGCCTCGCTGCGGAGCGCGCGGTTGCTCGCCGTCGGAGGTTCGAGTCCTCCCTGGGGCATGGGTGTGTGTGTTGTCCTTAGGTTAGTTTACCTTAGTTTAAGTAGTTTGTAAACTACGGAATGATGACCACGCAGTTTGGTGCGATAGATTTACGAACATTTGAACAGTTTAAGGAATCGTCAGTTAGGTGATTTGAAAGGAAGACCAAGGCTTCAACACAGTATGCAGTTTCAAAATGGATGTGGGTTGGAAAAGTTACGTAGTGATCCAGAAGTTTTAAAGCATGGACTGAGAAACACATCGTAAACAAGAAAAGCTTACATTTATATGCGTTTAGGGTGAACTACCAGACCTGTCATTGCAAGTCTATGTATCCCTAGTCCTGTCGTCCCTGTAACTAGTCACGTACAGGTTGCGTAGTGGGTTATATGACTAGTACTGAGAGTGGAGTAAGCGACGTCGGCGTAAGTATGTTAATCCCTTAAGAGAGGAGGAAACGCCACAATTACTTGTTACGAAATAGTGTCATAATTGCGTGTTTCAAGCTTAATATTGTATGATGACGGAGGACTGCGGTTGACGAGAAAAAAATGATTATCCTTCCGAAAACTGATTTCTAAACGACCTCTGTATCGACGGGGTGTAAAACCATCAGTTTCTTTCCTTGTAGCTATCTCTTGGGTTCGTAAGGCGTCCAAAAAGAATAGCTTCCAATTTATGGTCTACAATTTTTTGTAACATTACAAAAAATCCATTTTCCAGCGCTACTTGTAATACTTCATAATGTTTGTGTGTTAGGAGTTGTGGCAGGCATACCAACATTGATACTCCTCCTGGAGCTCTTTTTGAAAGACGATATTGTTTTGACTGAAAATGTATACTAATGTTTACTCGTGTAGCCGTTTTGGAAAGAAACTGGTTGTGCCTATATGCTTACCGATTTTATATTAACTACTATTTTTGATGTGACGTGTACATAGTATTGTATGGACATTTAAATATTTATTCTATTAGTTGACATTGAAAGTATGTTCTCGCAGATTTACTGGTTTTGTCGGGTGATTATAAACGCATACATCATGCTATTATTTGCCCACATTTTGTTGCAACTGAAAGTATATTTCTTGGATTGGTCGACTCGAAAATGGCTATGGAGCCTCAGATGGGCAACAATGGACGAAATAAGCACGATGACATACAGTCGTAAAAGACATTTCGAACGGCTGTAAACACGTCAGAAAAATCGAATGATTTTGGTTCTTTTGTCGTCTGAGTTTAATAGGTGATCAACATCGAAGCCATCACAGCCCACAATTTTCTTTCTAATATTTACAAACAGTTTTGTTGCGTTCGAAATCCAGAAAACATAAATTTCTTCTGATCAGTTTATTGTTTAAAATGTCTAGTTCGTAGCTGTAAATTTCATTACAATTGATCCATAGTGATGAGATTCTCTTGGATGCCAATGACAGTATTACACAATAAAAATTTACAATATAAAACAGGCTCGTATACCTTCCACACAACCCAGATGAAATGTGAATGTTATTGAATCTGCTCCATGAAACCTTGTATGAACCACGCTTTAAATCAGCACCGTGGCAATAAATAGCAAATGTATTTAAAAAGCAAGTATCTACAACTTCAGTTTAGAAAAAGGGCCCAAGTATATACAAAATGTGCCAGAACTTATCGTCCACTCTTATTCAGGGATGAAAGCATTGAAATATTATGTAGTCAGTCTGTAACTTGTTTAAGAGTCCATGTGGATACACTCGTGAGAAGTGTGCTTTCAAAATTTTATCATCCATTCTAACTCCCATTTGGTACGCACTTTGGTTAGCAATGAAGCTGTAACCATGTCGCATTCATTTCGCTGACAGGGCCAAGAAAAATAAACAAAATTTGCTAGTAGGAAATGCCTCCAAACTCTGCGCAAGTTGCGCGATGCAATTATTTCAGCGTAAATCCGAGTAGCGTAACGAACAGTAAATTGCTACCGGAAACTCTAGCACCGCTTCCGGACAATAATTCACCTTACATAACTTTTTAATGCCACAAGACAGCTTTCTGCCTTTATCACTCCTACTTTGCTGCAAACCCAATTACTGGCTTTCTGTCTCATTACCCAAGTGCGGTGGTGCTTCCAGCGCCGTTAGTCAAGAAAAGTGGACTTTCATCAATATTGAAATAATTATCAAGTTCGACATCCTTTGATACTTTCACAGAACAGAGAGATAGGTCGAATATTTCTCTTCTGTGCTATTCTGCGGCTACAAATCGCATGAAACGCATTGTCTTGAAGGCTACAAACGCTTCTTTTTTATTTATAGCTAACGATTTCGAGCAGGACTCATTGTAAAGCGATAGCTAATATGATCAAAATGTTATTAGTACGCACCGCACAGTTATACATATATAAATTGTGTAATCTTTCACAGTATTATGTTTTTACTTATGCAATGACATAATGCTATCTTTTAATACGGTTTTCTTTTCTTTTGCAATGAGTTTTGTATTACATTATTGATATATGAGTGAAAGACATGGAGGCGTATCAGATCGGAGAGATAGTTTTCTTCTCAATTTTTATCTTTGATGTGAATAGACGTATCTCACATAAAATTTAGAGTTGTCTTTCTTATTTTTTACCGTAGAAACTCGTTTACTCATACTAGAGTTTGGCTGGTTAGTTCTATGAATAATAGCTTGTTGACGAGGTCTGCTGTCGAACACTGAGTTGAGAAAAGATACATATTAAATGTGGACAGGTTGTTTTCTCGTTTTTTATGTGTTCTTTTTCTCTTGATGTAATTTTTCGTCATGTTTGTTCGATGTAGAATATGTCACAGTCAGTGCTTTTAATTTTGTTGATTACTGATAAATTATATTTCTGAGACGGGTCTGTTCTATATATTGTCTTCATTTAAATTTTATGGTCTATGCAGAATGTAATTTTAACAGCGGAAAAACGAGGAATGAAGGTAACACACAGAACAGACCTACGTCATAAATACGGAATGTGCCAAATCAAATACAGTGACTGTGACATGTTCTCCATTGGACAAACAGGGCGAAAATTTACAATAAGATACAAAGAGCGGTTTAACAATAGTAGAAACAACCTGTCCACATTTAAAATGAATATTCAACAAAAATAACACTTTATGATAGATATAAGCAGTAATTCTATAGCCGAAAAAAAATTATTGGAGGAAATAGAAATCCAGAAATACATAGAAAAGAATTCGAATATCGTCCTTAATGTACAACAAGATCTCAGAAATAAAAAATGGATTGAGAACTTCCACAATATTCTTATCGTTGTCAAATTAGTCAAAACAAAAGACGCTTGTAAATTTTAGATACGATGCAAGCAATTTTATAAAATAAAGAACAAACCGCCTTCAGCCAGATACCGTGATTATTTAAATGCATGATATATTTCAAGCTTAACGGCTCATCTTCTGGCAATGTACCAATTTTTCGATTTTGTAATGTATAGCACCTAAAGCTTTGCCTGCGGGGCTCTGAATGTGTAATGCATTTAAATGACTCAAGAAATGAGACTGAAGTGGTTTGTTCTATATTCTAACGAAAGTAATACAGTCACAGCAAAAATACTGAGAGCAATGGATAAAATTAAGAAAAATCTATTTACATCAAAGATAAAAATTCTGAAACAAATCGTATGCCTGACCATTCTACATCTTCACATATTTGACACAGAAATCGATAATATAATGCACAAATATAACAAAATAAAACTATCCCTATTTGAACACTAGTATTTTATTATCTTGTTGCGTAAGTAACAAATTATAATAAAACCAAATATTACACATTTATATGTATGTATATATCACCAGTGTCTCAGTGCTAAAAAAGGAAACAAGTGGTTAGGTGGCAGTTTACAAATCCAAAGGCCATTGGTTCGATCTCCGGCGAATCCTACGATTTGTATCTGTCACTTACAACTTCCTTGACCTCCGGAAATGTTTGTTAATGTGAAATATTCCTGGCTGCACCATGGCTCAGAATCCACATAAAACTGTAAGTCGTCCTGTAACTGGAACGGTTAGTTACTTCAAATATCGGAGATAGGTAACAGGATACCACCTCCACCTAGTAAAACAATGTGGTGTTGAAATCAGTCTTCGGAATTATGACCGCTTTACGTACAGAAGGCTATAATTGAACTGTATACAGGTGGTGTATACATCGCTGGACGCTGGAACATCGTGGGCATGTTCACAAGTCGGTGCGCTTGCTGAGTATGATTAAAAAAATAATAGTTCCACTTTCTGCCACCAGACAAAAATATGGTGTTGTAAGAAGTCAAAATGTGAAATGTTTTCTTGTTTGACATCAGTATGCTGTTGGTTATTTGACGATGCTTGTTGACGTCGTTTGTGGAAGTTGAACATTCCCGTACGAACTGCAATGGCTATCGGGAAGAAGCACTTAGCTTACGTTACTGTGTGCTGTTGTTTCACAAGCTCCTTCATTCTCGGTCCGCTTTTCTTCGAGGAGATGACATCTCAAGGGCTTGTTAGGTGTACAGTAACAGCTGCACGTTTTAAAGCCCTTGACATGCAACACCTGATCCCAGCTTTGCAAGAACGAAACTTTGTCCCACCACTATTTTCATTCAAGATGGAGCAATATTACATGTCGCTGGCCAGTCACTTTTAAGATGTATAGCTTTCCAGATCAGCCGACGTAAATCCATGTTACTTCTAGTTGTGAGGATATTTGATGGAACGTGTCTATCGGGGATGCATGCGGACTCTTCCTGATCTGAAAGATAGCATACGACGACACATCGGCCACATTACATTGGACATGCTGCGGGCAACTGTCAACTGTGCCATGTTGTGGATGCAGGCCGCATGTTGCTGAGTCGGGAGACATGTTTTAACTTGTGGCTGTATCCTGTGTAAATATGCCAGGACCACCGTTGTCCTCCCCTATTCTTGCACCCAAGCCACATTCTGACTGCCTACAGTGCCATATTTTCGCCTGTTGACAGAAAGTGAGACTGTAAGGTTTTTATCATATTCCGCGAGCACACCGTTTGCTGTTCATCCTTAGGAAGTTTCAGCGACTTGCGATGTATTCAGCCCGCATTGAAGTACCCGGAACACGACCAGTTTAATTATAACCAACATGTATGTGTATTTATTTATACGCACTGACAAAAAAAATGTTCAAATGTTTGTTAAGCTTAAGGGACTTAACTACGGGGTCATCAGTCCCTAAACTTACAAACTACTTATGAACTACCTACAACTAAGGACGGCACAAATATCCATGCCCGAGGGGGGATTCGAACCCCCCGACCGTAGTGACCGTGCAGACCGTGCAGACCGTGACTGAAGCGACTCAGTCCCCTCGGCCACCGCGGTCGGCACGCACTGACAATACCTTCATTATATGTAGTGTGCAAGTATCTAAAAATGACCCTCGAAATCGGTAGGAATGAATGGAAGACGTATTCCAAAATCAACTCTGGTGGCTCTCGTTACAATACTTTCCATGAAAAGATAGCTGATTATGATGAAGAGGTCGTACCAGCAGTTTGATTTATGGTAAGATAAGCAAATAATTATGAGCTGTTTAGATGATTGTGTCTAATTCTTTAAGATCTAGAGTTTCTATATTAATGCTTATTAATATTTATAAATCCAGTTATAGGTTTTCATTCTATATACCCAACGGATTTGTGACACTTATCTCTGTGTCTGTCTGTCTCTCTCACTACCTCGTGGGTGGGTGGGTGTTGGTTGTTCGTTAAACATATTTAATGAGAAAATTACGAAACCACAGCATAATGGCATCATTTACACAAGCAGGGGATATTCTGTATGCAAGCGCAGCTGCATTAATGTAACACGTGAAAGACATATTCGGCGTATGATTGTGGCACCTCTGTACAAACGACAGATACCGCAAATCAGGTTTCGTTTCGTAGTCGTGGTCAGTGAACACATGTTGGCTGTTTGCTGCCATCGGTAATTTGTCCTGCAAGTAAATATGTGCAATTTCATTGTTTGAAAATGCACGTAACTTTTAATACTGTTTGCGAATGGCATTAGCTGTATAACTTAGCCAGAACTGATAAAATATCATTTTGAACATGTATACAGGGTGAATCTAAATTCGCGCACTCGGGCTTTGCAGCGCGATTCTTCACATGCTAGCAATAAAAAATATGTCCGTCACAAAATTTCTTCCTGCGCATATTTCCGGCAGTAAATGGACGTCGAATATTGAGATGGGCGTGTGTCCCATACGTCAGTGTGTTTCAGAATTGCAATAATACACCAACAAACTTCGAGGGGATGTGGGATGTGTCTTGAGGAACAAAGTGAGCATAGAAACCCATGCCCGGAACCGTCATCCAATGACGCTACAGATCGTCTAAGTTGCTGGAGGGGATGTCTAGCGGCAGGAGCTGGTGCCTGTAACTCGGACTCTGCGTAGGGAGTGGCAGTGCCGGCCAGCCTGGATGTGGTTTTTAGGCGGTTTTCCACATCTCCCTAGGTGAATACCGGGCTGGTCCCCGAGTCGCACCTCAGTTACACGATTCGCACACATTTCGTATCACTTTACACTTTCACACATGTAACACTACATGCAGACATTAGAAGTACGAATTGCCGCGTCGGAGCGGCCGAGCGCATTGAGGCGCTATGTACGACGCGCGAGGCCGTTCCCCGTCGGGGGTTCCAATTCCCCCTCGGGCATGGATGTTTGTGCCGTCTTTAGTTTAAGCTATTTCATAAGTAGTTTGTACGTTTAGGGACTGATGAACATGCAGTTAAGTCCCATAAGCTTTACAAACATTTCAACAATTTTTGAATATTTCGGGACGGTTCATTTGAAGAACACGTCCGATTACCGTCACCTTACTTACCCAAAAATCCGAGCGTGAGTTCCGTGTCTAATGGCTACGCTGTCGACGGGACATTAAACTCTAAACGTCCATACTACTTCCTTCTTCTACCTTTCTTCATGCAGGCATCACTTCAGATAACTCTAGAGTGTTACTCTCATTTTATGGTCGTCGGGCCCTAGACTTAAACATTCCTCAGGCTAACTAGTGCCAGGGACAACACACGCCCATACTCAAGCTAATTAGTGCCAAGGACAACAACACACACCCATGCCCTAGGATAGAGGACTCCAACCTCTGGCAGGAACTGCTGCGCAATCCGTGACATGACACCTCAGACTACGCCGCCATCCCCGCGCGGCACTATTATGTTTCATTTCAAATGAATTGCCGCATGGTCTAAGGCGTTATGATACGGATGGGCTGCCGGAGATTCTAGTCCTCCCTCGAGCGTGTGCATTTGTGTGTGTGTGTGTGTGTGTGTGTGTTGTTGTTGTTGTTGTTGTTGTTGTTGTTAGTGTAAGTTAAATCAAATGTTTGTAAATCTATCGGACTAAACTGCATGGTCAAATCAAATGTTTGTATAGCTTATGGGACTTAACTACGGGGTCATCAGTCCCTAAACTTACAAACTACTTATGAACTAGCTAACAATAAGGACGGCACAAATATGCCGGCCGCGGTGGCCGAGGTGACTGAGGCGCTCCAGTCACGGTCAGCACGGCCGCTACGGTCGGGGGTTCGAATCCCCCCTCGGGCATGGATATTTGTGATGTCTTTAGTCTTAGGTAGTTCATAAGTAGTTTGTGAGCTTAGGGACTGATGACCCCGTAGTTAAGTCCCATAAGTCGTTTGAACATTTGAATTTGATTTTGGCACAAATATCCATGCCCGAGGGGGGAGTCGAACCCCCGACCGTAGTGGCCGTGCAGACCCTGACTGGCGCGCCTCAGTCCCCTCGGCCACCGCGGCCGGCACTGCGTGGTCATCAAAATGTTCAAATGTTTGTAAATCTATCGGACCAAACTGCGTGGTCATCAGTCCGTAGCTAACAAACTACATAAACCTAGGGAAACTAACCTAAGGCTAACACATACATTCCTGCCCCAGGGTGGACCCGAACCTCCAACTGCAGTGTAAGTTTGTTTAAGTAGTTTGTATGTCTAGAGATTGAGGACCATAGCAGTTTGGTCCAATAGGTTTACAAACATTAGAATTTTTGTTGTTGTTGTTGTTAAGTCATACTGCAGGGTCATTTTTACTAGTGCTTTGTAAGCCATTTCTTTAGCGTGTGAATTCCATTTCCGTGAGATTCTCCCAATGAATTTCATCCTGACATTCGCGTTTATTACAGTTTCTTGTGGTTGCTCGGTACGATTGTTAATGGGTCCAGATTTTTGTCACAAATAGCATAATCGACCAGCATAGTTTTCATCTCCAATTTACGTGAAATCAGCTACATTTATATACGTCGATGGTCAGTTGCTAGACACTAAAACCATGGGAGGGCAACCAACGGCCCGCTGCATGTATCCAGCCCGCGACTTGTGTTATTCATGCCCGTGGACGAAAATCCTGGGAGACGGAGAGAACGTTTGTAAAAAGAAAGTAAGGAAATAATTTTCAACATGCGTAAATCAATGTAAACCAATGTATGTGGGTGAACATTTAATGAATGTACTTTCAAAACAGGTGTATTGAAGCAAAATATGTTGACACGGGTTATTGGGAAAAGAGTGCGATCATGTCGGTGTGGCACTTCATAAGAGGAGGCGGCCCGAAAGCTTTCAATGAGTATGTGAGTATGCGACGTTGCCCACGCCTGCCTAAACTTATGATTTTCCTCTCTAGAACTTCTTGCAATTCCCGTTCAATTTTGTTGTGTTCCTATACTGTTATGGACAACCGCATCATCTGTGAATGGCCACATGGCCCCATGGCAATTCTAACGTTATTCATCACATAATTTATTAATACTTACAATAGTAAAGGTTCTCTTGCACTCCTCTGTTGTATTCTTGAAACTACCTTAAAATTTGTCCAATTTGATTCGTTAACAGTGTCTAGTTGTATCTGCAAGGAAGTCATGAAACCAGTCACGTCCAGTTCGGTACTCCGTATGCCGGCAGGTGCACACTCTGTGGGTTATATCGGTTGTTGCCGTTGGTCCTCCGCGACACAGACGAAACAGCGACGATGAAGCAATCGATTTGTGTGTGTGCTCGGCGCGGCGCGAAGCCGATCGACCGCTCCGGACGGTCTGTAGCCACGCCACCTCGGCTGCGCTCTATTTTTAGAGGAACTCGGGGCATGTGATGAAAACACGTGGCCCGCTGCTTTTACGATTAAAGTCCCGTAAATTTCCCCGGGATAGTGTGTGCTCTGCGAGCATAAATCATTCGGAGTAAACTATCATAACGTTTTCTTACAGAGCTTTGTCTCGGCCGGGTAATGTTCGTGCGATAAAACATTCACTTTGGCGTATGAAACAATTGATAAAGAGCACGCTCTAGTTTATTTATTACTCCCAATTGAAATCCAAACGATCATGTTTTCTTGGTGTGTTTCAGCTGATACAAGGACGTGAAGATCCATACAATTTATGGTACTTATCTTGCAGAATAGCCGTGCGCACTAAGGCGCCCAGCTGCGGTGGTTCTCCTTTGCATAAGTTACTTCAAGTTAGTGTAAGTAGTTTGTAAACCTAGGGAAAAATGAAAAATGTTCAAATGTTTGTTAAGATTATGGGACTTAACTACGGCGTCATCAGTCCCTAAACTTACAAACTACTTATCAACTACTTACGAACTAGGACGGCACAAATATCCATGCCCGAGGGGGGATTCGAACCCCCGACCGTAGTGGCCGTGCTGACCGTGACTGGAGCGCCTCAGTCACCTCGGCCACCGCTGCCGGCAGGGAAAAATGACCACTGTAGTCAAGTCCCTTATATTTACAGACATTTGAACATTAGGCCGATGTTGACTATGGACCAGTTATATGTCTTTTACATGTAATGCCCTGTAGATTATAAAAATTTGCATGTGACACATAATTGCTTTGTTATGAAATAGCTTCGTCCCGTGATGTTGCAGTTCAACAGTTATCTGTAAAAATAAATAACTATAGCAACAGACACAACACATATATATAACTAATTCAATATGCCGATGACAAGCAGTGATACTTTCTTCAGTGCCGAGGCCCTCCTTCTTAAGGGAATCAGTTTGGAAAAACCTCGTGTTTGAGTAATTGTGGCCAAGGAAAAGTTGAGTATTTGTATATGAAGAGAGGCGTGAAGTTCCGATGATCGCCTTGTCCCCAGTGGTGTAGGAGTCAGCGTAACCGCCTAGCAAGCGGGAGACCCGGGTTCGGATACCTGCTGGGTATATTGGGTATATATTATCGACTTTACCCATTCGCAGTTAATGTCACACATTCCGTGAAAAATGGAATTGTGTGTGTATGTTTGTTCCGAATAGACTTCAAGACGGCTTGAACAATTTTGATGAAATGTTCAGATTAGCCCAGGGGGTGATCCTGTGACGTTTTGTAGCGATCGAATCAAGATATTTATTAACATACACGTAAAAGTTCACATGTAGCATTTGGAACGACAGTAGCCCACTAGAGGAGGAAGAGCCAACCGCCATTCTTCTGTATCTATTGGGCTGCCTCTTGGAGCGCTAGCTTCGCTTCCGCCGTTGTTCGAGATGAATATTTGCTGCGAACAGCGAAGTTTATGAATTGCGACAGCACCCAATAACGATCCAGTATTATGTGCTCTCTCAGCTGGAGCAGCAGTAACTGTGTAACTGTGCAGTTCGTAATAATTTTTTTACTACTGAACACATCGCGTAATGACAACTACATGCACACTGATGATTATAACACCACGCTTTTGTGGATATGCTGTTAACGAAGACGCAACAGGCGGAAGCAAAGGTGGCTAACTAGTTGCGTCTTAGACTTGTAAAGTGAAAACATTCAGGGCCGGAAATGTCAATATTACCAAAATCCACAAGACCACGGCATAAAAGCCCAGAAAAATTTAGCAATATTGTGTCTTAGACTCTCAAAAATGTTCAAATGTTTGTAAATCTAAGAAACTTAAATGCTGCCGTTGTGAGTCCCTAGGTTTACAAACTATTTAAACTAACTTAAACTAAGGACAACACACAGACTCATGCCTGAGGGAGGAGTCGAACCTCAGATGGCGAGCAACCGCGCGCTCCGCAGCAAGGCGGCTTAGAGCGCTCGGCCACTCCACCGCAGCGTAGACTCTGTTATAAAGTTTTCCGGGTTGCATTTTTTCTCCCTTGTCAAGTTTTGTCTACTGCGTCGGCCATGAAAGATAATTAGAAGAACACTACCATACAAGGCACATAGCAGTGCATTACTTCAGCAAACTGTCAGTTTTCAGAGCATTCTAGACTACTGTTTGGCAACATAACTATTTCACGTTATTGTTTTAGAATATGCAGTACTTACTGAAAGATGAAATGTACCGTAATATTTGTAACGAGAGTGTAAAAATTAATATCTGCGCTAGTGCAAGTTCTTTCGTGTTCCTCTTCGTAATATTTTCATAACACAGTTTCAAACTCTATCTGTTGCGATACAGTGCGAATTAAAACCAACAGAAACTTCTTCTATGGCTGTAGATTCTATGTCGTAGTAACTTTATCCTTTTCTTCCGTCCTATTGTGTTTTTTTTATCGCTCAAAAATTATTTCTAGAAGCAAATCTTTTTGTTATTGGGAGAAGTTTCAATATAGCTTTTTTTCCCTGTTTACTCTCTTCCATCTTTACAATATGAGAGCTTCGATAACAAGGACTGCATCGTTTGTGGTCGAAGCGCTTTAATCGGGTAGACAGCCAATTTTAGCGGCGTTGCCAAGCGTCTTCCGTGCTGACTTAGAATAACTTAAAACCAGCTTCGGAGGATCTAGTTTAGCGTTATACAATAGAGCGGACTCCAGAACAGAGTTAATTTCTGAACGAATTCAAACGGATTAAACACATTGAAGATTGTATAAACATAGTATGCATTGTTTAAATCATGCTACGTAGAACACAGTAACGAATAAAATGCATACACACATCGATTTTTTAAAAGATACATAATATAAATTCCACCTGTGCACAGCAGGGTGGGTCGCTTGTTTAAACCCCGGCCATCCAGATTTCGGTTTTCGGTGATTTCCCTAAATCACTCCAGGCAAATGCCGGGATGGTTCCTATCAAAGAGCACGGCCGATTTCCTTCCCCGTCCTTACCCAAAACTACGAGCGTTAGCTCTGTCTCTAATGGCGAAGCTGTCCACGAGACGTTAAACACTAAGCTTCCTTCCTTTCTTCCTTCCGCTAGTTGAAAAATAAAATTCATCAAATATATGTTAATTTACACATATATAATAGCAATGTTTATGAAAAATTTGCGACTTTTATTTATTGTTAATTTTCAATATTTTTAAAAGGTTAATAATTACGGTTCCAGTTAATTAAAAATCACAAATTAAATTTTTTGAGCAATACAGGAAAACTCTTCACACAACGTCTTCAATTAATAGAGACGTTCATACCGTAAAATGTCATTTGTGAAGCTTTTTTAGTTGAAACCATCATTATCAACCTTTCATAAAATATTGAAAATTAAGAACGATCAAAAGACACATTTTTCATCAAGAAATTAAAATTACCTATTTTTTCATAATGTTCAAATGTTTGTAAACCTGTTGCAACAAATTATGGTTATCAGTCCCTAGACTTGCAAACTATTTATACTGATTTACACTAAGGACAACATACATACCCATGCCCGAGGGAGGACTCGAAGCTCCGGTGCTAACGGTCGCCTAGTGCGTAGCATGGCGCCTTACACCGCGCGGCCATTCTCCGCGGGGACCTATGTGTTAATTCCCATACAGTAGATGAATTTCAAATTTCAATGCCTTAGGTATATACATACAACCATAACATTTTCTGAACTGACGGCCTAAAACGCTACCAATACTGTTAGCGTCAACGTTGTTGAAAGAAACTAGAAGTCCTCAAAAACAAAAGAAAAAAATTCTATTTTCTGTCGTACTTTTGAGAATTGCTACAAATGGTTTTGGCTGAGGGATATGTGAGTTCTGAACTTCAAGATAAATATTCAAAAAATTTATTAAAATCCGATACCCATGAGTTCTCCTTGTAAGATTTCTAGCATGAGGTACGTTTATTGTTTTCAGTCATTGGTGAAGAAAACTTTTAATGAGTTTTTTTTTGTGACATATCGCTGACGTTCACTTCACCTGCGCATCCATCGCCTCAGCAGTCGCAAACCCAGATCACTTTTCTTACGTGATCTGGTGTCGCAAAACCAGCTTAGCTCAACGCTGCTATGAGAACCATAACTGGGTGCATAAAGACTAACCCACCACATTGGTTTCCAACACTTAGTCATATAGCTCTACCCTCTCTGCGAAGACAGGAATCTCTGATGAAGGAATATGCAAAAATAATGAATAATCCCCTACTTCCTATCCATGAAGACATCCCAACTTTGAAAAGAACACGACTCCGCTCTAGAAATCTCCAAGACTGGCCCAGCAACCTTCATCTGCCAACTTCAGCATTGACTCTAAATGCACAAGAGCTGGACTGATAGAGCCTCCCGTGACAACCGTGTACTGATCTGTCCGTCAGAGAAACTTAAGGGCTTTGAACTTCCACGACAGCTATGGAAATGCTTAAACAGAGTCCGAGCAGAACATGGACACAGCCTACACAAGTGGGGAAAGCTTCCCAGCCCTAGCTGTGACAAATCAAAAAAGGACTGTGAATTAAGAGCCTACCAGGAAAGTCGGACGGACTTCTTCAACGCCATACCGCCTTGCCTCGAACGGATCGCCAATCTGGTCGTCATAATTTGAAGACTCGTCTAAAGCATAATACCTGCAGTGAAATTACTTTTTACTGTGTTTATGTACTAAATTTTATCTGAAAATCTATCCTTCACTCATGCATTTTATAGTGTATTTCAACATATAATTTCATAATGTAATGAGTGTAAATCATGTGTGTAGCGCCGTACGCTAAATAAATAAATACCTCCTAAAAATATGTGTTATCTGTGACAGAGCTTCAAATTTTATATCTTTTGGGCTTATCGCTTATTTAAGAAAAATATATGCAGTTAAAAATGTTTGAAGCAGGAAAGGCAACAGGGCCGCGCGGGTGTATCCGAGCGGTCTGGGGCGCCACGTTGCGGATCGCGAGGCCTCGCGCGTCGGAGGATCGAATCCTCCCTCGGGCATGGATGTGTGTGTGTTGTACTTAGATTAGTTTACCTTAGTTTAAGTAGTTTGTAAGCTACAAACATCTGAACATTTGAAAGGAAACAGGAATTTAAGAGCGAAAGAAAATCTACTTCGAAACAAAATATCAATTATGAATTTGTTTGTTTCACCTAAAGGTGCATCCGCACGTTTTATTCCATACACCGTGAAATACCTTTGCTGTTGCATCACCTACGGCAAACTCCGTTAATTATAATACTATTGTTAAAAATATTACGATCCAATATGTGTATTTACATACGATTTAAACTCGCTCCTTTGCGATAATTCGATCATACGCAAACACCAAATGAACAGTTTGGTTAAATTACAGCGAGAACTCGAGTAATATAACGCTACTGGAATAAACAAATGTCTTGTAAGAAAATGTTCAAATTTTATGAATCTCTGGGTCATAACTTCTGTTGTTATCAGTTTCTAGGCTTACAAACGCCGGCCGCGGTGGCCGAGGTGACTGAGGCGCTCCAGTCACGGTCAGCACGGCCACTACGGTCGGGGGTTAGAATCCCCCCTCGGGCATGGATATTTGTGCCGTCCTAGTTCGTAAGTAGTTCATAAGTAGTTTGTAAGTTTAGGGACTGATGACCCCGTAGTTAAGTCCCATAAGCTTAACAAACACTTGAACAAACATTTGAGCTTACAAACTTCTTAAACTAACCTAAGGACAACACACATTCCCATGCCCGAGGGAGGACTCGAACATCCGATGACGAGAAACCGCGCGCTCCACCGCGGCTTTTGTAAAGGAAAGTCTTATTGTGAAAAGGAGATAATTACAATTGAAACTAAAATCCTCAAATATACATTGGTTATTATGTCACATTAATAAAATGTACGGTCTTGCAATACTTCTAGAGTTCTCGACACGAAAAAGAATAACAGGCAATTGAAGTTAATTACTGAAACAAAACCAGAGGCACATCAGTTACGTCAGATATAATTCGATTTGTGGCCACAGAACGTTTATCGTAGGAACATCTTTTAGAAATGAAGGCCGTGGTCTTTTATATTGTCAATCAATTACTAACAGTCCATAAAGCAATATATGTTCAGCCAAGTTATAGGTTTAGGAAAGCTTTATAATAAACAGCAATTATATCAATTACAGAAAATGTAGAAGAAGCGAGGGTGTTCTAGGTGCAAAACGACGTAGATAAATATTTTATAAGAGTAAAGAAGGATAATCCAATGCGAAAAGCGATACGGAACACATGCTGTTCAAGAATGTAGAAAATGTTGTGAGGCAATTGGAAGAGCGCTGGATGATGGAATATTACATATGTTACGATAGGCCGGGAAAAGTCTTACATTAGTCACTATTTACGCATCTAGCCTTCACGCTATGTCGGATGGTACCCTAAGTATATTTTTTAACTCTATTCGGAATAGTTTGCGCGTAGGGATTTCGAGGCAAATCCCGATAGCATTTTCCCCCGATAACTGTTCTCCAGGATTTTCATATCTGATGGACACTGTGCTAGTTTGGAGTGATCTCAGAAAATCGCAGGGAAGTTAAAAATCCAGGTTGGAAATTAAATAAGTGAGCAAATGAGCATAGCTGGGCGTACCTTGAAATCGCTAGGTTGAAACGAATAATTAGGCATTTAGACGAGCGGTGTGCGCGCGCATGTTGACCTAATTAAGTGACCCCCGTGCAAACAGCATGACAAAGTTTATTTAACGCGCAAACGCAAACACGGCGGCCGCTGCGCGCCGGCAGCGCGATGCACGCCCGCTGCTGCACGAATTCGCTGCCGGCTCAGCACCACCGCCTCACCTGCCGGACAGCAAAACAGCACGCACTGTCATTTCATGGCCTGTGTACACCAACAGCCAAAGAAACCGCTGCGCCTGGCTAGTATCGTGTACGGCCCCCGCGAGCGCGCAACACGATGTGGCATGGACTCGACACCGAGCCAGGTAGCGCAGTGGAAACGCACTGGACTCGCATTCGGGAGGACGGTGGTTCAAATCCATCTCCGGCCATCCAGGTTTAGGTTTTCCGCGATTTCCCTAAATCACCCCAGGCAAATGCCGGGATGGTTCCATTCAAAGGGCACGGCCGATTTCATTGCCCATCGTTACCGAAAACTCCGAGCGTGAGTTCCGTCTCCAATGACCAAATGGACTCGATTGATGTCGGAAGCAGTCCTGGACGGAACTGACACCATGCGTCCTGCAGGCTGTCCATTAATCCGTATGATTAAGAGTGGGTGAAGATGTCTTCGGAACAGCACGTTGCAAGTTATGCCAGATGTGATCACACAACGTAAGCTTTCGACGCGCGGAACAGTCGTACGCACTGAGGCGCCGTGCTGCGGTGCGCGCTGCCGTTCGCCGTCGGAGGTTCGAGTCCTCCCTGGGGCATGTGTGTGTGTGTGTGTGTGTGTTGTCCTTAGGTTAGTTTAGTTTAAGTAGTTTGTAAGCTATGGACTGATGACCACGGAATTTGCTCCGATAGATTTACAAACATTTGAACTATTTTTTTTTTATTATTATTATTTTAACACCCAGCCTAGTGGCGCAGTGGTAACGCACTGAACTCGCATTCGGGAGAACGGTGGTTCAAATCCACCTCCGGCCATCCAGATTTAGGTTTTCCGTGATTTCCCTAAATCACTGCAGGTAAATGCCGGGGTGGTTCCTTTCAAAGGGCACGGCCGATTTCATTCCCCAAAACTCCGAGCGTGAGCTCTGCCCCTAATGACCAAATGGACTCGACTAATGTCTGAAGTAGTCCTGGAGGGAACTGCGTCCTGCAGGCTGTCCATTAATCCGTATGATTACGAGCGGATGAAGATGTCTTCGGAACAGCACGTTGCAAGTTATGCCAGATGTGATCACACAACGTAAGCTTTCGACGCGGCGAAATAGCCGTGCGCACTGAGGCGCCGTGCTGCGGTGCGCACTGCCGTTCGCCGTCGGAGGTTCGAGTCCTCCCTGGGGCATGGGGGTATGTGTTGTCCTTAGGTTAGTTTAACTTAGTTTAAGTAGGGACTAATAACCAAGCAGTTAAGTCCCATAGATTTACAACCATTTGAACATTTTCATAAGCTCGAGAGAGGACTCGAACCTACTGTGGGAGCGGCCGCTCAGTCTGTAGCATGACGCATTAGACCAAGCGGCCATTCCTGCGCAGCAGAGGAATACAAATGTTTAACCCACGATACGACAAATGTTTAAATTCTTTTGGTGACTAATGAAGTTTCTCGTGTAACAAGTTATCTGTGTTTTTCTTAAAAAAAAAAAAAAAAAAAAAAAAAAAAAAGGAAACTTAGTTTCTAGATGCGCCTCGTATTACTCTCGTTTATTATGTACGTCTCCTTTCACTTGTGCCTTTTTTTTATCCTCTTCCCGTTGTATTTCGGCTCTTCCTTTTTTTTTTCTTTTAACTTCTCGGAAAGTACTACCATGGAAACTGCGATCGGTGATGGCATATTCTAGTTACCCTCGAGTTTCTTGTACACAATAAGGCGTAGAATGTTAATTCATGAGGCAAGGAATCAGATTTAAAATCCGGTCTAGAGACCGTTTTTAAGGTAAATATTTTTCATTTCGCAACAGTTATTTTGGGAAGTAAGATCGTATGCTATTATTTATGAAATGACAATCGATCACAATTAAGTTTTAACTCTTCTTCACATCACATACAAAGCCTTATACATTTTGCGTCTTTGTTTGTGAGTACCGGTGATTACCAGCTTCCTAACGATGATCTGTTGGTTGCTGGAAGCTGTACCCATCCGCTCCCTCTTGGCTTAATAGCCCCGCGTCACGGAAGCACGCCCATGTCGCGATCCACGCGTGCCTGGCAGTTGGGACGCGCCCCCCGCTACGTGACGTTCTAATTGCGCCGCTGTCGGTTAATCGCTGGACGCGGATCACATTTCTGCTCTGCTCTATTGGCCAAGTAGTTAGTGGCGAGGGTAACCGCTGTCTCTTAAATCCCCACAACATCGACAATACGTGGCACGATACAAAAAAATTAACTACTTAAGCTGCTACTGGGTATGGAATTAAATAAATGGGAAAAGTTGTAAATTTTTGTCTAACCGAGGTGCGAATTCGGATTCTTCTGCTTATTAGGCAGTCACGCTGAGCACTACGTCATTCTGATTCAACTAAAACGTCGGATCTTTCCGAAACAACAGACACCACATATGTGTATAACTTAAGGTGAAGACGCCCACGAATGCTTTCTTCAGTACGGATACGCACCAGGCCCGAACTCTTAGGAGAATCGGGGAAATTTCGGGAGTGAAGAGTGGACATGGACAGGGGCACTATGTTAGTAGTGAGTGGATAAGTCTAGAATTTGTATCCTGCGGTAGGCATGCTAGGGTAGCCTGCCAAGTAGTGGTGATCGCGAGTGCTACTCAGCAGGACCACCCGGGTCATAATAGCGGCTCGTTATAAATTTTCAACTGTCTCCATTGATTTATTTCAATGCTAATAGTTAATGTGTTAACTTCCTTTGTTCAGACGCTTGTAATCCTAAGGCGGCAAAACTGCTTTGGTCCTCGGCCCCTATACTTACAAACGAGTTAAACCATCTTACGAGCGGTCTAAAGCGTCTCGCTGCGGAGCGCGCGGTTGCTCGCCGTGGAGGTTCGAGTCCTCCCTGGGGCATGGGTGTGTGTGTTGTCCTTAGGTTAGTTAAACTAGGCCGGCCGCGGTGGCCGAGGGGACTGAGGCGCTTCAGTCACGGTCTCCACGGCCACTACGGTCGGGGGTTCGAATCCCCCCTCGGGCATGGATATTTGTGCCGTCCTAGTTCGTAAGTAGTTCATAAGTAGTTTGTAAGTTTAGGGACTGATGACCCCGTAGTTAAGTCCCATAAGCTTAACAAACACTTGAACAAACATTTGAGCTTACAAACTTCTTAAACTAACCTAAGGACAACACACATTCCCATGCCCGAGGGAGGACTCGAACATCCGATGACGAGAAACCGCGCGCTCCACCGCGGCTTTTGTAAAGGAAAGTCTTATTGTGAAAAGGAGATAATTACAATTGAAACTAAAATCCTCAAATATACATTGGTTATTATGTCACATTAATAAACCGCGAGCGGTTGCGCGATCCGTAACGTAACCCCGCAGACCGTACTGCCATTACCGCGCAGTAAATTTCTTCGCACCTTGATTGATAATAGCGGCAGGATTAAAAACTGTGTCTGTTATTTCGGACATGGTACCGTCTCTGTGGGGTGCCGCGGAATGCGGGGAACGGACGAAGAGGCAGGCGTCGTCCTAGCCGCGGAATCTTGACCAAATACAGACATGCCAAGTATTACGATTTGTCAGTAATTGTCAAGATTTCTAGGCAAAATTTTCCATGTTACTGGAGCCTGGGCTGTGATTACGGAAACCGCTATTTCATTTATTTGAGTAATTTTGCAATGCAGTTTTTAGCTTTTAGAAAGAATTGCAGTGCAGTGTGTGGTTGAACCTTATCCTATTGAAACAACACATCACCCCCTGTATGGCTGAGGTGTGACTGTTGAGGTTTTACTTATTGTGTTCAAATGTTTGTATAGCTTAAGGAACTTAACTACGGGGTCATCAGTCCCTAAACTTACAAACTACTTATGAACTAACTAATACTAAGGACGGCACAAATATCCATGCCCGAGGGGCATTCGAACCCCCGACCGTAGTGGCGCTGCAGACCGTGACTGGAGCGCCTCAGTCCCCTCGGCCACCTCGGCCGGCTTACTTATTGTGACTCTAATATTGATACCATAAGCTTGTATATCTGCCAGCACGAAAAACGTAGTAACGATGATCACCCGTGATACTATTAGGCATTCGTAAATAATATTTGTAAGCGTGTCTGAATTGTGCAATTAATTGAACCACATTTGGCTTAAAATACCATTGCTCTTCTAATACTAAAAATTGCAGCTGTTAAATTGATTTTGTTGCCATAAAATGTTAGTCTAAACTCATCCATTGTTGCATCATTAGGAACGAGGAATGTTAGGCGCAGGTCATCAGGACAGTAACGGATGTGGTTCCAGTTACGGTAAAAAATACTGCAACGCAGTCATGTGCTGCAAATACAAAATTTTTATTAAAAATGTAACCTTAACATTCATTTTACAAAATGTTATATATACAATATTTTGTCCATATAATTATCATATTTAGTTTCTGTTTCTGGTGATACATCGATGACATGTTCATGGTGTGGCCACACGGACGTGATGCACTCAATCTGTTCCTGGATCATTTTAATTGCCTTCATCCCCAAAATCGAATTTACGATGGAAGTTGAGAGGGATGGAAAGCATCCATTTTTGGATGTATTACTGTAAAAAAAGGACGACGGAAACTTGGGACATAGTGTTTACAGAAAACCATCGCACATGGCACGATATCTATATGCAATGAGTTACCACCAGCCAAACCAACGCATAGGCATCCTAAGAACGCTGGTTAGCCGGCCGCGGCGGCCGAGCGGTCTGCGCCGCGCCAGTCACGTTCTGCACGGCCACTACGGTCGGGGGTTCGAATCCCCCCTCGGGCATGGATATTTGTGCCGTCTTTAGTATTAGCGAGTTCATAAGTAGTTTGTAAGTTTAGGGACTGATGACGCCGTAGTTAAGTCTCATAAGCTCTACAAACATCATTAGAATATCTGAAGCTTGTGCTTAAGGAGAATGGTTACACAGAGAGACAGATCCGTCGTGCCATGTAGCTTGGGCCATCGTCAGTACTAGAAGAGGACCAATGCAGATCAACTGCTTTCCTTCCTTCCTTCCATACGCTGGAAGCGTGTCTTCGAAACTAAGAAGGATCTTTAAAAAGTTTAACTTCAAAAGTGTGTTTCGTCCACCTGCCAAGACTAGAGGTCTTCTTGGCTCAGTTAAAGATGAAAGCCCGGTGTTTACAGAATTCATTGCCACTGTGGGAAAGCATATATCGGACAAACGATTCGCACCGTTAATGACCGATGCACCGAGCACCGCAGACATACACGTTTGTCGCAACCTGGTAAGTCTGCTGTAGCTGAGCACTGCTTAACTGAAACACACCGAATGAAGTATGATGAAACACGTGTTCTTGCTCCTGCATCTCGCTACTGGGAATGTGTTTTAAAGGAATCGATTGATATTAGCTTGGCGGACGATCTGATAAATCGAGACAAAGGTTTCCCTTTAAGCAACATGTGGAATCCGGTTTTTTTTTATTTTTTTTATTTTTTTTTTATTATTATTATTTTTTTTTTTTTTTTTTTTTTAGCTTATCGGACTTAACTACGGGGTCATCAGTCCCTAAACTTACAAACTACTTATGAACTAGCTTACAAGAAGGACGGCACAAATCTCTATGCCCGAGGGGGGAATCGACCCCCGACCATAGTGGCCGAGCAGACCGTGACTGGCGCGCCTCAGTCCCCTCGGCCACCGCGGCCGGCCCTGCCATTTTTCTTCACTGACAATACACCAAAATCTTATGATATATAATGTAAATGTCCCTTGTTGCACTAGTGATACTCCCGCATCTGCAAAAATCTGCAGTCGCCCATTATAGACCTCTGCGTGTGGCATACCGCATTGCACATTGACCTGCCGGTACGCCAGTAGTGACGGTGCAGTGTACCTCTGAAGTTGCGTTTTGTGACGTTATTTGTGTAGTGCGACTGGATGAGAGTAAGTTACGAAGAAACATTCTTCGTGAAGATGGTATTGGTGCAGAAGATGAATCATTCGCATGTTACCTGGTCTCTATTATAGTGTTTCTAATCAATGCTCATATTTCTGCACTATAATTTATACCAGAAAACATGTGAATGATTCATCTTCTACACAAAGACCGTATTCACGAAGAACGGCTCTAAGGAATTTCATCTCAACCAATCGCAATACATTAGCAGGATTGATTACCAATCGGCGACCCATCCGACGCTTCACTACACAAATAACGACACAAAACACAACTTCCGAGGCACACCGCCGAGTCCCTACTGGTCCAGACTGGCGTACTGGCCGCGGTGGAGTAGCCGAGCGGTCTAAAGCGTCTCGCTGCGGAGCGCGCGGTTGCTCGCCGTGGAGGTTCGAGTCCTCCCTGGGGCATGGGTGTGTGTTGTCCTTAGGTTAGTTTACCTAGGTTTAAGTAGTTTGTAAGCTACGGACTGATGACCACGCAGTTTGGTCCCATAGATTTACAATTGAACAATTTTTTTTTTTTTTTTTTTTTTTTGCGTACCTGCAGGTCAAAGTGCAATGCTGCGTGGCACACGCAGAGGCCTCTAATGGGCGAATGCAGAGTTTTGCCGATGCGAGAGTATCGCTAGTGCAATAAGGGACCTCTACATTATCTCTCACACGATTTTAGTATATTTGTGTTTGTTCGAACCCGATTACTTCCCTTGTGAGACGCTGCACCGACTGCTTGCCGTTGGGGACGCAGCCACGACTCGCTGATGCACGCGCTGTTACTACTTCGCGGCGTATGTAATGCCTCCGATAACGGGAACACTTCAGTTTCCGACTACACTTCGCGTCAGCACTCTCACCTGCAGATGTTTCGTCAGGTGGTCCGCAGAAATATCGAGTCAAGGTGACGCGACGATCCGGCTGGTAACCCAGCAAGAATACCCACGTCACCTTCCTGTTGCAAGAACGGCAGAAAAGGAGTCTCTCAACATTGTGCGCGAACCTAACGCCGGCCATCACTCCTCGCACAAGCACCAAAGGTGAACGAGAGTTGTGGCTGACAGCACCCTGGACGAGGGCGGCCACGAAATTGGCCCGCGGGCGGCCATCCTTTCTCGTCTGACTGCCGCGCGGGAGTGGCCGTATGTTGCGGAGTGCGCGCTTCCTCCCCGTAGGAGGTTCCAGTCCTCCCTCGGGCAAGGGTGTGTGTGTGTGTGTGTGTGTGTGTGTGTGTGTGTGTGTGTGTCTGCGCGCGCGCGCGTGTGCCTGTGCGTGTTGTCCTTAGCATACGTCACTTTAAGTAGTTTGTAAGTGTAGAGACTGACGACCACTGCAGTTCGTTCCCATAGCTTTACAGAATTCGAACATTTGATTTTCGCCTGACTGCGCACTTGGTCCAGCTCGCCGCTATGCTGTCTGAGCGGGAACGATGCAGCAATAAATTGCAGTCTCCGCGTAGTCGACAGAACCGTGACGCGAGGAATACAAGACCGCCTCGTGTACTAGGTTTTCTATAATGCGATGTCCGCCTCCGTAGCTCAGCGGTAGCGTCGTTGACTACCTTGCAGGAGGCCCGGGTTCGATTCCCGGCAGGGGACTGGGTGTTGTGTGTTGTCCTAATCATCATCATTGGCACGTAAGTCGCCCACGTGGCGTCAAATAAAAAGACTTACAGTAAGGCGGCCGAACAAACCCGCAAGGGTTCTCCCGGCCAAGAAAGCCATACGCTCATTTCCATATAATGCGTATTAGGAAATTCGATAAATGAAGGCGAGAGATCGTAAAGGGCGGCGTTACAACTTTGTACCGACGGTATATGTCCGAAAGAACAGACGCTGCAGTTCTTAATTGTAATCCATCTAGTCGCGGTTTGCTGCACACGAAGACTGAAGTCCTAGCGGGAACTAAGGAGAAGCTGATTTAAGAAAACTGCTCCAGTCATTTTTTCTTGAAATGATGTTTATTCCATGAACCGGTTTTCAAACCTTTTCAGGTTCATCATCAGATGGGTCATGTTACAATATCAGTTTAAGCGTCATGTTGGATGCTGGCTCTGTGGTGGGAAGAAGGAAATATATTTTAAAAACTCGAATTGCACGTTGTTTAGGTCGTGTTTTGTATTTGTAAGATTACGTGAAATTTGTTGATTTACTTACTGCGATTGTATGGCCTGATTTTTGTGGTTAATTTCCATTTCTAGCGTCTCCTTTTGTTTAAATCACAATAACGCATCACCTTTTTCTGTTGGGTTCTACACTGCACTATAAACAACCCAACAGAAGAAGGTGATGTGTTGTTGTGATTTAAACAAAAGGAGACGCAAGAAATTGAAATTAAAAATGTTCAAATGTTTGCATAGCTTATGGGACTTAACTACGGGGTCATCAGTGCCTAAACTTACAAACTACTTACGGACTAGCTAACACTAAGGACGGCACAAATATCCATACCCGAGGGGGGATTCGAACCCCCAACCGTAGTGGCCGTGCAGACCGTATCTGGCGTGCCGCAGTCCCCTCAGCCACCGCGGCCGGCGGAGCAAAATCATGCTACTTTCGTGGTGGATGACGAAATAGTTCTGAAATGGCTCTGAATACACTTGCTACTAAATTTAATTTAATCAGAAAACCCAAAACATCAGCGAGATGTCGCTCCACCAGGCTTGCAGAGGTCCACTACCGCCCCGTAGTCCGTAACGGTTCCCTGCCCGCTCCATCCAGATGTTTATGTTCTAGATTGTGCCCTGGTACACGCTCCGGTACACTCCCCACACATGCAGTGTAAGACGTGGAGTTTGCGCATCAATAGCCCATACAGAAGAGGCGTGCATTCTGGGTACGCTAGGTAAACGCCGCTTACCCATACGAATTTTGAAAATGAAAAGTGAACACATCTTGGATTTTACTATTAATCATTCACCTGTTTAATGGAAAAGCAGAAGTTCCTCTCACAATTCGTGTTTGTGCAGAAGTTCCTCTCACAATTCGTGTTTGTGCAGTGGAAAAGCTGCAGCTCTTACCGCTGACCCGAGAGCTGCTTGTTCAAAATGTTCAAATGTTTGTAAATCTATCGGACCAAACTGCGTGATCATCAGTCCGTAGCTTACAAACTACTTAACTAAGTTAAACTAACTTCTTACAACATAAATCAATCAAATGTGAAGGTCGTAAACTCCACAAAATACCTAGGAATTACTATTACTTCAGACCTAAACTGGAAAGAACACGTACATAATATCGTGGGAAAGGCGAACCAGAGACTGCATTTTATTGGCAGAACCCTTATAAGATGGAACAGAACTACTAAAGAAACTGCATACACTGCGCTTGTCCGTCCATTTTTGGAGTATTGCAGCCCAGTGTGGGATCCTTATCAGATGGGTTTGACGGAGGACATCGAAAGAGTCCAAAGAAGGGCAGCTCGTTTCGTATTGTCACGATACAGGGGAGACAGCGTTACGGAAATGATACAGGATCTGGGATGGGAATCATTACAACAACGGCGCTTATCGCTGCGGCGTGGGCTACTTGCGAAACTCCAATCGCCAACATTCTCCTCCGAATGCGAAAATATATTGTTGACTCCCACTTACATAGGTAGAAATGATCATCAGAATAAAATACGAGAAATCAGAGCTCGAACAGAGAGATTCAGGTGTTCTTTCTTCCCGCGCGCTATTCGAGAATGGAATGGGAGATAAATAGTATCATTGTGGTTCGATGAACCCTCTGCCAGGCACTTCAATGTGATTTGCAGAGTATCCCATGTAGATGTAGAAGGACAAACACACACACTCTTGCCCCAGGGAGCTCTCGAACCTCCGACGGCGAGCAACCCCGCGATCCGCAGCGAGGCGCCTAGGCCGCTCTTTTTTTTTTTTTTTTTTTTTTTTTTCTTCTTCTTCTTCTTCTTCTTATGGATAGTTCTATTCGTTGCGGACGCTGATCGTGTTTGTTCGGTGAGTTCTTGACTCAGCTTTTTTATTAGAGAGGGCGTTGAGCCCTCTGACCGGGCGCGCAGAGCCACGGCGCCCGGCAAGACCGCTCGGCTACTCCACCGCGGCGAGGGCTGCGTGTTGTACGATACGCGTGGCGGAGCGCCAGCGTCCGCGCATGCGCAGTGGGCGAGCTGTTCCGCGGCCGGGGAAGCTGTGAGCCGCCCGCTTCCCCGCTGGCCAGCTTGTTAGCTACGAGTTCGCGTGCGCCGCAGGCGTTGATATCCAGCGACGCAGGAAAACTTACTGTTAGCTTCACTTCTGGGGTAAACAGAAGCAACCAATAGACTTGCACAGCACCACATCGAATATTTTACAACGTTACGGTATTACATTATACATCACTCTCTAGCAGCAGTATGACGGAGTTCGAGTGTGTAATGGAACAAAATTCAAATCCTCAAATGTTTGTAAAGCTTATGGGACTTAACTGCGGGGTCATCAGTCCCTAAACTTACATACTACTTATGAACTAACTTATACTAAAGACAACACAAACATCCATGCCCGAGGGAGGATTCGAACCTCCAACGGGGCCACAAAACACCTAGGGGTTTAGTAGTACAAAAACTGATTTCTAAATGAAATATGTTTAATGTTAAAACTTTCGATTTCCTTCTGTAACTTTCATTATGAATTGAACACAACTTTGATAGTTTTATAAAACAGTGTGGTAATGATGATTATATATATATATATTTTTTTATAAAACTATCAAACAGTGTGGTAATGATGATTATGCTGAAGGAATTAGACTAGACTAGGTAACGATACAATAAAGGAGGTAGATGAGTTTTGTTACTTGGGCAGTAAAATAACAAATGATGGTCGCAGTACAGATGATATAAAATGCAGAATGGCAATGGGTAGAAAGGCGTTTTTGAAAAAGAGAAATTTGTTAACATCGAATATTGATTTAAGCCTAAGGAAGTCCTTTCTGAAGGCATTTGTATGGAGTGTTGCCTTGTATGGGAGTGAAACATGGACGATAAGCAGTGTGGACAGAAAGAGGATAGAGGCTTTTGAAATGTGGTGCTACAGAAGAAAGCTGAAGATTAGGTGGGTGGATCGCGTAACTAATGAGGATGTACTGAACCGAATTGGGGAGAAAAGAAATTTCTGGCATACCTTGACTAAAAGAAGGGATAGATTGGTAGGACACATTCTTAGACATCAAGGAATTGTGAATTTAGCGTTGGAGGGAACTGTGTGGGGTAAAAATCGCAGAGGGAGACCAAGAGACGCGTATAGTAAGCAGATTCAAGTGGATGTGGGTTGTCGTTCTTATGAGGAGATGAAAAGGCTTGCTCAGGATAGAGTAGGGTGGAGAGCTGCGTCAAACCAGTCTCTGGACTGAAGACCACAACAACAACAATGATGATTAAGCGCAAAGTCTGAAAACTGTTATCAGGAACCAAGCGGGAGGTAAATGACGTGATACAACAACTTATTCTGCGAAATTCGAGAGGAAAAAAACTCCTTTACAAGTTCTCTATACAGTGAGAACTTTATTAATTAGCACAATTTGCTTCTGAGTCTTGCCTGAAATGTGAAACACATGTTAATCAAAATGAAATTTTTCTGGCGGATATCATGTAAAAAGGAGATGTGTTCCATTCCAAGAAACCTGAAGCAAAAAAAGAGGATTTTTCCTTTGAGATAACATAGTTTTGTTACGCTTCGTGAGGAGGGGGTCGCAAGAATATTTTTATTTTTATTTGGAAGGGGGTCACCAGACAATCGTTAATTGGAAGGGGTCGCATATTCGAAAAGGTTGAAAAACACTGGTCTAAGGAGCCGAGGCGATAAAGTGGAAATTGTGCAATCTGCTTGATTCTTTCCAAAATTGCTTCATCTCAAGGCAGCTCATAAAGGTAAAAGTCAAGAGTACGTTCGACATTTCCATGCATCTCAGTACAGCAATGTTTGTATAGCATATGGGACTTAACTACTGGGTCATCAGTCCCTACTCAGTACAGCAGGCAGAATAGATTGCAGGTAGTACCAAACTTAAAAACCTTTTTCTTGAACATGTTTATTGTTTGCCAAAGGAAAAACTATATGGTCAGACACTGGATTTAATAATCTGAATAATTTACATAACATCATACAAAAACACAAGAAATCAAAGTCGCACCTTCTTCCCTAGCTGCGAGAAGTTCTGAAGGGATTAATTATATAGTATGTGTAACAGCTGTCACGAGCTGCCGTAATGAGGAAGAAGAGTCTCTGAACGATGGTGTTTACTTGGTTCTTATTGAGCTACTATCCAAGTATGTTGCACCCTTAAGCAATCATCTCGATACGTCCAGAATATTTCGCGGCCCTTCAAACAGAATTAAAAATGATATTATACTTGATGTCAGTGAGGTACTTCTAAAAAATATTAAACAAGAAATTACAAAAATCAACAATTGCTGCTTTGTTATTAGACGAAACTTCAGATATAATTAATTCTTCTCAACTATCAACTACTCCAAGGTATGTCAGTTCTGAAACTGGGAAAGTTCAGAAAAGGTTCATGTCATTTACTGATGTGAGTGCATATACAGGGTGTCCCAGCTATCTTGTCCACCCAAAATATCTCTGGAACAATAACAGCTATTGGAAAACGCACCAGTATCAGTGTACGGCTGGGGCCCATGACTGTACATATTTGGATACATTCTAAAACGAAAGGAAATCTGTTTTTTAACACAGACTTATGTTTTTTAAATTGACACCCTATATTTTTCTTCAGCAATCCATAGCATGACAAATCACAAACAATGGCGTTGATTGCATCGCAATATTCCAATTACATCCCGAGATATTGCGACGCGAATTTGACGCTTGAAAAACCCGAAATGCGCTGCTAGTGCACGTCCTGAGGCTCAGGCGTGAACCCCATGCTGCCCGTAATCGCGATGTGATTAACATGCGTAATCGCTCTTCCGTACTTACCAAGAGGTCCGAAACGAATAATACGGTCTGCAGCCATCCTACATTACAGATTCAATAATTTTCATAATTATGTAACGCCGTTCGCGGTGGCCGAGGGGACTGAGGTGCTCCAGTCACGGCCTGTGCGGCCACTACTTTCGGGGGATCGAATCCCCCTTCGGGCATGGATATTTGTGCCGTCGTTAGTATTAGCTAGTTCGTAAGTAGTTTGTAAGTTTAGGGACTGATGACCCCGTAGTTAAGTCCCATAAGCTATACAAACATTTGAACAATTATGTAACAATGTAGGTTGCAATGTATTTCAAACACGTTTTAACAAAGGAATTGAAAACTACTTTAAACTACACCAAATTTTACCAGTTTGTTGAGGAAGGAAGGACCACCAGCTCCCCTTAAGATGAAATCATAGCATGTCCCTCTAACCCGCCACCTTTTTCACCGACTTTTAGAACCGCTCCTGTCAGCATAGCCCCTACAAGGTAACTAAGGCGAAAGAGAGGAACCATCCAGTGTTCACCGAAAAAGATGGTAAACCACCTGGTCTGCACACCGGCCCACGTAGTTAACCCTTATGGCCCAAGGAAGCAAACGGAGACGTGAAACAATTTTATTTTGTATAATTACATTACAAATTATGTATAAAACTAATATATGAAGTGAGAAAAGTACTCCAGTGTTTACAATTTGTTTGGAACACATGGTTACGTAGTCAAACCACTGGTCGACTACATAAAGTTCTGCGAGATATGGATCAAACTAAAATATTAGTCTACTCTACAATGCATATCCTTACCAGAACTATGACAACTCAGAAGATAATACAGTCGAAAACAAAATATGGAAACCTCACTCATCAGAAACACACCGGCATATACTGCACAGCTGAATGTTTATGTCACTTTCCCGGGAACACGTATTGCCCGAGCCGGCAGCGAGTGGAATATCTTGACGACAGATTGCCGGCCGCGGTGGCCGAGGAGACTGAGGCGCTCCAGTCACGGTCTGCACGGCCACTACGGTCGGGGGTTCGAATCCCCCCTCGGGCATGGATATTTGTACCGTCCTAGTTCGTAAGTAGTTCATAAGTAGTTTGTACATTAAATTTTTTTTTTTTTTTTTTTTTTTTTTTGCGACAGAGTGTAGTATACTCCAGTGCCGTGGTGGTTTTTGTAGAGCAGCCACTGAGCCGCCTTTGAGACTTTAAATTAAAGGAGGTGTCACTGCGAAACCAGTTGTACGCAAAGGGTAATCTACAGGGCACGCTCCAATTGGCGTCGCGCCTTTTCCTGGTCAGTAAGCGGCGGCGGCGCTTAAACTTCATGGATAACGTGGAGGGTACACTTACTATTAGTAAACATTGCCTGGCAATAACAGTTCCTGGATTCCTGTCAGACGCCGTGCATCGTGAATATTATCACTTGTGTCTACTCTGACTGGCCTAACCATAATTAATTTTTTTTAAATTCTTCTTTATTATGGCTTTTGGTTACAGTGACCATACAGCCAATGGTTATTACAGTGGCCACATTACAATGCAATTGCAATTCTTACAATGTAGTTCACATTATTAATAGGTATCTCACATCATACAGCCTTAGAATAAAAGTAGAAAAATCATATGTATAAGATATAAAACAATACATATTTAACAGTACTAGTGACAGATGTAATACAACGAAAGTGCAAACAGCATAATACCAAATGAATGTTGCAAATACATATAAAAGTCAAAATATAATATAAAATTACTTACGCAGTTTCCAGCTGTGAACCATAAGTAAACAGCCGACATATACGGCCAGTAAGACAATGTGCATCGATTTAGCAGACAGTACGTCGCTTCGCGAACAATCCTCACCTTGCTGCAGTGTTCCGCAGTCCCTTGAAACTTCTCGCTCCAGACTCAAGAGTTCGTCGCTTGTACAAGTGCTGACACACAGAAACATCGACGACGCAGGACAACTTGGAAATGTCACTCAGTGTATAAGTACTTAAACTTTATCAGTCTGGAATATACGTAATTTCTCCAACGCGCAATATGAGTATTTGTATGTTGCCGCGGTGCAGTGGCCGAGCGGTCTAAGGCTCCTTGTTACAGAACGCACGGTTGCTCGCCGTCGGATGTTCGAGTCCTCCCTTGTGTGTGTGTGTGTGTGTGTGTGTGTGTGTGTGTGTTGTCCTTAGGATAATTTAAATTAGTTTAATAAGCCTAGGGACTAATAGCCAAAGAAGTTAAGTCCCATAGATTTACATTCAAATATTTATTTGTTTTGATAAATATCGCTGGGTCTAGTGTGGCGGGAATGTTTCTTCTATCTACGTCAAAAATGTTCAGATGTTTGTAAATCTATGGGTCCTAAATTCTTTTGTCATCAGTCCCTAGGCTTACAAACTATTTAAACTAACTTAAACTAACCTAAGGACAACACACACACACACATCCATGCCCGAGGAAGGACTCAAACATCCGACTGCGAGAGACCGCGCGCTCCGCAGCAAGGCGACTTAGAACGCTCGGCCACTCCACCGCGGCGTACCTATGTCACCTTGCCACTACTCCCCCACAACAGAATTTATGCGTCCGTCTGTCGGGCATGGTGGGGGGGGGGGGGGGGAGGGCAGGCATAGGGAAGAGGTGGCAGCTGCTGCCTCTGCTTAAAAGCTGTGCTCAAGCAAATCGTAAAGCCAGAACTCCTCGACGTTGCGCACTGGTTTTTTTTATTTATGTATTTCTTTTATTTTACTCGTGTTTTCAATCTGTTGTATTTGTCAGTTATAGGTGAATTGCATGAATTGCAGTTGTTTGTTCTCAAGACTTAAATGAATGTTCAAATGTTTGTATAGTCTATGGGACTTAACTACGGGGTCATCAGTCCTTAAACTTACAAACTACTTATGCACTACTTACGAACTATGACGGCACAAATATCCATGCCCGAGGGGGGATTCGAACCCCCGACCGTAGTGGCCGTGAGGACCGTGACTGGAGCGCTTTAGTCCCCTCGGCCACCGCGGCCGGCCTCAAGACTTATTTTTATTGCTTCTGTACTCATGTTCTTGCGAATTATTACTAATTTACTGGATAATTTGTGTGTGTTTTACAACGTAAACCTCTCAAATAACTGGAAACTTAATTAGAAAGAATATAAATTGTCTCAGAATACAGTTATAAAATGTCCTTCATTTCTTTATCTACGTTTCCCTCGAGTTTATCGCTTCTTTTACGTGATCCACTTTTCCTGGATTTGGGAAGTTTTTATTACTTAACTCTGTAGCCGGATGCCATGGTCGTCAAGGTAACGTAAGAGGGGCTGTGTTACTCATTTGCCTGTGAATCTCTAATCTTTATTCTGCTATTATCGTATTTTAATCTTTTTGTGTGGCGTAATCTCCACCCTGCAGGTGGAGGCCAGCCCAGCATTTGCCTATACTAGGGTGGGAAACTGCCTAAATCGACACTCAGGCTGGTCATGTACCAGCCCCTCGGTAGTTAATTCGCCGCGGGGATTCCATGTCGTTGTGGCTCATCACCCTTTCTCCGTTACACTATATGATCAGGTTCTATGCTCTGTGAATGATTTCGAGACTTCTAGAACACCATAAGCTATGCGTCTCAAAATGGATGGTGCTGTAATAATAGGTAAGGTAAAGCAGTCAACAATCCGAAGATTGGTTTGAACACCACAGTGCTTTACTAGGCATGGTCCCGTTTGGAGGTGGTATGCCGTTGCCTTCCTCCGACCTTCGAACTGACTTACCCAGCCAGTTATAGGGGGACCTACAGTTTAACGTGGGTTCCGGACCACGGTACTACTCGGTATTTTTCACACAATAGAGGAAATGTAATTTCAGTCTGAGGAATTTTTGGCCCTCCTTAGGTTACGGTAGTAACACTAAAAGTGGGCCTTTGCGATCGTCTTTTGACAGCCAGAAATTTAAATGAAAATAACGGCTTAACGATTCATCTGACACGAAAATTAAATAACCGAATTTGTAGAGGAGATAATTCTCTACAACTTTGCTCTCATGTTTTTTTTTTCATATCTCGTATCGTTTAAGTGATATTTGCATTAATAACGGCGATTTAGGGATGTCTGTCGGTCTGTCTGTCCGTCCGCAACGTGGTTCCGCTTTTTAAATCGATCCGTTCAACCGATCGGCATCAAATTTTACAGACGTAATAGTTGACCACCAGAGACCAGAACCTTCTTTTTTCAAATATTTCGGACAAAAAATACGTTAGTAACACTAAAAAAAGCCGTTTGCAATGTAATTTTAATTGCGAATAAATCGTTAATCTGACACGATAATTGCATAACAGAATTTTTAGGGAAGAATATTCTTTACAACTTTGCTCTCTTGTTTTTTTTTTTTTTTTTTGTTTTTTTCTTTTTTGTTCATAACTCGCACCGTTACAGAGAGATTTGGAAACATAACGGCGATTTCATAGCGTCACTTGATTTTACGTAAGGCACCGCGTCCTAGCAAGTTTCGAACCACCGTGTAACATGTTTGTGCACCTCAAACTAATTCGTCGTGCATTACGCTACGGCTAACAGCTGCGAGGGTAATCGTAATTCTCTTACCATCGATGGCAGTTATTGTCTGCTAACATGGCATATTTAGACATTATATTCTAATTCATTGTCCTAAGAACGACGTGTTGTTGATAATTTTCAGTGCGCTATTGCTTTCAAATGACGACGATTGAGCTATAATAAGACATTCATCAAATACATAAAGCAAGATGGCGTATGTAAATGAGAGTTTCGGGTGAGGAATGTCACGTGACTGATTTCCGAACGCCAAATGTACGTCGTGTTCCATCCAGGCTATAGTCATTCCTCCGAACGGCAAATGTACGCTTCGTTCCTTCCAGGGTATAGTCATTCGTAACTAATACAGGCAATAAATAAATAAAAATAAACTTTGAGCAAACTACCAAGGCAAGACAGGTGATAATATTTTAATGGAAAAATATAATGAAAATGTGGGAGAGATATTACAATAATAGTTTAAATAGGAAAAAGGTAAGAAAAAAAGAATATGAAACTTCCTGAGAGTTTAAAATTGTTTTTTGGAATCGGGACTTGAACCTGGGATCTTTGCCTTACGCTGGCGACCGCTCTAGCACTGTGCTATCTCGACACGACTCAGGGTCCGTCCTCACAACTTTACTTCCGCCAGTATCTCGTCTCATAGGCAAAGGTCCCAGGTTCGAGTCCCTGTTCCGACACACAATTTTAATCTGCCAAGAAGTTTCATATCAGCGCACATTCCACTGCAGAGGGAAAATTTCATTATGAAAAAAAAGTATGTTTGTCAAAGCTAAAGTCAAATATCAAATAATTTTGGATGTTTGTTAAAATACGGTCAGAAATAATATTGCGTGTTGAGTGCAATTGATGTTATCACAATAGTAGAGTCGTGATCGTATCGCCCATATTTTTTATTATACATTTTTATTATGTTTCTCCGAAATGTTTGCAAAAAATCATAAAACTACAAACAAATCGATAGTGGGCCGTAAAACACGTCAGTGCGATATTTTCTAATGATTTCATTTTACTATACTCTCCATTAGCCCCGTCACCTATTTTATGTTCATACTCAATATTCTTTCAGAGTATAGCGGTAGATGAGTAAAAATCTTTGCAAAGCCCTTATTGTAATTAAACCATGGTATGTAGCTGTGGAAAATTAAGTGGAACAGGACGCTAACTCACAACTGTCATAAAACGTACAACTATGACGGTGCAGAAATATACTGTACGTATCTTATTATATCTTAACTGCGTGGTAGTCTCGGAAATGAAATGCTTTAATTGAATCATTTGTTAATTTATCGGTCCTGTGGCTTGCCATTTAGCGAAACGCAGTGACATTTTAATTTACAGGGCATTACGAGTGACTGCTATGCTTGGCACATCTCGGCCAACCGGGAAGCCAGAACTTAATGTCGTTGGCCGCATCTAGAATCCAATTATATTCTTCCGGAACGCTGCAACGACACTCATAGTTGCCTCGCGGTCGACATACCTCTCTGGCTGCAAGGTGGCTAAAACTTCCTCACAAGCGATACAAGTCTGCCGAGTTGTGAACCGCCAGTCTACAAGCACCCTTCATACTTCGGAACAGAAACGTTTAATTGTGTTGAATGTAGAAGAAATTTCTAATGTCTTTATTCGAGAGAAAATAAATCTTTCAGTGAACTACAATTCTCTAATGCATCAAATTACCTCGTCCAGAACGCGAATGATGTAGTGTTCTGCAGTGTCTCGCATTTGTGAGGAACGGACTTCAAATTCATGTTGGGCCTTGTAGATTTCGATTTTCGGTGGTTTCTCAAAACTGCTTTTAGGAAATTCTGAAATGATTCTTCTAGAAATGATATGGCAAATTTCCATACCGTCCTTTGCGAATCGTAGTTGATGCTTCCTTTCTGCTGATTGCGACAAAACGTATCACTGAATCTTAGATGTTCCGTGAAGTTTTAGACTGAAATGTAGACGGAAGAGCAGCAAGACACCCCCAGAGCATATCCGTGAATATCAGAGAAGATGGGTCAGTATTTCGTCTACCGTCAATCAATCAGCATCTGAGGCTACGAGTTTTCTCTGTAACAACTGTTGAACGATTTGTACTGCCCTCTCCATTTATTGGTACATAGTTTTGACATTTTGTTAGCTGAAATACATTTTACTCCTTTCTTTTTCGGTTGCTCTTGTTTTAGACCCCATGCAGACATACTCTTATTTGTCAAATCAAATGTTTAAATATTTGTAAAACTAAGGGACTAAAGTGAAATGGTCATCAGTCCCTAGACTTACAAAATACTTAAACCAGTTACACTAAGTACAGCACACACACACACACACACACACACACACACACACACACACGACCGAGGAAGGACACGAACCTCCAACGGGGAGCAGCTGCGCACTCGGCAGCTAAGCGCCTTAGAGCGCACAGCCATTCCCACTCGGCTTTTCTTTGTCGTCTCCTCAATTAGGGACCAAACTTGGGGAGGCGATTGACGTGCTACATCACTTTGTTCACAACTGACTACCCCGTTTTCAAGTCCGTATTAACCTTTCAAAGGTACAAGGTGAGTACTGGAATAGTGAATCCTCACGCTCGACGGTCCATAAAGATAGGTCCGTGCTTCTTTTGTGTAAAGTGGCCAAAAAAGAAGTGGCGAAAAAGGGTACAGCGGATAAAAAAAGTTCAACATCATAGGGGCTGATATCACTTTCACATTTTTCGCTTTGATGTAATAATTTCACCACTTAGCCACACTGCCACAAAGGGCTCGCATTCGGATAGCACGCCGGTTACAATCTACTTCTGGCCATCGAAATTAAAGTTTTCAGTGTTTTACCTCCGTCCCGTGAAAGGGTAAGACCGATTTCCTTCCTCATTCTTATCACAAGCAAACTGAACTTGTGTTCAGTACCTAATGATCACACTGTCGACGCGGCGTTAAATTCTAATAATCCTTCCTTCCCTCCTTCACAATGGCACAAAAATATTGTACCTGTAGGCGGCTTATATAGTCATACAGAACAGTGTTTGACAGATATACATCTGACAATCAGCTTGCTGTGAAATGCATCGTGATAAATTAATTATAGCTATTAAAACGTTCTGCAGCAACATGTTTTGTCGTTTATAAAAGTCATGCAATAGTCGCAGACCTTTAACCCTTTATCCCTTTATCATTTATCTCTTTAACACGGATAAGTTTAAGAAAACAGACCCTTGTGCGTATTATGCTGGGCACAGTAAGCTTTACAAACATTTGAACATTTGATTTGAAGAAGGATTAGGAAAGGAACGATTGACATTGGCTGTATTAGGACATTGAAATTAAACAATGGCGACAAGTGAAAAGGTGAGCAGGGCCGGGAATCGAAACTGGGTTTTCCGCTCCGGGTCGGCGGTCGCCTTAACCACTTGGCTACCCGTGCTCGCCTCCCGTCTATCTCAAACTTCCACACGTCGTACGCTATGGCTGTAGCGCCCCTACCGTCCATGCCTTCTCGCCATTACGGATTCCCGTGCGTGGTCGAAAGTATGACCGCGTCTGCGGTGAAGTAATTTAAGCGAACACCGTCTTCCAGTGTAAATACTTACTATTTTAGTGTTGTGTCTTTATTTTCGGACATAATAAATATTACATAATAATAATAATAATAATAATACGTAATAAGTATTTACACGCGAAGATGGCGTTAGCTTCAATTACTTCACCATAGATGCGGTCATACGTTCGACCTCGCACGGGAATCCGTAATGGCGTGTGTAAGAGGGCATGAACGGTAGAGGCGCAACAAAAAAATGTTCAAATATTTGTAAAGCTCATGGGACTTAACTGCGGGATCATCAGTCCATAAATTTACAAACTACTTTAAACTACCTTATACTAAATGCAACACAAACGTCCATGCCCGAGGGAGGATTCGAACCCCCGAGGGGAACGGCCTCGCGCATCGGAGCATAGCGCATCAATGCGCTCGGCCACTCCGCCGCGGCGGGGCGCTACAGCCATAGCGTGCGACGTGTTGGAGTTTAAGACAGATGGGCGGCGAGTATGGGTAGCCAAGTGGTTAAGGCGACCGCTGGCCCGATGCCGGAGACCCGGGTTCGATTTCCTGCCCGGCTCAGATTTTCACTCATCGCCATTGTTTAATTTCAAGGCCCTAATGCAGCCACTGTCAATCCTTCGTTTCCTAATCCTTCTTCCTTCCCCTCCTTTATCAATAATTTGCAAATGCAATATGACTGAGAAGCAGGTGTGATGTCTGTTCTAATAAGATTATTTATTGTACATTAATGAACGTGAATACGTAATCTTGGGTAAAAAGGGGGTGGGATCTTAAATTACCCATACAAACAAAAAGTTTACCTTGGCGCTAGCTGTAAGTAGCTGGTTTATAAAAAAATGTTTGTAAATCTATCGGACTCAACTGCTGGGTTATTAGTAGCTTACGAACTACTTAAACTAAGGTAAACTAACCTAAGGACAACACAAACACCCATGCCCGTGGGGGGACTCAAACACCTGACGGCGAACGGCCGCGCGCTCCGCAGAATGGGGCCCCAAGGCGCACGGCCAATCCGCCGCGGCAGCTAGTTCATATACAGGGGTCAAAACAAGTACGGAATGTGTTGAGATATCTAGGTTCTGAAGTATTGTCATCGGCAGGAAGAACTAAAATGGTTCGCTGTCTTTCGGTCGGTTCTTCGGAGTAGAGACAACATCATTACGGCAACCGAGATAGTGGTAATAACAGAAAGTTGCTGCAGAGGGAGTTGGTGTTGACTTATATATCCCCTACCAAACGAATTACACAAGCAGTTTGTTTCAGATAGTGTACCGTGAACAAGTAGTGCAATGAAACAACAATGTGGAATGGAGAGCCATAGATTTGTTCGAAGCGGTACTGAGGCAGAGGGAGCTATTGGAATGTCTGAACTGTACTTTCCAGGACTTGGCGCGATTGCAGACAACAGGAGCCACTAAAAGAAGGTACGGGTAACATCAGCAAGAGCTGACCGTTACCTACAGTTAACTGCCCGTGGACACAGGAAACTGAATGCAATCTAGCTGCAGCCCACTCCCCAGGCAGCAACAGGACGCGCGATATCAACACAAACGTCCAAAATCGCATTCGGGAATGTGGCCTCTACGCGCGCATTAAAACCACGACATCGTTTAGCCCGCAGAAACTGGCCGATAGAACATGGAGACTTCTAATTAGAGCGACTTAACAGCGTTTGTGCGGTGCTGCTAAAGGTGGCAATCGTCTTGTATGACCTTGTCACATGTTCAAATATTGTTATGTCAGAAAAAAATCACTAACTTAATATTATTTTTAATCAGTTCATAATAATACCTTTTTTGTTACTAGATCGTAGTAGTTTACAGCTGGTAACAATCTGTGAATGCAGCATGATTTTTAATCATTATGAATGGTAGTGTTTGTCCGTTGCAACTACAAATAAAATGCGATTTTTCTCACCATACGCGTATCGTTTTAATGACAATATAACATCTTCAGAGATCTGTAATAATAGCAATCTATAGTTTGTTTTGTTTTGTTTTGGCCGGCCGCGGTGGCCGAGGAGACTGAGGCGCTGCAGTCACGGTCTGCACGGCCACTACGGTCGGGGGTTCGAATCCCCCCTCGGGCATGAATATTTGTGCCGTCTTAGTTCGTAAGTAGTTCGTAAGTAGTTCATAAGTAGTTTGTAAGTTTAGGGACTGATGACCCCGTAGTTAAGTCCCATAAACTATACAAACATTTAAACATTTGTTTTGTTTTGGATCGAAGACAGTTAGTTAGCGAAACCATTTTGTTCCTTACGGAAAAATTAGTATTGTTTTCGCCTTGCGTTTTTAATCGACTTATAACAATACCATTTCATTACTGGATCATAGTAGTTTGCTACTGGTTAAGGGTTTTCAGAATTCTTTCAAATGTTCGTAGAGCTTATGGGACTTAACTACGGGGTCATCAGTCCCTAAACTTACAAACTACTTATGAACTAGCTAATACTAAGGACGCCACAAATATCCATGCCCGAGGGGGGATTCTAACCCCCGACCGTAGTGGCCGTGCAGACCGCGACTGACGCGCCGCAGTCCCCTCGTCCACCGCTGCCGGCGATTCGTTTCACAGACGTGAATGGCTGCGTAGGTCTTGGAAAGAATGAAAATTCAATACTTTGCCTTTGGAATCAGTGTTATAGTTTCATTACGGACCTGGGGGATCGACGTACAGTTTTACTCGGAAAGAGGGTCGCGGGTTCAAAAAGTTGAAAAACACTGTTATACAGGGAAAGTGAGAATAATCAAGTAACTAACAAACATTGTCTTAGCGGATGGACAACCGCAACTAATGTAGATAACTGTGCCGCAATATGGGAACGTAGTACTAAAAAATTTTTGTAGAGCTTATGGGACATAACTGCGGGGTCATCAGTCCCTAAACTTACAAACTACTTATGAACTAACTTATACTAAAAACAGCACAAACATCCATGCCCGAGGGGAGACTCGAACCCCCGACCGCAGCGGTTGTGCAGACCGTGACTGGCATGCCTCAGACCGTTTGGCCGCCGCGGCCGGCGGAACGTAGTACTAATTAATTGACTCTACTAAATTTATTACTCGTAATTACATTATTATTATTACTTTCATATACAAATATTTGTGTTTGTTTAGATGAGCTAGGCTTGAAAAAGCAACAAACTGAAGGTAAAGAAGAAAATGTTCAAATGTTTGTAGAGTCTATGGGACTTAACTACGGGGTCATCAGTCCCTAAACTTACAAACTACTTATGAACTAATTACAACTAAGGACGGCACAAATATCCATGCCCGAGGGGGGGATTCGAACCCCCGACCGTAGTGGCCGTGCAGACCGTGACTGGAGCGCCTCAGTCCCGTCGGCCACCGCGGCCGGCGGTAAAGAAGAGAAGAAGCAACTGAGAAACAAACATTTGTTCTAAAGCAATACACGATAACTGACGAAGAAAGGGTAGGGAGACCGGGGAGAATGAAAACGTTTAGAATAGGCAACATAAAGCAAATCCACAACTAATACTTTTAAGACTTAAATGTATGTGGACTGATTAAAGTGCTCCGATGCGAACGTAAAATTCGTAAATAAAAATAAATAACAAATATTTGTGCGTTTCGCGTATACGGCTGTTACGTGGCACACTCACAGCTCGCGTATTCCCCGAAAACGTAACGCGTATTGGGAAGAGATTAAAAAGCAACAGCGAGACGGGAGCGCGCAATACCGCGAAAGAGTTGCCGAGGGCGACAGCTGCAGCGAGCGGCGAGCCGGCAACGCCGCCAGCGCGGGGTGGAAGCGGAACCCGCCCCTGCATACCTAAAGCGCTCGCCAAACCAATTTTATACCACCGCGGCCACAAGTCGGTATAAATATATAGAAAAGAAATGCCGCCCAGCCTTTCCCCTTTTCCTGTTTTTATAGTTTTCCAGTTGGTCGAGGGACTGGTGCATTTCAGAAGTAGGCCCCGCGGCAGGGGAGGGGCGACGCACAGCTGACACCCCGCTTGCTCTGACACACTTCCCTCCGCGCTGAAACACACTGCCATCGTAAAACTTTTATAGGCGCTGCGCATTTTGAGGAGCGCGGTGTTTTGTTTACAGTATTATCCTGCGAACATTTTGCGCACAGTAATTTCGAAACAATCGGCATTTTACCAATTTTATATAGTCAAATATGTGTGTTTTTTATTAACGCAACTAGAAATACTTATTTAGATACTAGCGAAATGGGGGACATAGCAATAGGTATTTCCGGAGTTGAGAAGCAGCTGAGAGAGCTAAATACGAAAAAGTCTGCTGGTCCGGGTGGAATACCAGTTCGGTTTTACAAAGACTATTCTGCGGCGTTGGCCCCCTACTTAGCTTGCATTTATAGCGAAACTTTAATTCAGCGCAAAGTTCCTAGTGATTGGAAAAAAGCGCAGGTGACTCCCGTGTATAAGAAAGGAAAGAGAACTGACCCATACAATTACAGGCCAATGTCGTTGACATCAGTTTCATGTAGAATTTTGGAGCATATTCTCAGTTCGAATATAGTAAATTTCCTTGAAACGGAAAAGCTTCTTTCCATGAATCAGCACGGGTTTAGGAAACATCGTTCATGTGAAACTCAGCTTGCCCTTTTCTCACATGACATCTTGCGAGCCATGGACGAAGGGCAACAGGCGGATTGTTTTTTTCTCGACTTCAAAAAGGCGTTCGACACGGTTCCACACTGCAGACTGCTAACGAAGATACGAGCTTATGGAATCGGTTCACAGATTTGTGACTGGCTGGAAGACTTCCTAAGTAATAGAACGCAGTACGTTGTCCTCGACGGCGAGTGTTCATCAGAGACGAGTGCATCGTCAGGCGTGCCCCAGGGGAGTGTGATAGGACCGCTATTATTTTCTATCTATATAAATGATCTGATGGACAGAGTAAGTTGTAATTTGCGGCTGTTTGCTGATGATGCTGTGGTGTATGGGAGGGTGTCGTCTGTAACTGACTGTAATACCATACAGGTTGACTTAGACAAAATTTCTAGTTGGTGCGAAGAATGGCAGCTAGCTCTCAATGTAGAAAAATGTAAGGTGATGCGCATGAGTAGAAAAAAACAATCCTATAATGTTCGAATACAGCATCAATAGTGAGCTTCTTGATGCGGTCGCGTCGTTCAAATATCTAGGCGTAACATTGCAGAGCGATATGAAATGGAACGAGCATGTAAGGACAGTTGTGAGTAAGGCAGACAGCCGACTTCGGTTTATTGGGAGAATTTTGGGAAGATGTACTTCACCTGTAAAGGAGACCGCGTATAAAACGCTTGTACGACCACGTCTTGAGTATTGCTCAAGTATTTGGGACCCGCAGCAGATCGGTTTGAAGGAAGACATAGAGGCGGTTCAGAGGCGAGCAGCTAGATTTGTTACCGGTAGGTTCGACCAATGCGCGAGTGTCACTGAAATGCTCCGGCAACTCAATTGGGGATCGCTGGAAGAAAGACGACGTTCTTTTCGTGAATTTCTGTTAAGTAAATTTAGAGGGCCGGAATTTGAAGCTGAGTGTAGTACGATCTTGCTGCCGCCTACTTACATTTCGCGTAAAGATCACAAAGACAAGATAAGAGAAATTAGGGCTCGTACGGAGGCATATAGGCATTCTTTTTTTCCTCGTTCAATTTGGGAGTGGAATAGGAAAGCAAATGCCTAGTAATGGTACAGTGTACCCTCCGCCACGCACCTTACGGTGAATTGCGGAGTATGTATGTAGTTGTAGATGTAGCTGAAAACCCGGCGTTGCCCGGGTATTTATTTATTTATTCCTGCCTGCCGGTCGCGGTGGTCGAGGGGACTGAGGCGCTTCAGTCACGGTCTGCACGGCCACTACGGTCGGGGGTTCGAATCCCCCCTCGGGGATGGATATTTGTGCCGTCCTAGTTCGTAAGTAGTTCATAAGTAGTTTGTAAGTTTAGGGACTGATGACCCCGTAGTTGGGTCCCATAAGCTATACAAACATTTGAACCTGCCATTTTTCATTTGTATAAGGGCTGTATGTCTATAAAATCTCTGGGGAATACAATTAGTATTAAAGAAGTAATAGATTAAAACTTGGTGCGTGATGGGGTGTTTTTCCATGAACGTTACAGATTATGCACTAATATCTCATAAACTACGTGTCTGACTGTGATACAATTTAGAAGGCACACTCTACAATATGCGTCTATAGTGTCTGTAAAATGTCCTGCGGCTACAATTTGTAGTGTAGAAATTATAATTTATAACGTAAAACCAAATTCCGTAGGTTTAGTCCATGAACGTCGGGACGTTACCGTTTATGTGCTCATATCTCATGAACTACGTGTCATGCTGTGATACAATTTAGAAGCTACATTCAACTATATATGTGTATACTGTCTGTAAAATTTCCTGTCGCTACAATTTGTAATGTTCAAATTATAAATTGTAATGTCATACCGAGAGCTGTAGTTTTACTCCATAAACAGCGGAAAAGAAGTAAGCGAGAAACATTTTTCCTTTCTTCATTTTACTATGGTTGCCAGCGAGAAAAAGTTTAATAAGGTTTGAAATTATGTTTAAAGTTTGTTGTAAGTCGCTAAGTACTGTCATTCTCATACAGTGTATTCCTAAAGTCTCGCCGCATTATATGGCATTTTTTGCGATTTCTATTGGTTATGACGTAATATCTTTTGAACCGTGTGCCGTATGTGATTCTTAACCATGCAGCAATCGTTACCTCACGTTAAGGAATGTGTGTACCAAATTTGGTTGAAATCGGTCCAACGGTTTGGGAGAAAATGAGCAGCATTTTCGCAAAATCCAGCAGTTTTTCGAGCATCTCATTGTTTATGACGTCATATCTCGAGAACTATATATCGTATGTGATTCTTACACCTACGGCGACCGTCCTCATGGATTGAAGCTTACGTGTACAAAATTTCATAAAGATTGGAGCAAAACTGTAGGTCTGTATGCAACATGTACAAATATACGGACACTCTGCTTTACATATTAGATATTAATTACATTACAAATTGTTCTTTGTCAGAAAAATACTTTACACGCGATCGATCGCTTAACTTTTAAACGCTCGAGTTCTCGCGGTTTAATAATATTTTGCAACCGAGAGGGTGAGACACGTTTGGCATAATCGTCCGCTGCTCCTAGTTCGTCCGATCCTTTTGGCTTTTGCTACCGCTACTAAAAGAGCTCTATTTTTTATGACGACTTTCTTATATTATGAATCAGTGTTGTCAAAGCGTGTGCTATTACCCGTATTTTTGGGCAATTTGACATCAAATACTTAGGCAAATAAACCAGTTATTTACACGAATTGGTGATACAATGGTATTCAACTACTTTGCATACAGAGTACTCGTAGTACTTTATTTTTAAAATAGTTTTCCTGTGGCAGTGAACTATGAAGCTTCAGCTGAGCTGCATCTCAGCTCGAAATGAAGGTAACTGGCAGAAGGGAATCACGCGATTCTGCGCGCTCTCGCGTCTTCTCGCTGTTCCCCGTCAGTCTTCGGAAAAGGAGCTGAAGAATTAAGAGGCGAGGGATCTGCGAACTAGTTCGCTTAGTTCGCCTGTGGGAGTGCTCCTCCAAACTAGTTTGTTCGTGAACTACACAAGACTACTGCAGAGGCATCAGTCCCTAAACTTACGAACTACTTAAAGTAACTTCTGCGAAGGATAACACCCCCACCGATGCCCGAGGGAGGACTCGAACATCCGATGGGGAACTGCCGCGCACTCCGTAACAATGCGTCTTTGAGCGCACGGCTATCCCGTGCGACCATGGCCAGTTTCAACAGAATCTAGTTGTCATCTTCAGATCTTACGCAAAATATTGTATAGCACACGAATCTCGCATCCATAATGAGCGCACAAATTGACTTCTAAGGTAATAGCATAGGCATCTCGGTTACATAAAACAGAGTACGTAAAAGGCCCATGGTACCCACGGGGCCCAAGTATGGAGGCGACTTCGTCGGAAAATGCATTATAACCACGCCTGACGCCACATCAACTGATAATGATTTGCTTGATATCTGATGACAGCTCTTAATTGTCGAAAGTAGAGCGTAAGTGCAAATATTATAACTATAAACCTTTTATCCGTTATTGAGGTGGTACATAGCGACCGAGAAGAAAGTTTTTAACCTTTCTGATAGCAGGTGGTGCCCACGTGACACGATGCAGAACTGCTTCTTCCCTAATGTATTCGCGGGGTATAGCTAACTTGTCTTCCGGTATCACTCCAGCCATCATTGTGGCTGTGAATTAACTTAAGTATATGGTTTTTATGAGCCCACCTGGTTTTTCGTGTTCTTCGCGCCCACCTTGTATTATGAGAATGAAGTACTAATTGCAACCAGCCGGTTTTTTTAATTTTTTTTTAATTGCTATGGCAGAATTTTTGTTTAAGCGTTATCTATTTCAACTCGCGGAACAACTCATCATTTGATTTTACACAGGTCTAAGTGATCGTTTACACTTACAGTTTCATATATGGCGCTTTCAAAAGTGATGCCTGCACCAGGTTTAATCCCAAGGAATTGAAAACCGTCAGTAATGCCACCAAGTCAACCTTATGCGACAAATAATTCAAGTTTCCTCTGCAAATTTGTTTTATGGTGTCTTTGGACTAGGTTCGACAACACGATTTCTCTCCCACCCCCCACTGCTATCGACAGTCATTAAATGTATCGGACCAAACTGCGTGGTCATCAGTCCGTAGCTTACATACTACTTAAACCTAGGTAAACTAACCTAAGGACAAACACACACACCCATGCCCCAGGGAGGACTCGAACCTCCACGGCGAGCAACCGCGCGCTCCGCAGCGAGACGCTTTAGACCGCTCGGCTACTCCACCGCGGCAACGGTCATTAAACAATGTGCTGTGTACGATGTGACGGGTCTCTAAGCGACGAGAAACAGGTTAATGGTGAAATAAAATTTCTACCATTATAAAGGCGAGTGACTAGTTATTAATAGAAAGCAGATTTTCGAAGATTCGTAGCGTGTAATTATATTGTCTAAAACCTGGCGTTGGCCGAGTATTTATTTATACATTCTCTTCTCTTTCTATCTCCCCCTGTCCACGTCCTCTCCCCTCTTTTCTCTGCCCATCACTTCCCTCTGTCCTCCTTCAATCCCTTCGTCCTATCTCTGTTCAACTCCGTCTCTTCTTTTCATTTTCTTACGCCTTTTCCCGCTTGCGAATGCAGTTACCTATGGAATTGGCCAGGTTAATTGAGGTGGCCGGATGCCCTTCCTATGCCACATCTCTACGAAAAATGACACGTATCTGTCAATTTCATTGAGCAGTGTAAAGTTCATTGCATTGTGCCCTCTGTATGACAACATACGTTTGATTGAGGACTATGTAAAACTTCTCCACAAAAGCATTCATTTTGCAGTCAAGTTTCATCGTAATTGGTAAAATGGTCTAAATATCTTTTGTAAGGAATCCTCTGCCTTGCACAGTACTAAGTATTATGTAGATAGATCTATTCCTCTTGTTTTGATAATTAAGTTTGAAAAATATCTTCAAGATGGGAAAAAACTGTAGATTTGTATGCTATACGAACACACGGACACTCTATATACAAGAAAAAAAATGGCGATTAGCACCTCTAACAAGAAGACGATAGCTTTTCAAATGTGGAGCTGTAAAAGAGTGCTGCAGTTTAGATGGGTAGATCTCATAACCAGTGAAGTACTAAACAGAATCGGGGAAAAAATAAATTTGTGGCATAACTTGTATAAAAAAAATGCATAGATCAGAGCTGGCCACAAGTCCGTTAATCGTTAATTAACGAAGTAAACTTTTTGAGTAACTGATTAACTTTTAAGTTAATTAAAAATAAACATGAACGGAGTCTTTAACTTCCGTTAACTTGTCGAAGTTCGTTAACCCGTTCTTTTTGTACCCACTTCTTTTTTCCATCAGCCGCGGCGGAGTGGCCGAGCGCATTGAGGCGCTATGCTGCGATGCGCGAAGCCGTTCCCCGTCGGGGGATTCGATTCGCCCCTCGGGCTTGGATGTTTGTCCCGTCTTTAGTATAAGGTAGTTTGTAAGTTTAGGGACTGATGACCCCGCAGTTAAATCCCATGAGCCTTACAAACATTTGAACTTTTTTGTTTCCATCAGCGATAACAATGACGAACTAGAACGTTTCAACGAAAATAAATGTTTGTCTTATGTCCCTGTTGATTAATAGTACGTTCAGCGACGACGTAATATACAAATAAGTATTTTTAATGTTCTAACATGTGGAGTATCTGCTCGTCGTAGTTATTAGCGGTTAATGGTGACAGGAAGGCAGGAAAAGTTAATTTTCATTACAGTTTTCTCATTGAACATTTTAGGCGGTTTTTCACATCCCCTTAGGTAACCGGGCTGGTCTCCGAGTCCCGCCTCAGTTACAAGATTCACAAACATTTAGTATCACTTCGCACTTTGACTTATATAACACTATACGCAGACATCTGAAGTACACATTTCGTCTCGACGAGCATGGGGTGGCGACAGGAAGGGCATCCGACCATCCCGTAAATATTAACACGCCAAATCCGATTAACAAAGCCGACTCTGCATATGCGGGAACATGGCTCACGAGAAAGAGAGAAAGAAAGAAAGTTCTCTTCTTTACTTGCTGCTCTGCGTTTTGAGTGACAAAATCATATCCACGATCACACAGTCAGCTCTGCGAATATCTTCCCCTCTCGCTCTCTTCTCTTTTCTTTTCCTAATTCAAAGTCTTCCTTACATCCAACAGAGCGTCATTCGGATCTCCACATTAATGCCAGAGTGTGAAACGCACAGTAGAATCCTTTGTTTTAAGCATTCTTCGGCAGTGGTTTGCTTTTCGTCTTGAACAGCATCGTATATAGTTCAGTTTTCCTTCATCCTTTCAATATATAAGAAAAACTTTGATAGTGGTAACTTCGCGCGAATGGTCGTTGCAACTCCCATATCGGAGCAACTGTAACAGAAATACCCAAATCGCACGATGTGAACTTTGCGAAAGCTAGAGTAGTACTAGTGCTATTAGTTGGGACATCGCTTGTGCGATGGAGGAGGTCTATAGGGGCGAAGTTCGACCGTGTCTAAGGAGCAGGTAGTTCGGAATCATTAGGACGGCACGGGCGCAGCTAAGGAAGGAGGTAATGGGCGCAAATTTCACTGTGCCCAGTTTTCACAGACTCTAACGGAGATGCTCGAGACACTAAAGGGTTAGACGATGAAAAAGATGCATTGTGCGTCACTGACAAGGAAAGTACATGGGCTCGAACAAACGTATCTGTATGAACGTTTGCTTACAGGATCTCTACGTACACCTCAATATTCTGCTGGGTGTCGTTTTTATGCAAAACTCTGCAATGAGGCTCTAGATAGGGCTGTAGATGTAATTGTAGACGCCATACGTAATGCAGAAATTTTAACTATAACTTATGTAATAGCCATAGTACATGTTCTCTGGCGTATTTAATCAAAGCCGTGATGATAGTTGTAACTTTAACCTTATTCTCGGAAGACTGTTGGTATTCAGTGCCACTGCTTCCATCACCTCTTCCCGCACTTAGCGTAGCACTAACGCTTGCAATGAGTTGTTCGTCATTATCATCCCTATTATCATCATTATGTGTTGGTGTTACAACAGTATTTAACTTATGCTCATATTTCTGTACAATAACAGATACGAGAAACTATGCGAATGTTCAAATGTTTGTAGAGTTTATGGGACTTAACTACGGGGTCATCAGTCCCTAAACTTACAAACTACTTATGAACTAGCTAATACTAAGGACGGCACAAATATCCATGCCCGAGGGGGGATTCGAACCCCCGACCGTAGTGGCCGTGCGGACCGTGACTGACGCGCCTCTGTCTCCTCGGCCACCGCGGCCGGCTTATGCGAATGATTCATCTTCTACACTAATACCATCTTCACGAAGAAGGGTTCTTCGTAACTTCATCTCAACCATTCGCAATACATTAGCAGGATTGATTACCAATCGCCGCCCCATATGACGCTTCACCACACAAATAAAACCACAAAACGCAACTTCGGAGGCACACTGCACCGTCCCTACTGGCGAACCGACAGGTCAAAGTGCAATGTGGCATGTCACACGCAGAGGCCTCTAACGGACGACTGCAGAGTTTTGCTGATGCGGGAGTATCACTAGTGCAATAAGGGATCTTTACATTATCTCTCATACGATTTTGGTGTATATGTGTTTGTTCGAGCCCAAGTACTTTCCCTGTGAGTCGTTTACCATTGAAATTCAGAGATTGTACATATTGTATCTCACACACATCTCTTGAAAAAGCCACAATGAGGAAATCCGAGAAAAGGAAACTAATACGAACGTTTATCAACAAATACTCTTCCAACTTGCTATTTGGGAATGGAATAGAGAAAGAGGGAAAGACAGTGGTACAAGAAGTACTTCCCTCCACATGACTTTCGGAGTAAATGTGTAGATGTAGATTATCCATATTATAGTCTTATTAATGGACGATGTGGCAGATGGTGCTTAATTCAAGTGCAGAATAATTTGTGTATCTATACCTGTGCTGCCATCATCCCTGTCACGAAACTGTTAATGTTTTAAGAATGAAAACTGGTGCCTCATAGCAGTAACTGCAACATTTTCCACACTTTAATTTATTTCTTTATACACATCGCTTGTAGTGCCACATACAATGCCAGTGAAGAGAGAGTAGCCCCCGCCACTCCTATAATTATTGCTGGCGTGTTTCTCTTACGGGAAACGTGAAGCTATTCCAAGCTTTGCAGCGGAAGTGTAGCAGCTTGCCCAAGGCTGGAGAGAGGGAATCTGGTGTTTAGCAGCCTGGGGCGCCTTTCAAGTTAAAAGTACGGGCACAGGCGCGTTCACGTCGCTCTGAGGGTTGTGTAAACAGTCCTGTATTCTTCTGCTTCTTTGTTTCACGAGCGCCTCCTCTCGCTCTCCGCCGAGACCCTCTTTCAGCATGTATGTAATCGTTTGTTTAACCAAGATCCAAGCTTATGGCAGCCTCGGCGCTTGAAACACGTTTAAGGAAGAAATGTGTGACATTAAACGCTCGCGTTTACTGCGGAAACCGCTGCTTTTGAGAAACAGATGAGGTAAAGTAATTATCTTACGCACTAGGCGGAGGAGCTATAGCATTGTAGGAGATGAATTTGGAATTATATGAGAATTTAACGAATACTACGACGAATAATATTTCCAAATACAACATCGCAAATGAAGACATGTTATTGATCATACCCTCTGACCCGGTGATTTGCGTGTCAGGGTGTTCCAAAAGAAATTGTATGACTTAAATTTGAAACAGAAATAATTTTTGTGAATGTGTGGTGCACTCATCTGTGTGAGACAAAACAAAATAAACCTCAGGATACTGTGATATTGCAGCGTGGATTCTATTTACTTTGAGAATCTAATCCATCTGTGGCTTGCTGTCGTAGTTAAATGGTGATGATATAGTGAAATGTTTTCCTTTGTGTTGTTGTGTAGTAATGCGTGCGAACTATTTTTTTTATATTGGACTCCTATCCACTAGTCATAGTTCCTTATTCGTGACAAGTATGAAAAAGCTGAAGTACTTCCTACGAGTCCTGCCATACCATTCAGTAGCCACCATCCCAGTGTTACCCCGTCTGTTATTGGATGGGATATGGAAGGGTATGGGACTTCGGACCTATTTCACAGCCTAGGGACTGATGACCAGAGTAATAGATTTACAGACATTTGAACATTTTATGAAAATTCATTCTTCTAGCTTTATAAACAACGCTACGTTGTTTATAAACAACGTAGCGTTGTTTATAAAGCTAGAAGTCTGAATCAATATAGGGGTGTCGAAAGTGTGCTCTATTTGGCGGAGGATTTTCTTCACGTATATGGTAAGAAAATCTCTTGAAACCCGGGCCTTGAATGTTTGTTACAGTCTTAAAAGAGTGGTTGTTAAAATATTTAATTTTTGTATAAATCTATGATAATAACTTAATACGGGCCAGTATGAGTGTAATGGAGTTGTTACGTGCAACTCGATTCGTACAGCACTCGCGTTAGAAACAAGATAGCCTCTGATTACTTGAGACTTTTTTTTTTTTTTTAATTTTACTGAGGTTTTGAAGCAATGTTTTAATTTTATTTAGTTATTGATATCTTAGAAGAATGACAGATTTTAAGAATGTATTGTTTCATCTTAAGAAGATGTTGTTCGTGCTTTAATAATCGAATGCCGCTGATACCGTAATTGTTGTTTTTACCATGCACCTGCTACACAGTTTAATAAATCGCTTCGACAAAGATAAAACAGGATGTTTCGCATGTTTTATCCCACTGTGTGGCAGTTTCTCTTGTTAGGATATTTGCAGTACACATGCCCAATATTTATCTGCTGATAATTTAGTCGATTTAACATAAAATAAATTAATAAATGAAGTTGCACAAAATTAACTTTCATTAGAATAAACAAATAATACCCGGTAGTCTTATTTCGATATGTAGCTGACTCTTAAATTTCTGTAAATTGCTCAAAATTTGATGAAAGAGATGTGATTGTTCCTTAACAGTTCTAAGTTATGGAAAACATTAAAGAATCCATAAACGTGTTACCCACTGTGTATACAAGTATGGCTGTTACAAATTCAGAAATGCTTACCTATACAATGCAGAATTAAGAATAATTGCAAATGCTGCTGCTGCTGCTGATGATGATGATGATGATGATGCTCGTCTAAATGTTGCGGTATCTCAGGATTGCTGCCCGAATGGTAAACTAAGTTTTCACCAGTGGTATACGAGGGAAAGTCCATATTCACATAACGTGCCAGTAATATTTCCGGATGAAATTACAATCCAAAAAAGTTCCATATATCTCTCTTTGGAACAATATTTTTCCCCTTTACTTGTGGTCGATATGTTCCCGCAATGCTCCACACTCCATCGGAGGTCGGTATTACGTACAGTTAATCTCAAGAACCACCACCGTCGTAACAGTACACCTTTTGCCAACAGCTTCAATTCTGAATAGTAGCGGAATCCTAGATCGAGCAAACCCCGAGGGAAATCAGTCGGTGCTCCGCAATCAGCAGAGAAGGAAACACTATCCGCGATTTAATTTGTCATACTGTCGGACCCGCGGTTACACCTAATGTCCCTTGATTTCCAGATAGCTGTTGACTCAGTGCTACACAATATCCTAGTAACGACGTTAAGGCTGGCAGATTACTAATTTGAGGGTGGATTATATTTCATGTATGGGGAGGGGGCGTGCGATTCGGCGACTGGAGGGGAAGGTTCATCCAGTCTAGACGGCGTTCCACCAGGCGGCACGCAAGTAGGGCCCCACTCCCCATTTACGTTTGTGGTTTCCCGCAGAATACTGAATTCGGCGACTGTTAATCGTATTTGCAATGCAATACCACAGCTCAGATATTATTAACTAGTAGTAACAGTAATTGAAACACAACGGAGGGCTAAAAGGCTGTTTTCAGTATCTCTTTGCTTTACGGAGTGTTTATGAATGAATGGTAAATATTTTAGAAGATGGTAGCATGAAAAGTTTCGCATTTATAATGACTCATAAATATGTGTCCAATTATTGATTGCTTTTTTAGCTACACCTATAAAACACTACGGACAAGCAATACACGAAAGTTAACCAACAAATTAAAAGTAAGTAAAGAAGCAATTTATTGAGGCTTGTGCAAACAGCGTTTACAGTTGCTAATGCTAACCTCGTGGGAATAGCCGGCAGGTTCTAGGCGTCTAGCCAGGGACAGAGAGACTGCTCCCGCAGGAAGTTCGAGTCCTCCCTCGGCTGGGTGTGTATGTTGTCCTCAGGTTATATCAGATAGTTTTTAAGCCCTGAGTAGTTTGGACCCACATATGTACAGACATCTCAACATTGTTTTGCTAAATGATAAAACCAATTCCCGGATGCGAAACCTAAGAAATCACGGAGCACGAAATTTTAGAGACAGTATTGAATACAAAAGTAGTTGAATTTCGTAAGTAAAGCATTCTCCACCAGGCACCATAAGAAAATTTTATGTAGACAGTGATCTTCCTCTTGTTTTGAAAGTCAAATCAGTAAAATTAGTCTAGCCGTTCTCAAATTATATAATTATATAATGATAGTTGTGAAAATTTTTACGCATGACAAACGGGTAGAAATGTTACTATCAAGAGTGCGGCCGTGCGCTCTAAGGCTCCTTGCTGTGGAGAGCGCGACCGTTTCTTAGCAAATGTTATTTTAAGTAGTTTGTAAATCTAGGGGCTGATGACCACTGCAGTTTGTTCTCATAGCTTTACAGGCATTTCAGCATTTGAGTACACTAGATAGCATCAAACCTTACTTCTTCCTACATTTAAAAATGCAAAATCATAAAGTAGATAACATCAAATCTGCACTCCATATATTACACAAAAGTCTAAAGTAATTACAGTGAGTATTTTAGAGGAAACTGAAATATACATACACATCAAAATTCTCCCGCAATGTATTTTAACGTTCAAGCAGATGTAAAACACATGCACAGCCTAGAATATTTTATTGGTATTCAAAACCGATAAAACACATTGATCTTGTATCAAAGAGTGCGCACGCAACAGCTATAGACGACATCTGGGATAAATATAAATATGTGAAACTTACAGTATCTTTGAGACACATAAAAGAGCTTTCTTATTTCAAATAAACTCTTTTAAAGTGACGAGACATAAATTAGACGCCGGCCGCGGTGGCCGAGGGGACTAAGGCGCTCCAGTCATGGTCTCCACGGCCACTACGGTCGGGGGTTCGAATCCCCCCTCGGGCATGGATATTTGTGCCGTCCTAGTTCGTAAGTAGTTCATAAGTAGTTTGTAAGTTTAGGGACTGATGACCCAGTAGTTAAGTCCCATAGACTATACAAACATTTGAACATAAATTAGACGATATCTACACTTATCCTGTAAATATCAGAAAAAATACCAGAAATGACATTAACAGCGAAGTAGGCCTATCTAAGAAATAAATAAACGTATCACCTGCTAAGTGAAATAAACGACTGCAATTATTCAAGGCCACTACCGTTAATGGCATGGGCGTACCTAGAGGAGGAAGGGGGGGGGGGTGGCGGTTCTGGGGCCCACACAGCTCCCGAAAAGCTAACAAAACTTGACATCATTCTGTTATCAGAGTAACTCCCGCGTCGGCCGCGGTGGCCGAGAGGACTGCGGCGCGCCAGTCACGTTCTGCTCGGCCACTACGGTCGGGGGTTCGAATCCTCCCTTCGGGCATGGATATTTGTGCCGTCCTTAGTATTAGCTAGTTCGAAAGTAGTTTGTAAGTTTAGGGACTGATGACCCCGTAGTTAAGTCCCATAAGCTCTACAAACATTTGAACATTTGTTAACTCCCGCCAACATTTTTCCAAGGCTGGGAAACCTTTACACATCCTCCATACAGCCCGATATCTCCCCACGCGATTCCCATATATTTTTAGTGTCCTGAAGAAAGACACTCATGTGTCATTGGTGTGTTTCGGATGAATAGGTGCGCACCTGAGTAAAACTATGCTCTTGCAGATAACTGCTCACAGTGGCTTAAATGTATCAACAGTTATGCTTATTACTACTGAAATAATGAGCAGGTTGCATCGTTTTTCCCAAGCGTCTTCTTCTAAATCGTCTGATCCTTATAGAGGAGTGTGATTTGCCTACCTAATTTGTCTGCTCCTTATAGAAGAGTGTGTTTCGCCTGTTTTCCAATCAATGGGAACAATTCCTTGGTAAAGTTACCCACATCGAATTATGGTAAAGAGCGGGACTAAATTCGGCGGAGATTCTGTGTAGAAACTGTCATCAACCTTGTCGGGCCCTCTTCAAACCTTTGTAGACCTCAGGGACCAAACTACTACGGTTATCGCTCCCTAGGCTTAGACACTACTCAACTAACTCATCCCTAGGACAACACACACACACACACACACACACACACACACACACACACAAACACACACACACACTCACTCATTCTCGAGGGAGGACTCGAATCTCCGGCGGGAGCTACCGCACGCACCGCAACGTGGCGCATGATGCACGGCCATTCCCGGCGGCATCGGGCCGCGCAGCTTCATTGTGCTGTAGGCCCAGCGCACACTTGACGCAGAGGAGAGGCACAGGGCCTCTGTTGGTCAGCGCACACTTGACGCAGCACAGGCCGAGCCATACAGCGGGGAGCGCTCTCGTAACACAGCACAAGCCGCATGTCCACTGCAAACCTCTCCCTGAGTCTCCTTAAAAATCAGTTAATTTATGTACAAATGTTTGTAAAGCTTGTGGGACTTAACTACGGGGTCATCAGTCCCTAAACTTACAAACTACTTATCAACTACCTTATACTAAAGACGGCACAAACATCCATGCCCGAGGAGGAATTTTAACCTCCGACGGCGGACGACCGCGCGCACCGCAACACGGCGCTCCAGTATGCGCGGCTAATCCGCCGCGGCCAGTTAATTTAATTTGTATGAATGTGTGTGTCTTCCGGTTAAGTGCGTCATATATGATCTGTTGATCAACAGGCAAAAGTAACGAATATATGGCGAACTTGTGTGGTCTATGGACGTTTCTCATCAGCTATCCAGGGAACGCCTCTGAATAAACAGATGACAGTTTAAAGAGATTCACATGCTGTTAGAGAAGCAAAATAGCTTGTGAGACGCCATACCTACTAATGAAACATTTGGTATACGTTTTACGTATGTAATTAAAATCAGTTTTAGTTTTCTTGCGTTTCTTCTATAATTAAGATATTCAAGTGTCACTGTGAATTCAATAATTGGATGAACTTTTTAAACATGGCTGCAGTTCAGCAACGGTGGAACCACGATCCAAAAGTCAAGTTTCAGCCGACCAATTACATAAAAATGGTTTACATGCATAAACCTTAACCTAGGTTTCGGCAAAAGTAATTTTGCCTTCTTCAGAATTAAAATAGTTGTTACGCAGTGCTCACTCGTCCTGTGTGTGGCCGTGCTCCACAATTTTATGTTGTAGACATGTTTTAAATTTCACATTTTATTCCATGACATGGAGTTAGCCACATTTTATTTAACAACTATTTTAATGTGAGCTAAATGTAATACTTCTGAAGAAGGCAAAATTACTTTTACCGAAACCTAGGTCAAGGTGTATGCATGTAAACCATTTTTATGCAACTGGTCGGCTGAAACTTGTTGACTTTTGAATTGGAAGAACCTTTATACACCTGACATATTTAATAATGAATGTGGAGCAGTTTCTACGATCTGTAATACCGTTCCTGTCAATGAGACCTGTTAAGCTTTTAAGAGGTCTTTGGTTAAAAAATAAATCGATATGAAAAATTTATGCAAATCAAAGTTTCCTTGAATTTGCACGCGAAGTATCTCATTCCTTGACACTTTGTTCATAGCTCTTCATGGCCCTGAGTACATAATATTGGCGTCTGCATTTTTCTTCTTTGATAGCAGCTGTTCTTGTACATCCACTGTTTTATTACGATGCGTTCCTGTTCTGTGTCTGTCATCATTTCTCATTGGTAATTATCATCAGAAATGACGTATTTGTTAACAGTAATGGTAGGGTAGTGATTTTGCAACTGCTGAATTTTGCAAAGTAGTATAAAATTTAGCTTGATGAGTACTGACAATAAACATTCCTAGATTTCTAGAACATTCATTATCTATGGTATAGCAGAGGTTCATTAACTCCACGAATGGGTGGACGTGAATTTCAAGAAACGGAAGAAGGGCCGTGATGATAAAAGAAATCGATATGCAGCCCTCCTGGCTTAGTCGAGCTGATCATTCAGAAGAAATGGGAATTTTAGCTTATATACAGGCAATCAGGGTAACTTTGTACCAGTCAGGGTATCTTTGTACCACTTAATATTTGGGTTTCAATGGCTCGTGTTCCACCTATTGGCAATATTTTTTTCTAAATGTAATTTTTAATGCCTCTGTTATAAATAATTCACCAGGAGGTGGAACATCCAAATATTAAGTGATACAAAGATACTGGTAAAAAGTTACCCTAATTGACTGTAGTTCTTTTATGTCTGGCACAAAGTTTACTGAAACCAGGGACTATAGACCGAAAAAATACAGTCAGCGTCTTAAGCCGATGGCTCTCCGTGTCTTTTCATTTCAGTAAGTTTTCATTTGCAGCTTAGCAGGTTGGCAGTAGACGAAGAAGAGGAACACGAGGCAGCTCCGCACTCGGCACAGCAGGCGGCAACAGCCGCGAGGCCGGCCGCGGTGGCCGAGGGGACTGCGGCGCTTCAGTCACGGTCTGCACGTCCACTACGGTCGGGGGTTCGAATCCCCCCTCGGGCATGGATATTTGTGCCGTCCTTAGTGTTAGCTAGTTCATAAGTAGTTTGTCAGTTTAGGGACTGATGACCCTGCAGTTAAGTCCCTTAAGCTTAACATTTGAACATAAACTGCGTTAGCGCAAAATAACACGCAAATCCGACAATAGTGTTTTTTATTTTTTTACGCAAAAATTAAAAGTCTTAGAGGGAAACTAAATACAGAGATGGATGTAGCTTATATTCGTCTACATAAAACAATTTTTTTCGAAGCATATCAGATGACATGAAATTTCACTTTGCGGCGGAGTTGGAACAGAGGCAAAGGAAAACTGTGCGCTTCGGACAATGGGGCAGAGGCCTGACCGAGGAAACGCCTGCCCTCCACCTCGGCTGCGTTATGTGTGCGCTGCCTCATTGGAAAGCAGGCCTTACAGACGACTGGCGGCCTCTCCTCTGCCTGTGCTGCTCAAATGTTTGTATAGTCTATGGGACTTAACTACGGGGTCATCAGTCCCTAAACTTACAAACTACTTATGAACTACTTACGAACTAGGACGGCACAAATATCCATGCCCGAGGGGGGATTCGAACCCCCGACCGTAGTGGCCGTGCTGACCGTGACTGGAGCGCCTCAGTCACCTCGGCCACTGCGGCCGGCGCCTGTGCTGCGTCTAGTGTGCGCCGGGCCTTAGATATTTAGCCTGTTTATCAATACCACTATTAGTAGTTACAATGTCAGTCAGTAATATTTATTGATGTTCCTATGTAAACAAAGCAAAGTTCCTGTCTAGTCAAATGTTCAAATGTTTGTAAAGTCTATGGGACTTAACTACGGGGTCATCAGTCCCTAAACTTATAAACTACCTTACACTAAAGACGGCACAAATATCCATGCCCGAGGGGGGGATTCGAACCTCCGACCGTAGTGGCCGTGCAGACCGTGACTGGAGCGCCTCAGTCCCCTCGGCCACCGCGGCCGGCCCCATGAAACACTCGTGTTATGTGTGAGGATGTAGACTGCACTCCACATCCCAGCGTTCAACATTAACTGCTCCTCTGATGTTATATCTCTTGAGGAGGAATGGGCTGCCATTCTCCCACATACATCCATTCGACTTATTGAAAGTGTCATCGGGAGGGTGCAAGCTGTCTTAAAGGTTAAGTGTGAAATCTCCTCCTCCCCCCAGCCCCTACCACCATAGCCGCGCGGGAATAGCCGAGCGGTCTGGACCTTCATGTTGCGGATCGCGCGGCCTCACGCGTCGGGGGTTCGAATCCTCCCTCGGGCATGGATGTGTGTGTTGTCCTTAGGTTAGTTTAACTTAGTTTAAGTACTCTGTAAGTCTAGGGACTGATGACCAATGTAGTTTGGTCCCATAGAATTACAAAACATTTGAACCTCCCCCCATACTAATGTCCACTGGTAGTTAGTTGTCTGGATACTTTTGATCGGATTGTGTGTACGAATAGTGAATGACAGTTGTCATGTTTGTTTAGTGCGTCTTGGGTCCAGTTGTTTTCTCTGTCGATTGGTAAGGTAAAGCAGTCAACAATCCGAAGATTGGTTTGAACACCACAGTGGTTTACTAGGCATGGTCCTGTTTGGAGGTGGTATGCCGTCGCCTTCCTCCGACCTTCAAACTGACTTACCCAGCGAGTTATAGGGAGACCTACAGTTTAACGTGGGTTCCGAACCACTCGGTATTTTTCACATGAGCAATACTGCCGGAGGTGAAAGAAGTGGAAAGTGACAGATAAAAATCCTAGGACGTGGCGGGGATCGAACCCGGGACCTTTGGATTTGTAGTCGGGCACTCTACCACTGTGCAACCGAGTCTGTCGGTTATGTGGTAAAAAATCTAAATGAGAAAACTGAAACTCTAACAACAGATGACTTCAAGTTCATGGAGTACCACCTAAAGAGGACCGATCTTCTGACATAACCAGATGAACGGATTCGAAATGGGCTTTTCTCGCGCTAAAGTACATAAAGCACTCTGCATCGTAATGAGCTTTTATAAAGCCGCCGAATGTCACGAGTAAGTGGCTTATAGTCGCGCCGCAGCATGGAGACGGGGATCTTGCAACGAGACGGGACAGGATGGCTGCCACCTATGGCGCCTATCTCGCCGACAGGGGAACCTGTCACTGGAGAGACTTAAGAAAGAATTATGATTGAGCTCACAGTTCTGCCAACCAAGTGTCCCTGAAGTCATATCGGCGCGGCATCCTGTGATACGACTCACCTCAGTGACTCATGCAGGGAATATAATCACACGACTTATCGCCGTCATCTGATACCAGACACTGTCGGCCGCGTTTATTGACTGAATTTTTTCGCATTGTGTCGTCAAGTGTGGCATCCGCGAAACTCTCAAGGCTAAATATTGATGTAAGGGAAAGGGTGGGGATGGATGGACCGGGGCCACGACCTCTACACATTTTAGAAGAAGCGTTTGTATATGTACATATATGTAGGTAACTTTCGGAGAGTTAAGCATCTCACAGATCGAAAAGAATTCAAGAAATTGAAATTGATATTTAAAGTCAATATTAACGTAGTTTCTTTGGTATGGGTTTGCCCACTTACAACGGAATGGTCAGACTTGTCATGCCGACACGTGTATTGATTTTTTTAGCACTGTTAGTTAATATAGAAGGAAGCCTGTATGCAGAATGTTAGCTGCTAACATGACCTGGAAGTCGCTTAAAAAGTCACGAAAATGGCTGTTTTTCCTGCTTGGCGCTCGCGGTGACGGCTGGCCACCCCTGGAAATGGTGAGTCGCGAGCTGTTCTTATGGTGAGCGTTGTGCGCATGGTCGGGAGGTGCGGCCGTCTTCAAAACCCAAATGTTTGTATAGCTTATGGGACTTAACTACGGGGTCATCAGTCCCTAAACTTACAAACTACTTACGAACTAGCTTACACTAAGGACGGCACAAATATCCATGCCCGAGGGGGGATTCGAACCCCCGACCGTAGTGGCCGAACAGACCGTGACTGACGCGCCGCAGTCCCCTCGGCCGGCACGGCCGTCTTATCGCGGCGTTCACGAAAGAGGAATATCGCTGCACGGTTTTGGTGGAAAGGGGAAACGAATATTCGTTTCTGTGGCATGCACTTCCTGGTACATGCACTTCTGGTACATATTTCGAAACATACCGTCCTGAAACTAGTTAGAGATGTGAAAGAAATTCTATACATCTGCATCTATACTCCGCAAGACACTTTACGGGGAACATTCAATCTCCTCTCATAGCTGATGGCAAACCCTGTAAATGTTTTTCTGCTTGCCATGGAGATATCCCACAGACGCCAAATGAAGCACTCAACAGAAAACACGCATGAAGACTATGTGATGTGCGACATGGTAGTTAAACTTCTAGACGAGCATGTAAATAGCGCAGACATGTAGCTAGAAACGACTGAAACACTCGATATTGCAGACTGTGAATCTACAAACAGCAAAGAAACGGAAGAAAGTTGCACACATGAAGACTCTTCGAGTGATACTGCCACGTACCATCATCAATTATCTCCGGAAGCAAAACCAGCAACTACAATTACATTATCAGACAAAGAAAAAGCGGCGAAGTATTGGTTGAACGAAAGTGGTAAGAAACGTGTCAGTACTGTTCAAAATACGTATTGCTTTGCCCGTTCTGAACGTGAATTGTATAGATGGAAAATGGAAGTCGCTGGACGACGTAAGAGTCGACTGGAAATTGCGACGGAGATAAATGCGCGACTTTTTGATCAATTTACAGATGCCAGACGACAGTCATTGAGTGTCAGCGACACAACTTTGCGTGATTTGGCGTTAGAGATTGCCAACGCGATAGGCGCTAAGGAATTTACAGCTTCTCAAAGTTGGATTAGTCGCTTCAAAATATCACATAAAATTGTGACACGAAAAATAACAAAATTTGTATGAAGAAACAGGGTGGAAAATGAAGTGACTCAAATGGAAATGATGGAAGCTTTTCTTACGACTGCAAAAAAATAAGATCGCCAGTTTTAGTGAATCTTACGTTTACAAGGCAGATCAGTCAGTTTTTCAAAATAAATAAATAGATAGATAAATAAATTTAAATTTAAAAAATTGTATAAATAATTGGCATTTTTGCGGTAATTACAAGAAATAAAAGTTTGACGTGTTCTAAACCGTATATGTATGTGTGTCTATTTCATAGCTATTTGGAAAGAATGTTGTAGATAACATATCAGCTATATTTGTTACGAATTTATTATTACTGCATGGGTGTGTGTGTTTGTCCGTAGGTTAGTTTACCTAGGTTTAAGTAGTTTGTAAGCTACGGACTGATGACCACGCAGTTTGGTCCGATAGATTTACAGATATTTGAACATTTTTATTATTATCGTATTTATTAATTATCGTACGATCGCTTTCACTGGGCGAATCAGGTCTCTCACTGCTGTGGCAGGAGAGCGGCGCGTAGCTAACGCCACCTTGTCCCTAGATGGCGTTGGTATAACGTAGCGAGAGAGGTCAGGGTTGTACAACAGGCAGTTATAAGCGCGGAAACCATGCGACAATAATGTCCTACTTCATAAAGGTTTATACAGACTTCCAGGTCATGTCAGCAGCTAACAGTCTGCATACAGACTTGCTCCAGTGTTACCTCACAATGGTAAAAATAGGTACACAAGTTTCGATATGACAAGTCTGACCATTCCCTTGTTAGATGAGATTTCGATATGAGCAGTAATCCTGAGGGACCAAACTGCTAAGGTCATCGGCCCTGCTATTTCAACTACCATATGCTAATGACAACACACTCACCAGTGCCCGAGGGAGGACTCAAACCTCCGGCGGGAGCGGTCGTTCAGTCCGTTACATGGCGCCTTAAACTGCGCGGCCATTCCCACGCGGCAGTAAAATTTCAGCTAGGTAAAGGCGTAAATCTAATACTGGCAACAACAAATCCGAAACGTTTCGTGACTACACAGGTTTGCTGGCAGATCACCTGAAAAAAAAGAAATAGAAAGTACAAAGACTCTTCTTTCAAAAAAAAAAAAAAAAAAAAAAAACGAAAAGCAGGCAGGCAGGTAGAAACAGCATGCTCTCAGCTTGTAGCTCGTATATCCATAGTCTGCAGACCTCTCATAGTAAACGTATAGCTCGGTGAAATTCTGATAGCGCCGAGAGCATACTTCAATTATGTAATATGCAAATTATGAAACGTCAGTGTTGAAAGGTTGTTAATGTTATAGTTCTTAATCAAATTCCATAACATATGTACATCGAAAACTTAAAGAAGAATGCCTTAAATTTTACATTTGTGTCATTTAAAATTTTTGCAACGATATGCCAATATCATGTAAACAAATTATTATAGATTATAATGTTATTAAAATCGTTGGTACGTGTTATACGCTAAAAGTGATCGCGATGGTACGTTGTGGTTCTGGTTTGCTAGTGAGGTATGTGGGTGGATGAAAGAGTGCTAGTGACTAGCGCTGTACCTTTTCCATCCCTCAATCCCCCTTTCTCCGCCTCCTGCCAATACATATTTTTCTGACTCAAATGGGATTCACCAATGTCATTAATAATTTTCAACTAGGTTTTAACCACTGATCACACACAGATTCCGCGATGAAAAAGAGGAAATAGCGAACCCGTGTTCAAGAAGATTTGTTTGGAGGGAATAGTGTCGTTCCCATTTCACCGCATATATTTGGTTTGATGAAATTATTTGTGAATGCACTTGATCAGGTTAGACCATGTTTTCTATGCTTGTAGCAAAATGTACCATGGCTGAGCGCAGAGAAGCTGAAATATTCGATCGCCCTCAAATCAAACAGTGCGTAAGTAATCATCTTGTAGTGCTGACTCTCAGTATAGATCTGCACACCACAAGTCACAGCAGTTTGTAGTGCGGACGCTGCAGTTCGAATTCGATACGTTGGTCGGCACAGCACACTACCAATCAGACGGCTCACGTTTGCCACAAGGACTTCGCTACTCGTATTACACATGCGCATAGGACATTCTCCCATACAGTGACGACCGAAAACCCATGGCGATATCACAGCAACATCCAAAAAATTCAAGTTCTGACTCTTGTGTGGCGTTCGTTTCACACTTCCCTTTTTATGTAATTCTGATTATGTGAACGTACTCTGTCGAATCTGTATGAGGGCTGCACTTACAAATCTAGAGCATTGTGTAAGTCACGACTGAACTTCAAATTCGACTCCGAGCATCCAGATTTAGGTTTTTCATGATTTACGTAATTACTCCATGCGAATGCCGGAATGTTTTCTTTGAAAGGGCTCGACTCATTTCCTTATCCATCCTAAAGAAAACAATCCGAGCTTGTGCTCCGTCTGTACTGGCCACGATGTCGACGGGACGGTAAACACCAATCTTCTTTCCTTCCTTCGAAAACTGCAGCGCGCGCGAACAAAGCGACAGAATGCGGCTTCCTATTCTGAAGCGGACACCTACCACTACAGCCGTCATCTCGATTGCGGCGGTGGATGGGGAAGCGGGAGAGAGAGAAAGGGGGGGGGGGGGGTTACACGGCGCCTCCTTTGTGGCTTCGGGCATTGTCCCGCCGCAAAAATAGCAACAATGACGCTGCACCTGGAAAGAAGCCCTCGCCGCACGGCGTGCGTGTTATCCCACGTATTCTGCTGCTATGTGTTATCGGCTGCCGCAAGTCGTGCTCGCCCTACGTCACTCGTTGGCTGCGACACTTCCTTCATTATTCATTACTAGCTTAAACCCGCGGCTCCGCTCGCGTGTTGGTTACGATAGATAATGCGTGAGACGTCAAATCGATTTTTTCTAAAGAGATGAATTAAAAATTCTTTTTTACTGCTTTATTTATTTAATCTTATTTTTCCGTATTCGTATGCTTATCCTTACATAGAAAGAGCTGAAGACATTGTAGCACGCATAGACCAAAGGTATGGTCTGTGGCATCACGTTTCGCTGTATGTAACCTCGTTGCTACAGAGTCGCAAACGTCATCGCTAGCCTTCAGTCCGAATTTTTTTATAATTTGACTACTTTCAACCACCATATCTTCACCCCCTTATAGCCATCGGCATGTTCAAATGTTTGTAGAGTCTATGAGACTTAACTACGGGGTCATCAGTCCCTAAACTTACAAACTACTTATGAACTACTTACAACTAAGGACGGCACAAATATCCATGCCCGAGGGGGGATTCGAACCCCCGACCGTAATGGCCGTGCGGACCGTGACTGGAGCGCCTCAATCCCCTCGGCCACCGCGGCCGGCCATCGGCATGGAACTGCTATGGTGTACAACGGGAGACACGCAGACCGTTCGTTTGCGTTCTGTAGTTTTCGCTGTAGAGCGAAATATTAACACACACCAACGTAGAAATTTATATACATCGTAACTTTCCATCCCAATATACTCCACCCTTTTATCATTACCAACCCTCAAGCAACAATGCAACCAATATAACCATTTTCAAAGAGTAAATATTTTCAAAGAGAAATTATTGTTCCGCATTTCACGTTATATTCTTCAAATTACTAAATATCTTATCAGATCGCTATAAAACCATGCCTAAAACCTTCCTCAGGTATAAATTAGTAACTGTACAAATATTTAAGTCTCTGCGTCTTGTCGTTCGGACTTGATAAGCGTACACCGAACAGACATTCACATTAATATATATATATATATATATATATATATATATAGCTATCCGATCGCCATAAAACAGTGCCTAAAGCCTTTCCCGGGTAGACATTAGTAACTGTACAAATTTTTAGCTCTTTACGTCTTGTGGTTCAGACGTGATAAACGAACACCGAACAGACATTCACATTTATAGATACAGATATGCTGTAACCCACAAAGACATATGTAACGATTTCTCAGTCGAATTAGAAGTCAAACCATCATGATAGCTGGCATTAGACAACTAGCGAATTTGACGGCTCGTAGCAAGAATACAGTAACTGGAGATTGCTGCTGCAGCGATACTGTATTGTAGTGATCCGCTGAGTCGTTGATAGGTGTACGGAGGCATGTAGTGGGTGGCACACTCGTAGAAGATAATAGCCCAGTGTTCATCCAAAGGGATATAATTTCAAGGTGAGAAAATAGGAATCAGTTAAAGAAGGAGCGCATGTAACGTTTATGGAATTATATTCACTAGCTTCAACCCGCGGCTCTGCTCGCGTGTTGGTTGATTGTGATAGATAAGCTATCTTTCAGTAGTGTGCTTTTATTTATCTTATATTTCCTTATTCGTATGCTTATCCTTACAGAGAAAGAGCTGAATACATTGTAGTACGCATAGACCAAAGATATGGTCTGTGGCATCAGGTTTCTCTGTGTGTAACCACCTCGCTATAGAGTCGCAAACGTCATCGCTGGCCTTCAGTCCGAATTTTTTTATAATTTGACGACTTTCAACCACCATATCTTCCACCCCCTTACAGCTATCGGCATGTAACTGCTATGGTGTAAAACGGGAGACTTCGGACAACAATTACACATAGACCATTCGTTTGCGTTCTGTAGCTTTCGCTGCAGAGCGAAATATCACACTCACTAACACACACACACACACACACACACACACACACACACACACACGTAGAATTTTATATACACCGATAACTTTCCATCCGAATATACTCCACCCTTTTGTCATTATCAACCCTCAAGCAACAATACAACCAATAAAACCATTTTCAAAGAGTAATTATTGTTGCGCATTTCACGTTATATTCTTCAAATTACGAAATATCTATCAGATCGCTATAAGACCGTGCCTAAAACCTTTCTCAGGAATAAATTAGTAACTGTACAAATATTTAAGTCTCTGCGTCTTGTCGTTCGGAAGTGATAAGCGTACACAGAACAGACATTCACATTAATATATATTGATAAATATCTATCCGATCGCTATAAAACCGTGCTTAAAGCCTTCCCCGGGTAGACATTAGTAACTCTACAAATTTTTAGCTCTTTATGTCTTGTGGTTCAGACGTGATAAACGTACACCGAACAGACATTCACATTTATAGATATAGATTACTTTACCCTGTGCGTAGCGAAAACTATTATTTGGTAATTTACTTCATGTATGTGGCTAGTGTCTTCTGTCCGCTTAGTAACGCCATAAGCGTTGATAGTGTTTTTTTTATTGTCAGTTGCGTTTCCTGGATGCTAGATAAGTGGATTTGTGGACAGTCTTGCATGCTTACAGCATTTTGCAGTCCTTTGGACTTCACAACCTTCGACTAAACACCTTAGAGGTGTCCTAAACAAGACTGGCGTTGTCTATAGGAGACCGAAAAGCAATACTGTATATCAGGGATGGGCAGCATTTTGTGAGCCGTCAGTAATCCTATTTAATACTTCACAAAAACTGTCTTATAGTAATTCTGAAGTAACATGAAAACTCAGCATCGCTTATCTTCCTAGTAGTATCAAGTCTTCCACAAAGCCGGGCGGAATGGTCGCGTGGTTTGAGGCGTCATGCTGCGGACTGGGAGGTCGTTCGCGCCAGATGTTCGAGTCCTCCCTCGGCTGTGGGTGTGTCTGTGTTGTCCTTAAAATAAGTTAGTTTAAGCAGTCTAGGGACTGATGACCAAAGAAGTTTGGTCCAATAGGTTTACAACCATTTGAACGTTTCGTCCACAGATTTTCCTTCCAGAGAAAAGTATTAATTAAGCGATCCAATTTCGTTATTCACTGTTGAAGAGAGGAAGTCTTCGTCATCAGAGGGATGATTAATATGACGATTGTTACGACCACATGATTCACGATGCGCAGGGACGGAACCGGGAGCGCGCTACTGTCCGGCAGATACAGCAACCAATATCCCCAGAACATATCGTTCCGTTCTGTTTTAAATGAAAGTTCGGAACTCGCCTACATTTATACCTAGCAACGTATGAGCTAAAACCGACCGCACATAAAGTCCACGAATTGTGGTTGTTACCAGTGCACACTCTTTACAATTTCGTGTAATTATTAATTTGATACTGTGCAGTAATTGTGGGGAAAGCCGCGGTGGAGTAGCCGAGCGGTCTAAGGCACCTGGCTGCGAAGCGCGCGGTTGCTCGCCGTCGGAGGTTCGAGTCCTTCCTGGGGCATGGGTGTTTGTGTTGTCCTTAGGTTAGTTTACCTTAGTTTAAGTAGTTTGTAAGCTACGGCCTGATGACCATGCAGTTTGGTCCGATAGATTTATAAACATTTAGTAATTGTGATGAATAACGAAAATCAATTCAGTCCTTTATCGATCGCAGACTGCAAAATGTGTAAAAGTCAAATTTTGAAAAGCTGTCTCTAGGCCACTCTGATTGGAGGGCTGACGCGTCATGTCTGAATCTCTGCTGATCCGGCATAGCGTATCTGAGACGCGCGCATGTCACTTCACACGTGCTATACGCATCTAAGATTGTGCCTAGCCTTATATCGTGCGACTAGGCGGTCCCAGTCCAGGGGGCTTGGTTCCTTCCTCACAGACACGTAACACCCTCTGTCGACATTTAGTCTTGCGGTGGCACTGGTTGCAGTGGTTCGGCTCATCACCGTATACTGACATCGTTTTTGCAAACATGCCTCTACCGTATGAAATGGTGCACTAGTTAATACTTCCTCGCATTTATGAGGCCGACGTTTCACAGCCCCGCGTGACAATTCAGAGTCAGATTCTTCGTACTTTTGCTAAACAATTAAGTCGCTTAAGGCAAACATGGTTGGACAGTTCCTTTGGAAACGACATGGCCAGTCTCCTTCCTCATCCTCGCCCAGTCTAGCCTTTTGCTCTATCTCAACTGACCTCTCATTCGGCGGAAGGGCAGAAGCTAAGCCCTCTGCTTTTTGCTCAAAATACATAAGTGTTGTTAACATCTCCGTATTCGCAAAATTTATTACTTATCAATAGTTGTATCCTTGATGATCATATACTCAATTGCGACTGATTTCTGTATCGGTAACCTCCTTAACAGAAATCATCGACGTCTCTAATATCTGCTAAAAAAACGGATCGTATATATTATCTAGTAGGCCTGTACTGAATGTGTTGATTTGATATCATGGAAGTAACACTACATATGAAATAAGGAAACTGGCAAGATTAAGGTTTACGTACGTAATGTTGGTGATGCGGAAAATTCATCGTGGTTTGCCCGTTAACTGGTTGGGTAAGTCAATTCAAAGGTCAGAGGAAGGTAACGGCATACCACCTCCAAACAGGACCACGCCTAGTAAAGCACTGTGGTGTTGAAACGAATCTTCGGATTGTTGATTGCTTTACTTTAGTTATTAAAATCGAAACACTAGTTCTAATTGGAGTAGGATGGGGAAGGAACTCGTTCACGACCTGACATTTATATTTATAGTGAGAAAATATGCAACACCAAAGGAACGTGTTTAGTGGCACCAGGGTATAATAAGTGCATAATAAGGAGTTACATTGTCTGTGATTCATTATTCATTTGTCATGGTTATTGGCGATAAGATGGAGCATAGGAGGCTTGTCTGTGTTCCCTCTGTTTCGACTCTGCAGACAGTGGGTGTGTTGAGTTTAATGGTGAATAGTGTTTGCAACATTCGTTATAGGATACATCCGTGCCGCGCCGAAGAGTACTCTCTCCTGTTGAACAAGTTCAGCATTTTGAACTGGGCCACTGGATGTATCGACGTATTGCTGCACATGTTGGACACAGTGTATCGATGATTTGTCGCTGCTTCCAGCGGTGGTCTGTCGGAAATTCTCCACACATGCAGTCTAGGTCCTGTATGTCCACGTAGTACAGAAGCACGTCAAGATCGACGGATTGTGCGAGCACGTATGGCCGTCCGAACATCACTCACATACGAACTCGGAGCACATTTTGCACCGGTTGTGCCGTCAGTGTCCGTTGGGAACTACGCTTGTTCGTCCTTATTTGGAGTATTGCTGCCCAGTGTGGGTTCCTTATCAGGTGGGTTTGACGGAGGACATCGAAAGAGTCCAAAGAAGGGCAGATCGTTTTGTATTGTCACGATACAGGGGAGACAGCGTTACGCAATTGATACAGGATCTGGGATGGGAATCATTAGAACAACGGCGCTTATCGCTGTGGCATGGGCTACTTACGAAACTCCAGTCGCCAACATTCTCCTCCGAATGCGAAAATATATTGTTGACTCCCACAAACATAGGTAGAAAAGATCATCAGAATAAAATACGAGCAATCAGAGATCGAGCGGAGATATTCAGGTGTACTTTCTTCCCGCGTGCTATTCAAGAATGGAATGGGAGATAAATAGTATAAAGGTGGTTCGATGAACTCTCTGCCAGGCACTTAAATGTGATTTGCAGAGTATCCCATGTAGATGTAGATGTATGTTCGCAGCAGCAGTTAAGAGCACGTGTGAATATGGACAGGCTGCTACTGACACCACGACACTGCCAATCATGGGTGGCGCGTTGTCGTGAAAGACTTGACTGGAACGTTGAATGGCGCACTATTGTCCTCAGGGATGCCCACGACACACAGGTACCACCAGACTCCATGTTCCAACTCTCGGTCTCACTTGGTGTTCAAATGTTTGTATAGCTTATGGGACTTAACTACGGGGTCATCAGTCCCTAAACTTACAAACTACCTATGAACTAGCTAATCCTAAGGACTGCACAAATATCCATGCCCGAAGGGGGATTCGAACCCCCGACCGTAGTGGCCGTGCAGACCATGACTGGAGCGCCTCAGTCCCCTCGGCCACCGGGACCGGCTCACTTGGTGTTCCTGCAGGGTAAAGTAGCCACTGCATTGTACAGGCTGCTCTCCCCGTGCTATTCCATTTCTTACACAGGAAGATGATGTGATTATTCAGCAGGACTGCACACGCGTATGGCTGCAACGACGCAACGTGCTGCTTCGACCAGCAAGATCACCATATCTCTCGCAACATGAACATGTATGAGGCGTGATGAAGTGTTAAGTACTCGATCTCCAGGGCCACCAAGAACTATTGTGGTTTGGGACAGGATGACACTGGTCACCATTTGATGGCTCCATGTTGCCGTTTATACGGCAGTGTATACATAAATCCTGCATTTGCCTTAACCTATTTAGAGATAAAATAATGTTTATATAGCTTATGGGACTTAACTACGGGATCATCAGTCCCTAAACTTACAAACTACTTATGAACTAACTAAGTCTAAGGACGGCACAAATATCCATGCCCGAGGGGGGGATTCGAACCCCCGACCGTAGTGCCGGTGCAGACTGTGACTGGAGCGCCTCAGTCCCCTCGGCCACCGCGGCCGGCCCTATTTAGAGAAAACCTGCATCACACAGGTTGGATTGGAATAGGGACCACTGTCAAGTGTGCTAATTATTTTGTTACTTCGCTGAGTGCCGAGCAGGAACGGCTGTGCGGTCTGAGGCGCCACGTCGCGGATTATGCGGCCACCCCAAAATGAAATGTTCAAATGTTTGTAGAGCTTATGGGACTCAACTACGGGGTCTTCAGTCCCTAAACTTACAAACTACTTATGAACTAGCTACAACTAAAGACGGCACAAATATCCATACTCGAGGGGGGATTGGAACCCCGACCGTAGTGGCCGTGCAGACCGTGACTGAAGCGCCCCACTCCCCTCGGCAACCGCGGCCGGCACGCGGCATCTCCCGCCGGAGGTTCGAGTCATCCCTCGGGTACGCGCGCGGGTGTGTGTGTGTGTGTGTGTGTGTGTGTGTGTGTGTGTGTGTGTTGCTTTTAGCATAAGTTAGTTGAATTGGCAGGATCGAAGCTTAGGGTGTAACGTCCCGTCGACGGCATGGTCATTAAAAGACGGAGCTCACGCTCGGATTGTTGGGTAAGGAAGGGGAAGGAAATCGGCCGTGCCCTTTAAAAGGAACCATTCCGGCATTTGCCTCGAGTGATTTAGGGGTATCACGGGAAACTAAATCTGGATGGTCGGAGGTGGATTTGAACGACCGTCCTCCCGAATGCGAATATAGTGTGTTATCACTGCGCCACCGCGCTCGGTATTGGAACTGGAGGAAAACAGCACGTGGAATACAATCGAATGTTTGCGGGTTGTACAGACTGCACCGAGATATTCAGTGTGCGAGAAGACGCAGGGGAAGGTTTTAAATCTGTAAAGGATATAAATGAAGATGGTTACGTAATCAATAGATGAACGTACTTACGGGAGCACTTGTTAATTACAGTTAGTGTTGTCGATTACAAATATCTAACGACTGTCACGGTATAAAATTACTAATGATTTCATTGTTGAAATCCTGTATCAGTAATATCCCGCGGACGCCAGACTGCGCAGTACTTGATTTAACGGGAGACATTAGACATCGCGTGCCGGCCAGCACCAATGGACTTTGGCTGCTGTTGGCAATGGCCCCGAGTTTCCGACGGCATTTTTATCCATTTAATTTCTCTGATGCCTTCCCATTTCCCCGAGGAAAGTAATTATGCCGCCTCTCTGTTAATTAATTGGTTAATTATGGATATACATTTGAAGTGCGCTACATCTGAAGCGGAAAAGACAAACAGCGCTCATTTTTCTTCGTAGAGGTATATATTATGGTCAACATTTGTGAAAGGTGTAACTTCGATCTCCAGAAAGTGGTTCAAAAGTGGGAAAAGAAAGTATATAGATACTGGGTCTCTATTTCATCGCATTTTATCTGCGCCGGGAAGTTACTGTAGTATATTCTACAAGCAGATACAAAAACGGACCTTTCTTCTCCTCCTCCATTTCCCCCACGCTCTTAGGTTACCTAAGGGTCATTTATAGAGTCCGACCGAAACGGTAACCGAAACTGGCGCTATTAATTTAAAACTTATGTATATTTACGTTAAACCACAATTCACTAGGTTTTCCACAATTTTCAAGATTCCCTTCCTGTACTAAGCCTCCTTCTGGAGTGTGTGTAAGCCTAATCAGGAATCCATAGAAGATGGCAAGGAAGGCGAACAGGTTTAGAGAAACCGACGGTACTCTTATTAAAGTACTTTCAAATTGGATTTTTTCCACCTGGTTGTTAAAGGCGTTAGACAATAAGTAAACTGAACTCGATACAGTGGAGTCTCTATATTTCGAGTCACTCAATTACGAGTGTCCCATAAATACGAGCGTCATATAACAAAACAAAAACTGCGAGTACATTCTATCTTAATAGTAAAAGACAGTCCACCCTAACAACGTGAAGTAAATAGTGGAAAGACTAGAACATTTAGGCTGCCAATGTAAGTGACTATTTAAAAACTTTGTTTTAAAAAAGGTCATATTTTTTTCACGTGTATTCTTTCCAAGATCGAGTTTCTTCTTTTTCATGCGTAAATTTCGATACTTCGATGTAATCCCGGCCCCGTTCACCTCGAGCTAACGAGACTCTACTATATAGCTACCACAAATCCCACAGTCCTGCATACCTTCTTGAAGGAAGATAATCTTTAGGTACACAACAAACATTCCAAATAGATACTGCAAAATGCCGGAGACTCAACATGACTACCACAATACAAAATACGCAGAAAGTAATCATTTGTTTGCTTCCGTAAGTACCCTTTACGATTTGGTTCTTCAGAGCACTAGCTTTATATTGCCATCTTCACTTCCGTTTTTTGCCATATCCTTTTTGGCAATGCTGAATACATAGCAGCTTCAATCAGTACTGCAGAAAGAAATGCGAAAAATAAAATCACAGTCCCGACTAACAGTATGATTGTTGTCCGTATAAATTTACGTAAACTGAACAGGAAAAGTTACTAAAAAAAAGTTCCTCGCATCAAGGAAACTCATTAATAAAACTTTACAGCATAACAATATGATAACCGTTCCATTACGTACAACACTGTATAAGTTAAATTGTTACGAACGTAGTACATCACTATAAGAAAAGATTGCTCTATATTGTGCTTAACTTAAAATACACACAATTTTTACGCAGGAGGAGAGGCTCGTAGGAGTTAAACGGCACACCGCCAATAGAGGTCCATCCAGAATGCGACCGAACTTCATCATTAAGTTCAAGAAAGCTGAAGATTCGGCTGATTTCTGGCCGAAAGCGAAACAGCGGCCGAAATCAATATTTTGGCCGAGAATGGCCGAAACAGAAACCGAATATTCGGTCGGTCGTTAGTTATTTATCTTCTAAAGTTATGGACGCAGTACTATGAGTACAATTTCATAGACAATACTGCAAACTGTGGGTTGCAAGAAATGTATTCGCCATTGCGAAATTGAATCGGCATCGGCTGTATAATTGAATGGTGACATATGATGATTTGTACCAGACCGGGACTCGAACCCGCTTTTCGAGAGCGGCCGCGTTATCCATTACGGCAGCCTTTTTTGTAATGGTGTAATGCGACCAACAATCTTTATGGAATAATTTTTGCGACTCTGTATATACACGACACTGACTGCGCGGCAATTTATAATATAAAGATTACAAGTAATATGGAACGGAAGCTATATGGAAAAGCTTGGCTCAGTAAGATTTCAGAAACTGGTGAAGGGAAAATTTATAATTTTTTCCACTTAAACTATTTTATGGGAAATTAAATAGAAAAGTTAACGATTTTCTTGGTAGTGTTTAGTCTTCCGGTTAAAGTTAGTTTCTATATCTACATTAAAACTTGCTAATTTCAGGCGAAAATCTCTTACCACGCTAAGCTTGTATCTTTTTTTTCTCCAAACAGCTTGCTGAAAAAGCAAGCTCGCATAACTAAGAAGATGAGAATCCTATTAAATTCGTCAGTGCTATATTTTTAAACACAGCATACTACCCCTCGCCTCTCGATATGGACGATCTAGTTATAAAAGATGCGCCCGTAGTGAAATAAATAGAAAATAGAAATAGAAGTATAAAATTAAAAAAAAAAAACACTACGAAAAGGGACACACATTCTAAACAACAAGCAAATAACGTACCTATCGCAGTCAGAGGAAGAATTAATCAATGGAAGGTTACTCATATGACAATTTCCTCAAAAGGCAGAGGACTCGGCGTTGTCATATCGGAATTATGAACGAATCCTAAGTTTATGTTTTCGTGTCGTCCTGAGGAATGAGGACATTATTAGCCACATTGGTTTTTTGTTCGGAACGGTTTTGTATACAAATGCGTGCCGGGATAGCTCAGTCGGTAAAGCACATGCCCGCCAATGGCAAAGGTCCAGGTTCGAATCTCGGTTCCACCACATAGTCGCCGTACGGAAGGGCCGCGTGGGATAAGGAGTAATGCCACGACTAGTCGACCGTTCCCGCCGGAGGTTCGATTCCTCCTTCGGGCATGGGTGAGTATGTTGTCCTTAGTGTAAGTTAAAGTAGTTTGTAAGTCTAGGGACTGATGGCCTTAGTAGTTTGGTTCAATAGGTTTAAAAACTTTTGAACATTTTGTATACAACTCTTAAAAATATATAACGTTGCTCTGGAAATATAGGTTTCAGTCGGCAAGACAGTTTACTTGGATGTCCTACATTGCTTGGTGATGCACGTGAATACATCCCGGGTGCCACTAGTCTAGTGCCTTGGGACCAAAAGTTTCGGAACTAATACATCACGCTATCCGATCGAACGAAACCACAAATTGGCTTACTACCCACGAGTACAGTGAACTATGTAATTCCAGCACAGGGAGAGACGTTCATTACAGTTGTCGCAAGCCTTGCTGTGGCTCATTTAAATACGATGTGCAGTGTCCTTCGGGTATTGATGCATGTATGAAGGATATTTGTATTGGTTCCGTCGAAAAAAGCGGACACTTCACGTCGTACGTAAATCTGTGGAACCCACTTCTATATAAATTATATCTAGCCGCGGTGGAGTAGCCGAGCGGTCTAAAGCGTCTCGCTGCGGAGCGCTCGGTTGCTCGCCGTGGAGATTCGAGTCCTCCCTGGGGCATGGGTGTGTGTGTTGTCCTTAGGTTAGTTTACCTAGGTTTAAGTAGTTTGTAAGCTACGGACTGATGACCACGCAGTTTGGTCCGACAGATTTACAAACATATGAACATTTTTGAATTATATCTACAGATAAATCCAACTGTATTGATACTGGATATACATTCATAAATACAGGACAGTATGAACAGACATCAAGAACCTGGAATTTGACAACAGAATTAAATCAAATTTAGTAGCGCTTAGGTAGCCTTTCCAAAAATTTTATTAAAAAATCTGCTATGCTAATTTACTCGTATGCAGCGCTTCTATTACGTATGTAACACTACAAACCGCAATATACCGACATCTTTGGAAAGTAGTTGCAGAAGTTGAGTACAACAATACTTGAAGGCTACACATAATTACTCTCCGGCTACCCACTCCAAGATTTCGGATGTATCCAACTTGCCTTGGTGCAGTCAGAGGAAGAAGGATGATTATGCTTTAATGTACCGTCGGCGACGCGTTCATAAGAGACACGTCTAATAGGCGATGGCGTTGGTATCGCAACAGTGGGGAAGAGTATGGATTCAAACCCCACCAAATTCCAGTTGTTAAGTTGTGCATTTGGGCTGCTTCAATAACAACAATCTGCCTGCCATAGTGTAGAGGATAAGGTGGCGAAGCTGGACATGCTTATTTTTCCGAAGTTTTACCGTTCTACCGGTTATCCGCATAGTTTGGGATTCGCGGCGGTGAGATTGTATCAGAGCATTGTCCAATACCATTTTCTAATGGATGATAGTCTGTAAATGGTTTGTGTGAGATATTTGAGCATAAAATATCGCTGTACTTGTCATTTAAACAATTATTATTTGTTGACAAGTGCTGACAGCTGTTCGTAGCGCAGATATGGATGGGTGCGTCTATTTATGATTGTGTGTTTTGCAGGTGTCAGTGTTGGTAAAGTCCGTAAGCAGTATTGTGTAGTACTTTCTGTGATATTGGATTACAGTTGAGAACGTCAACGCCAACGCTAAATGATTATTATAAGCCGGCCGCGGTGGCAGAGGGGACTAAGGCGCTCCAGTCACGGTCCGCACGGCCACTACGGTCGGGGGTTCGAATCCCCCCTCGGGCATGGATATTTGTGCCGTCCTAGTTCGTAAGTAGTTTGTAAGTTTAGGGACTGATGAGCCCGTAGTTAAGTTCCATAGACTATACAAACATTTGAACAATTTTGATTCTTATAAATCGGAACTGTGTAAAACAATGTAATTCAATTCCTCTTAGTAATTGTCTTACATAAAGATCAACATAAAACTTCACAATCAAGTTATGTCTCACAAGAATAGTACTTAGGCTCGAACAAACACATTACATTAAAATCGTACGAGAGATAATGTAAAGATCCCTTATTGCACTAGTGACACTATTGCATCTGCAAAACTCTGCAGTCGTCCGTTTGAGGCCTCTGCGTGTGCCTTGCCACATTGCACTTTGACCTGTCGGTTCGCCACTAGGGACGGTGGGACGGTGCAGTGTGCCTCCGAAGTTGCGTTTTGTGACATTTGTGTGGTGAAGCGTCAGATGGAGCGGCGATTGATAATCAATCCTGCTAAAGTATTGCGATTGGTTGAGATGACGTTACGAAGAACCATTCTTCGTGAAGATGGTATTAGTGTAGAAAATGAATAATTCGCATGCTTTCTCGTATCTGTTATGGTACAGAAATATGAGCATAATTTAGATACTGTTGTAACACCAACACATAATGATGATAATGACGAAGAACTCATTGCTAGCGGTAGTGCTACGGTAAGTGCGGGAAGAGGCGATGGAAGCAGTGGCAGTGGATACCAACAGTCTTCCGAGATGAAGGTTAAAGTTGCAACTACCATCACGGCTTCTGATGACAATACGCTAGAGAACATGTACGACGATTGTTACATAAGTTATAGTTCAGATATCTGCATTACGTATGGCGTCTACAATTACATCTACAGTGCTATCTAGAGCATGATTGCAAAGTTTTGCATAAAAACGACACCCACCAGCACATTGAGGTGTACATAGAGATACTGCAACCAAACGTTCATACAGATATGTTTGTTAGAGCCCAAGTACTTTCCTTGTCAGAGGGAGGAAACTTTTAGCTAATAACTATAACAGTACTAAGTATTTTTGTTGAACTGGCAAATTCTACTCTCTGGAAAAAAATCTTATAGAGCTATTCGTAGTACAGTTAATCGAATTTTTGGCACCAGTTGCCCATTTTTTGACTAACACTATTTGGATCCTTCGAGTTACGTTCAAATTAAACCGACATACGACTTGCCTGAACAGAAAATTTCAGAGAAATGATATCAAATTCTGTTTAAATTGAATCCAAACGTGGTAATGACGACTTATTACTGAATGATGCCACAGGCAGAGTGGATTTTGTTTGAGGAGGATAAATACACAAGCTTCTGTGATCGGCCGGCCGGTTCCGTATCCGCAACTCAAAACGAAAAAAGCACACAGGAAAAAGGCTATCATTTTGACGACGTATACGCTGTTTCATATCCAGTAGATGTCGCAATGTTTTGAATGTTAAAATGTTTGTAATTCTATGGGACCAAACTACGTTGGTCACCAGTCCCTAGTCTTACAAACTACTTAAACTAAGTTAAACTAACCTAAGGACAACACACACACCCATGCCTGAGAGAGGATTCTAACATCCGAAGCGGGAGGCCGCGCGATCCGTAAAGTGGCACTCCAGTCCGCTCGGCTACTCCCGCGCGGCGCAATGTTTTAGACACCGGACGCGTATTCTGCGAGGATAGAGACCCAGAATTAAGTTCGCTGTAGATTCCAGAAATTGCTGCACGATATTGGCGGAACTGTTAATTTGAAAAGACCACTGCGCGTAACCAGTGCTCAGTCTACAAGCGACTCAACCTCTATGGGAGATACTACTCGAACTTGCTTTCTTTCGTATTCTGAGGAGAAATTACACATTGACTCTTCCGCAGGTTAACCTTGTAGTAGCCAGATAAAACTGAATAACTCTCTGTATTCTTAAGCAATATTCTTTTATTACTCATGGCACACAATATCTCGTGTGTCTTACGACTTCTTTATCATCTCTGAAACCACAAACGCGGTAGGTCACCCACCTCTCCCCCCCCCCGCCCCCTCTCTCCCTCTCTCTCTCTCTCTCTCTCTCCCTCTCTTTTTTTCCTCTCCCCTGTCCCTCCACACATACACACAAAGCGTCATTGCTGGGGCGTTACGGGAGGAAATTCACACAATGATATCCGTCTAACCCGCGCAGAGCGCCCTGTTGTTACAGTACGGCAGCGAAGTAGGGATGGCGGTTATCGCTGAAACAACCGGTTTTCGGTTATACCGGTTCTTTTCATCTCCAGTTTAACCGCAGTGTAAAAACTGCTCAAGATAACCGTTTTTTTTAAATAACCGATTTTCTGTTTTTTATTGCTATTATTTCCAGTAGAGTTCGACCGAAACATAATTTGCGGCCGAAACAGAAACCGTAATCGAATTTTCGGTTCTTCTAGTTTCGACCGAAACCGAAACTTACGAAATTTAGTTAAAATTTAGGTAAATTTACGTTATACGACAAATTCCATATTTTCCAAGATCCCCTCCCAATACTACGCCTCCTTGAGTGTGTGTAAGCCTAGCCAGGAGTCCGTAGAAGACGATATACGAAGCATACAGATTTACTGGCCTAGTATTTCCATCCAGCAGATGTGAATATTGAGCCAACCACTCCTTAAGTTGGACTTGTGAGCCAGCCCATACGAATATCTCGTTATATACACAATATAAGTTACAGTCAGTAAATGAACTTCAATCGGTGCTGCAGAAGTATTTTGAAAAATAAAGTCACAGTTCCGACTAACAGTATGATTGTTGTCAGTGTAAATTTACGCAAATTGAACTAGAAAAGCTGTGTACCACATGATCAAAGAATGTTCAAATAGCCAGCCGCGGTGGCCGAGGGGACTGAGGCGCTTCAGTCACGGTCTGCACGGCCACTACGGTCGGGGGGTTCGAATCCCCCCTCGGGCATGGATATTTGTGCCGTCCTTAGGATTAGCTAATTCATAAGTAGTTTGTAAGTTTAGGGACTGATGACCCCGTAGTTAAGTCCCATAAGCTTTACAAACATGTGAACATTTTTAGTTATGAGACATCACAAAGCCTATCTGCTTAGGTCATCGGTCCCTAGACTTACAAACCACTTAATCTAACTAACTTACACTAAGGACAACGTACACACCCATGACCGAGGGAGGAGGGAGGACTCGAACCTCCGACTGGAGCAGCCGCGCAGTCCGTGACATGGAGCCTCAGACCGCACGGCTACCTCGCGAGGCACCACATGATGAATGTTACCTAAACCCATATTGGTTATTAAAAAGCTCCTCGCTTTCAAGGAATCACATTAATAAAACTTGTTAGCATAACAATATGATAATACATTCAAAGTTATTATTCCAAGCTTATAGTACATCACTTACATAATAGGTATATGAATCGAATTTACCTTCTCTTCCATTGAAGATTTTGGATGCTTTCTCCTTAAATGACACAGCATGTTTGTAGTACCTCCGCCAGTTTTCAGCTTTTTAAAGCAAATGGGGCATTGTACCTCACTGCTTCCGTACTTCGTGAAGTACTTTCACATTCGGGATGGTGCCATTTAAGACACAACCGATGTCTGGTGACGACAGCAGGGAACTGCCGCATGACCAGACGGAGGCGAGTCTTGTACACTGCTGGTGCACGCGCGTCGTCTAATAGGCCACGCCACACGGCAACAGTTGCATCGATGCCTCAATAGCTGCATCAGTTCTTAAGTTCTTATGCCACGCGTTTATGACTGTCGGGATTGTTCTTAAATTATCACTGATCGCTTTTCTTAGTTTCTGCGATGACCTAATATTTCACAGCAGTGGAAATTTTAGGTATAGCCCTAAAAATTAAGGTCTAATAGTTTCAATTTTGTAAAATCATTTACATGAAACTCATTTTGAACCACTACTACAGGAAGTAGTCGTACCGGTGTTTTTAGCCGGTTACAACCGACACCAAATAAATACCGAAAAAACCGGTTATTCAAAACTAAAATACCGGTATCGGTTTTAACCGGTCGGTTTTTTTCCATCCCTACAGCGAAGCAGTAACGGACCAAAAGCATTCTCTTGTGTAATACTACACACGCTGTTACTCTCACGCGATAAAGCTGTTGCTAGTGGCTTACAGCGAGTGCCACGAGGCGGAGGCGGCATCGTGAGTTGTGTCGGGATAGCTCAGTCGATAGAGCACTTGCCCGCGAAAGGCAAAGGTCCCAGGTTCGAGTCCCGGTTCCGGCACACAATTTTAATCTTCCAGGAAGTTTCGTCGTCTTCGTTGTTCGCTGCTCTGGCATTTGTCACATAGTCGTACCCTCGATTATGCAATGCACCTATCTCCTCCGAATAGATTTTGGAAATTGACTTATTTTCATCTTGTGCCCTCTTCTTTGCCTGGCTGAGAGTCCTCTGTACTTCGAGGAGGCGCGGCGCCGCTGTGTGATTGGCTGCCGGTCGTCCGCTGCCTTGTTCACGATCGTTCTCGAGCGTCTGGCGTGTGCGCTGACTTAACGCCACAAATATATATATATATATATATATATATATATATATATATATATATATAATCTTAAATACCGAGCGAGGTGGCGCAGTGGTAAGACACTGGACTGGCATTCAGGAGGATGGTGGTTCAAATCCACCTCCGGCCATCGAGACTTAGGTTTTCCGTGATTTCCCTAAGTCACTCCAGGCAAATGTCGGGATAGTTGCTTTCATAGGGCACGGCCGATTTCCTCCCACAGCCTTCCCCCAAAAAACCGAGCGTAACCTCTGTCTCTAAAGTCCACGCTGTCAACGGGACGTTAAACCATAAGCTTCCTTCCTTCTTAAAATGATTGTAATTCTATAGGGTCAAACTACTGTGTTCATCAGTCCCTAGACTTAGAAAGTACTTAAACTGTATTACAATAACCTTAGGGCAACACACATACAAATGCCCGAGGTGGGAATCGTACCTTCGGCATTAGCGGAGCGCAGTCCCTGACATGCTGCCTAGACCCGCGTGGCCTACCCCGCGCGGAAATTTCATTTATAAACTACTAGCTGAAAATCCGGCGTTGCCCGGGTATTTATTTATTTACTTCTGCCATTTTTAAGGTATATGTTCATTTGTATAACGGCTGTATGTCTGTAAAATCTCTTGGGAATACAATTAGTAGTAAAGAAGTAATAGATTAAAACTTCGTGCGTGATGGGGCGGTTCTCCATGAACGTTACTGTTTACGTGCTCATATCTCATAAACTACGTGTCGTACTGTGATACAATTTAGAAGCTACATTCAACTATATATGTGTATACTGTCTGTAAAATTTCCTGCCGCTACAATTTGTAGTGTTCAAATTATAAATTGTAACGTCATACCGAGAGCCGTAATTTTACTCCATAAACAGCTGAAAAATAGTAAGCGAGAAACTTTTTTCCTTTCATCATTTTACTATGGTTGCCAGCGAGAAAAAGTTTGATAAAGGTTTGAAATTATGTTTAAAGTTTGTTTGTAGTCGCTAAGTACTGTCATTCTCATACAGCGTATTTCGAAAGTCTCGCCGCATTATATGGCATTTTTTGCGATTTCTATTGGTGATGACATAATATCTTTTGAACCATGTGCCGTGTGTGATTCTTAACCATGCAGCAATTGTTGCCTCACGGTAAGGAATGGCCGGCCACGGTGGCCGAGGGGACTGCGGCGCTTCAATCACGGTCTGCACGGCCACTAAGGTCTGGGGTTCGGCATGGATATTTGTGCCGTCCTTAGTTGTAGCTAGTTCATAAGTAGTTTGTAAGTATAGGGACTGATGAGCCCGTAGTTAAGTCCCATAAGCTGTACAAACATTCGAACATTCGGTAAAGAATGTGTGTACCAAATTTGGTTGAAATCGGTCCAATGGTTTAGGAGAAAATAAGCAGCATTGTCGCAAAATGCAGCTGTATTTCGCCCATTGTTTATGACGTCCTGAACTATATATCGTATGTGATTCTTACACTTACTGCGACCGCCCTCATGGATTGAAGCTTACGTGTACAAAATTTCATAAAGATTGGAACAAAACTGTAGGTTTGTATGCAACACGTACAAACATACGGACACTCTGCTTTATATATTAGAAGAAGACGTGGGGAAAACCTCGCTTCGTGAGTAACAATAAAATACAAAGTCACATGAAGTAAGAGATGAATTTTTATAAGAAAGCATCATAGAAAACGTTTCTCGTAAGAAGTAAGACGGGAAAAAAGGAAAGCAAGGCATTAACTGTTTTGAAATTCGCACACATGGACTCCAGCTACCGGCCACATTATAGCTGTGGATGGGTATGCAGTCCTGTGAAGGGACGCACATAGGCTAAATTGTAACAACAAAGCAATTGCGGTAAGAGGCGCGCGGTCGCCACAGCAGCCCGGGATTAGCGTCTGCTAGATTGCGGGAGCCAGGCTCAGGCGCGGCACGCTGCATCTGCGCATGCGCCGACCTCGCGCTGCTGCCCGGCGCGTTCGCAGAGGAAACTGTAATCGCGCGTCAGCTTGCTAGGCGCGCGCCACTGCGAGTTCAGTCTGCCGATTACACTCGTTTTGTCACGTCAGCGATGTTAAATAGAAGGAAGCGAAATCGAAAAATCGACAGGTAATTAACACGCCGGCTGCCGGCGGCCACAGCAGACGCCTCTTCTGCGCCGCTGACGTCACCGTGTTAAACCTGAAGCAAGATGGAACATCATCAGTAAAAAGGCGTCCGTTACGCAGTTCTAAAAGACTGGGCGTGCGTGTTTTACTTTCATACGGGGAACTGAATCAAATTCTCTGAAAACAGTGAAACAGAATAACGTTGAATTAACGTTGTCGTCATACGTTTAAAATTTTAAATTGATCTTCAAGAAACTGTCATTCTGTTTATTGTCATTTATATAGCTTACGAAAGAAACTGAATGTTTATGATTATTTGAATTCCACACAGTGTTAAAAAATAAATTTATTTATTTCGTCCCACGGTGAGATCGTTGCAAAGCGAGGATGGCCCATTGTCAAAAGAAAGTAGATGTTCCGAGTTTCCTGTACACAAGCTGCTGCCGCGTTGCAGGTAAAAGGTGCGTAACAACGGCGGAATGAATTGGTGCATCAACTGGAAAACCACTCTAAACTTGTAGTACGTGAGATTGTTGGGTTTTATGCGCAAAAATTGATCACGGCAGCATACACATGGCTGATGCTAATTCGCTGTATAGCCAAGCTTTCGCATCACGAGAGTATAATCTTCTCGGCAAGCTGAAAGAACATCTGGGGGATAGTAGTGGAAGGGTGTGTAATAAAGCCGGGTTTTTCTTTGGTGGAAACATTGTAACAGGGCTCACTTGCCTCGTGATGCCTATGCCTGTTTAGAAGGTCGAAGGCCTGGAAAGCCAACAACGGCGGGGAATATAGTGTGCTGACCCCATGCCCATCTATACCGCATTTTAAAGACGTCATACGGCTGCGGGGTCGCCACATACGCTCCTGGTCGGCTGATCATTCCTTTCTTTACTCTTTTTTATGGTGTCATGTCTGCATACGACGTACTGAAATGGCCATTTCAAATTTTACACTTATTACAGGATCTAGCTAATATTTTATTCGACACTGCCTCTGTCTAAAAAATTTTACCCGCTGCGGAGTGGCCGAGCGCATTGAGGCGATATGCTCCGATGCGCGAGGCCGACCCCGTCGGGGTTTCGAAACCTCCCTCGGGCATGGAAGTTTGTGTTGTATTTAGTATAAGTTACTTCATAAGTAGTTTGTAGGTTTAGGGACTGATGACCCCGCAGTTAAGTCCCATAAGCTTTACAAAACATTTGAACATTTGTAAGATGTTTTTAGATGGAGTGCAAATCTAAAAAACTGAGAGAGAGGCAAAATTTATATGAAAGATGTGTGTTTTAGAGGTCAACGCTGAGGTTTCTCTATGCAGCGCTCGATGTTAAGGAACCACGAAAAAGTTACACACCTTTTAGTAACAGTTTGTATCATTCGACTATTAATAAACATTGGTGAATGTGTTGTCCTTAGGTTAGTTTGTTTAAGTAGTTTGGAAGCCTAGGGACTGATAACCACATTAGTTAAGTCCCACAGATTTACAAACATTTGAAAATTTGACTACTACTAAAAGGCAGTGAAGGTTATTTACTGGCCAAAACAGATAAAGAAACCATTTGAATACCAGACGACTGTAGGATGGGTGAGTTAGTGGACTTCATGGTTAAGGGACAAAAAATTAGCTCTTATGTTGAGGATGAACTGGAAAAAATGTATGGCCATAAGGCCTTCAGGCTGCTATTCGATTACTAAAATTTCAATTCCAGTGAACTCATACGGGCTCAAGTTACTGGTGACGAAGCAAGCATCAAGGGGAAAATCGCTCGTAGAACTGGGAAGACAGATAAACATTGCTGTGAACCAAACTTCTCTATATTGAATTTATGTTTGAAGACACGAGGGACTTAATGATGAAAGCCTGGGAGTGAAAGAATATTGAATGTTGTATTATTTCGTTAAATGGTGACAACATTTCTAGTGACAACACAAACGATATTCAAAGTGATTCTGATAGACTTGTAAAACTCTTGCGTTCTTTGTTTGTATAGTGTTGTTGTTGTTATGGTCTTCAGTCCGGAGACTGGTTTGATGCAGCTCTCCACCCTACTCTATCCTGAGCAAGCCTTTTCATCTCCTCATAAGAACGGCAACCCACATCCACTTGAATCTGCTTACTATACGCGTCTCTTGGCCTCCCTCTGCGATTTTTACCCCACACACTTCCCTCCAATGCTAAATTTACGATACCCTGATGTCTAAGAATGTGTCCTACCAAGCGATCCCTTCTTTTAGTTAGGGTATGCCAAAAATTCCTTTTCTCACCAATTCTGTTCAGTACCTCTTCATTAGTTATGTGATCTACCCACCTAATCTTCAGCATTCTTCTGTAACACCACATTTCAAAAGCCTCTATTCTCTTCCTGTCCGCACTGCTTATCGTCCATGTTTCACTCCCGTACAAGGCAACACTCCACACAAATGCCTTCAGAAAAGACTTCCTTGCCCTTAAATTAATATTCGATGTTAGCAAATTTCTCTTTTTCAAAAATGCTTTTCTTCCCATTGCCATTCTGAGTTTTACATCCTCTGTACTGAGACCATCGCATGTTATTTTACTACCCAAGTAACAAAACTCATGTACCAACTTCATTGTTTCGTTACCTAATCTAATTCCTTCAGCATCGCCTGATTTTCTAAGACCGCATTCCATTATTTTTGTTTTGCTCTTGTTAATGTTCATTTTGTACGCTCTCTTCAACACACTGTCCATTCCATTCAACTGCTCTTCCAGGTCGTTCGCTGTCTCTGACAGAATTACAATGTCATCAGCAAAACGCAATGTTTTTATTTCTTCCCCCTGAACTTTAATCCCTATTCCAAAATTATCCTTGCTTTCCTTCACCGCCTGCTCAATGTACAAATTGAATAACATCGGAGAAAGGCTACAACCCTGTCTTACTCCCTTCCCAACTGATGCTTCCCTTTCATACCCTTCGAGTCTAATAACTGCGGTCTGGCTTTTGTACAAGTTGTAGATAACTCTCCTTTCCCTGTATTTTATCCCTGCTGACTTCAGAATTTGAAAGAGTGTAGTCCAGTCAACATTGTCAAACGCTTTCTCCAAATCTACAAAGGCTAAAAATGTAGGTTTGCCTTTCCTTAATCTATCTTCTAAGATAAGACGTAAGGTAAGTATTGCCTCACGGGTTCCTACGTTCCTCCTGAATCCAAACTAATCTTCCCCTAGGTCAGCTTCTACCAGGTTTTCCATTCTCCTGTAGATAATTCGTGTTAAAATTTTGCAACCATGACTTATCAAACTGATGGTTCTGTAATTTTCACACCTGTCTGCACCTGATTTCTTTGGAATGGGGATTATTACATTTTTCTTAAAGTCTGAGGGTATTTCGCCTGTCTCATACATCCTACACACCAGTTCAAATATTTTTGTCATGGCTGGCTCTCCCAGAGACTTTAGTAGCTCTGAGGGTATGTCATCTACTTCTGGGGCCTTGTCCCGACCTAGGTCTTTCAGGGCTCTGTCAAATTCATCTCTCAGTATAATGTCTCCTATTTCATCTCGTTCTACTTCCTCTTCCCTTCCTACAACATCGTCTCTAAGTTCATTTCCTTTGTAGAGCTGTTCTATGTACTCTTTCCACCTTTCAGCTTTCCCTTCTTTGCTGAGAACTGGTTTCCCATCCGAGTTCTTGATATTCGTAGAGTTGCTTTTCTTTTCCCCAAATGTCTCTTTTATTTTCCTGTAAGCAGTATCTACTTTTCCCCTTCTTATACATTCTTCTACAGATTTGCATTTGGCTTCTAGCCACTCCTGCTTAGCCATTTTGCACTTCCTGTCAATCTCATTTTTTAGTCGTCTGTACTCCATTTTACCTGTTTCATTTATGCATTTTTATATTTTCTCCTTTCATCTATTAAATTTAGTATTTCCTGTGATACCCATGGATTTTTTGTAGGTCTTGACTTTCTACCTATTTTGTCCTCTGCTGCCTTCACTATTTCATCTCTCAATGCTACCCATTCCTCTTCTACTGTTTTATTTCCCCCTGTTTCTGTCAATTGTTGCCTAAATCTCCCTCTGAAATTCTCCAGAACTTCACTTTCCTTCAATTTATCCAGGTCCCATCTCCTTATTTTCCTACCTTTCTGCAGTTTTTTCAGCTTCAGCCTACAGTTCATGACTAACAAGTTATGGTCAGAGTCTATATCTGCCCCTGGGTATGTCCTGCAGTTTGTAACCTGGTTCCGGTACCTATGCCTTACCATTATAAAATCTATCTGATACCTTCCGGTGTCTCCTGGTCTCTTCCATGTATACAACCTTCTTTTGTGATTCTTAAACCACGTGTTTGTTACGATTAAATCATGTTCCGTGCAAAATTCTACCAGGCGACTTCCTCTTTCATTCCTCCTGCCCAGTCCATATTCACCTATTATTTTTCCTTCTCTTCCTTTTCCTACTACCGAATTCCAGTCTCCCATTACAATTAAGTTTTCCTCTCTCTTAACTGCCTGAATAATTTCCTTTAGCTGCTCATATATTTCTTCGATCTCCTCATCATCGGCAGAGCTAGTTGGCATATAAACCTGTACTACTGTTGTCGGTGTTGGCTTCGTATCTATCTTGACAATGATAATGCGATCACTGTGCTGCTCGTAGTAGTTTACCCGCATTCCTATTTTCTTATTCATTATTAGTCCTATAGTACGTTACCAAAAATTCATTGTTTTCACCCTTTATAATTTTCTCCACTTGATTATATAATTTGTTACTATGCCACTTGCGTGTGACTGTTCATCGTATGGCTGTTGTTAGTTTATAGCGAGATATTCTGCTACCTTACGCATTGTCATACCTACACCCGAGGGGGCCACACTGCTGCCCTCCCCACTACCAACAGACACATTGGCAGCAGTCGATAAGGAGACAACTTGTTTCTTTTTGGCGCGCGCAAAACTATCGATCGCATGAGCTCTTGTGGTGTTGGGTAGTAGCTGCTGCGAACTGAGCTCAGCCAACACCACCTAGAAGACAAGGCCTCACAGCTGGCCGTGCCTACGTCACACCTAAGGCTAAGGCTAGACGGGCGTTTCTCTACTGCAACTTCGTGCGTTAAAAACGCAAGAAATATAGGTTCAGTGTTGTAGCATAGGACGTGGCTACACGGTGCGGTAGGGTACAGAAAATAAACGCACACAGGCGCGTTCTCAAGGTCGTGCCGCAGACGGATAGGCCTGGCGCATTTTCTTGCGTCCAACGCAGTACGCGTTAACGGCTGCACGTGCGTTAAAAAAACGCAGTGTAGCCCGACACTCACAATGGAGTTTATTGACAGTGAAGTGCTTATAATGGAGGTGGAAAAGCAGATATGTTTATACGACGTTTGCGACACAGATATTCGAAATACAATGATCGAAAGGAACATCCAGTCGCTAAATATCTGGAAAAAGAGTATTTGTTTTATCATTTTAGTTTTCGCGCCTCTGTGAGATATTAATTGCAGCAAAAGGCATATTATGCCTTTATATATTATTATTATTATTGAAACTTCCTGGCAGATTAAAATTGTGTGCCGGAACCGGGACTCGAACCTGGGACCTTTGCCTTTCGCGGGCAAGCGCTCTACCGACTGAGCTACCCCGACACGACTCACGATGCCGCCTCACAACTTTACTTCCGCCAGTACCTCGCCTCCTACTTTCCAAACTTCACAGAAGCTCTCTTGCAAACACGCAAGACTAGCACTCCTGGAAGAAAGGATATGGTGGAGACATGGCTTAGCCACAGCCTAAGGGATGTTTCCAGAATGAAACTTTCACTCTGCAGCGGAGTGTGCGCTGATATGAAACTTCCTGGCAGATTAAAATTGTGTGCCGGAACCGGGACTCGAAGCTGGGACCTTTGCCTTTCATATCAGCGCACACTCCGCTGCAGAGTGAAAGTTTCATTCTGGAAACATCCCTTAGGTTGTGGCTAAGCCATGTCTCCACCATATCCTTTCTTCCAGGAGTGCTAGTCTTGCGTGTTTGCAAGAGAGCTTCTGTGAAGTTTGGAAAGTAGGAGGCGAGGTACTGGCGGAAGTAAAGTTGTGAGGCGGCATCGTGAGTCGTGTCGGGGTAGCTCAGTCGGTAGAGCGCTTGCCCGAGAAAGGCAAAGGTCCCAGGTTCGAGTCCCGGTTCCGGCACACAATTTTAATCTGCCAGGAAGTTTCATATCAGCGCACACTCCGCTGCAGAGTGAAAGTTTCATTCTGGAAACATCCCTTAGGCTGTGGCTAAGCCATGTCTCCACCATATCCTTTCTTCCAGGAGTGCTAGTCTTGCGTGTTTGCAAGAGAGTTTCTGTGAAGTTTGGAAAGTAGGAGGCGGGGTACTGGCGGAAGTAAAGTTGTGAGGCGGCATCGTGAGTCGTGTCGGGGTAGCTCAGTCGGTAGAGCGCTTGCCCGCGAAAGGCAAAGGTCCCAGGTTCGAGTCCCGGTTCCGGCACACAATTTTAATCTGCCAGGAAGTTTCATATCAGCGCACACTCCGCTGCAGAGTGAAAGTTTCATTCTCGATTATTATTATTATTATTATTATTATTATTATTATATATTATTATTTACAGTACTAACTAACATGACAAATTAGATATTAAAATTTAAGTTATGCAGTTATTACAAACGTATCATAATCATCCTACACACAATGCCCTATCCAAAATATGCCCTCTCACAACCATTCTAATTCCAATACGTGTATGCAGCCCACAGAATTATCGATTTTCCAATGTTAAGTGAAACAACTGAATCCGAAGAGTCATCAGTGTTCTATTTCGATGTGTCATAATTATACATTTGAATTGTACTGTCGGTATCTCAGGTTTTATTTGGGAAATTTGTTAAATTTTCTTGTAATTTATATAATAAATAGCAGTACATCATCATCATCATCATCATCATTAGAGACTGATTATGCCTTTCAGCGTTCAGTCTGGAGCAACGTACCTCTAATAAAATTCCTCCATGATGCCCTATTCAATGCTAACATTGATGCCTCGTCTGATGTTATGCCTTTTACTTCAAAATCATTCTGCGCCGAATCTAAGTACTTTCTTCTTGGTCTACCTCGACTCCTCTTACCCTCCGCTGCCGAGCTCATGAGTCTCTTAGGTAACATTGCTTCTCCCATGTGTGTAACATGACCCCACCATCTCAGTCTGTTAGCTCTAACTGCTTCATCTATGGTGTTCATTCCCAGCTTTTCTTTGATTTCCTCATTGTGAACGCCCTCCTGCCATTGTTCCCATCTATTAGTACTTGCTACTTTCATATCTGTAACCTCTACCTTATGAATAAGGTAACCTGTATCCACCCAACTTTCACTCCCATACAACAAAGTTGGTCGAAAGATAGAGCGGTGCACTGCTAACTTAGTCTTGGTGCTTACTTCCTTCTTGCAGTACAGTATGACAAATTATTATCATCAGCATTTTATATGAATAACACTTTCCTTAATGTTACTGATAGCTTTTCTTCAGCTCCTATACTATCTCACATATTGGTATCTTTGCGTGCAAGTTTTTCATTTACTTTACAAAGGAGATAATCAAATGATTGTATTGACATACGATAATAACCAAAAAACAAGGTTGGATACTTTTTCAGTCCCTCGTGTACATTTACGAACTTCCTTTTGCCACCAATAACGTAATAATTGCTGTTGATGTTATGCTCAGATCTGTTGGTTGATGGTTTTTGGAAGGGACTAAACAGCGACGGTTATCAGTCTGCTCAGATCTGTCATTGTATTTCTGAGCTCTCGACGCGCGTACTTCACTCCTGTCGGCACAGGGGACCGTACTACAAAGGAAACTGCGTTAACAATACTTCCGTGTAGCCGGCTTGCCGCCAAACCTACGACATTTTACCGCACAAAACGTTGCGTCGGTGTAGCCGGGTGTCTGTGGTAGAAATCGCTGCGGTGAAAAAACGCACAATGCTGCGGTTAAAAATCGCCCGTCTAGCCCCAGCCTAAGGGCTGCGAGCGTTAGCTGACTGGCCTGGCCGCTACGAGGCGGTGGGCGTGCCCCAGAGGCCGGACAGTCAGCCGGCGACCGCGGTATTTAGGTGTGACGTAGGCACGGCCAACTGAGAGGTCTTGTCTTCTAGGTGGTGTTGGCTCAGCACCGGTCAGTCGAAAAGTAGTGTTACCGGAATGCGAGCACTAAACGGAAGTAGACAGTTTGTGGAATAAGGAAGTCGTATCGACTCAAGAGCCATGGACGAAAAGCTGAAATGATTAAGGCGAGCGCTGGCGATATGCCTAAAATCCGGGTTCGAATCTAGGCGCGGCAAAAATTTTCATATATAAGAATCAGTTGCACAGCTGATGTCGAATTATCTTTGTAACTGCGGAAACATTTCTTGTGTTGCACACTTTTTTAGTTCGCGGCAGTGTCTGTTTCCTTTAGACAAGCAGGCATATCTGAATGACATGGCGTAGTACTAAGTCGTCAAATACAGACACTTGAAACTGCATCTCAAAATTGAAAAAAAATACTGTATCACTAAAAGAGCATCGTCTTCCCTCCAAGATTCCCATTTGAGTTCACAAAAAGCCTTCGTAGCAATGTTGATGGAATCCACTAGCAGAGCCGTGCAGCGCGCTACTTTTACCCGCCCGAGCTCTCCTGCGTCCGGCCGCTGCGCTCTGCTGCCCGCACCGCGGGTAGTGGAGACCCACTGCACCGCCTATAGCACAGAGCGAGCGAGCCGCTCACTCCGCATTCTTAAGACTACTTAGGAGTTGGTAGGTAATCGACAACCGTCGCAAAGTGTGCCAGATGCTCGAGCTCTTCATCGACGTCAGCGTTGCTCAGAGTCATAGGAACCTTCTTGAGGATGGCCTTCAAGGTCTCAGTAGGAAAGGTATACGTGCGGATACCTTTCTTTCCTTGCATGTCCGAAACCATGCTATGTTCTTCAAGAGACGAGAGAGTTCGTTTGAAAGTATCTTCTCCCGTCTACTTGAGAGTGAAGGTTTGCCTGCAGGTGACTTTCAGCCAGCGGCGGAGATCCTTGTATGAGTCGGCATAATGAAGAACAATTGGTGGAACTCTACGATGAGGTGCTCCAGCCGGCCGTTGCGATGCATCTTGTTGAGAGTAGTCTTCAGCCTGTGCGTCCATGACTTCGTCTGAACTTCGTTGTTGCTTCTCCCGCCCGTCCTGTTGATCCGTCAGGGATGACATCGCTTCATTCAATGGGGATCCCACGCCTTCTAACGCCTGGAAGCGGTTGGAAACATCAAGCTACCTTGCAACAATTTGTTGCTTCGGTCGCGTTTGCTTCTTCTTCGGTGGTTGTTGAAATCGTTCTTCCGATTTGAGGATGGCCTTCAAGGTCTCGCCGCCCCTCAGAAGATCGGATGCGGTCTGCTCTTCTTGCTTGCGTCGTTCCACTTCTTCGTGACGATCGCGTCGTTGTACCTTCCTCAGTGGCTCGTTCTTCAAAGTGCTGGTCCGAAGCGTAGTCCATCTCGTAGTCCGGTGGCAGCTCTGGAGCAGGGGTACTATTGCTTCCCCTGCCCCAGGTCGGGTCATCGTAGGCGCAGCAACCGACGCTGAGGCGGCCGGCAGGGCAAACCCCTCCTATCCGCGGCCGGCCCCCACATGCACCGAGTCAGCAGCGCGCACACTCCTACATCCACTTCGGTCGGCATTCCTGCCGCTACTGGTGAGCGACACAGTTACGCCGTCGAGTGCCGACACTCGCCGGCCGAGCGAGTACCCGCCGGGCTACAGGCGGCACTGCAAGACGTGGAATGCAGCGCTGCACAGACAGTTCTGCGCAAGACGTATTAATCAGGCATCTCGCACATTTTTGATTACCTACATAGCAGTTTATACGTTATCGTTATGTCTGAAATAAACAGCGAACAGGACAGGTAATTGCAATGTGCAAGGAGTAGACGATCCGAGCAAGAAAAAAAGACGTTTCCAGGAAACTCGCGGAGGGAATCTACATTCGTTTACAGAATCGGACGTTTCCTGTCTGCTTTTACTAGCGCATTACTTGCGCATTACTGCGCAAGTGTTTTTTTTTTTTCTCGCAACCGATTGTGCACTAACAATTCAGTTTATCGGACCAAACTGCGTGGTCATCAGTCCGTAACTTACAAACTACTGAAACCTAGGTAAAGTAACCTAAGGACAAACACACACACGCCGCGGTGGAGTAGCCAAGCGGTCTAAAGCACCTCGCTGCGGAGCGCGCGGTTGCTCGCCGTGGAGGTTCGAGTCCTCCCTGGGGCATGGCTGTGTGTGTTTGTCCGTATGTTAGTTTATCTAGGTTTAAGTAGTTTGTAAGCTACGGACTGATGACCACGCAGTTTGGTCCGATAGATTTACAGACATTTGAACAAACACTCACACCCATGCCCCAGGGAGGAGTCGAACCTCCACGGCGAGCAACGGCGCGCTCCGCAGCGAGACGCACTAACAATTCAGTCAGTGAGGAAAAATTACAAGTGTTTTCTAGATACAATGTCACCTCTGTAATAGTGGTGACTCCCTCTGGATTTCAGCTCCCCCAGCCAAAGGGAAAAGGGGAAAAATGAAACAATCCACACGCCTGTATCGAAGGACAGTAATTAGTTTACTTCCCTTGGAGTGGTTTAGCGTAAGCTGAACCTTCGAAGATTGTAACAGTTAATCGTTTCTTATGACCTCGATAGCAACTGAACGTAACAACCCAATCTTTCTTTTTTCTTATAGCAAGGATACATCAAGCAGTTTAGCGAAATATCCACAAGAACGCTGTTCGAACACGCTCTGAGTACATATACTTGCTATCGCGGCACGGATGCTGCTCATTAACTCGCAATTACTCGTGAAATGTGCCAACTCTATTTCACTCGCGGCAATGAATGTTCTAAAATGCATAGGTCAGTAAGCTGTCCGCTATCTAACTTTTTCAATACACGATTTGGAAATGAAGTGCACATGCTTCACAACTAGCGTCATTTTAAAAAGACAGTTACGAATTATGAAATGTTGAATGCTTTATTAGAATGCTAAGTTGCTGTACTATCACAAGTCCAAAAATCAGACTTTTTAGCCCCATAGTTTCTTCAGAATCGAGTGAGAAGCATTATGAAACTAAAAACTCATACGCAATGAAAAAAATCGCACTGACGTGTTTTACGGCCCACTTTAGATTTGTAGTTTTATACGTTTTTGCAGACATTTTGGACCAAAATAATAATCTAAATAATAATAAATTAATTAATAAGAGTGTCTGAAACCCTTTTAGGGGAAAAAATTTAGGTAGTGGCGGGTTTCTAACCACCGACCTTTCCCATCGCAATTCAGCACCTTTCCCACTGCACTACGGCTATAAATCGAATAGTATTGATGGCCGTTATTAACTGATGTTAATATGGCATTTGTAGACATTAGATTATCATTTATCGTACGAAGAACGATGTGTTTTTGTTAATTCCTCAGTGTGTCGTTGCTTTGAAATGACAACCTGTAAGTTACAATAAGAAAATCATCAAATACGCGAAGAATGTCACGTGACATCTCCGAACGGCTGGTTTTCGTTAATTCAATGGAGGGTGTCAAATCTCCTTTATTTTTGCAAATATGTCTGAAACGATACGAGATATGAAAGAAACATGAGGAAGATAAGTTGTAGAGAATTTTCTCCTCTACCAATTAGGTAATTCAATTTTCGTGTCAGATGAACGGTTCGTTTGCAATTACAATTACATTACAAACGGCTTTTTTTGGTTTTACTACCGTATTTTTTGTCCGAAAAATTTGAAAAAGGGAGGTTCTGGTCTCTGGTGGCCTACAATCATGTCTGTAAGATTTGGTGCTGTTCGGTTGAACGGTTCGTCTTAAAAACAGGGAACACGTTACGGACAGACAGACAGACATCCCAAAATCACCGTTATTTTTGCAAATATCTTTGAAACGCTACGAGATATGAAAAAAAAAAAAAAAAAAAAAAAAAAAAAAACATAAGAGAACAAAGTTGTAGAGAATTTTCTCTTATACAAATTCGGTTATTCAATTTTCGTGTCATATGAATAGTTAAGCCGTTATTTTCATTTAAATTTCGAGCTGTCAAAAGACGATCGCAAAGGCCCACTTTTAGTGTTACTACCGCAACCTAAAGTGGGCCAATTAGACATTTTATTTTTTCACATGCGATGTAGGGAAAAACCAAGTCCATAAACCGATATGGGATGGTGATATGTACCGTAAACAGCTTTTACAGCGTGAAAATCGGAATAGTGTATTTCCCGGTAAGAGTGTAGGCGGCTGGCGGGCGCTAGCAGCAGAGCGCCGGGCGGTGGGAGGGTAGGCGGGCATGCGCGCTGCCCGGCGCCGTCCGCTGCGGCTCGTGCCTGCAGGCCGGGCAGCGCGTGGCCAAGCCAACACCACCTAGACAGAAGGTCGCGGCGCTCTCGTGTGACGTCAGCCAGAGTAGGTTGCTCGCGCATAGCTGGCTGGGTAGCCGCTGGGGCACGGCCCACTATGCCGAAGCAGCGAGCCAGTCAGCTATGCGCGCGCAACCTACTCTGCCTGACGTCACACGAGAGCGCCGCGGCCTTCTCTCCACGTGGTGATGCGCAGGCCTGCTGCACGTCTCTGTCTGCTAGTGACAACTCTAGCGGCTCGCTTCTAATGTGTTCCTTTAATTGCTACTTGGTGTCGATACCGAATACTCTAGCAGTGCAATGTTCATTTCGACAAGATCCACACCTCCAATTACTTTCTAAATGATTTTGTTATGTCTTAGCTACATTTCTTTGTTTCGTGTATGGTTGCACAATTTCGACTGTAGGCCATTTTCAAGCATCCAAACAGGGAACCATTATTCATTAGATGTATCATTATCACTCACGAATTGTACATGAGAAAAAATCGTATCCCAAGGTCTAGGAGGAGGTTAGAACCAACTCCACCTAGACACAAGGCCTGTGCGCTGCCTGCCAAGAGTAGTCATAACACAAGCAAACTATTTGCCGTATGTAGCGTTGTGATGAGTTTGGGAATACGTACACGCTGCAGAGAGTATTTCAAAATGTTCAAATGTTCAAATGTTTGTAAAGCTTATGGGACTTAACTACGGGGTCATCAGTCCCTAAACTTACAAACTACTTATGAACTACTTACGAACTAGGACGGCACAAATATCAATGCCCGAGGGGGGTTTCGAATCCCCGACCGTAGTGGCCGTGCAGACAGTGACTGAAGCGCCTCAGTCCCCTAGGCCACCGCGGCCGGCTTCAAAATGTTCTTAACGTTATTTATGTGATTCTCCGTGCAGATGTTAGCTGGTATGAGACAAAATTGTTAATATGAATCGCCTGATTCCGATATCGGTAAGATATATTACTAATAGCTCATAAATATGTTATACCAACACAAATTAGTCTGTGAATCACATAAATAACATGTAGAACAATCTGAAACACACTGTGCAAATAGTATGTACTCCCAAACTCATCACAACGCGACGTAAGACAAATAGTTTGCTCGTATTATGACTACTCTTGGCAGGCAGCGCACAGGCCTTCTATCTAGGTGGCGCTGTTAGAACTCGGTTTGTAGACTTAACATTAATGGTTTGTTAGTAACAATAGCTTCTTTATCAGTATAGTTAATAATCCAGCACCTGTTGCTGACTAGAGTTTCAGATATTTTACGCCAGAGAGATAATACGCAATAAAATGTTCTTAAGATACTAGCAAAATAGTTAAGAATATAAATATAGCAGGCGATGGCTCAGTCTGATCACTTGATGCGTTTAACATCTCTATATCTCTTCCTTCTCTCTGTTCCCTGTATTCCCTCCTTCTCATCCCAGCTCCTTCCACTCCCTCCCGAGCGTTCCCAGGCGCCTAGCTGCGGAGCGCGCCGCTGCTCGCCGTCGGAGGTTCCAGTCCTCCCTCGGCCATAGGTGTATTTGTTGTCCTTAGCATAAGTTAGTATAAGTAGTTTATAAGCCTAGGGACCGATGACCAGAGTAGTTAAGTCCCACACTTTCACAAACATTTGAACATATTTTTGAGTTGTTGGGGACTAGACCTCACCCGTAGTTTTTCCCTACCTGTCGTAAGCTGTAGATCAAACAAGTGTCATAAAAAGTAAAACTTTTATGTTGGTCAGTCACTTGTAGAGGTTATGTCAAGACTGATTCACGTTTGGAACTTAATTGATAGCTGCTGAGGAAAGTCACTCAAAATCTAAACGGGCAAACGTATAGGAACTGAACCTGAGCTGCATAAAAAGGCGTCCTGTTCGCTGTGCACTACCCTACCATAAGTCCCAATATGTAGCTGAATGATGTATCCGAGTTATTGATTTTATAGCGTCTTCCGCAGCATAATGAATTCTTACGCTTGTGAGCCATTAAACATTTATGTAACCGGTCAGCCGTAGTGGAGTGGCTGAGCGCTCTAAGGCGCCTTTCTGCGGAGCGCCCGGTTGCTCGCCGTCGAAGGTTCGAGTCCTCCATTGGGCTTAGGTGTGTGTATGTTGTCCTTAGCGTAAGTTAGTTTAAGTAGTTTTTAAGCCTAGGGATTAATAACCGTTGCTGTTAAGTCCCTTAGATTTACAAATATTTGAACACTTTTTCGAAACCGGTCACCTTATCTATATATATAAAAATGAATATTTGTCTGTATGTCCTCTATGTGTTAATAAACCATTCATTAGATTGCAATGATACTTTGGTGAACTGTCCACCTTACGCCCACGAAGGTTTCTGGCCGAAAAACAAAAGAGCACGTCGTAATAGCTCAGGAAATATGACGTCATTAATAATGAGAGGCCACCGCGTGAGAATACCCAGATTTATGCGTCAATTATTGGAAAATGGGAGTAGTTAGGGACCTAAACAAAGTTTGCAAGTAATTTCGGACGTTTATGGAGCGTTTTGTAACTGACCCCTCCTCCCCACAATATGATGAAACGAAAAGAAGTCTACCGCTCACAATAGTTTCGCTGTAGATGCCGTAAAACTGTTGTATCAGGCATCATGACCTTGTATCAAATAAAGTTAGCATTACAGATTTGAATGTTACTATTTACTTTTGTTTGCAAGTCTCCCTTAATCCTCTTGCACCCCAAATTAAGCAATTTGTTTTCTTAATCTCTATCTATATAAAAGTGAAAGGACGCTCACTCACTCACTGACTAAACACGAAATCTCGAAAACAACTTCACCTATGAACCTGGCATTTGGTAGGAATATAGTTTATAAGTAGAAAACGTCAACTAAGAAAGTATTTTGTCATAAGTGCATGGCGAAGCATAAGTATCCTAAAGACCCACGAAATCTACAATTTCATTTCGATCATCACGAAATTTCGCACGCTTGACCTTCAAAACAAGAGGAAGGTCACCGTCTATCTTGAGTTTCATACGGTGCATGGGGGAGGGTACTTTGCAACATAAAAGTGGATCCCTAAATACCTCGGTCGCGCCTTAACTTGAGAACGGCTCGACCGATTTCACAGATCCTTCTTTTGTTGTTTACGTTATTCTCAGAACAAGGGTTATATGAAATGAAACTGGAATATTTGAGAACAACAAAGTACGTTTTTCAATGTGACCCTGCGTTTCTATTGCATAGAAATCTATAGTTTTGTTCCGATATTGATAAAATTTTGCACACTCTACCATAAAACAAGAGGAATGTCACTGTCTGTATAAAATTTCATTCGGTGTTTGGTCGATGGTACTTAACTTACGGAATTTTACAAAATGCATAGTTTTGCTCCAATACTTACGAATTTTTGCACCCGTGACCTTTAAACCAAGAGGAAGATCACTGGGTACATAAATGTTTGCATGGTTCATGACAGAGGGTGCCTCGTAGTAAACTTTGCCGAGAGAGGGAAAGCACAGCTAGTTATTAAATAAAGTGTATTACTTTTTTGCGAACTAGACTGATATTTTCATATTAAAAATAATAATTGACTGTCTAATGAATTAAGCACTGTCTCGCTGCATGTGTAAATAGCCTTGTCACTATCAGAAACATTGTTATTTGTTGTCAGAGTGTTATAAAGCCGCTTGTTATTATCTTTTCTAAAATTCTTGAAAATGATGGTAAAAGTAAACGTGGATGGAAGTTGGGTAGTATACCTGTGCCTCATTTCTCGTTCTGTTGCTTACGTTCAGGACATTTTAGCCAATTAGGAAACGTGCTAGTGATATATTCAAGCCAGAAAAGTAAACCTTGACACTTTATTTTATGGCCAACTACTTTGCCTGGTACAGCGTGGGTCAATTCAATTTCTGATCTTTTTTGTAATAACTAGTATTGACTATACAATGGAAGCACCTACTGATCTTGACAGTCTTATCCTATCTACCATATGTAGCTGGATGATGTATCCGAGTTATTGATTTTATAGTGTCTTCCATAGCATAATGAATTCTTACGCTTCTGATCCATGGAACATTTATATAACCAAAGATCGAAACTGGTCAGCGGCAGTGGAGTGGCAGAGCTCTACAAAGCACCTTGCTTCAGTAACTGATATAAAATTTTTGCAACACTGCAGCAAGAGAAGAACTACCACACACGTTTGGTTCATGGAACACATCATGATTTACAAAAAGACTACAATGTCAAAAAGAAGGATTAGAGTCAGCAGATAAACAGGCCCTGGATTCCCTGTCTGCAGTGAACGCCGGTTGCACGTGATAGAGGATAACCACCGCGGCAGCGACCAGAGAAGGCCCCAGACACGGCAGGTAACTGTTATCTCCGGCCGTGGGCGTGTCGCCAGATGGCAGACCTTGCTTGACCTGGTGTGGCGCACGCTAACAACTTTGTGCTATTCCTGCATAGGGAGTGACAACGGACGGTTTACTTTAGAACCGGCAGTCGCTGAGTCGGCTCGCTCCTGAGCGCGAACGGACACGTGGGCGGCCCGGCATGTGGTCGTTGCCAGCTGACGCGGTATCTTCTCTTTTCAGGCAGGTCTCTCCTTCAACCTCCACTTCCGGGCTGGGGGATGCAGCGTGCGTCTCCCCTGCTGGGGAGGCGACTGCGGGAGCTGTAGCCACGAAAATTCGCCGCCGCCGCAGATTACACACTTCGGCGCAGCGTCGCTCTTCTTCGTGTATGCTCGTGTACGGCGCGCGGGATCAAACTTCATCCACGGCACGTCTTCTTTGCAGTATTTGGCAACGGGGTCAAATTTTTGACATCGAAAGAACTACCTGCTCCTTCCTATTCTTCTTTCAGCTCTCCCAATAGGCATTGCCTGCCAGGTCGCTCACCTCGGCTGCCAGGTGCCCCAAAATAGTGGCGAGGAAGCCTTTACCTCCACTTCTGCGCCGATAAATGAAGGACAAGCGGCATGCTATTTGCAGTGAGTCCAGCTGCAGAATGACCTCGGTGGCGACCTCGGTTCCAGCCCACCGTCGCTTTGTACGATGAATCCTTGGCAATGGCTGATGAAACATCGGAATACCTCAAAATAACTATCGGCTGAAGATCCTGAGATGAATGACAACAAATGTCACGCCACGCAAAGAATAGGTATTGTTCAACGAAAATTTGATGTGACACTAGGGCACAATGTAACACAAACCAGTGCACACTGGTTTACATCTCAGCGCATAGTGTTTCCACTCATCATTCCAGGTATTGAATGGCTTTAAATATATTAAAATATATCCCAACATCTGTTTGGGACGACGATCACTTGGTGGCCGAGAGGACTCAGGCACGCCAGTCACGGTCCGCGCGGCCACTACGGTCGGGGGTTCGAATCCCCCCCTCGGGCATGGATATTTGTGCCGTCCTTAGTATAGGGTAGTTGATAAGTAGTTTGTAAGTTTAGGGACTGATGACCCCGTAGTTAAGTCCCATAAGCTCTACAAACATTTGACCATTTTGACGATCACTTGGATTCCGAGATTAACCATCTGGAGTAGGCGATTCGAGGTAGTGGATGTGGGGTTCAATACACAATGTTAAGGCCATCCCTTTATGCGCTGCAAAGTAGGTAATCTTGTATAAAGTCCTGTGACACTTGTTTGTGGGAGAGCCCGAAGATTTGCAGATTTGGCATGTTAGTATTGACGGGGTGGCCGGATGCCCTTCCTGCCGCCACCCCCTTCCCTCCGAGAGGAAATGTGTACCCCAAATGTCTGTGTATAGTGTTATAAGTGTGAAAGTGTTATGAAATGTTTGCGAATCATGTAACTGAGGCGGGACTTGGGTACCAGCCCGGTATTCACCTAGGGGGATGTGCAAAACCGCCTAAAAACCACATCCAGGCTGGCTGGCACTCCGACCCCCTTCGTTAATCAAATGTTCAAATGTTTGTAAGGCTTATGGGACTTAACTACGGGGTCATCAGTCCCTAAACTCACAAACTACTTATGAACTACTTACGAACTAGAACGGCACAAATATCCATGCCCGAGGGGGGATTCGAACCCCCGACCGTAGTGGCCGCGCAGACCGTGACTGGAGCGCCTCAGTCTCCTCGGCCACCGCGGCCGGCTTTCGTTAATCCGCCGGGCGTATTCGAGCCGGGGCAGTACGCCTTCCCGTCTCGGTAAACGGTGCGTTAGACCACACGGCTAACCGAGCGGGTTGGGAGATCCCGAAGATCCAGCCGCCTAATTTTGAAGGTTTTTCTCTCCTTCGAGATCAGTAGCACCTTTATTTCGCTATGTGTGAGAGTTCTGTGTGTTCGCAACAAGATCATTCAGTAATCGTGAGCCGCGGCGGAGTGGCCGAGCGCATTGAGGCGCCATGCTGCGATGCGCAAGGCCGTACCCCGTCGGGGGTTCGAATCCCCCTCGGGCATGGGTGTTTGTGCTGTCTTTAGTATAAGGTAGATCATAAGTAGTTTGTAAGATTAGGGACTGATGACCCAAGTCCCACAAGCTTAACAAACATTTGAACATTTATTTTTATTTTTATTTTTAGTAATCGTGAAAGCGTTACGGAGAAGATCGATAAACTCCAGTGGAAGACTCTGCAAGAGAGACGCTCTGTAGCTCGGTACGGGCTTTTGTCGAAGTTTCGAGAACATACCCTTACCGAGGAGTGTAGCAGTATATTGCTCCCTCCTAGGTATATGTCGCAAAGAGATGAAGGAGATAAAATCAGAGAGATTAGAGCCCACACAGAGGAATACCGGCAATATTTCTTTCCTCGAACAATAAAAGACTGGAATAGGAGGGAGAACCGATAATGGTACTCAAGGGATCCTCCGCCACACGTCGTCAGGTGGCTTGCGGAGTATGGATGCAGATGTAGATGAGTGTATCTGATTAGTATACTTAATTTGATGGATGTATTAGGGTTGTGGTAGGTAATAATAGAGGCCTGGTGCCATTAAATAGTCTACACCTCCACCGAGAGGCTTGACACTGAATCGGCGGCACTGTAAAGAGGAATAGTTACGATCGAAAAGTTTTGAATGGGTACGTAGTACAGCTTAAAACCATGTTCTGATACATCCCCCCCTTTTTGTTTTCCTTTTTTCTTTTTATAAACGTCGCTTACTTTGTTAGGTTTCGAGATATATGGAAAAAACATCGTTACAAGCTCTTAGGGGATTATCTGCAATTCGTTTAAGTTCACTTTCCAAAATTATCTGTTTACTGATTGTGTAAGTAAAAAATTTATATAATTAATTGAAATTATTTTGAGAGATATTTAGAGATTTTTTAAAAAAAAGGAAAAAACAGCCTTTCTTAAATTTGGTCTTCTCAGGGGATCGACCTATAGTAACGGTTTTAGGCTTATTCCTTCGTGAAGAGTTGTATTACCACAAAATTAATTGATATTTATTTTTTTAACTGTAAGAACTAAAAAAGTCTTCAAAGACATGGAATTTTTACGGGGTGTGTTTTTAACTTTTTTTTTTTTTTTTTTTTTTACAGGCAATAAGATTCTTCTGGACATTGGACCGCAGTGTCAATATTTTAAATTACACCGACGTTTCTGACACTGTTGCAAGCGGCCTTCTCCTGCCTGTCGTGTTTACTGTTAGCCTCAATTTCTATGTTATGCAAATAAAGTTTAAAGAAATGAATTGCTAACATTTTTTCACGAATAAAATGATACAACGTTGTTTTACGATATTCTGCAGCCAAAGAACTTTTTTGCGTTAAAAATAACCGGGGCAAGGTTATAATCTTAATGGAATATTGACACTGAGAAGAAGCAAGGAAATGCGGTATCCTTGCGAGAGTGCTTTCCCCGCTTTTGAAGACATCAAATCAAATGTTAGTAAATCTATGGGACCAAACTACAGTTGTCATCAGTCCATAGGCTTACACACTACTTAAACTAACTCACACCAAGGACAACACACACAACCATGCTCCAGGGAGCGGCCGCTCGGCTTGGACACACACACACATATATGTGTGTGTGTGTGTGTCTGTGTGTGTGTCTGATTCTGAAGTTGTTATTCTTTCATTTTCACAGAATATATGATATCAACTGCGAATGGGCAAAGCTGAAAATGTGTACCCATCCGGGATTCGAACCCGGTCTCCCGGTTTCTAGGCAGTTGCGCTGACCACTGCACCACCGGGGACACAGTGGTCACAGCACTGATCTGCGGTGCATCTGGCACCAGACATAAAGGTGATAAACGCCGACCAGTCACAAATCGTCTACGGCTTGTAAATAGTCACTTCAAGAGCAGCCACTGCAGTCAGTTGTTCCCGACAACAACAACAACGACGACCATGACAACGACGATGAAAGATTGTACACGTAGTTAATGTGACAAGTAAATCACCAGTGTTGTGATTTATCGTCTAGTACATGATTAGAGGATTAGCGAGTAAATGTAAACTCCTAATCGGAGAAAGGAACCACGCAAGAGAGGCCTTAATTGATGTCGGTATACGATTAATAACAAAAAATATGTGTGGACCGACAGGCTTCCGTGCTTCCGTCCTCATGGGAGTGAATTCAGTACGCCGGCGTTACAGCAGTGACCGGTTTCCTATCGTGCGCAAATTTTCAGGTGCCACCGACAAACTGTAAAGCTAACGCTTAAAGTTATTCGTATTTCTTATATAAAACACAGTGTGTACTTACAACGGCGGGGATTAAAAGTTTGTGCCGGACTTGGATTTCCCGCTTGCGGCCAGCGGTCGCTCTCACCATTAGGATATCCGGACACACTCCTGTCCTGCCCAAATTCTCAACCTACCACGTTGTACTATTGCTATGTCCCCCGTCCATTCTTCCTCTTACTCGCATTTATCTGTATTCTCCCAAATATTAGGACGTTGTACAACTGAACTGAAAACGTCACCTGATTGTCGAGGCAATTATATCTTTGTATGCCCATCTCTAAGGAAGATGGAGAGGGTCGTCGGCTGTACTGTTACGGTAAAAGACTGAAATCCTTGAGCCGTTAAGTTATGGAATTTTATTGCTATCAGTTTTGACACAATACAGTGTCCTTGGTACAAGTTAGTTTAAATAGTTTATAGGTCTAGGGATCAATGACCTCAACACTTTGGTTCCTTCGGGTTTAGGTTTACAAACGTTTGAATATTTTTCACTTACAGTTATATACAGGCTGTTACAAAAAGGTACGGCCAAACTTTTAGGAAACATTCCTCACACACAAAGAAAAAAAATGTTATATGGACATGTGTCCGGAAACGCTTAATTTCCATGTTAGAGCTCATTTTATTACTTCTCTTCAAATCACATTAACCATGGAATGGAAACACACAGCAACAGAACGTACCAGCGTGACTTCAAACACTTTGTTACAGGAAATGTTCAAAATGGCCTCCGTTAGCGAGGATACATGCACCCAACCTCCGTCGCATGGAATCCCTGATGCGCTGATGCACCCCTGGAATGGCGTATTGTATCACAGCCGTCCACAATACGAGCACGAAGAGTCTCTACTTTTGGTACCAGGGTTGCGTAGACAAGAGCTTTCAAATGCCCCCATAACTGAAAGTCAAGAGGGTTGAGGCCAGGAGAGTGTGGAGGCCATGGAATTGGTCCGCCTCTACCAATCCATCGGTCACCGAATCTGTTGTTGAGAAGCGTACGAACACGTTGACTGAAATGTGCAGGAGCTCCATCGTGCATGAACCACATATTGTGTCGTACTTGTAAAGGCACAGTCAGCCGCGGTGGCCGAGGGGATGAGGCGCGTCAGTCACGGTCTGCACGGCCACTACGGTCGGGGGTTCGAATCCCCCCTCGGGCATGGATATTTGTGCCGTCTTTAGTATTAGTTAGTTCATAAGTAGTTTGTAAGTTTAGGGATTGATGACCCCGTCGTTAAGTCCCATAAGCTATACAAACATTTGAACATTTGTAAAGGCACATGTTCTAGCAGCACAGCTAGAGTATCCCGTATGAAATCATGATAACGTGCTCCAGTGAGCGTAGGTGGAAGAACATGAAGCCCAATAAAGACATCACCAACAATCCCTGCTCAACGTTCTCAGGAAATCTGTGCTGATGTCGTGATTGCACAATTGCGTGCGGATTCTCGTCAGCCCACACATGTTGATTGTGAAAATTTACTATTTGATCACGTTGGAATGATGCCTTATCCGTAAATGAAATACTAAAATGAGCTCTAACATGGAAATTAAGCGTTTCCGGACACATGTCCACATAACATATTTTCTTTCTTTGTGTGTGAAGAATGTTTCCTGAAAGCCTGGCCGTACCTCTTTGTAGTACCCTGTATATCGTGGCTGTACTTGCTGACATGTCCAAAAGAACATTCACCATAAATAAACATTTATTGTACTCTTGACATTGCATTGTTTAAATCGTTAAAACGCGGACATGGCGCGTTGTATTTCAAGCAGATTCTAGACCTGCACAATGGATAAGTAAGACCACAGATATTGTGCGAGTACTATAGGACAACAGTAGACTTTGTGTGGCATATTGAAGTTTGGGTTGGGATGGGAGGCGTGCACGGATAGACAAATGATTAAGGCGATCGGGTTCCATTGCGAGTCCGGACAAATTTTAATACGTCATCAACAAAGTGCAGAGGTAATGCTTAATCATAATTATTGAGCAGCTGGGCGAGAAGCAGTTATAAAACAGCGATGGCGGTGTCGGTGTGAAGCGCGGGTCGTTACCTAGGGGGTACAGCGTACGGACATTAGCGGTGCCGTGTGTTTTGCGCCGGCGAGACCTCCCATCGATTCGGTGGTCGGCGGGGCACGTGAGCACATCTTACGCCGCGATTATGCACCCCCGCTGCCGAGAGGGCGACTCCCTCGAGGAAAGGATTCTACGGACTCGTGTGCTGCACTCGCCCGACTTCGCTCGTCTGAAATGATATGCGCATTATCAGATATCTGTAAGCAAGAGTGTGGCCTGGATTTGATCTGTGAGAGGAGATAATTCGGCGGCAGCGTTTACTATTCGTTTTGCGGTGCATAACGAAATAATTTAGACACGTCACTAGAAATAGTCTGGACGCGCGCTACGACTCAGTATCCTTCACATTCTTCACCTTTCTTCACAATAATGATACACCGACAAGTCTTTTATATGTATCATTATCCACATTTCTCAAAAAAACTTCAGAAGAGCTTAGTACGTATATGTAATGACACGACTTGCTACATTATGGTCCTCTGGACGTACACAATGTACTGCTTGCTGTTAATGTTCAGTGAATCTCACATTACACATTATGGAGCATCAGGCTGGTTTACTACGAGGCGCGTCCAGAAAGTTAGTTCCGTTTGGTAATTAAATGAAATTGTACACAGATACAGAAGAAATTTTTATTGCACAAAATTCTATAACTCTTAAACTACTTTTCCACATAACTGCCGAAATTTTATAGGTACCTGTCATAGCGTGCCACAAGTTTTTGCTTGCATTCTTCACAGAAGGTAGCCGCCTGTGTATTCAACCATGTGGCAACAGTTCTTTATCATCGTTGAAGTGTTGACCACCAAGGACAGATTTTAGGTGTACGAAGAGATGAAAGTCGCTAGGAGAGAGGTCCGAGCTGTATGGAGGATGATCAAACAAGTCCCATTGAAATTTCCGTAAGAATTGTTTGGTCACATTCGGTGCCTTCGTCGCTATTCTGTAATAGCTGTGTTGTTTTCATTTAGAAAGGAATCATCACTGATAAATCCAGTTGAAGGTCAGTATTTAGAAAAGACTATATGAGGGAGTCCTTATTTACATAAACGGTTTGGGAGAAAAGCTAAGTAGCTCTCTTAGGTTGTTTGCAGATGACACCGTCATTTACCGTCTAGTAAAATCATCTGTAGATCAAAACCAACTGCAGAACGATCTAAATAAGATATCGCTATGGTGTAAAAATTGGCAAAGAGAAGTGTGAAGTCGTCCACATCAGTACGAAAAGAAATCCGTTAAACTTTCTTTACAAGATAAATCAATCAAAAGTGAAGGCCGTGAAGTCCAATAAATACCTGGGAATTAATATTACTTCAGACAGCATTTTATTGGCAGAACCCTTAAAAAATGCAACAGAAGTACTAAAGAAACTGCATACACTTCGCTTATCCGTCCTTTTTTGGAGTATTGCTATAAAAAAGTTCGAATGTTTGTAAATTTTATGGGACTTAACTGCGTGGTCATCAGTCCGTAAACTTACAAACTAATTATGAACTACATTATACTAAAGACGACACAAACATCCATGCCCGAGGGGGGATTCGAACCCCCGACCGTAGTTGTAGAGCTTATGGGACCTACCTACGTGAAATGTTTGTATAGTCTATGGGACTTAACTACGGGGTCATCAGTCTCTTAACTTAAAAACTACTTATGAACTAACTAAGACTGAGGACGGCACAAATATCCATGTCCCAGGGGGGATTCGAACCCCTGATCTTTGTGCCGTGCAGACCGTGACTGGAGCGCCTCAGTCCCCTCGGCCACCGCAGCCGGCTGTATGCAACAGCTTTTACAGTAAACTATTACAACGTGATCATACGGCAAACACGGAAGCAGATTCTTCACGTGAACTGCTCCGAGAGAAGAGGGTAGAAATACACCTGAATCTCTCTGGCGCTAACGGCTTTGTGATATCTCATAACTAAAAATATTCAAATGTTTGTTAAGCTTAAGGGACGTAACTACGGGGTCATCAGTCCCTAAAATTATAAACTACTTATGAACTACGTTATACTAAAGACGACACAAACATCCATGCCGGAGGGGGGATTCGAACCCCCGACCGTAGCGGCCGCGCCAGTCACAGATTGGCTCGCTGCAGACCGCACGGCCACTGCGGCCGGCTTATTTCATAATTACTTTTCCTGTCGTTCACTGAGGAGCAACGTAAGGTGGGAGCCCCTTCTGTCTCTTGGTCTCAACTATTTTATCCACTTTAGATTTTTGGAGATGGACTTATCTCATTCTTCCAGTAAATGTCTCTTGTACCCCTTCGGTTCTAATACCCTCATGTAATAACTGTGTATACTCTTCAAAATCTTTCAAAATACATTAATTAGTTAAATCAGTAGTAAATTCTTCGCTGTACTAACGCGCGTATTTTTGTACTGTACTTACAGTGCACCGGTGTAGATTGCATAGACACAAAAGTTTCATGCAGAAATAGACAATTGTCCTAGCCTGATAACAGAAGAGTAGGTATGTATGTTTAAAATGTCTGTAAATCTATCGGACCAAACTGCGTGGTCATCAGTCCGTAGCTTACAAACTACTTAAACCTAGGTAACCTAACATACGGACAAACACACACACACCCCTGCTCCAGGGAGGACTGGAACCTCCACGGCGAGCAACCGCGCACTCTGCAGCGAAGTGCTTTAGACCGCTCGGCTACTCCACCGCGGCATGTATGTTTATATTTTGCATACATGTTGGGCGTCGCGTCGCTCACGTTGGCAGCAATCGGCGGTGCCGTCAGCGAAGCTTGTCCGAAGTGTCTCAGGCGGCAGAGGTTATTGCATTAAAGGCTGCGTCTGAAGTGGAACGGCCTGCTATTCGCCTTTGAAATGACGTCAGCTGTGTAGATAGAGCTCCCAAATAGCCACGCTTAATCGATCGCCATGTTTTCCCCAACATGGTTCGAATCAAGCTTGCGCTAACAGCATAGAGACGCATGCCCTACCATCTTTCGCAAACGATTTCGCGAAAACCAATCGGTAGAAAAATTTAATTTTTACGCTACTTAAATCTTGATATTTGAGGATTGTGACGAACTGCGCATCATTTCGTTAATAGTTACAGTTAGTAAGATATTGTCTTTGAAGTAAGAGACTGGGCTAAGTCAGGAAAAGTTTGCAATGATAAATACGGGCTACTATGATATTCCTTTTGGTTCATGTTACACCATATGTTGCTGCGCATGAACTTTTCCTTACGTATTGGTTTTATTTTCGACTTACAAGCAGATCTTTACCTTTTACCCATATCTCTAAAATTTGTTTAATGTAATGAACTCATTTCCGATGGCGATAAGGCCAGGCCGGCCGCGGTGGCCGAGGGGACTGAGGCGCTCCAGTCACGGTCTGCACGGCCGCTACGGTCGGGGGTTCGAATCCCCCCTCGGGCATGGATATTTGTGCCGTCCTAGTTCGTAAGTAGTTGATAAGTAGTTTGTAAGTTTAGGGACTGATGACCCCGTAGTTAAGTCCCATAGACTATACAAACATCTGATAATGCCAGAATGAAGTATCTCATAGACGGTTAAAGATATCGATATGATATTTTGGCAAATGATAACATGCAAAATGTTCAAATAGTTGTAAAGCTTATGGGACTTAACTGCAGGGTCATCAGTCCCTAAACTTACAAACTACTTATGAACTGAGTTACACTAAAAACAGCACAAACATCCATGCCCGAGGGGGAATTCGAACCCCCGACGGGGAACGGCCTCGCGCATCGAAGCATAGCGCCTCAATGCACTCGGCCGCTCCGCCGCGGCAACATGGAAAGTGGGGTTTATTTTGTCATATGGTTACTACGCAAAACATCATTAACTATCTCGTTATTCAAGGAAATGTAAATTTTTTGAATGAAAAAAAAGTAAAGTTAGGGATTTATTAACTGATGTACAGGTATTCGTATATCAGTTACAAATGTTTATTCTTTTAAATTTGTTGTCCAATGCGTTTAGGAGCTAAAACTCCGTTTTCAAAACTAACAGGAGTTAAATTTCCTTCATTTTGTCGCCTAACAGTAACAGAACGAAAGTTACTAGATTTAACGAGGATTTTATGCGAGAATACTAGAAATTGACAGATACCAAGGATCTGCTTACTAGCTAATGAACTGCTTTGTTCTTATTTCTTCACATAATGAAGTACTCTGTATTGAGATATGTAGAATGTCCTTTTCATATATCAGAAAAATAGAAACTGAATATTACATAGAAAAGTAAACACAGCACTTTTGTAGTTTGCAGCTGTTAAATTTAATGGGCTAAGAAGTCGATACGAGTATCTTTTAGTATGGTTGTTATGCAATAACAATCTGTGCTGATTTCTTAGGAACTCTAATAATGGAGACGAGTTGTTACTAGACGGGCGCGCGGTTAGAGAGCGTTATCTTTAACAGAAATTATCTCAAGTTATAAATTTCGCACTGAGTTCTTGAAGTGGGAGAAAATTTGATATATTTTGAACATTTCATTCGCTTAATGTGTTCGCTTAACTTCAATAGAAGAAAGTTCCTCGAATGTCGAAAATTCCGTAACGTCGTCAGAAAGTGTATGTTCGTAAACTGTCAATATATCCTCATTATCACAAATAAAACTGAAATGAAAATGTAGTGTAGCTCTTAACGAACACATTGATGAAGGTTTCACGTTCATAAAGAGAGTAGTTTGCGAGTGTGATAACGCGTGAGCTTTGTCCGGAACGTGGCAACTCCTACAGGTTGGGGGAAAAATGACTGACAGTTGAGCACGGTTAATAGGAGTCTTAGGCGAAGCGCCGGCCGCGGTGGCCGAGGGGACTGAGGCGCTCCAGTCACGGTCTGCACGGCCACTACGGTCGGGGGTTCGAATCCCCCCTCGGGCATGGATATTTGTGCCGTCCTTAGTATAAGGTAGTTGGTAAGTAGTTTGTAAGTTTAGGGACTGATGACCCCGTAGTTAAGTCCCATAGACTCTACAAACATTTTAACATTTCTTAGGCGAAGCAGATCTGCGAGCGAGAGGCACGAAACTGTACTGGTGTATGAAACAAGGCTACTTAACACGCGCACATTTAATGTGCACGCATTGCGTAAAGCAGTTCCACACCTCGTTAGGCCCCCATGACTGCTCAGGACAGCCACTGACGTCATTTCCGCCTCTTTGATGCTACTGCTTTTTCTCTCTTCAGCTTAATGTTGCGGTAGCTGACTCTAATAAAAATTTGGGTCCGTGATAATATTTTAATTACCTGGGGCGCCACGTGAGAATATTTCTGCGAGATAAAGTGGGCTAATCCCTTAGAAATACGTATTCTTTACTTTTGTTTGTGTTAAATTCATTAACTCCTTGAATATCAGCTCAACCTATGCTGTTTGTTCTTCTTCTGATAACAATGAATTTCCTGTGCAGTTGTATTAGAAAATAGTTACAAAGATAGACATACGCGTTGGTTCCCTCTGCTCATAACAAAAAGGTGAAAATCTAATGTTTATGGTATATTTTAATTTCTACTATTTTCTAATGGTTGCAGTTTCTCGATTGATACTATCGCAATTACTTTCCCATCGGAAAGCTATATGTCGCCGTTAAGAAAGTGTTCGGGGAGTAATCTGTACAAGTGAGGGAAGTAATTTGTACAAGTGAGGGACATCTGAAAATGCGCAAGCAGTTTTGGATGGGTTCTGTGGATGTGGAGTGGTGGATACACGTGATCAATATACTGTTCGTTCTAGACACATCGATTTTTCGAGCCAAGATCGGAAACAACTGTAACCTTCATTATGCAGAGAGGAAATTACTGGATTGAACAATTCCGCTGTCCTCTGAATATCAGACTCATAAAATAAAAATATCTGCTGTCCCAACGTCAACACAGTCCACGAACCGTAACAACAAGCACGGTACTGCGTGGACTTACAGCTCCATTCTTCACTTGATCAAGTATCACACTTCCATCGACGTTCATTCCGTCGTAATAAAAAGTTGAAATTTCAGTGAGTGAAAGATTTCCTGAAAATTTTAGCATTTCCTAGAGACTGCGCTGATTATCACTGCGTTACATATGTCCTCTTATTCCCTTTAGGGTTGCTTCTTTCCAGAAGGTAAACAGCTTATTTGAGTTTCAAATAATATTTTCTTCAAAATATCTTTAACTTTATTTGATATTACGAGACACGCTATATGCTACTGACAAGACCTTCAATTTCTCTCTACGTTTGAAAAACTGCAGTTTCCAGCTTTCTGTTCTTGTGCTCTCGCTATTTCACTGAGCTGACGCAATTTTTCATTTTCTACGTTAGGTAAATAAGTAATTGTTGACTGATAGATCTTCATTTTATAGAGGTTTTCTAAAGTTTTGAATGCAATTTACGAACTTCCACGCGCGTGACAATTTTCTTCCCTGCTTTAACTGTAATTTTTTTCAGCGTTTGCTCAAACGCTTGCACCAACTGGAAGATGTACACAGTGCAGCATCTGGTTTCCATACTTTTCTAATAGGTATATTCAACAGCTCTGCTCGCATATCTCGGACATATTGTCCGATTTAAAATTCCGTGAACAAATAGGAGCATTTGAAACATAAATTTAGTCATTTCCGTGGCACATAGACGTCCACACTAGTTGAAGCGGTATGTCCCTGGTAAAGCAGTGAGAGGCAATTCCATTTCCTTCGCCTTTCTTTTGTATGAAAATCAGCGGGCTACAGCACTTCCCGGAGTTTTTTCTGAAAAAAAAACAAACAAACAGGAATAAAGAAACAAACATTTTATTCGTGCGCACACGAGATTGAAGACTCCACAATTAAAGTAGCTTTCGGTGCAGCTAAGTCTACGTGCTTCCCCTGTAATTTCAAGCACAGTATAACGATTATCTTCCTCGGACTGCCCCCTTCTGCTATGACTTCACTAGTTAGGGGTCGCCGCATACCACTCTGGGATAAACGCTGTTCCAGCACGGCTGAAACCGTAGACCTGTGGCTGCACTTGGCGATGATCAGCTGCCACCAAGGCCCAGTGTACAGCAACAGCTCCAACCTGCACGCTGACAGTTGGAGACCCAGTGGTGTGAAGACTCCTGGTAGCTTGCATACGATCCCCACGTAACGCGGCTGCCTGTTGCTTATGGAGATCAAGCGCATTTTAGGTGGTTGGATTCTTCGTCTGGGGCTGCATCTGACGAAAATGGAATTGATCGACACCACGTACAATCTTGTAAGAACAACCTCAACTGAGAGTAAGTGATTTAGGGAGAGGTTTATGAGAGTCTGCTGACCAATTCTCCTTCAACGGTGGTATTCCTACCCCAAACGACGCGACAGGCTGTCGCTAGTAGCTATCGCCATTCGAGGGCAGTGATTTTACTCGTTCAGGCCTTACATGTCATCTCCAGCAGGAGCATAGCCGAAGCTATGTTACTGGTTAATTTCACCCTTCACAGGTGCTCGTTATTGTCTGTAAGTTGGTGGGCTTCTTGAATAAGCATACCTTCTTTCTGAATGTAATGACGTTTGGGCTTCAGCTTGACGCTCTTTTTTTATGTATAACTCTTTTTTTTCTTTTTTTACTTTGCTGTCACAGGGGTAGTTCCTTGCACATAATAGAATGGTGGTCTAACAGAAGTTCTCAGTGCAATGTACTTACTCCTGATCTAAACAAATTCTTATATTAACACATTTTATTAGTTTTACCTTAAATGCGCACCTATCTGTGGCACTCACCAGGGCCGAACCCTTCCCTCTGGGCACACATACGTCCTTATTTACTTCAGGTAATTAAAAAGTATATAGCAACACTGGTATGAAGCATATTTGAAAAGTAAGCGCGATTGGGTCATACAAAACCTTACTCTGTAGAGTAAGGTTTCATTGGCGGTACCAGTTTGCTACAAACCTAGTTACCCATTTCCCGTAATCCTCGTTTTTCGTGGAGCTGCACAAACTTTTTAAGCCCCTCTGTATAAAAGTTCTCCAGCCGAATATTGAGCTAGTTTGTGGGAAGCCAGAACGGCTTAAAGCAGATGCTAATGAGCCTCGGTACTCGCCGTAACAGTTCGCGCTTGGCGTGGCATTCACTTTGCTGATAGCGACTGCGTACTGCCGCAAATGCTGTGTGGTCTATGCCTAGTTTCAGCGCTCTCAGTGCGGAGCTGTGAGGAAGTGTATCCTAGCAAGTTTGATTTTTTTTTGTAACGTCTTTTGTACAACAAATTTAATGCCTCTGCAAACATTAGCTACCAATTTGAAATTTGTATAATTTGTAGTACGAGGCGCGTCCAGAAAGTAAGTTACGTTTGGTTATATAAAACGAACGGGGTAGAGATAGAGAAAAGATATTGATTGTACAGAAATCTACAACTGTCAAACTACTTTTCTACATAGCTTCCGAAATTTTGTAGGCAATTGTCATAGCATGGCACAAGGTTTTGTGTGCCTTTTTCATAGAATGTTGCTGCCTGTGTATTCAACCATGAGGTAACATGTTCTTTCAGCTCGTCATCTTCGTCGAAGTGTTGTCCACCAAGGACAGATCTTAGGTGTAAGAAGAGGATTACTGTCAAAATATTTTTTTCTCACGACAATGCCTGACACCGAATGTGACCAAACAATTCTTACGGAAATTTCAATGGGACATGTTTGATCATCCTCTATACAGCTCGGACCTCTCTCCTAGCGACTTTCATCTCTTCTTACACCTAAAATCTGTCCTTGGTAGTCAACACTTCAACGATGATAAAGAGCTGTTACCACATGATTGAATACATAGGCGGCAAACTTCTATTTTGTGGCACGCTATGACAAGTGCCTACAAAATTTCGGCAGTTATGTGGAAAAGTAGTTTAAGAGTTGTAGAATTTTCTACAATAAAAATTTCTTCTGTATCTGTGTGCAATTTCATTTTATTACCAAACGGAACTTACTTTCTGGACGCGCCTCGTATAACATGGAAATATTGTCTTGAAACCCCTTGTAAAATATTTTCATCATTTATAGATGATTGAGAAAAGTCTGATTCTCTACTGTAAAACTTAGAACAGTAGTAGACAGACTAGCGCTTAGAATGGTTTTCAGTCCATGAATCACACTCTCACTTTCAACTAAGAAATTAATAAAGCTGTATGAAATGTTAACAACAATATATTGGGATACAGTGAATTCCGTACGTAATATATCAGGGGTGAAAATGCCGTTTTTAATGTTTATTAGCAATATATTAAAAAGGATAAAAGATCGTTTTTAAGTTATTCTGTTTTCAATATAAAGTTTCCAGATAAGAAAACCCCTTTTGTCTATTTGATTCTAACAGCACCTTAACACTTTACTTGGAGCTTTCCGTACTGAAAGAATATGAAAGTTCATCAGTTCAAGACAAGTATCTGAAGGCTGTATTCAGTTAAGTCCAGTTTTTAACTCGTTCACAATAGAGTGAATAGTTCTGGAAAAATTAGACTTCCCATGTGGTTTGTGGTGCATTCATATCATGATAAACGTGCATAGTTCTGATGGCTGCCAGCAGAAACCGGTCTGTCTCTCTCCGCAGCGAAGCTACAGATTTATCTGAATGCGGGCGGCGTCTCTTGATATCGGCTCGACTTCACTTGTGACTATGAAATGCCTTCAGTTCGTTCTTGTATCACTTACAGTTCTCCTGTTTGTTATTTTGGTAAACATACGAGTTTTATTTTTAACGAAAGGTTATATTTCTGTGTGGCTCGCCGTGGAGGTTCGAGTCCTCCCTGAAGCATGGGTGTGTGTGTTGTCCTTAGGTTAGTTTACCTAGGTTTAAGTAGTTCGTAAGCTACGGACTGATGACCACGCAGTTTGGTCCGATAGATTTACAAACATTTGAACATTTTTTTTCTGTTTCAATTGTATTGTCAGCCATATAAACGTTGCTAGAAAGAAACAATAATGAAATCTATTCTTCTCTTTTCGCAGGTGAGTCACGCTGTAAAAGTGTTTTTAAGGAAGAATGAAAATGCGGTGGCCATACGGTGTACCCCATGGACCGTAAGTGATGTGTATCTGAGCCTTGGACACACCGTCTCTGGAGGCAGCTCTTCTACAACAAGGTAAGGGAAAAACTACAATACTCAAATTTACATTGGCGTGCTTTACGTCCGGTAAGATTTGTTTAACTACGGCTACTTAGGTTTTTGTTAATTGTGTGAGGCCGGTGCTTCCGAATATTTGGTACAAATTGATACAGGTTGCCGTGTCGATAAACCTAGTCCAGTTCGACCATTTGTTGACCATTCTTTCGTCCACGTAATATTCTAGCCAATCTCAGCTCAGTTATCTAAAAAGACCTACTGTCACAACAGCATCTGTGGTCCGGATCACCGATTAATTCCGTCGTACACTTACTGAGTCAAATGCGATGCGGAACTGACAACAACGTCTCACTAAAGGCGGATATAAAGGAGTGTTGAGTATTGCGTTGGCAGTAGAGAAGCAGTCACCCCCAAATGTGTGGGTCAGGTGACTTCGAACGTGGGCTACTCGTTGGATGTCACCACTTGTCATTTCAATTATCCTAAAACTGCCTTAGTCGGTTGTTGGTGATGTGGAAAACACGAGGAAAAACCACACATAAATCGAGACTAGGACAGACCTGATATAGGCTTTCTACGGGCCGAGACAAGTCGTGGGATACGGGGATGAAAAATCCCATTAAATTTGCTAAAGTAGTCAGTCGTGAGCTCTACAGTGCTACAAGCGCGATTACTGTGTGTACGGAGATATAAAAGAAAGGAGGTAAAGTTGTCGAGCATCTCATAAATCGTTCATATATGTAGTCAGTACTGAACAACACTTAAACAGCGACGCCACTAGTCATACAGTGAGTGATTTGAAGTGGTGAATCGCGCTGTATCCTGTGGCAATCCGAGGGAAGTGTTCGGCTTTGATGAATGCCGTCGTATATAATTCCAACAGTGGCTGACACTTTATTACGATGAAAGAGTTTTTAGGAGAGTTAGTATGGGCTTCCTTATAACATTTAAGAAAACGCTTGAGACATTGTGTACAGCATACAATAGTGGAACAGTTCGGAGACGATAACTGAATCACCAATAGGTCTTATGTATCTATTCAACGCAACTGTTATTTCTAAACTGTCCAAAATATCGGACTTACGTACTTCGTAAGTCTCATGAAATTTGTTTAAGACTTTTCAAATAACTGTTGGTTCTTTGAGGAGTTTGAGGACAATTTTGGGTATCGCAGTTGCATTTCTGCTAATTAAATAGTACACTATCACGATAAATCCACCATGCGTTACTCCATCATATGAAAGGGCTCTCTCTACTTCTTTAGCATATACTTCGAGTAACGGTAAAAAGCATGTTTACAAAAAAAGAAAAAGTGACGATGCTTAATTTAACTACAGTCTGTCACCGGGTATTATTACCTACCGGAACGGCCAGTAAGTTAAATCCAAAAGAGACCACGCTAGCCCCAAGTGATACATTCTCCAGACTTCACAAAAAATTTCATGGTTTTTCCTGATAAGGTACGATATGAAGATACCACGGACCTCCGGAAGACACACTGCCTACTGAACTACGATTGTACACAGGCGTGGACCTTTTGGTCCGAAGAAAATTAGCGGCCGCTGGTGTGGCATTGTAAGTCGCATTGGAGAAATGAGGAATGTATGCAGAACATTTAATGGCGTCCCATCGAAACTTGTCCAGCGTAGTCGAAACGGAATGATTCTGTTGAAGGCTAATACTGGCCTATATGGTGCCAAGGTCGTTTCGACTACGTTGCAGAAGTTTCACTGTGGTGCCTCCTACGGTACAGATTTCTCCTCATGCGGTTACCACGTTTTGACGCTGGAAGAAAGACTCTTGATCGACTGTTTGTTTCGAATGAAGAGGTGCACTTCTAGGAACAATCATAGCTCCGTAGAGAACCGCAGTGTCCCGTGCAGGCACTGATCGTCATGTATCGTAATGGGATAAATGTGTTAACAGTCTTGGTGATTACTTTTCAAATAATAAAGTTAACTTATTTTTTTCGATTTGTATAGTTTCAGTTAACTGCGCCGTATAGTTGGTAATGCTAAAACATGCCACATGTGAACATCATTCGTGACGACGTAAAGAAGGAAACGCGAATTGATAGCTCCTTAGTCGTTCTACCTAAGAGACAGAAGTTCCATTTGAACTGCGCACTGTACTATTAACTGATACCGGCGCGATGGTTAAACTTTCTTTGCTGATTAGTACTGTAAGGAGAGACATGTGCTGGCTTTAATCATCATCATCATCATCATCATCATTAGAGACTGTTTATGCCTTTCAGCGTTCTGTCTGGAGCATAGTACCTCTGATAAAATTCCTCCATGATCCCCTATTCAATGCTAACATTGATGCCTCGTCTGATGTTATGTCTTTTATTTCAAAATCATTCTTCACCGAATCTAAGTACTTTCTTCTTGGTCTACCTCGACTCCTCTTACCCTCCGCTGCCGAGCTCATGAGTCTCTTAGGTAACCTAGCTTCTCCCATGCGTGTAACATGACCCCACCATCTCAGTCTGTTCGTACTAACTGCTTCATCTATGGTGTTCATTCCCAGTTTTTCTTTGATTTCCTCATTATGGACACCCTCCTGCCATTGTTCCTATCTATTAGTACCTTCAATCATTCTTGCTACTTTCATATCAGTAACTTCTACCTTATGAATAATGTAACCTGTATCCACCCAACTTTCACTCCCATACAGCAAAGTTGGTCGGAAGATAGAGCGGTGCACTGCTAACTTAGTCTTGGTACTTACTTCCTTCTTGCAGAAGAGAGTAGATCTCAGCTGAGCACTCACTGCATTAGCTTTGCTGCACCTTGATTCCGGTTCTTTCACTATGTTTTTTTAGTTTTTCTTTTAAGAAATTTGTACTATCCTTCTATCAATAATTCGACGTTTATAAAACAAGTAGCTCCCTCAATTGAAGATAATTTTCCATAACTTTGTATTTGACATGTTACAATTTATATTGGATTTTATTCATCATTTTCGATTTGCAGCTCTTACAATTGCCGTGTTGGCAGTCACAAATTCTTGGTATGAGGCTCGCCTGACGTGCAAAACACCGTTTTTACTTTTCAACCAAACCTGTTTCAGCACCTTTGTGCCATCATCAGTGGAATTTTTCTATTTATTTATGGCTCTGAAAGTCAAAATATATTGTTTTAGTACTAACCTATGTGTGAATATTATGCCTAAAAGTCGTATGTCTTACTTTTTGTTATTACCTTGATTGTATATTTCGTAGTAATGATTGTTGTATTTTGTCAAGGAAAGTGACAAACGCTTTAATATCAGTTAACCTAACGCAACACAAATTCATCTAATAAGTTTACGATATTAAGTTTACATTCCGACACACGCTACATGCCAGGTCAAATGAAATTTAATAAATCAGTGGTTCATATACGGCTGAATTTCCTTATCAGCTGTTGCCCTTTCCACTGTGGGCAGTTTATTACAGTTCCGTGAATAGCAGGTCAGACGTATACTACTATTTGAGTCTGTTAATTGTAAAGCAACGTCAAGTAATAATTTTCTAACGAGAGAGCTCTCTTGAATTTGCTCTCCATTTTGCAGTGAGGGCGCTCTCTTGAATTTCCTCTCCAACAAATTACACCTATTCAGAAGTTTCGAAACAACCTGGCATTTACAAGCTATCGGGCGAAGAAAATACATTTCGCTTATCAAAATCTCTCTTCAAGATAATAGAATTAACCATTTTATTAAGTGGAAGAAACACTTCGTCGCAGTTGCACTGTATATGTAAATCAGAGTTTTGTAGTAGTATAGGTTCCATTCGTTCTTTCCATCTAACAAAATGTAATGTTAAGGATTTTCATAAGTAACACGTTAGTCATTTAATTTTTAAGTAATAATAAACATATTTTATAGCTTGTTATTTTAAATGTTTTTCTTTTCCTGTTTCGCTGTCACTTAAGCAGTTCATTCGAAACCAGATTTACTAGTTGTCTTGAAGCAAAATTCTTGACTATAACGCTTCCGTTATATGTCATATTGGAGTTGTATTAAGGAGGACAAAAGTCAAATACCATTATGATGGAATATTGTTGACCAATGTCAGACGACAGAAAAAACAGTACGCTCGCGAACTAATGATCCCAATTATAAACCAAAATACGCATAACTGATGTATGAAGTTGGGTGGCAGCGGAGGACGCTGGTGGTTGGATGGACGAGAATTACTCATTAGATACATTACGTCACGTTCTCTTAGCCAGATTTATTTCCTTACACTTTTAGTGGATATAATTTTCTGTTGGAGTAAGATGTGAGTTACAGTCCTTTTGCGGCTTGTTAACCGAGATTATTTTATTCAGGCGTGCTTCGGCGAGAGAGTCGCAAGATACAAGTATTACCTTTTTTTCTATTTAATAGTTTTGTAGCCCTCTGTTTGAGGATCGTTTGGCGCAGCTCTCTACTCTAGTGTATTTACTTGTATGTCAACCATACACTGTCTCATGAAAAGTATCGACCACATATTAGTGGCGTGTCTGCACCCTGAGTCATTAGCAGGACACTGAATATGGAGGAGAGACAGCCAATGCTTCCTCGACAGCCGCAACTAGAGAAAGGAAGCAGTGATGCTGCGCGCTATGGTCTGATGGGAAGACAAAGATATAGTTCTAGGTTTCAGAAATTACTGCAACCAGTCGCCTTTTGTTTCTTCTTAATGAAGATTTATTACAGGTTTCAAGCTGCCTAGCAGCTCATCATCAGAGGGTATACATTTAGTGCAAATTACATTTGTATCTGTGGCAGGTCAGAAAACGAGAAAAAAGTAAACACTAATTTTGGTTTGCTACACTGAATAATTATAAGTCTGTCTTCAAGACGTTACTTACAGTTATGCGTTTCACATTGAATTTGTCCATATTTGGTCCGCTTTTGGATAGCATTTCACAACATGGACAAATTAAATGTGAAACGCATAACTGTAAGTGACGTCTTGAAGACAGACTTATAATTATTCACTGTAACATACCAAAATTATTGTTTACTTTTTTCTCGTTTTCTGCCCTGCCACAGATACAAATGTAATTTGCACTAAATGTATACCATCTGATGATGGGCTGCTAGGCAGCTTGAAACCGGTAATGGTTTAATAAATCTTCATTAAGAAGAAACGAAAGGCGACTGGTTGCAATAATTTCTGAAACCTATTTCAAGAAACAGTCGCAGGTTCCAACACAATGCATAAAAGTTTTAAAGATATAGTTCATCTCAGAGCTGTTCTATTGTGCACTTCTGGAATGACATTGTTCACAAACTATTAGCTCAGATATTGTCCTATAGGACAAATTGAATTTCTATACGGTAGTAGTAGTAGTAGTAGTAGTAGTTATTGTTGTTGTTCTGTCCAATCTGTTGCATATCTCGACACTACTCGATCGTGCTAAAGCTTCTTCGTGTCCGAATAACTACTGCAAACTCCATACATTACAACCTGTTTATTCAACGCGTCACTTGGACTCGGTCTGCAACTGGTGCCAAATTCAAATGTTCATAAACCTATGGTAATTAGCTTCTTTGGTCATCAGTACCTAGGCATACAAACTACTTAAACCAACCTGAGGACCACGGACACACACATGCCCGAGGGAGGACTCGAACCTCCGAGAACGAGCAACCGCGCGCTCCGCAGCGCTTGGCCACACCACCGCGGTCAGCTCGTGCCCCTCGCACTTCCTCCCGACACTAAGTTGGCGAATTATTCTTGTCTCAGAACGTGTCCTATCAACTGAACCATTCTTTAGTCAAGTAATGCCGCAAACTTATTTTCTTCACAGTTCTGTTCAATACCTCATTAGTTAAGTACAAGATGAACAGAACTGTAGTAGCAACCTTTATGCTCTCCAGTGAGTCACACGAACCTTTGGCAATTAATACTGCCTTTTTCTGATACGTATAGATCCCAAATACTTCTACAGTATCCTAGAATGGCTTGTAAGCAATCTGCTTTGTGTACTTCTTACCCAGACGTCGACTACCTGCTTCACTATGAATGAACGTAAGTAATGATTACCTTTTATGATTTTATATTCTTTTTCTTTCCTGGTGTTTACCCCGTTTAGTGCACGGTCCTATTTTTCACTAATTGGCAAGTTTTTAAATTTGTGGCCGGATGCCCTTCTTGTCGTTGTGTGCGCCGTCTGTCTCCAAGTCATGCAGACTTTGTTCGGTGTGTTATCACACCGGAGAAAAAGATAAACGATCAAATGTTTGTAAATTTATGGGACTTAACTAATGCGGTTATCAGTCCGTAGGCTTACAAATTACTTAAACTAACTTAACCTAACCAATGGGAAACACACACACACACACACACACACACACACACATGCCCGATGGAGGACTCGAACCTCCGATGGAGAGCAAGCGCACGCTCAGTAGCAAGGCGCCTTAGAGCGCCTGGCCATTCCACCGCATCTTACCACATTATAACGGATTTCATATGCTACTCTCTGAACGATACCAGCCCAGCAATGTCCTAAATGTGATAGTAAACCGCCTAAACCACTCGCTAGTTGGTCAACTTATGAGATGCGGCGGAATGGCCGAGCGGTCTAAGGCGCCTCACTGAGGCGCGCGCGTTTGCCCGTCCTTGTGGAGGTTAGAGTCCTCCCAGGGGATCGGTGTATGTGTTGTCTTTAGGTTAGTTTAAGCCCAGAAGCAGGAAGACCCGTGTTCAACTTTCCCCATTAATTTGTTTCGACGTCTATTAGCGACTGGCGTCGTAAATTCCGTCATGTATTTAAAGGTGTTTTAGGTGTTTTTTGTTACGACGAGACCTCAAAATTTCAACCCCCAACTCCCTCCTAGAAATGGAAAAATATTATGCTGATGCCCACTTACGAAAAATAATCACCGTAACAAAATAAGACACCTGAAAACTCACATTGGAAGACTTAGGTATTCGTTTTTGTCTTGTACCGTTAGAGAGTGGAATGGTATAGAATCTTATATATTAAAAGAATCAACGAAAACTGAAGTCAGTCGGCCAGAGTAAACAACTCGGCCGATTGCCTTCATTTTTGTTTTAAACGAAAGGTATTCATCCACAGATTTTCTATCAAGTATCACAATTTACTCAACTATCGTCTTCCTTTTTCTGTACTGAAACGCGATTTACTACTGTATATTTCTTATGGGGATGTCCTTGCTGTAAACTAAAGTCAGTCGGTCAGGCCGTTCTATCCGACCCATTTCCTTCAATTTTGCTTTAAACGAAAGGTATTCATTCGCAGATTTGTCATCAAGTATCAGAATTAACTTAAGTCTCTCCATCCTTTATGTTTATTCAAACGCGTTATTCTTCTGTGCTTGCACTGAATATTTTAATCGCTTTGTTTTACGATATCTGCAGTTCTTTTAGACCTAACAACAGTCAGCGGATCAAGCTGTTTCATTTGAGCTTTTAACCGCTTGCATTGATTGATTCTGAAGAAAGCTATGCGTAAACGTTCAACTTTACTTCCAACTAAAGTCAGTCGGTCAGGCTGTTCTATCAGACCGATTTCCTCCGTTTTCGCTTTCAAACGTTCAAATGTTTGTAGAGCATATGGGACTTAATTACGCAGTCATCAGTCCCTAAACTTACAAACTACTTATCAAGTAGCTAATACGAAGGACGGCACAAATATCCATGCCCAAGGGGGGATTCGAACCCCCGACCGTAGTGGCCGTGCAGAACGTGACTGGTGCGCCGCAGACCGCTTGGCCACTGCGGCCGGCGGTTTTAGCTTTAAACGAAAGGTATTCATTCGCAGATTTGTCGTCAAGCATCAGAATTAACTTAAGTCTCTACATCCTTTATTTTTACTCAAACGCGGTATCCTGTTGTTGCACTGAATATTTTAATCGGTTCTAAGTAAGGTACGTAGTTGTTTTTTTTTTTTTTTTTTTTTTTTTTTTTTTTTTTTTTTTTTTTTTTTTTTTTTTTTTGACCTAACAACACTCAGCGGATCAATCTCTTTAATTTGCTCTTTTATCCATTTGCATTTATTGATTCTGAAGAAAGCCATGCGTGAACATTCAACTTTACTTCCATTTTTTCCAAACTTCTTTTGTCATTCCACTAACGGTGCGAAGTATTCGCACGGGTACTCTAGTTAATATGAAAATTGTTAGGTGAATCTTCCGGCAGACAGTTACATCTACTTGACTGCTCACAATTCACTAGTGTCAAGAGTAGACTTTTGAGTACTATCTGGAGGGATAGTCTCGGTGGACTTTTGGCTACACTGTATTTTCTGATCAAAACAAACTTTCATGCACGGCGTTAAATGATCCGAGAAGAATATGTTGTCGGCTGTGCAGGTAGCGTGTGTCGGAGTAGTGGGGCGACCGCAAGAAGCAGTTAACTGTGGAGTGATTGGCGGCGTGGGTCGAGCCGGCAAAGGAAGGCGGCGTCTGCTTTTAGCGCCGGCTATACTGGTCCCGGAATGTAGTTGCCTGCTATAAGTAGCGCCGGAATGCAGCCTCACGCCCGCCGCTTTATTTATTTCAGTTAGTTTACTCGCGGTATTTGTTATTCCCGAGACTCCGGGCCCAGTAATTAATTAACCAGCCCCGGGTATCAAAAACTGGCGCGCTGTTTGCTTCCCGTCTCATCTCCATTCGGCAGTTGCCGGCGGAGACCGTCCAACTTCCATCCCTCAAAAGCTCCTCAGATATTCCTCAAAGGGACCGAAATTTCCTTCGCCGTACCGTACCATTAGTTTGCTGGGTATGTCGTGAAAGAGTTTGATCCACACACCAGCCACAGACGTGACGTCGAACGCCGCCAACGTGTGTCCTTCTTGACATTTTGTTCCTCACCGAAGACTGCTTTTTGCGTCTCTATTTAATTAAACAAGAGATATAGTGTATGTTCTAGGAGGAACAGCAAATATTTCAGGAGGTGACAGTAGGGACTAATTCGAATGAAACGTGAGACGTTTCATGTAACAGTGGCGTAACATATCAACCAGTATGGTGGGAAAGGCTGTATGGAAGCTTTCTTGATAGTACATACTATAAATGTCTATGTCAGTCAGTGAGTGCCACGTTCTGATATGTGTTTTAATTACCATTCACAACATACCATCCATCATTTTAAGAGAACAGACGCCGGCCGCGGTGGCGGAGGAGACTAAGGCGCTCCAGTCACGGTCTGCACGGCCACTACGGTCGGGGGTTCGAATCCCCCCTCGGGCATGAATATTTGTGCCGTCCTAGTTCGTAAGTAGTTCATAAGTAGTTTGTAAGTTTAGGTACTGATGACCCCGTAGTTAAGTCCCATAAAAAAAAAAAAAAAAAAAAAAAAAGAGAGAGAGAGAGAGAGAGAGAGAGAGAGAGATAGAGAGAACAGACAGTATTACGACGATCTGTATCGTTTGATGGCTCATACACACTAACAGGATTTAAACAGTGTTATGATCACCGTTGCTCCGAAATGCGTAAATCATTAATAAAAGTATGTGATCATGAAATTTAAAGTTATGTTGATACTTCTTTTTTAGAACTTCTCGCGACCTCATAATGGCAAAAAACATCGCATAGTACATTCCGAACAACACGCACATTATTATTAGTTGCCGAGGTGCAGATGTTTCAAAGTAAGCCAAATAAATACTTAGATAAAATGTTAATAACGCAAATTATTAAGGTTGAAGTTTATTTTCGTAAATTATACTTGTTTTTAGGCTCTGACAAATGAATAATGTCTTTCGTTTCATCCAGATATCTTCGCTTGCAAGACAAGAGGAAATATGCATGCTAGGCACTACACCTGTATTACGTAGTTAAGTGGAATCATGCCTCCGCCATGCACTGACATGTGATTAGCGAAGGATTTAAGTAGATGTCTATGAATCACGAGTAAACGCTCTCAGCAGAGTTTCCATTACATTACATATCTACACAATACCATACACATGTATTTTGGATTTATACATGTATGCGGCACGTTTAAGCGATACGGGAGACGTGGAAAACAAATCTTGATAACAATCACATTTGAAAATACCCCCAAACTCACGCATTCACGACATTAACTCCAAATCAAAAATGTTAATTGATAAATTAATCCCCACCAATTTATTCTGTAACTAGATTTAGGTCTCTAAACAATGAAAATGGCAATGTTTTAATCGCTTTAGTTTATACTATTGTCTCCCACAATATTGACCATTTCTGTAGAAACGCCCTTTAATTTAAGGAATTTGTTGATTTTACCCAATGTGGACGCTGAACACCGACTGCAGATGATTTGTGTAGTATGGAACCCCTCGCTTGATAATATAAAAAGTACTTAAACACATTCATTAGCCACAACTGGTTAATCATCAAATTATGGATTATTATAGACGCTGTGTATGTTAAATTCAGCTAGTTACTGGCATCTTTACTTCATCCTGTAATCCAGAAATTAGTTTGACACAAAAACTCTGTTTTGTTTTGTAAGTTACTTGGTAACCAGCTCCTTGTAAGTACTGTGTTAATGTGTTAGTAAAATATCCTGAAAAACTGTTATAATCTCTATTTATGGAATTACACGACAACGTCACTGACTAATTTCATTTCGTGTAAAAAATAAAGACTTTGTTGTAGTTCCAAGTTAACTAATGTTTTGAGGATTAAATCAGCATTCTTTTTAGTTTTTATAATCTCTCTTTGCCAATACACGGTTTAGAGATGCGAGCCATTCCTCAGCGAAAATATTTAATTTTACTGGGTGGCGATATTGTTTCTCGTGTTGTATACGTTTATCGTGAAAATCCGATGGCGAATCTTAAACAGAATTATTAAGACGACTCACTTGTCGGTTATAATTCGACGAAAGATTTCTCTGAATTGCACTTCTGGGGATTTATCTGGTTGATACTTATTTACTTAGTGTAGAGCGAAAAATGCATATTACGTTAGCTATAGATATATTTTAAAAAAGGAAGGAAGGAGGTTTTTCCTCTGTATTATACGTACATAATTGGGCAATGTCTGTCTATCTTTCTTTTTCCTAGAAACATATTTGGTTCTTCATGCTGCTTGTGTACCTTCTACAGTCCTGCTTCTAAATTGGCACAATTTTTCATTTACATAACAAATGGTGAAACAGCATGTTTCGTGAATTCAGTCTATAGTGTTGTAATAACGTAGAAGCAACTAATAAGAGCAACAGAACTGCATCAATTTTTTCGTTTCGTTTCTTTGTTTCTGTTGTCATTTGGGCTTATTATTATTACGCAGAGTCCAACACACACACACACACACACTCCTTAGTCCACGACCTATCATTTTATCTGTTTTTATGCACAGTTCGTCTCCATTCGTATGTATAACAGTCCCTATCAGGCCCTCATCTTTCATCTTACCTATTTTTTGCATTCCATTGTTCGTTGAGCAATCCCCAGCTTTGGAGTAGTTGCTCATTTCAAATGTTCAAATGTTTCTAAATCTGTCGGACTCAACTGCGTGGTCATCAGTCCGTAGCTTACAAACTACGTAAATTAAACTAACCCAAGGACAACACAAACACCCATGCCCGAGGAGGGACTCGAACCCCCGACGACGAACGGCCGCGCGCACCGCAGCACGGCGCTCCAGTACGCGCGGCTTATCCGCCGCGGTAGTTGCTCATTTAACAGTCAAGTTTCACTTCCCTAAGTTAGTAACTTACCGACTGCATATACAAGTCGCAGCCATGTCATTTAAGTACATTGTGAATTTACTTCTAAATATACCATACAAATCCCCAAAAGAAATTCAAGCTCGTGCCTATTCTCTAAATACTCATCTGCATATTGTTTTTTAATTGAATTGAAAGTATGGTAATATAGTTTATATTCTTGAGAGCAAACTAAGCCTCGAATCTGCTGCTGATCGTGTGCTTTTTTATGTGGGAAGGCGCATGAGTACCTCCTCCAGACCGTGCCACGTCCAAATTTCTTCTCCGTACACTAAGATTTTTATTTCTTATGCCCTCGCCTCTACAAATTATTTCTGATCAAATATTTCAATGTCAGCTTCTAACCGCATTTCTGATTCAGGACTTCAAAAATTTAGAAACACAGATAAGTGTTCAGTGATACAATGTCTTTTTCAATTGCCTTATTATAAGTCTTTTTAAGTACCTTTTGAGCCGTTTCTCTTTGTTCTTTTTATATTAGAACACAGAAAATATTTTTAATTACTCTGATGGTCTGCAATCTTTTCACGTGTTAGAAGACACTGATGGGCCTTCTACATCTGTTCACCGCAAGCCTCCTTCTGCTGTGTGGTGGAGGGTACTTCGTGTGCCGCTATCTCTTCCTCCTCTTCCTGTTCCAGTCGCACGTGTTTCACAGGAAGAACTATTGCAGGCAATCCTACACGTGGGCTCCAATTTTTCTAGCTTTGTCTTTATGGTCTTTTCGAGAGATATGCGTAAGAAGATGAAGAAATATATCTACAGACTCTTCTAGAAATATTTTGCTCTCTGAACTCTGATAATAGCCCACACCCGCGACGCATAACGCCTTTCTTACTGTGTATCCCAATTGGATTTGATCATCGCCTCGACGCTTGCGCGCCTACTAAATGAACTAATAACGTACCGTGCTGTTCTTCTTCGATCTTCTTTTTTTCGCCTATCAATCATATCTGATACGTATCCCGCACTGACGTGTAGTACTGAAGTAGGTGTCGAAAGAGGTAACGGTAACCTAATTTATTTGTTGTTGGATTCCTTTTTCTGAAGATTCTTGCAGAGAATGTCATTTGGCATCTTCCTTACCAACAGTCCATTTTTTGTGATGAATCTGTTTCGAATAAAATGTTCAAATGTTTGTTAAGCTTATGGGACTTAACTGCGGGGTCATCAGTCCCTAAACTTACAAACTACTTATAAACTAACTTATACTAAAGGCAACACAAACATCGATGCCCTAGGGAGGATTCGTACCCCCCGCCGGGGAACAGCCTCGCGCATCGGAGCATAGAGCCTTAATGCGCTCGGCCACTCCGCCACGGCTGTTTCGAATCGTTCCGTATACATACTCCTAATTATTTTATGGAAGTAACTACTTCTAGAGATTCTTCTACAATCATGTAATTATACATTGATGGATATGTCCTTGTTTCTCCGGGTAGTGTCTGAGATTTGGGAATTTTTTGATAGACTTTTTGTTGCATCTTGATTTGTACTTGCCATGGTCGTCTGTAATTGATCACAGAACTTTTTAAGGTAACCTTCTCTATTTTTTCCTAGTTCTTTTACATCTGATGTGAAAATACACTTTGCTAGCTACAATGTTTATAGTTTTAGAAACGTCTCGTAAAGTCTTATTTCTACATTAATGATGATATAATTTTTATTTTTAATTTTATGTGTCTTTAGGCATTTTATGTACCATATTCATCTACTGAGATATTACTTTCATTACTTGCTGGGTCTATCAATTGATCTGAATAATTTCTCTCGTGAATTAAAATTTCTTACGGAATCCCTTGTTAATTATTTACTTGGACCTACAATATCTTTTATTGATTCTGTTTCGGATATGGTTTGTAGGTCGACTTTCTCTGATATTCTTCCAAGTAGATTTTTCACGTGGTACTTGTTTCTATATCTGTAGCGATGATTGCAAGGTCATTCGCAGAGGTCGGAAAGTTGACGTTGTGTTCCAATTTCTGATTTATTCCACATTTTGTAATCTACTTTCTCATTTTCTTGATGCCTTTAAAATTTAAGTCATTGTTTTTTCATGTAAAGTTCGGTGTTAGATATACGTTTTATTTCTTGTCTACTCTGCAGTCTGTAGCCCTTGTCTGCCTTACTTGGCCCAAGGATTTTTCTGTTGATTCTTGTATCGTATGCGTATAACGTTTCTTGCTCGATGACGCTGTTTTCGCGTCTCACATTTACACTATGTCATACTTACTATTATTATTGAACATGGAATTAATTTATTATTATAATAGCTGCTTAAGCCTTTTAATGCGGATTTCACGAAATTATTCCCAACATTATTCGAAACTTTTCTTTCTTTTTAGAAATTGTTTCAATTGTATTACTTTTCCACAGCATTTAAAAGTCTCCTTGTCAACTATCATCCTGTTGTTCAGTCTTCTGAGGATTCTTCTTGTTATCTCACTGCGTGATAAATTCACTTAATCACTTTATTTTACATCCAATTTTTAAAAAAATATTTCTGTGGTTTCTTGGTGTCGCCATTGTCCATTGACAGTGTCTCTCAAAGATCCAAAACGTTCTACGTAGTGCTTTTCTCTAGCATTTTCTGAAGTGATTCTCTTTTATTCCTTTGTCAGAATTACGATTTCACGTGTATGTTGGTAATGTAAAAGTGGTTTAAATATGCTTATTGGGGTTTTCCTAAGATATTTCTGCTCTTCAGGATATTTGATGGAGCACAATTAGTTGCGATATGGATTTTAGTTTCATCTTTTACCTTGTTATACTGTAGAAAATTTTGAAGTATTTAAACCAGTGTAGGCCCACGTTATCAAATAGTTGAGTCTCGACCTACAAGCTAGATTTGGAAGTACGTGTTAGCACAAAACGTTTTGTTCCGTTCAGTTACCTGCCATTTAGTTCATGTGAAGGTTTCGACTAACCGCTGTCTGAGGTCTATATTTACTCTTATAGGAACGACACCATACCAACATCGGAATTACATTTTATTATTTTTGTGCGATCTTTTAGACGTTTCAGGTTCTGGATTTCTTACTTTTCAATGAGTTAAAAGAGAACTTCTGATAGACTGCTCCCTGTTTGATACCAGTGTGGGCCCCACAATTATTATTTTCGGTAGACATTTTGGTTATATTTGCAACTTTCGGTGACATCTCGAGAGAAAACTGTAGAAAACTATTTTTGTTTCAGTTTTAAGCTTTTTGTTTGAAATACTGGCATGTACTGGCGACTGCTCTGTACTGTGTTTTAAATTTGGTTTTATCTTCACTTATGTTCACAGTACTCATAAGCGGGTCTTACGTATTTGAATGTATGACTTTTCCTATCATATGTTTCACTTTCGCGTATTTCTATGCATTTGTACCATGATCAGTTGTCATCACCTATGAAAAGTGTGCGGAACGATGCATAAACATGATGCAGTCTTAGTTGTCCAGGAATATGTGTGGTCTAATATTAATGACATTTTTCTCTCTGCTAGTATTACACTCGTAATTATATACGAGCGTAATGTTTAAAAGTTTAAATAAATCTTACCACTTAGCTGAAGGAGACATTCAGTGATAAATCTCTGTGAAGTCTGAGATTGTTGTAAAATAATCGTATACTTTCATGTGCCTCTGTACTTTTACGAATAGTAAAATATTCGATGCCCTACCAACTTGCATCAGTAACTGTTTAATGTAGCTAGTCCTTAACTGTAGCCTTCTTTTTTGGTCTGAGCTCTTGCTGATTGGCATAAATGTTGTTTCAGTCTAGCTGAGTTTGTGTTGTTTTTGTTTATGGCAGCAACTGTTTATCACAAAATACTTTGACTCTTCTTGTGATTCGATTTATGATTTTCAGGAACTAATAAATGTAGCGATATACCGTGGGAATTCGTTTATTTTGTTTCCGTCAAAAAGTGTGTTTGAAAACATCGTCTTACTCTCTGGACCATTCAGTATGTGCCACTACTTGTTTCTGCTGATACTCCAGAACGCCAGTATCATTCATCTGTCATTCAAAATGGCTTATTAATTTGATGATAAATTTATCAGTTGTCATTATATTAAAAGTTAGCGAGAAACAAAATGAAAACACATTCAATAATGAGATCTCTCCCCCTGAGTCCACCACTAATTCAGAGTTCTTGCTTCTAGAAGCCAACAGGGACACTGAAGGGTCTATGTGTTATAATAATAGCACGAGTGGTGGCCCCGTCCTTAAGAATGTTGCTATTAATATCTCTGCTTAGAGGTTTTGAATATCCCAACACGGTTTTTATAGACGCATTGTCTGCGCACAGTCCTCACTGATAATTGACGAATGTAAATTGCTGTTCGTCAATTTAACCTGAATTCTATCCATTCTTCGTTGTTTTTGTGGGCATTGTGAATGCCAGTTCTTTTCATTTCTGTAATATATGTTCAGAAGAATGTATGCAGTTCTTATCTCGTATTGGAATTATTTTAAATCTCTCCGTCATGGTCACACATTATGTGCCTTTTTTAATGTATTTCGTTAAGTTAGACAACTGAGTGTTATAACGGCAGTTACATTCAAGAGATATGAATAGGTTTGCTATGAATCCGGATAGGCTATGGGTACATCAACGCCGTTTGCACGTATATATACGTTTGTCGCACGCAATATATCTAATGGGCTCACACGACTATTTGTAGAGTGTTATAGCTTGAAGAAACACTGATACCTCCAAATTAGCAGTATGTCATGTTTGACAACATAAAGGAATTAAAACCCTTTAACAAAAATTAGTAGAACTTCTTAGTGACCCTTTGCTTGTATAAGTGTATTAACTGTTACAGTTTTGAGAATAACTTTCAGAACATGGAAAGCTAATTTACTTCCATCTGTTAACAGGATTTGACATGCGTCACGTTGCAACAATAGGTAGGGTGTATGTGCTTGGACATCAGTAGCATGGCAGTTTAAAATACCTGAAGTATGCAACAGAAACCCCGAACAGCATCTCTGCGTCAAAAATATTTGGAAATGAATGCTTATAATAAATCTTCGTTCGACTATAAATTTGTTGAATTATTTCTCAGCTCTTATCCTCTCTTCTTAATGTAATGACAAGAACGTTTTTTTCTGAGAACTACATTTTTGTGATTGGCGAACTTATCTTTAAGATCTGCTATTCCACAGCTGTGTTACATAACTTCCTTGTCCTGGGCGAATCCATTACCACTTGCAAAAACACATCAGTCACATGTCCCTACGTGATTCTTTTCAGCGGGAATCAATTATCATGTTAGACTTGCTATTCTGAGATGTCTTGCATTTATGTTGTATCCACGGATACTATTAAGAGCCAAACATTTTTACAATAATTTTACAATAGTCTATATACAACTTAATAATTTCTTTGTTGAAACACCCAATTTACCTGACTGACTACTTTACTCACTATTCTTCTCGGGAAGTTATAGGCCTACTTCACTGCCTGCATTCCTCTTAAGAACCATCTTCGTTTACAAAGTATCACTCGTACTCGTGTAGCACAATTGACTTCTGTATCTTGCCCCCTTCCCCCACCTTACCACCCATGATTTTCCCTCAGTATAAAGCTACTTGAGCAGGCTATCTTTCTTGATTTTATTTACACCTGCATCTTTGCTATTTGTTCAAATGTTCAAATGTTTGTATAGCTTATGGGACTTAACTATGGGGTCATCAGTCCCTAAACTTACAAACTACTTATGAATTCACTAATACCAAGGACGGCACAAATATCCATGCCCGAGGGGGGATTCGAACCCCCGACCGTAGTGGCCGTGCAGACCGTGACTGGAGCGCCTCAGTCCCCTCGGCCAGCGCGGCCGGCTTTGCTATTTGTCTTGTCGGAATGAGTGACTACCAGATTCCCTATTTCCAGGAAATATTGCTCTGTTTGTTCTTGTGTGTTGTCTTCGTTTTAAGCTCATATCACTACATTGATAACTGCCATTTTTGCCATTTTTACCATTTCAATTATATGCCTCGGTGGTGAATTCAAGAAAATTGGATTACATTAATTCTTTCGTATAACTCTGATTAAATCTCCGAGCAATGCACAAGGAAGTAAATTTTGAATAAGGATTAGTTTTCGTTCCATTCAATTATATACTAATTTAGGAAAATGAACTGCTTGAAATAAGACTGTAATTGGATAAATGTCACAATCCTCGTAAGAAATAGGTTTGAAACTGCGTATAAAAATTTTGTTGCACGCAGTAACACCATACGTGTATAAGGATAAAAACTATTGTGGGTCCTTACAGCACGTTTGGTATCAATTGTTTTTAGCCTAGCAGAAATTTCCTTAGACTTTCTCCTCAGATTCCTGGTTGAGGCAGAGAGCTTGGACAAACCTCAGCGTAAACTTGTCAGTTACACCAGCAATAACAGTCCACATCAACCTCCACGTGCAAGAGTTGGGTTGCAAAATAATAATTCAAAAGCAGAAGAAACGACGTTGTTGGGTGCTTCCCACTCATTTCTAGCCTTGTCTCTCATTGTCTTTGTAATTTACAGTCAAATAATATTGCTTGCACGCTGTACAGAACTATATGAAGTTCTTCATTTTTATACGTCTAGGGTAGTTTATTTGAGTGCGTATTCTGAAGTTTAGTAGCTTATAACTAGTAGCAAGATAGTGGAATAACGGCCATGTGTCATGGTTGTAGAACATTGTATATTGTAATGTTTCCTTCAGCGTTTGTGTCTGCCTGTATGCAATTTTGGTCTTCACTACGGTGGCATTCATTTTGTATTGTTTCCTGGTTTTATATAACTGTCGACGTCGACGAAGTTTTTGCCACGTTCCTTTTATTTACATACGAGGTGCTCCTGTTTCTTGTAATTTCATTACAAATTTATTTCCCTCGTTTATCTTGTCCTTTTGTAAAAGAGTTACAGTAACAATATTTAACAGTGTTGTTAGTACAGAGCCTTAAAATCGTTTAGTTGTTTGCATAATATTTCCTTTCTTTTATAGTGTTTAGACAGTTTTTTTTATTTTCATGTTGTCGTACGATTGACTGTAATTATTACGTGATCAGACATACACCATTTGCCTTGTACTACCCAGAGACAGACAAACTTCAAGCGTTTCTCGCTTGTAAATGATATGTTTATTGTCTCTTATAATGTCTTCTCACCTCTTAAGTATACTGTCGTATACTTTGACACATTGTAGTTATGTTTAAGAAACATTTAAACCAATACGAAATTTTTTGGAATACCGTCCTGGTAGCATCCTACAGCGATTAGAAAAATACAAACCACTGCCGCTTACTTGGGAATTTCACAGTGGGTCATCATCAGCCAAAGGTTATTTTACGCTCTGTCTCAGCGCTTTTGGCACAAAAAAGGAGGACAGCGTAAGGACATACCTCTATATGTGGCACTTATGTGACCTTGCTTCCTGTGTGGAGCCCAAATATCTTCGTAATTAGACGACTTATTATGCCCAGTATATTGAATTTTATATGCATACGGCACAGCCAGGACCATAATATTCTTCTTCAACTTCGACAACAGGTCACCATCCTTCATAGGGCTTAGTGTCTTCGCTGATTCGCTTTTGGTCGACTGACTGCCGAGAGCGCACCATTAACGTTTTCCCAGCTGAAGATTCGTTCGCTGAGGAATCATATGAAACCGCGTTTCTTCTTTCTTGCTATTTGTAAATTTTTATCTTTAGATGAAAAAACATAACGTTTCATTAAATGTAAGTGATGCCCTTGAATTAGAACGGTTTGGGAATCAACTGAATTTTTGAGAAGGTCTGGACCTCTCTATGTGCTTTCATTTTCGTTCCTCAAGGGATCAAGACATCACTAGAAGCCTCGTGAGGTAATACCTCAGCATGGCGGTTCTAAAATCTTCAACGGTTCTTTGGTTTGTAACGTTAGTTGTGATTTGAAATCATGCAGTAACGATTTATTAGAATTATATCTACTTATTCTATTCTCTAACTAGTAAATGATATCTCTTTTAATAGTGCAAATGGTATCATGGGAAAACTTTTACGCACCTTGTAATTATAGGTGTTACGCTGAAAATAATCACGTTGTTACAAATATGAATGCTTTCAAAACACGTATCATAATTGACAAAATATATGAAAAAATAATATAGGGCGTTTGAAAGTTATTGGCAATAGTAACAATGTTCGTTGTAAAAAAAAATGGCAAAGAAGTTTTTTCTTCTGAAATTTTAATTCCAATCACGATAATTTGTGATATGCAACTATTTTTGGCATTAACTCCTTTAGGATAGTCTTCCTTGGAATAATGATCTTCTCAAACCTTGAACTTAAATCTGAAATTTCTTGTTCTACATTTTATTTATATTACATTTCCTCCATTTCATTATCACTCTCATACCTCTTATTTTCTGGAGTAAAATCTCTGTCACACTCACCTCCATCTGCAACGTCGTCGTCAACATCACTCTGTTCTCTTCCTTCTTGATCAGGTTGATCTTCATTAATAACACAATAAATCCCATCATATATATATTTCTTCTCATCATTAATACTGTATTTCATATTCAAAAAACTAACACTGAAACAATATAGCATTCTAAAATACATGATACTCAAAGTTGCAAATACAAACTTTCACTAATGGTTACAGTGATGATTTTTCGACCAGATGTTTTATGTATTTCATGTACAAAAATAGTGAAGCAATTGATACACAAGTTTCAGCAGTCGCAAAAATATGAACACAGCTGGAGAGACATCTTTCAGAGCAGGTTTGCCTCTTTACAACAGAGATATTAAATTTCCTTAGGGTGAATCTTCACACATATTGTCCTTCAAGAGCTAAGACTGCATTTGTATTGCAAGGAACGGAAGGCGTGGATTTCAAAACGATTAGTTCATGTAGCTCAGTTTACGTATTCTCTTACTTGGGATCTGCTGTTTCTGAGTGATTTTTCAGGAATCGTGGTTGACTTGTTACCAAACAGTCAGTATTCAGATTACCTAAATACACGTCGCCTTAGTAAACACAGTGCCTATATGGGACGTGTGAAATACTGTGTTGACTAATCACTGTTAGTTGTTGTTTGTCATTGCCTTCTTGCTATCTTCGAACTACATTTCTGATGCAAACATCTCACGTGGATACCTCTGATGAGTAGCAATTGTGCAGTGTAGTGTTCTGATTTGGTGTATTTATGCTGCTAATGATAATTTTCGAAATGAAATGACGAGCAGAGTGAGACTCTGTGCATTTGCATTGTCAGCCTTTCGCGCATAGCATCGATGGTGTTGTCGCCTTTAATGTCTCCTACCGTCGATGTATAACTTTCAGCAGTTCTTCTGTTTAAGAGACGCCGTTGAAAGGCTTGCAATTAAACGTGGGCAATTATACACAATTTGAGGATCGGGAACAGAACATCATTGTCCTTCCTGTACTAGCTGGTGAAAGAGTGAAGATGATAATTTCTGTTATTTACAGATTTCAAGCATTCTAAGAGAGTGACTCCCGATTGAGTTCTACATCAATAGTGCCATTTTGCGACAGTTAATGGAAGTGACTGTACTGCTGAAATTCCAAAGAGAATCTTAGCCTTGCATGGATTGTACGGTCGTATTTACCACCCGCAACAAGTGCTGGTCTTCAGTCTGAAGACTGGTTTGATGCAGTTCTTTGCTGGTATATTCTGTACAAACGTTTTCATTCACGTAGAAATACCACGACCTTCATCTGTTTCAATCTGCTTACTGTATTAAAGCCTTAGTCTTCCTTTACAATCCCCCTCTCTACTTCACACACACAAACACACACACACACATTTTTTTTCTTTTAACAAATTAACGTTTCTTTGATGCATTATGATCTAGCCTGTTAACCTAGCCCTCATTTCTTTTCTCCACATTTCGATTCACTGTCTCATTAAAATCGAGGTAAGAGATAATTACTTCAGCATTAAAAATTGTAGAAATGATGCTATAAAAACGCCGAGGCACTAAGATATTAATTTTTATTGTTGTGTATTTGTGAAAACTTATGTAACTATAGGGGGAAGGGGGGAACAGATTTTCGTAATTTTAAAATCAGATCCTTGTGTTGTACGTGATATGTTGTTCTGTAGCGTTTGGCTCTAGAATTACTGAGAATATTTGTAATAGTCTCATTTCGTCCAGATGAAGCGTGAGGAAGCGCTTCTTCGAACTTCTTCAGCTATTCCGGTTCGGTAATAACAGGAAGGCAAGCAACCACGAAGACCTGCTTCTAAGATGCCTACTCAGTTCCTTTCTCCGAACTTAAACGTCCTCATAAATAAACGTACATGGTCGTTATGACTTAAACGTTTGTAAATATTTGAACGACGCAAGCTTTTTTGTCCAGTCATTCCCATCGTGTTGCGTTTACGTGCATTTTTGGGCCACTGATGGGTCTTTCATTGAGTGTTCTCAAACTTGTCAGAGCTTATCATTTTTTCACCAACATATTTTTAGCATTAGTTGTCTTTTCATATTTATTGCGTTTATCTATACTATAGACGATAAAGTATTTTACTATTTTTTCCTATCTCATTCCTTGTAACTATCTGATTGAAATCATTATGTCCACGTTATGACTTCGTTTAAAGTAAGTAAAACTGTGATTTTATTTCATTTGTGCAACTGATCGTCTACCATGTCATATACAGCAAGAGAAACAGTATCTCTGGAGTTTTGTAAGAGGTTATTCGATATGTTTGACGGAGTAGTAGTACACTGTTCTTTTCTTGCTTGTTTTCGTTTACTTACCTTTCTGCAGTTGTAAAAATACATTCTACCTACTACGAAAATATTTTGATGAGCTGTGCGTCTCTCCGTAACATCTTTCACTGTTTACTCATTGGTCTTACATTTTCTCCCCGAAAGTGAATTTCACTTCCACTTCAGTTTGTATGAGAAAATATGTCACAAATATTTTTTTGCTCTCAGCACTAGCTGATTTTTAAATTTTAATGCAACATCCCTCTTTGTTTTATAGGTGTAACTAAGATCCATATCTTCTCATAAGGCACCTTGCCGTGGAGTGCACGGTTGCTTCCCGTCGGAGGTTTGAGTACTCCCTCGGGCATAGGTGTGTGTATCGTACACAGGAAACTTTAAGTAGTTTGTAAGTCTAGGTAATGATAACCACAGTAGTTGTGTCCCATAGATATACAAACATTTCAACCATATAATCTCCATGTGTATTCAGCTGGTAGTTATGCGTCATCTGTGTATATCGAAGTAGCAATCAACGTTCCATTAAATTTAATTTCTTCATAGATAGCCCCCAGATGACGCTGTAGTGTGCAGTGAACAGCAACCGCTTTATCGTCGTGAATCAAGTTGTAGTCTTCCATTACGAGTAAACGATTCAATTATCTGCGTCCTTATCTTCACTTTGAGTTTCCTTTAGCAGACTAATTAATTTCACGTGTATTTTGTCGAGCACCTTCATATAATACCCCAAATAAGCAAGCTATCCTTCCGCTGATCTTGGTATTCTTGGGGCAGGTTTGTAAAAAGGAGCGGAAGGTGGTGATTTAGCGTCCAATTTGGGTATTTGTAGGTTCTCACTTCCGTATATATGTGTATATATGGCGAGTCACTTTAACTCTTTCAATACGGCTGACGTCTGGAGAAGAGCACCATCTGTCCTGGTAGAGGTGGGCTGCTGTGGAAATCGACTGGGAAAGAGACGTTCCTCTAGTGAACTGCACCAGTTCTACAACACTCCACATTCTGCAAAGACTGATTCAACAAAACTGTAGGACCTATTTCAAAAGGACTTTCTTCGATACCGCAGTTCACATCAGCGCTAAAGACAAAGAAACAAAAAAATACGTGCTTCTCGACGCTATAAGATTTGATCAAACTCGAGTTTGATATGTGTAAATGTTAACGAAATAAAAGCGGGTTTACGTCTTATATCTTTAACTATTATGATAGTTAATATCAGATTATGGAACGAAAGTAAGGAAAGTATGCAAGATTTTTTTAATTTTTATGTCTCCTATGTCTGACAAAACTCGTACTGCAAATACAGAATTGTCAAGTCGTTTCTGCAGTTCTGTGGTGTGCTCCTCCCAACTATTTTTATATACTGAATTAAAAGTAAATACCTTCGAAACAGTACAGCGGTATAGGGCTACACATCTAGATCTCCAGGTGCCCTACACGTCAGGCAATTGTACGAATTAAGACGCTTGTGCGGACTGAGTTCTTGAACGTCAAAAAAGAGTACAAGGTAGAAAACTGCAACTGATAGAACACTAAGAATTTGTTCTGGTTATGAAGCTAATGAATCCTTACAATAGTAGCAGACATACTGCCAAGGAATGGGGAATCAGCCTGGCGGCCGCGCGGTCTGAGGCTTCGTGTCACGGATTGTGCCGCCGCTCCCGTCGGAGGTTCGAGTCTTCCCTCGGGCTTGGGTGTGTGCGTTGTCCTTAGTCTAGCGACCGATGACCTCAGCAGTTTATTCACTTAGATTTACAAACATTTGAACACTTTTTCAGTCGGAAAAGTGCCATTCGCATCTTACATCGATAGTTTTTCCATCCCTATAATCTGCCACTACATTAGCGACTCTACGACCGTGCAACAATTACCGTATAACATACACGTATGGTGATAAATCATACGAAATTACATTGTGGGGCCGTTCTTCATCCCAGGCGTACTAAATGGAAATTATTACGCACACTTACATTCTGCAGTGTATGTGGTTATAAAACGACGTTTGTCCAACTCACTCGTAACGTCTTGCAACGCAAATTCAGAATGAGAACTTTCCTTGGAGTTGGCTAGGACGAATTCCTTTCAAAAGTAGCCAGATCCTCCCTCTCTTATCCCCGATTTGACCGCTCTTGATTTACTTCTGTGGGAACACTCAAGCATGCATCCTTGACGACGACCCAACTACGCTAGTACATACTCTACCGTATCTTCCACTGTAATTAAATCTGTTCATCGTTCTTTCTAACGGCGATTGATGATGTGCCTTCCATTTCATGGTTGGTGAAAAGTTTGAACACTTGCATAAATAGAGGATAAAGTTATGTTTTTTAAGATGAAATTAATGATCTGTGATGTGGGTGGTTAATAAATCGCCGTTAGAAGTTATTTCTTACATTTACGTGTATAAGAAATTACATTGCAGTGTCAAATAAGTAGACAGCGTGTATTGCACGTTGTAGGTAACACTGTCATGGAGCGCTCACGTTCAGCATGAATGGACGTTTCGTTAAGAAGAATATGTATTTTGCAGTGTACAGTTGATCACCAAAGTATTTTCAATAAACTGTATAGTTTAACGTATGTCTCCCATATGATATAATTCAGAACAGTGTAGGCAGAGAAAGCTGTCAGACAGCATGTATTTTCCCTCAAAGAAGCACAAAGCCACATTCAAGAAAATTTAGGTCAAATCTTCCTTCTAAATTTTAGACTTTTAATACAGTAGTTGCTTTTTACATTGTATAAGACCTTTTCATTTTTTACGAATGAACAGTTCATCTCCCCGTAAATCTGGGAAGATACAGAAATGTGAAATAGTTTTCCTAGGACCCATGCGATACGCTAGATACTAACGTATATCATATTTCCATTTATAGCATCCGCAAGTGAACCTGCGTCTCGGTCTTACGTTTTTCCAAGGAGAAATGAACCTAAATTCTAGTAGCACAGGCCTGCCTTATATGACTACGTAGACTGGTCTGAAACGCCTGTTTGGCAGAAAATCAAATGTTCAAATGTTTGTAAAGCTTATGGGACTTTAATACGGGGTCATCAGTCCCTAAACTTACAAACTACTTATGAACTACTTACGAACTAGGACGGCACAAATATCCATGCCCGAGGGGGGATTCGAATCCCCGACCGTAGTGGCCGTGCAGACCGTGACTGAAGCACCTCAACCCCTCGGCCACCGCGGCCGGCTGTTTGGCAGAGTTTTCATTAGAAATGCCGTTTCCAGCTCTCAAATTCAATGGGCATTTCTGAATTTTTATGACAGGTTTCGACATGTGTAATCGTTTACGAAATAAAGGGGATGCTACGCCTTCCATGAGACAGACAGACACACACACACACACACACACACACAATGGAAATGAGCGTATGGCATTCTTGGCCGGGAGATCCTGTACGGGATTGTTCGGCCGCCTGAGTGTAAGTCTTTCTATTTGATGCCGCGTGGGCGACTTACGTGCCAATGATGATGATGATTAGGACAGCACACAACACCCAGTCCCCTGCCGGGAATCGAACCAGGGCCTCCTCCGTGGTAGTCAGCGACGCTTCCACTGAGCTTCGGAGGCGGACACACCCACCCACCCACACACATACACACACACAAACACGCGCGCGCAAATATACATGGGTATCAAACTAGGATGATAAAACGTTGTTCATTATCCTTTTACGGCGTGATTTTTTTTTTCTGCAGTGGAATACATTCGAAAGTTAACATTGGTTTTATGTTTTTATCGTCAATTACTTATACAGCAGATCAATAAGAGACATATTAACTGTGGGAAAGGAAAATGACAAGGTTTATTTCATTCTAAATCAGTTATCAAGTTTCTTCCAAAAGTAGAACGTACACTGAAATTCATTTGGCGCATTTATTGTGTTCGCTTTATAGGAAAATTGTGTTTGCTTTTTGCTCTTGATCTGTAATATAAAAGAGAATTTTCAGAGTTTACTTTCGGTAAAAGCGCAGGTAACAAATCTAAATCAAAAGTCGTGTTTTTTCAATTACTGCTGTCTGCTTTTTGTCGTCTCTGCTTTCATTTCGGAATGGAACGAGCGTGGTAACAAAGTACATTGCAGTGCCTGGCAGGAGGTATCTCAGCTGGAGCGACAAGCGGAAGGCTAGTGTTTACGTGTTCGATTCGTGATTAAATGACAGAGTATGCACGAACAGTTAGTTCTTCCAGTATTACGAGTGAATCAGTCCTCTGCTCCCAATTTAATCAACAAATGCGTGGATTCAGTACGCTGACGTTTGACGTTACTCTTCAGAATCTGTGAAAAATATCTGTCTTGTATTGATGGAAACGGTAGAGCTTCTTCTTTGTGAAAAATATCAGCTTTTAGGGGTTGTCCGTTTTGTAAATACTGTACAGTAAACCCTTACGGAAGCAGCGTTAACCTTTAAAAGTAAAATCTGTAAGGACTATTGAAAATTTAGTATTCGCCATAAGGCGACTTTCGAACTAAGTGTACTGCAGAGTTGTTCAGAAAATTTACGTCTCTCTCTCTCTCTCTCTCTCTCTCTCTCTCTCTCTCTCTGTGTGTGTTCAGAAACTCTGAATGTTCAACGCTAAACATCTCAGAAAACTGAACTTAACAAAACAGAGGTAGCTGCGTTGAGCTTTTCCATTCTTTTCTTTTACCAAATAAATTAATTTGGTAACATAAAGAATGAAAGTAAGGTCTAAGATTCCGTCGTTGATTAAGCCATTAGTGGAAGCAAACCCAGTTTCCATCGGCTCCATATACTCAAAAGAAACTACTTAATACCTAAATTTCCACTTGCAAATGTGAAAATGAAGCCCTTTCCTCAAGAATGCATCGCTAGCAGCTAAACTGTATGCTCTTTATGGAAAACAGGGATACAATAAACAGGCCGCGGCGGATTAGCCGTGCGCACTGGGCTGCCCTGCTGCGGTGCGCGCGGCCGTTCGCCATCGAGGGTTCGACTCCTCCCTCGGCATGGGTGTTTGTGTTGTCTTTAGCATAAGTTACTTTACGTTAGTGTAAGTAGTTTGTAAGGCTAGGGACTGATGACCAACGCAGTTAAGTGCCTTAGATTTCCAAACATTTGAACATTTGATACAATAAACAAAACCCAAACTGGTGTTCTCGGTTGTACCACAGTGGGTGATAATCACGATCATTATCATTATTATCATCGTCGTCGTCGTCGTCGTCATGGTCGTCGTCACTGTCACCATAATTATTCTCATCGCCATTGTTATCACAGGCATGTTCTCAGGTTTGATTCCACTGCGAATCGAAATGTGCCCAGCGGCTATGTTTTAAAGTTAGAAAACATTATTGGAACCAGCCCCAAAGTCTTTCTTTCTTTCTTTTTTTTTTCTTTTTCTTTTTTTTTTTTTTTCTTTTTTTGTGCTATTTTATTATTTACTGCAATGGTAAGGTTCGACAACTGTTCATGTAATATGGCATGTATGTTACCTTATTGTAACGAGTTTTTCAAGTGATTTTTATTATTATTATTGGTAAGGTCTTAGTCACAAAGTGACTGAAATCTAGCTCTGAAAGAAAACAGAAAATATTGTAAATGATTTCTGTAATTGTTACAACGGTCTGTTTTATTATCATCATAGTCTTCTTCGTAAAGGACGAAGGTAAATACAGTCTTTCGGTACCAATCGTTTGCTATATTTTCACGGTCTTCGTGCCAGCGATATCACGTAATTTGACAGAGAGATCTTTGGCGTAAAATGGACTAGGTGATCACGTCAGCGCTTTTGCACTTACGTGTTTCATCCACTCTGCTGTATATACTTAATTCTCTTTACATACCTTTTTCCGAGTCTTCTCTTGCGTGAAACATTCTTTAGCACCCCAATCACCTCAATATAAACCTTTGGAGTGGTTTCCCTCTACACGTTCTCTGTTCATAAGATAAGCTTATGTATAGTAAAATGGCGTTTCCTTTGTATATCATTATCATCAGTACCATGTTTGTTTTGTTCCTCTGTAATGTTTTAAATTTTTTCGCATGAATAATGAAAATTAATTCTTTCCAGTATATCAGGTATATCAGGTCTGATATTTCCAGGTTCGAATATTATACTGAATATAAATTTCGCGGATCATTACTTTTGTAACAGACACCGTTTTTCGATTCCGCTGCTATTATCAATCAAGATACAAGGGGATTTATGACATTACCTTCTAGCGGGCACTGAATTAAATCAAGGGTGAAAGTAGAAAATTTGTGCCCAGCCGGGTTCGAACGCGGGTTTCCTGCTAACTAGGCAGTTGCGCTGACCTCTTCGCCCCTGGGACACAGTAATCACCACGACTACACGTAATGCCGTACCACGCTCCCGCCACACGAAAATTTTCAACTTAAACATACTCTACTGACGTAGTGCCCCTGGGAATTTCGTCGATTCGCGTAAGATTTAGAGCCTGGTTTAGAAAGGATCGTTGGCCGCCTCCGCCTTAATTACGTGTATATATCCAGGGGTGGAAAAAATAATATGAGCATCTAACAGCCGCGGTGGAGTGGCCGAACGCTCCAAGACACCTTCCTGCGGAGCGCGTGGGCGCTCACTGTCGAAGTTTCGATTATCCCTCGGGAATGGGTGTATGTAGTCAAATGTTTGTAAATCTAAGGGACTTAACTAGGTTGCTCATCAGTCCCTAGGCTTACAAACTACTTACACTAACTTAACACGCACACCCATGTCCAAGGGAGGACTCGAAACTCCGACGGCGAGTGTGTGTTGTCCTTAGAATAAATTAGTTTAGCAGTTTGTAAGCCTAAGGACTGATAACCGCAGCAATTAAGTCCCTTAGATTTACAAACATTTGAACACCTAACATAGACACAACGTTTATTTATTTCTAAGGACCTGGCCCACCATTGTTTTTGAGAACAATTGCAACTCTTCCAGGACCAGGTTCCTATAGAGTGTTTATAGTTGCCAAGCGAATGTTATCCATTCTTGTACCAAAACATCCGACAGTTACTTCAGTTATGTTGGATCTGTAAATATAGACTTCACTCTCTGCTCTAAAATTCCGACAACCATTCAATTATGTTGAGAAATGGCGATTTTGGTGTCTAGGGATGATGAGTGATAATGTTTTGATGCTGTACAAAGAAAGTATGTGTCATTTCAGCTGTGTGTATGTGGGGGGGGGGGGGGGGGGGGTGCATTATCATTTTGAAATATGGCAGTCTTTGTTGGCAATATGTAACTCATAGCAAGCAGTTTGTTGTCGACGGCCGCGGTGGAGTGGCCGAGCGCTCTAACGCGCCTTGCTGCGGAGCGCGTGGTTGCTTGTTGGAGATTCGAGTCCTTTCTTGGGCGTGTGTGTGAGTGTATGTGTGTGTGTGTGTGTGTGTTGTCCTTAGCATCAGTTATTTTAAGAATTTGTAAGCCTAGGGACTGATAAACACAGCAGTTAAGTCCCAGATTTACAAACATTTGAACATATTTGCTGTCGATGATGGTGAGAGATTCATTCACAGTTATCCGACCAGTGAAATTAATGAGACAAACAATTGAGCCGCGGTGGAGTAGCCGAACGGTCTAAGGCACCTGGCTGCGGAGCGCACGGTTGTTCGCCATCGGAGGTTCGAGTCATCCCTGGGGCATGTGTGTGTGTGTGTGTGTGTGTGTGTGTTGTCCTTAGGTTAGTTTACCTTAGTTTAATTACTTTGTAAGCTTCGGACTGATGACCACGCAGTTTGGTCCGATAGATTTACAAACATTTGAACAAACAGTTGAATACCTCTGATATAGATGCCAAAACCATGACGGTCCCTCTCCAATGGTTGGTTGTAGGAATCAGACATGTCGTATCGTAATCTTCTTTTGGGATTTTCGATACATAAATCCGGTTGTTTGTAAGAAATAACGTAAACGATGAGCCATCGCACAAAGACACATACTTCCAGTCATCGAGAGTCGAGGTTTTATAATCGTGCCACCACTTCTCTCGTAGCTTTGTGCTTGTTTTCTTTATTAAGGGTTTAGCATCTGCCGCACTTCCATGAATGTTCGGTTCCAGCCGTGCTGTTTTTATCAAAACTGTACAAATGTTTGTAAAGCTTAAGTGACTTAACTGCGGGGTCATCAGTCCCTAAACTTATAAACTACTTATGAACTACCTGATACTAAAGACGACACAAACATCCATGCCCGAGGGGGATTCCAACCCCTGTCGGGGAACGGCCTCCCACATCGGAGCATAGCGCCTCAATGCGCTCGGCCGCTCCGCCCCGGTTATCAAAACTGGATTATTCCAGTAAATGTTGAATTTTGCAGTCGAATTTCCCGCGATAGTTTCATGCTGTTTGTGTGAAATGGTTATTAATGCTAATCTATCGTTGTCAGGTAACTTCGGGTTTCATCCACTATTTCTCTTCGGCAATGATGTGTTAACTTGTTTTATGTACGCTGTCATTACTAAAGATACTGTCGGCAGTAAACGTTAAACACGTTAGCCATTTTCGTCACAGACATTTCCACTAACTGTGTACCATCGAGTTGGCATCTTTGAAATTTTCGGAAATCATGCATTTAATCTGTGGTCCGTGTTAAATGTTCAAATGTTTGTAGAGTCTATGGGACTTAACTACGGGGTCATCAGTCCCTAAACTTACAAACTACTTATGAACTAACTAAGACTAAGGACGGCACAAATATCCATGCCCGAGGGGTGTTCGAACCCCCGACCGTCCGTGTTAAACGCAGCAAAACAAAACGTATAATATACTGCATGGTAACGTCCAAGAATTCATACGTCGAATCTTCATTACGGTTACAGCTCACTGGTAATACGCACGCAGTGGTGCCAAGTTGCTACAAGGTGTACTATACTGTAGTGGTCGGAGATGGATTGAGGCAGTTTAAGCCCAGTTTACACGATGATCGCGCTAGTAATGAACAGATCACGTTGCGCGCCATCTAGCGACGTAAACGCGGAACTACCAGTATTTCGTAAGCGCAGACGGCGTTTCGTACTACCTAGTATGCTTTAGGACAGGTTCTAAATTTGCTAGTAGCGAAGTGGGTGCGCATGCGCAGAAGTGAATTCGTTGTGTGGTTTTCATGTTTATGTGTGGAAATAACCGCGTCCTTACCGAAATTGCTTGCTTGGTTGGAGTGATACGACTTGCATCAGTGGAGTGGAACAGAGTAGGAATTGCGCTTTCGATTGAGACATACAGTGTCGCTGCAGAAAATCCCCTCTATCGTAAGAAGGTACAATGACTTATTTATGAAGAAAATAACAGAAAAGTGTAGATATAAATGAATTTTGAATACGTCTTGTTATTAACTTCATATCTTTAAAATTCTATAATTTTTAGCATGTCAGAAAGTCAGTTGCACATAATCTCGAAAGTGTGATGCTAAAAGCAAAGCAAAATTTAGTTGACTGAGGTCCCATTATGGATCGGAAATTGAAGTTGCTGTGCAGACTTCAACAGCAATATTTGTAAGAGTCGGTACAGAAATTCTTTGTGCAAAGGCAAGGCTTTCGAAACATTCTCCTGTCGCCAGAAACTGCACTGTTTAAGCGAATCTGCAAAAAATAACAATTACAGGAAGTAACTGACGCATAACTTTAACAAAGCTGAATATGTAACTCAAGTTTAATAAGAATTGCGTACCTTCTGCTTGGCGAAATACTCCCCCCCCCCCTCTCTCTCTCTCATCGACGTATTTTTGTCCTTGAATGAACGAAGGCAACTTTGTAAAACACTCAGCACTTAATATACGTTAAAAAAAGTCTGAATTCTTTGAGGTCCTCTGGTATGAGTTACTTCATTATCTGCATGCAGTACACATCTCATTCTTCGTCTCTTCCTCTCAACCAAGGACACATCCGACTTCTATTTCTTCTTCACTGTAGTGTTCTAACAAACATTGCCACTGCTCCTGCAACCGCCTACAGTGTAAATTTCTTAAGTTGAATATTATCAGCTACGACATACATCCAAACGTGAACTATCCACATATACAAACAGTAATAAGCCCGTATTTTCGCACAGGCGCTGCTCTTAGCTGTAATCAGACTTATAGACGGAAGTTTATCGTATTAACGCAACCAAGCCTGTATGATCGCACGTCATTAGTACCGAGTTAGTACGCTTGGAGCGCTACAGCAGACAGTGAGCTTTCTTGTGAACTTTCTATCGTTGTGTAAACTAGGCATTAGCGAGAGTCCGAGCATGAGTTAAATGATTATATATATGTGGCGTCTGTTCCAACTTGGTAAAACACTCAGCACTTAATATACGTAAAAAAAGTCTGAATTCTTTGAGGTCCTCTGGTATGAGTTACTTCATTTTCTGCATGCAGTACACATCTCATTCTTCGTCTCTTCCTCTCAACCAAGGACACATCCGACTTCTATTTCTTCTTCACTGTAGTGTTCTAATAAACATTGCCACAGCTCCTGCAACTGCCGACAGTGTAAACATCTTAAGTTGAATATTATCAGCTACGACATACACCCAAACGTGAACTATCCACATATACAAACAGTAATAAGCCCGTATATTCGCACAGGCGCTGCTGTTAGTTGTAATCAGACTTATAGACGGAAGTTTATCGTATTAACGCAACCAAGCCTGTATGATCGCACGTCATTAGTACCGAGTTAGTACGCTTGGAGCGCTACAGCAGACAGTGAGCTTTCTTGTGAACTTTTTATCGTCGTGTAAACTAAGCATTAGCGAGAGTCCGAGCATGAGTTAAATGATTATATATATATATATATATATATATATATATATATATATATATATATATGTGGCGTCTGTTCCGAAAGAACAGACGTCGCTTCTGTTCCTGCAGTTGTTATTCTTTAATATTCACAGAATATATGACATCAACTGCGATTGGGCAAAGCTGAAAATGTGTATCCAGCCGGGATTCGAACCCGGGTCTCCTGCTTTCTAGGCAGTTGCGCTCACCCCTACACCACTGGGGACACAGTAATCACCGCACCTGCAAGGACTACCTAGGCATGCCCCCCGTCAGATGCAAATTCCCAATTCGCTGTTGATGTCATATATTCTGTGAATATTAAAGAATAACAACTGCAGGATCAGAAGTGACGTCTATTCTTTCGGAACAGACGCCACATGTATATATATAATATTCCGGTGACGGGCATGATCCTATCGTTAGTGGGGAGGGGTGGGCAAGTTTGAAGCCCTTACTCTTACGGGAATTAGTTTCATAACTACGAGTTTGAGTAATGTGGGCAGGGTGAAGCTGGGAATTTGTATCTGACGGGGGGCATGCGTAGGTAGTCCTTGCAGGTGCGGGGATTACTGTGTCCCCAGTGGTGTAGGGGTCAGCGCAACTGCCTTGAAAGCAGGAGACCCGGGTTCGAATCCCGGCTGGGTACACATTTTCAGCTTTGTTCATGTCATATACTCTGTGAATATTAAATGGCTTTATTGCTTCTCAATGTACATAGTGTCATGACCTGCCGAAACTGGTCCTGGTCAGGCTTCTGCTGCGTCACTGCGGACGGCGGCGCGCTGTTGTGCTTGGGTGGCATAACACTTCTCGCTGCCTCTGCCGCCTAGGCTTTCAGGCCGGCAGCCTTGGAAGGTCGATGACGCAGCCGCGCCGCCTGTCCACTCGTTGATCGTCGACCGGTGCCGCTGCCGGATGAGTGGTGACGAGGCCCCTTCGATGCTGCTGCTGTGCCCAGGGAGAGTGGTTCGAACCCTGCTGCCGTCCTCCGGTCAGGAACTTGTCCCCATCTCGTCGCGTCGATGTTGCTGCCGGTAGCAGGCGAAATGGCTAGCTGCTCACTGCGGCATGTCGTCACGCCGACCTCTCGAGTGGCCCGTCGACCGGACTCGGGAGATGAACCGCGAACCGCTGACGATAACCACCGAGCTGCAACTACTAGTTGCTTCAATTTTATCCATTATGGAGCCGGCCGCGGTGGCCGAGGGGACTGAGGCGCTCCAGTCACGATCTGCACGGCCACTACGGTCGGGGGTTCGAATCCCCCCTCGGGCATGGATATTTGTGGCGTACTTAGTATAAGGTAGTTGATAAGTAGTTTGTAAGTTTAGGGACTCATGACCCCGTAGTTAAGTCCCATAAGCTTAACAAACATTTTTTCCATTATGGATGTTGAACTCCGTGACTTACAGTACTGTAACTCATTACCCTCTCACAACTAAACACAGAAGAAAACAGAAACAGCCTCTATTACAAATACACCACAAAAAAACGCACCGAAATTTATACAAATCTTTTGAAACGAAAATATGGTAAAGACCACTTTTCACTCTAGTCGAATTTATTGCCATTGTATTTCATAATAACCAGTTTACATAATCTAATTTGCTAGTAACTATTCTACATGTGATACATGGCAGTGTGGCTCCACAATAGTATAAGAAATCTCGCTTTTGGGATTTGTAACATCTGATATAGCTCTGTATGTGGCATCTCTGTACTTCTGTGTGTGCAATAACTCTGTATATCTTGAGCTAAGTTCTTTGACCATAACATATGCCTGAATGTAAACAATGCGATGTTTGGAGTGACAGTTATAAAGTGTAGTGTGTACTGTGCAAAACCTGAAACATGGGAGTGCAAATTAGCATCATGTTGCTGTTACTACAATGTTCGCCGGCCGCGGTGGCCGAGGGGACTGAGGCGCTCCAGTCACGGTCTGCACGGGAACTACGGTCGGGGGTTCGAATCCCCCCTCTGGCATGGATATTTGTGCCGTCCTTAGTCTTAGTTCATAATTGGTTTGTAAGTTTACGGACTGATGACCCCGTAGTTACGTCCCATAAGCTCTACAAAGATTTGAACATTTGAACTACAATGTTGCCGGCCGCGGTGGCCGAGGGGACTGAGGCGCTCCAGTCACGGTCTGCACAGCCACTACGGTCGGGGGTTCGAATCCCCCCTCGGGCATGGATATTTGTGCCGTCCTAGTTCGTAAGTAGTTCATAAGTAGTTTGTAAGTTTAGGGACTGATGACCCCGTATTTAAGTCCCATAGACTATACAAACATTTGAACATTTTTGAACTACAATGTTCTCGACTAATATCCATGAGAAATGTACGAATACGAACTGGATACTTTACTTATATGTGAGTACACTTATAGCCTTATCCCAAACATACCATACTTGTTTTATGTATATGTTCAAAAATGTCCAAATGTTTGTATAGCTTATAGGACTTAAGTACGGGGTCATCAGTCCCTAAACTTACAAACTACTTATTAACTAACTAAGACTAAGGACGGCACAAATATCCAAGCCCGAGGGGGGAATTCGAACCCCCGACCGTAGTGGCCGTGCAGACCGTGAATGAAGCGCCTCAGTCCGCTCGGGCACCGCGGCCGGCTATGTATATGTATTTCTATATGATACCTGTGTAAGTATAACTGTATGATAAGCACAAAGTAATTTACTTTTTCTTTAAACAGTCAACAACACTGAATGTAAACACCTGAAGATGGGCAAAAGTCCGAAACCGGTAGTGTTTTAATAAACCGCCAATAATTGTGACTGGTAGCGGATTTTATTCCCACAACCTACTAGTTGCTTGCTCGCTGCCGCACTGATGTCCGGCTATGTATATGTATTTCTATATGATACCTGTGTAAGTATAACTGTATGATAAGCACAAAGTAATTTACTTTTTCTTTAAACAGTCAACAACACTGAATGTAAACACCTGAAGATGGGCAAAAGTCCGAAACCGGTAGTGTTTTAATAAACCGCCAATAATTGTGACTGGTAGCGGATTTTATTCCCACAACCTACTAGTTGCTTGCTCGCTGCCGCACTGATGTCCGGCTATGTATATGTATTTCTATATGATACCTGTGTAAGTATAACTGTATGATAAGCACAAAGTAATTTACTTTTTCTTTAAACAGTCAACAACACTGAATGTAAACACCTGAAGATGGGCAAAAGTCCGAAACCGGTAGTGTTTTAATAAACCGCCAATAATTGTGACTGGTAGCGGATTTTATTCCCACAACCTACTAGTTGCTTGCTCGCTGCCGCACTGATGTCCGGCTATGTATATGTATTTCTATATGATACCTGTGTAAGTATAACTGTATGATAAGCACAAAGTAATTTACTTTTTCTTTAAACAGTCAACAACACTGAATGTAAACACCTGAAGATGGGCAAAAGTCCGAAACCGGTAGTGTTTTAATAAACCGCCAATAATTGTGACTGGTAGCGGATTTTATTCCCACAACCTACTAGTTGCTTGCTCGCTGCCGCACTGATGTCCGGCTATGTATATGTATTTCTATATGATACCTGTGTAAGTATAACTGTATGATAAGCACAAAGTAATTTACTTTTTCTTTAAACAGTCAACAACACTGAATGTAAACACCTGAAGATGGGCAAAAGTCCGAAACCGGTAGTGTTTTAATAAACCGCCAATAATTGTGACTGGTAGCGGATTTTATTCCCACAACCTACTAGTTGCTTGCTCGCTGCCGCACTGATGTCCTCCGAGCTGAGCTGCGGACTGCGAACTCCGAACTCGGACTCCAACTGCCCACTGCTCTGGAACACATGCTTTATATTTCACTCGACTTGATCGTGTTTCCCAAAAATCCCCGTTTCAAGTCACGGAAGGTAAGGAAGGAAGCTTAGGGCTTAACGTCCTGTCGACAGCGTGGTCATTAGAGACGGAGCTTACGCTCGGATTTTCGTGAAAGGATGGGGGAGGAAATCGGCCGTGCCCTTTGAATCGTCCCGGCATTTGCCTGGAGCGATTTAGGGAAATCACGGAAAACCTAAATCTGGATGGCCGGAGGTGTTTCAAGTCACGTACAAGTCAACAACTTCGACACACGCCTGTTGTATTGACCTGGTCGTTACACACCTGCGGCTGTTGCTGTATTCGCAGTTCTGTCTGACTGCGGCCCAAGTGTCACGTACTTCATACACAAAGCTCTTGCGGTATCGGATTGCGAGTCTCGCCTGTCACCGGCTCTCAACTGGCGCCTCGCTGCCTCTTTCTTTCACACCGAAATTTTCCGTTCATTTCTTAATATTTCTCCAAAATACGCTAGCGGCGCTACAATACTACAAGCGTTCATTTTATTTTGTCCACGGGTGTCTGCAGCTGACGTCGCAAATTTCTTTGTGTCGATTGATAATAGCTACAGGATTAAAAAATTGCGTCTGTTATTTCGGACCACACACACACACACACACACACACACACACACAAGACGGGAAAGGAAGAAGAAAAGAAGAGAAATTAAGGTTTAACATGCCATTGACAGCGTGATCGTTACAGACGTAGAACGAACTGTTTTTGCCAAAGCTGGGGAAGGAAATCGGTCGTGCCCTTTCAAATGACACATCCAGGCATTTGTTTGTAGTTTCTTAGGGGAATGAAGGTAAACCTAAATCGGGATGGCAGGAGACGGACTTTAACCGCCGTCTTCTAGAATGCGACTTCAGTGTACTAACGTCTGCGCCGTCTCGCTATGTAAACCGAGCGAGATGGCGCAGTGGTAACGTACTGGACTCGTATTCGGGAGGATGGTGGTTCAAATCCACCTCCGGCCATCCAGAATTAGGTTTTCCGTGATTTCCCTAAATCACTCCAGACAAATGCTGGGATGGTTCCTTTCAAAGGGCACGGCCGATTTCCTTCCCTGTCCTTACCCAAAACTCCGAGCGTTAGCTCCGTCTCTAATGACCAAGCTGTCGACGGGACGTTAAACCCAAAGCTTCCTTCCTTCTTTCGCTATGTAAAACGGCCAATAATACTCTCTTCTTTTGAATTCGCGGACGTGCTACCAGTAATGAGTGATAATTTGCAGGGGCAACACAGAGTCAGTGAGGAGGAAAGGTATATGCTTTGAGGGGTTATGATTTTTATCTGTTACTTTCCACTTCTTTCACCTCTGGCAGTATTGCTCATGTGAAAAATACCGAGTAGCACCGTGGTTCGGAACCCACGTTAAACTGTAGGTCCCCCTATAACTGGCTGGGTAAGTCAGTTCGAAGGTCGGAGGAAGGCAACGGCATACCACCTCCAAACAGGACCATGCCTAGTAAAGCACTGTGGTATTCAAACCAATCTTCGGATTGTTGACTGCTTTACTTACTTACTACTGTGAGCTCAGTTCTGAAAAACTCAGCTTCGATCAGTAGCTCAACACGTGACTACAAGAGCAGCAAAATGCATTAAAGTAGAACAGTATCTTAATTTATTGTCACCTGCACTTTGCCTGTTCCTAGCTGTTTCATTGATTTACCCGGAAACGGTTAAGAAAAGGCATATGTTTATTAAAAGTCTTTTGTTCAGAATCACCAGTAGTATCACCCCTCGAGGCATGTACCTTTCCTCCTGACTCACTGTGTATGTCAGCAGTGTGTGTGTTAGTTGATTGCATCTGATTGGAGACGTGCTGGGTTAGTCCACGCATCCTCGTGATCAGTGTGTCCCAGTGTCGTAACGGTAAGCGTCTCTGACCAGTAAGCAGGAGACCAGGAGGTCGAATCCTGGCAGGGCATCAATTTTCTACTTTCCCCGTATATTTTTTATTTATTATTTCAATTCCCACTTTCAGCTAATATCGTAAATTCGTTTGTGACTTTGGTTTCATTTTTAAAATTTTTCAGTTCATAACTTTTATAGGTGCGGCTCCGAAGACACAGTGGTAGAGTGCCAGACTACAAATCCAAAGGTCCCGGGTTCGATCCCTGCTAGGTCCTGGGATTTTTATCTGTCCTTTCCACTTCTTTCACCTCTGGCAGTGCTGCTGATGTGAAAAATACCGAGTAGCACCGTGGTTCGGAACCCACGTTAATCTGTAGGTCCCCCTATAACTGGCTGGGTAAGTCAGTTCGAAGGTCGGAGGAAGGCAACGGCATACCACCTCCAAACAGGACCATGCCTAGTAAAGCACTGAGGTGTTCAAACCAATCTTCGGATTGTTGACTGCTTTACCTTTTTTAACTTTTATAGATTATGTCTAAGTTATATACAGATCTTTGTAGATGATTTTCATATTTTTGAATGATTACTATTGTTCCCAGGATGTAAACTAACGCATTTTTCGGATTGCACTAAAACTCTTATAAATTCTACTTTTTAAGACTACGTTGGGTCTCCAACCTATAAGGATGCCGTCTGACTTAGATAAAAAATGACTGTTTCAGATGTATTGCAGTCTCGTCATTCTATCTTGTAAATTCTTTTCGTAATTAGCTATCCCAATCTAATAGTTTGGTGTGTTTCTACAGATACTTTGAAGGACGCCGGGAATGTAGTGGAAAAAGTAACCTCTGTTTTCAATTCATGATCAAATCAATATTAATACAAAAGTTTTATTACATACATCTGAAAAATACAACTTATGTTTATTCTTCTACATATTTTCCAAACAGATTAAAGCACTTGTCATATCTTTTTACCCTTTTTACAGTCTTTAATTCACTCTTTGCACAAAACTCTGTACCTGCGAGCGTAGCCAAGAAATTGCGGCGTTTTTAAAGGGAAATCTTCAGAAACTGTTCGAAAAGTGATCAAAGGCTCCCTCTTTACCCACACGGGCCATCTGCGGTGCGGTATTGGAATTTCACATTGCCTGTACGTCTAAATTTAATTACGACTGCCCTATGATGTCGGTAATTTTCTACAAAATTACTCAGTTTCGTTTTATGTGTTCAGTCCAAGTATTAGTTACCAGCTCTTATCCAGGCACATATTCACTACTGTCTCTTCATTTCTACATAAGCCGTAGATACCATACCTTTCACTATATTCTTTCATAATATTCTTTAACATACGTCAGTCATGATCTTGCTTTAAGTTATTATTATTAGCTTACATTTCTATTAATGTGGTCATGAGTTCCTCATGTCTCATTAGACATCCAATTAGTTGGACTCTTTGTATGGGCCGGGCGCAGTGGCCGAGCGGTCTGCGGCGCGCCACAGTCTGCACGGCCGCTACGGTCGGGGGTTCGAATCCCCCTCGGGCATGGATGTTGTGTCGTCTTTAGTATAAGGTAGTTCATAAGTAGTTTGTAAGTTTAGGAACTGATGACCCCACAGTTAAGGCCCCTGAGTTTAGCAAATATTTCAAGAATTGAACTCTCCGTATGGAGTCCTGTTCCTGGCTACAAATTCGTTACTTTTTCAAGTTCTTGTTGAAAGCGATTTGTTTTCGAGGAGTTCTACTTGTGACTGTCGCTATGCTTCGTTTATCCCTAGCGATCTTACGTCGTAAGTACTGTAAGTGAATTAGATTAGACAACTTGTTCAAGAACCTCATCACTACGTAAATTCGGATTTTGGCTACGTCTTCTTTATCACAAGTAGTTACTCTTGTTTTGGACTTATTTACCGTCATGTTATATTCTTCCCTCATAACCTTAACCGATTTAAATAACAGATTTTCAAATATTTGTAAATCTAAGGGGCCAAACTGCTAAGGTCATCGCTCGCTAGACTTATAAACTACTTAAAGAAACTTATACTAAGGACGACATACACACTCATCCCTGAGGGAGGACTCGAACTCTGACGGGAGTGGCCGCGTAATCGGTGACTCGGTAGCTTAGACGAGGCAGCCATTCCCACATTTTCAGCCAGGACGCTTTGTCATTGGCATATTTTAATACATCCATTCTTTCGAGTGTAATGTCATATATTTAATTGCCTATTGTGATTAAAGATGATGTCTTATACTTTTAATTTTTTCGGGCATTTCGGTTTGTCCTCGCATCAGTAACTGCTGCATCATTTCTTTATATCTTGCTTATAACCTGCTTGTTTCAAGATCCCAAATGTTTTATATCATTTAACGTTATTAAAATTTTCTTCCGTGTATGTGAGCATTTGGTATGTATTTCGATTGCTTTCCAGTCGTATTACTGCAGCAAATTATATACTACTCTATAAAATCAGTGTACCATAGGTTTTTATAATGCACTGATTAAGTTATTCCATACCATGTTTGGCTAAGGAATATTATCATTTGTTTCCGGATCTGGGCCCGTCTGGTATATTTTCCTATCCCCATAAGCCCCAAGAGTTTATATCAACAAAATGATTACAGCCTGTATAGTTGCTTTTTATTTCTATGTTAACGTGGAGTCTGTCCAAAGAAACAACTCACTGAGTGCGATGATCGAACGAAAAGGTCGGTCTTGGCGTCACAATGAACAAAGTATTATTTAAGATGTAATCTTGTGTACTGAATCGATAGAACTTCTTCAAATCAGCCTCTTACTGTATTCAGGCTAGCGGTATTTATTCACAGTGACAGCCAAGTACGAAGAATAATCGCTTATATCCATTAGCGCCTGCGACATCTTTAGGAAAGACAGTATGCCTCTACAAACGCATTACTCTGCCGTTAGAATTAACGGTAATTCAGCTCAGTTTGCTGTCACACTCTCTAAATATTCTTACTCTAAATACCCAATCAGCCTAAAGCAACACGTTTCTATTCATCTTGCACATACAGGTAAACTCTAAAACCCTTTAGTTTGCAGTGGTAACTAAACCGACGGTTTTTGTTGACAAAGAGTGACGTATGAAATAGTCAATGCAGTGTATCGTACCGTATCGTGCAATTCTAGAGTTGAATACTTTCTAAAAAGCCCTCCGATTCACTAAAGAAGACATACCGTGATTGTCAAAAATATTACACACGCAGTATTAAACAATTCAACGTTTAAGAATTTTAAGATTGAAATCCGTCAAAAATGAAAGAAAATCTCATAGTGTTTTGTGTTTTATGTTTAACATTAACGAGATTATATGGCGTGTTTATCTTGAGCCATTTTCGTTTAACTGTCCTTGAAATGTATCCACTGAAAGAAATTCTGGATATGCATCGCGGATACTGCAGGGTGTAAACGATAAGATTTATAACGTACCATACTGGTGCAGGGAATTTGATACCAGACACTTTTGGTCTATCTAGCAGGAAAACAACCTCAAATTGAATTACAAAACTACCTGAGCTCCAGGACATGTGCGTTGTGAGAGATTTTATACTACCCTTTCACCCTCGTACACCACTTGCGTAGTGTAAAATTGACGTTTGTGTAAATTTTACCTCACAGTTGCGTGAGTTTTAACAAATTAAAATCAACAATTAAGTCGTTTTGTTTCTCTTACTACGAGACAATTGTGCTTTTAGGGTTTAATTTTGGATCGAATTGTAAATGTAATTAGTTTTTACATAACTTTTTGAAAAGACTTTTTCATTCTTTACCAACAAAGGGAAGGGTAACTTATTAACCCAGATGATCCTGACGTCCTTCCAGTAGGATGGTATTTAGTTTTTTTTAAACATTTAAAATAAATTGTTTACTTTTGGCACAAAACACTTTCTCGTACCTCGGACTCTCATTTCAATGTCAATCATTGACATGCAAATACTAACAATCATTATTTTAGCATGTTATTCCATGTTTGTCACCTTTGAAGATAGGGATTCACATATGGATCGCTTTACAATTAAAATGTCGTATCTAACATGCAATAGCAGTGTTTTCATATTTACTTCGTGCCAGTAGGATGGCCCATTATGCCGAGACTAAGGGTGCATTTTGTGTGAAGTCAATGTTGCAACATTGGAATGATCTATCAAAGATGTAATAAAGTATCTTTTAAACCAGAAGTATCCCTGGGTTAATGTCAACGAAATCCGCTGGCATAAGAGAGCGATAAAGTATAAAATTGTTTATATCGCCTCCTATACACTACTTGGTGCAGTCTTAGTTGTCATCGTTTACGCCCTATCTAATAAGAGAGTTCCTCGTCATTTTATTGTTTAAGAACAGTACATTAACTTCATTATTTTAGATCAGTTTCTTCTCATATTAACAAGTATAGATTGCATGTGTTTATAAGTTAGTAGTTTATTATCAAGCAGTAGCGTCATCTGTGAACTGTGACGTCATGATATCGCTGTCTACGATCGTTCAAATGTTCAAATGTTTGTATAGTCTATGGGACTTAACTACGGGGTCATCAGTCCCTAAACTTACAAACTACTTATGCACTACTTACGAACTAGGACGGCACAAATATCCATGCCCGAGGGGGGATTCAAACCCCCGACCGTAGTGGCCGTGCAGACCGTGACTGGAGCGCCTCAGTCTCCTCGGCCACCGCGGCCGGCAGTTGAAGTTTGTGTAACTAAGGGAGTGGCATGCTAATTTCATCAATCCCTAGACTTACACACTACTTAAACTAACTTGCTCTGATCAGCACACACAAACTCATACTCAAGGGAGGACTCGAACCTCCGACGGGAACGGCCAAGCAATCCATGTAATGGAGTCACAGACAGCGCAACAGCTCGTTCTCTGCAATGAGCTGAGTTTCTCGGCGAGTATACAGTGCCTCACCAACAGACTGTAACACCCATAACACATGGCCGGATGTCAATGCAGCTTTATACTTGTTCACACCATTGACTGGTATGTAAAATGATTGAAGTTGAAATTCTCTGTGACGCCTACAACGGCCACCAGAGTGTTGTAGTTCAGTGTTCAAATGTTTGTTAATCTAAGGGACCAAACTGCTGTGGTCATCCGTCCCTAGACGTCCAAAATATACTAACGTACTATAAGGACAACACACAGGCCCACCTCCAAGGGAGGACACGGACTGCCGCCTGCAGCGGCCGCGCACTCTCTGACATGGTGTCTAGAACCTGCTCAGACATTTCCGCGCGCTCAATCGGCAGAGCGCATGCCCGCGAAGGGCAATAATACCAGGTTCGAATACCGGCCTGCCACACAATTTTAATCACACTGACAGCTTCGGAAATCAAATGTTCAAATGTTTGTAAATCTATCAGAACAAACTGCGTGGTCATCGGTCCGTAGCTTACAAACTACTTAAACTTAGGTGAACTAACCTAAGGACAACACACACACCCATGCCCCAGGGAGGACTCGAACCTCAACGCCGAGCAACCGCGCGCTCCGCAGCGAGACGCTTTAGACCGCTCGGCTACTCCACCGCGGCCTTCGGAAATCAGTTTAAAATCCAGTCGAAATGAGCACTTCAATACCCTACACGATTTCTTTGTGGAAATTAATTTTTCTTCGGACAAAACAATGAACAACATAATAAAAGAACATTTGAAGGAAATATTAAAACTTTGAAAGACTATTTCTCACCGCGGTGGAGTGGCCGAGCGGATTGGGGCGCTATGCTCCGATGCGCGAGGCCGTTCCCCGTCGTCGGTTCGAATCCCCCATCGGGCATGGATGTTTGTGCTGTCTTTAGTACAAGTTAGTTTATAAGTAGTTTGTAAGTTTAAGGACTGATGACCCCGTAGTTAAGTCCCATAGCTTAACACACATTTGAACATTTTGTCTATTTCTCTTTTCTGGCTAGTAATAACAATTGTCATAACGTGTAGGCTTTCACGGCCGGCGTCTTCAGTAATTAAAACTTCCGGGCTGAGAGGCCGTGGTCGAACAGTAGAAATTTCTTCCCCTGACGTTTCGTTGCCGGCTGCGGGCAACATCTTCTGAGGTGAGTCGACGACCTCAGAAGATGTTGCCCGCAGCCGGCAACGAAACGTCAAGGGAAGAAATTTCTGCCGGCCGCGGTGGCCGAGGAGACTGAGGCGCTCCAGTCACGGTCTGCTCGGCCACTACGGTCGGGGGTTGGAATCCCCCCTCGGGCATGGATATTTGTGCCGTCCTAGTTCGTAAGTAGTTCATAAGTAGTTTGTAAGTTTAGGGACTGATGACCCCGTAGTTAAGTCCCATAGACTATACAAACATTTGAACATTTGAAGAAATTTCTACTGTTCGACCACGACCTCTCAGCCCGGAAGTTTTAATTACTGAATAACAATTGTATTCGCAAAGTGTTGGAAGACAAAATAACTTTCGGAGACACATGAATAGTTTAATTAAAACGAACAGCTTTTTACATGTGGAAGCGAAGTGAGTTCAATTTTTTATGTAAGCTAGAGTAAGTTAGAAACAAGCTAGTCTCCAGAAAGCTCAAAGTCGAGAGGAGCTTAAGCCTCAGATCAGGAAAGAAAAGTGTTCCATCCGGCCGTGGCTACCTCGCTCTAGACGTAGTTCTGCTGGTGTGTTTTATCTGCAGAGTTCGTTAGCAGCCGAGTAGCACATCATTAAATGTTAACGGCGTTGAGAGAATAATGAGGTGGTTTGCGGTTGCCGCCACTCGGCTGTTTAAGCTGCCCTCTGCTAATCTGCCAGCAGATAGCAAGCCTTTTAGCTGCCTCGCACCTCAGACGAAATAGCCGCTCGCCGCTGCAGCTGCAGCTGTCTGCCGCTCTCCCTTCTGGAGCTGCCTCTGATTCTCAGTCCAGTTTCTTCCTTGTGATACACTGTATTTTTGTTGTCCTACATTACAGCTATACTCCAGGAGGCATCATATCGTGTGTGGCAGAGGGTATTTTGTGCACCAGTGTCCCCGCCGGCCGCGGTGGCCGCGGGGACTGACGCGCTGCAGTCACGGTCTGCACGGCCACTACGGTCGGGGGTTCGAATCCCCCCTCGGGCATGGATATTTGTGCCGTCATTAGTGTAAGGTAGTTCGTAAGTAGTTTGTAAGTTTAGGGACTGATGACCCCGTAGTTAAGTCCCATAAGCTTAACAAACATTTGAACATTTGAACCAGTGTCCCTTTCCCTACCCCCCCCCCCCCCCTCACCTCCTCTTCTACTCGCGATTGGTGGGCAGCAATGTTCAATTATTATTGTTGTTAAGCTTACACGTCACTTCGATTATCTCTAATTTTACCTTCACGGTCTTTCTGCGAGATATACGTAAGAGGAAGCTATAACGTATTCCTCTAGGAACGTACGTTCTCGAAATATTGATAGCAAACCCCAGTCTGATGCACACTGCCATTTGATATGGGTCAACATCTCTTTGAAGCTTTTCAAACGAAGCTGTGACGAAAGTTGCTGCTCTTGTTTTTATCTGTATTATTATTGTTCTCGTGTAATTCTCTGTATGTTTGATATTTCACATGACTTCTTTCCCTTTGAAACATACGAGCCGTATGCAAGCCGGTGGCTTTCAAAAGGGCCACCGTGCTGGTAACATAGCTTCATAGGTTTTTCCCGTCATATTTATTAATTTTAATCCTTCCTGTAGCCTACTGTCTCTATCCGTAATATGTCGAGTTTCCAATATTTTTGAAGTTGCAACATTTTTTGATCGTTCACAAACTTATAGTAATAGTAACAATGGATAAAACCGAAACATATTCGTGATCTTTAGGAAGTACATATTGCGTACCATCAACTGTTTATTATACTTATAACTTCGACCGATTTCGGTTTTAAAGTATCTTCACAGACTGTAAGCTAAATAGATTGATCGAGTGGATATATAATCAATGTCAAGTGATATCTTACGATTTTTATTGACTGACTTGCCTGTAAGCATGGCTAGGATGGTAGATTATGTATCCACTTAATCAGTCTGTTTAGCTTACAGTCCGTGAAGATGGTTTAGAACCGAAACCGATCGAAGTTATATGTATTATAAACAGCTGATGGTTCGTAAGACGCATTTCCTAAATTATCTTACAGCTGATATAATTACGTAGGCTTCCGCGGGCAGAGTCATATGACATAAAAGTTTTCTAGGTGTTGTACCGCGTCATGATGTAAGATGAAGGCTACTGTAATGTTGGCCGAAACTTCGGTTATTAAAGTAATAGCCTTGTTACATCATGACGCGGTACAACACCCAGAAAACTTTTATGTCATGTTATCTTATAGCTGTCTCCAGCCATCTCAACAAAAATATGGATATTTGTCAACGTATTATATGTCAGTAACAATATTATTTGACAGACTATATGAAGATGTAACGCCTAAAAACCGAAAAAATGACGTGTAATAAGAAAAATGATTACTGAACACCTGCAATAAAATAAAGTCTGAAGTTCCTGAAATATTTAAATAGCGTTCAGCGGTCAAAGAAAGAGAACAATTACTTTTCAGTCTAGAGTAGCGTAAATTTTGTAATATTTGTAAGTGCGATAACGTCAGATGTCCTTATGTGTCTCACTAAAGGCCTTCCGCTGATTACTGCAAGTCGCACATAATTTAAATGACGCCGTCGTGAGTCTTCAGGCGTTTCAGAAGCAATGAAAGACGCGTGACTCTCAGTGGCTAAAATGCGACGGGACTGTGACTGATATTAGTGTGCAAATATGGATGAAACACGTCGACGATTCGATAAGCGTCCTCTTCATTATGTTGAATCTTATTAAGTCGGACTAATCAAACAACAAATATGAAGCAGTTGAAAAGCCAGGAATTAAGCTTTTTCAAAGAGTAAATATTGTTCCATATTTGGAGCTATATTATTCAGTTCAATAAATACCTTGAACTATACACTTTCTAAACTAACGTATGTCCTTTCTCAGCATTTGTCTATCTCCATATCAAGTTCCATCAAAATCGGTTCAGTAGTTTAGTCACGAAAACGTAGCAGGTTTACTTTCGCATGTATAACATTAGTATTGATTGCGTATATGCTCTGTAATGGAGCCAGGTCAAGTTATCGTTCTATAGTTGCTGTAACCATTAAGTACTTTTCTAAAAAAAAATTGTGTGTTTGAAAACTGTCTCGCAAAAGCATCCGGACTGTTTACGTCACTATATTACACTTCTTATGTGCCGCTTCTCCCTCCGAAGGACATAACCTCGTGGCCGTCGAAGACATGAACTAGATTTTGTCGTGACAAGGGGATGACGGAGTGCTGTATACTCTGTCCGTGAGGCACCGGCATCTTGGTTACACACTCGCTTTCTGTATTTAAACACCCGCGTTCAACCGAGCGGCAATGGCCACGTGGTCTGTTGCGTCTTGTCATTGATTGCACGACCGCTCCCCGTCGGAGGTTCGAGTCTTCCCTCGGGTCGATGACGTCAGCAGTTTGGTCCATTAAGTGTACAAACATTTGAAGATTTTTAACCGCCATTTACATCTTCAACAACACTACTACCTTGTTATTCTTATTGATACTCCTGTGGTGGTATTGTACAAGGAAGGAATTGTGTAATTGCCGTATCCTGGCTTTTTTTTTTTTTCACGCCGGGAAATGATGTTAGCAACGATGTCTTTTACATACTAATTATTTCCTTTATAGGCGTCACAGCTCAGGTTAATGTGGTAAGGTGCTTCCACATGTCAACACCGACGGACGTCATTGACGTTTCTGTTGTTCCTCTGCATCTAGACTGAACATGGGCCACGCCCCGTTAGGTAATGTAAAATCCCGTGGCTAGAATTTACATGGCCCTGTGCTGGGCGTCCCGAATATACCAGAATCCTTTTTAGGCGCTTTTAAACTATTTCACTGTTGTTCCAGTCTTTCTGCCACGTACAACTTGCCATTTCAGGGGTTGTGTCTTGGTTGTTGCCTTTTGGTCTATGCAAACCATGCTTTCGGATCGGTGTTCACATTTATTTTCTCCTTGGTCTTTTGTATGGCCTCATCCATATTGGAGTCTGATAGTCACTATTCTGTACCTCATCTGACAGTTCTTCAGTTTTAGCTGCTACCTGGGTTTGCTGGTTCCCACTTTTCACATACCCGTTGCCTGGTTTCTGTGTCCGGTTCAGTTGGCGTACAGCCTTGTGTAACTTCGTTGTCGAAGTATTCTGGAAAGACTTTAGAAACTGTCACTGGTCTTAAGAGAAAGATTTTATAGATAAGGCGGATATTTAACTGTATCCATTTTATTTGCCAATAACGTTCATAGGGACAGCCGTCTTGCTCTGGCGCGTCAACGATTCCTAAGTATTGTAGATGAATATTTTACTTCCGTTTAGATTGTATGTTTTCCCAGTTTCATATCTAATACTACTTTTCTTTAAATTCATGTCTATACAACGGTTTTTGATTTAGAAATGTTGTTCCTTACGTGTATTCCACACTAGGCCGCGACAGGAGTTCATCGTCTATCTTACAACAGAGACCGCCTTCATGACGGATTCCAGAGAATGATTAATTAACGTATCAAATCAGTGATCATTATTTTTAGTGTAGTGTAAACGACATTTATTCTTCAGTGTCAAAAGAGCGTCGTGTTTAAAAATCTTCTTTTTATTTCCACGTCATCTCGTAGCAGTTCATACGGAATACTGCACACAATATCCATCCGTCTTATGTCTGTCGGAAGTAAACAATGTACACATATACTGATGCAGTCCCTGGGTGCCGGCCGCGGTGGCCTAGGAGACTGAGGCGCTCCAGTCACGGTCTGCACGGCCATTACGGTCGGGGGTTCGAATGGTTCGAATCCCCCCTCGGGCATGGATATTTGTGCCGTCCTAGTTCGTAAGTAGTTCATAAGTAGTTTGTAAGTTTAGGGACTGATGACCCCGTAGTTAAGTTCCATAGACTATACAAACATTTAATTTTTTAGTCCCTGGGTTCTCATCAGATCCGTAACGCCCTCAGAAAATGCATGTAATTTAAAGTAGGAAGAACATATGCATCTAACGTCCTTTAGATAAAGAGTTCTTTAAAGAGAGAGTATAATCTGTAATTCAGCAAGGATTGAGAAGAAAACTGGTAGCGTGCTTTTCGAATGTGCTACCCAACGTTGACTATTAGCTGTGAATCTCATTTCGGAGGATAGTTTGTCTTTAGTCCATGGAAATATGAAAATGTGTTTGTCACTAACATGCAAACTTAAAGGTATGTTAGTAATTATGCTCGTTAGAGTGATATTCTTAAAGTTTGTACTAAAACACTGACATTTGTTTCTTTTTATATTATTCCTTTCTATTTTATTTTTTGTGTGGCTGGGAAATTAAAGCACGATTAATATCAGGGAGCTTTGAAGAACGTTTCTGCTCGGAAAATCTGGTTCTCTGACGAATGAATTATAAATGATTTATATTTCATACGTCATTAATAACTATTGTTACATGCGATATTTCGCAATCTGCCCATATTACGATGACTACAACTGTAATATTTTGAACGGAAATAGGTGTTCTTTTACATATTTTAATGCTCACGAATAGTATCATAAGTAATGTATTGTAAGTAATCCTTGGAACTATATTCTTTGCTGTTGAATTCAGTTGAGCACGCACATTAAAACCTTATCGGGGTTTAAATATTCGTAATTACATTACTAAAGTGTTCCATCGCATTTGATGCCGAGAAGTGTCGTGTGCGTGCGATTGAAAATGTATCGCACGCCTAACAAGAATTATTATTCAGAATTATGTGAAAACACGTATGAATGCGATTATTAATTATACAGTCATAAATATTCAACAGGTAAGAGAGGAGTGACACCACGGTGTTGGGCGTGCTGTCGAGTATAGATTGGACAGCCATCGATGTACTTCCTTGCTCACTGGAACTTCCTGCTGGGAATAACCCGCTATCATGGTATTTGGGAGGGAAGGCCCTAACTCATGAACAAGGACACAAAATAAAACGGTGATGATGCTCCAGGAAAAGATGGATTAGAAAGATGATTACTCAGGAGTCTTCAGCGAAAAGGAAAAAAATAATAAAAATACAGAATATGAATTGAGGAACGTAATGTATATATGGGTATCAAATGAGAGCATTCGACTTACCACTATTCTGTCGCTTCAGGCAAAAGAAAGTGCTTTGTACTTCATAATTTAAATTAACTGTAATAAAATATAGTTCTTGTGTAACATTAACAGATTCTTTCTGTCGCAATTAATTGAAGATTTCCGCTCCTTTTCGTATCGATGTCTTTACTTTTTTTTTATTTTATTTTATTTTTCTTTTTTACTTTAGCGGCTTTCTCCCTTTGATTAGTTTTCGTATTTCTTTCCTCAGCTTGACCAATATATATTGGAAATCAGAGCTACCTCTTAATCCCAGTTACATGGTAGGTTTTTAGGGAAATTGTATGGCATAGAAATGGTTGGAAAATGGAGGTCACCCTACTCGTCCCCCAGCCCTCTTCTAATTGATAAGGCCAAAACATTGGCCGAATAAATGGTGGGAAACATACTTCATAAAGTTCTTCCCCCGTGGGCCAAATTCTCTCTCTTCATTCGAGAAGCACCAGTTAACACACCTAACTTTAAAATGATGGTAAATATTGCCATTTTATGACGTACGACGCGTTGATATTCTATTGTGTGAATATGATATACGAAGGGATGCAGCTGAATTATTCTAATTTTGTGACGTCATGGCATTTTCTGAAAGCTTTCCTCCGCATGACGGCCTATCATTGACATTTACAATTTTACGATTGGTGCAGTATATCAACAAATACTTCCATATTCCACGTTACATAGCTAGCAAATTGTAACAAATACGCCTTGCTTTGTAGCAAGTCTACACTTCAGTGAAAGGAACTCGCCCCTGCATGACTAAATGTGTTAATAACAATGGCGTCACTATAAACGTGACTTTGAAGAGTCTGACTGTATAGGCTGATAGCAGACGTGAAAATAACGCTTGAAATTCAAAGTATGTATACGTGCAACAAAGCGCTAAATTTACACTGCAAACAGTTACAGCCACAGGCATGTAAATGGGATGAAAATAGCCGCGCCCTTTAAAGCAGACAAAAAGAATGGGAGTGGTATCCCGCATGTAAACATTTCCTTGGCCTTGCGCGAGTGTTCAAACAACCGGCAAAAGGTGGGCCGCAGCCGTACCGTGAGTCCTCCTGGGGAACTACTTTGCCGCGGCGGAGTGGCCGAGCGTATTGAGGCGCCATGCTGCGATGCACGAGGCCGTTCCCCGGCGGGGGTTCGAATCCTCCCTAAGACATGGATGTTTCTGCCGTCTTTAGTATAAGGTAGATTATAACTAGTTTGTAAGTTTAGGGACTGGTGACCGCAGTTAAGTCCTATAAGCTTTACAAACATTTGCATTTTTGAACTACTGCTTTGAGCCGCCGCGGTGGCGGAGGGGACTGCGGCACGCCAGTTACGGTCTGCACGGCCACTATGGTCGGGGGTTCGAATTCCCCCGCGGCATGGATATTTGTGCAGTCCTTAGTGTTAATTAGTTCATAAGTAGTTTGTAAGTTTAGGGACTGATGACCCCGTAGTTAAGTCCCATAAACTATACAAACATTTGAACATACTGCTTTGATGGCTCGCCGCACACATCACAAGTTGCCGCTAGCAGGTCTGAACTCTCCGATCACGGACGTCGTGCGCTACTCAGTATCGCTCGCACATCATAGATAAAGCTATTGGAGAAAGAACGAGTGCCGCGGTGGAGTAGCCGAGCGGTCTAAAGCGTCTCGCTGCGGAGCGCGCGGTTGCTCGCCGTGGAGGTTCCAGTCCTCCCTGGGGCTTGGGTGTGTGTGTGTGTTTGTCCTTAGGTTAGTTTACCTAGGTTTAAGTAGTTTGTAAGCTACGGACTGATGATCACGCAGTTTGGTCCGATAGAGTTACAAACATTTGAAAGAACGAGTTAGAAGGAGAGTGGACTCTTGCATACTTTGTGTCTGCTGGTCACAATCGGCCGAGCATCCCCCAGGACGGCAGGACGCTAGTACTGAGATGTAGGCAGCGTTGTATCAGCAAAGACCTCGATAAGACCGAAATGGTGCGAATTGAACGTAGTGGACACACAGTGAAGGAAGTATTAAACGTAAAAATATTAGTTATTATACGACTTTCTAACTTGGAGGATATTTCCAAACTTACTGGTACATTTGCAATGGCACTTATGCAGTGAGTGGGGGAACAAGAAATTGTTCACCCCAGTGCACACGCGCAGATTAAACGTTCAGCCCTTACAAATGGCGTAGCTTTCGAAACTCGTGCTGCACCGCGCCTACCATATTATTGAGCGTAAGACACTAGCGACACTCATATTTCCAACGAGCGTGGTCTGTAAATTTAGGCAAACGTAAGGACGTGATAGAGCGGCAAGAAAGGACAATCCTTAAACTTGCTTGCTGGTTAAAACTATGCGCCGGGCCGAGTTACGAGCCAGCCCAGGACCTTCGATTTTCTAGGGCAAGCACCCTGTGGTTTGAGAAGCCAAAGCACGCCACACAGCTTCAATTTTTGATACTATCTTGTCTCCTGACACTCACAAGGAAAGTGCATGGGCTCGAACAAACATATCTGTATGAAAGTTTGGTTACAGATCTCTACGTACATTTCATTTTTTTTTTTTTTTTTTTTTTTTTTTTTTTTTTGCGAAGCTCTGCAACCACGCTCTAAATAGCACTGTGGAAGTAATTGTAGACGCCATACGAAATGCAGATATCTGAACTATAACTTATGTAATAATCATCGTACATGTTCTCTAGCGAGTCGTCATCAAAAGCCGTGATGATAGTTGCAACTTTAACCTTCTTCCCGAAAGACTGTTGGTATTCACTGCCACTGCTTCCATCGCCTCTTCCCGCACTTACCGAGCACTACCGCTTGCAATGAGTTGTTCGTCATTATCATCCCTATTATCATTATTATGAGTTTGTAACAGCAGTATCTAACTTATGCTCATATTTCTGTACCATAACACATGCAAATGATTCATCTTCTACACTAATACCATCTTCACGAAGAAGGGTTCTTCGTAACTTCAGCCTCGGTGGATTAGCCGAGCTGTCTAAAGCGTCTCGCTGCGGAGCGCGCGGTTGTTCGCCGTGGAGGTTCGAGTCCTCCCTGGGGCATGGGTGCGTGTGTTTGTCTTTAGATTAGTTTACCTAGGTTTAAGTAGTTTGTAAGCTACGGACTGATGACCACGCAGTTTGGTCCGATAGATTTACAGACATTTGAACATTTTCGTAACTTCATCTCAACTAATCGAAATACATTAGCAGGATTGATTAGCAATCGCCGCCCCATCTGACGCTTCACCACACAAATAACATCACAAAACGCAACTTCGGAGGCACACTGCACCGTCCCTGCTGGCGAACCGACAGGTCAAAGTGCAATGCGGCATGGCACACGGAGAGGCCTCTAACGGACGACTGCAGAGTTTTGCAGATGTGGGAGTATCACTAGTGCAATAAGGGATCTTTACATTATCTCTCATACGATTTTGGTGTATATGTGTTTGTTCTAGAAGTACTTTCCTTGTCAGTTACAATCTGCCAGGAAGTTCTATATAAGTGCACATTCCGCTGCAGAGTGAAAATTTCATGCTAGGGTAATCATGTTTGGTTCTCCCTGTCACAACAAGGCATTGTACGTTGCTGGATTCGATAGTGAGACGCACCGGACTGTTCAACGTGTGTGCAAGCAGTGGCGTTACAAATGCGGCTATGCAGTATGACGTCAGATCTGTGCTCCAAAAAACATCTTGACCGTAGTCACGTTTAAAGCGTTGTTGTTGTCGTGATCTTCAGTCCGGAGACTGGTTTCATGCAGCTCTCCACCCTACTCTATCCTGAGCAAGCCTCTTCATCTCATAAGAACGGCATCCACATCCATCTGATTCTCCTTACTATATTCGTCTCTTGGTCTCCCTCTGCAATTTTTTCCCTCACTAGCTCTGCCGATGATGAGGAGATGGAATAATTGTATGAGGAGATAAAGGAAATTATTCAGACAATCAAAGGTGACGAAAACTTAATTGTGATGGGAAAGTGGAATTTGGTAGTAGGAAAGGAAGACACCGACCACAGTAGTACAAGTTTATATGTGAACTAGACATAGATTTTGGAACCAGATTTTAAACTGTAAGATATATACCTCTTCATTAGTTACTAATTTTAATCTTCAGTATTCTTTTGTAGAACCACATTTTATTCAAACGACAAATGAAATGTTCCATATTAAAAGGTCAGAGGTAAGTTAGAGATGAGTCCGTTTTTCTCGTAAGAAACTGGGAGCGCTCAGTAAGGTGCCCACTAACATGAAAGAGCATGCTTATTTAAATAATCTGTGGCAATTGTTTGTAACAGTCGGTAAAGCGGCGCCATCAGCATTTTCGTTGAACTGACACTCAGAGAGTGGCTGAACCCGGATATGGACTCACTTCCTAAGCGAACGGTTGTCAGCCGCAGAGGTGGGATTGCACGGTGTTAAATGATGCTTATAATGATTTCTCTAGGCGGTGCTAATCTTCTGCGTCCGGTGAGCTTCCTAATGAGCTGTCAAGTGACCATCATACTTACCGTGTGTGACTTACTGTTGTGTAAGACGCGTCCTCACTTTAGTTACTACGAAGTATTTGCCAAATCGTATTACCTATGGCATTCTGTACGAAGAAAAAACGAAAAATGACATTAATATAAAATTTTATTAATCAAAATATCCACGGGTGTACTGCCGGTCTACAGACGATGCGTACCGTCGAGGATCGATGCCTTGAACACCAGAGGCACACACGACTGATGTATCCGAGCAATTAGGCGGTCGCTGAACATTGTTTTTCGGAGAATCACGCGATGGAGTATGAACGCACTAGGATTCTGGTACAGACTTCGAGATACTGGGACTGCGTCGTTAGAGAGGCCATTGAAATTCACACTAGTGACGACCTCATAAACCGTGACTGTGGCTATAATCATAGCAACGCTTGGGAACCAGCGATTGGGTTAATTAAGAGTAAATTTAGCAAACGTAACGAAGTGACGACCACGGCGGACAGAGCCCTCACACCGCCGTCATCTCAGACGCCGTCGCAATCGGTTCCACTGCGCGGCCGCGTCGCGGGGCGCGTACCGCGGAGGGGTCGCTCCGCGGGCCGAGGGTATTTAAATCGCCCGCTGCCGGGCTAGAACCCAGTTCCCTTCGAGCCGCTGTAGCGTGCGAATCTTCGTGCCGAAGCGTTTCCAGGAGCTCAGTCCGTCAGTTCAAGTGATGATGGCGACATGTATGATCGCCGAAATATTGTGCCCGTTGCACACTGTAGACCGGCAACACACCAGTGGACATTTTATCAAATACGCCGGGAAAACTCAAGAATCATAAAATTTTATTGTTTTCGCATTACGAATAAAAATATTTTAAATGGGAATTTTACGTGGTCATTTGCCACAGTAGTCCCAAATTAGTTTAGTTCACTATTTAGTGAATATAACCAAACTCCGAACAGGCCATAGAAGTCCCGACGATACCGACTGTTCGCTGTGTAGTCCTAGGCCCGGTGGCATCGAAGGACACGGTTTGTTGGGCGTATGTTCAGCACACTGTTCTCCCAGCCGTAGACGGTTTTCGTGACCGGAGCTGCTACTTCACAGTCAAGTAGCTCTTCAATTGGTCTCACAAAGGCTGAATGCGCCCCACTTGCCTGTAGCGGGCGGCAGACCCGGACGTTGACCCATTCAAGTGCTTAACCTGAGTAATCTGACGAGGACGATTCTATCCACTGCGGGACGGCCGTAGGTCCATGTGTATTAAGAGGAACGTTAGACACATAAAGATTAACCAGTACCCCGATCTATGTCAGCTTCCCTCATAACCGATCTTATGCAGTGGCCCCATAAAGCATATTGGTCATTTATAATCGTAGCATGTTGTATTATTACAAAATGTTAAAATGTCTGTAAACCCATTGGACCTAACTGGTATGGTCATCAGTCCCTCGAATTACAAACTGCTTAAACTAACTTACACTAAGGACAACACACACACACCCATGCCCGAAGGAGGACTCGAACCTCCAACGACGACCAACCGTCCGATCTACAGCAAGGTGCCTTATAACGCTCGGCACTTCACCGCGGCTTTAGTACTACAACTTAAATTGCTCCAAATTTTTAATATCTTACTTTATTGTATACAGTGTGTTTCACTAAGTGTGTTTACCTCTGTAACTTATAAAATAATAGGTGACGGGAAATTTTAATGCGGTAGGTCAACACAAGAAATGTTACACTTTCTGCGGAGCTATGAACATAGTTGATTGTATCATTTTCCGAAGAGTTACACCACAAAGATATAATTTTTTAAATGTAACAATAGTTTTTTTTTCTATCGTGTATTGTATTCGTTTAAACCAGCTGCGTCCAAATCAATTTAAACTACATTCCTATCACTGTTAGTTTGGGAGCTACAACCCTTCAAAGTTCCGGGGCCGGAGGCTGCGATAGCGTATCTGACTGGCCGAGTGGCTATCCCCTGGGGCACGGCCCACTGTCTCATGACCACCAGCCAATGAGCTACGCTGTCGTAGCCTCCGCCCCCTAAACTTTGAAGGGTTGTAGCTCCCAAACTAACAGTGATAGGAATGTAGTTTACATTGATTTGGACGCAGCTGGTTTAAACGAATCCAATGCACGATAGAAAAAAACTATTGTTCTATTTAAAAATTATATCTTTGTGCTGTAACTCTTTGGAATATGATACAATAAACTATGTTCATAGCACCGCAGAAAGTGTAACGTTTCTTGTGTTGACCTACCGCATTAAAATTTCCCGTCACCTATTATTTTATACGTTACAGAGGCAAACACACTTAGTGAAACACCCTGTATACTAAAATCAAGTGTGGTGTAAAAAAAATGTAAATTGTGTAATTAAGGAAGGAGAGGAGAAGGAGTGAGGGTAGGAAAGGAGGGGAAGGGAAGGGAACTGTAGTCCAGGGAAGAAATAAAGAAAAAAGACTGCATTAGCTCAGTCCCCCGTGCTCGCCATGCACGTACCAACGAAAGAATCGTGAGCCACCTGGGGGGGGGGGGGGGATCATAGGTTTCTAGACTTACAGACTACTTTATCAAACACCACCAATGTCAATGTCGTGTGTACTACTGAACGATCGAAAAGTTGTGATTTGACGATTACAAAAATGGAAGCACCGTATGTTTCCAAGAGGTAGTAGGTTTTTAATGTTGAGAATATAGGTTGAGGCAGATTGACTGTTCTCCAGAGCCATGAGCAAACAAGCTTCGCTACTGTACGTCTAATCGTACTTCTGATTAGAGGTTTGCACTTCTCAAAACTGGAAAGTTGTAAATTTCATGCTGTGCTTTCTTTGCGCCATCACATGATCTATTTGAATTTCAAGAAGTGTGATATTTGTAGACGTCAGTATTTATGTTTCTTGTGCCATTGATTTCAGGAGTACCTTGAATGACTTGCAAAATTTTATCAGCATTTTCTCATATCGATTTGTTCTATGGTGAAGAGAGTATTCTGTAAAGGTACTGTGGAATTCTCTTCCTTTATCTATTTTGATATTTAAGTTCCGAGTAAGATGTTAGTATGCTTCTTTGGAATCTTACAGGTAAGGTTCTTCAAAAAATTTATCTATTATGTCTGAGTCACTGTTTACCGGGTTAACTGGAAAACTTTTGTTAATTCTTCCAAAGGTAAGTGCTGAGTTTCGGCTGTACGAGGAGGGCCGCGCGGGAGTAGCCGAACGGTCTGGAGCGCCACGTTGTGGATCGCGCGGCCCCCCGCGTCGGAGGTTCGAATCCTCCCTCGGGCATGGATGTTTGTTTTGTCTTTAGTATAAGTTAGTTGATAAGTAGTTTGTAAGTTTAGGGACTCATGACCGCGCAGTTAAGTCCCATAAGCTTTACAAACATTTGAATTTTGTTCGAGGAGGAAATATCTGTGAATCGACAAACCTTTCATGAACGTTAAACCTCGTAATTTTTTATATTTTGTATATACTTAAACACAGTTCGTATAATAGTGTACCTACGTCTGATGCCCCACCTTCAGTAATATTAAAGCGAGACTCGGGAGGTACAAGTATCCCTTTACCAAGGTGAGACGTTCTTTGCGCCAGTAGTTAGATAACACATGAATCCGATGCATCATATGTAAGCCATGTGATCGCATTACATCTTAATTAAAAAAATCGAAGAGCTCCATTTTAGACCTATTTTTCGTTATCTTGCACGTGAAGACAGACAGCCATGACTCACTGTTCACAACCAGGCAGCTAACATCAGTTCGAAAATCGTACTTTGCTCAGAAAATACCAGATGAAGCGGAAAAGTTGTATTCAATGTTTCAAGCAAACATATATTCACTGATCTCTCACTATTTTTCAGTAAGTCACAAATAAGTCGGAATGACACAAAACGAAGTAATTCAGATGTAAAATGACAAACTCATAGATATTTCGTTGAGCTAATTGGTCTAAAAGAAGTACATTGTGCACAAACTGAATTAAAGTTTTCAGTAGAGACCCACATGAAACATGGTCTAAACAGAGGAAATATTAGCTTTTATTCAGGATGGGCAAAAGTAGCATCCGATGTATGTATCACCCCAGCTAGAGCCAGGAAGTATAGCACATGGATGGCAGACGAAAGATTATACTATTTCCCAGTTTGACGACAACTCTTGACTAATCCGTTACTCAGACGAAAAATATGGAAGACGGCGTTTTACGTCACAAATTTCTGCACTTATGCTTAGAGAAGTCACACTATTATACATTATGAGATAAAAATTAGTGGCTCCGGGGAGTTCTGCAAAATGATCACAAATTGTTATTCATACAGATTTCGAAGAAATACGCCAAAGCCGAACGGAAATAGCCAAGCGGTTCTAGGCGCCTTGTGAGGGACTGCGAGGCTACTCCCGCCGGAGGTTAGAGTCCTCCCTCGGGCATGGGTGTATGTGTGTTGTCCTTAGTTTCAATTAGTTTAAGTAGTTTGTAAGCCTAGGGATTGATGACCACAGTAGTTAGATCGTTCAATACATTTACAAAAATTTGGAATCTCATTGACTGAAGAAGAATTGTTTTCACTGATAAAAACGCTTCAAATAGAGCCTCAGTGACCAGCAAAGATATGTCTTTAGACGCCCCGGACAGCGGTGGGATCCGAACCTGACAGTCGCCCACCATACGGACCGATAACCGCAGGTGGTGATTGTGTCGAGAGAAGTTTCATTTCGTGCAAGGATCACTTCAGTTTTCATCCAAGGCATCCTGCCGGCACAGCGGTACATCAACAATATTCTATATCCCTTTATTTTTCTTTCGTGGCAAGTAATCTTGGGCTTTCATTTCAGCAAGATAAAGCGAGAGTTTCTACTGCTTGTATCCGTACTTGCCAAGCCCTTCTTTGACTAGCGAAATCGCCGGATCTCTTCCGAGTTGAGAATGGTTCGAGCATTGTGGACAAGGTCCACCAGCGAACTCGAGATTTTGACGCTCTAATGTACCAGTTCGACAGAATTTGGCACAGTATCCCTGAGGAGGATGAGTTATCTGGAAAAGTCAGTAATTGTTCGGCGTTTTTATTCGAATCCACAAGGCACTACAACACCGAAAACAATAACTTACAATGTAGTACAAATGATTAAATGGTTAAAAATAAAAATAGTTTCACACTTTGTTAGTCCCGTACTCTGGCACCACAATGGCTTTGTCATTTAGCGCGCACAAGTCTTCGTCACAATGTGCACTAAGGTTCCTGCAAACAAGTGTTCAAGAGGCCTGTCTCACACCACACTCACAAAGTTCATTGTCACTAACACCCCCCCCCTCTCTTCTTTATGTTCGTTTTGCACCTTCTCACTCCAGTTCTCAGCTTATTAACGGTCTTCCAGGTCCTGATCAAATGGCCCTCTGCTGGAAGCATCTCTTCTGCTGCCCACAATCACCCTGGAGACCTGATTCAGCTCTTTATAGCAAAAACATTCTCGTGGACCTCTTGACTGATTTTAACACCTGTTCAAATGTCTGTAAATCTATCGGACCAAACTGCGTGGTCATCAGTCCGTAGCTTACAAACTACTTAAACCTAGGTAAACTAACCTACGGATAAACACACACACCCATGCCCCAGGGAAGACTCGAACCTCCACGGTGAGCAACCGCGCGCTCAGCAGCGAGGTGCTTTAGACCGCTCGGCTACTCCACCGCAGCTTTAACACCTGTCTTGCCTCTGACATCGTTGACAAGATCAGGCCTTTTGTAGCTACAAGGTGTAAAATATTTTTATTGCGTGTGGACTGTTGGTTTAGCCGTTCCAGATCGTTTTCGGAAAACGTATTCAATTGTAGTTGAAAAGACTGCCTATCTGTACCACTTACTGTGAAACAATAGACGTTCCAGTCTATACTCTCGAACCTAATATTCGATAGTGCGGCTACTCTCGCGGTACTGAGCGTAAACTTTCTTAGACTGACTCTAACACTGTAACTCTGGAAATGTGATTTACTGTTAATTTTTAGACGTACGTCTAGAAGAGTCAGCTAATGTATTGCTTCCTTTTACGTACATCGCGCGAAAAGACAATTAAGGTGGAATCAGATATTTTCGAGCCCACTCTTAGGCTTGCCAGCAATAGTGCTTCTGCAGACTCTACATAATAGCAAGGGGTAAGTGACTGTAGCATACAAAAGTACGTTCCGCCACGTACCACAATGTGGTGTGTGAAGTATAGCGCCGCGCGGGAGTAGCCGAGCGGTTTGGAGCACCACGTTACGGATCGCGCGGCCTCCCGCGTCGGAGGTTCGAATCCTCCCTCGGGCATGGATGTGTGTGTTGTCCTTTGGTTAGTTTAACTTAGTTTAAGTAGTTTTTAAGACTAGGGACTGATGATCAACGTAGTTTGGTCCCATAGAATTAATTAATTAATTTTTTTTATTTTATTTATTTATTTTGTGAATTATAGATGTTGACGTAGAACTATGTTGCTTTCGGAAGTGATAGGGGTAGTATCAGTGAAGAAGAAAGTATAAGACTCCTTAAAGGCGTACTTAGACAGCCTAAAACACTAAAGGTTATAGCGACTGGCATAGATTTTTATTTGTTACGGGATACTTACTGCATGTGACTGCTCGCACCAGGTAGATTTGCTTCAACCAGCTTAAAGTTTATTCATACTAACTCGGCAATGAAATTAAGTCGCGCATCATTTAGTAACCCTACTAATTAAAGACAGCAAGAAGGTGCATGTGTCATGGGGAATGAGGCTTTACATGTTCCAGGAAATCTTATTAGTAGAGGCGAATGAAGAAACTAAAAAAGTGAAGAAGAGAAAATGAATTCTGAAAATGAACTGGCAAGAGATTGCCCTGGAGAATGGAACATACAGTTTATAGTTTCATGAACTCGTATTTATGGACTCGAAGAAGAAAGAATATGTTTGATTCAATACTTTTTTTTAAATTTTCCGTGTTAAAATGACTGTACAGATATTCTTTTCACAAGGCAAATACCCTAGCGCAAACTGAGAAATTGAACATAAAAGCTCATTAAAAATATTCACCACAATTTGTGTCTCTGAACACATTTATAATTATAGCGTGGTATCACAGTTACAGTACGCTGAAATAATTTCAAGGGCCGAGTAAAAAATTTGTGCTGGACCCTGGTTTCGCACTTGAAGCCAGCGGTAGCTTTAACCAGTGAGGCTACCTGGACACGCTTACCATCCTGAGCCAATTTTCAACTTATTGTATTGCCCCAGCCCATTGCCTCCTCTTGCTCGCAGCTTTAACTGTATTCCCGCATGGGATGTGGCGTAATTTTTTGCATCCGCACATAAATTGTTATTTGCCTGTTGGGGGAACGCAGTTATACAAGTTTGTGATTTATCATGGACCAGCGCCCATTTGTTAATGCTTTAGAGCATTGGTCTTATTGTAGCTGTGTTACAGTAGACAAGCAAAAATTTGAACAACGAACCGGACCTGGCACCCAGGAAAACTATGCGCATCGATTAATTCCTTTTGTTCAAATGTTTGTAAATCTATGGGACTGAACTGCTTGGTTATTAGTCCCTAGCTTACAAACTACTTAAACTAAGTTAAACTAACCAAAGGACAACACAGACATCCATGACCGAGGGAGGACTCGAACCCCGACGACGAACGCCCACGCGCACCGCAGAACGGTGCCTCGGTGTGCACGGCTATTCCGCTTTGGCAATTTCTTTTGTAAAATATGTTTATTGGACTGAAAATAATACTTAACTAGGCGCGATTGTTATATGCATCGTTCGGGAATGACAAGAAAATTTGTTTTTCTGGAATGTTCTTGAAGCGGGACACTTTGCACTCAACTTGTGTGAATCATTATTTTAACCATTATTTTTGGTTACATGACACATTTAGAGATAAGGGATACCGGTACTGCAGTGCATGTGCAAAGACACTTATGCTCATTGTATTTTTAACAACGAGCATAAGTATCTTTGCACTTCCACTGCAGTACCGGTATGTCTTATCTGTAAATGTGTCATGTTCTTAGGTGCTTCAAATCAGCTGAAGAAACAAACGCCACCATCTTGAATTTAGTGAACCTCAGAGGTCAACATGGAGAGACACAAATATTCATATCTCTCTCTTATAAATTTAGTTCAATGTATAAGCAATAAATGTAGTCTTAATTCAAGTGTGAACAATACAAGAAAGAAAACTTTGTTATATTTAGGATAAAAATATTTAACCTTGTAACAACTTTGTTATTTTAGGACGCCGATATAAACCTGATATCGGCACTACCGTCTGATGATGGGCTCAGGCCCGAAACTAGTAACGGTGAAATAAATTGATTAATAAAAATCTTGTGGCTGGTTGCAGTATTTATTTACTACCGTATTATTGTGTGAATCAGTTGAACCTATGAACGAACGGTAGGTGAATAGACAAAGTTAAAAGGATGGATTTTTCTTCTTTATTTAAGTGCGAAGTTTCAAAAAAATTCGACGGATGAGAGAGCGGTATTGTCAGTCTTTACAAATGACATTCTATGATTGAACCTGAAGTTAGGGGAAAGGAAACTGCATTTAACATCCGTAAACATTTATGTTACCTGTATGATACAGTTAATAGTAATACTGCTGGGCGATGGGTAAAGCAAGTTGAAATGTAGGAAGTACAGCTACCGAGCTCCATGATCGTTCACATTCTAGACGTTCTTCGGAATCGTTGCTCCCGCCGTGTTCACTCTCACAAAAGTTGAAAAGATAGCTTGCTTTAATTTGATAATGCATGCCCACACTCAAGTCTAAGAACCTGAGAACATATCGTTCGATTCGAATTGCAAATTACAGCTGTTGACGTATCCACTGCGAAGATTCCATCTGATTCAATCACATGTGGATTGTCTACGCGGTACATACCTCGAAATGATGAAAGTATAATTTCTCCAATAGAAACATTGCTGCGACAATGTAATGAGAAGTTTTACCACTGGGACACAAATGAAGTGACTGCCTCGTAGCGTGGGGGAGAGAAACGCTTTTATCTCCTCCCTGCTTCCTCCGTTCCATACGCCGTCCGCGCCCAGCGATCTCTGCTGGTTGCGTCTCTTCTCTTTGTGCTTTCGAAGAATTCTCCATATTTTCCTGGATAGTGCGTCACAATATGGGGGAAATGCAGAGGCAACAACCCTCCTGAGGTTCCTCACATGTTTCCGCCTGAGGTGCTGAAGGTTCATGACGTAGGGCTCTCTAAATGTGCCACTTTGTGTAGCCGTTCTTCGGGAAAACAAACGCTCAAGTTCTTCATTGACACTGTCATTGACTCAAAGGGCACGTGCCCTTTGTTCCAGTGTTTTTAGCACGTCGTTTCTCTCCACCGAATGGTGGTAGCTGCCCGCATGCAGGTAAAAGTCGATTTGCGTCTTCTTGGAGAACGATTTGCGTCTTCTTAGAGAAAACACTGTGGATCAGTATCCCATCGGGTCTTCATTTAATCTGCACGTCCAGAAACGGAAGCTTTCGTTCTTCTTCCACTTCCATAGTGAACTTCAAATACTGGTGCCTGGAGTTGAGATGTCACATGAATTGATTCAATTTCTCTCTAAAATTAAAAATAATTGTTTCCAGAAACATAAACGTACTTGAAGTATGACAATTTTGTATCATTAAATTTTGTCGATATATGTTCTACTGACCAAAACACAAATAAATGACACGAGATAGATTTCACCTCATGGCAAAATAGCTATTGGCCCACTTTAGGTTACGGTAGTAATCCTAAAAGTGGGCCTTTGCGATCGTCTTTTGACAGCTCGAAATTTAAATCAACATAACGGCTTAACCGTTCATCTGACACGGAAACTGAAGACATGAATTTGTAGGGGAGAAATTTCTCTACAACTTTGATCTGTTATGTTTTTACCACATCTCGCAACTTTTCACAGATATTTGCGAAATATCGGCAATTTTTGTGATGTCTGTCTGTCTGCCTGTATCCATAACGTGTTCCCACTTATTAAGTCAACCGATCAGCACCAAATTTTACAGACATAATTGTAGCCCACCAGAAACCTGAACCTCCTTTTTTCAATTTTTTCGGACAAAAAATACGTTAGTAACAGTAAAAAAAGCTATTTTGAAATGTAATTGTAATTGCAAACGAACCGTTCATCTGACACGAAAAGTGAATAACCGAATTTGTAGAGCAGAAAATCCTCTACAACTTTGTTTTCGTATGTTTTTTTTCATATCTCGTATCGTTTGAGAGATAGTTGCAAAAATAACGGCGATTTAACACCGTCCATTGATTTTACGAAAACCAGCCGTTCGGAGATGTCACGTGACATTCCACGTCTAGATATCTCTCTGGCATACGCCATCTTGCGTTCCTTATTTGATGATTTTCTTATTATAACTTACACGTTGTCATTTCAAAGCAATGGCGCACTGACTAATTAGCCAAAACATGTCGTTCTAGTAGTGTCTAAAATGCCATATTAGCATCAGTTCACAACTGCCATCAATAGTACGAGATTGAAAGTAGAGTTATGTAATTGTTCGCCGTAGTGTAGTGGCGCCGGGCGCCGTGGCTCAGCGGACCGGTCAGAGGGCTATTCGCTCTCTGTAATAAAAAAAAAGCTGAGGCAACAACCCATCGAACAAGAACGAACAAGAAACGATCACCGTCAGCAACAAACAGAACAACCCATAGGAAAAAAAAAAAAAAAAAAAAAAAAAAAATGGGCAGCGCCTTGGATTGTAATGTATGTGGTTAAAGGTTCGGAACCCGCCACTACCAAAAATTTTTACCCTTTTCCCTAAAATGGTTCGGGCACTCTTACTAATAGAGCTAGTTCTCAATATTTAGAGTTGTGCAGATGTAAGAATACTCCCTCTAAAATGCGTGTTTGTTCTATTTCGTGAACATGTCGTGAAATACTTAACAACGAATTGAACATTGGTCTTTTGAAGCATATGCACGTAAACGGGGAGGATACTGTAATAATGAATATTCTGAACAACGTGCTGATACTGGTAGTTTCGTATATAAAGGAAGTTCAAAATGTTTGTAGAACTTATGGGGCCGGCCGCGGTTGCCGAGGGGACTGAGGCGCCCCAGTCACGGCCTGCACGGCCACTAGGGTCGGGGGTTCGAATCCCCCCTTGGGCATGGATATTTGTGCCGTCTTTAGTGTTAGCTAGTTCATAAGTAGTTTGTAAGCTTAGGGACTGATGACCCCATAGTTAAGTCTCATAAGTTCTCCAAACATTTGAACATTTTTTTGAACTTATGGGACTTAACTATGGGGTCATCAGTCCCTAAGCTTACAAACTACTTATGAACTAGCTAAGACTAAGGACGGCACAAATATCCATTCCCGAGGGGAGATTCGCACCCCCGACCGTAGTGGCCGTGCAGACCGTAACTGGAGCGCCTCAGTTCCCTCGGCCACCGCGGCCGGCTATAAAGGAAGTACTAGGTTTCTGTGGCAAGTGTAGTTCGTTAATAAAACGGAAAGGAAGTGTAAACATTGCAATAAAGTACATTGTTGATTTTGAAGCAACTATTCACTATTTATGTAATATATTGAAAGTTATTAATTAAAATCAATGCATCTAGTAAAATTTTTGTCTTTGACACGGTTGCTACGGACGCTTTTAACGTAGTTGGTATTACCTTTCCTGTAGTTCAGATATGACTTCGTTCATGTTACTTTGTTCTGCGCTAAAATAAAGAGCAAATATTCTATTTCAAACCGTGATTACGTTTTCTTTTACAGCTAAAATCACAAACGGAATAAGTGCGGTAATACCGAATGCCATATCAATCTAGTACTTAATATATGCACAAAGCTGGTACTATAATTGCGTTATTTACAACAGTCATTGTAAAAGTATGTACCTAGTTTATGTACATGTTTACAATTCGTTGCTATGCATTTCATGGCATGTTCTTGAAACAGGACAAATGAACTTTTCAGAGAAAGCGCTGTTACCTTTGAACAACTCGGAATCTTGTAGAATATAGTTGTGTTCAGTTAACAAGACTGTGCGAAAACCTTTTAAGAAGCAAGAGGGAAAAAATTGTCAGTGGTGGTTATATATATATTCTTCAGGGAGATCAATGCTTTGCGGTTGTTTGTTCATGTTCTTTCATATTCGTTCTGGGTTGTTCGTTGAGTAATTTACTCAGCTTTTTCTTACAGATGTCGCTGGACCAACACCGCCTGAAGAGAAGGCCTGTGCACTGCCGTGCCACGACACGTCATGCACAGTAGATCGGGATCGCGTCACTCAATGGCTGGCCGAGGCCTACGAGAGAGACAGTCCGCGGCGCGCACGTCATATCACGTGATCAAGTGAGGCCTGTACCGTCGCGATCGCTAGCGGATTGGTCGGCCGCTGGGGCACAGCCCACTGTCTCATAGCGGCCGGCCAATCCACTAGCGATCGCAACGGCACAGGCCTCACTTGATCACGTGATATGACGTGCGCGCCGCGGCCTGTCTCTCTCGTAGGCCTCGATGGCTGGCTGATAGGGCTCAGCCCACCGCCTCGCATCGGCCAGTGAGCTACGCGATCGCGACCTACTCTGCGTGACGTGACACAGGAGCGCACAGGCCTTCTCTTCAGACGGTTTTGGTTGAACCCTCTTTCCTTTTCTCTCTTTTCGTTGGTTCTTCGGTTGGTCAGCGGGTTTGATCGGTACTTTGTGGAAGTTGGTTTCTTTTGTTCTACTTTGATCGCTTCGTCGATCACTCACTTTTCTCTTTTCAAAGGTCGTCGAACTATCATGCCGGCAACCCTCTGACCGAGCGCGCTGAGCCACCGCGCCCTAGCAAGTTTAGAACCACCGTCTAACTTGTTCGTACATCACAAACTAATTCCTCGCCCATTACGCTATGACGAACAGCTGCGAGAGTAATCCGTAATTCTCGTACCATCGATGGCAGGTGTTAACAAACAAACAAACTAATTAACATTAGATTATAATTCATTGTCCTAACAACGACGTGTTTTTGACAATTTTCGGTGCGCTATTGCGTTAAAATGACAACGCTTGAGTTATGATAAGAATATCATCAAATACAGAAAGCAAGATGGCGTATACAGAATATAGTTTCGGGCGATGGATGTCATGTTACTGATTTCCGAAAATGTTCAAATGTTTGTAGAGCTTATGGGACTTAACTACAGGGTCATCAGTCCCTAAACTTACAAACTACTTACTAGCTACAACTAAGGACGGCACAAATATCCATGCCCGAGGGAGGATTCGAACGCCCGACCGTAGTGGCCATGCAGACCGTGACTGAAGCGCCGCAGTCCCCTCGGCCACCGCGGCCGGCTGATTTCCGAACGCCAGATGTTGAACACCTCCATTAAAGCAACCAGACATGTGCACTATGGTGGCTATTATTTTATGCATATTTTACTGTTTTAATTTTGACCATCCATCCATTTTATATCTGACTCTCCACCAGCACATGATTATCTGTATAAGTAACATCCTGTACACCTACCAGATTTTATGTGGAGCACCATAATAAGCAGTTTAATGACAACGAGACCAGATGATGACACCATAGAGTGTCGAAGCCGTACGTCATGAATAAATAAAATAAAAATTGCGGTCTTGGCATCTATCCTATTTATACAGTAAGATCGTTCCCTAAGATGAGTAAATTAAGTGACAATGAAAATGTGACAGAGATATTAAAATAATAGTTTAAAGAGATAAAAGTTCAAAAAAGAGTATATCTGTCAAAGCTAAACTCAAATATCAAATAATTTTGTCTGTTTGTTAAAATACGCTCAGAAAGAATATTACGTGTTGGGTGCATAGATATTATCACAATAGAACAGTCGTAATCGTATCGTTCATCAATTTATATTTTTTATGTATTTATTATTTGTGTCTGAAATGTTTGCAAAAATTCATAAAACTACATGCAAATGTAAAGTGGGCCGTTAAACACGTCAGTGCGATTTTTTTTTTACTACATTAAGACGTTCCGTCTATGATGACCATGTCATCGGCGGGACTTTATAAAATGTTCAAATGTTTGTATAGTCTATGGGACTTAACTACGGGGTCATCAGTCCCTAAGCTTACAAACTACTTATAAACTACTTACGAACTAGGACGGCACAAATATCCATGCCCGAGGGGGGATTCGAACCCCCGACCGTAGTGGGACTTTATATCCTAACCCTTCTTCCTTCCTTTTTCACATGATGGAAATCGAAGATTTTTACTATTTTTAATAGTTGTCCAACAAGGGACACCTTTTAGCTCGAACGCTCGGAATCGCACGAAACGATATTTAGAATAAGAAGCGATCATAAACAAAACAGTGGTGTGGGTCATTTTCATGCAAAATGGCGGACTTGTCTGCTAGCGCCACTAGATGGTGGCATAGTGTAGCTGCACTAACCAATCCTGCAGTTGCGTGAGTGGTATAACTACAGTACGTACTTGTCTTGGAGTGCTGTAAGCGAGTTATTGTGTAAACTGTGTACAGTGCAGTGATATCATGAAGAGAATTAATACTACGCATGTTGTCCTTAATATTAGGGACCAAGTTGTGACGTGCTGAATATGAAAATGGCATTAGGGACGAGGATATAGAGTTCGCTGATATACTATATAACATAATAGTTCATAAATATAATGGCGACGACACAGATATACATGACGTTACGCTGGGGAGATATACCGAATCTGAAGGACAGGGAGAGTCTGAACTTCAAGGTGGCTCTTGTAGCAGTACACGACATTCATCACCAGAGCAACAAGAACAGTAAAGCCACAGTGAGTACCAATTCTCGTAGCCCGAAAGGACGAGGTTCAGTGTATTAAAAGATATTGATGACAGCGTAGTAGAGAACATGTATTACTATTTCAATCGTGACTTCAATTCATATAGCAAACTAAAGAAGAGCTATAAGTGCATCATAAGTGAAAAATGCGAAAGTGATTTTGAATTGGAGTAGCCGAGCGGTCTAAAGCGTCTCGCTGCGGAGCGCGCGCTTGCTCGCTGTGGAGGTTCGAGTCCTCCCTGAGGCATGGGTGTGTGTTTGTCCTTAGGTTAGTTTACCTAGGTTCAAGTAGTTTGTAAGCTACGGACTGATGAACACGCAGTTGGGTCCGGTAGAATTACAAACATTAGAACATTTTGATTTTGAATGTGATAACGTGGCTTTAGTGAGTTGTGCACTTCGTTCTTTCCCACTTTGTTTTAACCACTTCTTCGAAATCCCGCATCTGCACTTTGAGGACTAATACAAGCACTCAGGTGTGTAGTACTGTTGGATATGTGTGTTTTGCTTTATTATTAGTACCTCAAGCTGAGAGTTTTTGGCGCTGCTGATTGAATATGTAATGGTCACTGACGCCATTAAATTACATACAATTTCGTTCCCTTGGTATTAATATCTTATTTCTTTGTTACTCTTTGTTAAATGTTACTTGAGGTACAATGCAAAGTTTTGCATGGAAATGACGCCCACTACTGTCCTGTTTATGACAGCCTGTTATTCCGAACATGGTTCCGAGTTTTCGAGGTCAAAGGTGTCCCTTGCCAGAGCGAAGAGACCTTCATTCTATTCTTGTACAATGTATATCAATATCCAAGGATAACTTTTTCTAAACTGCGTAATTGTTTCCCCATTGTATCGCAGGAGTTTGAAGTTTGCCTCAAAAGTGCTTACAACTTTCTTCTGTGTGGCATCCTTCTTGGGTTCGGCGACGCTACACACAGCAAGTTTTCAACGCTTGTAGATTAAAATAAATACTGAATTAAATAAACAGAGCTCAGAAGTTTCGTATGTGATTTAAGCTGGGTTAATGATGGCCTACTGAGGGGTGCCATGCTACGGATTGCGCGGCTATTGGCATCGTAGGTTCGAATTCTCCCTCAGGCAAGAGTGTGTGTGTGTGTGTGTGTGTGTGTGTGTGTGTGTTGTGTGTGTGTGTGTGTGGTGTTCGTTTAAGCACGTTGTAAGTCTAAGGATCGATGACCTTCGCAGTTTGGTCCCTTAGATTTAAAAACATTTGAACATTTTCTGTTTACATATCGGCACTAAGTAGAAGCGCTATCCTGCCCACCGCCACAAGGAGATGTCACGAGGTGTGAAAGTTGTCACACCCTCTCTTACCACATTCCATTCCTTCTTTTGACGCCTGTGTGATGGAGGTCAGATTGCGACCCTCAGCGTTTAACTTCCTCTGTTTTCTTTGGGTGGCTGAGTATGACATTTCAGACACGCAGAATCGACATTAAGTGGCAGGATGGTTGCCAGTGACTCTACTTACAGCTTTTGGGCTTGCCATTCATGTATTTGGCGGCCGAAGACGACTGTTCGCAGTGTGATGAGCAACAGGGCGGCGTTTTAATGTTCTTTAGTACTGCAGCTATGCTTGCCAGACGAATCACTCGTTGTCTAAAGATACCGTAGACCTGAAACTCCATTGTACGCCGGCCGCAGTGACCGAGCGGTCTGCGACGCGCCAGTCACAGTTTGCACGGCCGCTACGGTCGGGGGTTCGAATCCCCCCTCGAGCATGGATGTTTGTGTCGTCTATAGTATAAGGTAGTTCATAAGTAGTTTATAAGTTTAGGGACTGATAACCCCGCAGTTAAGTCCCTTAAGCTTAATAAATATTTGAACATTCTACGTAAAATGATCCTTTTTAGAGTAGTGCCATTGCAACGTTTGCTCTGTTGGACGGGGTCATTCAAATTATTCGAAGAAGTTTGAACGTGATCCGAAGAAGCAAAGTTTTTCCAGCCCTCTTATTTCGCGCCATCCTATGGTGTGATAATGTGGTGTTGATGGGTGTCGACACGTGATGTATCCCTCTAAGACTTCTCAGTTGGGCAACATGTTCAGTGCCAACCGCAGATCCTCCTTGGACACGTTAAAGCTTTCCTATATTGAGTGAGCGAGTTTCTGATTTCTAGGCACCGGCGTCGACATCAGATTTCGCACGTGGCGATCATGCGCTGTTTCAGCGAAGATGTGCCACTCATGTCAGTAGTTTCGTAAATGGCTGCCTGTTACATCGACGACTGGAAATCAGTTAGGGGGTACCGCAAAAATTGAAATTTTTAAAGCGTCCACCAAAGAAGTAGATATGGAACAGGGACACTACCACTTCAATCACGCATATTTAAATGTTGAACTCCCACCCCAGCGATCACGCTAAAGGAGGGCGTGAAACACGAGTGCTAAGAAAATATTAACGTCCAGTGGCAGCTGTACCCTCTGGCCTCTTTTTCGCAAGTGTCGACATCTTGCTGTTCGAACGCCGCCGAACTCTAGGTAGACGCCACAGGTTGCACGTAAGGCTGGACGCACATATCAAACTCCTGTCATCACGGAACAGTACTTTAGGCGGTTAGGAAGAGTGAGACATTTAATTCTGCAGCAATAGACAAATAAGGAGATATATTTTGTGTTATCCTTTTATTATTTATTTTGCATTAATTAAGTTGAAGTATTAGAGAAACAAACGGGCGATTTCAAATTCAACTGAAACTACGTTCAATTTGCCCTGTATGTAATCGTACTTATTTTTAAAGTCAATGTTATTTGGAAGAGCTATGCGCAGTTCTTCAGTAACGGAGATACGGTAGACCCAAAACATTCATTTATTTACAACATGTAATACGACGTTCTCCCACAACTACGAAACTATAATCAATAAAAAAGAACACATACAGTATTCGTAACTTTAACGGCAGGAACATTCATATTAACGCATTTTCATTTTTGAAATATGCCAGTTTTCATCTCTAACTAGAAAGCAATTACGCAAAAATTTTCTATGGATGAACAGGTTACAAAAGCTCGCTAAGCCTCATCGTACATTAATAAATCGAATATTTATCGTTTATTCATTCAAATATAAAATATAAATTCCATTTCAGAGTAGTGTATGGACAAGAATTAATTAGCAGCTTTTTTATGTTCAAAGTATTAATAATTATAAAACCACATCATATGACTGTGTAGTTTAAATTGCCGTCACAGAGAAAAGCATTGAAATATGTAATCCATGATAATTTATTATTCTATTCTGCGGTGTTTGAGGCTATTTTTTGTCAAATGGTGTACATGACATTAATATCGCCAAATAATGCACTTCATTATCACTGCCAATTCAAAGACTCTATTTGTAGTTATATTTCACTTACGGGTTTTTGAAGAACTGCAAGAAACTAAATTTGTAAACCAGGAGTACGTGCTTGACAAAAAAGGCGATTAACCATGTGGAAAGTTAAACATGTTTTCTTGTTGTGTAATGAATCGCAACCTGTTCTTACGGAATATAATACAAAATGCATTTTTCTACGAAAGACACTGCTCAACATCAGGTTGCAGAGCGATTGCAGAAACAACATTAAAATATTAATCCCCAATTTGCAAAAGCAGCAGCAAATGTGTGCCAGTCAGAGTACAAAATGCAACAACTTTGCTGAAGTTAGTTTTATAGTAGTAGTAGTAGTAAAAAAAAAAAGAAGGAAAATCGGGATCCCTTTTGCTGAAGGCGAATTCGGGAAGTAATGTCTCGTGTTCTGTACAGAAGTGTTATGCCGTGAAAAAAGAGATAAACAGAGAAATAAAAGAAATAAGTTTATCAAGACTAACAATGTGAAACCTGAATTTTAGCGGGGAATAAAATGCTGAAATAACTTACGGAACTGCAGCCGGTTACATTTTCGACAGCCACTGATGTTTCGGCAGGAGTAAACACTGTCATTTTCAAAGGCAGAAAGACGACTCCGTGCAAGTGCCAGCTCCCAAACACTTGCGATCGCTTTGGACGAGAGCACTGTTTAATCAGTCATAACTGAGTAACCAGTTTTTGTTTGTGGTGAAGGTGTGGAGTTGAACATAACGGAACAATTATCAGTGTTACAACCATTAAATTTTATTGATATATTACATGACAAACTGGCTGAATTAAATACTGATAGAGCTTATTTTACTAATCTCTACTGCATCATTCACCAACAAAGTTTGTGTGCTAAATTAATTAAAATTAAAAACTTATTGGATACGGTTATCATGGCATCAGTAGTACTAAATTCCACACACTAAATCTCTGCCTGTTGAAACAGTACTTGGAAGAACTGTGTAACGGGTAAGATTTAACTTACCATTACGATTTAAGATAACTTAATAAGAGTGATAAGTTAAGGCATACTGTATGGCGTGTGCTATTCAGTTTGGTTCATTACCACATAAACATGGACGCTGTTATTCTGATTTTATGCACTAGGAGTGCTGTTGAGGCGGCCTGCGGGGCACCAGAGTTTACCGTGGCTGGTGTACGTCTTCCAAAAGTGACATGTTTCCATGTATGTTAAAAAATGCATTTATGCACCAATTATGACTCTTTTCGGTCCCCGTTCACAGTTTTCTGACATGGCCCCACAAACACTTCAGCGTTGGCGTTTTCTAAGTGCATATCAATATGAGATTCGTTACCGATCTAAACAACAGCACTCAAACGCGCACGCATGTCAAAACTATCCGGGAGTCCTGACCTTACATCGGAGAAAACTGAAGTTCTTATTCCTTTCATTTCTTTATTTCTTTTTTAATCAATGATGATTTACAGCATGCAGTGGATGGACCACTGGTCACGGCCTAGCCCATGGTGCAAGATCCCAAATTCCGTTACCGCACTTTTTGTTAAATGGGTGACCCGATCAACTATCTGCCAATGTGTCGGATCCGCTCTAAAGCTATATTCTCCTCCGTATTCGTCTGGCAGTGGTTGATAGAACACTTCTCCTTAGCACAGATCCAGACCAGACCCGCGTCGTCATCCAATCAGTCATGTAACGCTGTATACTTACGATCCTCTAGAGTGGACCCTGGACCATGAGCCGCATATAAGTAGTAGCGTAACGTTTTTACCACTTGCCTGGCATTTATTCGGCTATTGAGTAGCTCAACTATCTTCCTCGCAAATTATTACTCTATGGCCCATTACAAATCAGCTGCGGAATGGTGTCTATATCAATTTTGTGGGCTGGCGTTTTAAAACGCTCCACTGTCCGGGCTACCCCAATAAAAATTATATTGTACTTATTCATATTGTGCAATTCTGGTTAGAACTACGGTACGATTCACTCAGCTTAAGACCCCAAATTATTACGATAAAACAATGCAACAAGTCTTACATATATGTTTTCAAACCTCTCTGTAGCAAAACATTGTCCTGTGAACTTTTTTAGAGCATAGTTCTGTATATTTCGTAGGGACTAATTTCTTCTTTTATATTGCGTGCAGCCTGTCTCTTATCTGTGTTCATCTTTCCGGAAACCAGAATACAAAAATGACACTGTAGGAAACCTACATAAATTTGAGGAAATTAATCATGCTGTCATGTTCAAATTTTGTCTGGAGTGCACATGACAAGTATAGGTATACCGTACACTGACCGGCGCCTTACTGAACTTCAATTAAAAAATTATCTAGCACTTGTTTCCTAAGCACATAATTAAAATCTGACCGTATCTCGATGTTGTGTGATAAAACATCAGAAGTGGCCCATATCAATGCTACTATTGCAATTAGATACTCGTTGTACATCCCATCGAAGAGAACAAGATTCTTTTCTCAAGTAGTTGTACGTATAGAAACGTACGTAAATCATGGTATGACGTTACTGGCCCTGCCAATACATCTATATTTGACAATGCTGATTTTATTGTCACCGCTATCAATGGCTGTGGTGTTTGGTTATCAACTGCATCACCCCTACCTCAGCTCTCCCAGTATCTGAAAAGACCCAGAGAAATTGGTTCCCTCTGTAGCAGAAGTAGGTGACATAGGTGTTAGGGGACTTCAAAGATATTACAGTAATAATCAGAAAATACATTACAGCAGGTTACTCCTTCAGAGTTTAACATAATCGCCTGTGAATCTATGGTAGGTTGCTCCACTCAGCGCAGCGCAGTCTGTAAGTGTCAGCAGTTCTTGAAAGAAAGTATTTATGAAGTTTATTATTAGCATAGTTAACAGTAATAAGAGTACAGTCATTTCTGGGCATTCATTATTTTACCACCAAGTGGCAACAAAATGTTTTAGTCAGCTTTACGATACACTGTGAACGACACACAGCAGCAAGATACAAATTTACGAATTATTTCACTACCAACACTGCATAAGTTACTAAGAATATCACACAAATTGAGCCACTGATAACAGGACCACACTTAACATAAAAACTCAACACCTATAAATTATTAGTCGCATATTATATTGAACGTAACTTAACACAGTGGTGGAGTGGCCGAGCGGTCTAAGGCGCTTTGCTGCGGAGCGCGCAGTTGCTCGCCGTCGGAGGTTCGAGTACTCCTTGGGGCACTTTTGTGTGTGTGTGTGTGTGTGTGTGTGTGTGTGTGTGTGTGTGTACGCGCGTTGTCTTTAGATTTTTTTATACGTTACTTTAAGTAGTTTGTAAGCCTACGGACTGATAACCGCAGTAGTTAAGTCCCTTATATTTGCAAACATTTGAACATTTTTGAGAAACTTAACTATGCAAACGTGAGCTTAGTGAAGTTATTTTGCCTACGTATATGGTATATACACTTCCTTATTAACAACAACAGCCAGCAAAAAAATACAAAGATGATGAAAATTACGTATTAACAAATTAAACGGAAGTCCAAGATAGAGTGCACATAACAAGCAATGCGGTTCGTGAATGTACGGAACTGTCCTAACTATAAATATATATGGACTGAGCAAAGTGTACTAAGCATGTTCTCAACATCAAAACAGTCTATTCATGTAATTTTGCTACGTTGCTACTTGTCTACATTTTGCGGTAATAGCGAAATTTGAATTTTAGACATATTCTCCTTGTTTAAAGTACGTTTCCGAACAAGCTGAGTACCGGCCTGTCAGCTTTCATTTCCTGAAGGGTTAGAGCGGCTGACTGCAATGTAGGCGGTCCGGGTTTGATTCGCTGGAAGGTAGGAGACTTTATCCGCTCGGAATCTGGGTGTTGCGCTATATTAATCATCATTTTATTGTCACCGACATGCAAGTTCCTAAAATGGCGTTAAATAAAAAGACTTGCACAAGGCGGTTGAAAATCCCGCAGACTGCGCTGCGCTGAGTGGAGCAACCTACCATAGATTCACAGGCGATTATGTTAAACTCTGAAGGAGTAACCTGCTGTAATGTATTTTCTGATTATTACTGTAATATCTTTGAAGTCCCCTAACACCTATGTCACCTACTTCTGCTACAGAGGGAACCAATTTCTCTGGGTCTTTTCAGATACTGGGAGAGCTGAGGTAGGGGTGATGCAGTTGATAACCAAACACCACAGCCATTGATAGCGGTGACAATAAAATCAGCATTGTCAAATATACATTGCCCGGGTGATACACGTCGGTCATGTAGTTCATAGTGCTAGAAACTTGACATATATAATTGTAGACCTTTTCTTAAATAAATGATCAGCTGCAAGTAAGTACTCAATAAGCATGAAGCGTATGGAGTACGTCAACACGAACACAGATTATTAATTTTGTCTCTGCTGAGAGAACTGGACGGGGAATATTATAGTCTGTCTCAAAGGCGGGCCGGCCGCGGTGGCCGAGGGGACTGACGCGCTCCAGTCACGGTCTGCACGGCCACTACGCTCGGGGGTTCGAATCCCCCCTCGGGCATGGATATTTGTGCCGTCCTTAGGATAAGCTAGTTGATGAGTAGTTTGTAAGTTTAGGGACTGATAACCCCGCAGTTAAGTCCCTTAAATTTTACAAACATTTGAACTCAAAGGCGGAAAGCGAGTAGCGTTCGTGCTGGAGGAAATCACCTATCTTCAAAATGAAACTGCCATACGGGACGATCTGCTGCTCATCGATGCTTGGTGCAATTGACCTCAGTATAAACAAATGTAACTTACTGCTAATATACAAACCCATCTAACCCTTTCATTCCCAGTGTTGTTTCTCAACAACATCGTATTTAAAGCTAATTTATACCGTATTTTGTGTATCAGTCCTTAAAGTTGCAGCCTTGTTGATGAACAACATGCTTCTAGTACGACATTTTGCCGTTTGGTACGGCGTGTAGCCACTTCTGAGGCGTTCATGTATCCGTCTTGGAGGTTGTGCTACATTGCCGTCCGTACGTGCCTCTGAGTGTGAGCGCGAGTGTGGTTTATGTTATTTTATTTCAGCAGTGAATTGTCTTGTCCTTGGTGCTGCGGCGAAGATTATGCTAGCATTCTTGACCTGGCAGTGTTAACTATATATAAAAACAAAAGTCCCAAGTAATAAAATACCGCCGCGGTGGAGTAGCCGAGTGGTCTAAAGCGTCTCGCTGCGGAGCGCGCGGTTGCTCGCCGTGGAGGTTCGAGTCCTCCCTGGGGCATGGGTGTGTGTGTTGTCCTTAGGTTAGTTTACCTAGTTTTAAGTAGTTTGTAAGGTACGGACTGATGACGATGCAGTTTGCTCCGATAGATTTACAAACATTTGAACATTTGAATAATAAAATACCTCGATACAAATGTCTGTGTTGTGCGTGAAATACACGACATAAAAATAATATTTCGATCAAAAATTTTAAAACAAAAATTATGATATTTAGTGCAATGTATTAATACAGAAAACAATGATTTTTTATTTTTCCAAAGCTGAATTCATTATGTGTGAATGAAAGGGATAAGGAGCGACAGTGAAGCTGTCAATGAAATGCTATGACGTCAGCTTCTGTCAGGCAGAGAGTGTACCAGGGTCGTTATTGGAACTCTGCACTGTTGCTTGGTGACAGTTACGCCGTCGTTTCCCACAACGGCGCCGACTATCAAGGCAGGCGTCCCGCGCGGCCCATACTCCCGTACGTCGCACTTTATCGGAGTAATGATCTGATTATTCATTTCCTCATCTCTCGTAACGTCGTTTATTACCGTACGGGATCGGATTTGGAAATGCATTTCCAACGATGTGGGGGACGGGACTCTTTTAAACTGTCGAGGTATCAGAACGATGGTATGAATACGTATCACTGAAAGGCGAGTGTCGATTTCATAAAATAAATCGTGAGTAGTCGGCCGCGGTGGCCGAGGGGACTGAGGCGCTCCAGTCACGGTCTGCAATGCCACTACGGTCGGGGGTTCGAATCCCCCCTCGGGCATGGATATTTGTGGCGTCCTTAGTATTAGTTCATAAGTAGTTTGTAAGTTTATGGACTGATGACCCCGTAGTTAAGTCCCATAAGCTATACAAACATTTGAACATTTGAACTCCACAGACCCTGAATCGGGGAACCCGAGTTTGAATCCCAGTAGTGCCAATAATGTTTCCTTGCTGGGGCGTTTGGACCGGGCTTCACTCAACCTTGTGATGTCAAATGAGAAGGTATCTCTTCGAAAGGTAGTAGTTCTAAGGTCTAAAGAAGTCGACAACGGCCGGAAATGCGGTGAGCTGACCACATGCCCCTCCATAATGCATCTGATGATTATACCATTGGCTTAGGGTGGTACTGCGGTCGGTCGACAATTGTCTTGTCTTCAAGGCCTCATCGCGTAGGTTCGTCAGTAACACTTTGGAAACACGGGGTAGGGCAAATAAAGGTGACCCGAAGGAAAGAGTTCGACGGTACAGAGAACACAGCAGAGGAAAGGAAATACTGTTACTATAGCAGGCGTCGAAAGTGATCACCATTCATTTCTTGGCACCTTTGGGCACCGGTCAGCAAGTTGCTGCAATGTATTGAAGCAGGAATGCTGAAATCACTGCTATCTCATCCGAAACATTCCGCTGTAACTCTTAAAGACTGAAGGTTGTTGCGATGCACCTTAGACTTGAGGGTTCCCGATGCAAAGTAATCGCACACTGAACCGCGCGGTATGGCCGCGAGGTCTAAGGCGCCGTGCTACGGATTGTGCGGCCGCTCTCGTCGGAGGTTCGAATCCATTCTGGGACATGGGTGTTTTTGTCATCCTTGGTATAGGTTAATGTAATAAGTTTGTTAAGTATAGGGATCGATGACCACTGCAGTTTGGTCCCTTAGGTTAACAAACATCTGAACATTTTTAATCGCACCCTAACAGATCAGGTACATTTGGTGGCCAGCTAAGGCCGCAGCCAGCCTGACCCCTGCTAAATATTCTGTCAGGCGTGATGATTGAGTACATCTGCTCCAACGTACTGATGGAAAGAAGGGAAATAATGCGGCGTGCAATCACTACACACCAAACCCCCACCTTCTGTTCATGCAACGGGGTTTCGTGAATTTTTTCGGGTTCTCGGCAAGATCTTTTGCTAATGTATGACGGTGGTAGTTACTGTATGCTTCCCGCAATGCTCTTTTTATAGACGTGCGAATTTCTACTAACTACTGTCTGATTTGTTTTGCTTGATCTTCTTTAAACCGAGCGCGCAACTGCTTTTGCTTTCTCAGAATTTTTCTAATATTACTATTATACCACTGAGGGTCTTTCCTATCCTTACTCTACTTTGTCGGCATATATTTCTCCAGCGCTTTATTTACAAAGTTCTTAAATTTGTCCCATAAGTCCTTTACATCCACCGAACCGGAACTAAACGAAGTCAATTCATTCCTCATGTGGGACGCTAACAGTTTCTTATCTGCTCTTTCGAGCAATAAACACTCTCCTCGTCTTCTTGACCGATTTATTAACTTTGGTGTCCATTTTCGCTATGACAACATCATGATCACCAACCCCTGTCTTTACAGATACATGATTGACAAGGTCTGGCCTGCTTGTCGCTATAATGTCCAAAATATTTCCATTGCGTGTGGGCAGACTATTTAGCTGCTCAAAGCAGTGTTCGGAAAACGTACTCAACAATAGTTCACACGACTGCTTGTCTGTACCCCCTGTAGTGATAGTATAGGCGTCCAAGCCTATACTCGGCAGGTTGAAGTCGCCCTCACTTAATAAAGCATTATCGCGCTACTGATCGTAAACACCCAACTATTAACTTGATTTCGCCTATACCTGTTACACGTGTCCAAATGTTCAAATGTTTGTTAAGCTTATGGGACTTAACTACGGGGTCATCAGTCCCTAAACTTACAAACTACTTATGAACTACTTACGAACTAGGACGGCACAAATATCCATGCCCGAGGGGGGATTCGAACCCCCGACCGTAGGGGCCGTGCTGACCGTGACTGGAGCGCCTCAGTCACCTCGGCCACCGCGGCCGGCTACACGTGTCCAGATAACCTCAGAGTTCAAATAAAATGTTTGTAAATTTAAGTGACTTAACTACGTTGTTAATCAGTCCCTAAGCGAACTAATTACTTTAACTTATGCTAAGAACAACACACTAATGCCCGAGGAAGGACTCGAACATCCGACGGCAAACGACCGCTCGTTCCGCAGCAAGGCGCCTTAGAACACTCGGCTACTCCTCTTCGGCAACCTCACAGTCACTCTCGACTCCGAGCTCAGCTTCATCTGATCAGATAAGTAATAATTAGCATAACAAATTAAGACAAAGCAAAGATGATGGTCTTTACAGGAAATCTCAATATATTGACCATCATTCCTCAACAATAGTTGTAGTCAAGGAATAATGTTGTGAACAGCACTGTAAAGCCTGTCCGGAGTTATGGTGAGGCATTGGCGTCGGATGTTGTCTTTCAGCATCCCTAGAAATGTCGGTCGATCACGATACACTTGAGACTCCAGGTAACCCCAAAGCCAATAATCGCACGGACTGAGGTCTGGGAACCTAGCCGGCCAAGCATGACGAAATTGGCGGCTGAGCACACGATCATCACCAAACGACGCGCGCAAGAGATCTTTCACGCGTCTAGCAATATAGGGCGGAGCGCCATCCTGCATAAAAATCGTACGTTCCAGCAGGTGTTTATCAGCTAGGCTGGGAATGACGCGATTCTGTAACATATCGGCGTACCTCTCACCCGTCACGGTAGCAGTTACAAAACCAGAATCACGCGCCATCTGTCATTTTTGTTAAAATAAAACCCACGTCATTCCAAGCATGTGTGTCGACTTTTACCTCTCTATCTACATTATTCCGTGATTTATTAAGTTTTCAAATTTATACTGACTTTTCCCTGGGGCATGGGTGTGTGTGTTGTCCTTAGGTTAGTTCACCTAGGTTTAAGTAGTTTGTAAGCTACGGACTGATGACCACGCAGTTTGGTCCGATAGATTTACAGACATTTGAACGTTTGATCACAGCCGGCCGCGGTGGCCGAGGAGACTAAGGCGCTCCAGTCAGGGTCTGCACGGCCACTACGGTCGGGGGTTCGAATTCCCCCTCGGGCATTGATATTTGTGCCGTCCTAGTTCGTAAGTAGTTCATAAGTAGTTTGTAAGTTTAGGGACTGATGACCCCGTAGTTAAGTCCCATAGACTATACAAACATTTGATTTGATCACCCGGTACTTTGGAAATTTACTACTAATATTTGGACAGTCGAAGAGTCCTGAATATGGCCTGATTTCACTGTATGTATATCGATAGACGATACGAAGAGTAAAATAAATACACGCAGAGTTAGAACGACAGATGAGAACAAGAGGAGTGTTAGCGGAAGTGCAAGTCGAATATAACGATCTATGACTTCCATATGAAAAGTTGCGGACACCGCTTTGTCATGTAGTAGAGATGGCAAAGCAGATGCTTACACGGAGGAAACGTGGACAGTTACTGAATGCAGGCGGGAAATTACAAAAGCCAGTAATCGGCCCTGCAGTCTGCAGACAATGAGGACATTCAGGAGTTCAGAACATAGGTGTAGGTATAAACAGTAACGGGATGTTAATTAATGGTACGTACGATCTTTGACACGTGGGTCCGATACTCCGTCTCCCAGCTATTGTTACTGCAGCAACTCTCGAGCATCTAACTCAACCTACGTTGTATTGAATGCAAAGGCCGCTTGTTCTGCTGCCAGCCCAGAAACTAACTTTCACAAATGATACTTTGAAACTACACTTCCTAATTAGAGATGCGAATTTACAGCATCGCAAAAGGGATGAATAACTGCGGAGCATTATACAAGGTGTCCCATTCATCTTTACCGCCACAAATATCTCCGGAACAACAATAGCTATTGTAAAACGACTTTCACTGGTATCAATTTAAGACAGGGGCTCATAAATGTAAATATTCTGAAGCATTCTGAAACGAAAGCATAGGTGTTTTTTAAGACAAACTTGTGTGTTTTTAAATGGACAGCCTATATTATTTCATCAGCAATCTATACCATGAAAAAACATATAAAGAATGGCGTTGATTGCATCGAAATATGCTAATTACATCCAGAGATATTGCGAAGTGAAGTTGACACTTAAAATAAGCGAAACGCGTTGCTATCGCACGTCCTCAGACTCAGGCGAGAACCCCATGATGCTCAGGAACGTGCGTCGTTTTACAATAGTTGTTGTTGTTCCAGAGATATTTTGAGTGGTCAAGTTAAAAGGGACACCCTACAGTACCGCGAGAAGGGACATGCGAAACACAACTAGCTCTTTACTCACACGAAGTGATGGGTGCTATCGACAAGGATTCGCAAAACGATTCCGTATTTCTTGATTTCCAGAAGGCTTTTGACATCGTACCTCACAAACGGCTTTCAATCAAATTGCGTGGTTATGGTATATCGCTCCAAATTTGTGACTGGATATGGGATTTCCTGTCAGAGAGGACACAGTTTGTAGTAATCGATGGTAAGGCATCGACTAAAACAGAGATGATATCGGGCGTACCACAGGGTAGTGTTATTGGTCCTCTGCTGTTCCTTATTTACATAAACGATTTGGGAAAAAATCTAAGCAGCTCTGTTAGTTGTATGCAGATGACGCCGTCATTTACCGCCTAGTAAAATCATCTGAAAATCAAAACCAACTGTAGAACGTTCTAAATAAGATATCACTATGGCGTAAAAATACGCAATTGATTCTAAATAATGAGAAGTGTAAAGTCGTCCACATGAGTACGAAAAGAACTCAGTCAAACTTTGTTTACAAGATAAATCAATCAAAAGTTAAGGCCGTAAACTCCACTAAATACCTAGGAATTACTATTACTTCAGACTTAAATTGGGAAGAACACGTAGATAATGTCGTGGGAAAGGCGAACCAGAGACTGCGTTTTATTGGCAGAATCCTTAAAAGATGCAACAGAACTACTAAAGGGACTGCATACGCTACACTTGTCCATCCTTTTTTGGAGTATTGCTGCCCCCTGTGGGATCCTTATTAGGTGGGTTTGACGGAGGACATCGAAAGATTCCAAAGAAGGGCAGCTCGTTCCGTACTGTCACGATACACTGGAGATAGCGTTACGGAAATGATACAGGACCTGGGATGGGAATCATTACCATAACGTGGGTTATCACTGCAGTTCGGGCTACTTACGAAACTCCAATCGCCAACATTCTCCTCCGAATGCGAAAATATATTGTTGACTCCCATTTACATAGGTAGAAATGACCATCAGAATAAAATACGAGAAATCAGAGCTCGAACGGAGAGATTCAGGTGTTCTTTCTTCCCGCGCTCTATTCGAGAAAGGAATGGGAGATAAATAGTATAATGGTGGTTCGATGAACCCTCTGCCAGGCACTTAAATGTGATTTGCAGAGTATCCCATGTAGATGTAGATGTTGGTGAGCGTAAATTCGTATGATTCTGGTTATGCTTTTTGTGGCCTTTAACGTCGTACCGGAAGACGGTACCCCACCCTGAACCACTTATGCACGAAATACTGGTGTAAAGTTTCAATAATAGAAGTAAGAATGAGAACAATGAATTACCGTTTCAGTAAGGAAGAGTACATCAGACTGAGCATTCTTGCATTTTTGTGAGAAAGTATGTGGATAATTGTTGTGTTAGTGAATGAATATTAATCTAGGCGAAATGTGACCTTGTAAGAATCACATCCTCGCGTCGGGAGGATATCACCGTCATGGTGACTGTGCACAGCAAGGCAAGAATCGTAAGTCTGACGCAAGAGTAACTATTCACTATACTGGCACAAGAGAAAGAGCATCTGAAAGGTGACGTTGTGATATCCTGAAGGGTCGGAAAGAAACGACCAATGGAGAAAAGCAGGGTGAGTGATGTTATTGCCGCCACACTATAGCAGAGTACACGGGCCCGCCCTACACAGATACTGCATGTGGTCAGGCGGAGTTCTGTTCTCTCTACAGAGAGGAGGGAGCCCTATGCTGGCTGACCCCTGCTCGTCTAGTTCTGTCCAGAGGGACTAAGCTCGTGTGACCTATAGCAGCGAGTAGCGATTCAAGATTGATGGCGTGCTCAGACCGACGGACTTGTGTTCGCGCGCGCTACTGCCGCCCACCACCATCCTCTCCTGCGTCACACGCCCTAGACGCCAGGCCCTCTCTCTCTCGCTGATTCACGCAAATGGATTACGAGTTACACTGGTGCACATACAGGGTGTCCAGAAAAGGACTTCCTGATTTCAAAATTAAATATCTCGAGAACAAAGATCGATAGAGGAATGCAGTAAACGGTATGTTTATTGTGAAAGCTGTAAAGAAGGTTATAAAGCAGTTTGAAATAATAGTTGCAAAAGCTGCTAACAGATGGTGCTGTAATCGCCATACGTCATGCCTAGTATAAATAGTGATCCAAAGCCTAGAGTGATCAGTTCCACTATTAAAACGTGAAAGGAGGTTAGCGTACCGAAGGAAGAGATTAAAACTATGTACTCCATTGAACAACGTGTTTTTTCTGGTGCTTGAGTTCCACAGGTTAGAAGAGAGTCCTACGGCAACAAGGCCAAGTTTTCAAGCGCGATTTAATGTTCCAAAAGGACCCGATGCGAAAACCATTCGTACGCTCTTCGCAAAATTTCAACGAACAGGCAGCGTAACTAATGATCTAGTGGGGCACGTTGGCCGCAAGCAAACCGCAGTTACGCCTGAAAATATCGCCACAGTTTCTGGAATTATTCAGCGAAATCCAATGTCATCCGTCCGTAGAATTGCATCTGGGACTGGTTTGAAGCGTTCCAGCACGCAGAAAATACTGAGAAACAGCCTACACATGTTTCCATTCAAAATTCAAACGCACCAGGCCATACCCGTACGAGCTGTGCAACAAAGTGTTGCCTTTGCTAATCAGATGCTCACAATGATTGATAAGGAACGATTTGATGTTGGCTGCATCTGGTTTACAGATGAAGCACACTTCCACCTGAATTGATACGTGAATAAGCAGAACTGTCGATTTTGGTGTTCCAAAAAGCCATATTGGTGTGAAGCGAAACCCCTGTATTCTCCTAAAGTTACTGCGTGGGCTGCAGTATTCAGCAGAGGCATTATTGGCCCTTTTTTCATTCGAGAAACGGTCACGTTGCAATTTTGGAACAATTTGTCGCCACACAGCAAGCGTTACAGGATCGACCAGGTACTGAATGGTTTATGCAAGATGGAGCCCGACCACATCGTACCGAACAAGTGTTTTGCTTTCTTGAGGAATACTTCGGGAATCGAGTCATTGCTTTGGAATATCCCAAATTTACTGGTGCAGGAATGGATTGGCCACCATATTCGGCGGATTTGACTCCCTGTGACTTTTTTTGTGGGACACAGTGAAAGACATAGTCTACCCGAAGCATCCCCCCCACGCTGGACGAGCTTGAATCAGCGATCTTTGTGCCATGTGAATCCATTTCGGTTGAGACACTACGAAATGTGATGGCGAATTTCATTCTTCGTTTGCGCCACTTCTGTAGTGCCAATGATGAACATTTTGAAAACATTGTGATGTGACTGTTTGCAAAGAGTGTTTTCATACGATTATTTCACTTATGTATGCTGACATGAGCTGTACAGCGTACAGCGCCATCTGTTAGCAGCTTTTGTAAGTATTATTTCAAACTGCTGTATAAACTTCTTACAGCTTTCACAATAAACATACCGTTTACTGCATTCCTCCATCGATCTTTGTTCTCGAGATATTTAATTTTGAAATCAGGGAGTCTTTTTCTAGACACCCTGTATTATGAAAACTCTTTCAGAATTATAAAGATGGTTGCGGTTCACCAACTGTTCAGCGGTACTCTGTACTAGGGATGTAACGGAGGTTCGATTCCGATTCAGAAAGTTCGGAACTTCCGATTCAATTTGCTCCTTCGATTCCGATTTCGGGACCGATAAATTTTAAACGGAAGTTATATCGGAGGATGATGTACGGTAGCAGGTATAATACGATGAACAATCGACCAACTGAATTCAAGATTGGGAGACCTTCAATGTAACAAATTATTTGCAAATGCTACATATCTGGGTCCTCGTTATAAAGGAAAATTTTCCAACGAAGTTAGTAAAGAAGAAATTGAATCGGAATTGGAGAGTTTAGTTGTTAACAGTAATAAATCCGCAAATGTGGTTGAAAATATTGACGCACCTACAGAGTCGTCTAGTGTAGTTCGCGAACGAACTAGTTTGGAAGAGCGCTACCACAGGCGAACTACGCGAACTAGTTCGCAGATCCCTCGCCTCTTAGTTCGAATTGGAGTTCAAATGTTCAAATGTTTGTATAGTCTATGGGACTTAACTACGGAGTCATCCGTCCCTAAACTTACAAACTACTTATGAACTAACTAAGACTAAGGACGGCACAAATATCCATGCCCGAGGGGGGATTCGAACCCCCGACCGTAGTGGCCGTGCAGACCGTGACTGAAGCGCCTCAGTCCCCTCGGCCACCGCGGCCGGCTCTGTGGAGTTGACCACATTGTTTTGTTCCTGGGGTAAATCGTGTCTTTGAAATCGTTCCATCATATTCGTTCCTCGTTGTTCTTGACTCAGTTTATTATTATTATTATTATTATTACAGAGAGCGGCTAGCTTTCTGACTACACGTCCTGAGCTACCGCCCGTCACCAATCGGATACGGGGGCGGATTTCTACATGCAAAAATTGGTATTTAGTTTGGCAGCTACAACTTGTCACTCTCAAGAGATGCTGCCTCTATGACCGGATACCGTCCTTGATATATGTTAGGAGTTTGTTGCTCGTGCCCTAAACCATTGTGCAACTTTTTATTGAGGTAGGATACTAGCAAGCTGTTTGGTCTGTTCTTGCCGCTCGCTTATTTTCATTGATGCCAAACAACATGCAATTATTTCGCAAATTTCTTAACTAAATTTCCATTTTTCCTACTTCCAGTTTCAGTAAGTCGAAAGGTGATGGAATTTTTTAATATATATTTTTTAAAGTAATGGGACCTAACTACCGGGTCATCGGCCCCTCAACATAAAAACTACCTAAACTAACTTATCCTAAGAACAACACACACACCCATGACTGAGGGAGGACTCGAACCTCAAACTAGGAACAGCCGCGCACACCGCAGCAAGGCGCATTAGCGAGCACAGTTATTCAGTCGTGACTGGAATTTTCTACTGCATACTACTTAATTGAGATATTGTCAAATATTACTGTATATTTTAGAATTATACAGGGACACAGTCAATTAAGATTTGCCTTTACGTAATAAGTCAGCAACTTTGAGATAGTGCGAGGACGAGCTGAAAAGTACTCGTAATGATTCATCGCTGCATCAAAAACCTCTTGTCCACGAAGAAACGCTGGGACTGGCGACAGGAGAGTACGCCTACTCGTCATCGCCGAATTCGTCCAAATTTACGGTATATGTAGAGCGTGTTGAGACACGAAAGTGCTTCATGTGGGAACTCCAGATTGCCAAGCGTTTAGGAAATAAAAGTAAGTTTGATACGGATGTATCACCATATGCAGCTTATCAACTGTCGCTGTGAGGGCGTGTTAGGAAGCGATGTTTGGCTCAGGGGTAGAACATCATATTCGTATTGAGAAGGTCACCTGTTCAACTGCAGCCGGCGGCAATTTTTTTCTGCTCCTTGGAAATGCGTACGACTACATATTTTTCTCGCAGGGATCGTGAGGACAAGATTAGATTAATTACAGCACGCATAGAGGCATTTAAACAATCATTCTTCCCACGCTCAATATGTGAATGGAATGGGAAGAAACCCTAATAACTGGTACAGTGGGACGTGCCCTCAGCCATGCACTTCACAGTGGTTTGAAGAGTATTGATGCAGATGTAGACTGACGTCACAGTTAACCGCAACATCATATAGGTTATTTTATTAATTCATATAAGCAAAAAAAAAAAAAAAAAAAACAAAGGGCACTAGATGAAATTCGGGACTAAAACATTTAAAAGGGACTATAGTTAACGCGTACTTGGGGACGTCGTGTATGTGAATTGATACTTCCATTCTTTTGCAATTGATCAATTACATGTACCGGGGTGATATTCATCGAAGAAACAGGGGAAGCAATAATTTTGACCGCATCATGCGCACTTAATGAACGCCGGCATTTTGCAGCTACTTATTAAAATTTTTAACTGGCGATAAAAGTATACTTCGCATGATTGCACTAGTAGCGGGGGGGGGGGAGATTACTTTGATACTGCAAGTTGGTAATCCGTCTTCATCTTAGAAAAGTTCGTCATATATTTGTGGATTCGTTTGTCCTCTCCACGAGTCAATCAACAGAAGAAATTAAACTCACGATTTTTCGTGTTTGTACCTTATGGACCGTTCACAACCCCAAGTTAGCAAGACAATAAACTTCTTTTAAATAATGACATGCCATGCTGTTTTGTGCAGATATAAATACAAAATAACATATATGATGTTGCGGTTAATTTTGAAGTCAGTAGTGTACGCATTGCCAAAGGGCAAAAAAGATTTGCCGCCGGGCGGAATCGAACTCGCGAACCTTTCAATAAAAATCCGATCTCTTACCACTTTTTCTTTCTTATTACAGAGGGCATTTAGCCCCCTGACTTGGCGCTCTGAGCCACGGCGCCCGGCACCGCCGAGCCAAACACCGCTTTCTCTCAAGGGCAGTTGATAACGTGCATATGGTGATAATTCCATATCAAAATTCGTTTTATTTCCTAAACGCTTAGCCATCTGGAGTTCCAACTTGGTGCACTTCCATATCTCACCACGCCTACATGTACCATAAATTTGGACGAATTCGGCGATGACGAGTAGGCGTCCTCTCCTTGTTAATGCAATGCTCCCCGTCAACTGCTCCAGGCCGACCCGCCGCCTTATTGGCACTCACTTCATACCCCGCTACCTGCTCCTGCACGACGACTTTCCTTTTCCTGACGACGCTAGTAAGGTCGAACAGTTCGCCACCAACCTCTCCAACATTTTTCCCACTCCTGATAATCCCCGCTTCGACTACTCCCTGTTCCCCGATACCCACGAGCGCACCAACACCTCCCCTCCCCCACTCGCCCCAGACTTCCAGTACTTGGAGCACATCCCTCCCGCAGAACCTAACACACCTATCACGGCCCTTGACATCCAAAAAACTCTATGCACCAAACTCAACACCGCTCCCAGTCACGACCGTTTAAGATACAGGCACCATCGGGCTTGTTCCCTCTCCTGTCACACCAAACTCGCTTCCCTTTATAACGTCATCCTTTTCACTGGCTTCTACCCCGACCTGTGGAAGACCTCCCGTATCCTCATATTCCCCAAACCCGATAAACCCCCAACCCCACCTCATCCTACCGTCCCATCAGTCTCACTTCCGTGTTCATCAAGGGCCTGGAAACCATCCTATCTCGCCGCATCAGTCGGCACCTTAGCCAACACCAGCTCCTACCCATCTCCCAATGTGGCTTCCGACCCTCCTCTGCCGATGACCAGCCCTTGCGCCTTCCCCACCTCTTCTCCGTCCAGCTTAACTCCCGTCGCTCCACCATATTTGGCTCCCTCCATGTCGAGCAAGCCTAAGACCGTGTATGGCATTCCCGTCTCCTTGTCAAATTCCAGTTCTATGCTCTTCCTGTTAACTATGTCCACCTCATTGCTTCCTTCCTCGCCTTTCGCCCCTCGTATGTCACTGTCTGTCACTCCAACTCTTGTTGATTTTACCCCTCCGCCGGTTGTCACAAGGCTCCGTCATTTCCCACTCAGATACTCCGCAGACATGCCCGTACCCCATCCTCCCGTCCACCTCCTGCAGTATGCTGGCGACACCGCCTTCCTAGCCCTCGCCCTCTCCCTCACCCGCTCCCAGCAATTGCTCTAGTCTCCCCTCATAGAGATCGCTTAATTGTGTAACCGATGGCTCCTTTCCGTGAATCCAGATAAATCACAAGCAGTCATCATTGGTCGAACCACCCCCTCCTTCCGCCTCTATGACTTTCTACATGATGGTCCTATCCATCACACCCACACCCTCAGATACCTCAGCCTTACCCTCGATCGATCCGTCTCCTGGACTCCCCACCTCCACACTGTCTGTGAAAACGCCCTCCCGCCAGAAGTGGTGGCTTAAAATAACAATAAAGGAAAAAAGTGAAGACAGCCAGTTGCTCCTGGCGATGACGATGGTGGCTATCGTCGAAAGATCGAGATTTTATTCCGTATTGACGCGGAAAGTAAACAGAAAATTATACTTAGGAAAGGGTTCGACTAATAGTGATACAAGATGCACATTTTACCCACCGAAACGACCATAACTTAATTAACTCTATGTTGTACGAAGCTTTTCTGTCTGATAAGTATTCCACCTAAACAAATTGGAGTGTTTGTTACCAGTAACGCTGAACAACTTGGACGTAGACTATCGCCCGCTGTGTGGAACAGTAGTCCGACCGAAACGTGATTACCGGCCGATACCGAAACAGTAACCGAATATTCGGCTCCTATTCTAGTTGAGGTCGTAACCGAAACTTACGTCATTAAGTTAATATTTCGGTAAATTTTCGTTTTACTGCAAATCATGAGTTTTCCCATGTTTTGCGAGATCCCCTCACTGTACTAAGTCTTCTTGCGCGTGTATAAGCCTAACCACGTGTCTGTAGAGGATGACACAGGGAGGCGTACAGATTTACTGGCCTACACTTTCTATCAGGCAATAGTTAGCCAACCTCCCCTTACGTTGTTCTTGTAGGCCAGCGCATACGAATACCTCGTACCTTGTGTTGTGAGGATATATCGTTTCCCTCGCAGTTTTTGTAGCGCTCTGCATTTCTAAAGAAAGTGCAAGGCCGAATAGCTGAAAATATACTAAGTTGCTGGAGTAGGTATTCTCAAAATAAAGAGCGGCATCCCAATTACGCTACGTTAATTGCTCACGAGTCGCGGTGGAGTAGCCGACAGGTCTAAGGCGCCTCGCTGCGGAGCGCGCGCTTGCTCGTCGTCGGAGGTTCAAGTTCTCCCTGGGGCATGGGTGTGTGTGTTGTCCTTAGGTTAGTTTACCTAGGTTTAAGTAGTTTGTGAACCACGGACTGATGACACGCAGTTTGGTCCGATAGATTTACAAACATTTGAATTTTTGTTGCTCATGACGCTGTAATACAGAAATAACATTTACACTTTACCCTGACACTCATATGTAAGCAAAATTGTGGAGCATGAAGAAAGGAAGAAAGAAGCTTTTACTTTAACGCCCTGTCGACAGCGTGGTTATTAGGGACGGTGTGGAGCATGGTCGCTGCATGACAGACTCCATATGTCCTGCCGTGCGCAGATAAGACCTATATCAGGACTAGGGCCCCTCCCGAAATAATGAATATAAGGAAAAAAGATACGTTTTTATGATATAATGTCAACAATAAAAAACCTTCATTAAAGAGACGTAAAATATTCGCTACTGTCCTATATACTTTCTAGAGTATCGTTGGTTGTTCGTATCTCTTTGTTAATATTATCATTGTCATTTGTTTATTAGAGTGATTATATTTAATCGAAGTAAAGTTGTTGTTATATGGTGCTGATGACTAACAGGATTCGTTCCTGTCAGTAAATTAACTTCAACTGGTGTTGTAGAAAGTGTTTCGAAAAAGAACGTCATAGTTCCGACTAACGGTATGATCGTTGTCAGTGTAAATTTGCGCAAAATCAACACTAAACATAATCAATGTTTCCTAAACCAATATTGGTTATCAGAAAAGCTCCTCGCTTTCAAGGAAACACATTAATAAAACCGTTCCATTAAGTACAATACTGAATAAGTTAAATTGTTACAAATACAGTATGAGAATATCACTATAAGATACGATTGCATTATATTGTGATTAACAACAAAATACAATTTTTACGCGCGAGGAAAGACTCCTAGTAGTTAACCGGTGCGCCGTCAACTGAGGTGACGCGTTATTGTTGACTGAATCCATCCAGAACGCGACCTGAATTCATACGTAAATTCACGAAAGCTAGTTTCGGCCAAGCCGAAGATTCGGCTGATCTCTGTCCGAAACCGAAACTGCGACAGAACCCAATATTTTGTCCGAAACTAGTCGAAACCGTATATTCGGTCGGTCCTTAGTGGGAACCCTACAAGACTAAATTCATAAACACTCCGTGAAATTTTTATGGAACTTAAAAACGATGAATGACAGCGTAGTAGCTTGCCGTTGTGAAACTACGGTAAACAGCACGTATTCTGAAATTACCAACTATTTTATCACTGCTGTTTAAATTACATTGTCATTACAATAACGATAGGAACTATGGGAAATATTGCGTCTCTTTGCGACGTGTGGAGCAGGCAGCTGCGCAGCCAAGCGTCGTCCCGGTTGAGTTGAGTCAGCACGATTGTTAAATGACTAGTTGACAAGCCGGCAGGCCAGCGGGTCAAATGGGGCAGCCGGTGAACAGTGGGGCCTGCAGAACGCACACTCCGTCCTACGATGCGGGCAATTGCCTCCAAGGGCAAGCCTCTAATCCCGTCCATGTGGAGTCACTCTTTTGAACAGATGTTCGACATTGGACCATTCAGTGAATATGTTAAACGAAAATTGTGTCCAAATATTCAGAGAGACTGAGTGACGTTAATCAGATGAGAATCATACAATATTAACTAGAGTCAGAATCTTAATGCAATTGTGTATTCTTTCCGATCGCTCGGAAGTTTGAGATTATGCTGAAGCAGAGTTGCCAACTCTGTCACTAAGATTCCTCCAAAATTTTCCACAAAATCCCCTCAAATCGTAAAAGAAGGACAGAGCGAGTAAATTTCCTAGTGTTTTGAGACTTCTCTCTCCCCTTCTGCCTCGCCCCTCTTTTATATATATACATATTGGCCCACTTTAGGTTACGGTAGTAACACTAAAAGTGCGCCTTTGCGATCCTCTTTTGACAGCTCGAAATTTAAATGAAAATAACGGCTTAACCATGCATCTGACACGAAAATTGAATAACCAAATTTGTAGAGGATGGAATTCTCTACAACTTTGCTCTCTTTCTTTTTTTTTTTTTTTTTTTTTTTTTTTTCATATCTCGTATCGTTTCAGAGATATTTGCAAAAATAACGGCGATTTCGGGATGTATGTCTTTCTGTCTGTCCGTCTGTCTGTCTGTCTGTCCGTAACGTGTTTCCCTGTTTTTAAGACGAACCGTTCAACACCAAATTTTGCACACATAATTGTAGGCCGCCAGAGACCAGAACCTCCCTTTTTCAAATTTTTCGGACAAAAAATACGGTAGTAATACAAAAAAGCCGTTTGTAATATAATTGTAATTGCAAACGAAACGTTCATCTGACACGAAAATTGAATAACCTAATTGGTAGAGGGTAAAATTCTCTACACCTTCGCTCTATTATGTTTTTTTTTTTCATATCTTTCATCGTTGCAGAGATATTTGCAAAAATAACGGCGATTTGACGATGTATGTCTGGCTGTAACGTGTTCCCGCTTTTTAGGTCGAACCGTTCAACCGATCGGCACGAAACCTTACAGATATAATTGTTGGCTACCAGAGACCAGAACATCGCTTTTTGAAATATTTCGGACAAGAAATACGTTAGTAATACCAAAAAAAGCCGTTTGTAATGTAATTGTAATTGCAAATAAACAGTTCATCTGACGCGAAAATTGAATAAACGAGTTTGTAGAGGAGAAAATTCTCTACAACTTTGTTCCCATATGTTTTTTTCATATCTTGTATCGTTTGAGAGATATTTGGAAAAATAGCGGAGTTTTGACACCTTTAATTGAATTAACGAAAACCAGCCGTTCGGAGATGTCACGTGACATTCCTCGCCCAGAACTCTCTCTGGCAGGCATACGCCATCTTGCGTTGCGTATTTGATGATTTTCTTATTATAACTTACACGTTGTCATTTCAAAGCAATGACGCACTGATGAATTGACAAAAACACGTCGTCCTTCGTACGATAAATGATAATCTAGTGTCTACAAATGCCATATTAGCATCAGTTAACAATGACTATTAACAGTATAAGAATAGAGAACCTAACTCGTGACTGTCAGATGTAGCGTAGTAGGCAATGCGTTCGCCTGTGACGTTGGAGGTCAGTGGTTCGAAACCCGCTGCTTCCTATAATTTTTTTCCCTAAAAGGGTTTCAGACACTCTTATTAATTTTTTGTTATTTAGATTATTATTTTGGTCCAAAATGTTTGCAAAAACTTATAAAACTACAAATATAAAGTGGGCCGTAAAACACGTCAGTGCGATTTTAAAAAAATTAAGATCTATGCCCACGCACCCGCACCCTCCAGTATAATTTAAAAACTGTTGGAGAATTAATAACATACACATTTCACTCCTCACTCCATGCTCTTGATAATTATTTACGTCTGTAAGATTGCACAATAAATTAAATTTAGAAATTTTGAATTTACATGATATCATTCGTAAGATAATCACCATATAATGAGATGATTACATGAATGAAGATAGGCACAAGGACACGTGATGTCATATCAAAACAAGTGCAGACTAGTGCCGATTTCTTTTTTAAGAGTGTCCATCAGATGTGTGGGTAATGTTATGTTCCATGCAAACCACTTGTTCTTATTGGCTGCAATTTAAAGACTAGGTGCCGCCGTATTGATTTGCAGAAAGGAAACAGGGCAAAGTCATTATAGGACATTACTGTGTTGTGTAGAGGGCAACAGTTGCGCTTATAGTAAAATTTGGTATGGGCAGTTGTCGAAACCTTTTTGAAATTCCGAACCAAATGATAGGAAGAAAGAAAACTTCTTATTTTCGGAAATAAATTAATACTTAATTACATTTCTTTCCTACTTCAGTGCTGTGACGTTTAATTACATGACTGTGGTGCTCCTACTACCAAGTCTTGCTGTCATTTTTTACAGATTTTCCCCCCAAAAATCCCCCTGGTATTTCTTATTCCTCATAAAAATCCCTAACGCTTCTTTCTCCATGGAAAAAAAAATCCCCCTAAATCCATGGGAAAAGACACCAAGATGATAACTCTGTGCTGGAGGCATTCGTGTATTTCATTTTATTATTAATATTATTGCATATTTCAACTTAATACCACAAAAATTACATGCGTGCGGCAGGAAGGACACTCGGCTACCCCTTACCTAACATACCAAATCCGAAATAACCACGCAGGCCCTGCGAATGCGGAAAAAAGACAAGAAGTAGGAATACAAAAATATTGTACAATCGGTTTCTTTTTTCTGTTCTTCATATTTTTCCTCACGCTTACACAGTAGGCTGCTCTCAGTGAAACGCCGTGGTGTAGTGGCCAGCGCTCTAAGGCGCCTTGCTGCGGAGCACGCCGTGCATGGGTGTATATGTTGTCCTTAGGTTACTTCATAGTTTGAGTAGGGGTGATAACCGCAGTACTTAAGTCCCATAGCTTTACAAACATTTGAATATTTGAATTTTCTTAGTGAAGCATCCGACTTTCACTTTACATAAAAATTGAAGAGAGAAAGTAGCTTATTTACAAAAGATATTATTTCTAAAAGCCTCATACTATTACAACAAAATAGAGCAAGGGCGTCGCTAGCCAGCAGGGTTGGTCGAATTAGGGGGGGGGGGGAAGAGAATGAGAATGAGGAATCTAGCAAATAATGGTACAATGAATGAAGTACGTAAACTGTTTAACGCCAAGAAAAGTTATAAACAGTTACAATTAATTGTACAACTTAGTTAAATTTAAAGAAGTTTAGTTAATACATAAATTCTTCGGATGTTTTGTAAATCCTTACAGCAGTTTATTAATATCTTTGAACTTTGCGACGGATCACGAATAGAGAACTTCTGATTAATTTTCTAAGATATGTGCTCCTGTCGATTATCACTTGTTAGTAGACCACGGAGTTTTAGGTCGTAAAAAAATAATTTCAGGCCTCTAAAATAGGCTCTTTCATTGCCTCATTTAGGCCAAATACAATCTAAATGTTGTTGTTATGGTCCTCATTCTGCAGACTGGTTTCACGCAGCTCTCCACGCTAACCTGTTCTGTGCAAGCCTCTTCATCTGAGAATAAGAACGGCAATCTACATCCTTTTGAAACTGCTTACTGTATTCGTCCCTCGATCTCCCTCTATGAGTTTTACCCCACACACTCACTTCTATTGCTAAGTTGACGATTCCTTGATGTCTCAGGATGTGTTCCACCCACCTATCCCTTCTCTTAGTCAGGATAAGCCAGAAAATCCTTTTCTCCCCAATTCTGTTGGCACCTCCTCATTAGTCACGTAATATACCCATCTAATCTTCAACATTATAGGTCACAAAAAGTATTCATCAGAAGAAATAAACATAAAATAAAATACGTAGTGTTGAATTATGATTTTTATTTATTTATTTACAATAACGAGAATGAAATTGTGCATAGTCTTTCGCAAAAAGTTTCATAATAGTCTGAATTACTGATGTTACTGATGTACCAGTTTCGATTTTGTACCGCTGTTTTGGACTCATACAAAAAATGAATTAACTCTATGAAGAGCATTTTTAAAAAATGCTGTTTTGTGGCTACGTGGGTGACATAACTTTTTATTAATAACAGCACTTGTAAATTTTGGTTTTCTATAAATGCGTGACTTGAGCGTTTTATTGTCATTCTTAATCTTCAAGTCAAGGTAATTTAAAATTCCTTGTTGTTCATGCTCAGCCGTGAATGTTATGCTCTTATGCATCGTGTTCAGGTCACTGGCCAAGTCATTTCTTTCTTTCTCGAAACCTTCACTTGTCAAGTGACCTGAACAGGTTGCATAAGAGCATAGCATTCACGGTTGAGCATGTACAACAAGGAATTTTAAATTAACTTGACTTGATGATTGAAAACAATCATAAAAAGCTCAAGTTAGGCATTTATAGGAAACCCACATTTACAGGTGCTGTTGTTAATAAAAAGTCATGTCACCCACGTTGTCACAAAACACTTTTTTTTAAAAAAATGCTCCATAGAGTTAATTCAGTTCCGTTGACTGCTGAAAACAAGGAAGAAGAAATGAAGGCTATTAGACAAATAGCAGTAGAAAATGATTATGACGCGGGCTTGATAGACAGATGGGAAAATACGATAACACGTAAGAATCAACTACCCGCGCAAAACTTGCACAAATATACAGTTATATCATTCTGGGGAACCTCTCCTACAAGTGACGAGACTATTTAAAAAGAGAGGCGTTAAAATTGCTTTTAGAACCGACAAGAAATTGGTACATTGGCTGAAGAATGAGATTGATGCAGGGGTGAACTGGATGCGGAATATATACAGGGTGGTCCATTGATAGTGATCGGGCCAAATATCTCACGAAAAAAGCATAAACGAAAAAACTACAAAGAACGAAACTTTTCTACCTTGAAGGGGAAAAACAGATGGCGCTATGACTGGCTCGCTAGATGGCGCTGTCATAGGTCAAACGGATATCAACTGCATTTTTTAAAATAGGTACCCCCATTTTATTACATATTCGTCTAGTACGTAAATAAATATGAATATTTTATTTGGAACACTTTTGTCGCTTTGTGATAGATGGTGCTGTAATATTCACAAACATACTGCTCACAATTTTAGACGAACAGTGGGTAACAGGTAGGTTTTTCAAATTAAAACACAGAACGTAGGTACGTTTGAACTTTATTTCGGTTGTTCCAATGTGATACATCTACTTTTGTGAAATTATCATACACTATGAAAACTCATGCTGTTACTACGTGATTACCTGTAATTACCTCATGACTTCAATAAAGCTCAAAATGATGTCCTTTTAACTTCAACGCATTTGGCAATACGCGAGTAGTTCGCCTCAGTAATGTTCTCACATGCATTGACATTGCGCTGACGCATGTTTTCAGGAGTTGTCGGTGAATCACGATAACAAATATCCTTCAATTTTCCCCACAGAAAGGAATCCAGGGATGGAAGATTCGGTGCTTCTACGACCAATCCACCTGTCATTAAATATTTTATTAAAGACCGCTTCAACTGCACGTGATCCATGTTCCGGACATCCATGATGTTGAAAGTACATCGCCATTCTGTCGAGCAGTGAAACGTCTTGTAGTAAAATCCGTAGAACATTACGTAAGAAATCAGCATACATTGCACCATTTAGATTGCCATCGAAGAAATAGGGGCCAATGATCCTTCCTCCCATAATGCCACACCATAAATTAACCCGCCAAGGTCGATGATGTTCACCATTTCGCAGCCATCGTGGTTTTTCCGTTGCCCAATAGTGCATATTATGCCGGTTTACGTTACTCCTGTTTGTGAATGACGCTCCGTCACTAAACAGAACGCGTGAAAAAATCTGTTATCGACCCGTAATTTATTTTGTGCAAATCCTGATTCATAGAAATATGGTACGGGTGAAATTTATGTTGATGTAGAATTCTCGTCACCGACGTTATTGAGATTCCCGATTCTCGCTCAGCTTGTCTGCTACTGATGTGCGGATTAGCCGGAACTGCAGCTAAAACACTTATTTGGACATCATCATTTGTTGCAGGACGTGGTTGGCGTTTCACTTGTGGCTTAATACTTCCTGTCTCTTTAAATAACGTAACTATTCGACGAAAGGTCAGGACACTTGGATGATGTCTCCCAGGATAATGATCAACATACATAGCACAGACCAGTTGGGCATTTTGATCACAATAGCCATACATAAATACCATATCGACCTTTTCTGTAATAGGTAAGCTGTTCATTATAACACGGGTAATGTATCACGCAACATCACGTACTTATACGTTTGTTACTAATACAGCGCCATCTATGACAAAGCGAAAAAAGTGTTCCAAATAAAACATTCACATTTATTTACGTACTGGACGAATATGTAATGAAAATGATGGTACCTATTTAAAAAATGCAGTTGATATCCGTTTGACCTATGGCTGCGCCATCTAGCGGGCCAACCATAGTGCCATCTATTTTCCCCTTTCAAGCTAGAAAAGTTTTGTTCTTTGGAGGTTTTTCGTTTGATGGTTATTTCGTGATGTACTTGGCCCGGTCACTACCAATGGACCACCCTCTATAAATATTGGGAGTCTATCAGATAAAGTGTCAAGATTGTGATATGAAGTATGTAGTTCAACGGGATAGAATTTTAAAGTTCGTTTTAAACAGCACAGTAATAGAGAGAATAGCTCTTTCGCAGTAGCGAAGCACCTGAAAATCGAACAACATTCGTTGGGCTCCATAAATGATAGTTTGAAGGTCGTACACTATGAGGACAAAGGTTGGTTGTTATCCAGTTTGGAAGAAATTGAGATCTTTTGTGCATTGAGGGAAGATCTACATCTACATATATGCTCTACAATTCACCGTAAAGTGCGTGGCGGATGGTACACTGAACCACTACTTGGCATTTCCTTTCCTATTCCACTCCCAAATAGAACGAGGGAAAAATGAATGTCGATATGCATCTGTACGAGCCCTAATTTCTCTTGTCTATGTGATCATTACGCGAAATGTAAGTAGGCGGCAGGAAGATCGTTCTACACTCAGCTTCAAATTCCGGCCCTCTAAATTTCCTCAACAGAATTTCTCGAAAAGAATGTCGTCTTTCCTCCAGCGATCCCCATTTGAGTTCTCGGAGCAATTCTGTGACACTCGCCCCCGCGCGCGCGCGCGCGCGCGCGCGCGCGCACACACACACACACACACACACACACACACACACACACACACACACACACACACACACACACACACAGCTCCAGCAGAGTTGTCACCGTCCCTCCCCCCTCCCCCCCTCCCCCCTCCACCCCTTGGCCAATGACTGACCCCCGCCCCAAACTGCGACCAAACCCCCCAAACCCGAAATATTTGGTTCCTAGTTTGTGACCTAATAAATATGGTTTTGCCATTAAGGGCCGGTTTGCCAATGTCTCGTTAAGTTCCAGTTAAGATTTTAACTTGTCGTTAGCAGAGAAATGCGTTTGTCGATGTTTCGTTATGAGTTAACCTGACGTTAAAGGACCTCAAACTGGCCGTTAAGTTAACGAGTAAAATTCTGCTCGTTACACGGCTAACGATCAGTTAAGTGAGAATCTTTTTGAAAATGGCAGGATTCCAAAGAGCTAAAATACCGCAATATATTCACGTGAAAAAGACAGATTTATCGAACAAAATAACAGAAGCTCTGAGATATGTATGAAAACCTATTGTGGAAAGCAGCTTTATTAGACAATGTATCGTCATTTTTCTCGCGCTATCCATGTCTGTAGCAATTAGATAAGTTTGATGTATTGTAGATACGTAACATAACCTTAAAATTACTGTTGCGATATCAAAATACAAACTTACGGGTAACGACTAGTTAAGTGAGAATCGGTATGATGAAAATGGCTGGAATACGATTTGGTTGACAATTACGACGATGTCAATATTTTGGACGATCTATATGGCGTCCTAGTCGTATTTATGTTCGTCCAAATCATTTTGAATGCTGGGATGATGCAGAATTTGTTACCTGTTTTCGTCTTCGAAAAGCCACTTTGGAAACGCTGCATGAAAAATTCCACGACCATCTGAAGAGTCCAACATATATTTACGTATTTTGTAAGTTATCTGTCGTAATAGAAAACAGAATACATTATTTATAATTATATCTGCAAACGTATTAATTCAGTATTTACGTATGCTTGTTGCGCCTAGTGTAAGGCCTAAAATAAGATTTCTTCCTCCGATCTACAGGAACAGTGTACTTTCGCATATGTTCAAGTTACTGCTTGCACTAAGGTACTACGCACTTGGCAGTGTGTTATCGTACCAAGACCTAAGCACTTTTGCTGTTCGACATGTTCCATGGACAGCATTTATTTCATTTGCTACAATGTCGCTTCCTTTTCCTTCCACTCGCACTAACTTCTTGTAAACTTCGAGCTTCTTTCACGTTTGTTTGTCATAGCGCCAAATAACAACTGTCTGCTAAGCTCTTCCCTGATAGTCAAGTATGGTGAACAGCTGTTTATTCAAACATTACTTTCATTTGTTGCTATTGCCAACATAGTCGAAGTATATCGTACCTTCTCGTTTTCTCCTGGTTAGCAAACGAGAGGTGTATCTGGCAATGACAAATGCAATGCACTTAACGAGCACATTTAATTGGACGTTAAAGGCAACTTCTCCTTTACTAACGAGAAGATTAACGAGAGATGGACGAACCAGCCCTTAATATTGAAATTAAATGTGTTTTATATCACGTTTTGTAAATTGTTTTACATAAGCCCCATCCCCCAGGCTGGCATGTTGGCACCTCTGCGCTCCAGGGGGGACACGAACCTCCGACGGCGAGCAAACACCCGCTCCGCAGCGAGGCACCTTAGACCGCTCGGCCACTCCACCACGGCTGCCTGTTCCTTCCGACTTGTCTCACCACTTATGGACGGATTATTCTATCGGTATGCCGATCGTGCAATAAGCAGATCTTGTAGTCCGTGAAACACGAATGTCGTCAACATATGTGTAGTGATAGAACATAGCAGTGAAAGCGTACGGAGCGGCGCAACAGAGCGGAGCTGCCTCTTGTCCCGGTAATGTGGGTGAGGGGCGCTGCTGCCCGACGGCTGCCGAAGTTCCCCGACCACCGGGGGAAGGCCGGCACACTCGTGTCCGCGCAGTCACGTCCCAGTACCGGACGTTACATATTCGCAGCGGCCCGTACAAACCGTCGTCAAACGCCGTCTCTCGAGTTCACTGATAACATCAGCCGACGGAGTGGACACACTTCGTTTGATATCAGTTTGTCACTTGGTCGGGTTAAGGAGGTTAGATTAAGTTTTAATCTATTTTGTGTGTGAAGTATATTGGATTTTAATTTACGGGGGTGCAACAGATTTTACCGAGACTTTTAATATATATTTGTAGAGCTTATAGGACTTAACTACGGGGTCATTAGCCCCTAAACTTACAAACTACTTATGAACTACCTTATATTAAAGACGACACAATCATCCATGCCCGAGGAGGGATTCGAAACCCCACGCCGGCCGCGGTGGCCAAGGGGACTGAGGCGCTTCAGTTACGGTCTGCACGGCCACTACGGTCGGCGGTTCGAATCCCCCCTCGGGCATGGATATTTGTGCCGTCCTTAGTTGTAGCTAGTTGATAAGTAGTTTGTAAGTTTAGGGACTGATGACCCCGTAGTTAAGTCCCATAGACTGTACAAACATTTGAACATTTTTTTGAACCCCCACGGCGAACTGCCGCGAGCACCGCAACACGGCGCTCCAGTACGCGCGGCTAATCCGCCGTGGCCGAGACTTTTATGCTTTGAAATGAGTCCAGTTTTTTATGTCGATAAAGACATCGAATGCATATAAATGAGCTACGTCTGTCTCGAAAAAGGAAGTAGCGAGGATTGTATCCACTGTCAGTTATTGCTGCTACCTGAAAAGCTTTACTAAAATATGACGTACCGGTGAAAGGAGAAATTTCTATTACATACACGTAATATTTCGTTGTGTCACTGACAAGTAATATTAGGCCCTACAGTTTTGCTCAATTTATTTGAAGTTAATTTATATGCCTTTAATAATAAAAAACTACACCAATTAAGTAAGTTTAATGCTTATCACAACGAGTTTCGAGACTTTATTCGCACCTTCTACATAAGTACGGTACTTTTTCGAAGTTTCTGTGTGCGATTTTCTGGCACGTTTGCTCTGCAGTTGTCTTCTCTATGTTACTGAAGTTCGGAAAATTACTCAGAATAAATCTTGAGATTTTTATTTTATCGTAAGTTAGAAACCGTAATTTGCTTCTGTCTATTTAAAAATATTGTGCCTCTTCCATTACATAGAATAGCAGACACAATAATAGTGGCTTAGGCCTACCTTTATACTAAAACAATCAGTGTACGGGACGATTTTGGTGTTGTGATACCCATTGTAATGGAGAAGACACAATACTTGCAATTACAGACAGAAATAATTTTAAAAAAGGCTACAGCTGTGCAAAAACTGCATAAAATGACACATGGAAACGTCACGATGGATTTATGGAAACAAAACATATCACAATATGGATTTATGGAATAAGAAATAAATAAATAAAATAAACAAATAGACTAAAAGACTTAAAAATTCTCAAAATGCCTTGTGATAAGTATAAAAGTACATAATGGGTGCAGTTTTTCAGTATTATGCAGTATTATTATGCAGTTATAGGCTAGCCAGAAACCTCCGATTTTAAGGAAATGAACTTCCATTGATCAACCCGCTCGGTTAGCCATGTCGTCTAACGCACCGCTTTCCGAGACGGGTAGGCGTACCGGCCCCGGTTTGAACGCGCCCGGTGGATTAACGAAGGGAGCGGGAATGCCGGCCAGCCTGGAGGGGTTTTTAGGCGGTTTTCCACATGTCCCTAGTTGAGTACCGGGCTGGTCCCCAAGTCCCACCTCAGTTACACGATTCGCAAACATTTCGTATCACTTTACACTTTCACACATGTAACACTATATGCAGACGTTTGAAGTACACAATGCCGCCTCGGAGCGGCCGAGCGCATTGAGGCGCTATGCTACGATGTGCGAGGCCCTTCCCCGTCTGGGGTTCGAATCCCCCCTCGGGCATGGATGTTTGTTCTGTCTTTAGTATAAGCTAGTTCATAAGTAGTTTGTAAGTTTAGGGACTGATGACCCCGTAGTTAAGTCCCATAAGCTTTACAAACATTTGAACATTTTTGAAGTACACATTTCCTCCCGGAGGGCATGGGGTGGCCATCCCGTAAATATTAACACACGCCAAATCCGAATTAACAAAGTCGACCCTGCATGTGTTTAATTTTTCATGTGTCGGACGACGCGACAGTAGAAAAGTTTCTTTCAAATGATCAAATGTTAGTCAAGCTTAAGGGACTTAACTGCAGGGGCATCAGTCCCTAAACTTACAAACTACTTATGAACTAGCTAACACTAAATCAAGTGCTATAAGTCCTAAATTACTATAATGATAATTAGCGAACATATTTACAGCTTTCACAAACATAAGTAAGATCGCCGCATCCTAGTACTTGGAAGAAACAACAGAGATGGGGACGTGGTTGGGTGATGTGACTGTAGTCCAGAGGAATGGCCGGAGCACACGCCCGACGCTCACTCCTACAAGGCCCGGACGTGCGTCTCCCTACCTCTGTCCCTACCTTGAGTTATTCCTCACCGTGTTGAGTCAACACTCTGTGTTGAAAGCCGTTGCAATCAAAGGCCCATAAGCTGATGAGCTTCGAAAACAGTGCAGCTTGCTAGATACTATTTTTCCACGAAATCTTGTTTCGTAGGTTCTTTTTTTAAAATGCGTACCTCTCTTCCTGAAAGAAACTGACTATCGGAAATCAAGACTATGAATTCAACATTTCCCTAAGGAACCATCTATACATCACGATTTTTGGAGTCCTCCCCCCCCTCTCCTCATCACAGGAGGTCACATTTGTTTGACCCCTTCTCTGGTGTAACGTCAAGTATTTTGTAATTTTAAAAAATCTTTGCGATGTTAAAAAACCTCTTTTGGATCTTCTAGGATTTCATACAGCCAATGGCCGTGCTGTAGTGGACACACAAGTTCCTGCTAGATCATCGAAGTTCAGCACTGTTGGGCTTGACTAGCAATGGGATTGGTAACCGTCCGGGTCTGCCGAGCGCTGTTGGCAAAATGGATGCTCTCAGCCCTTGTGAGACCAACTGAGGAGCTACTTGATTGAGAGGTAGCGACTCCGCTCACAAAAACTGATGATAAAACGGCCGGGAGTGTAAGGGGCGGAGGGGGGGGGGGGAGGGGCGCTCACCACGTCCCCTTCCCTACTGCGTCTGGTGACGCTCTCGGGCGTAGGATGACGCGGCGAACGGTCAGTACCCACGGGGAGTCTCGTGGCCTGTCGGACAAAGTTAGGTTATTCAGTTTAGAGATTTCATATGTAACGTAACATTGCAGTTTATATATATTATAATGATAATTTCATCTCTAGGAGTATGGTAGTATTTTATCATTGTAGGACTTGGTAACAGCCGCGGTGGAGTAGCCGAGCGGTCTAAAGCACCTCGCTGCGAAGCGCGCGGTTGCTCGCCGTGGAGGTTCGAGTCCTCCCTAGGGTATGGGTGTGTGTGTTTGTCCGTAGGTTAGTTTACCTAGGTTTAAGTAGTTTGTAAGCTACGGACTGATGACCACGCAGTTTGGTGCGATAGATTTACAGACACTTGAATTTGAACTTGGTAACAGTCACATTATATTCGATCCAACAGGAGGGCATTGCTACATAACTTCAAATGATCATGTGCAAACAGGAGACAGTTTTGCAAAGTATATCTCATAAAATCTGTATTACTTTCTACTTTATTATTGCCCTTACTTATATGAAAAATAAAGCATTAATCTAATATATAAAGCAGACTGTCCGTATGTTTGTACGTGTTGCGTACAAATCTACAGTTTTGTTCCAATCTTTATGAAATTTTGTACACGTAAGCTTCAATCCATGAGGACGGTCGCCGTAAGTGTAAGAATCACGTACTATATATAGATCACGAGATATGACGTCATTAACAATGAGATGCGCGAAAAACCGCTGCATTTTGCGACAATGCTGCTCATTTTCTCCTAAACCATTGGACCGATTTCAACCAAATTTGGTACACACATTCCTTACCGTGAGGTAACAATTGATGCATGGTTAAGAATCACATACGGCACATGGTTCAAAAGATATTACGTCATAACCTATAGAAATCGCAAAAAATGCCATATAATGCGGCGAGACTTTCGAAATACACTGTATGAGAATGACAGTACTTAGCGACTTGCAACAAACTTTAAACATAATTTCAAACCTTTATTAAATTTTTTCTCGCTGGCAACCATAGTAAAATGATGAAAGGAAAAAAGTTTCCCTCTTACTAATTTTCCGCTGTTTATGGACTAAAACTACGTCTCTCGGTATGACGTTACAATTTATAATTTGAACACTAAAAATTGTAGCGATAGAAAATTTTACAGGCAGTATACACATATATAGTTGATTGTAGGTTCTAAATTGTATCACATTCCGACACGTAGTTCATGAGGTATGAGCACGTAAACAGTAACGTTCTTGGAAAATTGCTCCATCACGCACCAAGTTTTAATCTATTACTCTTTACTACTAATTTTATTCCCAAGAGATTTTACAGACATACAGCCCTTATACAAATGAATATATACCTCAAAAATGGCAGGAATAAATAAATAAATTACCGGGCAACGCCGGGTTTTCAGCTAGTAGATTATGAAAATGAATGTCCAGAGACATACTGTCTCAGTGTATATCAAGGATATATAATTCAAGGAGAGGCATTAAATTAAAATTTATGCCACTGCTGGGATTCGAACCTGCGGCCTCCCACTTACTTAGGCAAGCGCTATAACCACCGCTACCTAAACGATATGGCGATTGCACGAACTGTTTTAAAGCACGTTACCCTCAACAACAGAAACTTGAATTCTGCCTCATGTTCCCCTATATACCTACGTATGAACGTTGCAGAGGCTCTCAGGCAGCGGACTTGCACCCGAGCAACGTACGTCAGTGGGAACGATCCTGCCTTGTACTGCAGGCACAGGTGATACTCGTACAAATATTAAATAAGAAATCAATGACCAGAGACATATTTTATCTGGATATACAGGATGTTACAAAAAGGTACGGCCAAACTTTCAGGAAACATTCCTCACACACAAAGAATGAAAATGTTATGCGGACATGTGTTCGGAAACGCTTAATTTCCATGTTAGAGCTCATTTTAGTATTTCTCTTTAAATGTAAATGAGGCTTCATTCCAACGTGATCAAATTGTAAATTTTCACAATCAACATGTGTGGGTTGACGAAAATCCGCACGCAATTGTGCAGTCACGTCATCAACACAGATTTTCTGTGAACGTTTGGGCAGGAATTGTTGGTGCTGTCTTGATTGGGCCTCATGTTCTTCCATCTACGCTCACTGGAGCACGTTATCATGATTTCATACGGGATACTCTACCTGTGCTGCTAGAACATGTGCCTTTACAAGTACGACACAACATGTGGTTCACGCACGATGGAGCTCCTGCGCATTTCAGTCGACGTGTTCGTACGCTTCTCAACCACAGATTCGGTGACCGATTGATTGGTAGAGGCGGACCAATTCCATGGCCTCCACGCTCTCCTAACCTCAACCCTCTTGACTTTCATTTATGGGGGCATTTGAAAGCTCTTGTCTACGTAACCCCGGTACCAAATGTTGAGACTCTTCGTGCTCGTATTGTGGACGGCTGTGATACAATACGCCATTCTCCAGGGCTGCATCAGAGCATCAGGGATTCCATGCGACGGAGGGTGGATGTATGTATCCTCGCTAACGGAGGACATTTTGAACATTTCCTGTAACAAAGTGTTTGAAGTCACGCTGGTACGTTCTGTTGCTATGTGTTTTCATTCCATGATTAATGTGATTTGAAGAGAAGTAATAAAATGAGGCCTAACATGGAAATTAAGCGTTTCCGGAAACATGTTCACGTAACATATTTTCTTTCTTTGTGTGTGAGGAATGTTTCCTGAAAGTTTTGCCGTACCTTTTTGTAAAACCCTGTATAGAAAAGATATAAAATTGAAAGAGAGGCATTGAATTAAAATAAGTGCATTGAATTCAAATGTGTGTCTAATAAGCATGAGGTCCCGGGTTAGAATCCCGACAGGCACAAAGGGGGAAGCTGCCGGAGTTGGCCGATCGCAGCCGAAATTGCCCGATCGCAGCTGGAGTTGGCGCTTTGCTCTTGCCGCGACAATCCGCTATGACCGCAGCCGAAGGAAATGTTAACCATACAGGTTGAAAGACTCGAAACTTCACACCTGTATTTTTCTATGATACATTCTCCGTTCTGGTTGCAACGAACGCTCTACGGTACAAAATAAAATATACATTTCTACAAAAGTACTGAAAGCAATAGGTTCCATATAAATATACAATTTAAATTATTTACATTCTTACTATCGCAAGGTTCTAAAAAGAGTGTAGACCTACACCGGGTGTTATTTCTATTTGAGGCAACTATAGGAAACAATGTTCTAGGTAAAAAGTTTCTAAAGGGAACATTGGTCTATGAATCAGATGACTATCTTATAACCACCCTCATCTCAAATGACCACGCTATCTGCGGGACATTGGACGCTAATATTCCTTCTTCCTCTTTCTTCCAACCACATCTGCTGCGTAGTTGCCTTAATTTTGCATTTTCAAATGGTACTCTCTGCATCCCCGCTACATTTCATTGCATGTTAGGATTCTAAGTCACAACGTTCGTATGTTTTACACAAACCATACATGTCAGATGGCGCCCAATCAACACGTATTGTGTGTGCCTGTTATTGTAATGAAGAACCGACGCGCCGGCCGCGGTGGCCGCTCCAGTCACGGTCTGCACGGCCACTACGGTCGGGGGTTCGAATCCCCCCCTCGGGCATGGATATTTGTGCTGTCCTTAGTCTTACTTAGTTCATAAGTAGTTTGTAAGTTTAGGGACTGATAACCCCGTAGTTAAGTCCCATAGACTATAAAAACCAAAAACCTACTATACAAACATTTGAACATTTTTTGAAGAACCGACGCATTTGAGTCTACTTTTCATTTACGACATAAATGTAAACTTTTGTAACTACCTAGCATTTTTTGCCTGCTGGAGAACCATCTTACAGTCCGTTATTGTGTAAACCTTGTTTTGAGGTTTATAAATCCAAGGTCGCAATGTTGTGTTTTTATTTATTGAAATTATCGTTTTCGACGATATAAGTTGTCATATTTGGATTACACTATATTCCTCACTCATGTATGAGTTTAGAGACGTTGTAGAAACAAAGAATATTTCGTCATAATGTGAAATGGATTTAAAGATCTTCTCATGTAATAACATTTTTCTGGCACCAACATGGAATACTTTTGGGCTGGAGTCTTAGTAGTCGCGCGGGAATGGCCGTGTGCTAACGCGCCTTGCTGCGGAGTGTGCGCCTGCTTCCCGTCAGAGGTTCGAGTTCTCCATCGGGCATGAACTTTTTTGTCCTTAGCATAAGTTAAAGTAGTTTGTAAGGCTAGGGACTGATGACCACTGCAGTTTGGTCCCATAGCTTTACAAACATTTAAACAGTGGAGTCGCAGTGTAACATGTTTTGTCCTTATACGTGTATGAGGCGGACTGTAAGCAGGTACACACAACACTGTTATGTATATCTCTACCCACTTCCCCGATACCATTGTCTTTATCTTAAAATGAAAACTTTTTCTTTGTCTTTCTGAATAAACAAGGTAGAGATGCAGAGCTTGGGAAACAAATAAGAACTCAATTTCTTCGAGGGTTCTTCACAAATCTGAGAGAATAGGGTACTACTTATGAGATGAACATAAAGAAGAGAGATTCGAATCCACGAGAAGCAGCTCAAGAAACGAGGCAATTCCTGGAAGCCTGAGTGTCTTGGCGTCCCACACTGAAAAAGATATCCGGGAGATATCGTAAGCTCTTTCTGTGCATATAAAAGTAGCCGGCCGTACTCAGAACTGAAAAAATGGCCAATACCACCTTTAAACAGCTATTTAGTGATGCACAGGATACTGGAATGAGTAGCGAAATAGATTTATACTATGCACAAGTCTGCCTAGTTTTTCTGATATTATATACAGGCGTCGTGCTACGGACTGGGCGGCTGTTTCCTCCGGAGGTTCGAGTCCTCCCTCGAGCATGTGTGTTTGTGTGTGTGTGTGTGTGTGTGTGTGTGTGTGTGTGTGTGTGACCATAGCAGTTTGTTACCTATAGGGTGAGGCACTTAAAACTGTTTATAGGAATATTTGGAAAAATACAAATCGGATTTTAAAAAGTTTGAATAAAAGTTATTCATATCCAAGATGGACATCCATTAATATAAAACTTGACGCTTCTGCCCCACGCCCGGGAGCGGGAAGGGTGAGCGACTTTGAAATCTTAAATACGAGGCGCGCCCAGAAATTAAGTTCCGTTTGGTAATAAAATGAAATTGTACACAGATACAGAAGAACTTTTTATTGCACAAAATTCTACAACTCTTAATCTACTTTTCCACATAACTGCCGAAATTTTGCAGGCATTTGTCATAGCGTGGCATCAGGTTTTGTATACCTTCTTCATAGAAATCTGCCGCCTGTGTCTTCAACCAGTTGGAAACAGTGAAATTTGGGGGAAGTCCATAGCGAGAACACTAATCGTAAACCTATGGTTTTCCTGGATCTTGTCATCAATCGCGTGAACCAATTCTTCTGTAACCAAAGGTGGACGCCCACTTCGTTCTTCATCGTGTACATCACTACGCCCGCCATTGAACTGTCGGACCCATCTTCTCACCATCGAATCACTCATCGCATTTGGTCCGTAAACATCGCAAATTTGCCGATAAATTTCACTTGGTTTCACTTTCCTCGCATTCAGAAACCGAATCACCGACCTGATTTCACAGGCGGCGGGATTTTCAATCAACGCCGACATTTCAAACAAGCAGAACAAAACGTACGTAATTGACAGCGATCTCCAAATGGCGCACGTTCTTCTCCTTGATACACATCGTCTACAGCGCGTGTGCGGAACTGCAATCGCAGCGCTGCAGCGGAGTTAAATTGAAACGGAACTTACTTTCTAGACGCGCCTCGTAGAAACCCCTATTTTTTATTGCAGATTGCGATTCTCCATTTAGAAATATGTAACCTCTGTAAGAAACATCTTTTTCGTTCCATGACAGGCGCCGCTGTAATCGCAAAAACTAAAAATGAATTTAAAATTTTTGAAAAACGGTAATAACTCGAACAAAGAGATTTCGGCCTGTCTCTAGGTTTAACACTTCCAGTTCCAGCAAACAGTGAACAATACTGTGAAAAGTCGCTGCAGAAGGAACATTCCTATCAAGGATCATATTAGCATAACTTTGACGAGCTTCTTCAACAATTCTATGATCCTCAAAGTTCGAGGAAATACTACGTACTCTTTGTGCACCGTTAACATCATGGAAAATTGTGTAGAGATGTGTACAGTCCGAATCATTTCATTACAATGAGCAGTTTGTCCACGGGCTGAGAGCATGCTCAGTCTGTGCTTCTTTCGATAGTGGGAGAGGTGACATGATAGCATTATCACAAATATCAGAAACTGAACTTCTATTTTCCTATTCTGATGTGTGTTTGTATGAAATATTACTTTTTCTCAACAATTTTCAACTCATCTTCATTTTAACCGATTACAGCGCCATCTGTCATGAACCTAAAAAACGGCTTCATACAAAAGTTACAAATTTTTTCCTGGTGATTCGAAATCTTCAATAAAAAATTGGGATGACTACTTAAAATTTGTATGCCACCCATGCTCGCGTCCCCGGGGGTGAGTATAGGGGAAAAGTTTTATGTTAATTAATGTCCCTCTTGGAGGTGAACAATATTCACTGCAACTTGTTTTTAATCTGATTTGCACTTTCCCAAAAATTCTGAAAAACAGTTTTATGTGCCTCACCCTGTATATGTATATCGTTGTTAGATGTGTCTCTCGGCTGTTTGTCTCATTTTAAGGAATGTGTCCACAGGAATACAGAATTTTGCTTAGAGGTTAAGCGAACCACTGTGGTCAGAACGACGTACACGCAAGACTTTTTTTTGTTCAGGTAAATCTCAGATGGTACAGACATGTAGTTTTTTTATCGGTCTCAAACGTGGCTTGAAGAACACTTCTTGATACATATACAATCAAAAGGTGCCTATACTTCTCGAAATTTTTTAGGATCTTCACAGTTCTGCAAGATAGCAGGGTCACGTAAGAAGGCGGCCCAGATTCCAGCTGTTCTGCGCATCCCCCTCTAGTACCGCACTGGCAGCCAATTATATCCATTACCGAAGAGAGTGGCTGCCCGCCAGTTACGCAATGTTTCTCCAGCAAGCTCAACTGTTGACACTTGGCCGTAGCTCCTCCCCTCCGCCTCTACGCGCAGAAGCGCCTTCCTACATGCCGCGAACTATAGTGGTTACCAGAGGGGCCTTCCCCCCCTCCCCCCTTGGCCAGTGAGTCACCCCCTTTCCCCGAAACTGCGACCAATCCCCCCCCCCCACCCGAGATATTTGGTTTCCTAGTTTATTACCTAATAAGTGTCATGACAACCCCCACCCCTGTGGGGACCAATTGTTACGTACAGTAATCAGCCACAACATTAAGACACCGTACGTACTATCGATATAAAACCGTCCAGGCGATAACAGAGTCATCAGTGAGCACTGGTTAGACTGAATGGGGAAAGGTGCTCGCTACATCTGATTTCCACCGGAGCAGACTGTGATGGACCGGAGGCTCAACACATGCATTTCTGAACCTTCACGGCTTGTCGGGTGATAGACGAATGCTATGCTGTGTGACTCCAACAAGTGGCGAAACCAAGGTGAAACCAAGCGCAAAGTTTGACGGGTTCTGCGGCCACCCCTCATTACAGACGTCGGTCGTCATAGGCCAGACAGACAGGTAAAGCAGGACAGGTGGCGAATTGTGGTGGAACAGCACATTTAATGAGAGGGAAGAAGGAAAGGAATTGCTTCAAATCCACTAGGGCACTGAAATAACTCAGTGGCGACAAGATAAAATTGTTGTCGGGCCGGGATTCGATCCCGGGTCTCCCTCTTCTGGTCAGCGGTCGCCTCAGCTTCTTATTTCGCCTTTCGTCCATCTCTTATGGGCGCATGTAGCACATAACGGATGTAGCGGCCCCATCGTCGAGCCGCCGCCCCCCTTATATACCCTATTTCGGATTCCATCACGAGGACGAGAGTTATTAACGCATAAGTATTTAACCATACACCGTTGTCGCCTAGAAGTATATATGCGTTGGAACCAACGTAAGTAAGACTATTGCTGGGCAGAGTATAAGTGTGACTGAACACACAGTGTACTCCTAGCAATGGGCCTCCGCAGCCGACGACCCATATCATGTGCCAATGTTAATACTTCGACATCGGTAACTACTTCTGAAATGGCTACCTGACCAGCTTCACTGGGCATTGATGTATTGCATAGTCTGACGAGCCCTAATACCATCAAAAATGTTCAAATGTTTGTAAATCTGTGGGACGTAACTATTGTGGTTATCAGTCCCTAGGCTTACAAACTACTTACACACGCCCATGCCCGGGGAGGACTCGAACCTCCGACGGAGAGCAACCGCGCGCTCCGCAGCAAGGCGCCTTAGAGCGCTCGGCCAATCCACCGTGGCTCCAGTACCATCATCATGCCTACTGGAGGCTGGGAATCCTTCTTCCAAGGGAGCAGTTCATCGACACCTGTACTGCGGCACGGAGACAAGCTGGTGAAGCCTTACTTATGCTCTGGAGAACATTCACGTGGGAATCCATGCGTCCAGTGGAGCTCTTGCGGGGCACCATGAGAGCCAAGAAGTATTGTACACAACATGACGATCATTTTTTTTTTGTCTATGGGACTTAACTACGGCGTCATCAGACCCTAAACTTACAAACTACTTACGAACTAGGACGTCACAAATATCCATGCCCGAGGAGGGATTCGAACCCCCGACCGTAGTGGCCGTGCAGACCGTGACTGGAGCGCCTCAGTCCCCTCGGCCACCGCGGCCGGCACGATCGTATTTCCCAAAGGCAGTGTCAGTTTTCAACAAGATAATGCGCCATACCACAAGGCCACATGTGTGCTGGAGTGGTTCTAGGAACGCAGTGGAGATTTGGAATTGATGTCATTGAATGTGGTTTATCGACCCCAATGTGTCATTACTTCCACGCCAAGACAAAAAAACGTTCAAATGTTTGTAAATCTATCGGACCAAACTGCGGGTCATCAGTCCGTAGCTTACAAACTACTTAAACTAAGGTAAACTGACTTAAGGACAACACACACACACCCATGCCCCAGGGAGGACTCGAACCTCCACGGCGAGCAACCGCACGCTCCGCAGTGAGACGCCTTAGACCGCTCGGCTACTCCACCGCTGCGCGCCAAGACACGTCGCCGCTAATCTCAGTAGCAAAGGTAGACATGCAGGCTATTTGGTTGGGCGTCCCTCCAAGTCCTAGATTTTTATCTGTCACTTTCCATTTCTTTCACCTCTCGCAATGTTGCTGATGTGAAAATATCGAGTAGCATGGTGGTTCCGTATCCACTTTGAACTTTAGGTCCTCCCCGCCCCCCCCCCCCCTACAACTGGCTGGGTAAGTCAGTTCGAAGGTCGGAGGAAGGCAACGGCATACCTTCTCCAAACAGGACCATGCCTAGTTCAAATGTTCAAATGTTTGTAAATCTATCGGACTAAACTGCGTGGTCATCAGTCCTTAGCTTGCAAACTAATTATACCTAGGTACACTAACCTAAGGGCAACACACACACCCATGCCCCAGGGAGGACTCGAACCATGCCTAGTAAAGCACTATGGTGTTCAAACCAATCTTCGGATTGTTGACTGTTTTACCTTTTATCGTAAAGTTCCGCGTGATCAGTGATTTCGTTTGCAATTTATATCGAACTCCTCAATAATAATCAACGACCATTTTAAAAGTACAGTAACACTAAACCCGAATCTTCCTTCCTTCTCCAGTCCACTACATTCTGAAGCTCGTCTGCTGACAGAGAAACTTGCAATAGTACTTTAGATACTGAACTGAGTATTTACAGTGTGAAACTACAGAAAATCGTTCTCTTATCGTACCTTATTTCAACGTTAACTTAAGGGAAACTAAGATAGGATCGTTTCCTACGCGCATGTTATTTTAAAAGTGGAAAGAAAACAAGCACATAAGGGAAGTATTTATTATGGGTAGAATAAGACACATTATAAAATCTTATGTAACGCAAAGGCGGAGAAGCCAGCAAAGCCATCAGCTTTCCCTTGCTTACACCGCGAATATAAAGTGCAGGTCTTAAATTTTACTGGCGACGCCTCATCGTCATGGCGAGGCGGCACCCGCGTAGAGCACGCGGCATTGGCGTCCTACATGTAGACATCCTTCTGTATGTGGATTGCCGACGACTGCGGCTCACCATTGGTCAGTTGCACGTCACGTGGTACTCAGCAGTCAGTCCTGGGCCAAGCTAGCCACTACGTATATTGCAGAAATGCACTAATGTAAGGTTTATTTCTCTATACGAAAGATGTGTGTCATAAAAGTTCTTTTCCTATTAACTAAAGAACTTATTAAAATTTTTATAGTATAGAATTAAAGGCTACACACGGCGGTTTTTTTATTACTGTGGCTCACATAGCGATATCGTTCGTATATCTGTATCTGAGAAAGACTCTTAACTCACGTCTACCCGGTGTTTAGTATAATATGTATATGCTGTCATTCATATAATAAAAAATTCTACCCTCACATTTAACAGAACTCTTAGGTGTGGATACATTACAAAGTAGCAATGTATATGTGTCCAATAGCCTCACAGTTGTTACAGTGTAATCGCTACCATTGTGGCTTGTGAATACAGGAAAAGCTGACCATGGTTTCGATTCCCGCTGACTGCTTTTCTTCGTCTACCTGTCAGATACGTAACAGATAATACACCTACCGGTAGAGTAATGCGAGCCATGATGGAGTGCCCGAGCGTTCTAAGGCGCCTTGTGCGGAGAGCGCGGCTGCTCAGCGTCGGAGGTTCGAGTCCTCTGCCGAGAATGTGTGTGTGTGTGTGTGTGTGTGTGTGTGTGTGTGTGTGTGTGTGTGTTGTCCTTAGATTAGTTTAAGTTTGTTTAAGTAGTTAGTAGCCTAGAGACTAATAACCTAAGAAGTTAAGTGCCATAGATTTACAAACTTTTGTACATTTAGAATAATGCAAGCTTTTCCTGTCCCTTCGCCCAGGAATATACCTGTCTCATGCCCTTCCAGATTATGTATACAGACTGTTCAACATCCCACAAAGTGAAAGTAGTACGGAATATCGAAGGTGTGTTCGCATACCTTGGCTTATCAATCAGCTAAAGTGTGTGAGGTAAGAAACTACACCTTTGTTTTTTTTTTCCTATTATTACACCAAGGAATGGTTTCACATTCTGCAAATGAACTAATGGTTCATATCAAACAATGCTTCCCGTGCAATTCTAGGAGGAATGAATACATACTTTCGAAGTAGCGTAATCGGCTCAGATGACAAAAATACAGGAGCAAGAGTACGAGCATGATAAATGCAAAATAGCTTGGTAAATATTATAAACAGATGGTGTAACGTTAACATAATTACTTGGTTTTTCAAGTCATTCTTTTTATTAATATATTAGTTATATATGATGTAATAGTTAACATATTCTTAATATGCGTCTTTCATTCTGATCTTCCAGTGAGGCAATTGTTATAAACCTGTAGTTCCATAAGCGTTATCCTAACGCACGTTATTTCAATGCAACAATAGATAATTTTCTCTATCTCTTTTGAGCCATGTTCCCACACATGCAGGGTCGGATTTGGCGAGTTAATAGTGACGGGGTGGCCGGATGCCCTTTCTGTCGCCACCTTCTGCCCCCTGGGAGGAAATATGTACCCCAAATGTCTGCGCATAATGTTATATGTGTGAAAGTGTAAAGTGTTACGAAATGTTTGCGGGACTTAGGGACCAGCCCGGTATTCGTCAAGGGGGATGTGGAAAACCTCCTAAAAACCACATCCAGGCTGGCCTGCACTCCGACCCCCTTCTTAATGCGCTGGGAGGATTCGAAACCCGGAGCCGGTAGGCCTCCCCGTCTCAAAAAAAAAAAAAAAGAAGGCGGTGCGTTAGACCACACGGGTTAAAAGTGTTGGATAATATTTAAGGAAACTAGTAAATATTCATTTGCGCAGAAATTTATTATTATTTAGTTCATACTACCAAGCAGATGAAAGCCTTTGTCTACGAACTTACTCTAGCAGACGGATTACAAATTCCGTCGTCTTGAGTACTTATATATGTATCTCTAGAATTAAGTAATGCAAAACTGTGCTTCGGTGTATGTTTTTTACTAGTGTGCTTATCATTTGCACTTCATCTTACGTCTAGAGGTGCGCGTGACCCCACAGACACTCACACATTTCGTTTGTTTTCAATAAAGTGCGTAACTCTGCTATTCAGATTATTCAGATCATACTACTTCACACGGAAGTGACGAGTGATTGTAACCGTTTACTACGTAATTTTTAAATTTTAATTGTTCTCCGATTATTCACAAGTATTGGCTTTTAAAGCACAAAAAATCGTCACTGATAAAAAATAATCACTAAAATGTCACACGTTACAAGTAATACAGCGTCAATCTGTATCTCTACAGAAACTTCCCTGCTTGGATTTTTTAAAATATTTCATCATGTTTTACAAGTCAAATTAAATTTTATGTTACGTAGTCTTGACTAAAAGCAGGCTCATAGTGACATCATAGTGTGTCGACCATTCCTTAGTCGTAACTAGTAGTGCTAAAGATCAAGCAACAAATATACATTGCTGTAAATAAAAGTTAGTACACGTGGAAAGGCTACGTAGATTTTGAACGCATGACGTCAGATGTCACCTGGGGGACAGTATATGGACTGTTAATGGTTTCATGTTCGTCCACCAATAGCAGCGTAGGGACATGGCTGCCAAAGCGCCACCTGTGTTTACCCTTTAATAGGGATGGAACACAATCAAAAGGCACAGTGTCATATCATTGTTTGAAGCAAATAGGCCCCGTCCCATGGAGATTCACTCGTGCTTCCAAAAGCCAAAAGTTATGAAATGTTCAAATGTTTGTAAATCTATCGGCGAACGGCCGCGCGCACCGCAGCACGGCGCCCCAGTACATTTGTCTGTGCCAGTACCCACGGCTAATCCGCCGCGGCTCCTACGGCCACCCAACCAGTCTGAAAGGAGTCAAACTATGACGTACCGAGTTGCGGGATGGGCCTTTCGCAGAATTGCTACGCATATTGCGAGCTGCGTCAGTTGTGCAAAGATTCTGGTTGCAATGGTTTTGCGAAACTGAGCTTGCACTTTATTCGCATGAAGTGACAAGTGCCATCGACAAGGGATCTCAAATCGATTCCACATTTCTGGATTTCCGGAAGGCTTTTGACAGTGTACCTCACAAGCGGCTTGTAATGAAATTGCGTGCTTATGGAATATCGCCCCAATTGTGCAATTATATTCATGATTTCCTATCAGAAAAGACACAGTTCGTCGTAATTGACGATAAGTCATCGAATAAAACAGAAGTTATGTCTGGCGTTCCCCAGGGAAGCGTTACAGGTCCCCTACTCTACCTTGTGTTTATAAACGATTTAGGAGACAATCTGAATAGATCTCTTAGACTGTTCGCGGATGATGCTGTCGTTTATCGTTTAGTGAAGTCAACAGAGGATCAAAAGTAACTGCAAAGCGATTTAGACAAAATTTCTTCATGATGCGAAATTTGGCAATTAACACTAAATAATGAAAAGTGTGAAGTGATACACGTGACCACTAAAAGATATCCGCTGAACTTCAATTACATGATAAATCAGTCAAACCTTAAGGTCGTAAATTCTACCAAATACCTCGGAGTTACAATTACGAACAACTTTGACTGGAGAGAACACACAGAACATTTTGTGGGGAAGGCGAACCAAAGGTTACGTTTCATTGGCAGAACGCTTCGACGATGCAACAGCTCCACCAAAGAGACTGCCTACATCACACTTGTGCGTCCTCTCCTGAAGTACTGTTGCGCCTTGTGGGACCCTCAGCAGGTAGGACTGACGGAAGACATTGAGAAGTTCAGAGAAGGGCAGCTCGTTTTGTTTTATCACGTTATAGGGGGGAAAGCGTCACGGAACATCATTAACAGAACGAAAAAAATGTTTGTAGAGTCTATGGGACTTAACTACGGGGTCATCAGTCCCTAAACTTACAAACTATTATGAACTACTTACAACTAAGAACGGCACAAATATCCTTGCCCGAGGGGGGATTCGAACCCCCTACCGTAGTGGCCGTGCAGACCGTGACTGGAGCGCCTCAGTCCTCTCGGCCACCGCGGCCGGCTTAACAGAACGACGTTATTCCTTGCGGTGAGATCTATTTGTGAAATTCCAATCAATGGCTTTTACTTCTGAATGTGAAAATATTTGGCTAGCATCCACTTACGTAGGGAGACATGACCATCCCAATAAAATAAGAAAAAACAGATCGAAAACGGAACTTTTATGAAAGTGGGTAATGAACCCTGTGCCAGGCACTTAAATGTGATTTGCAGAGTAGATATAGATGTAGATGAACACCTCTCACCCGTGGGCGAGTTTTTGGACGTCCACGCAACACAGAAATCCGCCGAGTCGCTTTATTGTAAGGGCAACAGTGGCAGATCGTAAAGATAGAAGAGTGTTTGAGAGCGTAGAAGAGTCAACACGAACTGTTGTCAACCAATTACTAGCAGTGCACACCTCTAGACCGTGTTCCACTCACCCCGCATCATCAATGTGCAGGCCTCGACTGTTGCCGTCAGAGTATCACTGGGTGTTCATCTTCAACGATGAAAGTACATTCAGCCTGTTAGCAAGTGATGGTCGTATGCCCGTACGACGTAGACCTGACGACATTTCTCGTAGAGTGAATTCGCACTAGACACATTGGCCCCACTCCAGTTTTTATGGTATGTGGTGCTATAAGGAGGGAGTGGTGACCAGCACTCGGTATATGCAGAATGTTGAAAGACCCATTCTTTTGCCATCTTGCAACAAGAAGGTGGTGCGTCGTTGTAACAGAATAATATTGATCCACACACTGCGCGTGAAACTGGACTAGGTCTCCAAATGTTTGTTAAGCTTATGGGACTTAACTACGGAGTCATCAGTCCCTAAACTTATAAACTACTTATCAACTACCTTATACTTAGGACGGCACAAATATCCATGCCCGAGGGGGGATTCGAACCCCCGACCGTAGTGGCCGTGCAGACCGTTACTGGAGCGCCTCAGTCTCCTCGGCCACCGCGGCCGGCGACTAACTCTCCAAGACGTGCAGCTGCTTCACTGGCCAGCATTAATTCCGTACTTGTTTCCGAGCTACAATAAATTGACGACAACGGACACGGGAGACTCGTAAATCCACGACTCTTGTAGAACTTCGTGAAAAGTTAGAGCAGGCATGTAATAATATAGCCCAAGACAGAATTTGCCATCTGTATGATCGAGAGGATTCCAGAATCAATGCCTGCATTACTGCCCGTGGAGGCTACAGGGGGTTGGCTTGGGTTTTTTTTAAAGGGGGACTAAACGACTGGGTTATCAGTCCGGAGCCTACAGTACACATTAATTTGGATGTTTCATTATGGATCGACACCTGGTATCTGAATACAGTTTCAGCTATTATTGTATTAATGTACTCCAGTGCAGTGTTTCAACCATAAATATTGATTGAATTGGATAAATCTGTTAGGCTGTGTTTGATAGTATCTTCACCGTGGGTAGTAAATTACACTAGTTAAATAATTTGAGCAACCAATTTGTGATCCATAACTTGTACTTATTAAGATAATTTAGCCAGTAGGATCTTCTTCTTCATCATGTACCGTCTCCATTTCGGAGTTGGCTATCATCATAGCTATTTTAGTTTTGGAAACTGCGGCCTTAAATAGGTCAGATGTCGAGACATCAAACCATTTTCGCTGGTTCCCAAATCAGGACATTCTTCATCTTCCAATAGATCTCATTCCTTCTATATTCCCTTATATTATGAGTTGTAGAATCTCATACCTTGGACCTCTCATGATGTGGCCTAGATATTGTAGTTTTTTTTTCTTCACTTCCTGTAGGATCTCTACGCCTTTCCCTATTCTTCTCCGAACCTCCACATTGGTAACATGATCTGTCCATGATATTCGCAACATCCTACGGTAAGACCACATCTCGAAGGCTTCTATTTTCCGCTCGCGGTATATTTTGAGGGTCCAAGCTTCTACTCCATACAATAGCACTGGCAACACACAACATTTGAGCATCCGAGTTCTTAGGTCCAGGCTCAAATCGCGACTACAGAACAGCTTCCTGATCTTCATAAAGGACGCACGGGCCTTCTCAATGCGCATCTTTTTTTCTGAACAGTAATCCATGGAGCAGTTGACACTCGTACCTAGGTAGTCATACCTCTCGACTCTTGCCAGCCTTTCGCCTTCCACATAAAGATGTTCATTTGGCACTTCCGTTTTGGTGACAATCATGTATTTGGTCTTCTTAACATTGAGTCTCAGACCATATTCTTCACTAACTGTGATTGCATTATTCAACATACGCTGTAGGTCTTGCGTTTTCAGCTAGAAGTGCCGCGGTGGAGTAGCCGAGCGGTCTAAGGTGCCTCGCTGCGGATCGCGCGGTTGCTCGCCGTCGGAGGTTCAAGTCCTCCCTGGGGCATGGGTGTGTGTGTTGTCCTTAGGTTAGTTTACCTTAGTTTAAGTAGTTTGTAAGCTACGGACTGATGACCGCGCAGTTTGGTCCGATAGATTTACAAACATTTGAACATTTGTACTGTATTTTCCGCATAACGCAAATTGTTCAGTTGAATGCCGTTGACTCGTATTCCATCTGCATAATTTTCGAGGGCGTTGGTGAAGATTTCCTCTGATTAGACGTTGAAGAAGAGCGGTGAAAGAACGCACCCCTGTCTGTCTCCCCTCTTCCACTGCTTTCGTTTGTTCGACTGAACGCGAACAGTCGCACTTTGGTTTAGATACAGTTTTGCTATTACTCGTAAATCTCTTGTGTCCAGGTTCTTTCGTTTCAATGCTCCTATTAGTTGCTTGTGTCTCACTTTATCAAATGCTTTGTTATAATCAATAAAACGCGCGTATACATTTTGGTTGACATCAAGACACCGCTGCATCAAGGCATTGTAGGCAAACAAAGATTCCTTTGTACCAAAACCATTTGTAAAGCCAAACTGAGTATTTGCTACAGCTTCTTCCAGCTTCTTGTAAATCCTACGGTGGATGACTTTGAGGAAGATCTTCAGTCTATGGCTCATTACACTGATTGTACGGTGTTCATCGCATTTTGTGCCGTTATTCTTCTTGGGAATTGTGACAAACGTTGATCGAAGCCATTCATTTTGCATTATTCCTTTAGGATAGCGCCCCAATATTCGCCAAGTTGTCCCATGTTGACTTAGAGGAGTGGGGGAGGGAGAAAGGTGGCCATATTTTGGGGTTTTAACTACCATAATTTATTTCTACAGTTGTCTTACGTAAACATAACTTAAAAAAGCACGAGTGATTGGTTTGTAGATTGGAATGGTGATAAGGCTTGTGTCGTGTCGCCCTAGGAAGAGGCGAATAGGAACAGAATGCACTTCTACACAAAAGATCAATGAGACGAACACAAATGAAGTAACAGGTTGTGAACTACTCAACTTTAAATGAAGTGCTGAGTTCAGACACACTGCAGGCCACATAAATAGATTGAAACTTTCCATACAAGTCCGAGTCAGGTGTAGGTCACAAACACAGGTATCGAGTAATGCGCACTGCTAGAAAGTGGAACTAATTCAGTAGGTATGCTATTACTATTCGCTAACACAAACTGAGGAACCTAACGTACTTTGTGACTTGGTACGAGACTGAGACTTCATTCACAGACTGACTGAGGAGGTGTCCGGTTGGCGAATATGAGGTTTTCACAGAGGGCGCTGCTGAGCTGAGATTCCGCCAGCTAATTGGCAGCTCCGCCCCAGTCTTTGACAGCTTCTGCGTGTCATTTCGTGTCACTTCGTGTTAGTAAAGTCCATACTGCTGGACTCCACTAGTCTCATACAAACAGCCAGACTGTTTACATAATGAGACGAAAGGGCCCATGGGGCTGCAACTCTTCTAACTCTAGGCTAATACTGACATCGACGTTCGAGCTCCTCCTGTCGTAGGTGTGAGTGTATGTATGTGTATGTGTATGTGTGAGTGTGTGTGTGTGTAGTGTGGCGTCGCAAGTTTGAACGCGCGCGCGCCACAGACATCGCCGACGGAGTCGTCATGTAGAGGCGCCACATGATAGACAAGTGGAGCAGGTGCGCCCTCTAGAGTAATTGGAGAAACGTTGGACAGTGCGGCGGAGTAGTTCACTTCTGGCAGGAGACTCCGACTAGTGACTTGTTTTAGTGCGTCTGTTTTGCGGACTGGTGCTAGAATTGTAATCACGTTCCATACTGCATCGTCCGTAGACAAGTGATGCGATGATTTGGGAGAACTTTTAAATTATGTTAAAGTGGCACCTGCCGCCGATGACAGTGTTAATACCAAGTTAAGTGTTTGTCCAATAAATTATCATCTATTATAAATGCTCTTGAGGTTGCAGAGTTCCAATAGGCCTTACTCCCACGTCCTCGGCCCCAGTCAGATGCTCCGTTACGAGAGCGAGTCCCTAACTGCAGATGGCAACGCGGAGGAACACAACATGTAGTCCTTAGCATCAGTTAGTTTAAGCAGATTGTAAGTTGTTTGATCCCTGAAGTTTACAAAAATTTGTACTTGAACATGTGGTGTAACCTTTATGACGTATTAATTTCTTAGAGACATTTTCAATGATGTATTTGAATGTCTGTGGAGGAATATCTGACTATACCTCTTCAACAGACGAAGAACAGAAAAATAATACTAATAATAAAAAAAGTGTTGCATCTTGGATCGAAGATGTTCTGGAAACTTACTTTGAATGTGCATATTGAGTCAAGGACATAATTTCATAGATTGTCGATAGATGTTACTCAACCCGCACAACGACGTAAACAACCACGCATAGCCGCGGCGGATTAGCCGTGCGCACTGTGGCGCCGTCGGGGGTTCGAATCCCCCTCCCCACCTCGGGAATGGGTGTTGGTGTTGTCCTTAGGTTAGTTTACCTTCGTTTAAATAGTTTGTAAGCTAAGGACTAATAACCACGTAGATGAGTCCGATATATTTACAAACATTTGACCATATTTTGAACCACGCATGGCAGTGTCGATGCGACGGAGTAGGTAAGTCAGCGGTTCCTGGCGTAACACCAGGAAAGAAGTACACTGATTGTGTTGACTGTAGTTCTGTCATGCCTAGAAGGTCAATTCCGAAGTTTGATCTTCACCACATTCTTACTTTGTGCTAGGAGGGACTCTCATCGAGGGAAGTTTCCAGACGTGTCGGACTGAACCAAGGCGATGTTGTTGAGACGTGGAGAAAGTACAGAGATACAGGAACTGTTGAAAACTTTCCTCGCTCAGAGGCTACCAAAGAAGGCGACGTCCGCCAATTACGAATTTCAGCTCGTAGGAACCCTGAAAGGAGCGCTACCATGCTGAATTGTAACTTTCCTGAAGACACAGGACGTAGTGTTTCGACTCAAACTGTACGTACTAGGCTGCATCACACATAACTTGACTCACGACGTTTATGGGGAGGTCCAGCTTTGGAACCTATGCACCAAGCGGCACGGTAAAGATGTTGAATGGATTCGTCAGAATTGGCATCAAGTGCTATTCACAGACGAGACTTCCACCAGACATCCGTCAGAGACGTGTTTTCATGCATCGTGGTCAACCTGAACGTCTTAGGCCCACCATCAAGCGAGTGCAGGAGCGTGGTGGTTGCCTGATGTTTCGGGTGGCATTATGTGCAGTCACTGTACGCCACTGGTGGTCATAGAAGGCAATAAAATGGCTTTACGGTACAGAGATAACATCCTCCGACGTATAGTGCAAGCATATAGGCAGCATTTCGGTGAGGAATTCTTCTTAATGGACGACAATTACCGCTATCATGCTCCACATCTTGTGAATGCGTTCCTTCATGATAACGACACCGCAAGATTAGAATGACCAATAAGTCCTACAGACAGTAACCCAGTCGAACATGGTTAGGATACATTTAAAAGCCGGCCGCAGTGGCCGAGGGGACTGCGGCGCGCCAGTCACGCTCTGCACGGCCACTACGGTCGGGGGTTCGAATCCCCCCTCGGGCCTAGATATTCGTGCCGTCCTTAGAGTTAGATAGTTCAGAAGTAGTTTGTAAGTTGAGGGACTGATGACCCCGTAGTAAAGTCCCATAAGCTATATAAACATTTGAACATTTTTTTTTACGTTGAAAAGGGCTGTCTTTGCCTACGCAGGATTGCCGTTGAGAAGTGGAACAATCAGGACCAACAGTCTTTTGTTGATTTAGTGGTCAGTATGGCACGAAGAATACAAACTTGCTTCAGAGTAAGACAGCACATTAGCGGGTATTAAGGGTGCGGTTGTATGCTGCACACTGGAGCACAAATTCAAAATGTCTGGGTTATTGTCGCACAACTTGTCAATTGCTGTTTTCATGAGCAATAAAGACTATTGAAATGTTGTTTTTGTATATCCTATTCAGTTTTTATATAAAGGGTCATAAACCGCGTTACTCTTGGTGATGCAACACTCTTTTCTCTTTCTTTTTTATGTGTGTTCCATTGGGTTCAAGTTAGCACTGTTGGCTATCCAGTCCTCTTGACGAATGTTATTGCCCACAAGAGGTCATCCTAAAAATGCTACCGAATGAGGTGGCACAGTGGTAATGCACTGGACTCGCATTCGGGAGTACAGTGGTTCAAATCCACCCCCGGCCATCTAGATTTAGGTTTCCCGTGATTTCCCTAAATCACTCCAGGCAAATACCTGGAGGGTTCCTTTTAAAGGGCACGAGAGATTTCTTTCCCCATCCTTACCCAAAACTTCTTGCGTTAGCTCCGTCACTATTGAGCAAGCTATCGGCGGGACGTTGAACCTTGAGATTCCTTCCTCCTTCCTAGGAATGCTGCTTCATGGCCGGGTGCAATATCATGGCAAAATAATGAATTCCAGTTTCCCAACTGTTTATCTACTGCAGTCGGTACGCAATGCCCTAAACTGTGTTCAGACACGTCCACATTTAACTTTTTCTAAATCGCAATAAGGCGACCATACCGCAACCACAAAAAATATATCCATACCGTAGCAACATCACCTCTTCTTTGCTGCTCTTCTAGCACCACTGCGAAGCGAAGGACTTTCCATTACTAATTCGTAAAACTGTAGGCCTACATCACTGACATTTGTAGGATATCTGCCCATTTCTTGACCCCGGGACTCTCCTCTGTTGGACTCTACATGGATTGCGAAAGCAACGTTAGCATGAAACGCATGTCTCTCTATTCTATTCATCCACAACACCCAGAAATTAGGAAATACTGGCTCCAAAGTAGATGCCATGTTAGTTAACTTACGGAAGTCGATATGGTTTGCGTTGTCGTCAAATGAACAGAATACGAGCAAACGTAATATCAGACCAACTACGTGATTGGCCTGAAGGATGTCTGGCAAGCAAAACACAGTATGTCAGTCTCAAAGGTGAGAATTCATCCGACGTGAAAGTAATTTCTGGCGTACCCCATGGGAGCTTTGTAGGACCATTATGTTTCATATTATATATATTACTGACCTAGTAGATAACACAGAAAGTTCCATGAGGCTTTTCGCGGCTGAAGCTTTAGTAAACTGAAAAGTCACAACGCTGGAAAACGGTAACGAAATGCAGGAGGATCTGCAGTGTATCGACGCCTGCTCCAAGGAGTGACATTTTACCGTAAAAAAGTGTAACTTTTGTGAATGCATAGAAACAAAGAGCGTTTAGTATATGATTACACAATTGTATAAAAAGCAATGGAAGCAGTTACTTCCGTAAAATATGTGGAAGTATGTAGTAGAATGACCACGTAATATTTATCGAGGATAAGGCCGATGCCATACTGAGATTCAATGCAAGAATCCTCAGGCAGTAAAGCCCATTAACAAAGGAGATAGCTTACGAAACAGTTGTTGGGCCAATACTTTAATACTGCACTTCACTGTGGGAACCGTAGTAGATGGGATAGATGGAGGAGATAGAGAAGAAACCAAGAAATGCAGTACGCTTTGTTACATGTTTATTTAGCAAGCGAGACGTTTGAATTAAGGAATGGACAAGTTCTCAGAGTGGACATCTCTAGAAAGGTTAATCGATATACTGCATCCTCCTACGTATCTCTTGTGAAGAGGTCACTTGGATAAGATTTAAAATGGCCCACAGGGAGGCTTACCAGCAGTGGTATTCCCCGCGAACCACAGGACAACGAGAATGTTACAGGGATACACAAACTACCCTTTCCTTTCCTTTTTTTCCCCCTTATACTGGCGGACCCGCCTATCGTAACATGTAGTGCTCAGTTCAGCATTACGTAAAGAACTCCAGACAGATATATGAGATAAGGTAGCCTGTAAGACAGTTCCAGTCAGAAATTCATGATAACGTACAAAAGACATCAGTGATATATACAAGGCCGCGGCGGATTAGCCGCGCTGCGGTGCCCGCAGCCGTCCGCCGTCGGTGATTCGAGTCCCCCACGGGCATGGGTGTTTGTGTTGTCCTTAGGTTAATTTACCTTTGTTTAAGTAGATTGTAAGCTACGGACTAATGGCCAGTAGTTGAGTCCGATGGATTTACAAACATTTGAACATTTAAATATCTATATAAATGTGACTGTTCGGTGTACGTTTATCACGTCTGAACCACAAGACATAAAGAGCTAAAAATTTGTACAGTTACTAATGTCTACCCGGGGAAGGCTTTAGGAAGGGTTTTATGGCGATCGGATATATATATATATATATATATATATATATATATATATATATATATATATATATATATATATGCCTGTTCGGCGTACGCTTATCAGGTCCGAACGACAAGACGCAGAGACTTAAATATTTGTTTGTAGAGTTACTAATTCATACCTGAGGAAGGTTATAGGCACGGTGTTTTAGCGATCTGATAGATATTTAGTAATTTGAAGGATATAACACGAAATGCGGAAGAATAATTACTCTTTGGTTTTATTGGTTGCATTGTTGTTTAAGGGTGGAGTTTATTGGGATGGAAAGTTATCGGTGTATATAAAATTCTACGTGAGTGTGTCCTAATATTTCGCTCTGCAGCGAAAACTACAGAACTCAAACGAATGGTGTGTGTGTAATTGTTGGCCGAAGTCTCCCGTTGTGCACCATAGCAGTTCCATGCCGATAGCTACAAGCGGGGGGGGGGGGGGGGGGGGAGGGAGGGAGGGAAGATATGGTGGTTGAAAGTCGTCAAATTATAAAAAAATTCGGACTGAAGGCCAGCGATGACGTTTGCGACTCTATAGCAAGGAGGTTACATACAGCGAAACGTATTGCCACAAACAATACTTTTGGTCTATGCATGCTACAATGTCTTCAGCTCTTTCTCTGTAAGGATAAGCATATGAATAAGGAAATGTAAGAATACATAAATGAAGCAGTAAAAAAGAAATTTCTTTTAATAAATCTCTTTAAAAAAATCGATTTGACGTATCGCACATTATATCAAATGATCGATCTGTTATATTATTACAATCATTATTGTTGAATTTCGTGATTGGATTCTTCGAAACGAGTGCATTTTTACGTGCGATTTGATCTACACTCCTTACTATTCAGTCTCATAGCACACTACTGAAAGATAGCTTATCTATCATAATCAACCAATACGCGAGCGGAGCCGCAGATTTAAGCTAGTATACAATACGTCGCTACATCCTGAAAAATACCATTTCTTTGTCCGTGCAATAAAACAGCTGTTACTGTTTTCTGTTGCAAAGCTATTCTCCTGTTGCAAAGAATTTTTGTGTAATTTTAATGTTGTCGTCGTCATGAAAGATGAATGCGGGCCGCGGCGGAGCGGCCGAGCGCATTGAGGCGCTATGCTACGATGCGCGAGGCCGTTTTCCGTCGGGGGTTCGAATCCCCCCTTGGGCATGGATGTTAGTGCCGTCTTTAGTATAAGCTAGTTCGTAAGTAGTTTGTAAGTTTCGGGACTGATGATCCCGTAGCTAAATCCCATAGGCTCTACAAAAACATTTGAACATTTTTTTTTTAATTTAATTTAATTTTTATTTTTATGAATGCGGTATTTCCCTTATGTGCCTTCGATATAATTACTTTACACTTTCTTTGACTATGTGACAACGTGACGTGTAATTTGTTGATATATTTCATGCGAATACACGGTATTCAAAATGCATAAATTGAAATGTTTTGTATCACGACATAGCTGTTAGTGTATTAAATATCTGAATATTACAATTGTCGCTGAAACGAATAATGTGAACATTGTAATTATTAAGCGGTATTGACGTGAAATTTTAAATAAACCTGTACATTTGTTTTAATGCTCCAGTTGCTTTGGAGAGGAACTATGTTACTTAAATAGGGAGCATCACGTTGGGAAATCTGAGTAAATTTTTTGTCGCTCCTATAATTCTGCACTCAGCTCGTCACGAAAGGTGTCGGACTAAAAATAATCCAAAATTAGCTACATAACTGATAGAATTAACGTCTCTTGAAATAAACGACACTTCCCGTAAATCATTAGTGCAATAAAATTCACAGTTCACTGTTACGGAAAAATTACCTTTTAAAGTCCTAGTACTGGTAGAAAACAGTCACTTCCTTGGAATTCTGATGGCGCTAATCTGAGAACTTGTAGAGTCAATTCGCGTGCACAGAAAGAGACGGTGTCTTAGTGTGGACGTTTATTACGATATTGATTGTCACCTCGTCAAGCGTGAAATGTTAAATTCTGCAGAGTATTTTTCTTTCCGTGGTGACGTCGTCTAAGAGAATGAATTTTGCTTTGTCAGCTATTCACGAATAAGAGGAAAGGAGTAACCACTCCTTTCCCGTTTATAAAATATATTTATGCACTAAAAACTAAGACTGTCAAGTGACAATTTTAACGCGACAGGCATACATGCGGAACAACCTGCAGCTTAAAGCTTTGTGCGCTTTTTGATACTGTTTTATAAAATGTATGGATTATCGTATTTGATTTCAGAAAACAACATTTGGTTGTTACTGGATGATCCATACAAAAGATAGCAGAACATTCAAATTTACAGAAATTAAAATCAAATATCGTTACGTCGCAATAATAAGTTTCACCAGTTATTTGGTTTTCTGTGGTGTTTTAGTACTTTATACAGAAAAAACAGTTTGACGATGTTTATAAAACCACAATACATTGAGGTGAGAAAAATCGTGGGAAAACGTTACATCGAATCAACAAGTCGCTAGAAATTGCTGCATGAATAATTATCCATGCTGCATCTGCAGCCAACCGTGCCTGTTAAAATGTTGTCAGGGTAGGACTTTGTGCACGGCCTGACAAGTACCACCTCAGGTACCACAGATGTTCGTTGGGATTCTCAGACAATTTGGATGGTGAAATCATTCGCTGGGACTGTCCATAATGTACTTCAAAACCAACCGCGCCCATTTGCTGCACGGTGACATGGCGTACAGATGTGGCCAGGTGACATTTCGCAGTTTCTTCCATAACATGGCAATCGTTGTTTGGGAGCACTAAATCTAAGAATGGCTGCAAATTGTCTCCAAGTAGCCGAAAATAATAATTTAGGGTCAACGATCGGATCATTATGGAGCCACCATCAGCCTGCTCAGTACCTTCTTAACAATTTGCATCCACGGATTCGTGTTTTCTGCGTACCGATCTAACTATTCCATCAGCCCTTAGAAATTGAAATCTAGAACCATGTGACTAAGCCATGGTTTTCCAGTCGTTTTGCGTCACGATCGTTGGATGTCAGCAAAGGGACTCGGTCTGGTTCCGTAGCCACTTAACAATGAATTGCGCCGCACTGTCCTAACCGATAATTTGCCATACGTTCACATTATTTTGTGTGGTTATGTACCGCTAGTCAATTGGCACTGACGAGTCAAAGCAAATGCTGCTCTCTGTCAGTAACTGCAGGCCGTCGGCCATTGCGTTGTCAATAGTAAGAGGTAATACCTGAAATTTGGTATTCTTGGCACACTCCTCAAATGTTGTCTCGGAAAATTGAATTGCCTAACGATTAACGAAATTGATTGTCCCATGCAGTCCATCTACAATTACTGTTCTGCGTTCAGAGTCTGTTAATTTCCGTCCTGCGAGCGTAATCACGTCGGAAACCATCCTGAATCTGTCACCGGAGTGCAAATGACGACTCCTCGTGCAACTTCTACGGGCGTAGCATTTGCCCATAATGTGTGCAGTTTTAACTCTGGTGGGTTGTGCCTAAAACGCTGGGATGCAGTGAAGATCAGGTACTGCACTGGTTTGGGTGGGCCTAGTGTTCCTGTAGAATATGTCGCGGAAGGTCTGATCAGTGTACAGCACCCTTCAGCAGGTTATGAGCGCCACCGGTCGTTTGTAACGGCCCCTGGTATAGTTGGCGGGTTGTCTGCGGCCGACGCGGAGATACAGAAGCGGGTAGCTGCATGGTTCATTTACCGCCTCGTGGAGGTAGTGGGCGGGGAACATCGGCGGGACGTGAAAGACGCGCCGAAGGGCTTTGTCCAGGACCTGCTGGGGCTTCCGTATGTGAGAGTCCTCAGCGTTGCCCCAAACAGGACTAGCATATTCACTTATAGGATTAATGCACACACTATATATGCGTAGTCCGCAGTCGATGTAGAGTGAAGACGACTGGTTGAGCGGCGGGTAAGGGCCCCTAGTCTCTCCTGCATGTTCCGTCAAATGTCGTCTATGTGGAGGCGCCAATTAAGTCCCCGTCGATAGTGACTTCAAGGTGCTTAGCAGAGGCCGTCCAGCGTATGACTTCACCAAAGAGTTGATGCGTCGAAAGTTGAGGGATGGATTGCTTCATGAGCAGCGAAGCATGGTTCTTGGTAACATTAAATCGGATGCGTTTGGTCACGCGGGAATGGACATGTGCATTAAGACGCCTTGCTTCGGTGTGCGCGGCCGTCCGCGTCGGAGTTTCGAGTCCTCCCTTGGGCGTGTGCATGTGTGTGTGTGTGTGTGTGTGTGTGTGTGTGTGTGTGTGTGTGTGTGGTGTTTGTTGTTCTTAGCATAAGTTAAAGTAGTTTGTACGTCTAGGGGCAGCTGACGACTGCAGTTTGGTCTCTGAGCTTTACAGACATTCGAACTTTTTTTTTAGAGATGCGTTTCCTCGTCGCACATTGTTTCATTTCGTCGCACGCTTCTTGGACTCGGCGGTGGATGATGTGCGGCCCTCTGCTGCGAGTGATGATAGCCGTGTTGTCGGCGTACACAGTCACCTTGGTTCTGGCGTGAGATCAACAGTGTGGACGCTGTAGAGGACAGGCCCAAGTATCGACCTTTTGGGCACCACGACGAGCACCTGTCGGTCCACAGAGGTGGCGTGTACAAGGCGCCTGACAAAGGCGCGACAACGTAGGTAGTCATCTAGGAAGTGCCTGTGCCGGTTGTCCAGAAGAATGGAGGACGTACAGAAGACCTGGATGCCACTCCTGCTGATTAAATGCCAAGATGCCCTCTTAAGTCACGCTCAGGCGTTGGTGAATAGCAAAATGGTCCGCCAGAAGCAAAACTGCTTTTGAGGCAGGATGTGTAAGGGCTTGAATCTCCGGGTTCAGACGAATTGAGGAAGATCCTTTCGAACATCTTAATTAGCAATGGGAGGAGACTGAAGGGCCTGCAGTTATTAGGGTTAGACTGGTCCTTCCGCGGTTTTGGGACGGGGGTGATGTCGGCCTTCTACCGAGCTGGCGGGTTCTTCTTCATCTGGAGATTATCATTAAAGGACTTGTTGACATATGACATGGCCGCATCAGGAAGTACTTTAAGCATCCGAGCACTGAACACGTCGAATCCAGCATCCTTCTTTGCCTGAATGCGGTTCAAGCTATTCTTCACGTCAGTGTCACTGAACTGAGGGATGACGGTGGTGTCTTAGTCGGCGGAGGCACAGAAATCCTGGAGCCAGTGTTCAAACATAGCTATGTAGCTAGGTGATCTAGGTCGGTGGGCTGGTAAATTGGGTGAAAATTTGCTTCGAAGACCGTGTCGAGGACGTCGGATTTCTCCTGCGGTATTAGGTTATTCTGCCATTCTGTTGATTCACTTGGTGAAAAAGCGGACCGAGTGCCACGGTTCACCAGTGAGCTGCTCAACGTTGGTGGCAATAGTCGAAGAGCATTTTCTTAGCCTGCTTTTGGAGTAGGTTGACCCTTGTCTTGGTTTAATGCTGCCTCGTCAGGTGCCACTCCCTGTTGAGGCGATTCTTCTCAATTGTAAGTCTCCATGAATGGGGTTGCAGGGAGATCCGATGTCACTGTTTCCAGTGGGGTCTTGGTCGTGGAATGAAAGAGAATACAGCTTCACACATGGTGCTACTGAGATGTTGTTCAAAATCGTCGACAGTAAGGAAGTCGTCGGTGGTATGAGCAAGGAGGTAGCACCCAAAGCGGTGCCTGTAGTGATGGCAGTCCGTTTTGCGAGATTCCATCGGCAACTCGCAAAGGTCTGGTCGTTCACGGATACGAAAGATCACCAACAGGTGGTAGAACGACAAGGCGTGTATGACGTCGGTTGATATGTTATGTGGAAGAGCCTCGGCGAGTCAAATCTCAATGTGGCGGCGATCTTTGATTCCGAGGTTGAAACATTGGCTCGTCAGGACCACAAGTCGTCATCTGCGCTCGTTCTGTTGTCTGATGGAGGTGCCGTCCCCACTCCGTGGTGACACGAGAGTTCCATTATGGATGATTTGCGTTGAAGTCTCCCACTGAAAAATAAAACCTGGCTCGAATTCCGCTCAGGGCCGCAGCATCATGTATAAGCAGATGCCCTCTAGGCTGGCAGTACACCTCAAAGATGGTGACAGAGCCCTGGGCTATCTCGACTACCATCGAAGTCGTCTCTTGTTTTTTCCAACTGTAGCTTGGGAGCTGCGTAATGCTTGATAGTGTTACGGATGTAAAGAGCAGTACCTCCTTTGACCGTCAACCTGTCGTCCCTATAACAGGTATAGTTGGAGATTTTGGTCTTATAGCCAGGCTTCAGATGCGTATCTTTGTCACTGAGGAACTGTCGGAATTCTAGTTGCCCCTGTTATATGCCTTTGGCATCACACGTCGCAATGCAGAGGTCATCCAAATGGCTACGTCTAGCCATGCTGGACGTCTAAAGGCGCTGTTTGTGGGCAAAATCTTCGCAGAGCTGCATTACCAGCATTGTCGACGGCGGCAGCTAGCATGCTCAGTATATCGGCGAAGAGTTGTCACAGCATCTCAAGGAACAAGGTGAGAGCCATGGAGGCTGGAGTCTGCTGCGGTGGTGGAGAGGGACCAGACGTAGTGAGGGATCAGCTTTCCCTGGTGGGCGTCGCGGAGTGTGCAGACGTCGGAGGAATACCGCGTGAGCGTACGACCTCCCGTCCACGAGAGGGCATCTGCGGGGCAGTCGGTGGCGTTTGGAGCAGAGGAGGCGGCGGTCGTCTCCTGGATAGGAAGGGGCCGGTCCCCTAGAGGGGAGGCAGCCCTGCTACGGTCTGTTGGCTTCCTTGAGTTTCACACACCCGCGCTAACTGGCCGGATGTGCCTCTCCACAGTTTACGCATTTTGCTTTATCTTCCCGTTTGAGGGTGCATTTGCGACTGTCGTGGCCATCGCCGCATGTGCCACAACGTTCCGCTTCGTGCACTGCCGGGCGACATGTCCATTTCGCCGGAAACGGAAAAACATAATTAGGGCACGGCGCGAGCGCAACTTTCCCACCTTCACGACCAGGTTCCTCAGTGGGGTGAAGTTGAAGATCTTGCTGTGGTCCTCCGTATCTTGGAGGATCACGACGAAGTTCTGTCTCCGCTTGTCAGAATCGGGGTTCTTCATAAGTGAGACTATTTGTGCCACAAATACGGCAACATCTTCCTTAAGCTCCTAAGCACGGATTGCGGTGAAACCTTCGTACGACAGTCGAGTGGCGCGAAATGTATAGCTGGGAATACCCCTCTCGCCAGCGATGCGCAATACAATTCAGTGGTTTTCAAGCGACGTGACCTTCACTTTAATGGCGTCATAATTCGTGTACTGGCAGGAGAAAGGCACCCTGCAGTGTGTTTTTAGCCAGTGATCGAGCGTAGTGTATCTCCCAGAGAATTTGGAGCACAATCGGCGGAATCTTGGGCGTGGGCGTCGCTTGTCCGGTCTGGCGGGTGTCGACGCAGTCTTTACTCAGCCATTCAACGCTATTTGCTGTTGGGATCGGCAGTCGGCTGGGGGTGCATTCAGATGACGGCTCGGCCAGTAATTCGCACTTTTAGACGTAATGTACGCTATACTACCACCATCTGTATCTCTGCATATAGCTATCTCATGAATTTTGTCACGTCAGTCTATAAGTGATGAGGGACACATTTCAGTGCAAAAACCAAACAACTTCTAATGTAACACACAAGTTTATACGCATTTATTTACTTCTTTTCCCTTATGTTTCCCTATCTGCGCCTTGTATCATTGCTGGAATTACCGCAGATTCGATTTCTCAAAAAAATGTTCAAATGTTTGTATAGGTTATGGGACTTAACTACGGGGTCATCAGTCCCTAAACTTACAAACTACTTATGAACTAGCTAACACTAAGGACAGCACAAATATCCATGCCCGAGGGGGGATTCGAACCCCCGACCGTAGTGGCCGTGCAGACCGTGACTGGCGCGCCTCAGTCCCCTCGGCCACCGCGGCCGGCTTCGATTTCTCAACAAAGTTTCTGTACTGAAGTGTTTTCCAAGCTTTATGAAAATAAGACCACCTTCCAATGAAAATATTTTGTCCCCCCCCCCCTTCTCTCTCTGGACCGTCATACTACTATGTGTGTGTGAGATTCAAAGGCAACGAATTTCGCTTTCTTCTGTTGATACAACTTTTTTTACATGAATTAGGACAGTAAAGTATCTGGTGCTACCATCAGATAAGGGGAATGCTACTGTCGTCCTACAGAAGGCGAATTATGACAGTAAGGTACGACAACTTCCAGCACATAAACCAACAGAAAAGGACCCCACAAAGTGGATAAGAAGACCAGGGCTCTTCTGAAGGAAACCGGGCTTCCAGAGAAGGTCGTTAAGCAGCTAAGGGCAAAAGCACCAGTAACATCCAGGCTTTACTACCTGCCTAAGGTGCAAAAGGAAGGGGTGCCTGTACGCCCGATAGTGAGCAACATCGGTGCATTCACCTACCTTACTGCTCAACACCTTAATAAGATGCTCTCTCCACTTGTGGGAAAGTGCGCCCATCACGTTCGAAACTCAGACTATTTCTTGCAACGCATTAGGCAGATGCAGATCACGGACTCTGACATCATGGTCAACTTCGACGTGATCTCCCTGTTCACCCGTATTTATTCAGACACATATTGACATCGACATACTTCCCATATGGGGATCAATTCAAAAAAATGTTCAAATGTTTGTAAAGCTTATGGGACTTAATTACGGGGTCATCAGTCCCTAAACTTACAAACTACTTATGAACTACTTACGGACTAGGACGGCACAAATATCCATGCCCGAGGGGGGATTCGAACCCCCGACCGTAGTGGCCGTGCAGACCGTGACTGAAGCGCCGCAGTCTCCTCGGCCACCGCGGCCGGCGGGGATCAATTCTACGAGCAGACTGAAGGGGTGGCAATGAGCAGCCCTCTCTCACCGGTGGTGGCTAATCTCTTTATGAAGAGATTTGCAGAAGAGGCACTTACTTCGGCCTTGGATACACCGGAATGCTTTTTCAGATTTGTCGATGACACCTTTGTTATATGGCCACATGGAAGGGAGCAGCTCGATGTCTTCTTGGAACATCTCAACTCACGCCACCCCAACATCATATTTACGATGGAACTAGAGAGGCATGGACTACTCCCATTCCTAGATGTTCTTGTCAAGAGGAAGGCGGATGGTACCTTCGTTCATAGTGTGTACCGTAAACCCACGCACACCGACTTGTACCTGCAAGCCAGTAGTTGTCACCATCCAGCACAGAAAAATGTTGTACTCAGAACTCTGGTTCACCGAGCACGAACTCTGTCAGATCCTGATAATTAGACGACGGAGATGAAACATCTACAATCCACAAAATGGATACTCTTCTCGAGATGTTCAAAAGGCACTCTGCCCTGTTTCACCGCCAGAGGCTCCTGCAAAATTACTAGAAGAAACGAAGAAAGTGCCGGACCAATTTCCGCTAAAATAAGCAAAATTCTCCTCAAATATAATATCAAGAGCGTGTCCCATCCACTCACCAAAATTAAGGCTCTGCTAGGAAGAATGAAGGATGACTTGGGTCTACAGAAACGCGGTGTTTACCACATACCTTGTCAATGTGATATGGCATACATCGGCCAGACGACTGGGTCCGTTGACGTCAAGTGCAAAGAACAGCAAAGGCATACAAGACTTAGACAGGCAATCAAGTCAGCTATTTCAGAGCACTGTTTGGAAGTAGGTGATTCTATGAAATATGATGGCGCCAACATTATAACACGAATACCGAGATACTGGGATAGTGTCATCAGTGAATCTGTAGAAATTAAGATTACAGAGAATCTTATCAACTGTGACACAGGATACCAGCTGAGTTCGGCCTAGAACCCGGCGCTGGATCTTCTGAAGACGCAGCGTAGGCAACATCCAGAACCCACGGGACATAAGCATAACGACGTACCTGTACATGACGGCGCTTTACCGGGTACTTGAACGACAATTTCAACACCAGCGGCCTGAAAATAATTTTTATTTTTTATTTTTTCTTATACTGTGTGACCAGCTCGAGCTTAATATTCCATTTCCCTCTCAGCAGGAATGTACCGTTCCAACAACGTTTGAAAATACTAAAGTTCATTTATATGTTTAGATGGCACCAGCAGACAATAGAGAAGCGGTTGTTCGTCTGCAATAAGATAGACGCACGGCACAATGTAGAGGAACAAACAAAGAATAATATTTTCATTGCGTAAAGCCGTAACAACTACAGTTGCGGCATAGTTTGACAGCAGGTGTGTTCAAATTCTGTCGTTCAGGTGATCGGTAACCAGAATAACGGAGGGGCACTGATACATATTACTAAAAATTAATTTCTGTCGACTTAATTTTCTTGTCACAAAGTACTACACAAAGTTGTGGAATTGGCCCGTCTGGAAGGTGGTTCCACACTAAACAACCGACAACATTTTTTTCGTGGAGGCATAGACTGCCTTGTCTCACAGTAGAATCACTGTATTAACGGTTGTGGTGACTACTTTCCAAACAACAAATAGTAAGCATAATTTTCTCGATAGGTCTCATTTTCGTTTGACTACCTCTTACACACTGCCTGATAAAAAAGCGATGCAGTATCATCAGATTTCGGTATAAATTCTTGCCTTTGATATCTGACGCACTGGTTACGTTTGCACGGTTCTGTTATGTGTACAACTTCCACTACAGTGCGTTCGTGATATCAACGACCTGTTATTGCGTAGTTGGCACCAGTGAATTGCTGCGAGTCAGTGAAGCCAAATGTTTACGTATAGTGCGAAGCATCACAGACGCTTTATACAGTCGACCCACCAAATGAATGCATCTGATAGAGGCCGTATCGTTGGCGTGTGTGAAGCGGGCTGGTCGTATCGTGCAACTATCAGATGTCACAGTGGCCCGATGCTGGAATGAACAGGTACATGAGAGCACCCACTCAGTGGTTCAAGTTCGGTTCGACCAGGAAATACCACCGACTGGGAGATCCGTCAACCTGTGCGGGATCCCATAACCTGGGCACCCGCCCCATGCGTTGGCCGCCATTGACACCAAAACACCAGTGGTGCCGTGCCCGGGCGGCCTGGACAGAGATCGAATGGCTTCGCATCTTGTTCGGTGATGAGTCCCGCCTCCCCGTAACTTCGGATGACCACCGCGTGCACATCGTGCCAATATTGCGGATAGAGGCACAGGGGTATCACCTGACATCATGGTGTGGGCGGCTACAGGATATACGTTCAGGCCTCGTAGCTGTGCTTCGGCAGACAACAGACATTCTGTATCCTCACGCCCTACCCCTGATGGCACACCACCCTAGGACAGTGCTGCCGCGCGGGAGTGGACGTGCACTCTAAAGCGCCTCACTGCGGAGTGTGGGGCAGCTCCCCGTCGGAGGTTCGAGTATTACCTCGGATATAGGTATTTGTGTTGTCCTCAGCGTAAGTTAAAGTAGTTTGTAAGGCCACCTTACAAAGCAACATTTGTTTCATCTGAATAATTTGATAGTGAACTGTATTCTTGTGGTTTCTCTACATCATCAGCCTGAGCGACCATTCCTTTCTTCACGGCTTTATTTAAATATCTTTTCGTTAATTTATGTTATTTTGAAAAACTGTTCACTGATAGTGCATTAGACATTGTGCATTGGACTGTGTTGTTTGGTTGGGATAGAAGGGCTAAACTACTCAGGTTATCAGTCCCCCGGTGAGGAGGGGAAGGAGTGAGGATAGGAAAGGAGGGGAGGGGGAAAGGAAATGCAGTCTAGGGAGGGAAAAAGGAAGGAAGACTGCATTAGCTCGGGACCCCGCAGGCTATATGAATAAATCGATGTTTGTACAGAGGCTTAATGCGACAGCCCACAGTCGAACTGCTAAATCCGTAAACAAGTTCTATGCAGAAGTAAGGCTGTGTACTGGCCCTCCTGTGATTACGTAGCAAATAATTGATTTAAACTGATGACTGATTTCGTGATCCTTGCCAGTTCCCTTAAGCCCCCATTGTCGTTAGGTCTTGTCATGGATTATGTAATTTATTACTTTAGAACTCCTTGAATCAGAGTGTACAGAGGCTCCTTTGGTCAGGATGAAGAAAACTTTTACCTTTGATGCAACAGCTAACCTGAGTCGATTAACGACACACTGTGTGTCCAAGCCGAACGTTCAATTTAAAAAATGTTCAAATGTTTGTGAAGCTTATGGGACTTACCTGCGTGGACATCAGTCCCTAAACTTACACACTACTTATGAAATACCAGATACTATAGACAACACAAACATCCATGCCCGAGTGGGGATTCGAACCCCCGACGGAGAACGGCCTCGCGCATAGCAGCAAAGCGTTTCAATACGCTCCGCCGCAGCCGATCGTTCACGTTCCTCTCATCTAGAATGTCTGAGAAGAGCACCTTTCAAGCCTTATCCATTTCCACAGTGAACGTTGTGTTGAATGTTCAAATGTATGTAAACCTAAGCGACCGATCTCCTTAGGTCATCAGTCCGTAGACTTACAAACCACTTAAAATAACTTACGCAAACGAGAACACACACACATCTACCGATGCCCAATGGAAGTCTCGAACCTCCGACGGAAGCGGCTGCGCAGTTCGTAGCATGGCGCCTTAGACCGCGTGGCCATTCCCGTGCTGAGACCGTTTTGTTGAGACTTAAGGCTTATGCAGTGAATCTACTTCTGCATGAGACTAAATGAAAAGTGTCTGTCTGTAAATTTATCGGACCAAACTGCGTGGTCATCAGTCCGTTGCTTACAAACTACTTAAATCTAGATAAAGTAACTTAACGACAAACACACACACCCATGCCCCAGGGAGGACTCGAACCTCCACGGCGAGCAACCGCGCGCTCCACAGCGAGACGCTTTAGACCGCTCGGCTACTCCATCGCGGCTAAATGAAAAGTGTCACCATCATGACAATAAAAACATGATGGACTAAGAGGTTCAGTGTTTAAGACATGTTATTTTTAATTCTTTTTGAAGAAAATGAGCCAGCCGCGGTGGCCGAGGGGACTGAGGCGCTCCAGTCACGGTTTGCACGGCCACTACGGTCGGGGGTTCGAATCCCCCCTCGGGCATGGATATTTGTGCCGTCCTTAGTCTTAGGTAGTTCATAAGTAGTTTGTAAGTTTAGGGACTGATGACCTCGTAGTCGGGTCCCATAAGCTTAACAAACATTTGAAACATTTTTGAAGAAAATGACGACAGTCAGTGAAAACTGTGAGGATATGAGCATTGAATCGTTTTAGTGATATTTGGCACTATACAAAAAGAAAGTAGTAGGTAGCCTGTGTCGCAATAATTTGAAGATATGTTGATAGAAATGGTTCGCGAACAGATGTAATGTAATATTTCCTTAGTGAATTAACGATGAAGTACACAGATAACATCCATGAAATTCACCGTAGAGGATCCCTTCCTACGGGGTGTCCCAGCTATCTTGTCCACCCAAAATATCTCTGGAACAATAACAGCTATTGGAAAACGACTTTCACCGGTATCAGTGTACGGCTGGAGCCCATGAATGTACATATTTGGAAACATTCTAAAACGAAAGCAAATGTGTTTTTTAACACAAACTTATGTTTTTTTAAATGAACACCCTGAGCAGCATGGGGTTCTCGCCTGAGTCTCGGGACGTGCGCTAGCCCCGCGTTTCGCGTATTTCAAGCGTCAACTTCGCGTCGCAATATCTCGGGATGTAATTGGAATAGCCGGCCGCGGTGGCCGAGGAGACTGAGGCGCTTCAGTCACGGTCTGCACGGCCACTACGGTCGGGGGTTCGAATCCCCCCTCGGGCATGGATATTTGTGCCGTCCTAGTTCGTAACTAGTTTGTAAGTTTAGGGACTGATGACCCCGTAGTTAAGTCCCATAAGCTTTGCAAACATTTGAACTTTTTGTAATTGGAATATTGCGATGCAATCAACGCCATTGTTTATGTGATTTGTCATGCTATGGATTGCTGAAGAAAAAATAAAGGGTGTCCATTTAAAAAAAAAAAAAAAAAAAAAAAAAAAAAAACATAAGTTTGTGTTAAAAAACACATTTGCTTTCGTTTTAGAATGTTTCCAAATATGTACATTCATGAGCCCCAGCCGTACATTGATACCGGTGAAAGTCGTTTCCCAATAGGTGTTATTGTTCCAGAGATATTTTGGGTGGACAAGATAGCTGGGACACCCTGTATATTAATCAAATACGTTCTTTTTTGTTCGGAAATGAGTGGGATACTGACAATGAACTGTAAATGCTTCATGAAGACGTGCTTAGTAACGACTTATTTCTATGACCGCACGCATTCGAAAGAGGTGCGCTGAGCAATCGTAGCGGCATTGGTGGGGAGCGGCGCAGCGGGTGAGATTTTTGTCGCAGCGTGGCGCTGCGAGCGGTTTCAAGCAGCGCATCTCTCAATACAGCTCCGGCGCATTCAGGCAGCAGACGGCAGCGCGAACAAAAAACCTTTCTGATTAATACGCGCGCCTGTCCGCCACAATGCTTCCTTTTCATTTCACTAGCATTGTACTTCGCTGACACACACCCAATTCTCAATGGATGTCTTCTCCTTCTAAATTAAAGTCGGGACCCAGTGTAAATAATATTTATACGATCGTGTAAAGTGACAAAAGGAACTGTTTCATTCCTTTTCCGTGCCCTCTGAAGTCGTGTCAGTATCATGTTACATGTTTTTCAGCACTGACTTTATAGGCTCACGTTTTGAACTGACATCCACTGATGAGTCAGAACATTATGACCACCTTCCTGATGGTGGTTATGTCCACCTTTAAGCAGGGAAACAGTGATGACGCGTCTTGGCACGTAAGCAATGTGGCCTTGGTAGGTCCCTGCAGGGAGTTCAAAAATGTTCAAATGTTTGTGAAGCTTATGGGACTTAACTGCGTGATCATCAGTCCCTAAACGTACACGCTACTTATGAACTACATGATACTATAGACACCACAAACATCCATCCTCGAGGGGGGATTCGAACCCCCGACGGAGAACGTCCTCGCGCATTGCAGCAAAGCGCCTCAATGCGCTCCGCCGCGGCCGATCGTTCACGTTCCTCTCATCTAGAATGTCTGAGAAGAGCACATTTCAAGCCTTATCCATTTCCGCAGTGAACGTTATGTTGAATGTTCAAATGTATGTAAACATAAGCGACCAATCTCCTTAGGTCACCAGTCCCTAGACTTACAAACCACTTAGGCAGTACGCCGCTTTACCTCCGAGGATGCCTTCCGCAGACGAGGGCGGCACGTCAGGGGAAAGTTTTATGTATGGACCACGGCATCTCAGCCCGGAAGCTTTAAGTAATGACGACACCTGCCGTGAAAGCCTTTAATCTATGATCACTTAAACTAACTTAAGCAAACGAGAACACACACACATCTACCGATGCCCAATGGAAGTCTCGAATCTCCGACGGAATCGGCTGCGCAGTCCGTAGCATGGCTCCTTAGACCGCGTGGCCATTCCCGTGCTGAGAACGTTTTGCTGAGACATAAGGCTTATGCAGTGAATCTACTGCTGCATGAGAAAAAATGAAAAGTGTCACCAACATAACAATAAAACATGATGGACTAAGAGGTTCAGTGTTTAAGACATGTTATTTTTAATTCTTTTTGAAGAAAATGACGACAGTCAGTGAAAACTGTGAGGGCATGCGCAATGAATCTTTTTAGTGATATTTGGCACTATAAAAAAAGAAGATAGTAGGTAGCCTGTGGCGCAATAATTTGAAGATATGTTGATAGAAATGGTTTGCGAACGGATGTAATGTAGTATTTATATTTAGACGACGTTACAGCGTTCAATGAATGAAATAATTTGCAATTTGCGATCAGTTATGGCTTCGCTGTACTTAACTACGGGGTCATCAGTCCCTAAACTTACAAACTACTTATGAACTAACTACAACTAAGGACGTCACAAATATCCATGTCCGAGTGGGGATTCGAACCCCCGACCGTAGTGGTCGTGCAGACCGTGACTGAAGGCCTTAGTCCCTTCGGCCACCGCGGCCGGCTGGAGGGGTTGGCACCACATATGCGCCAAATTAATGTAAACTCCAGTTGGAAGGGGGGGTGTCTATGAGCTCTGACACCACATTCAGTTACATCCAGATGTGTTCCATCGGGTTCAGATCTGAGGGGCCTGCACATCATTTGCAACTCATAACTGTGTTCCTCGAACCACTCCACCACACTCCTGGCCTTGTTGAAAAATGCCACTGTTAGTTGGTAACCGTGATCGTCATGAAGAAGTATACGTAGTAGGCTTGTGTAGTTAGCGAACGACCTAGTTCGGAAGAGCGCTCCCACAGGCGAACTAGTTCGCAGATCCCTAGCCTCTTAGTTAGTCCGCTCCTTTTCCGAAGACTGACGGGTAACAGCGAGAGGACGCGAGAGCGCGCAGAATTGCGTGATTCGCTTCTGCCAATTGCCAGTTGCCGTTGCTCAGCTGTAGTTTTAGTAGCGGTAGCAAAAGCCAAAACGAGCGGACGAACTAAAAAGAGCGACCTACTTCGCGGCCGAGCAGCGAACTAAAAGGAAAGATACCGGTCGTGAACTAAAATATGCGCGATAGGTCGCGAACTAAAATATACGCGGTAGGTCGCGAACTAAAATATGCGCAATAGGTTTCGAACTACAAGATGCGCGATAGGTTTCGAACTAAAAGATGCGCGATAGGTCGAGAACTAAAAGATGCGCGATAGGTCGCGAACTAAAAGATGCGCGATAGGTCGCGAACAGAATAAAAAATCACGTGTTTGCCTTCTGCTGATGAGAGCCATTGCGAGGTTAGCGTCTACCTGCTAGATTACATAGTTCAGTGCTACAAAATTTCCTATAGTATTCTGCACTATGCAATAACTGACTAATAAATTCCATAATGCCAAGATATAGAGATAGCTCTAAACTTAAACGCGAGAAATTATCCACAAACTGTTTTTGGTTTGCGTGATATCGTTAGCTGCTCAAGAAGCAAGCGCATGAAGCAGCTAGGTGGGGGAACTTCTCCCTCCACCTGCATGCGCAGACCACGCCGCTCAGCCGTCACTGGGAGCGGACGAACTAAAAGAACGAACTAGTTCGCGACAGAGCGGCGAACTGAAGTGAGCGTTCCCGATCGCGAACTATTATGCGCAAGTCTAATACGTGGTATGCAACCAGTGTAGGTTATTTATTGGCTGTCATGGCGCCTTGCACGAGCTCCTTTGGATCCGTGGATGCTCTCGTGAATGATCCCCAGAGGAAAATATTGAGCTGCCGCCATTCCGCCTCCTGCAGTACCGGTTTCGAGGAGCTGTTCTCCTGGAAGAAGACTGATTGGCGCCCCCTCCACCGCAGGCGGCGTGATGAAGAAGATATCGGGATTCATGAAGTTCTGCCACTATGCCAAGGTTCAGGGGCGCTAGTCACGTGCCTGTCTCAGAGGTAGTTGCAGTGCTGATCTCTTGGTGTTGACATTTTTGCACATACCTGGCTCGTTCCCTGCGAAGGCCCAATGGTTACGAGTATTCGTTACACTGTGAGCTCAGACGCACTTGTACTTTGCCAGCATTAAAGTGTGATGTTAGTTCCGCCGCCACAATTCGCCGCCTGTCCTATTTTACCGGTCAGTCTAACCTACGACGTCCTACATCTGTAATGAAGAATGGCCGCCCAAACCCCTTGACGTTTGGACGTGGTTTCACCTAGGTGTCACCTTTCGTTGAAGACACTCAGCACTCGACAAACACTCGACAAATCGTGCATGTTCCAAGACGCTCGGGCAAAGCTTCCGGGCTATCACAATCTGCCCTCGATCGAAGCGCGCCTTTCTCATTCTGCACACGGGCAGCACGCTCACTGATACTACACACATCATGCTTATGTTTGATTAGCAGTGGTTCCTCTTCAGGTGACGCTGTTATCTCCTGGACGGCTTTATAATTGACAGTATCATAATGTTCTGGCTGATCAGTGTGTATATATGGTCAGAATGGCATGCCGGCCACGGTGGCCGAGGGAACTGAGGCGCTCCAGTCACGGTCTGCACGGCCACTACGGTCAGGGGCTCGAATCCCCCCTCGGGCATGGATATTTGTGCCGTCCTTAGGATAAGCTAGTTCATAAGTTTGTAAGTTTAGGGACTGATGACCCCATAGTTAAGTCCCATAAGTTATACAAACATTTGAAACATTAGGTCAGAATGTAGAGTCATAGTGTATATTGTCTGTATGTACAACTGGCTTCGCTGGCAACGCCTGAGACTGCGGTGGGTGGGCGCCGCTGTTGTGGGCCGCTCGCGGGGGTTCAGGAGACACCCTGTGCGTCTGTTGTGCTCTCCGATCGTCCTGCGTCTGTGGCCAGCTCGGTCATTGCCCGCCAGGGGATCGCCTCCCAATCCGCGGTGGATTCGGAGGTCTCCTCAGCGCGTGTCAGGTGGCGTAAGACTTCCCAGGGACCGAAGTGGAGGCCTCCCCGGTTAGTCCATTGAACAGATCCGAGGCGCTGTCTGTGGCAGAGGATGTTCCTGACGTAGATGGTGTCGCTTGTCCTTTGGTTACTCATCTGCCTGCAAGATCCGGGCACTCACAAAGGGTGGGTTTGTTAGTAGTTGGGAGCTCCGACGTCAGGCGGGTGATGGGGCCCCTTAGGGATATTGCTCCTAGGGAGGCGAAGAAGTTCAATGTGCATTCTGTGAGCATACCGGAAGGAGTCATTCCAAATGTGGAACGGGTCCTTCCGGATTCCATGAAGAGCACAGGGTGCAGCCAGCTGCAGGTGATGGCTCTGGTTTTGAGCGACTATCAGAGGTGGTAAAGACTATCAGTCTTGCTTGCAAGATGAAGGCAGAGCTCACCATCTGCAGCATAGTCGACGGAACTGACTGCGGACCTCTGGTTCAGAGCCGAGTGGAGGGTCTGAATCAGAGGCTCGTACGGTTCTATGACCGTATAGGCTGCTGATTCCTCGACTTGCGCCATAGGGTGGTGGGTTTTCGGGTTCCGCTAAATAGGTCAGGACTCCACTACACTCAGGAAGCGGCTACACAGATAACGTGGGCTGTGTGGCGTGGACTGGACGGTTTTTTTAGGTTAGAGAGCCTCGGGAAAACACAACATGGGTTTCAGTCTGAAAGGGTGCAGGTCAGACACAGGACGAATGCAGATCTAGGAGCCATTGGTGTAACAGTTGTAAATTGTCGTAGCTTTGTTGGGAAAGTTCCAGAGCTCCAAGCGCTGACAGAAAGTACTGAGGCACAAATCGTTATAGGTTCTGAAAGATGGCTGACGCCAGAGATAAGTTCTGCCGAAATTTTTACACTGGGCCAAATTGTTTCGGAAAGGATAGATTAAATAAAAAAAGGGGGTGGAGTGTTCATTGCTGTTACAAACGGTTTATCCTGCAGCGAAATTGAGGCAGATACCTTCCTGTGAGTTGGTATGGGTAGATGTTATACCTGACAACCGGAACAAATTAATAATAGGATCTTTTTTTATTGGCCCCGTGACTCAGACGATGCAATTGCCGAAATGTTCAAACAAAGCTTGAATCACATTTCAAACAGGCACCCGAAGCGTTCTGTTATAATCGGTGGCGACTTTTTTTATCCTCGATATGTTGGCACAAATACGGATTCAAAATCGGAGGCAAGTATAAAACATTGTCTGAACTGGTTCCCAATGCTTTTTCTGAAAACTACTGCGAACAGTTAGTTCATGAACCCACTCAAAATAGTAAATCGTTGCGAAAATACCCTTGATCCCCTAGCAACAAATAATCCGGAGCTAGTAAAGAGCATCGAAACAGATATAGGGATTAGCGAACATAGAGCTGTAGTAGCGAGACTGAATATCGAAATTCCCAAATGCACTAAAAATGAACGAAAAATATGTCTATTCAAGAGAGCGGATAAAAATCCGCTTCACGTTTTCCTGAGTGATAGTATCCAGTCTTTCAAAACTAAAAATGCGAGTGTAGATCAGTTGCGGCTTACTTTCAAACACATAATATCAGCAGCAATCGAGAGATTTATACCAAATAAATAATAAAAGAGGGGGCTGACCGCCCGTGGTGCACAAAACAGGTAAGATCACTGTTTCAGAAGCAAATAAAAACGCATGCAAAATTTAAACAGACACAGAAACCCAAAGACTGGCAATCTTTTACGGGAACTCGCAATCTAGCACGGACTTCAATGCGAGAAATTGTAGTTTCCACAACGAAATCCTGTCTCGTTATCTGGCAGAAAATCCAAAGAAATTCTGGTCATATGTGAATAACACTAGCGGTAAAACACAAACAATACTTTCATTACGCGATACCAGTGGTAATAATATTGATGACAGTACTGTTAAAGCAAAATTGCTAAACACAGCTTTCCGACATTCTTTCACCAAAGAACACTCCAGAATTCGAACCAAGAACAGCTGCCAGCATGCGAAATTTATAAGTAGATGTTCCATGAGTTGTAAAACAACTTAATTCACTAAACAAAAACAAATCTTTTGGGCCAGATTGTATACCAACTAGATTCCTCTCAGAGTATGCTGATGCAATAGCTCCATACTTAGCTATCATATACAACCGATCACTCAGCGAAAGATCCGTACCCAAAGACTGGAAAGTTGCCCAAGTTACTCTAATATTCAAGAAAGGCACTAGGAGTGATCCCCAAAATTACAGGCCAATATCATTGACGTCGATTTGCAGTAGGATTTTGGAACATATACTTTGTTCGAACATTATGAACTACCTCGAAGAGAACGACCTATTAACCAATAAACAACACGGATTCAGAAAGTATCTCTCTTTCGAAACACAGCTTGCCCTTTAGTCACATGAAGTGATAAGTGCCATCGAAAAGGGATCTCAACTCGATTCCATATTTCTGGATTTCCGGAAGGCTTTTGACACTCTACGTCACAAGCGGCTTCTAATGAAATTGCGTGCTTATGGAATATCGCCCCAATTCTACGACTGGATTCACGATTTCCTATCAGAAAGGACACAGTTCGTCGTAATTGACGGTCAGTCATCGAGTAAAACAGAAGTGATATCTGGCGTTCCCCAGGGAAGCGTTATAGGTCGCCTACTCTACCTTGTGTTTATAAACGATTTAAGAGACAATCTGAATAGCTCTCTGAGACTGTTCGCGGATGATGCTGTCGTTTATCGGTTAGTGAAGTGAACAGAGGATGAAAAGCAAATACAAAGCTACTCAAACAAAATTTGGCAATTAACACTAATGATAAGTGTGAAGTAATACACATGGCCACCAAAGAAATCCGCTGAACATCAATTACACGATAAATCAGTCAAACCTTGAGGTCGAAAATTCAACAGCTCCACCAAAGAGACTGCCTACATCACACTTGTGCGTCCTCTCCTGGTGCGAATCCCATTAGTTCTTTCAAAGCTACATTTACAAGCACTCGTTACCCTTCCTTTTATGGTCCAAGGTGAGATTCCGTTTCAATCTTTAAAAACAGATTTAAAAGAAGAATCACAAGATAAAGGAAGGAAAGAAGGTTAGTGTTTAACGTCTCTCCGACAGCATCATCATTAGACGCGCTCATGCTCCGATTCCTGGGTAAGTATAGAAAAGGAAATCGGCCGTGCCCTTTCCAAGGCATCATCATGACTTTTGCATGGACTGATTTGGGAAAACACACAAAACCTAAATATGGATGGCTGGAGGTGGATTTTTAACCTTCGTCCTTTCGAATGTATGGCTAGTATGCCACCAATACGCCACTTTCCTATGTGAATCACAAGATAGTTCCTTCAGAGAGTTGCTCAGATGTTCGAAAATGTTCAAATGTTTGTAGAGCTTTTGGGACTTACCTACGGGAGCATCAGTCCCTAAACTTACAAACTACGTATGAACTAGCTTATACTAAAGACGACACGAACATCCATGCCCGAGGGAGGATTCGAACCCCCGACGGGGAACGGCCTCGCGCATCGTAGCATAGCACCCCAATGCGCTCGGCCGCTCCGTCGCGGCTTGCTCAGATGCCGATTGTTCTAGCTTTTCCGCTGCAGGCAGACCTCCCATCCGTAAGAAATCACAATGAAGTTTTGGAGAGTGACTACTATAATACTAAACAATTTTAAGTAATACTCTTGAATATAGAAAGAAGTTTCACTTTACCTAACGTAAAAATATTAATTCGTAAAAACTTTAAACTTAACACATTAATTGGTAATCATAATCTCCATAGAAAATCGATAGCTTATTTGTTAGTAATCTTTACGGGGCGAAAAACAATGTTATATAAATAATAAGATATTTCACTTTGGTGGAAAGGTATCGCTACCGACATCATTTCCTCTCTGTTGTCGCGGCAAAATAGCAGTTCGCACTAAGGCGCCCAGCTGCGGTGCGCGCGGCTGTTCGCCGTCGGGGGTTCGAGTCCTCCCTCGGGCATGGGCGTTTGTGTTGTACTAATCATAAGTTAGTTTAAGTAGTTTGTAAGCGTAGGGACTAAGGACCACTGTAGTTCAGTCCCTTTGATTTACAAACATTTGAACATTTTTAACCCTGGAACTTCCTGGCAGATTGAAATTGTGTGCCGGAACCAGGACTCGAAACTGGGACCTTTGCCTTTCGCGGGCGAAGTCGGTAGTGCGGCTGCCCGCGAAAGGCAAAGGTCCCAGTTTCGAGTCCCGGTTCCGGCACACAATTTTAATCTGCCAGGAAGTTTCATATCAGCGCACACTCCGCTGCAGAGTGAAAGTTTCATTCTGGATTTTTAACCCTCACTCCCAAACAGAGCGAGAGGAAGTACGTGTACCTCAAATGTCCGTTTGTTGGTGTTATACATGTGAATGTATGCGAGCTTTTCTCTAAATGTTTGCGTGAGTCGTGACTTGAGTACCAGGGCAGTATTCATCCAGTGGGTTGTGGAAAACCGCCTAAATACCACATGCACGTTGGCTGGCCCAGCGACCAATGTCATTAATTCGCCGCGTTGGAAAGCAGAGCTTAAAAAGCGAAGCTAACCAGCTGGCGAAAAGGAGGGGGGAAGGAGGGTGCGCAAAACCGGTGTGTCTGCCCGGGGCGGCACGCGCTGTTGGGCGTCAGATGGTCTTCGCTCCGATCGGGGGAGGGGATGGGCACTATCCAGTTTGTCTCTCTGTCGTGTCGGTTGGGAAACATAGATCCGGCACTGCCGGGCGGGTACCGAAAACGCGGTACCGCTCCTCTCAAATACAAAAACATCTAAGTTAATAAGAATTACGCGTTTCAGAACACGCAAAGACTTTAAGAATTGAACTATGAAACGAATATGGATTCTAAATGTGTGGCTCACTTCTGCTCGGCTTCCTGCCTGCAGCTACTGCGCTCTTCAGTGGCTACAGCTGATTGACAAACGTTTCCAGATTACACTAACTGCAAGGAAACGAATAATGGCAGTGCGAATTACAAAGGACTACCCGCGATACCATTACTGTCAAATACTACAAAATTGCAAGTATTTAAGAATTATACTACCAATTCAAGAATTAAATTACGAAAACAGATGTAACGCCAAATCTAAGAGTTACTACTGCACTCTACACTGGATGCAACTCACTTCTTTTTAATGAGAATGAGAAGCTGTGTTCTGTTTGCTAGAAACTCTTCAATCCAAATACACAGTTGATCAGATATCCCGTTCAAAATGTTAAAATGTTTGTATAGTCTATGGGACTTAACTACGGGGTTATCAGTTCCTAAACTTACAAACTACTTACGAACTAGGACGGCACAAATATCCATGCCCGAGGGGGGATTCGAACCCCCGACCGTAGTGGCCGTGCAGACCGTGGCTCAGTCTCCTCGGCTACCGCGGCCGGCAGATATCCCGTGCGTTCATATTTTGTTAATTATGCGACAGTGCAGACGCGTATCGATCGCCTTCCGGTGGTCAGTAACTACGGCGTTTACCTGGCAGCCTCTATCAACTGCTTTCTGGGTCTCGTGGACGAACAGAGCGAGCTGGTTTTTTATGATTGTTGTTTTCGGAACGCATGTTAATTTCTACAGATAAGATTACGGTATTCGGAAATACTATAATACTCGAGCATAAAACTTGTTCGAGAATTCTGAACAGACAGACTTCAGAGGTGGCCTATAGTTTTGCGCAAATGTTAGACGAACCATCATAAAGGCGGGAATGACGTGCACTTTTTTCCAGTAATTAAGGAACGCTTGCACTTCAGAGACCTATAGTTGTCCTGTTCCCCACTGCAGATTACCGAAATCCGTAGTATGCGCACACTGTTTTGTCACCACGAAGTGTAAGGTGCGACGCGGCGGAATGGCCGTGTACATTTGGGCGCCATGCTGCGGTGCGCGCTGCCGTTCTCCGTCGGGGGTTCGAATCCCCCCTCGGGCATGGATGTTTCTGCTGTCTTCAATATAAGGTGGTTCAAAAGTAGTTTGTAAGTTTAGGGACTAATGACCCCGCAGTTACGTCCCATAAGGTTAACAAACATATGAACACTTTTTTAACATTTACACATTTGCAAAAGAATGATATAGAAGAGGAAGGAAAAGATTGACAGAGGCTGCTTGAGGGCATACAAATGAAACAATGGCGACAAGTGAAAATGTGAGCCGGACCGGGATCCGAACCCGGGTCTCCCGCTTTGGTCCAGCGGTCGCCTTAACCGCCGGCCGCGGTGGCCGAGGGGACTGCGGCGCTTCAGTCACGGTCTGCACGGGCACTACGGTCGGGGGTTCGAATCCCCCCTCGGGCATGGATATTTGTGCTGTCCTTAGTCGTAGCTAGTTCATAAGTAGTTTGTAAGTTTAGGGACTGATGACTCCGTAGTTAAGTCTCATAAGCTCTACAAACATTTGAACATTTTCACCTTAACCACTCGGCCACCCGTGCTCGCATCCTGGCCTTCTCAAATACTCACAAGTCGCACGCTATGGCTGTAGCGCACCTATCGTTCATGCCCTCTTACACTCGCCATTACGGTTCCCCGTGCGAGGTCGAATGTATGACCGCATCTCCGCTGAAGTAATTTAAGCTGACGCCGTCTTCGCGTCTAAATACTTATTATTTTGGTGTGGTGTGGTTCGGTCATGTCCGAAAGAAGAGACACCACACCAAAATAATAAGAATTTACGCATTATTGTAAAAAATAAAAGGATGTCGATTTTAGACATAATGAAAATGTTCATGTTTTTAAGTGAGAAGGTGCTTGTTTATTCTTTAATACATTATTTAATGCATGCTGATGACTGTTAGATTTTCGCAAAAATTAAATATCACTTACTTACACAATATTGTTTCGTAGTTAGCTTACTATAAGTTGTTTTCTCGCGTGTACTACTGCATCGGCTACGCCGCTGATGTAAGAGTACTTTGTAACACCGTATTGCATTTACCTAAAATTCCGGGGTTTACCAAGAATTTTCCTCTCATATTACGTTTGTTGACTTTTTTGCAGTTTTTAACCTCTTATTAGACCCGTATTTATCTTTTCGTTTGCCACCAAAGAATCCATACATGTCAGGCAACAGTACAATATTTCGGTTCAGCAATGATGTTACTCAGTCCTATATTTTAAATTGTTCGAGTATTTAGGTCATTTTTATATGAACTGTGATCTGCAGTAGAAGGAAGGAATGTTAACGTCCCGCCGACAACGTGGCCATTAGAGACGGATCTGCATTAGAACGAATATTGTAATCACTACACCAGCGTTTTCTATTACGTTATTAAATTACACACATGAAAATGATGAATCTCCCTGCTTCCAAGGTATCCTGAACACTGATTCTGAATGTGAATATTGAACACAGTTTCTTACATTGTCCATACAAGTCACTCAAACCACGCAAGGAATTAAACAAGCACTCATGAGAACTGCCTGTTTTGTCCTTCCCGGCCTATCTTTCAGCAAAGGATGTTCTCAGGACGCGTGGTATGCGAGGACAGGTAAACCAGCTATACTGATTAGTAATAAAAGTTTTATTTACTAATATTTACAAAGTGACTCAACTTATTCTGTCTGTCTCTTCTCGCAGCGTCGTCTTCTTGTACGATGCTAGCTGCGCTGAATCCTTGTCACTGCCTCTTTCGGAGCCGAGTTCAGATGGGCTCTTCCAGACGCATGTCGGCCTATGTATAGCAGCTTGTAGAGGGCGCGCTTCTCGGTTTCTCCCTCCAGGAGGCGCGGCGCCGGCGTGTGATTGGCTGCCGGTCATCCTCTGCCTTGTTCACGATCGTTCTCGTGCATCTGGCGTGTGGCGCTGACTTTACGCCACAACACTGCTCAGTTCCAGTCATAACACCAGGATGGAGGTTTAGTGCTTTTGTTGACTGTAGTTCTGGCATGCCTAGAACGTCAATTACGAAGTTTGATCGTATCCTTATTGTTACTTTGCAACAATAAGGACTCTCAAAAAGGAAAGTTTCCAAACGTATCGCAGTGAAAGAAAGCAGTGTTGTTCGGGCGTGGAAGAAGTACAGATAAAGAGGAACTTTCGATGATTTCTCTCGCTCTGCTGCCCAAAGATTACCACAAAAGCTGATGACCAGACAATCGTAGGAGTCGTTTTTGGATGCAACCTGCACCTGGAGGTGTTAACACACCGTTCAGCAAGTACAGAGAGGTGGTGTTTCCCTGATGTTTTGGGTGGCATTATGTGGGCCACCGTACGCCACTGGTGGTCACAGAAGGCAATCAAACGGCTGTACGATACATGGATGACACCCTCCGACTATAGCGCAACCATATCGGCAGCATTTCGATGAAGGATTCGTCTTAGTGGAGAATAATCGCGCCCATCGTGTACATCTTGTGAATGCATTCCTTCATGAAAACGACATCACTAGATTAGAATTGCCAGCATGTTCTCCAGACCTGAAACCTATCGAACATGCCTGTGATATATTAAAATGGCTGTGTTTGGACCAGACAACCCACCAACCATACAATCAGAGATGTACTCCGAATCGGCGTTGAGTGGGACAATACGGAATACCATTCTCTTGATTTAGTGGACAGTAGTGAACGACGAATACAGGCCTGCTTGAGTGCGATAGGACGTGTTGCCTGGTACTAGGGGGTAGAGGTGTATGTTGCAATATGAAACACTAATTCAAAAGTTGTTGTTGTAAAACTTACCAATTTCATTTTTCATGTGCGGTGAAGAGAACTGAAATGTTGTTTTGATATATCTCTATTCCATATTTATCTGTATGGGTCATCAACCCCAGAATCGTGTTGATGCTACACTTTTCTGATGTGTGTATTTTTACGATATGGATTAATTCATTATACTGAGTAGTTCACCTTTGAGTGCACGTGGAAAACAGAAAAAAAATTGAAAACTATGGGGTGAAAAATTCAAGCTGTAGGACATATGTTCAGTATTTCCAGCGAAATCTCTGTAACATAGCCTTCGTGTAAATGATAGTGTGAGGGCGGATCTTCTCGTGCAACAGAATGATTTCTTTCGTTAAGATTCGTTGTTGTTTGTTTTCTTGCTTTCACCCATCACAGGACCTGGAAAGTGTACTGATAGCGCTGCGCATTGGTGGTGGTTCCAAAGAAGCCGACATGAAGTGATAACGCCCAGACAGGAGTGCCGGACGAAATTATCATGTTGCACGATAAACGTATCCTCCTCACTGCTAATCGGACGAAGGCTACACTTCAGCGATATGGTTACGAAACGTTGGAACTTCCTTCGTACAGCGCGGATCTTTCACGAGCGATTTTCACATATTTGCGACTTGCACGACGATGTCGGTTTTATTGAGACGAAGCAATACCAGATTGGATACAGTTAATGTATATGTCAGTGACCGATCCCGTTCTAAAAAAAACAGGAATTGGTCGTATTGTCTACAAGTAAGATAAATGTGTTAATGATTAGTTTTGAATGGAACCACTCTATAGCCAATTTGTGGTAGGTGTTTCGTTATCGTTAGTCCACATTATAATAAAAATGTTCAATTCTCAAAAGTTGGGTAGTCAAGTTAAAATGCGACAGAAAGAAGGATAATCTGCCAAATTTTAACTTGATGGATGAAAATATTTATCACACTGGGTGAGAATATATTGCGTCGTCTGTTTATTACTACTTTTTTTCCCCTTTACAGTATTTCGTGCATATTTCAACTATATTTTTAACGGAAACATCTTTTCATACTTTTAGCTCTTGTGAATATACAGAGTAACCGTAAAGAAGTGCTCGAACGCTATGAAGTAAGTTGTTTAATAAAGAAGTGGCCCTATTCATCGTGATGGAATTATAAGGCTGTGAATACCCACAGCACGAAATTTTCTGCATTCATTTTTAACTTTCACCAGGAAAGTTCTGTTCGTTTGTAGGCACATGTCAGCAGTCTTTGAATTTTCTTCTCACAGTCCTGCAACACTCCACTAGAGGATTCAAAACGAAATGATGCATCACTTCTATACGTGGAGGCCGCGCGGGAGTAGCCGAGCGATCTGCAGCGCCACGTTACGGATCGCGCGGCCTCCCGCGTCGGAGGTTCGAATCTTCCCTTGGGCATGGATGTATGTGTTGTCCTTAAGTTAGTTTAAGTAGTTTGTAAGACTAGGGACTGATGACCAACGTAGTTTGCTCCCATAGAATTACAAACATTGGAACATTTTTTTATACGTGGAGTATCACTTCAAATATGCTTGTTGGGTTGGTGGAAGAGCACGCCAACTGCTCCACCACACCACTCGATAGTGAACTGGCGCAGAAGGTTCCATGGTGGCCAAACAAGTCTCAACGGCGACCAACGAACTAGTAGACTTGTATTTTAAGTGAAGACCGTGTTGCTGGTAGACTCGCGCATTGTAATCGACTGTTGTAGCATAAATAAGTTCGCCAAACACGACGTTTCTCGACGGCTAGAATATATCGAACCGGAGCGGCGACGAAAATATTGCAGCTGTGATAGACCTATCCAGATACGTCATTGACCTCCTGTTCGCCATCATCGACGACACTTAAGCTGATTCGGTAATTCTTGATACGTCAGAGTATATCGTCGCGCTTTCAGATTTTCCTCAGTGCCCCCTCTTTTTCAGTCATACCTTCCCCAATAAGGGTCTCGAGTGGTTTTATCACCCTCTTGCCCGCGGTGGAATAGCCGAGCGGTCTAAGGCGCCTCAATGCAGAGCGCGCGATTGCTCGCCGTCGGAGGTTCGAGTCCTCTCTGGTGCATGTGTTGTGTGTGTGTGTGTATGTGTGTGTTGTTCTTAGGTTAGTTTAGTTTATGTAGTTTGTAAGTTACGGACTGATGTTCACGCAGTTTGGTCCGATAGATTTACAAACATTTGAACATCACCTTCTTGAATGAATAAGTCATTGCATGAAAAACATTTCAAAGGTGATAAGTAGCTAATTTTCGAGATGGAAAGTTTCCTAATGAAACAAAATATTAACTACAACCAAAGTGTCAGCCACATCCTCCATCGTTAGGGAAAAGTATCGCAATTAAAAGTTACAAGCTTCGTGGTAGCAATTTGATATTTTTCTAGGTGATATGAAAACTTTATAACTACTCTAGTAGTGTTTGAACCAGACCCTTGCTATATAGAAGATCGCAATAACAGAGGAACTGGCTCTAAGATAGCTAGGAATCGTATTTATAGACAGGAAGAGATGTAAGTTCCTCATGTCCTCTAGATGTGAGATGGTCAGTACAGGCGAATTATAATGCGCTCATAAAACGTCTCGCTCTACAGCACAACCAATGATCAGGTAAATCATTTTGAATGGATCTGATTGAAAACTCTAGTTAAAAATTAGTAAACTGTGAATCATAGTTGTCTGTAACATCAGCTCATCATTTCCTCCGTTAAAATCAGGGATGGAAGTTCAGTTTCCAGCCTGAACGATTTAATGTCATTTTTTCATGCTGGCTATTGGATTCATCACAAATTCTATCTAGTGAATTTGAAAAGAATACTTTACCAGCTTATATTTTTTTCAATTCGTCGTGATTATTTTCGGTCGAAAGACTTGCTCTTTATTTTTTCACAGTTCTCATCGCGTAAGCGATTGTGTGACTGGAGTTAGACACAAGTAGCCGCGCGCGAATGGCCGCGCGGTCTTAGGCACTATGCCATGTTACCCGGCCGCTCCCGTCGGAGTTTCGACTCCTCTATCGGGCATAGCTGTGTGTTTTGTCCTTAGCAGAAATTAAAATGGTAAGTTTAGTGACAGACAACCTCTGCAGTTTGTTCCCTTATGTACACAAACATTTGATTTAGAAAAAAGTATTTATTTTTTGTCGACTTTTTTCATAAAAAAAGTTTTTTAATCAGCAGTAAAACTCCACAGATGCATGTGAAGATTAGCAGTTAGAAGCAAATTGCCCTGAACAGATTATGTGCTTTAGATTATTCCCTTTTCCTCTTTTCCATTTTACTGAATTTATGTGTATTAAGTTAATAATTTCAATTTTTAGTTTCATAACTATATTCTTCCGTTTGTCAATCAGTACGCGTAATTAAGATTTGAGTATGATGAAACGACTACCGCGATGCTTCTCATAGCGAAAGGCTAGTGTGAATTCAACTCACCCTCCCGTGTTGCCATAGGAAGTAAGCGTAGGGCTTACCGCCCCGTCGACAGCGTGGTCATTAGAGACGGAGCTTACGCTCCGATTTTTTGGGAAAGGTTGTGGAAGCAAGTTGGCCGTACCCTTTTGAAAGAAACAATCCCGGCATTTGTCGGGAGTGATTTAGGGAAATGACGGAAAACCTAAATCCGGATGGTCGGAAGTGGATTTGAACCACCGTCCTCCCGAATGCGAGCCCAGTGTCGTGCTGCCATAGACTGGCGCTTGAATTAAATAGAGGTGGGAGAAGCTCAGTAATCTATTGTGGTGTTTCACCATCCGCTCCTCATCTGTAGCAGAAACTAAATGTGCACAGATGCATAGTCATTAAAAAAAAAGTTCAAATGTTTGTATAGCTTCTGGGACTTAACTGCGGCATCATCAGTCAATCTACTTATGAACTAACTTATAGTAAAGACAGCACAAACATCTACGCCCGAGGGGGGGGGGATTCGAACCCCCGACGGTGAATGGCCTCGTGCATTGCAGCATAGCGCCTCAATGCATTCCGCCGCGGCAACAGTCAATCTGACACCTTCTATATACATATAGCACAATAACAACTACTCCGCCGTTATGCACACCATAGATATAGAACGTGATGGTTAAATCTTACGTACGAACCTTGTTTGCTTTTACATGAACATTTTTGTTCCAAAATCCGGATGTTGATCTTTATGAACGATGTAATATTTTTTTCGCGTTATTTCTGTAATGGACATAGTATGAGTGAGACGACTACGAGGTGCATCCAGAATGTAGGTGTCCCTTAAAAGACAACATAGTTACATGAAAAAATAGGCAATACTAAAGGACTCGATATGTCCGTCTGCTTTCATCCAAGACATCATTGGCGGGGACGTACTGGACGGAAAGAAACGCAGAAAACAGCATTTCGAAACACAATACTCATAAAATATACTTTCCGTTACTCGCCAATAAACTTTCCTTTGCAATCATGTGCTGCCAAGCAGTTGTCTTTATGAATTACCAATGTTTGAAGTGGTTAGTGTTTTCTAATTAAAACATTGAGCTCGGTTAGGTGGATGGGTGAATGTAAATTGGTCAGTTTAAGAGGTTGTGGATGAATGTAAATTTATCAGTTTAGTAATAAAAAGTAATGACACGTTGGTAACAAAAGGAAAATGATCAATGTTTCGCGTCATACTACACAATACTCCGATTTCAGGAGTCAAAGCAGACGGGTGGTTTCGCGAACTTTAGTTAAGCCGAAAAAGTTATTGGCAGTTGTAGCAATGTTTGAACTATTTTTCAACATAGTCACCAAAACAAATGATACGATTCTCATATCAACTTTTGTATTTCTGCCTTCTGCGAATGCAGCCAGCGTGTGGGAGTCGTCTTCAGTTCTTCGTCGTCGTCATAACGCTGGCTGGCGGATAGCAATTTCTTGCCCCCCATACGACTCGGCACACAGGAACTGTTTTGCATAAGTTCAGCTGGGAGCTGTTTCATCATCCAGCATACCCAGTCCTCCTCTACTCCCAGCAATTTCCACATTTTCTTGGGTCTAAAAAAATACCTGTTTTCCGGCCTGCGTTTTAATAACGACGAAGAGCTGAAAACGGCTGTCACAAGCTGGTTCCATTCAAAAGCGACAGGTTTTCCTACACGTGAATACAAAAGTTGGTCCCACGATAGGAAAAGTGTCTTAATTCTTTTGGCGAGTAAGCCAAAAAATAGTTCAAAAGTTTCTTTATCTGTTGCCAAAAAAAATTTTTTGTGCAACTAAGTTAGGGAACCTTCTTCCTGAATGCGCCTCGTATCTGACCTCTTACAGTTATGTGATGTTCCCTGCAATCTCATTACCGAATATTTCAAAAGTATTATCCTTATTAATCTTCATCGACAATAAGGTAAAGGTAAAGCAGTCAACAATCCGAAGATTGGTTTGAACACCACAGTGCTTTACTAGGCATGGTCCTGTTTGGAGGTGGTATGCCGTTGCCTTCCTCCGACCTTCGAACTGACTGACCCAGCCAGTTATAGGGGGACCTACAGTTTAACGTGGGTTCCGAACCACGGTGCTACTCGGTATTTTTCACATGAGCAATACTGCCAGAGGTGAAAGAAGTGGAAAGTGACAGATAAAAATCCTAGGACCTGGCGGGGATCGAACCCGCGACCTTCGGATATGTAGTCTGCCACTCTACCACTGTGCTACAGAGCCGCACTCATCGACGATAAAAACAAAAATTCTTAGATGTTACATACTCCATCAAGACGGACACGACCTTTCATATTTTTGACTAGTCCAACATATAGCGTAAAATGAACCGTTGTTGCTTTATCGTACCACATGAAAAAAGCGAAATAATAAGTTAAAAAAGATAGAGTGAAAGGGAGCTATTAAACAAGTGGCGTGATACATTTTTGCGCAGTGTATGTTAGTAAACTCAGCGTCAGATAACAAAGGCTCCCGAAACACTGCACCAGGTTTCAGAGGCAGCTGGAATTCGGCAGACATCAAACGATGTGTGTTACACATACGGAATGCCAGAGAACTGTCAGAAATCCGTTGAATTCGGAGCACGACCTTCTAGGGTGTCACACATGTTTTCTATTGGGCATGGACCATATGAAATTTTTCATTTAAACTTTCGGGCCAAGAGTATCGGTAATGCACCTCATACTGGCCTCTGTGCTTATTGAAACTGTGGCTTTACTGAGAATGAGTCGAAAGGAGTCATATTATTTGAGATAAAAAGTTTATCTCACACGTATCAAATAAAAAAGAAACACCTGTGACGACGTAACGCAGGAGCATTGGTTGTGCATACGTCACTGATGGATGCCAGCAAATTCAGTAATTGAGGGCTTGGTGCTACTAATGGGGCATTAGCTACTACATTAGCCAGCAGATAAATGCGTGTAACTAAATGTGAATCTATAAACAAAATGGTTTTATGCTGCTAATAGCTACTTATTAACCCATATACGCTTCGAAATCAGTTTGAAAACAACTTTGAATGAATGTCCAAGTAACTTTTCTTTGTTCAGTTCTCTTGAATTCACCTCTGGTACCTGGTTGATTACTGCCATGAAAGGGCTCCTGCTTCGATTCCCCACGCTGCCAGAGATTTTACCTTGTGTGAGGAGTGATACGGGGTGCACTCAGCTTCGTGATGCCAGTTCAGAAACTACGTGACGGGGAAGTAGCGGCTCCACAGCCTGGAATGTTTGCAAAACGACCGAGGGAGCATTGTGCTAACCAAATGTCCTTCCATAATGCATTTACATGGCGCCGCAAGGCGGTCGGTTGACAGTTCTAGGGCCTTCACATCCTGGCGACGAGCTCATTACAATATACACTGCTGGCCATCCAAAATGTAACACCAAGAAAGACCGGAGGTATCTTAGCCAAATTTATTTCGAGGATCAGATCCCGCGATTGAAAATACAGCCCCATGTGAAGTGAGGAAGCTGATGAAATCACTATGATGGCTGAATCACTGCTACAAACATCGACACATAATCAAAGTGACTCTGGATTTGTTTTGGGGTATAGTAGGCAATGCTGCTTCCACCAGTTCCCAAAGGGGGTGGCGCATCCAGGGCTAGTCGCTCAGCAACCAACCACCAGACGGTTTCGACAGGCGAGACATCAGAAGAATAGGGAGGTCCAGGCAGCACTGCAGTCCGATGGCCGAAGAACAAGTCTTCAACAATGCATGGTCACGCATCATCCTGTTGCGATGTGGGCGACGGAAAGCTCTGGGATATGGGAGGATGACAGACTCCAACACTTGAAGAGCGCTGCCGCTGGATGGTTAGTGTACTTGCAATGCATGTTACGGATTGCGGTAATGGGACCCAGTACCGTAATAACGGTAGCAGGAGCAGTATGGCGATAAATATGGCAACCGTTCAACAGTTTCTCGCCTCCAGTACCTTGAGACTCTTATCAGACCAGTGTGGTGGTGCAGGCGGAGTCGGAATTCGTCGTTAAAGGCAATGTTGTTCCAGTCAGTTGTCCATGTCCAACGTTAATAGCATCATTGCCGACGCCAATGCCTATGTCCGTGACTGATTGTGAGTGATAAACGCGGCAGGAGACACTTTGCGGACCGTCCACTCTGCTGCAAAAGACGTCGAATAGCAGGCGCGGACACTGCTTTTTGCGTAACAGGTCTAATTTGTCGTCTTATGGTAAGTGAGGTGCCAGAGCGATCCACCACTGAAGGATAATCCTTTCTCTGAAGGATAATCCTAGATCAGTGCGGGAATACAGTCAGCTGCGAGCAAGAGGAGTAATGGTCATTACAGGGCATTACAGTCGTATGTAATAAGTTAATTCAGGCAGGACGGGAAGCTTGTCTGGATATCCTAATCCACAGTGGTACAGGACTATTGGTAGACGAACTCGCACGTAGTTCATGTATTCTACCGATGGCCCTGCTCCGCATAGCAGCTGCGCTGTCTCATATCAGGTTTTTTTTTTTTTTTTTTTTTTTTTTTTTTTTTTTTTTTTTTTTTCTTGAAGATAATCACGTCCATCAAGACTTGCCTCGTGCCAGACCTCTCGCTACGCGGAATATTTATCACCTCTTAATGCGAAAGCACCCTCGGGACGCCATCGAAGGATGTCAACCAGAGGTTATGTGGCCAGCGCGATGGGGAGGTATGAATGGACGTTGGTAGTGCCGTTGGTGGAAAAGACTGAACACTGTGAGGTCTGTGAAGTGTTATGTGGTAAATGTTAATAAGAACATAGCCGTTTGTAATTTAGTTTTAATAAAGACATGGGTAAATCGTTAACAACAATAATTGTGACTTACCCTTGGTGAGTCGACAAATAGCTGGACAAAAAATTACTGAAGACTGAAGTGCAGGTTGCTTTGCCACTCACGAGGGACACCTTTGACTTCGAACGCTCGTAACTGCACCAAACCATGTTTCGAATAAAAATCAGTGATAAACAAAACAGTGGTGTGTGTCATTTCCATGCAAAACGCCACACTTGTCGGCTAGCGCCACTAGATGGTTGCGTAGTGTAGCTGCACTAACCAGTGCTCCAGCTACGTGAATGATACAGCTGCAGTTTGTATTTGTCTCTTGGAGTGTTCGCTGGGAGTTACTGTGTAAACTGTGTACAGTGCAGTAATATCACGAAGAAAACTAATCCTTCGCATGGGGTCCAAATATTAGGGGCCAAGTTGCGAAGTGCTAAATATGGAAATGACATCGGGGCCGAGGATATACAGGGTGTTACAAAAAGGTACGGCCAATGTTCAGGAAACATTCCTCACACACAACGAAAGAAAATATGTTATGTGGACATGTGTCCGGAAACACGAAATGTCTGAGCTCATTTTAGTATTTATCTTGAAATGTAAACTGAAATAATTCGTGCAGACAATTGTCAAAATACCCAATTGTTCCGTTAGTATGTACTGTACTTCCTCGATTCACGACATCAACACAGATTTTCTGTGAACGTTTGGGCAGGAATTGTTGGTCATGGTGCTGGTAGAATATGTGCCTTTACAAGTACGACACAACATGTGGTTCATGCACGATGGAGCTCCTGCACATTTCAGTCGACGTGTTCGTACGCTTCTCAACAACAGATTCGGTGACCGATGGATTGGTAGAGGCGGACCAATTCCATGGCCTCCACGCTCTCCTGACCTCAACCCTCTTGACTTTCATTTATGGGGGCATTTGAAAGCTCTTGTCTACGCAACCCCGGTACCAAATGTAAAGAATCTTCGTGCTCGTATTGCGGACGGCTGTGATACAATACGCCATTCTCCACGGCTGCATCAGCGCATCAGGGATTCCATGCGACGGAGAGTGGATGCATGTATCCTCGTTAACGGAGGACATTTTGAACATTTCCTGTAACAAAGTGTTTGAAGTCACGCTGGTAGGTTCTGTTGCTGTGTGTTTCCATTCCATGATTAATGTGATTTGAAGAGAAGTAATAAAATGAGCTCTAACATGGAAATTAAGCGTTTCCGGACACATGTCCATATAACATATTTTCTTTCTTCGTGTGTGAGGAATGTTTCCTGAAAGTTTGGCCGTACCTTTCTGTATATATTATATAACACAATAATTCAGAAATATACTGGCGACAACACATAAACACACGACGTTACGCTGGCTGTATAGATACGCGAAATTTGAAGGATAGAAGGAACCTGAACGTGAAGGTGGGTGATAAAGCAGTTCACGACATTAATCTCCAGAGCAACATGAACAGTCAAGTCAAAACTCTTAAGCAAGCCGCAGCAGTGATTTTGAATGTGATAACGAAGCTTTAGTGAGGTGTGCACTTCGTTCTCTCTCACTTTGTTTTAACCACTTCAACGAAATCCCGCATCTGCACTTTGAGGACTAATATAAGCACTTTCAGGTGTGTGGTACTGTTGGATATGTGTGTTTTTCGTTATTATAAGTACTTTAAGACGTGCGTTTTTGGCGCTGCTCATTCAATAGGTAATATACACTGACGCCAATGACTTACATATAATTTCCTTCCCATGGTATTAATATCATGTTACTTTGTTTCTCTCTGTTAAAATGTTACTTGATGTACAAGGCAACGATTTGCATGGAAATGACGCTCACCACTACTCTGTATACGACTGCCTGTTATTCCAAGCATGGTGTGGTGCAGTTCGAGGTCAAATGTGCACCTTGTCAGCGCACGGCTGGCACGCCTCCCGAATTCCAAAAACGGCATGGTAAATTGACAAGCTGTACCGACTGGTGAATTAATTTGCAGTTAAATTATATAATTTAATACATTTGGAACAGAAATCACAGTCTGCATGTGTGTGTTTCATTCCATGTTGTTTTTGGTTGTTGGAATCATTCCTACGGGTTTCGCTTTTCCTCCGTACTGATGAAATAGTATCTAAGCTATACCGTAAAGCTCCTTTCATTACAACCAATGGTAAACACAATAGAATATGTAACAGGACAGGGAGAAATTTGGTGCACACACGACGTCCTCAATTACGTCTCGTGCTACGTAGCTGCGTTCACAACACAGTAATGCAGTTCTGTGTGTAGTGTCTGGTCTTTCGTACATGTTCGAGAGAACAGGCACCATTTTGACCTCGCAGCCACTACGAATTAAGACAAAGAGAAATTAAAGACATTGGTTGGTTGTGGGAAATTAATTACATCATTGGGAAAAGGTGAAAGTTTGTGTCAGGCCGGGATTCGATCCCGTGTGTTCTGCTCGCGCGGAAGGTGCGCTGAGCACTATGCCATAGGTCAGTACGGTCACAGTGACCATAACTGCACCAACTAACCTAACACGCCTACCATCAGATCCAATTTATCCATGGGCAAGGGCACTAAGTCTGGAGAGAATGTCTTAATTACCATTCTGCGTAAAAATTGGATTTGCACTTGGGTTTCAACGGCAATGACAAGTAAGGTGTTATAGTTCATTGTTTTAAAGTTGCTTCTGAAACATAATACATCGGTCTCTTGGTTTATTCAACAAACCTGTTAATAAAAATTTAAATATTACGATACTAAGAAACAAATTATTGATGAAGTTTCAACATCGATATTGGAGTAGATTAATTGCTCGAAAGTAATGACTTCGTAATTTTCGTTGTAGCGTTTTAAGTACTACTTGATAATGTTCGTGCCCGCCGCAGTGGCTGAGCCATCTGCGGCGCGCCAGTCACAGTCTGCACGGCTGCTACGGTCGGGGGATCGAATCAACACCACGTAAAGACAAGGCCTCACAACAGGCCGTGCTACGTCACACTGACCAGGCCGCAGCCGCCAGCTTACTGTCTGGCCGCTACGAGGCAGTGGGCGTGCCTCAAAAGACAGCCATTCAGCTGGTGGCCGCGGCCTGGTCAGTGTGACGTAGCACGGCCTGTTGTGAGGCCTTGCCTCTAGGCGGTGTTGGTTGAATCCCTTCTAGGGCATGGGTGTTTGAGTGTTCTTTAGTATAAGGTAGTTCATAAGTAGTTTGTAAGTTTAGGGACTGATGACCCCGCAGTTAAGTCCCTTAAGCTTAAGAAACATTTGAACATTTTTGATAATGTTCGTCTGTTGCATTGAAAAATAATTTACATATTGCGGTCTTACTATGTTGCAGTTTGCCGTGTGATGCCAGGCCTCATCTGAGTGTTATGTGAAAGACTGCTTCAACTCATCGCGGTCCGACGCACCTCATCACTCTCACAGGTAAATAGTTATGTTTTTCCAAGTATCCACATATCAGGTGCCATCTCCACAAGCACAATTCACTGCCCCATTATTTACGTGGACTGAACAACCCGTGCGTAAATATCTGGTGCCTCTATTTCCAAGAACCTACAAAGCAATTGTTAAATCCATACCTAGCAGAATTGCTGCTGAATAAAGTTTCAAAGATGTAGCGACCCTCTTTTACGTATGCAGTCTTAATCCAGCATAAATTCGTCACTCTTCAGAGGAGTGCGCGTCAAAATGAAGCTCCCTAGCAGATTTTGTGTCTCGTTTCCGCCGGTAGTCCTGGGTGTCAGTGGCCGAGTAGAGAGACCGACACAGGGAAGTAGGATGCACGCGTGTGCGGGTACAGTCTCTGAGGTGACCAGCCAGTGGGACAGCAGAAACTAGAAACACTAAGCTAGATTAGTTCAATATATATATTTCGAAGAAAGATTACAATACTTATCTTTGTTACCTGAAGACTAGTGGAATGCAGATACATAGTTGAACTAGATAGAGGCCTGCCTACTGATGAGTCCTAGTGCCTGTCCTAATCCCAAGTGAACGATGTTCAGTGGTGGCCACGGACGGAGTTGCAGCAGAGGGCGCTCGTGGCTGATGTAAGAACGCCGCGCCGTGCGTGCATGGCGGCGCGCGGCGAAAGTACGTGGCGCGCACGTCCGACTTGTGCGACGCCACAGATTACAACTGTGTGCCGAATAGAGGCTGGATCCCGGATTCGAGTCCTGGTTTCGGGTAGTCGTGTTGTACCGGTTCATCGTTGTATTTATTTAGCTAAAGAAATAAACGTACAAGGTTACATATCTGGGTCACTTTTACGAATAGTTCATTAAAAACTTGCTTTTAATTTCTAACTAGCATAAACGAAATGTTTCCGTATGAAGATTATTACGCTTCATTCAACTATCCTAACAAGGAGAGGACGCCTACTCGTCATCGCCGAATTCGTCCAAATTTATGATACATGTAGGGTGTGGTGACACATGAAAGGGCCCCAAGTGGGAACTCCGGATGGCCAAGCGTTTAGGAAATAAAAGGAAGTTTGATACGCATTTATCACCATATGCATCTTATCAACTATTCCTTTGAGGGCTGTCTCAGCAGTAGAAGATCGGATTCGTTTTGAGAAGGGCGCGAGCTCGATTCCGCCTGGCGGTAAATATTTTATTTTGCTCCTTGGCAATGCCTACAATTTGGACGAATTCGGCGATGACGAGCGGGCGTCCTCTCCATGTAAGTTAACATTTACTGAGGGTCCTGTCACAATTTCTTACGCGCTACGTTGAAGAGGTATTGTGCCGCGGTGGGTTAGCCGTGCGCACTGGGGCGCCGAGCTGCGGTGCGCGCGGCCGTTCGCTGTTGGAGTTCGAGTCCCCCCCGGGCATGGGTGTTTGTGTTGTCCTTAGGTTAGTTTACCTTAGTTTAAGTAGTTTGTAAGTTACGGACTAGTAGCCTAGCAGTTGAGTCCGAAAGATTTACAAAACTTTGAATATTTGAAGAGGTATTGTAAAAAGTGGGGTCAACGTCTTCCTATGCGATTTCCTTTGCTGTCGTTGCAACTTATTTTGCGTGTGATTTTCATTTCTTACACCTTCATGGTATTGTTACTAAATATTTAAACTATATGCTTGATGAGTAGGTTCACAAATAAACCTAATACTTCGGTATAGCAATTTGTCGAAATTACAATTAACCGTGCTGTTCACCTTCATACTTACATTGATCCCCTGTACTTGAAAATGTTCATATGTTTGTAAGGCTTATGGAACTTAGCTGCGGGGTCATCAGTCCGTAAATTTACAAACTACTTATGAACTAACTTTTATTAAAGACAGCACAAACATCCATGCCCGATGGGGGATTCGAAACCCCTACGGGGAACGGCATCGCGCATCGGAACATAGCGCATAAATATAAATGCGTTTTTTTTTTTCTCTCGGCCGTTCCACCGCGGCAGCTGTATACGTCCAGAAAAACAGATAAGTACCCGACTCTAGCAAGCGAGGCATACAGTGGAGAGAAAGCAGCATTCATTGGCAGACTACTACGGAAGTCGTGGGATAGCGATATATGTGACGGCAGTATCGCATAAACGTATAAAATGGAGGTTTATTGATAGATCTGTAGTTTACATGCCGGTAATTTATGCGAAATGGTTTCTCACGTGATTATGGCCGCACGACGGGAATTTGCACATTTTGAATGCGGAATGGCAGTTCCAGCTAGACGGGTGGGGCATTCCATTTCAGAAATCTATAGGGAATTCAATATTCCGTGAGTAATAGAATCAATAGTGTACCTAGAATACCAAATGTGAGGCATTACCTCTGACCACGCACAACACAGTAGCTGGCGGCCTGTAGTGAGCGGCGGCGTTTGCGTAGTCAGTGCCAACAGTCAAAAACACTGAGGGGGGTCAGTGTGGGCCGTACAACGAAAGTTTCCGTTAGGACAGTGCAGCGCAGCTTGGCGTTAATGGGCAATGGCAGTAGACGACCTAGTCGTGTGCCGTTGCTAACAGCACTGGGAGGGGTCGAGTGCAGCACAGAATCTACGAAATCATAAACCCAAATTGTTAACAAGGCTTTGCGCAAGCTGGTGCTGGCTCCGTAATAGTGTGGGCTGCAGTTACATGGAATGAACTGGGTTCTCTGGTCAAACTAAGCCAATGACTGAGGGGGAATGGTTAAGAGACGCTTCTCGGAAACCATTTGCAGCCATTCAAGTATGTCATGTTCGGAACCGACGATGTAATTTTTGTGGGTGACAGTTCGTCCTGTCACCGTGACAAAATTTTTCGCGATTGATTTGAAAAGTATTACGTTTCCATTGAATGTTTTGGCTATTCATCTAACATTTGTATAATGTAATAAAGAGGTCAGTTCGTTGACGAAATACAGCACTGGCAGCACTTTCTCAAATGTGAATGGCTATAAAGGCAGCATGGCTCAGTTTTGCCGTATGGGACTTCGACGACTTGTTGAGTTCAAAATGTTTGTTAAGCTTATGGGATTTTACTGGGGGGTCATCAGTCCCTAAACTTACAAAGTATTTATAAACTAATTTATATTAAAGACAACACAAACATTCATGCCCGAGGGAGGATTCGAACCTCCGACGGGGAACGACCTCGCGCATCGGAGCATAGCGCCTCAATGCGCTCGGCCACTCCGCCGCGGCTTGTTGAATTCAAACCACATCAAACTGCTGCACTTTTCCTGGCAAAAGGACGTCCGAGACGCTATTAGGAGGTACCGCATGACCGCTGTCACCTTAGGGTATATTAAAGGTAACTGTGATTAAAGTCAGTAACAGAAAGTACTTCATTGGTGGTCTGACGGCTCGCGCGGTATTTGGAGAAGTTGTAAAATACAAAAGACCTCAATTTGGTTGACTTGCGGAGCCCTATAATAAAAAACCAAAGGAAAAGTTTTTTTGCTTAGGAAGATCTCGCCAGAACGAAATCCACAAAAGCAAGAAGTGAGACACCAGCACAAGACCCTAAATAGTGCGTTTATAAGCCGACGAAGCAATTGGCCACGACTTGGTCTGTAGCGAAAAAGGCGCTGGAGATGATTACGGAAAAAGAGACAACGCTATGTCAAAAATAATCCGCTGGAACTCATCAATCTACCAATGGTAAAGAAATGATGGAAAACGAACAAGCCAAATTGCTGTGGAACTTCAGACACAATGCACTTGACATCCTAATTACGGAGAAAAAACCGAGCGGCGCATTAAAATTTCTGTTTGAGGTAACAGTGAAATTTACGGGAAATAACTAAAAGCACTGAGTAGATACGATAAAAATCTACCTACACTGGTCCTGTAGCAAATCAGTGATGGTAGACTCATTGTTTATTGATACAATGTGGGCTCCTGCAAAACACTGGAATTCATAAAATATGCATCAAATATCTGCAAAACACACTTCATTTGGGTCTAAGCACATTATCTAGCGGCACATCGCCCAGGCCTAGTTGCTGGGCAAGTATTTGAATAGTGATGAAATGCAGTATGATTATGTATTTTCTGTGCCTACTGTTGTTATTTCTGTTGGGTGGTGTTCAAATGTTCAAATGTTTGTAGGGCTTATGGGACTTAACTATGGGGTTATCAGTCCCTAAACTTACAAACTACTTATGAACTACCTTATATTAAAGACGACACAAACATCCATGCCCGAGGGGGGATTCGAATCTCCGACGGGGAACGGCCTCGCCCATCGGAGCATGGCGCCTCAGTGCGCTAGGCCGCTCCGCCGCGGCAGACACACAGCCCTACAAGTTTCCTATTTCCCAATGCCTCTCAGTTCTCCATTTTCAAAACGTGTCGAGAAACCAGCAATCAATGTCTCAGTCAAGCATATAGACATTTCCTGTTTGGTAGTGGTCGAAAAAATCAGACAGTTATCGTTTTATACGATGCTAGTAGCAACCTGTGTTGCAATGATTGTTGTTTGGGTACTGCGACTGTGAATATGCACATTATTTTGTGATATAGAGGGCAGCAAACAAATGTTCTGTGGTAAATCACTAACGTTCGGTATACGGCCGGTATTACGATCCGGGAATTGTTGCTAAAGTAATGTGCAGGTGGAATGGAATGGAAAACTGAGCGTAACTTTTACGGTAATGAAACAGCCAGGATCGCCACCACACGTTGCAAACAAAGCAGATGCGAAGGAAACTGGAATGTTTACGTAGCCTCGCTGATCAACAACACGTAGAGAAAGGCGTTTACAAGCGCGCCGATAGAAAGAGGGGAAAAGCGCAGTACAACAAAAAGCGGCGTGTTTAATTAAATGAGAGGCAAATGAGGCGGCAGCGTGCGTACGGCGAAATCCGGCAGTGTTTGTCGAGAGTCGCGCTCTGACCTTGCGCCGCCACAATCAGATTAACAAGGCACTCCCCACTGCTCACTCCCTGCGCCAAATCCCGTAACGCGTTTACTGTCACGGCTCCAAATGCCGTTACTCTCATTATTTCATCACTTTTGTCCCAGCAGTTCCTTTAATGGCTCAAATACAGCGATGTACTCACATACGGAAGCATTCGGACGTAATTTTATTCGCTAATCTTCGTGTAACGTTGCTAAAATAAATAAAAATGGTCAAATGTTTGTAAATGTATCGGACTTAACTGCGTCGTTATTAGTCCGTAGCTTACAAACTACTTAAACTAAGTTAAACTAACCGAAGGACAACACACAAATCCATGCCCGAGGGAGGATTCGAACCTCCGACGCGGAAGGCCTCGCGACCCGCAACGTGGCGCTCCAGACCGCTCGGCTACCCCCACGCGGCCAACATTGCTGTTAACGTCACTTGAGAATACGCATTATGTCTAACATTTTTAAACAAAAAAGTCAATTCGAGAGACATCATTGTAATAGATATTCAGGTGGTTGACCATTGTTGAGTTTTGTGGTACAGGGGACGGGGACAGTTTCGTGCGTCCATCTTCCCCATATCTATGCAATGTGCTTTTTTTGTTCATAACATACAATAAATGTCGAGGATAATATGTTATTACATAAAAATAAATTTTTGTTCCGTCGTGTTTTGTGGGTTCCTGCACATTTCATACATTATGATGAAACTTTGATGATTAGTGCGGATGCTCACGAACGTTTCTCATGGGTGAAAAGAGAGTTACATAACACAATGATGGAAGAGTGTCTGGACTAAATTAAACGAAATTTTGTCGATATATGACTCATTATTTGTATAGTTACTTTATTTAAAATTACTTGTAATAACTAGCTACCCAAGCATGGAAATCCATGACATGAAAAATATTTGATAACGACTGATATTAACAACGAATCCATAGATTTCACGATCTTTCGCCTCATTGGTGATAGTCCAGAAAATTTTTCAACTCTGCGACTACGGATGTGTGGAGGACTTTGGAGGAGGAAGAGGAGGAGGAAGAGGGGGTCACAAACAAAATAACGTAAGATCATATCTGTGTAACAAGTGAACAAAATACTTTGGCAGACCATAGCATCCGAAAATCCTTATGGACGAGGGCGGGAATGAAAGGGGTAACATAAAACAATAACTCAGTAGCCAATTGGGCTATTTCATCCAATTTGGTATACTCGTGACTCATTACTTGTACACAGAAACTTTGGGAATATGATGCCGTACTACTGCTGGGGATGGAGTAGAGATGAGATGTTAAAATGTCAATAACGGAGGACAGATAACAACTCACCGTGAAGAGGATCGCTGAGCTGCTGACAGGCACGAAAAATAGAGCATCACATTCACACAACTTAAATTTTCGGCCATGGCCTTCTTCAGAAAAAGAAACACATACATTCACACAATCACTCAGACATCTATACACGCACAACCACCATGTCCGGCCACTCCAGCGCCAGAAGCATCTAGACTGTGAGTGAGGTGGGGAGTGGAGGGGGAAGGATGCCGGGTAAGGGTGAGGATGGATGTGATGATTTCGTGTGGCATTGTTGGCCGTTACACTCCTGTTGGAATTGTGTTCGGCCTGTCTGCTGCAAGTCTTTAGGTGACGCCACATGGGAGACTTGCGCGACGGTGATGTCGAAAATGATGATGAGGACGGCACAACGCCCAGTCCCCGAGTGGAGAAAGTCTCCATCCCGACCGGGAATCGAATCCAGGCCCCCTGCGTGGCAGTTCAGCACGTCGTCCATTGGACTGCGCAGGAGGACGTGGGGGATGGAAAGATCCGCGTTGCTTGATGGTTTGTAAAGGCTGTGAAAGGCGTGATTTTGAGTTGCGGCATTGAATACAGTGAAGGAAAGGGGCGATAAATGATAAAAGGGTGGTGTAGAGGAGAGTGGGGAGGCAATGGGGGGATTTGAAACGATATAATAACGATGAAAAACTAAAAATAGGAGAAAATAAAAATGAAAAAGTAATTAATGAAGGGGGTATTGTAAGGAGCGACACACAGTTGCAAGGAAGCCATGAATTGTAGATAAACAGAATAATGAGTGGGGATGGAGGGGAGGGGGTAATGTTAGGTATAGGGTGTACGGATGGGAAGTTATGTTGAGGCCAGGATGGTTGCGGGACTGTAGAATGTGTTGAATGGACAACTCCGACCTGCGCAGTTCAGAAGAACTGGTGGTACAGGAGAGGATCCAGATGGCTCAGATAGTAAAGCTTCCATTGAAATCCAGATGCTGTGTTCAGCCGCATGCTGCGCCACAGAATAGTCCGTCTTGCGTTTCGCCACAGTTTAACGGTGGCCATTCATCCTGATGGACAGCTGGTTCGTCGTTATACCAATATAAAACCCTGTGCGACGATTGCAGCAGAGTTCGTAAATCGAATGCCTGCTTTCACAGGTGGTCTGACCTCAGATGCTGTAGGATAAGCCTGTGATAGGACTGCAGTAGGAAGTGCTGGGTGGGTGGATTGGGTAGGTTTTGCATCAGGGTTTGGGATTGGGAGTGGCATAGGGAGGGACTAGGATTTTGTGGAGGTTGGGTGACAGAACACAACTATTGGAGGGGTCGGAAGGATCTTGGGTAGGATGTGTATCATTTAAGGGCATGATGACAGATAATCGAATTCCTGACGAATTGATTATCTGTGTCTCCGATGCGGATATATAAAAAAAAATGGCTAGAACGTAAAGGATTAGTGCGGCATTTGTAAATTTCCCATATGCTTCCGGGAAATGTAGAAACGTAAACAATGACAACATTATTACCAAATGCTTCAGGACAGGCCCAACATGCTCTTATTCTTATCTTGTCTGCCGGACGACTAACACTGGAAGAAACTAATTGGAAAATGAAGAATGAGTGTGGCACGAAATGTCTGCGTAAAATCACCTGTGTAAAATATTGCATCAATTACGGCGCTGGTCGTGATTCTACTCCCGACGTCCGTCGATCACTCCGCAGAAATTACACCAACTGAAGTGAGAGACACTTGAGCACCCGCACTAAGGTTCTGACATATGCCCATGCTATTGTCCCGCCTTCGGTCTCTTGGGAGGAGTGGGAGGGCGGTGAACGATTCCTGTCAGAAAAAGATGTTTAGCAGGCAGTCAGAACGTCTTAACACAGCAGGACGCGGTGTTATAAGAAAATGGTATTTCAACCTGGTACGCCGCGCCTGAGTGACCGCGTGGTTCTAAGGCGTCGTGTTATGGACAAGGCGGCCGCTCCCGACGGAGGTTCGATTCTTCCCTCTGTTATGGGTATGTGTGTGTTGTTGGGGGGCACCGATGGCCCCTAGCAGTTTGGTCCCTTACAGTCAGAAACATTTGACAACAACCTGGTAGCATGATCATGTCAGCACTCACGGCGATTTTTTCTGCTTGTAATAACGATTCTGGACGTACGGTATACGAAGAGAAACGTTGTTTTATAACTCCTTTATATACACATAAAATCACTGCGTGTATGAGTAATTTTTTCAGAAGCAGAGCAAGCATAGCGACGTGAAGCGGCTGGAGCAGTCAGTGGGAGGAAGTGCCGCCGCATTAGCCTGCTAATAGACCGCTGATTGGCTCATCCTTGACCCGCAGGGGTCGCCGCACTCTATAAACATCGGGACCTGCTTACACGCCTTCTCGATACGTTCCACAATCTGCGTGACATACTTTGCATTACCGTAGAGTCCTTTGAAATTTGGGTCATGATAAATGGCGTAAATCTTTTTTTTTTTTCAACGGTAATATTTTTAAAAATAAAACCGACTTCTGATCGAGGTAAGCACTTGGAATTAGGAATGCTAGCCGGCCACGGTGGCCGAGGGGACTGCGGCGCCCAAGTCACGGTCTGCACGGCCACTACGGTCGGGGGTTCGAGTCCCCCCTCGGGCATGGATATTTGTGCCGTCCTTAGTGTTAGCTAGTTCATAAGTAGTTTGTAAGTTTAGGGACTGATGACCCCGCAGTTAACTCCCATAAGCTATACAAACATTTGAACATTTAGGACTGCTATACTCTTACCAGGTAAATAAATTCGTTATAACTTGTATTCAGGAATATCTGGGAGAAGATGTAGCAGATATAAGAAATGTATAACGGTTGTGTCTCATTAGAATCGTCTGGCGCATTTTCTCAGGTGTTACGCGAGAATTTGAAATTGAATCTTGTGATGGTGCAGCTCTTGCGTCCTCCGTGCTTGCTGTATTAGATTTGTGATTAAATCCGCCTTGTGCAAGACATTTTGTTTTGTTTTAACACCCAAACATGTTTCGGCACTTATTGTGCCATATTCAGTGAGTTTTTGCCTTTTACTTTCTAGTATAAAATGTTACAGATTTTGGTTATACAATCATTTGGACGAGTTGTTTGAATTGGCAGTTTTATTATATATATTAGACCTAATTTGCGTTTCAAATCCTGCGAATGAGACAATGTAAATATACTAAACAATTTAGACCTAATATATCTAATATAATTGTCAATTAAAAAAACTTGTCCATATGACAGTATAACCAAAATCCGTAAGATGTTATTCTAGAAAATAAAAAGCAAAACCCCCGAAAGATGGCACAATAATTGCCGAAATATGTTCGGGTATTAAAACAAAAGGTGTCTTGCAAAAGGCGGATTTAATCACAAATCTATTTGAAATTTCATTTCTGCTGTGTGTAGCTGGAGCAGGCCCAGACACCGTTCATTACGACTTTCGTGCGATGCCTCTTGTAGGTGGAAATATCGGTTGTTTCCCGTTCCAAGCGAAAAAATTTTTAAAATGCTGATTTCAATTCGATAAAGATATTCACGTTCTTCTAATGCGATATTAGTTTTATCAATACGTGCAGGGTGGAACAAATAAAAGTAGTGCGGACGAATGAATGCGACTGCGAATGAATGTATGCATACAGCCAAACCCCTTAACGCAACTGGCCATACAACTGGCTGGACCATGCAGCGCGTTGGCACCATCTCTAATCCTGAGAGATTCGTTAGCGGCCCTAGCTGGCACCCAACTTAACTGATCTGATCTGTCAGTGTGCGATTACTTTTTTGGGGAGCCCCGAAAAATCCAAAAACTTTCATAGTCTTCAAAGACTCCAGGAGAACATTTCGGATGAGATGTCAGCAATTCCAGCTGTCCAGTTTCAACAACTTACTGACCAGGGCTCATAAATACTGTATCGTGTTTCAAATGTTTGTAGAACTTATGGGACTTAACTACGGAGTCATCAGTCCCTAAGCTTACAAACTACTTACCAACTAGCTACGATTAAGGACGGCACAAATATCCATGCCCGAGGGGGGATTCGAACCCCCGACCGTAGTGGCCGTGCAGACCGTGACTTGAGCGCCTCAGTCCCCTCGGCCACCGCGGCCGGCTGTATCGGGTTATCACTGTATTTCGTTATAATGTTTGTAGAGCTTACGGGACTTAACTACGGGGTCATCAGTCCCTAAACTTACAAACTACTTATGAACTACCTTATACTAAAGACGACACAAACATCCATACCCGAGGGGGGATTCGAACCCCCGACGGCGAACTGCCGCGCGCACCGCAACACAGCGCTCCGGCACGCACGGCTAATACGCCGCGGCTACTGTATTTCCTTTCGTCTGCTGTGTTTCTTTGTACGCTGGGACTCGTCCTCCGGGACAGTTTTATTTACCTCACCCTCTATTAACAGGAGCTCTAAAAGAATGACGGAATGCGGTCAACATGAATCACGGCACTGCTACAGTACTGTTTATTCGTCATGTTTTTCTGTTACTGTTAATACATATAGATAAAACAAATGTGGCTTCCATCTAACTTGAGGCCACTCTATCAGGTAAACAAATGAAATACCTTTTTAAAATTACCTTGCTTTGTTATAAGAAAGAAATTGCAAGTACCTTCAAAACACCAGAGAAAATGCTCCTGAAGACTCTGTCTACGTCATCACTTATTGCAAAGTCGGACATTTAATGACTATTGTAGAAAACAAAGAAAAAAAAGAACACACTATACAAAACTTATAAAAAAATACATTACAAAAAAAAAATACAACAAGAAAGAGAAGTCAGTCAGTCACAGCAGAGGAGATACGTACTGCAGATGGTAGTCCAGCTTCCAGCACTGTCTTCTCCGCTTGATTATTCGATCCTTGGATCGTATCCATAGACGTCTTCTTGGGCGTTTTCTAGCATGTTGAGAATGGAAGACTGGGTTAGGAAGGTATCCGTGGGATAACCACTGTAGCCTCTTATGCCCTATTATGTGCCCAGTGATGGGTTCTCCAATGCGCTGGTACAGATTTCTTCCCTACTTCGTTCACTTTACCTCTCACAAAATTGTAGAGCGGTCCAGGGATATTTTGGATGACTATCCTAAAGCCACACACAAGTTCATGGTTCAGACTTCACTGAACTGTTGCGAAAACAGATAAAAATATCTATTTATTCAGGCCGTATGGGTTCTCAATAATAAATTAAAATCAAGAGTGAGCAGAGAAGACAGAAGTATTGGGAGACGATGCTACGGGATTACTTTTAAAAGTAACATTTGGATGACTATAATAAGGTGATCGAAACTGGAAGAAAACCGTTGTGATCCTTGCGAAGAGTATCAACTTCCCAGTTGGAAAGGTTGCCACAAATAACGTATAAATTGATTCATGAGAAAGAAAAGGAACTACTTGGAGGAAGGAAAATGTGAATGGACGGAAATAAATTTATTATGATATGAAGCAGCTTTCCGAACAAATGACAAATTAAGAAGTATCGCCGCTTAGCGTGGGAACAATGGCCTTTTGTCCTTTAAAAAAGTCGTCTTAACGATCGATTAAAAAAAGGAATCTTAAGCTTTAACGTTCCGTTGACGGCGAATTCGTGAGAGACAGAGTTCCAAGCTTGGAAATGACAGTGACTTTGCTATCTATCAGGGAAAAGCTGGGTTAGTTCGTTTCATAAATCGAATTTCTACATTTATGTGATAGTCCACAAGCGACCTTACGGCGTGTGGCGGAGGTTACCTGTGGGATTACTATAGTTGTCCCAATTCTTTGTTCCATTTGTAAAAGGTGCATCAGAAGAATAACTACCTACAAGCTTGTGTTTTCTACTTTGTGGTCGTTTCGCGATGTGCGGGGTGTATCAGAGTCCCAGTGGCAATCCTCCAGGGTTATATGAATGGTGTGTGTTCTTTCCAACAGGGCGTGGTCTCAGATGCAGCGGCGAGGTTGAAAATTTGTGTTGGATCGGGACTCGTGTGCGGACGGTTGCGTAACCGTTTCGGGCACCCACATACGTTTCCCTTTCGATCCAAGTTCTCAACCTATCGCACAGTACTGCTGCAGTGCTTTCCGTCATTTTCCCCACCTGCCCGCAGCTCTGCACAGACTCCGGAAAGGAAACTTGTCTGCAGGTGATTGGGGATAAGCAATTATGTCTGCTCTTTCCAACAACCGAACGAGGTGGCGCAGCCGTTGGCACAATGGACTCGTATTCGGAAGTACGGTGGTTCAAATCCGCCTCCGTTAATCCAGATTTAAGTTTTCCATGATTTTTCCTAAATCGCTCAAAGCAAATGCCGGAATGGTTTCTTTCAAAAGGCAATACCGATTTCCTTCCCTATCCTTATCAAAACATTCCGAGCTAGTGATCCGTCTCTAATGATCACGCTGTGGACGCGACGTTAAACCCTAATCTACCCTCATTTCTGTTTCTAATAGTTTGTTTGGAATAGAAGACATCCACTCTCTCTCTCTCTCCCACTCTCTGCTAGTTGCGTTTTCCCTGTGTGCTCGAAGAGTAATTAGCTCTTGTCATACGTAGCATATTTTATATTCTTGTGTAGGAGACGCTTCCAATGTGGCGGAGAATATACGATGCATTTTGAAATGTGTTCACGAAGAAAATTTACATTTGGAATGAGGGAATATGTGCAGCGTTTTATATGCTGCAATAACAATCGTCGAATTGTTACAATGAAGGAACGAAACTTCGTTCATCAATTTCGATTTAGGTACTAAATAACTTTAATTATACTTACTATGGCGTGATTTCTTCCAGGAAAATGTAGATTAACAACTCGTTCCTAAATGTTAATCACAACAGAGATGAGCTGAGTTGTCTCGTTGTGCCGGCCGCGGTGGCCGAGGGGATTGAGGCGCTCCAGTCACGATCTGCAAGGCCACTACGGTCGGGGGTTCGAATCCCCCCTCGGGCATGGATATTTGTGCCGTCTTTAGTTGTAAGTAGTTCATAAGTAGTTTGTAAGTATAGGGACTGATGACCCCGTAGTTAAGTCCCATAGACTCTACAAACATTTGAACATTTTGTCTCGTTGCGCAGTAAGTTAGAAGGCCAAAACACAGTCTGAAGTGAAGTTACGCAACAGATTTCATTTTAAACTTTTTGCGTAATTAAGTAGATGAAATTTTTCTAAAAGTATATTGATTTATGGTTAGGAAATTTCATCCCGTACAGGACAGTTAATTTTTATTATTATTTTCATACATGTTTCACCACTTTTGTCCAATAATTAGCGGAATAATTTTATTTCATTCTTATGCCGTGTTAAACGGGTGTGTTATAATGTTCAGTTTTTCAAAATTACTGAATCGTTGTTATCCAGGAATTATTTTTACTTATGAACCTTCGGTTACTCGTGATTAATTATCTGTTTTCATACAGTCATAATTTTCACTTCATTCAGCCTTAGATCGTGTGTGTTCACGGTGTGTTACAGTGTTCGTTTCCTTTGTGGCGTGATTATCGCATGTTTCTCGCGTATTTTTTTAGTCTATAGTAAAAGATGAGGCTACTGTTGCCATTCGGCAACTGTTAGTCACTTATGTAATTGTCTGATGGTTAAGCCACTTTGTGTATTACTAATAATCATTCCTTTCATTCATTTTGAGTTACAGTTTATTAGTTCCAGTTTCGAGTATTTGCTATCACACACATTAAATGAAACTTACACAGTTAATGTCCTTTGTCAAAAGTATTGCAGTCATTACAATAACAATATTAATTTCATCAGTTTCAGTGGCTGGATCTTTCAACTTGACGGCACTTCGGCGACTTGGATATCCCTTACGCCCTAACCTACCGTAGTTATCCAATCAGGGAAAGGGAACTACAGTTTAACGTGAAATCCAAACCACGTGCTGTTTCTGGCGTGCCGGCCGCGGTGGCCGAGGAGACTGAGGCGCTCCAGTCACGGTCTGCACGGCCACTACGGTCGGGGGTTCGAATCCCCCCTCGGGCATGGATGTTTGTGCCATCCTAGTTCGTAAGTAGTTTGTAAGTTTAGGGACTGATGACCCCGTAGTTAAGTCCCATAAACTATACAAACATTTGACTTTTTTGTTTTTGTTTTTGGCGTCTCCTAACATAGTTTAGAGGTGAAGACTGGGTTAAAACGCAGTCTGAAAACCCGCGATCCGACCGTGTTTCTAACTCGCGATCCTTCGATTTTCAGTCTAACGGTTTACCCGAGATCTCGAGGCAGTAATTATAATTACCGATCACTAGATACTGATGGCATTGTAAACATAATCCGGCATAGCTGTTACCGCACTGTCGATGAAAGACTGAGTTAATGTTTTGGTGTGGTACAAAAGAGCACAGTTTATTTTATGAAAATACGGTTTAGAGGTGGTGTTGTAAGATCATTTGGAACCGATTATCTTGTATTTTGAAAACGTTACGAAATTGGTAAAAGGCACAGCAACATTTCCGAGAGCCGCGGTGGACTAACCAAGTGGTCTAAAGCTTGTGTGTGTGTTTGTCCTTAGGTTAGTTTACCTACGTTTAAGTAGTTTGTAAGCTACGGACTGATAACCACGCGCCGCCCGCGGTGACCGAGGGGACTGAGGCGCTCCAGTCACGGTCTGCACGGCCACTACGGTCGGGGGTTCGAATCCCCCCTCGGGCATGGATATTTGTGCCGTCCTTAGTATTAGCTAGTTCATAAGTAGTTTGTAAGTTTAGGGACCGATGACCCCGTAGTTAAGTCCCATAACCTATAAAACATTTGAAACATTTTTTTTTTATAACCACGCAGTTTGGTCCGATAGATTTACAAACATTTGAACATTTAACACTTCCGAGATCTACTGAAGTGTACTGTTTTAGTTTACTGACAATATAATAAAAAAAAAGAAAAATTCTGAAGTAAGGCCTTTTTGACACAGGAGAGAAGGAGTGGCCGAGCGCATTGAGGCGCTATGCTCCGATGAGCGAGGCCGTTCCCCGTCGGGGGGTTCGAATTCTCCCCGGGAATGGATGTTTGTGTGTCTTTAGTTCAAAAAATGTTCAAATGTTTGTATAGTCTATGGGACGTAACTACGGGGTCATCAGTCCCTAAACTTACAAACAACTTAAGAACTATTTACGAACTAGGACGGCACAAATATCCATGCCCGAGGGGGGATTCGAACCCCCGACCGTAGTGGCCGTGCAGACCGTGACTGGAGCGCCTCAGTCTCCTCGGCCACCGCGGCCGGCTGTCTTTAGTATAAGTTAGTTTATAAGTAGTTTGTAAGTTGAAAAACTGATGGCCCCGCAGTTACGTCCCATAAGCTTAATAAACGTTTGATCATTTCTACACGCTCAATTTGTATTCAGAATGATTTTCGATAAGAAGTTACACAAAAATATGTTACATTTCATTATAAAGGTAAATAGTTCACCAGTCAGCAGCACGTAAAACGAACCGGTCTCACCACAAAATATATTAGATCCAATTTTTTTTTACAATGTACACGAGTGTTTCACAGCCGATGAAGCAAACTCAACGAGCGTGTATTTATCAGACATTTTTTTGTACGTGTATGGCATACGTACACGACAAACCCGTTTCCGTGGAGTAGTAGTAAAATTGTGTTTTATCGTTGTTCGTAGCTCATTGAAGTTTTGGGCGGTGGACTATGTCACTTCACTGATAACAACGAAAGTCGCCAGACGATAATTAAAGAATTCAGAAGAACTGCAGATACGGCAAAGAGTGACATCACAGATGGATTACTCAGATTGTATAGATAACGCAACCACGCTTACGTGAGAATTCTAGTGGCAGTAAAGTAAGTGCGTTCGTTAAGATCATAAACACCTATCTTGAAAACAGAGCTAACAACTGCTTACTACTGAACTTTCTTGATCTTTCGAGAAACGTCTTCATCTCCGTCTCAAGGGTAACAAACACCTGCCACAGATTACATCTCCTGCGAGAAGCTAGTACGCAGATGTTCTTTCCATCGAGCTCCAGGTCATTTGAGATTATCTTTCTACCATCGCGCAACGAAAACCTGTAAGGAAAATACATGAAACTTTTATAAGTATTAAACACATTTGTTAATAGTAGAAAGGAAAACTAAGATTTCATATCGATGTATGTGTATAATTTTGTATACGTGTTTCTTTTGCAGCCTAGTATAAAGGATACAAGAAGTGCAAAACATTTTGTACATAGAATAAGTAAAATAAACACTTTTCACGGGATTATCGTTTCATGAAAATTATTTTAGAGTTGTTCCTGACCTCCTGCAAATTTATTTTTTGTGGGGGGGAGAAAGGGTTTTGTGTATGGCTCGTTGTTGTTGTTGTTGTGGTCTTCAGTCCGCAGACTGGTTTGACGCAGCTCTCCACGCTACCCTGTCCTGTGCAAGTCTCTTCATCTGAGAGTACGTTCGGCAACCTACATCCTTTTGAATCTGCTTACTGTATTCGCCCCTCGGTCTCCCTCTACGATTTTTACCCCACATACTTCCTTCTAATGCTAAGTTGAAAATTCCTTGATGTCTCAGAATGTGTCCTACCAATCTATCCCTTCTCTTAGTGAGGATATGCCGGAAACTCCTTTTCTCCCCAATTCGGTTAAGCAACCCATCTAATCGTCATCATTCGTCTGTAGCACCAAATTTCTAAAACTTCTACATCTTTTTGTCTGAACTCCTTATCGTCCACGTTTCACTCCCATGTATGACTCACCGATAGTAAAACATAAAAAAGAAATGTTGAAATGTTTGTAAAGATATGGAACCAAACTGCAGTGATCATCAGTCCCAACACTTAAATACTACATAAACTAATTTATGCTATGGACAACCCCCCCCCCCCACACACACACACATATGCTCGAAGGAGGACTCGAAACTCCGACGGGGAGCAGACGCGCACTCGGCAGCAAAGAGCCTTAGAGCGTACGGCCATTCTCGCGCGGCACCTATATTCAGCCGAGAAGGGCTGACTACCCGTAAGGCCTAGACAGTTTTCGTGAAGCGCCTGGTTCTTTTGTGCGTGTTAAATTAACAAATGTGCAAATGTTTGTAATTCTATCGGACCAAACTGCGTGGTCATCAGTCCGTAGCTTACAAACTACTTAAACCTAGGTAAACTAACCTAAGGACAAACACACACACCCATGCCCCAGGGAGGACTCGAACCTCCGCTCGGCTACTCCACTGCGGCTTAAATTAACAGTAGTATGCAAATGCCTCCTGTGCATTAATGGAAACATCTGCACACACATATCAAAAAGAATACTCATCACAGTGCAGTTTCACCAGAGTCTCTGAACATAACTAGCATTAAATCATTGATGATCTCCTAGAGGGGAAACAATGCACATGTAATGATTTTGTCACACAAAAAGCAGCTCCTTTTCATCTCACAGCCCTAAATTTTGTGTACGTTGTTCTTCTGCATCCTGTGTACTTCGCAAGCCGTTGTACAGTGCAAACCGTAGGTTACACCTGTCCAAATAAATTTTCTACACCATTTGACTACTGTATCGAGAGAAAGATGACTGTCTCTTTGTCTCTGTACAATCTCTAATCTCCATCTCTACGCGAGATACTCGATGGACGCAGCATAATGGTTGCATACTCTCCTTCGAATAGAGACTTCTAAATTTACCCATTAGTGCTTTGGACGAATTATGTCGTCTTTCTTCCTAAGGTTCCTACTTAAGTTCCTCAAATTTTTCCAATTCATTTTCGCATAGCGATTTGTTGCAATCCTTCTAGAACGTCTCTCATATCGTTCTATGTTTAATACCATGTCTACTTGATAAGTGCTCCAAATAGTCAAGTAATACTCTGTAATTGGTTGTATTATTATCCGATTTGCTTTAAAGATACTTTACACTTCTCCATGTATAGTGAAGTAATGGATGTTAGAGTACTAGCTTTAATGGAAAAAGGATGGGTGAGAAAGTGGCAGTGTCCTTTAAAAGAAGCCAATTCAAAATTAAAAAAAATCAAGAAGACGTTTAATCTGTATGTTTGGACGTGAAGCTGAGCGTAGCTCCTAAATGACGGAGCGACTAGTGGTCAACACACGGAAGTCGCATACGAAGGACGGGGGTTCGGATCCGCCTCCAGTCATCCAGATTTAGGTTTTCCATGATTTCCCTAAGTCACTCTACGTAACTAACGGCCGATTTCCTTCTCCATCCTCAGCAAAAATCAGTCCGTGCAGGTGTGCTGCATCTGATGACCACGATGTCGATGTGACGTTAAACCCTAATCTTCCTTCCTTCATAAATATAAGATCACTAAAACCAGTTTAGAGAACATGGAGCTCTCTAACATATGGTCACTGACAGTCTTCTGTAATTAAGCAGGATGGATCTCAGTTTACAGATTTCACTTTTCGCATTTCTTAATCAAATTATGTCATGTTCTAATTGCAGCTGATTTAAAATCACCTTCCCTAAAATTTACAACTGACGGGATATTAAATGGCGAAGGCATTCATTGATCCTTTATTCAGGATCTAACTATTACGCGAATCGGGGACATCCCGCTATTCTTAGGTTGAGAATTTGCGTCTGATGGAAGCTGTTCTAAGGTAGTCCGTGTAGTCATGGTGCTCATTGTGTCCTAGTAGTGTAGTGGTCGATGCGACTACCGAATACGCAGGAGACCTTGGTTCGAATCTTGACTGGACATACATTTTTAATTTCCCATTTATTTATTTACAGATGCCGTAAATTCTTATTTGCGATATTCACATTCAAAGAAGTGGTGCCCACGTATATCTACACTTTTACATTACCGGGAATAGCAAATGAATACGCTCATAATTCGGTTATGTCAATAATAATATCGGTATACTTATGCCTCAATTAAAATTTGGGTTACGTCAGATGAATTATGTTTCTATTCTTTTGGAATTACGATGTTTAGAAAATAAATGTTCAAATGTTTGTTAAGCTTATGGGACTTAACTACGGGGTCATCAGTCCCTAAACTTACAAACTACTTATGAACTACTTACGAACTAGGACGGCACAAATATCCATGCCCGAGGGGGGATTCGAACCCCCGACCGTAGTGGTCGTGCTGACCGTGACTGGAGCGCCTCAGTCACCTCGGCCACCGCGGCCGGCTCGATGTTTAGAAGCTAGGACTTTTGTGTCCCAGCCTCGTCGCCGCTTTTGTGTCTCGTTTCCGTCGTAGGTGTCGGTGGCCGAGTAGAAAAGTACCGATACAGGAATAAAGGAAGCACGCTTGTGCAGGTTGTTGTTGTTGTTGTTGTTGTTGTTGTTTATAGGGGACCAAACTACAAGGTCATCAGTCCCCTGTTCCAGGCAGTGATGAAACATGTGATAGAACGAAAACACAGAGAACAAGGATTAGAGAATTCCTGGAATGTAAAAGAAAGACAAACACTACACTTATACACAGAGGAGTGCACAAAAGGGATAAAAATACAATTTCACAGCAGAATGCTATGGCCGGCTGATCACTAAGATAATAACGGATGAGCGAGCCATGCTGTACACACTAAAAAACCAACTCAACCGAAAAGGTAGAGGCTATCAAGCAACTTAAAAAACAGTGTAAAAATGAGGGTCTGTCAATCACTCAGAAGCGCCTTCCATTAAATGGAAGGGTAGAAACCAGATGCGCGAATAAAATATAAAACAGTAGTAGCCAAGGAGACATTGTCACCTAAAACTGATGGCAGCAAATCTGGTAGGCTAAAGGACTGCCGCAAAGCGGCTAAAACCGGACAATGCAACAGTATGTGGACCACAGTCAGCTGGGCGCCACAACGGCAAACTGGTGGGCCCTCTCGACGCAAGAGGTGGCTGTGTGTTAACCACGTAAGGCCAATGCGTAGTCGGCAGAGTACAACGGACTCCCTACGAGAGGCTCGCAGGGAGGACCTCCACATTGCCGTAGTAGGCTTAACAGCACGGAGCTTATATGGTGCGTTCGATTCAGCCCACTCAGTATTCCAAAGACTTAATACCTTCTGATTGAGCACCGCCCGGAGATCCCTCTCCTGGAGACCGATTTCCAGCATAGTTGAGGTAGTAGCCTCCTTCGCCAGTTGGTCAACACGTTCATTTCCTTTTATTCCAATGTGGCCCGGAGTCCAAAGGAAGACCACAGTGCGACCAGATGTACATAGTCTGTATACAGCTTCCTGAATGGACCGTACCAAGGGATGTTTTGGGAAACAATGGTTAAGGGCTTGCAAACCACTCAGGGAGTCAGTACAGATAACCACAGACTCCCCGGGGCAGGCTCTAAGGTGTTCAAGGGCCCGCCAAATGGCGACAAGTTCCGCCGTAAACACACTACTCTCACAGGGCAATGAACGTTGTTCTATATGCCTGCCATGGGTATACGCATACCTAACATGGCCATCGACTAGGGAGCCATCGGTGTATATAAATTCAGCGCCATGGTAGGAATCTAGAATGGCCTGGAACTGTTGTCGCAGAGTCGTCGGTGCAACGGAGGCTTTGGAGTCTCGGGACAAGTCCAACCGAAGCTGAAGGCGAGGAATGACCCAAGGAGGAGTACTAGGACGGTACTGGAAGGTGAGAGGAATAGGAAGGGACTCTAGAGAAGAAAGAAGGGAACGAACACGAACCGCAATCGGGAGACCCGACCGTGGACGTCGTCGTGGGGAAGGGAGGACAGCAGCTGGGAACAGAAGCCTGTGGTTCGGGTGGTCAGGTGAGGCATGAATATGGGCGACATATGAAGCCAGTAGCTGCTGCCGGCGGATTCGGAGGGGGGGAACCCCAGCTTCAGCAAGGAGACTTGTCACGGGACTTGTACGGAAGGCACCCGTCGCTAAACGGACGCCACTGTGGTGTACCGGGCCCAAGGCCTGCAATGCAGATGGGGCTCCCGAACCATACACAAAGCTCCCGTAGTCTAACCGTGATTGGATCAGCGCCCTGTAGAGCTGCATAAGACTCGAACGAGCGGCTCCCCAACTAGTGTGGCTGAGGCAGCGTAAAAGATTGAGGAACCGCACGCACTTCTGCTTGAGCTGGCGAAGATGGGGCACCCAAGTGAGCCGGCTGTCGAAGAGCATGCCAAGAAATCGGTGAGTCTCTTCGACACGAAGAAGTTCATCATATAAATATAGCTCTGGGTCCAAATGGACAGCTCGACGGCGGCAGAAGTGCATAACCCGGGTTTAAGTGGAGAAAACTGGAACCCATGGGTTGATGCCCACGACTGCGCTTTTCGAATGGCTCCCTGTAGACGCCTTTCAGCTACCCCAATGCTAGCTGAGCTGAAGTATAGGCAGAAGTCATCGGCGAACAAGGAGGAAGAAACCGACGACCCCACTGCCTCAGCTAGTCCATTGATGGCAATTAAAAATAGGGGTACACTAAGGACAGAGCCCCGTGGGACACCGTTCTCCTGGACGCGAGAGGAGCTGAGGGAAGTACCAACCCGTACTCGAAAAGATCGGAGGGAAAGAAAGTTCTGAATAAAAACCGGCAGCGGACCTCTCAATCCCCAAGCGTGCAGTGTAGCCAGAATGTGGTGGCGCCAAGTGGTATCGTAGACCTTCCTGAGGTCAAAAAAGACGGCAACAAGGTGCTCACGCCTGCTAAATGCCGTACGAATGGCGGACTCCAGAGCCACTAAGTTGTCAACAGTGGAGCGGCATTGGCGGAAACCCCCTTGGCGTGGGGACAACAGACCCCGATGTTCAAGTACCCACATAAGCCGCCGACTCACCAAACGTTCGAATAGTTTGCACAGAACGTTGGTGAGGCTGATTGGGCGGTAACTATCAGCCACCTGTGGATCAGCACCAGGTTTGATCACAGGAAGAACGATGCTTTCTCGCCATTGTGACGGGAAAGCCCCCTCCACCCATAAACGGTTAAACAGGGCGAGAAGCTGGTGCTGAAACTCCACGGAAAGGTGCCGAATGAACTGGCTGTGGATCCTGTCCGGACCTGGAGAGGTATCGGGGCATGCAGCAAGGGCAGTGTCGAATTCCCATTCACTAAAAGCAGAGTTATACGATTCTGTTCGACGTGTGTGAAATGACAGCCGTCGCTGTTCTACCCGCTCTTTTAGTGCACGGAAGTCTGCACTGTATGCCGCAGTTGCGGAATTGCGAGCATAATGCTCCGCCATATGCTCAGCAATGGCAGTGGCGTCAGTGCATACAGTACCCCTGATCCGTAAGCTGGGTATCGCTCCTGACGTGCGGTACCCAAAGAGGCGTCGAACGTGGGACCACACCTGAGATGGTGAAGCACGAGAGCCGATGCTGGCTACATACCTCTCCCAGCTGTCCTGTTTGCTCTGGCGAATGAGCTGTCGAGCTCGGGCCCGAAGCCGTTTGAAGGCTATCAGGTTGTCCAAGGTGGGGTGGCGTCGATGGCGCTGTAGCGCCCGCCGACGCTCCCGGATGGCTGCAGCAATCTCTGGCGTCCACCAGGGCACAGACCTGCGCTGAGGGGTGCCAGAAGTGGTGGGAACAGTGGCCTCAGCGGCGGAAACGATAGCAGCAGTGACTTGACCAACCGCTATGTCCACATTGGCAGGCAATGGTACAGGAAAAGTAGCAGTGGACGTATAATCCCGCCAATTAGCTCGACAGAGGGACCATCAAGGTGGGCTGCCTGCAGGTTGGAAGTGCAGGTGCGACACAAAGGTCATAATGGGTCCTCCAGCGAAAATGTGGGAGCAAACTCGGACTACATAAAGAGAGGTCGATTGCCGAGTAAGTGCCTCGCGCCACGCAGAAATGCGTGGGGGCCCCAGTGTTTAAAAGACAGATGTCCTGCTGGGACAGAAGTGTCTCGACGTCCCTATCACGAACCGTCGTCTGCGCTCCACCCCATAATGGGTGGTGGGCATTAAAATCCCCCAAGAGGAGAAATGGTGGGGGCAGTTGCGCTACCACTGCAGCAACATCAGTAGTGGAGACGGTTGCATCCGGGGGAAGGTAAATGGAACAGACGGTGAATTCCTGCCCCGCTCGGATGCGAACAGCAACTGCCTCTAGGGTCGTTTGGAGAGGCACAGCAGCGCTAGGGACAGTTGCGAGGACGTAAACAGCGACACCACCCGAAGCCCTATCGCATACATCGCGGTTACGATAAAAGCCCCGATAGCCCCGAAGGGCTGGGGTCCTCTGAACAGGAAACCACGTTTCCCGCAGTGCTATACAAAACACCGGGATGTGGCATAACAACTGCTGCAACTCAGCTAAGCGGTTGAAGAAACCGCCGATATTCCATTGGAGAATAACTTTGTCGTCTAGCTGAGATGCCATAAATAGTAGCTGAGGAGCAGGTTATTCCATTGCATCGCCGTCTGCCTTGTGTTCAGCATCAATAGAGTCATGATCCATACGATCTATTGGATCAGTAAGTGCAAGATCCTCGGGGGAAGCGAGGATCTTGACTTCATCCTCTGAACCGGAGGATGAGGGTATATGTGGCTTTGAAGCCACCAGGGGTTCTTTTTTCCTTGTGGATTTTTTCTTAGCCTCTCGCTGGCCCTTGGGTTTTAAGGGCCGGGAGGGCTTCTCAGGCATGGTCTCGGGGGCTGACGAAAAGCAAGGAGGCCCTTCGGTCAGCAACAAGAGGATCCTGCAGCAATTTGCTGGGATCCTCTTTGCCATGTGGAGAAGCCTCGGAAGGGAGTGTCCCAAGGGACCCCTTCCAAGCGAGAGGGGCCGGAGAAGGCTTCTCCTTCTCCGACTTAGAGGTGGGGACTGGTGTCCCCAATATTTGTGCGGTTGTTGCTCCCACTGTGAAAAGAGTGGGAGCCACCGAAGAGGAAGTGCCCCCAGCTGGTAAGGGGGCAGGGGTAGTTGATTGGGCGTGGGAGCCCACTGGCTGTGGTTCAGTACGCGGTACTCGAGGCACTATGGATGACGATGAGGCTGCTGTGGCATAGGAAGTGGTCAGATGAACGGGATGGAGCTTTTGATATTTCCGTTTTGCTTCTGAGTAGGTCAGTCTGTCCCGGGTCTTGTATTCCATGATCTTCCGCTCTTGCTGCAATACTGAGCACATAGGTGAGCACGGGGAGTGATGCTGGCCGCAGTTTACACATACCGGAGGAGGGGTGCAAGGGACGTTTGGATGGACTGCACGTCCGCACTCCTGACACGTAGGATTGGCATCGCATCGGGAGGACATATGCCCAAACCTCCAGCACTTGAAACAACGCATAGGGGGAGGAACGTAGGGGCTTACGTCACACCGGTAGACCATCACCTTGACCTTCTCGGGTAATGAATCACCTTCGAAAGCCAAGATAAAGGCACCGGTGGCTACCCTATTGTCCTTCGGACCCCTATGGACTCGCCGAATAAAATGTACTCCCCAGCGTTCCAAGTTAGCACGTAGTTCTTCATCAGACTGCAGCAACAAGTCTTTATGGAATATTATCCCCCGGACCATATTCAAGGTCTTGTGTGGCGTTATTGTTACGGAAACATCACCCAGCTTGTAACAGGCAAGCAAGGCCCGTGACTGGGCTGGGGATGACGTCGTTATTAAGAATGACCCAGAGCGCATCTTGGACATTCCTTCAACCTCACCGAACTTGTCTTCCAAGTTCTCAACGAAAAACAAGGGCTTTGTGTTCTTGAACGATTCCCCATCATTACGGGTACATACAAGGTATTTCGGAGCATAAGCCTCACCCTTCTGTTTCGCCCGACGTTCCTCCCATGGTGTAGCCAGGGAAGGGAACGTTTGGGGATCATACTCTACCGCATTAAAGTCATTCTTACCACGCTTTGAGACGCCATGTTTGCGTGTGGCGACGCTATTGAGTGCTCGTTTCATCCTGGTCCCACGAGCAGCTAGGGAACTTAAGGTCCACCCAGGCAGAGCCCCGCTTGCCTGGGTAAGCCTTATACAACTGAGGTGCGGCAGGTTCCTCAGAGGTTGCTCGCTAGCGGCTGTTCAACCTCAACAGCCATGCATCTCCTCGGCACGTAGCACACCTTGAGATTGAGGTTTTTTTTTATAGAGGTTTGTACCGTCCTCGCGACCCGGGCGATTAAGCCAAGATCCCCGGGCTCTGAAACGTACAACGTTCCACCGTCGCGCCGAACGATGGTCGTTGAAGCACGCACAGAGCTTACGGTGTAGCGGACTGTTGGCGCGACACAGCCCACGGCTCAGGACCCCGGGTTCGCCAAGCCCGTACCCAGCAAATTAATGCTGAGCCCCTGAGGGGGCTTGTGCAGGTATGAAGGTGAGCAGCCAGTGGGACAGCAGAAACTAGAAACACTAGAGTAAATTAGAACGAGATATATATTGCACAGAATTTATACAATACTTAACTTTTACATAGATCAGTACTGCAGAATGCTGATACATAGTTGAGTTAGAGGGCTGCCTAGTGCCTGTCCGATAGCCAAGTCTTCGCTGGTGCCTATCTGATTCCGAAGTGTTAACTGGTTCCTATCTCAGTCCCAAGTGAACGATGTCGTTCAGTGGAGGCCACGAGCGGAGTTGCAGCAGAGGGCGCTCGTGGCTGACGTCGTAAGAACGCCGCGCCGTGCGTGCATGGCGGCGCGCGGCGAAAGTAGGTGGCGCGCACTTTGGACTTGTGCGACACCACAAGGACACTATTAGATTACCGTATATTTTGAATGAAAATATCAGTCCATGTCTTGCCCATTTTAATTGTACTATTGTGCACCATATCATTATTGCCGTAATTTCAACTTCACATTAGGAGTTAATGTGTGGAGTAGCTGTATCATTACCACCCAATACTTCACTTGTTCTGATAATTTTTATTCATATTAATTGGAAGCGCTGACGTTAAAATATGAGGTCAAAGATTCAAAATGTACGTTACATGGCATCGCTGTCAAACGTAATGAGCTGCACAGTACCGGAAATCCGGCTGACTTTCTTTACGCCAATCTACACTTCCGTTTCAAATTACTCCACTCAAACAATATGCTTTGTTAAAACTCTTGACATTTTATGTGTTGTCTGCGTCCTTGCATAATCTCGTTCTGTATCGAGGTATTTATTTAATCTGTGAGATAAAACAGTAGGGTCCCCTCCAAGCCATGGTCGCTACACAATAGATAACTTCGTAGAAAATATGATAGTACACGTCTCTGTTAACATCGTACTTCGAAATTTCAGTGACGTTGAATGTTAGATCTGAAGTTTAATCTTAAAATATTATGCCTGATGTTAATGAAATGTCAGGACAGAAGTGTCTATACTTCAGAGCCGGAAAGATAGGAAATAGTTATCTTGAGAAAGATCAACATCCATTCGCAGCGAATAATGGTACTTTCGAAAGTTGTATTAATGTTTGCATCTGTGAGTTAATTGTGGAGTACGCTTGATACCATATACTGTATTAAAGGCGCTTGAAACTACTTACTACGATAGAAACGAGATTTGATGAAACTGATGTTGAGATGTGTAGTAAGGAGGAAGGAAACTGTGACAGTTTCCCACATTTCATTCCCTCGCAGCGCCTGCGATGGACCGGTCTTTCCCTGATACTCCTAAAAGGACACTGGCCTGGCAAAAAAGCCGTCTAAAAGTAGAATGATCTTCCCCAAAAGAGAGAAAGAGGTCACTGAAAAACTACAAATAACGCAGCTAGTTTTGTATTATAACGCAAAGTAAATTTATGGAGCGGCCTGTGACTTGCAAAATTGAGGAGTTAGAAGCAGCCCTGGGACGGAGGTGTGTGTTGCGGAAGTCTGAAGAAGGTGATCCTTCCTGATCGACTAAGTATTTCCTGCGTCACGGAAAGCTGAGAGAATCCGTAAGAGCGTTTCCCGCGCACGGCCGTGGATTTAATGTGAAACTTTCCGTTGTTCTAGCCAAGTGCTGCCTGTGAGGGAGCGTTCACAGCTAGCTGGGCGGCAGTGTTTTAGCGGCAGTGATGTCACGGTGCCTCTCTTCCAATCTGACTTCGAACTGCATTCATGTTCTGATGCTTAGTGGTTTTAGACGGAAGTTTCTAGTAGAAGACAGTGTATTGAACTGTTTGCGAACATACGGCATTCCGATGCTCGGATATCGGAATCTTTTCTGATACTAGTTGGATTGCTAAAGGTCTGTGATTAGTGAATTTTGAATAGTAAGAAGTCTAATTCTGTCCCGTCAAAGCGAAGCTGGTGACGCTTATTTACCTTATTTACACGTATTCTTTCCCCTTTATATCTTTTTATTTTTTTTAATTATTTTACTGATTCTTCTGGCGGTTCTTGGTGTGGAACGTCATTCTCAATTAAAATCACAACTGTGTGTATGCTTTACAAGTTTATTTTTATTCATTCAAGATGACCTTGTAAGTCGGAAACCGGTTAACCAAGTGAAAATATACATGTAGAATGTACACACATTTGTGATTTTAATTCAGCTTAATTGATAGTTTAACAAAGTAGAGAATTGATCCTGGATCGGTACTAACCAATTATAACGGAAGGATATCACGAATTGTATTTTATGTGGCATGGAACACCTCGACAAAAGGACGCGTACTCGAACCAACATATCTGTGTGATGGTTTGGTTACAGGCCGCTTACGTAACTCTCATTATGCTGTTGAATATCTTTTCTACTAACATCCTGTAGATGTCACAGCAAATCTCATGCAGTGTCGCTGTCTTAACTTTGAATACAGTTGAGGATTTCACATAAAATTCTGGGCAAAACGAATAACTACAACATGTTCAAATGTTTGTAGAGCTTATGGGACTTAACTACGGGGCATCAGTCCCTAAATTTACAAACTACTTATGAACTAGCTTATACTAAAGACGGCACCAACATCCATGCCTGAGGGGGATTGGAAGCCCCGACGGGGACGGCCTCTCGCATCGTAACATAGCGCCTCAATGTGCTCGGTCGCTCCGCCGCGGCAACAACAAAATTTACAGTGAAGGAATGCTAATGTGTTAGACGGCACATGCTATATCGTAAGTACTGAATTCCACTTCAGTGACACTTTTCCTGTTGTCCACAGGTTCACCAGTATCGTAGTGTTCTGCCCCGCGTAACGAGGCATTTTTGTTTCAATTTCCGCTGATAACTGATAGAAAAGCACAGAATGCGTTGCTACGTTGAAGATTTAAAAAAAAAAAAAAAAAAAAAAAAAAAAAAAAAAAAAAAAAAAAAAAAATAAGCAACAGTCTAGAGCGCAAACTTGTTCTTATAGTTCATATGTTTGTAAACTTATTGGACCAAAGTGCTATGGTCGTCAGTACTAGACATGCAAAGTATTTAAACTAACTTACACTAAGGACAACACTAATACCCATGCCCGAGGGAGGACTCGAACCTTCGGCGGGAACGGCCGCTCAGTGCGTAGCAAGACGCCTCAGACCAAATGTTCAAATGTTTGTAATTCTTATGGGAACAAACTACTTAAACTAAGTTACACTAATCCAAGGACAACACATCCATGCCCTAGGGTGCATTCGAACCTCGGACGCGGGATGCAAAACGACCAAGAGACGCGTATAGCAAGCAGATTCAAGTGGATGTGGGTTGCCGTTCTTATGAGGAGATGAAAAGGCTTGCTCAGGATAGAGTAGGGTGGAGAGCTGCATCAAACCAGTCTCCGGACTGAAGACCATAACAACAACAGTTTCAACCCATGGGTGGGCCATCTTCGGACATGTTTCTGTGTAATATACAGTTTTTACTTTTAGAGGAGTTCAGGATTTCTAAATAAGCTACATCTGTAATTACATCAAATTAAAGGAATAAAATTACTTCATGCCCAGAGATGGAGCGGAGCAGAAGGTATGGGTTCCTCCAGCGCTGTGACTGCAAGGTCTGCTGCACTTCGACAGCAGAAGCTTTGCCCGTATTCCATCTTCACCCATCGTTAGAAGCCAGTGAAATGACTACTTACTTACAACATGACAAAAATGTTTGGCTTTAAGTTAAAAATACATTGCTCTGTCATTACTTACCGTCAAAGTTACTACTGCCATAATTCTGATACACAGGGCGAGTTACGTAAGACGTGACAACTCTTTTTATTTCGTGAACGGTTACACATACCGAAACGCAGTTTTCGGCACAAGCTGGAGCGTCGATGGGGCACGAATATTTTTGTTTCATGAACGATTTAACATCAGTATCAACTGAGATATTGAAGCAAGTACGTTTCTTAATGGAACCTCTTGCTTTTTATAACTACATTCGATACCTCTTGAGAAGAAAATTTCACTGATATAGCGTTTGTTAACGTTGACGTTGCAATCTGTCGTAAAAAGTTCGAGATGAGTCCTAGAATTTGAGGGTTTGGTGGTCGGCATCGGCGTTAGTAGTGTGAATACTACCAAGGAGGCATCCCGGACCAGGCTGCGTAATTCAAAAAAATGTTCAAATGTTTGTTAAGCTTATGGGACTTAACTACGGGGTCATCAGTCCCTAAACTTACAAACTACTTATCAACTACCTTATTCTAAGGACGGCACAAATATCCATACCCGAGGGGGGATTCGAACCCCCGACCGTAGTGGCCGTGCAGACCGTGACTGGAGCGCCTCAGTCGCCTTTTTTTTTTTTTTTTTTTTTTTTTTTTTTTTTTTTTTCCTGTGTAGTTCTGTTTGTCGCGGACGTTGATCAAGTTTGTTCGTTTTTGTTCGATTTGTTCTTGGCTCAGCTTTTTTATTACAGAGGGCGTTCAGCCCTCTGACCGGGCGCGCTGAGCCACGGCGCCCGGCAGTCCCCTCGGCCACCGCGGCCGGCGCTGCGTAATTGTTTTACAGTAAAGTACTCCTGCGCAACTGTAGTAACGCTTTGTTTCCCCTTGAACCAACTCAGGACCTATAATGGATGCAGGTTCACCTACCAGTGTTGTATACGGACATATGACAGGCTAGTATGTACCGTACCAAAAACGGCTTAGGAAAGCTACTTCGCATTTGTATATCTTTCCGGATGTACGTGAGCTGAAACAGAGAAGTCACTTCTTCATTCTTCGAAAATAAAGATGTCTTAAACGCTGCAAAAAGCAACTACTGTATGAAAAAGCCGCGGCGGATTAGCCCCGCGTACGGGAGCACCATGTTGCAGTGCGCGCGGCCGTCCGCCGTCGGGGGTTCGAATCCCCTCTCGGGCATGGATGTTTGTGTCGTCTTTAGTATAAGTTAGTTCATAAGTAGTTTGTAAGTTTAGGGACTGATGACCCCGCAATTAAGTCCCTTAATCTATACAAACATTTCAATTTTTGTATGACATATCTAAATTATAGAAGGAATAATTGACTATCGTTCCCTGTACGTGGCTGTTTGCTTCTAAGAGGTACAACACATGCTGTCGGACAACTGTACCAACCTACACTGCTGTAAATTATATCATTTACAATATATTCATTGAACCAAACATTTTATCAAAAATAATTTGCTGACCTCCTGTACACTGCAAAATAAATATTCTTCTTAACGAAACGTCGTTTCATGCTGAACGGAAGTCCGTAATGACAGTGTTACCAGCTACGTGCAATACACGCTGACGACTTATTTGACATTGTAGTACAATTTCATACACACGTAACTATAATAAACAATTTACTAATAGTACTTTGATAACCAGACTAAACACACATCATTAGGTTTATCGTACAGAAGCATATCTTTATTCTTTATTTCAACACGTGTTCACGCCGCGGTGGAGTAGCCGAGAGGTCTAAAGCACCTCGCTGCGGAGCGCGCGGTTGCTCGCCGTGGAGGTTCGAGTCCTCCCTGGGGCATGGGTGTGTGTGTTTGTCCGTAGGTTAGTTTACCTAGGTTTAAGTAGTTTGTAAGCTACGGACTGATGACCACGCAGTTTGGTCCGATAGAATTACAAACATTTGAACATTTTGAACACGTGTTCACAATGCTGACCACGAGCTGAAAGGCACATTTGCAATCGTCATTCGAAAGAACGATGAACAGATTTGTTATTAAATGTTTGTTTGTTTCTAAATCTATCGGACTTAACTACGCGGTCATCAGTCCTTAGGTTACAACTAACCTAAGGACAACACAAACACCCATGCCCGAGGGGGGACTCGAACCCCCGAGGGGGACTAGAACCCCCGACGGCGAACAGCTGCACGCACCGCAGCGCGGCGTTCCAGTACGCATGGCTAATCCGCCGCGGCCATTTAATAACAGTGGATGATATGTTAGAGCAGGCACCTGCCATTCGACGACGCATATCGTCTGTCGTAGTTGAGGGTTCGTCATAGACAGCATCGTAGTAGGTAATAGGTCAATTCTCATGGTATATGTGTCATGTCTTGCTAAATTATTTTATTGTGTTTAGGACAAAAACAAGCCGGCCGCGGTGGCCGAGGAGACTGAGGCGCTTCAGTCACGCTCTGCACGGCCACTGCGGTCGGAGGTTCGAATCCCCCCTCGGGCATGGATATTTGTGCCGTCTTTAGGATTAGCTAGTTCATAAGTAGTTTGTAAGCTTAGGGACTGATGACCCCGTAGTTAAGTCCCATAAGTTCTACAAACATTTGAACACACCGACTTTTTTTCTTTGTAATCGGCGATTCAGGGTTTTTGTTGGTTAGACGTAACACGAAAGTTGGCTGTGCACAGGGGAGGGCGACGTTCCTTTTAGTAGAGAGTGCTAGGTCGCGTGGCAGCGGGCAGTGCGTTACCGCTGCTATCAGCCGCGGGCCACGTCTCACAGCTGTGCCTGACACTCAGTGTCCAGCGCCCCCTATGTTTACTAGCCTCACCGAGGCCAAAGCTGACACAAAGGAATTCTACACCTTCACTGCCTGCCGGAAATACATTGCATCAACAGCGAAAGGCCAACATTCCTGCCCGCCGGTATTCAGTAGGCATTTGCACTGATGGCTGCGACATTGAGACACAGTGCGCACCACAACTGCACGGAATACCCTAGCACACCTCCTGTCACATATAAAATTTTCAAATTATCCACGCACTACTGACGTAATGTTCATGCACATCATCCTCGTTGCACGCGGAATTCCTCTTATTACAAGTGCGAGCATGGTGTGTATCTGCTCTGGAGGGATCACCAAACGTCTTTGCGTAATTTTAAAGAAAACACTGCCAACGATCTCTTCTGTGAAGACGAACTAGTCAGATTTGGGGAACACTGATCGTTGTTGTTGTTATGGTCTTCAGTCCGGAGACTGGTTTGATGCAGCTCTCCACCCTATCCTGAGCAAGCCTTTTCATCTCCTCATAAGAACGATAACCCACATCCACTTGAATCTGCATACTATACGCGTCTCTTGGTCCCCCTCTGCGATTTTTACCCCAGACACTTCCCTCCAATGCTAAATTTACGATTCCTCGATGTCTAAGAATGTGTCCTACCAATCGATCCCTTTTTTTAGTCAGGGTATGCCAAAAATTCCTTTTCTCAACAATTCTGTTCAGTACCTCTTCATTAGTTATACGATCTACCCACCTAATCTTCAGCATTCTTCTGTAGCACCACATTTCAAAAGCCTCTATTCTCTTCCTGTCCGCACTGTTTATCGTCCATGTTTCACTCCCGTACAAGGCAACACTCCACACAAATGCCTTCAGAAAAGACTTCCTTACACTTAAATTAATATTCGATGTTTGCAAATTTCTCTTTTTCAAAAATGCTTTTCTTCCCATTGCCATTTTGCATTTTATATCCTCTGTACTGCGACCCAAGTAACAAAACTCATCTACCACGTTCATTGTTTCGTTACCTAATCTAATTCCTTCGGCATCTCCTGATTTTCTAAGACCGCATTCCATTATTTTTGTTTTGTTCTCGTTAATGTTCATTTTATACGCTCTCTTCAACACACTGTCCATTCCATTCAACTGCTCTTCCAGGTCCTTTGCTGTCTTGACAGAATTACAATGTCATCAGCAAAACGCAATGTTTTTATTTCTTACCCCTGAACTTTAATCCCTATTCCAAATTTTTCCTTGCTTTCCTTCACCGCCTGCTCGATGTACAAATTGAATAACATCGGAGAAAGGCTACAACCCTGTCTTACTCCCTTCCCAACTGATGCTTCCCTTTCATGCCCTTCGAGTCTAATAACTGCGGTGTGGCTTTTGTACAAGTTGTAAATAACTCTCCTTTCCCTGCTGACATCAAAATTTGAAAGAGTGTATTCCAGTCAACATTGTCAAAAGCTTTCTCTAAATAATAATAATTGTGCTTATAATAATAACGTTGTAATTTACTAAGACCTGTCTTTTTTGTTTTTATTTTATTTTTATAGCTCAGATAAAATGACGTAAATTCAACTCAAAACTAACTTATAATTAAATTCTTTGTTTTCTTAACAGAATAAGCGCATAAATGAAATTATAATTAAAAAGAAAGCCGCGGCGGAGTGGCCAAGCGCATTGACGATATGCTCCGATGCCCGAGACCATTCCCCGTCGGGGGTTCGAATCCCCCCTCGCGCATGGCTGTTCGTCCTGTCTTTAGTATAAGTTAGTTCATAAGTAGTTTTAAGTTTAGGGACTGATGACCCCATAGTTAAGTTCCATAAGCTTAGCTAACATTTGAACATTTTATAAAAGAAAAATAACTAATAATAAAAATGACAGCAACTTATTTGGAGCTACAATAATACTCGTTCGTTCTCTAGCAACCAATTTGCACATAATTTCCTGTATATATTTGGCTAGATTCGGTATATTCTAATCTACTTCAAACGTATGACTTTACAAGACTCACTGCAATTGTCCTTATGTATTCTCTATGGCTGACTTTCTCCTAACAGTCGTAAAATATCCCCAATACGCAGAAAGTGAGTCATTGTTGTAAATATATTGAAATGAAAGCCAAATACTGTATCAGTAAACTATAAATAAATACTCCTTAAAAACACATGTGGATGTGGGGTCTACGGATACTCCAACAATGTAAAATAGGTAATTACTCCTGGAAGGGGACAACGCCCGTCAATCTATTGCAAGCATTCGCGGCGTACTGGTAATATCCAAAATGACGAGTCAGTAGAGCGTCAACAGCGGATATTATAAACAAAAAACATTTCTTGCGGTTTGCTCAGACCCCAGCCGTGTAGTTAATTAATTATATAAATGATCTGATGGACAGAGTAAGTTGTAATTTGCGGCTGTTTGCTGATGATGCTGGTGGTGGGTGTATGGGAGGCTGTCGTCTGTAACTGACTGTAATAGCATACAGGATGACTTAGACAAAATTTCTAGTTGGTGCGAAGAATGGCAGCTAGCTCTCAATGTAGAATAATGTAAGGTGATGCGCATGAGTAGAAAAAGCAATCCCATAATGTTCGAATACAGCATTATTAGTGAGCTTCTTGATGCTGTCGCGTCGTTCAAATATCTAGGCGTTACTTTGCAGAACGATATGAAATGGAACGAGCACGTAAGGACAGTTGTGAGTAAGGCGGAGAGCCGACTTCGGTTTGTTGGGAGAATTTTGGGAAGATGTGCTTCACCTGTTAAGGAGACCACGTATAAAACGCTCGTACGACCACGTCTTGAGTATTGCTCAAGTGTTTGGTACCCGCAGTAGATCAGTTTAAAGGAAGACATAGAGGCGGTTCAGAGGCGAGCAGCTATATTTGTTACCGGTAGGTTCGACCAATGCGCGAGTGTCACGGAAATGCTCCGGCAACTCAATTGGGGATCGCTGGAAGAAAGACGACGTTCTTTTCGTGAATTTCTGTTAAGTAAATTTAGAGGGCCGGAATTTGAAGATGCGTGTAGTACGATCTTGCTGTCGCCTACTTACATTTCGCGTAAAGATCACAAAGACAAGATAAGAGAAATTAGGGCTCATACGGAGGCATATAGACATTCTTTTTTATCTCGTTCAATTTGGGAGTGGAATAGGAAAGGAAATGCCTAGTAGTGGTACAGTGTATCCTCCGCCACGCACCTTACGGTGAATTGCGGAGGATGTATGTAGAGGTAAGTAGTTTGTAGCTATGGGCTAATAAACCAGCAGTTGAGTTCGATAGATTTACAAACATTACAATATTACTCCACGATATTCTTGTTTCTCTGCGATTGCTGGTTTTACTTATAAGTAAATTTGACTTCTCTTTTTTCTTTACTCTTTTACACACAGATACACGAATAACAAGCGTTCCTCCCAACAGACAACAATCTTCAACTCATTAAAATACGAACGAAATCTGCATAAGCGCACACTACGGAATTCTGTGTGTTTCGTAAATCCATGTCTATATGAGGCGTGCGGACTTGTGGTCACTGACCGATGAATCGTCGTGGTGATTTATCGGTGGGCGCTGCTTATCAGGAAAGATCTGGAAATTTTGTATCGGCCGAAATGCATGTGCAACACGCGCGTCAAACAATTGGCTTTTTGGTAAGGCGGCGCTTGTGGGCGGCGGGCGGTCGTTATCCCCGTGTAACGAGGCGTCCGCGATTGGCCGGCAGGTACACAGCGCGGTTTAATTACGCACCCCTCCAACATGTAAACGGCCCAAATTAGGCTGCCTCCTAATTGTGCCGGAGGAATGCCTGTCCATTTATACAGGAGCACCGCTCTCAATAACAGACGCTTCCTCGGGGAACTCTATGGTGCCGCCCTGCAAACACCTCCACCTGTATTACGAGGCGCGTCCAGAAAGTAACTTCCGTTTGCTAATAAAATGAAATTGTTCACAGATACAGAAGAAATCTTTATTGCACAAAATTCTACAACTCTTAAACTACTTTTCCACATAACTGACGAAATTTTGCAGGCAGCCGGCCGCGGTGGCCGAGGGGACTGAGGCGCTTCAGTCACGGTCTTCACGGCCACTACGGTCGGGGGTTCGAATCCCCCCTCGGGCATGGATATTTGTGCCGTCCTAGTTCGTAAGTAGTTCATAAGTAGTTTGTAAGTTTAGGGACTGATGACCCCGTAGTTAAGTCCCATAAGCTTTACAAACATTTGAACATTTTTTTTTTTTTTTTTTTTTTTTTTTTTTGCAGGCATTTGTCATAGCGTGGCACCAGGTTTTGTATACCTTCTTCATAGAAATCTGCCGCCTGTGTCTTCAAGCAGTTGGAAACAGTGAAATTTGGGGTGAAGTCCATAGCGAGAGCACTAATTGTAAACCTACTGTTTTCCTGGATCTTGTCATCAATCGCGTGAACCAGTTCTTCTGTAACCGAAGGTGGACGCCCACTTCGTTCTTCATCGTGCACATCACTACGCCCGCCATCGAACTGTCGGACCCATCTTCTCACCATCGAATCAAACATCGCAAATTTGCCGATAAATTTAACTTTCCTCGCATTCAGAAACCGAATCACCGACCTGATTCTGCAGGCGGCGGGATTTTCAATCAACGCCGACATTTCAAACAAGCACAACAAAGCGTACGTAACTGCCAGCGATCTCCAAATGGCGCACGTTCTTCTCCTTGATACACGTCGTCTACAGCGCATGTGCGGAACTGCAGTCGCAGCGCCGCAGTGGAGATAAATTGAAACGGAACTTACTTTCTGGACGCGCCTCGTACAACGATACGGTACGTGTCTGCGGCACTCCTTCACGGCCACCCTTGAGGGGCAGTATGATCGGACGCATTGATTCAAATCAATTGTTTGTAAGTCTGTGGGACTTGACAACTCTGGTTATCAGTCACTACTGATTTAAACTAACCTAAGGACAAATACACACACCCATTCCCGAGGGAGGACTCGAACCGCCGACGGCGAGCAACCGCACGCTCCGCAGCAAGGCACCTGAGAACGCTCGGCCACACCACCGCGGCTCCCACTGATTTCGACGAACTTGACCGCACTACACACAGGACCACTGAAATTGTAGAACCTCGAGGAATAGTAAATACGAGAAAGGATTGCAAAAGAGTCGGCCGCGGTGGCCAAGGAGACTGTGGCGCTCCAGTCACGGTCTGCACGGCCACTACGTCCGGGGGTTCGAATCCCCCCTCGGGCATGGATATTTGTGCCGTCCTTAGTATTAGTTAGTTCATAAGTAGTTTGTAAGTTTAGGGACTGATAACCCCGTAGTTAACTCCCATAAACTGTACAAACATTTGAACATTTGATTGGAAAAGAACGCACGATAATTTTTTTCTCCTCACTTACGGCAGCTGGAATGCTGAAAATTCAAGAATATATAGTTTGAATTTTGCACTGCAGAGGGTAATTTATCTGGTGCAATGCTAACGAGGGAAGCCTCAACTAAAAACTAAAACACAAAAAAATAAAATGGCACACATGTTACTGTCATCAACTTGTGAAGAGCTGGGATGTGTGGTTGTTGACGAATGGGCATAAACCTAGTGAAATTTACAGGGACATGAGTGGCGTGTATGGGGACGTAGCAGTGTCTCCAGGTTGTGTGCATTCTTCCCATAGGGCCGTATGAACCTTTAACGTTCAAATTTTTGTAAACCTTTCGGACCAAACTGCTATGGTCATCCGTCCCTACACTTACAAACCACTTAAACTAACTTACATAAGCACAACACACGCACCCATTCCCGAGGGAGGACTCGAACCTCCGGGGGGGGGCGTACAGACCATAGCAAGACGCTTTAGATAACGCGGCCGTGTGAAAGTTACGGTTCGCCACGCTCCATGCGGCTGGTATCAGCCGCAGCCCCGCAGAATGTAGGAGTAACTGAGGCAGCAATTGTGTGTGCAGCTGCCAGCCTTACCACAGCAGGTCAACATTTCCTGTGCTGGCGTGTACGCTATTTTTTATTATTGGCATCTGATGAATCGCTCTGCGAAGCCCGAGTGCTCGTATTTCGCTTCCCACTGTATATGAGCTTAGTGAATCCGAACTTAATGTTAATGTTTGTTAAGCTTATGGGACTTAACTACGGGGTCATCAGTCCCTAAACTTACAAACTACTTATGAACTACTTACGAACTAGGACGGCACAAATATCCATGCCCGAGGGGGGATTCGAACCCCCGACCGCAGTGGCCGTGCTGACCGTGACTGGAGCGCCTCAGTCACCTCGGCCACCGCGGCCGGCAATCCGAACTTACGCAGGCTGTTGGTGCTTGTATTATTGGTACTTTTGTAACCAAAGTAGCCTACGTCTTTGGCACCATATCGAAGAATTGTACCATATACAACAAAGCGGAAACCCATCCGCTATGTTACAGCGCGGTCTAATCTGTGTATCGAGTTATCGTGACAAACAGCTGTTAAAGAGGGTTGTGACGGAGAAGAAGAGGACGAACGTTGCCAATATGACTGCAGTATTTAATCTCGCCCTGCGCACCCACACAGAAAGTATGGAGTGTGATCAGCAGGGACTTGCAGGCGAGCTGACACCGTTTCCGCAACCGGAAAATGGGATGCCGAGGGCTATGCAACAGTGGAAGGAATTCATTTGGTCCGAAGACTCTAGTTTCGCATTTTCTTCAATTTCTGGCCAACTTTACGTCCCAAGAGTGGAAAATGGCGGGAGTTCAGTAATGACGTTGGTCGCCTTAATAACAAGGATTATGTGACCATTTTGGCAGATCTGGTCCATTCCATTGTACAGTGTTTGTTTCCCATTAGTGACGCTGCGTTACAAGTCGACAGGGCTCCTGTTCGCACAGCTCACGTCGCTAGGGATTGGTTTCTTTCCGGCCCCCAGTGGCCGAGCGGTCTGCGGCGCGCCAGTCACAGTCTGCACGGCCGCTACGGTCGGGGGTTCGAATCCCCTCTCGGGCATGGATGTTTGTGTCGTCTTTAGTGTAAGGTAGTTCATAAGTACTTTGTAAGTTTAGGGACTGATGACCCTGCAGTTAAGTCCCTTAAGCTTAACAAACATTTGAACATGAATGGTTTCTTGATCTGGACTTTCAATTGTTCCCTGCTGTCCTGGCCATCACAGTCAGGAGCTACCAACATCATTGATCGTTTATGATCTTGCTGAGTAGGATACCACCGTCATCATCTTTACCGTATCGTACCGATATTTTTTAGGAACAATGGTATAATATTCTGTTGAAACAATAAAAGAGACGTATTTATCTGTTCCGGGAACACTGGAAGCTGTTTGGAGTTCCTGCGGGTATCCTACGCGGTATTAGGAATGGTAGGGTATTGTGTTTTGTCGTGTTTGCAATTTTTTTGTCCATAACTAATACAAAAATCTATTGACTGCAAGCATTAGTAACTCTGATGTTCAACGGTAGACTTTTAGTTAAATGTAAGAATACTGCAAAGTTTTGAGAATTAACAGTAATGTTATTACGAACAACACTTAGAGACTACAATTTTATCCATGAATTTAACACCAAAACCAAGATACTGTGTGTGTCTGTAAAAGCACGAGGTGATCATCTTCGGCCGGCCGCGCTTCAGTCACGGTCTACACGGCCACTACCGTCGGGGGTTCGAATCCCCCTTCGGGCATGGATATTTGTGCCGTCCTTAGTCTTAGCTCGTTCATAAGTAGTTTGTAAGCTTAGGGACTGATGACCCCGTAGTTAAGTCCCATAAGTGCTACAAACATTTGAACTTTTGAATTTGATCATTTTCGTCGGAGTATCAAAATTCCTTGATACTTTAAGAAAAATTAAAATATGTAGATAAGAATAAAGAGTTTTAAATATTGGAAGATATCGCGTGAACCAATTTGTGGTTCAGTAAGCCGACGTGCCGTCATTTTTGTGTGGATCGTAGCTCTCCCAGCGTGTGCATCAAAGGAAGCAACACTGGCCACCGTGTGGGGCGCCAGGGCCCTGGAAACAAGCCCATTTCCGACTGCAGGCGCGTGACGTGGCCAACAATACGCGTGTCATGTCGACCGCTTGTCGCCAGGGTCGTTGCGATCCTGCGTGACGTTGAGTAAGGCCCATCCATTCCATAATGCATGGCAGTCGTGGGATCCCCTCCAACGTGGCCAGCAATCGCATCGCGCAGCCATAAACTTTACTCTCTATACACTACCACCCTACCACTGTCCAATTCTGACGCGCTTTCACTGACTTCTTACTTTCACACGAGTAATTACTCGATCTTCTCTGAAACAATCAGCATTTAAATGCGATTCCTCAATAACAAATCCACTTAACCCTTAACTGCCCTGGCGGGGTCATATTTGACCCCAAGAGTTTTTATTTTAATATTTATTCGCTAGGTGACATGGCGGGGAGCTTTTACGAAAGCTTCCAAGTCTAAAGAAGGTAACCAACATGTTTTTGTACATATTTGAAACATTAGAAAAAATATAAATCAATATTCAGCGTAGGAATTTAAACAAGTATGGTGCGCAAATCATCTTTTGTGTTTTTATATGGCAAGAACCATGCCTTCAGAAGTGCAAAACACGAAAAATAACGTCTTTCTAATGAAAACAAATTTTTATGTGAATTAAAATACGTCGGATAAATTCAAATCTTTTAAAATAATTTATTTGTGGTTACTTCTATGTTTAAGTAAATTTGTTGACCTTGACAATTTGATATTAACTAGAAAATAAATGCTTTCCACTCAAAAAGTTACTTACAATTACATTTACCCCAATAATTTGGGGTCAAAAATACCCCGCCAGGAAAAGAGAGTTATCTACATTCGTCAGGGCAGTTAAGGGTAAAGTTACCTTTCGTTATACACAGAACATAATGGCAGTACTCGTACCTACTTTGTGAGCGGCTATGATTTTTTGCATATCCAAGCAGGTGGTGCACTTCTTGCTCATTTGACGTTGTTTGCTGCACGACGCCCTAGTTGTTGCAAGCAGTGTGTGTCCTAACACCTCAACGCCTGTCGATGCTTTGACTGAACTCTTCTTCGAGGTAAATAAGGAGAAGTTTCGCTTATTTTTGTGGGGTGGCGGGGCGCGGGCTAACTCGAAATTACTTCCTGCGGAAGGGCGTGGGCAACTGCGCTTCCATTGTAGCAAAAACCGAAATGAAAGGAAATGACGCAGGATCCGTATTGGACGAGGTGAAATGATTAGAACAGTCTAAAATAAGGATATTTTATAAAATAAATTGCCTGCTTCAGTCCCTTTTTAGCATCATTTATTAGCTCGACGCGTTTCGCTAGCTTTACATTCGGTGCTTTAGAGTTACATTCACATTAACTTTTAATTATAGACGATTTTGGAGCTTGAAGAGGTATATTAGTTGACTGATGTCTTTGCCTATTTTTTGCCAGACAAATGGATAATCAGGTGTATCAGGTTTTTCTCTACTAACCCAGGAGCCCCAGCTAAATCCACGCGAAATGGAACGATGAGTAATAGAAATAATGGTGCCAACTGGAAATCCATAGAAGTCGTCAAATTTCGATCATTCGATTGAAACCTCATAAGATTATATACAAAACTTGCGGCTGGTTTACTACGCCCTAGTATTGTAAATCACGCGAACAAAAGTCTGTTGTCCGGCCGCGGTGGCTGAGGGCACTGAGGCGCTCCAGTCACGGTCTGCACGGCCACTACGGTCGGGGGTTCGAATCCCCCCTCGGGCATGGATATTTGTGCGGTCCTTAGTATTAGCTAGTTTGTAAGTTTAGGGACTGATGACCCCGTAGTTAAGTCCCATAAGCTATACAAACATTTTTGAAAAGTCTGTGGCCAGAAAGCACAGCCCACACTAGCATGTAGCAAGAGCTACAGGAATGATCCACAAAACTTCGGTCCACTCTCAATGACGTCCGTCTTTTGTAAAATATCAGAACATATTCTCAACTCAAATATAATACAGACTACATCAATATCATCCATCGCTGATTCCGAAAACACTGGTTATGTGGAAGATGATTCGCGCTTTTTTCAAATGATACTTTGAACGTAAGGGGGGCAAGGTAATTAGGTAGAAAGAGTATTTATTGCGTTCTAATAAAGGATTTTACATAGTATCACACTGTGGCGTTTTAATGAAAGTACAATCGTACTAGATATCAAACGAAATTTGTAAACGAACTGAGGTTCTCGAAAAAGAAATGTAGGTAACGATTTAAGAATGTTCATCCACTTCTACACTGCTCAAATCATATTACGGAGCAAGGCGGTTCTTCAGAGTCACTTCCTCCTTTTCGCGTATCGCTCGCATCCATGCGGAATTTAATCCCTCCAATTTTATCCTTGCAGCCTTTTCGCGAGATGTATGTAGGAGGAAGCAATATTATGACATAGGTTCTTGGAACTTTGACAAAAGCCCTTCCCGTGACGCGGAAGGTCTCTCGTGCAGCCTCTTCCATTGAAGTTTACGTGACGCTGTCGCCCTAACTAAATGAACGTGCAGCGAAGCGTGCTGCTCTCCTTGAATCTTCTCTATCGTTTCTGTTGTCCCTCTCTGGTACAGATCCCACACTGATGAGCAATATTCAAATATTTGTCGAAATAGTATATTGTAAGCTACTTCCTTTGTCGATATACCACGTTTCCTGAATATTCTCGTGTAGAATCTCATTCTGACATCTGGTTGATTCACGTTTGTTATATGTGCTCGTTCCACTTGAGACCGCTCCTCATGCATACTCCCAGATATTTTATAGCTGTTCAGCAACCGGTGGGCCGGCCGCGGTGGCTGAGGCACTCCAGTCACGGTCTGCACGGCCACTATTGTCGGGGGTTCGAATCCCCCCTCGGGCATGGATATTTGTGCCGTCCTTAGTCTTAGCTAGTTCATAAGTAGTTTGTAAGCTTAGGGACTGATGACCCCGTAGTTAAGTCCCATACGTTCTACAAACATTTGAACATTTTTAACAAAGTCTCACCGTTACAAGTAATAATAATAATTTCATGTGGCTCATTGGCCTGGTGCAAGTCTTTCAATCGGAGACTTGCGTGTCCCTAGCCTACCCCTAGTTATCCGCTTAACGTGGAATCCGAACCACGTGTCATTTCTGGCGACTCCTCACATCGTGAAGGATGGGTTAAAGTGCAGACTGAAAAACACCGAGGTCCGACCGGGTTTTGAACCCGCGACCCTTCGGTTGCCAGTCGAGCACTTTACTCCAAGACCACCGGGCCCGACGCCGTTACCCGTGGTAGTTGCACTATACAAGAATAGACCACTGCATGTCTCAGTACTACGGGTGCCGTAGTAAAAATACATAGTGAATTTTAGTTCGTGTTCATTCTGAATTGAATAGAATGTAGATTGCTTTATCATAAATGTTGTCGATGAGTAAATGCAAAGCCTGAAAACTGTTTGCAGGAATTCATCGATATCTAAATGAACAAGAGGCAGGAAGTAATTTTGAGAAATTCGAAAACACAGTTTACTTCTTTACAAATTGACTGTAAAGCGGGACTTCGCTTAGCGGGCTTAATTAACTTCTAACACCCGTTAAGCAAAATACATGTTTCTGTCGGAAATCACATAAAATATAATGTATTCCATTTCAAAATATGTGCTAAAATTTAATAAAACGGTAAATCCTTTTTTAAAGGAAGTTATATCAACAAAAGAAACCTAAATTCGTTGCTTTTCAGATGATACAAATAATTATGTTGCGGTTCCAATAATTGTTTTGCCATTGCGTAATAATATAATAAAGGCTCTTTCTTTCCTTATACGTTACATTTGTTTAGACTGAGGGTCAAGTGCCACTCGCTGCGCCAAGCATCGATGCCCTGCAGCTCCTTGTGCCTTTCACTACAATTTGCCAGCGTTATACTACATTATGCTACAGCTTCATCTGCGAAGGAACGTTATCTACTGGCACATTCATGTCTATACCGTCAAGAGTAACACTCCCTTGGGGAACGACAGATATTGCTTTCAGATCAGCAAATTTCTCTCTTGAGAACGATGTGATGTGTTCGCTAAAAGCTCTCCAGTTAATGAGGTAGTCTGCTCGTATCTTTTTCATTAGACGGTAGTACGGAGCCGCGCGGCAGTCCGCGTGGTCTAAAGCCGTCCTCAGACGGGACGTGTTGTCCCAACGTGGTGCAGGTCAGACGTGCTGTCTATCTAGCTACTGCACGCTATGAAACGACCTGCTACAAAATGTTCAAATGTTTGTTAAGCTTATGGGACATAACTGCGGGGTCATCAGTCCCTAAATTTACAAACTAACTTATTCTAAAGACAAACATTCGAACCCCCGACGGGGAACGGCCTCGCCCATCGGAGCATAAAGCCTCAATGCGCAGAGTTGCCGAGTGGACGTCGTCCAGTGCGCACCGCTCCAGAGCCAGCACATTTTCAGTTGTAAGTGAAACCGGCTTCTCTCTAGAAACTACATATTTTGACGTTTCAGTGCACTTTCCCTCCAGTTCATTAAAGTTATTGTGTGCTCGCGTTTTTATTTGATTCATTTTCACGTTGAATATCTGGTTAGTGTATTATTCCGCCATGTGAATCGCGTCGCGACAGTCATCTGTCTTTAAAATTAAAATGTTCAAATGTTTGTAAATCTATCGGACCAAACTTAGTGGTCATCAGTCCGTAGCTTACAAACTACTTAAACCTAGGTAAACTAGCCTAAGGACAACACACACTCCCATACCCCAGGGAGGACTCGAACCTCCACGGCGAGCAACCGCGCGCTTCGCAGCGAGACGCTTTAGACCGCTCGGCTACTCCGCCGCGGCCATCTGTCTTTATTTTCTGATTAGAAGCGACATATAGTATTTTGATTTTCGTCTCCGCGTTCTCGTTTATATTTATAAATTTATACTGTGCTCTCGTGCGTATTAGATTCAGATCCGCGTTTTAACAAACAGTGTAGTCTTCCTTTGGACGCATCACGACTGCAGTTTTTGTTTTTGTCGGCACTGTAATCATGAATAGGGACTGTGACTGCTGTGTGCGGATGCAGTCTGAGCTGGTGATACTTCGCTCCCAGCTTCAAGCTGTGTTAACCTCGGTTGCACAGTTGGAAGCTGCGATCGAGGGGCGTCGTTGTTGTTGGCCGGTAGTGGGGATCGAACGGACTCCCGTCGTCTCCACCGATCGGTCTGCGGCAAGGCAGCTCCACCCGTGGCTGCGTGGGAGGTTGCTCCAGTGCGTGGCAGGAGGCGCAAGACATTCCGGGGGACTGATGACCATAGCAGTTTGGTCCAATAGGTTTACAAACGTTTGAACATTTTTTATAGTGCGGAACCGTATAGAACCCGTTCCGAAACTCATGAAACACGGCATCTACCTAAGAGCCTGTATCTACTGTTTTCGAGTCCCGTGGACGAACAGAGCGAGCTGGGTTTCACACGATAGTTGCTTTAGGGACCAGAAGCGGCATGATAATCGAGGCTAAAACCTGTTCCAAAATTCTACAGCATCGATATAGGCATATAGTTTAGCGCATCTGTTCGACTACCCTTCTGAAATAAAGTATTAGACAAAAGATAGAAGTTAGACGATTGGTTTTATTGACATTGGACAGTACTTCAAAGTACAATAAAGGATTTTGTTTAGTCACGATGGAGTGACCGAGCGCTCTAACGCGCCTTGCTGCGGAGCGCGTGGTTTTTCGCTATCGGTGGTTCGAGTCCTTCCTCGGGCATGGTGATGTGAGTTGTCCTTAGTGTAAGTTAAGTAGTTTGTAAGTCTAGGGACTGATGACCAAAGCAGTTTGGTCCAACAGGTTTACAAACATTGAAACATATGAACATTTTGATTTTGTTTAAAAATTTAATAAATAAGATTAAAGGAGTAAGTTCACTTTCCTTTGGGTACTCATTAGTATATTTTTGGTACAAGCATTTGGCAACGTTGTACCAGTTTTTAACAAGGTTCGACTAAACGATTTCGAGGAACCTTTGTGTCGATGTAACATTGAAACCAAACGGGGAAAATGTTAGTGAGGCAGGGGAAGGATGAAATTGGTTGGCGTATTAATAGGCAGTTAATTGTATATGATATTCCCCTAGCTTTTCAGCAGTCCGCCGAGACTCAGCACAATTTGGAGATGCGGCCCCTCGAGCCCAGCGTTTTTTCGCGGCGAGCTCGCCCTCCTTTTCATACCATCTCTTTCACCCCAGATTTCTTTCAAGCCGCTAATTCACTTACTACTTGTCGCTCTCGGCGTCTATACATTTTCATCCGCCTTTCACGCATTCTAAGACTTTCACCGAAAAAGAACATTCTCGCCGAGTGGTAAAACTACGTATCTCTGCGCTACAGAGAAAGCCGTTTTTCAAAAGAAATCTGTTCTTTTGTGCGGCTGAAACGAGATATTTCCAGCGTTTATGATGCCTGGTTTTATTTACGACTCTTGTTTTCGTAAAACACTGCCTCAGCTTTGCTCGGTGCCAACGGCAGGGACCAGACTCTGAAGTTTGAAGGAACGCGTATCTATGAAAACACACGACTTTATTCTTCGAGTGAATATTATGAGCACTATAAAAAGATCCTAGAAAATATATCTCTAAATTTTCTACAATAAAAATTTTCATTCTACAGGAACGTGAGTCAGAATTGCGGAAGTTAAGGGATAAAAATATTAATTTGAGTCATCTGTACCTGATGGCCTTCTATACTCCCCTTACACGAACGTTGGAAGAGCTAACGAGATGTGTTGGTAAAGTTGAGAGGACTCCTGCATTTTGCATTCAGCTGGAGCCTGAGCGGTCTCGTAATCCTACATCTTTGTAGGTTCGATACTTGGCTGGCTCGTGGTTCATGTCTGAGTAACTGGTACTGTGAAAGAACATAAACCAGAAAACGCGCTGGCATTAACGACTCATAAACTCTGAGATTTCCTGAAATTACACTCCTCTGATATACGGTTATCTGAAGTCTCTCTTCTGTGTGCACTGTAATCTCTTGTTATACGCGATATTATTCTCACGGAGATGTGTCTGGTATTTTCTAACTCCCTTTCATTTTAAGTTTGTTCTTCGTTGAATATTTGTGCATAACGAACAGCATCTATTCTGTTTTAAATACTACACATGAATGCGTTATATTAACGAAATTCCCTATTCACTGCCATTAAGAACGTTACCGTCGCAGTGTGGGATTTTCTCCCGATGAATTGTTTAACACAGGGAAGAGTTAACATCCCTCGTTTTAAAAGAAATGTTAAAATGTTTGTAAACCTGTCGTACCAAACTGCTATAGTCATCAGTCCCTTGACCAACTTAAACTAACCTAAGAACAACCCACACACCCACGCCCCAACGAGGACTCGAACCTCCGACGGCGAGCAACGCGCGCTCAAAAGATTTGCCCCCAAAAATTGAACGCACAAGTGTGGTGTAGGCAGTATATTTAGAAGAACTGTTCCAACTTCTCAGTGTTCTACTAATGTAACGTAGTCTTTGGTTCGCCTTCCCTGCAATATTTTCTGTATGTTCTTTCCAATTTAATTTGTTCGTAATTGTTATTCCTAGGTATTTAGTTGAGTTGACGGCTTGTAAATTTGACTGATTTTTGGTGTAAATGTAGTTTAGAGGACTTCTTTTAGTGGTCATACGGATGAGCGGGTGTAGGTCCAGTATGGCGATGTTAGGAGCATTTCAGCAGTCTCCCACCATGATGTCTAATCAGACTATCGTGGTGGTGCTGATAGAATCGGAATTCGTTGGTAAAAGCAGTGTTTTCTCATTCGGTTGTCCATGTCTGTCGTTTATCGTAGCATAGTCGGCGGAAAAGCGTGTGGTGTTGACTGACAATGAGTGGTAAGCGCATTCCACTCTGCTGCAAAAGACGTCGAATGTTCGCGCGGACTCTTGCTTGTTGGGCAACAGACCGAATGTGTTATGATATGGCTGGTGATGTGGCAGAGCGATCTCACTGCCATCAGCACAATTGCCTGCCATCGCATGTAGTGGTGCAAACGTTCTCGTCGCTCCTTCGTTCCTTCCTGCGTCCAGCGATTAAATATCCGCATCACAGTTGTTTGGATTCGTCCAACACGATCGTTGCTTTCACCGAAGGATAATCGCCATCCCTATAGTATTCTTCCTCGATAAAACACTGAACCGTGCTCAAAAGTAACACACTGCTTTCTACGAGGCATACTGATGAAGATGCTTACTCAAAACAATCGCACGAAGAAAACCTTAAATTAGTCTACACTGCGGCCTGTTCTGCCTTCATACAGCGTTGCACATGGCGATACAGGCACCTGCGCTGAAATGCTAATCATGTAAATCGTCCCCGCGGACGCATGGCCGAGCCAGGAGAATTGAATTCGCCTTCGCGAGGACCGCGATTCAAATCTGCCTCCGGCTATTCTGACTTGGATTTGCCACACCTGATATCCTTCCCCATCATTAACAAAATATTTAGAGCTTGTGCTCCGTCTCTAATGACCATGAAGTCGACGGGATGATAAACCTTTTATTTTCAGAATTTGTATTATGTTTTACTATTCTGAAACGCATTCGGATGCATACTTCAGGATGTTGCATTTTGGGTGGCCAGCATTCAGTCGGTATATTGTTTCCTCTCACGTATATCTGGCGACTGGTCGATGAAGGAACAATTAAACAAATTCCAGACTTACCGGCACTCGTTTATTTCGAAAAACATACACCACTGGGAAAAGGAAAGTGGGGAATTGACAGTGGTACACGAAGTACCCCTCACACCACACAATAAAGGTGAGTTGCCGAATACAGATGTAGATACAAATACAGTGTCCATAGCAACGTCAGTTTCCTGTCCCTGTAAGTAACCCTTGTATAAGTTTCCTCATCACGCGTGTGTTGTCGGAAGAATGAGGCAAGACGTACTCAAGAGCCTCCACTTGGGAGCGAAGTATCCGGAGCGTGGAGTGTGGCCGACCGCCATATGGTGCGTGGCGGCGCAGCTGGCAGAGATGTTATCCCGGGCCTGTCTACACGCTCTGCTGCGCCTGCTCACCACGACCAACACGCCACCGTCGCCGCCCAACAAGACTACTTCATCACGCTCCTTTCCTGTCGACGTGGAACGTTTATCCTATGCTTTCCTTGTTATATTTCCCGCCTAGGAGGTTTGTTATCCATGTTAGACCGATTCTTACTAGGTGTCAACGGAAGGCTACGTCACTAGGCGGACATCACAACGCCGCTTCACATACCACACCAACTAACCAACGAAGTGTGTTTGCCTCTTATAAAATAATAGGTGACGGGAAATTTTAATGCTGTTGGTCAATACAAGAAATGTTACACTTTCTGCGGAACTATGAACATAGTTCATTGTATCATTTTCCAAAGAGTTACAGCACAAAGATATAATTTTTTAAATGGAACAATAGTTTTTCCTATCGTGCATTGGATTCGTTGAAACCAGCAGCGTCCAAATCAATTCAGACTACATTCCTATCACTGTTAGTTTGGGAGCTACAACCCTTCAAAGTTTCAGGGGCAGATACTACAAACGCTGCGCATAATGCAATGCGCCTTCTAAATGTGATGCGGCCGAGTTGTAACGTCGCCGGTGTCACGGAGCGAGAAGCTTCCTCGATGCGCTGTTAAACTTACGACTGTCGCCGCACACGGCCGTATACCCGACAGTTGGAGCCACACAAACAACCGGGGCTCAATATACCACAGTTACTGACATCGGATGACGATGGCATACACGAACGACGAGTACGTTGACATGTTGCTGATACTCGGCGAGTGCCGACACGATGCCACTGAAGCAGCCACGGCGTATGCCGTGAGATATCCTAGGCGAAGAGCCTCTGCAGCCATTACGTTCTTACGTGCCGAACAAAGACTTCGGGAAACAGGCGGCTTGGTAATGCGCCACAGTAACAGATCGAAGACCTGCAAGAAGTGAGAAGGCGGATGTGTTTGTTTTAGCTGCACTACACCACGATCCTCATGTCAGCTTACGAGCCGTTGCTGCAGTCGCTGGTGTCAGTCTCACATCTGTGTGGCGTATATATAGTACACGGCCACAGGTTTCACCCGTACCGCCTGTCACTGACCCAGGAGCTACATGGAAACGATTTCCGTGCAAGAGTGACATTCTTTGAGTGGGCCTTGCATAATTTCAAATGTTCAAATGTTTGTTAAGCTTATGGGACTTAACTACGGGGTCATCAGTCCCTAAACTTACAAACTACTTATGAACCACCTTACACTAAGGACGGCACAAATATCCATGCCCGAGGGGGATTCGAACCCCCGACCGTAGTGGCCGTGCGGACCGTGACTGGAGCGCCTCAGTCCCCGCGGCCACCGCGGCCGGCGCGTAATTTCACGCTGGAGTCTTTACAGAGTGTTATGTTCTCTGATGAGTCCACTTTCACAAATTATGATGCAGACAATCCTCGGTGGGTACGACCTATCGATCGTCAACGTAGGTGGTCTAGAGGAAGCCGCCTGGTAGAATTTTGCACGGAACATAATTTAGTTATAACAAACACCTGGTTTAAGAATCACAAAAGAAGGTTGTATACGTGGAAGAGACCAGGAGACACCGGGAGATACCAGATAGATTTTATAATGGTAAGACATAGATTTCGGAACCAGGTTTTGAAGTGTAGGACATACCCAGGGGCAGACATAGACTCTGACCATAACTTGTTGGTTATGAACTGTAGGCTGAGACTGAAGAAACTACAGAAAGGTAGGAAAATAAGGAGATGGGACCTAGATAAATTGAAGGAACCTGAAGTTCTTAAGAATTTCAGAGGGAGCTTCAGGCAACAATTGACAGAAACAGGGGAAAATAAAACAGTAGAGGAGGAATGGGTAAAATTGAGAGATGAAATAGTGAAGGCAGCAGAGGACAAAATAGGTAGGAAGGCAAGACCTACAAAGAATCCTTGGATATCACAGGAGATACTAAATTTAATCGATGAAAGGAGAAAGTATAAAAATGCAGTAAATGAAACAGGCAAAATGGAGTACAGAAGACTAAGAAATGAGATTGACAGGAAGTGCAAAATGGCTAAGCAGGAATGGCTAGAAGGCAAATGCAAGGATGTAGAAGAATGTATAAATAGGGGAAAAATAGATACAGCCTACAGGAAAATAAAAGAAACATTTGGCGATAAGAAAAACAGCTCTATGAAATTTAAGGACACTGATGGAAAACCAGTTCTCAGCAAAGAAGGGAAAGCTGAAAGGTGGAAAGAGTATATAGAGGGGCTCTACAAAGGAAATGAACTTCGAGACACTATTGTAGGAAGGGAAGAGGATGTAGATGATGATGAAATAGGAGATACTATACTGAGAGATGAATTTGACAGGGCACTGAATGATCTAAGTCGAAACAAGGCCCCTGGAGTAGATGATATCCCGTCAGAGCTACTGAAGTCTCTGGGAGAACCAGCCATGACAAAATTGTTTCACATTGTGTGTAAGATGTATGAGACAGGTGAAGTACCCTCAGACTTTAAGAAAAATGTTATAATCCCCATTCCAAAGAAAGCGGGTGCAGACAGGTGTGAAAACTACAGAACCATCAGTTTAATAAGTCATGGTTGCAAAATATTAACACGAATTATATACAGAAGGATGGAAAAGCTGGTAGAAGCCGACCTCGGGGAAGATCAGTTTGGGTTCAGGAGAAATGTAGGAACACGGGAGGCAATACTCACTTTACGGCTTATCCTAGAAGATAGATTAAGAAAAGGCAAACCAACATTTCTAGCTTTTGTAGATTTGGAGAAGGCTTTTGACAATGTTGATTGGAATAAACTCTTTAAAGTTCTGAAGCAAGCAGGAGTAAAATATAGGGAACGTAAGGTTATTTACAACTTGTACAAAAACCAGACAGCGGTTGTCAGAGTTGAAGGGCATGAAAGGGATGCATTGGTTGGAAAGGGAGTAAGACAGGGTTGTAGCCTTTCCCCAATGTTGTTCAATTTGTACATTGAGCAAGCTATAAAGGAAAGCAAGGAGAAATTTGGAGAAGGAATTAAAGTTCAGGGTGAAGAATTAAAAACATTGCGTTTTGCCGACGACATAGTAATTCTGTCAGATACAGCAAAGGACCTGGAAGAGCAATTGAACGGAATGGACAGTGTGCTGAAAGGTGCATATAAGATGAACATTAACAAGAGTAAAACAAGGGTAATGGAGTGCAGTGTAAGAAAATCAGGTGATGCTGAAGGAATTAGATTAGGTAACGAAACAATAAAGGAGGTAGATGAGTTTTGTTACTTGGGCAGTAAAATAACAAATGATGGTCGCAGTACAGATGATATAAAATGCAGAATGGCAATGGGTAGAAAGGCGTTTTTGAAAAAGAGAAATTTGTTAACATCGAATATTGATTTAAGCCTAAGGAAGTCCTTTCTGAAGGCATTTGTATGGAGTGTTGCCTTGTATGGGAGTGAAACATGGACGATAAGCAGTGTGGACAGAAAGAGGATAGAGGCTTTTGAAATGTGGTGCTACAGAAGAATGCTGAAGATTAGGTGGGTGGATCGCGTAACTAATGAGGAGGTACTGAACCGAATTGGGGAGAAAAGAAATTTCTGGCATACCTTGACTAAAAGAAGGGATAGATTGGTAGGACACATTCTTAGACATCAAGGAATTGTGAATTTAGCGTTGGAGGGAAGTGTGTGGGGTAAAAATCGCAGAGGGAGACCAAGAGACGCGTATAGTAAGCAGATTCAAGTGGATGTGGGTTGTCGTTCTTATGAGGAGATGAAAAGGCTTGCTCAGGATAGAGTAGGGTGGAGAGCTGCATCAAACCAGTCTCTGGACTGAAGACCACAACAACAACAACAAGTTTTTATCTAAGGTTCGTAACCAATAAGTTATGGTCAGAGTCTATATCTCTCCCTGGATATGTCTTACAGTTTAAAACGTGGTTTCTAAACCTTTGCCTTACCATTATCAAGTCAATCTGGTTCTTCGTAGTGTCTCCTGGTCTCTTCCACGTATATAACCGTCTTTCATGGTGATTAAAGCAAGTGTTTGTGATGATTAAATTGTGCTCCGCACAAAATTCTACCAGGCAATCTCCTATTTCATTCCTTTTCCCCCACTCCATATTCATCTACTACATTTCCAGTTCCAGTCCCCCACCACAATCAAGTTTTCCTCTCCCTTAACTGTCCGAATCATTTCATTTACCTCCTCATACATTTATTCGATCTCCTCATCATCGACAGAGCTAGTTGACATATAAACTTGTACTACTGTGCAGTGATGTGTTAGAAAAAAATATAGGGCAGATCCAAAGGAACAACAGAAAAATTGAAAAAATGTAAACGGGTAATTTTGTGTGGCGAGAAGGAAGGGAGTTGGAAGAGGAGGAGCAGGAGAAGGATGAAGAGGGCGAGGAAGAGGCAGGCGGACAGAGACAGAGAACAGCTAGGAACAGTTGTTGTTGGGTGTTTATGGGGGACAAAACTACAATGGTCATCAGTCTTAGGAACAGTGGACAGACAGAGAAGGAAGCAGTACACGGCCGGCCGCGGTGGCCGAGGGGACTGAGGCGCTTCAGTCACGGTCTGCACGGCCACTGCGGTCGGGGGTTCGAATCCCCCCTCGGGTATGGATATTTGTGCCGTCCTAGTTCGTAAGTAGTTCATAAGTAGTTTGTAAGTTTAGGGACTGATGACCCCGTAGTTAAGTCCCATAAGCTTAACAAACATTTGAACATTTTGAGCAGTACATGGACTAACTGAATATTAGAATAAATATGTACCAGAGCAACGCCGAGTTTTCAGGTAGCTCATACAGTGAGAAGTCTAGGGGGACAAAGAGGAAAGAAACAGGCATGAGGGGACGGCTGTGCTGTCTGAGGAGCAATATCATGGATTGCGCGGCCGCTCCCATCCTATCTTCCGAGTCCTCTGTCGGGCACGGTTGTATGTATTGTCCGTAACATTAGTTCAAGTAGTTTGTAAATCTGCGGAGCGAAAAACTCAGAAGTTTGTACATTTTTACAAGGAGGGACTTCAAGGAAAGGACTGTAGAATGTAAATCCAATGCCCGTGTACATTTGTCAATTGCAAAGTACTGTAGGGTTCGCTTAATAGTGATGTAAATATTATATCTAATATTAAATTGAAGATATGGAAAGTAGTGTGGATGCAATTATTTCTTTCAAAACTCTATTTTTAAACACTCGATATCCCCCCCCCCTCACTTGATATGGTACGGTACAGTCTTACTCAACGCGTCTTTATTGAAATTAATAGAAAATAGAACTATATTATCAAATAAAATAAACGTCCACTAGGAACACGGATACATACACAAAACAGCAGGCAAGTAAGGTAGGATCTTGCAGTCGGGAAGGCCACTCATATGACTCAAGTGGAAGCGGATGCAGCGTCGCCATGTCGTATTTACGATCGAATGTACGGCTGCGTTGTTCCCGTTGCCCTTGGTACGTTATTAGCCACCTTGGTTTCCTGTTTAGAATGGGTTTTGTACCTGTCTTGTCAGATTATAAAATTTATGAGCTTACCTCTTCAAATAAACTTCCAATTTTTTTTTTTTTAATTTATTTCTTTATTTCAGTGAATAACATATTTTACAGTCGTCCTGCGACCCACCTGAATAGATCCGACGACCACGACCCACAGTCTGGGTACCACTAATATGGTATATTAATGGCCAAAGCGTACTCCATGGAGGTTATTCTTTATATAGTCTGTACGGTAAACTGCTGAGAAGTGGAAACAATATCGGAAGTGCCGCTAGATCATTTTAAAACATCGAAATTTCTTTGATATCTGGAATATATTGACACACACACTTACAAAGGTGTGTATGAGTCAGTACTTATAGTGCGGTGAAGTAGACGAGCGCTCTAAGGCGCCTTGCTGCGGAGCGCGCTGTTTCTCCCTGTCGGAGGTTCGAGTCCTCCCTCGGGCATGGGGTGTGTGTGTCGTCCTTATGTTTGTTTTAGTTAGTTTAATTAGCTTGTAAGCCTAGGGACTGATAACCATAGAAGTTAAATCTCAGATTTACAAACATTTGAGTACGTACAGCCTCTTAAACTTTCCGCATCTCCCTTGTATTTTTTGAAGCACCAAATTGCGTCTTAAACAGCTGTATATTTATCCTTGAATACAGCTGACAATTTTAATGTAAAAAAGGATTGTTAATGAAAATTGCTTAATAAAATTATGTTCTTATTAGTGTAGGCTTTTCAAAAAGTGATATCCGTTTATTTAAAAAATAAATTATGTTATAGAATTTATTTTACAGTACTATGAATGTATCCACTTTAATTCATTCCTTCGTATTGGTTTCAACCACAATAGGACATTATTTCGTAGCGTTTAACAAATTTTAAAATTCAGTAATCACTGTGCAGCCTTCTGCAAATAAATTTCCAATATCCCAAATCTTCAGTAATCACTATGTACAGAAAAGTACGGCTAATCCACGAAAAATGAACAGAAATCTCCGAGTTGCTGCAATATTTTTATTATCCATTCTTCAACAAAATGAATCAGGTCTGCGTTCTCTTTACTCTTATTATAAACAATGGACCACATATTTGGTATATCGGACTTTAGCATTCACTTTCTACACATTGTTCATATTCTTCTGTACAAAATGAGTACCGAATTTTGGCGGTACCGGAAATTTAATGCCAGATGGGTTCACGTGCCAGGATTCTAACTCTATAGTATTACAAACCTCGTTAAGCGCTACGAAAAATATTTGTGTTGCTATAGTCTATGTATAAAAATTATTTAAACGTCTCTACAATTAACAGTATTGCAAATACTTTTTGTAGCTTCACCTCATGGTTTGTTTAACAAACGCTGGTCACTTTATGTATAGTCCTCATACACATACAGTCCAATTATTGGAATACCTGCATAACTTTTCCGGTTCGAAAGTGTGACCTCTCCTTGAGTAAAACACTGAGTCACGATAAAGAAAACACGAAAACCGCGCGGGAATGGCCGCGTAGTCTGAGGCGCAATGTCACGGATTGCGCGGCCGCCCCCGTCGGAGCTTCGAGTCCTGTCTTGAGCATAGGGGTGTGTGTTGTCCATAGCATAAGTTAAAGTAGTTTGTAAGTCTAGAGACTGATGACCTCTGCAATTTGGTTCCGTAAGTTTACAAAACTTGAACATTGTGTAGACCTGAAGGCACAAAATGCATTCCCATGAGTCGAGTGAGTGCTGCGCAAGTAGGTTAACTCAGATCGTTAAAGATGGCGGGCGCTCCACCTATGTCATTGTCAAAACTTGTTCCCGAAGACTTGCACGGCAGCGTAAATCATGCGTTACCGAACTTTCCACACCACTACCGCTCCTATCGAACAACCTGACAACTAAACAGTTCATATGATTTTGTCAGAGCTGTGATTAACACTTTTGGTTTCAAGGTCATCGGGAAGTTACATCTACATCTAAGTCTTCATACATTGATCAGCCAAAGATTATAGCCACCTACCTAATAGTAGATTGTCCATCTTTCGCGCAGATAACTGCGGACGCGTCTAATACACGTAATTTCTCGGTACCTCTGATGCCACGTTCAAACACATACCAGATGTAAATACAAATATAAAATCCCTGAGACGGATTTTCGTCTCGAATATGTCAAAGACGTTAATGATAAATCTGAAGCATTGAATTAAAATTTGTGATGCTACACATTAAAATTATTAAATTTTAATTTATTAAAATTAATAAATTATTAAAATTAATGATTTATTATGAATGTCTTTGATATATTCGAAACGAAAATCCGTCTTAGGGATTGTATATTTGTATTTACATTGATATTTATATCACCTTAATCAAGAATGTTCCAATATGTCCATTGCCGAGGTGCTATTCCGCTGCATGGAGCGTCTTGGCAGTAGTGGCAATGTTCTGTGGAACACAGAAGCTGAATGAAAGTTTGTGACGTGAAGGAAATCGTGCTTAGAGTATTCAGAGGCGCATTACTCGTTAGTGATGCGGTGATCTCGCCTACTAAGCAGGGAGGTACGGTTTCGACTCCCGATCGCATCACAAATTTTAATTCAATGCTTCAGATTTATCATTAATGTCTTTGACATACCAGATGTGTTCGATTGGGTTCAGATCTGACGAATTGGGGGCCAAGCACATAAATTTTTAGTCGTCTCTGTGTTCTGCGAACCATTCGATCACACTCCTGGCCTTTTGATATAGGCATAATATTTCTGAAAATTGCCACGGCCATTGGGAAACATAATCGGCCTGAAGAGGTGTAGGTGGTATGCAACCAGTGTACAATACTTCTTGCGCCCCACGGTAACTTGCTCGGTCTCCACTGGACTCATGGGAGTCCAAGTGAATGTTCACCAGAGCATAATTGCGCCGTCGTCAGCTTGCCACCGTACAGCAGTACAGGTGTCAAGCAGATGTTCCTCTAGAAGACAACGGATTCACAACCTCCTATAGGCATTAAGAAGAATGTTTCCGGATCCATCAGACGCTCTGCCGCTGCGCCAACGTTTCAGTTGTAGCTACCGATTTAGTGGTGTTAATATTGGTACATGCTTGGGACGTCGTCAGCGGAGGCCTATCGTTACCAGTGTTCGGTGCACTGGGTGTTCATGCACACTTGTACTCTGCTCAGCATTGCAGTCTGATGTTACTTCCATCACAGCTCGCCGCCTGTCCTCAAAAAATGTTCAAATGTTTGTTGAGCTTATGGGACTTAACTACGGGGTCATCAGTCCCTATACTTACAAACTACCTTATACTAAGGACGGCATAAATATCCATGCCCGAGGGGGGATTCGAACCCCCGACCGTAGTGGCCTTGCAGACCGTGACTGGAGCGCCTCAGTCCCCTCGGCCACCGCGGCCGGCCCGCCTGTCCTGCTTTACCAGTCTGCTCAGCCTGTGATTTCCGACATATGTCATGAGGGGTTTCCTCCCTACCCTTCATCGTTTGGATGTGGTCTCACCTTGAATTCGCCACTTGTTCAAAACACTCACCACAGCACTCATCAAATATCCGACAAGTCGATCAGTTTCGGAAATGCTCGTTCCGAGCCTCCGAAACTTAGGTTGATCGCGAGCCTTCCTTATTGTACACACGGACAGCACGCACTGGTGTTATAAGCACCGTGCCTGTGTCTGAATAGCAGTGATTCCTCGTCAAGTGAAGCCATTGTCGCCTGGACTGGCATACATCGATAGGAGGTAGGTGATCATTATGTTCTGGTTGATCAGTGTACATCCGCGGTGGAGGGGCCGAGCGTTCTACGGTGCCTTGCTGCGGAGCGCGCCGTCGGAGGTTCGAAACCTCCCTCAGGAATGGGTCTCTATGTTTGTCCTTAGGATAGTTTAAGTACTTTGTAAGCCTAGGGACCGATAAGCAGAGTAGTTAAGTCCCATATATTTAGAAACATTTGAACTTTTTAAAAAAAATTTTATCGTTTTTATCAGTGTACACGCACTGCGACTACCGAAAGGCGCGTAGTGACTGGTTTCTTGCACCGCTACTATTCATCTGCTTATCTGTTACAATCCCAGTCTGAAGGAAGACCAATGCCGGTCTAAATGTTTTCGTAAGAGTCCTAATTTCTGTTACCTTTGTGATCCTTCCGCGAAATATTCTGTAGTAGTAAAATAGTTAGGCAGTCAGATTCAAATGTTTGTTCTCTAGATTGCCTCAATAATGTTCGTAGAAAAGATAGACGCCTGTCCTTCAGGGTTTCCCATTGGAGTTCCCGAAGTATTGCGGTAATACTCACTCGATGATCGGTAATAAATGTAACAGCTCGTCTCTGACTTGTTTGTATGTCTTTCTCTTTTTAATACGGTCTGATTAGGACGCGAACCTTCGAGCAGTGCTCAAGGATGGGTCACACTACTGATCTACACCTCGTCTGTTTTACGGATGAACCACACTTTCTTAACATTATCTTAATAAACGAAAGTCGACTATTCGCCCTCCCTACAAAAGTCCCTGCACGCTAGTTCCATTTCAAATCAGTTTGCAACATCACGTCTAGATATTTAATCAGTTTGCAACATCACGTCTAGATATTTAATCAGTTTGCAACATCACGTCTAGATATTTAATCAGTTTGCAACATCACGTCTAGATATTTAATCAGTTTGCAACATCACGTCTAGATATTTAATCGAAGCGCCTGTGCCAAGCAGCGCACTAGTGACGCTGTAAGATCACCTCCATTAACTTAACTTTTTTCTACATTCGGAGCTAGCTGTCATTCATCACACCAACTAGCCAACTGTAAAATTTGTATTACACAGTTAGACGTAGAAAAATGCGACCTTATACAAAAGAGTTAAAATGTAATTATAGTACTAAACAAGTGCCATTCACTAGGCACGCTACGGCGGTTTACTGAGTAGAGATGTAAATGCAGGGCAGTGTTTGCTCACTGAAGCCCTATATATCAGAAATACATCAATTAAAACGAAAAGCAACGTATAAGAAACAAGAGACAGATCATGGGAGACGTATGGTCGTGTAAATTTACTAGGAGGAATGGGCCCAGTACCCTCACTGAGTGTAACATTTAGTGATGTCTCTCGTTAGTAACTGGATTGAATTGGAAACCAGACAATGACGGTCAAAATCAACCCCTCAACTTACTCTGAAGAGAATTTCAAACCATAAAATTCTGTCCATTCCTCCTGCCCATGAACGTTATTTGAGACATTTTAATGATTGTTACAGCTGGTGGACGAGGAAAGCATTGCACACTCATTGACGGATTGAAAGATCTGAATACAGCTGCAAACTGTAGATGTAATGCCATTTATAGGTACTACCAACTTAGATGTGATCAAACCGAGTCTATTTGGGGCGCCAATATTCTAAAATTACAAGCTGAGTTTAGGCAACCTGCAAGACGGGGACTACATTAGGTTCTGTCCTCAGCTACTTTATGGATTGCTCCGAAGGTTGTTGTAATACCCTCCTCAGTGGACGAAGGTGGTTACGCAGTGGCGCTCAAAGCATTTGTACTGCTTTCATTATTTGGTGGCTGCACGAAATTTTTATTTGCTAAATGCGACGATGGAGAAAGTGAAGAAACAATGAGCCACACAAAAGAAAATTCAAAATAATAAAATCAAATGTTTGTAAGTATTATGGGACTTAACGTTTTTGGTTATCAGTATCTAAGCTTGCAAACTACTTAAACCTAAAGACAATACAGACGCCCATGCCCGAGGGAGGACTCGAACCTCCAACAGCGAGCAACCGCGCGCTCCGCAGCAAGGCGCTTTAGACCGCTCCGCCACTCCACCACGGCTTCAAAATAACAAATACTATTGTCATCTCCCAAAGAAAAGGTTTCAGTTTACGTTATTGGCAAGAAGAAGAATGGAAGAAATAAATCTCGACAACATCTGTAGTTTCGACTGAATCTTTATCAACGGATGACCTGAGGATGATAAAGAATAGTAATAAATTGTTTATCCCATAACATTATTGTCTATACTGTATTTGTCTGTCTATTGGTTCTAATATTGACGTTAGTTGTATGAACTAGTATTGCCAGTAGTTAACGGATCTACTCGCATTACCTTGTCCTATGCTTTCATTCAGCCGTTTGGTAGTAAAAGTCTAAATAGCAGGAAGCCTAGAAACAAGAGCTCTGAAAGGAGCCGACCAGTTAGATGTTAGGTCTCGTTCACTTTGTCGTTGCCTCTCCGTCGTTAATGGCTGAAGGAACACCGCAGAAGGTGGGCTTGTGTAGGGGTCGGATTTCGGCAAAACTGGTCAAGCCTGTTCATTGGATCCAGGAAGCAGGAAGAGGGCGTGGGGCACGCGAGCCCGCCTTTGTGGCCAGCACGCGAGAACGCGCCAGCTCGTTACTACTGCGCTCACTTTAACACATGTTCAGCCACTAGTACTGCACTTTTTCATGTTTGTTGAGGCTATCAGATTGCACGGCCTACTCTGCAATCAGTTTCAGGAAAGAATTCATGACATCTTTATATTCGATTGAAACGTATTTGTCGTAATCAGGTAAACGTTTCATTCCATTCATCCCCTTTAAACCTGCCGGAGTCAATTGTTTTTGCTACTTCTGGTAGCAGAACCCGTCTACTCCTCCCAGAGCCTTATTTCCTAGTGTAATTCACGAACAATCACTTGCATAATTTGACCAATTTGCACTCCTGTTGTTTTATTTTTTATGTCCATTTTATAACTATTTCCCATGACATTACGCCCTCTTTGTCTCTAAGACGATAAACTTCAATTTTAATTTCTTCTCAATTAATTATAGCCCGCTTTCCAAATTTCTCCATGGTGTCTATCACAGTTCACTCAACGAGCTGAATGGATAACCTACAGGTAGGCTAGGACCCTTTTTTTCCAATTTCACGTGAAGTACTGCCTCACTGCAATGCTCTTAGATTCGTACATCTGCAGTGTGCTTCATGTACAACTAGTAGGTATCCCTTCGCCCACTGTTTTTTATTCTCTCTCCATTTTTATTTATTTATTTTTGCCCGCTACCCTCAGTATTTCAACGAGTTCATTTCAGTGTCATTTTCGAAATCTTCACGAGATAAGCTTCTACTAGTTATTCCATACTTCTGTAACTAATTAATCTCACTGTTTTGCAGCCATGATGCGGAAACATTCCTGCCCGTCAGGAACTGGCTAATTTCAGGGCATTTCAACCATATCATATAAACACACACACACACACACACACACACACACACACACACACACACAAAGTTGCAACTCCACATTTGTAAGGGTTCACGACCTTTTACATAAAAATGGCATAGAGATATACAAAAACAGCATTTCCTTTCTCGGTATTGTTCATGAAAATTGAAACAGACAAGTTGTATGACAATAACCTAAACATTCTGACTTAGTGTCCAGTATTGCAGCACTCACCAGTACCCCTAACGTACGGTAACACGCCCTCGCCGGCCGCGGTGGCCGAGGAGACTGAGGCGCTCCAGTCACGGTCTGCACGGCCACAACGGTCGGGGGTTTGAATCCACCCTCGGGCATGGATATTTGTGCCGTCCTAGTTCGTAAGTAGTTGATAAGTAGTTTGTTAGTTTAGGGACTGATGACCCCGTAATTAAGTCCCATAAACTATACAAACATTTGAACACGCCCTCGTGCACTGATACGCGCTTATATTATTGGTGGTACAGTGTCCATTGTCCCACTCCTGAACGGCGATTTGATGCAGATGTCTCAGACTGTTTGGTGGGCCATCCCGTCCGAATAAAGCGCTTTAAAAGTATCCAAGACATGTTCGATAGGGTCACGTCTGGAGAACATGGTGGCCTTTCTAATTTTGCGACGTCATTATCATGAAGGAGCGCATTTGCAAGATGAGCACGATGAGCGTGGAAATTGTCAGCAATTAAGACGAATCCCTTATCGAAATACTACAGATTTGTTCCACTATACGCCGGAGGATTATCCCTGTACCGTATAGCCTTCTGTGACCATGTTGTATTTAATGACACGGAAAGGCCTTTAAGTACTACACATTCTAACAAAACTGAAGTTTCCGAGCAAATAAATTAAGAAACAAAGAACAACACAAGAAAGTTGAGGAAATTTACATGATGACTCACCTGTCATACATGAATATAATATTAAATTTACAGCTTTAATTTTTTTCTGGAAGGCGTAAAAATGTAAATATGACCCTCAACCACGCGAGAGCTTAAACAGCCGGGCAGTAGGATAGTGCATGACTAGCAGCATGGGTCGGCTGCCGGTGATGAAGCACAATAAAGACGTACGGGTGACACGCTGGTCGCGTCCCATTGAAATGGAAATGTGTGTTTGCGTATTCCACATCTCCCCCTAAGCTACTGGGAACGATTTCAACCAATTCGGTTCGCACATCCTTACTGTCAGGCAACAATCGCTGTGCTACGACACGTACTTCAGGAGATAATTTACTGATCTAGTATATGATAAAGAGACCACTTCGCAACTTGAAACAAACTTCACAAGTAACATCAAACCTTCACGAAACTCTTTCTCGCTGGCAACATAACAAAATAGTGAAAGACGTTTATCGCTTATTACTTTTCCACTGTCTATGCAGTAAAACTACAACACTAGGCATGATATTAAGATCTATTACTACTACACTGCTAAACGTATTCGGGAGATGTTTTATAGACAGTATTCATATATGCCCTTAAATATGCCTTGGATCATAGTACAACACATAGCTCATGAGATATGAGGTCGCAAGGCTCATGAAAAGCAGGCCATCACTATGAGATTTCAATTCATTATGTCATAACTACTAACCCTAATCGCAACATAGTCGTATTTTGCAGGTAGTGTGTACACATTCGAAATTAAATCATAGGATGGCACAACGATCAGGAGATATAACGACATAAACAGTGAGATGCTTAAATACCACCCTATCACGCACGATGTTGTACTTTATTGTACCTTTGATATTTGTAACACATTTCGCAGAAAGTTCCCTAGCTAATATTCTACTTTGCGTAACTGTAAAATTATATTATTATGGAACATATTATTCAGGAGATCGGACTGAGCTGCATGAGAAAGAAACTCAAGTGGACAGAGAGTGGGATGGCAGGCCATGGACAGAGGATGAAGACGGTGGTTGCCTAACATAAGACAGGGATATATACATGCTTCGGCAAGGCAGAAACTAGCGCTAGTTTAGTGCTTAAGATATTCACGTGTGACTCGACCCAGTACTCTCAAACACTTACAACTCGTGGGGACTTTATTGCGGTTATTTTTGCTAGTGACTGTACTCGCAAGTTGTTCTTCTTCTTCTACGTGATCAGGCCTCGTGGACCGCACGCTGCTACAAGTTTCCGTCTCCAGTGCTTCCTGCCCACTGCTGTTATCCGCCACCAGTCCACATCTATTGCTGCTTGCTTCAGGTCTTCATGGAGGCCATCCCTCCAACGTTTCCTTTGTCTTCCTGGGAGTCTCCTACCTGCAGGAACAAAATCCAGGATTTTCTGAGGCCATCTGCCATCTTCCATCCGGGCCACATGACCGGCCCACTGTATACGCTTGGCTTTTATGGTTTCTGTTATGCTGGGCTGCAAGACGGAAATTTATAAGTGAACTTGTGCTAACGCATATTTGACGATTTTCGGTTTTTTTTTCGGACGTTTAGGCAAACGTGAAATACTGCTTCGGTTTGGTTTAAGCTTTCGCATTGACGGACTTTATTTCAATAGTAAAAAATACGGAAGTTGTTGGCATGTTGAGATGAAAAGTAAATAAACCCGTCTCGTCTCCCTCGATATTGAGAAAGCCCACGACCATGTATGGCATTCCGGTCTCCTTTTCAAGCTCCAGTTCTACGCCGTTCCCGTTAATTATGTCCGCCTCACTACTTCCTTCCTCACCCACCGCCCCCTCCTATGTCACTGTCTACAACTCCAACTCCCGTTTGCTCTACCCCTCTACTGGAGTGTCTCAAGGCTCTGTCCCCTCCCGCCTCCTTTATCTTAACTACTCCGCCGATATGCCCCAACCCCAGACTCCCGTCCACCTCCTGCTATACGCTGACGACACCGCCTTCCTGGCCCCCACACCCTCCCTCGCCCGTTCACTGTTCTTGCTCCGGTCTCACCTTACCAAGTTCGCTTAATTGTGCAACCGGTGGCTCCTCTCTGCCAATCCCGATAAATGGCAGGCAATCATCATAGATCGTACTACCCTTTCCTTCCGCCTCCATGACTTCTGCTTCATCCTACATGATCGTCCTATCCGTCATACCCACACCCTCAAATACCTCGGCGTCATCCTTGACCGATCCCTCTTCTAGACCCCTCACCTCTGCACAGTTCGCCAGAAGGCAATGTCCCGTCTAAACCTCCTCAAACTCCTCGCTGGCCGGACGTGGGGCCTCAACCCATCCTCTATTCTATATACCTACAGATTCATCATGCGGCCCGTCCTATGCAACTTCCAGACCGCCTGGGTCTCCGCCCCTCCTACCTATTATAGAACCCTTCAAATCCTCGAACGCCACGCCCTCCGCCTCGCCTACCGCATCCGCCTCCCCTCTTCCAAGCGGATCCTGTACGACCTCATCCCATTCCCCCACCTCCTCCAGTTTCTTGGACATATCCGCCTCCTGTACATTACCCGCAAGTTAGATTCCCGTAACCCCCTGGTATACCCGTCCTTACCTATCCCAGGCCTCTGCCACGACTTCACCACTCTATCCCTCCTCCCTTCACCTCCACACTCTCCATTTCCTTTCCCAGGGTAACTTCCGACACCTCCCCTTCCCGGATGACGTCCACAGTCCCGAAATTATCTCTCTTATCAGCCCTGATTCTCTTCACGTGGATTCAGCACCCCCTCCCTTTCCCTCCCACTGCTTGGTTATCCTCCTCCTCACCCGATCCTCTTGACCCTACACTCCTCCGCTCCTACTCCCCTTCCTTCCCCTCCTACCGCGCGTTTGACCCCCACACACTCCCCTCCCCTACGGGGTCCTCAGTGCCATCGGAAATTAGTGCGTCGTGTCATGTTTTGTGTCTTGAGTGTCTGTGTCTGATTTTAACAGGTGCCGCCGCCGTACGTTTTTATCAGTGTCTTCAGTGCTTCCTCGTCTGTCCAGTGTTGTGTATCTGACTAGGTGTGTTTTTTTAAAAGTCACTGTGGCCCAATGATTTTAACAGACTACATGTGTTTTATCGTCTCGCTCCGTATTGTAACACCAACAGGCTTCTCTCACCCCATGTTTTTTTTAACCACTTTACCTTTCAACGTCTTGTCGTAGTTTGTTTTAAATCTTCATGTTCATTTTTGCAAGCCACTCGGCTGAAGAGCGGCGTAAGAGGCTGCTGCCATCCTACTGATGTTTTTTTACGTTGGTATTAAAATAACAATAAAGGGAAAAAAAGCTTTGGCTTCAGTCTTCAGGCTTGCTCCGAGGATGGCTGGACGGTTTGCAGCCGAAATATCAGCAGAGGAAAATACGTGGTTACGGCTGAATTCCCGCAGTTTTATGGATCACACTATGAGCTAACTTAAAGAATCGTCCTAGCTTTAGACTGATGTAATTTAGAGAAACTATTTGAAGTGTCAATACGGATTACCGGAAGAAGCTTTAATCCTAGTCATCTTGAAAAAATATTATTTGGCCACAGTTGTCTGGGAATGAAATTGTTTTGATATGTAATTGAAAGGAGAAGAATATAACATTGCGGGTGAGACATAAAAGAACCGCTTGGTTCCGTTGGAAATACATTTTTAGTTTTGTTGAACTAGGCACCATACCGATTGTGTTGTCGTATGCTGAAATTGTGTCACGTACTTTTTTCCTTAAAGGAGTGTGACGTAAAAGGAAGGAGAATGCAATTACGAAAGTCAAGTTCCGTCGACATTCACGTTATTACAGGATGAGAAGAAACTCAGTCTGAGAAGGGAAGAGGAACGATATGGATGTGTCCTTGTCAAAGGAACTCTACTACCACATGCATCAAAACATTCAGAAAAACAATGGATTACCTAAGTCTGTGAGACAAGTGATTTAAACCGGTTATCTTCGTCACTGCGCCTCCAGTGTCCTACGCCTGCACTACTTTGCAATTACAGCAGAATAAAAAGGATAGGAGGCATCCTACACAAAATTTACATTGCAATGTACACTGAACCAATTGAAACAAAAGTTTGATAAAACTGTCGCACGATGTTGACGTCTTCACCGGCTAATATGTATGAGAGCTAACGACCAACCGGTGAAGTTGCGGCGAGGGGAGGGGGGGGGGGGCTAACGGTGAGTAAGGGAAGAGAAGATGTACTCACGTTCAAAGAGATGGATGTGGTAGATAAAATAAAAGAGGTAAGAAAGCTACTTCATTACTTAAGAAAATTAATGTAGAGGAGAGCACGCACTGGTTTGTTTTGTTCACAGCAGCTGCTTTTTACTAGGAGATAACATGCAAAGGTCGACTCCCTCTGTCTTAACTACCATCCAGAAGGCCTTTGAGGATGGAAACACGTGTAGCTACATTTGTAACGTATATTTCTGTGACACTAGTTAGGAACATCATATCCTCCGGGTTTATATGGAACTAAAAGCTGTGCACGTGTGATTTCCCATCGACACTATCACGTTTGCATTTGTTCATACCTCGTTGCCCTTGTGCAAAGAGGTGTGCAGTAGCCTTATCCATTTTAATAAGCTGCCAAAATGTTCAAATGTTTGTAAATCAATCGGACTCAACTGCCGAGCCGGCCGCGGTGGCCGAGGGGACTGAGGCGCTCCAGTCACGGTCTGCAAGGCCACTACGGTCGGGGGTTCGAATCCCCCCTCGGGCATGGATATTTGTGCCGTCCTAGTTCGTAAATAATTCATAAGTAGTTTGTAAGTTTAGGGATTGATGACCCCGTAGTTAAGTCCCATAAACTATACAAACATCTGAACATCAACTGCCGATTTATTGGTCCGTGGCTTACAAACTACTTAAACTAAGGTAAACTAACATAAGAACAACACAAACACCCATGCCGGAGGGGGGACTCGAACCCCCGACAGCGAACAGACACGTGCACCGCAGCACGGGCCCCAATGCACACGACTTATCCGACGCGACAATAAGCTGCCACAAGAATTTAGGTGTGCATAAGATTGCAATATGAGTGCAATGAACTTTTACTTTTTTTCCTAATGTATTTATAACAATAGTGAAGAATTTTCAATAAGAACCTGGCTCAAAGTATAACATAATTCTTCAAGGCATGTACGTGGCGTACAGACGAGAACGAAAAGTTCATTAGTATGATCAGTGTGAAGCAGCTCCCAATTTGCTGTTTCCCAGTGTTGTACACAGCTAAGGTTTTTTAACTAGTTCGGTCTTCCAGCAGTGAATGGGATGAAAGAAATAACATTCAAATAGAAAAACCTTGTTGAGGTGTAATTTCTGGATGTTGGACGATAAATGGGAACAGTTGCATCGAATAAACTGAGTGGTTGATTTGCAGGTTTCCTTGGCGTATTTCATATGGTGCGTGTGCAGTCAGAGTAGGTAGGGGCACTGCTGTGCTGTATCCATCCTTCGATGGTTGATGATAGTTTATTCCTAGTTGAATAATAGCATCTTCCATTACACTAACACAAGCGATTGCTCGTCTGATTTGCGTCTGACGGATGTTACAAGGACAACTTCGATCGTTAGCAGTGTGTGAGGAAGAACGAGCGCTCAAATAGTGGGAGTCAGTTTGTCACACACCACTGACTGCACATTACCGGACACAAGTACAGATCTGCAGGACAGACAATATGTGAACTGGCTTGTCCCTGACCTTTAAATGCTGTAGAGCAGAAAGTGAGGTAAGAATCCCATCTATTGTTAGGTTCGTTCGCATTCCTTTTAAATATCTGCATCAACAGAACTTTTGCGTCGTACTTGGTAGGACACATCAACCATAATATTAAGACTTATTCAGATTTTCTAATACACCCATGCACGAGGGACGACTCGAACCTCCGAAGCGAGAGACCGCTCGATCCGTAATGTTACGCTCCAGACCTAGAGTTACAGAGGTACAGGCGCTTTCGCGCATAGATGCAGAGCGATAGGGGAAGCGTGGAGGGGAGGAGCTACGGCCGAGCGCCAACAGTTGCGATTGCGGGAGAAACATTGCGTAACTCGCCGCCAGTCACGCGCCTACAGAATGAACAGTATTGGTTGTCATTGCGGTAATGGAGGGGGATGCGCAGAACGGCTGAAAATTGGGCCGCCTTCGTAGGTGACGCCGACTATAAGTGATGTGAAAGGCCCTTCGATAGCGCTACTACCAAGTGGCTGACTATGATCGCAATGCTCATTTGCTAACAATTAAAATGAATATTGGTGGAAAATTTTAAAACCTATTTTGTATGGATTTGACTTAGATAAATGTTTAATTGTTAGTTGAACCTACCTTTTGCTAAATATAACATTGGAATAAAGTCTTTTTGTGACAAAATGTTCAAATGTTTATAAATATATCGGACTCAACTGCGTGGTCATTAGTCCGTAGCTTACAAACTACTTAAACTAAGGTAAAATAACCTAAGGACAACACAAACACCCATGCCCAGGGGGGAGTCGAACCCCCGATCGCAGCGGCCGTGCAGACCGTGACTGGCGCGCCGCTGACCGCTCGGCCACAGCAGCCGGAACGGCTAATCCGCCGCGTCTTTTTTGTGTCAATTAATACAGTGTGAGTGGAGTGTATGGGCTTGGCTTTCTCGTCCTACTGTTTTCTTAACGAGGTGGTGCATGGGACAATTCCTCTGACATGACCACTACGTTTTGTCGAGAAGAAACAAAATTATTTGTGCGACGTGTCTAGAATTTCGTTCTTCTTCGTGTGCAAAGATGTTGACAATACATGCTGAAATAAATATTTTTTAAGTTATCTGAAGTGGGCTGCCTTCCGTCCTGACAAGGTTCATTCGGATTGCTTAACTTTTCGCATCTTGGTGGCATCAAGAAAGAATGAATACTTTCAACACGATAAGGAAGTGAAGCGAGACCATTTCTTTCAGAGTTTTGTCAAATTGTTTAAAGAACTTGAAATCATCGATAATAATTACGGTAATCACATGTGAGTAGCGTACTTTTTTTCCTTTTAGACAGAAAGTGTAATACGTAACAACAGTAATTTAAATGACAAATTTAAATGCATCAATGCTCAATATATATTATATCGGTCACTAGATGATGTGCTAAGCCCGAAATATGTTGTGTTTTTACAATAAATAATCTACTAACAACATCGAAGGAATTATTCAAGCAACCTATAAGCAATTTTAGAATCATTAAAAATGTAATTTGATTTGTCGGGTGAAAACTACGAAAATGTTCAAATGTTTGTAAAACTTATGGGACCTAACTACAATGGTCATTGGACCCTAAACTTACAAACTACTTCAACTAAGTTATCCTAAGAACAACACAAACACTTATGCCCGAGGGAGGATTCGAACCTACGACTTGGAAAGGCCGCGCGTACCGTAGCATGGCGCCTCAGTGCGCGCGGCTATTCCGAAAACTACAATTGGTGAATAGTGGGGAATTACTGAATTTCTTTGTATTTCTTATTTGTTGGTTAGTATAAGCTAACGTTATTAAACATTTCCAGAGGCTGAAAGACGCCACGAGTACTGTGCTTGTGCCAAGAACTGTTGTTAGATAGGCTTTCGCTTGCATTTTCTGTGTATGAGTCGCACGGGTTTGTGTGAGGTATTCATGTATAAAACTGGAAATTTAATTCTGAAGTTTGTATTAATCTCTTGTTTTATATCTGACGTGTTTTTTCACATCGGCAAATAATTAGTAATTGCTTTTTCAAATCTCTCATTTTGTGAGTTTTATCAACTAATACGATTGCCATTCAGTGCTCAACGTTTTCCTGCCATTGGCCGAACATTGTAGCATATTTGCACTTTTTCCATAACATTTTAATTAACTTAATCGGGTTTACTCTCCTTCTGAATTGTGTTGACACGAAATCTCCACTAGAGAACCCTGTTTGCAGTCACTCCGGAATATTTCCCTGTATTTTGCCGCTCTGAATGTTGATTTCGCAGCGATAATCTTACATACGCCGCTTAATGATCACTCCGCGGCGTAAAATACCAGCGGCTGAAAGGTCTTATCATACTTTGGCGGTATTTGCCCACGTCCATAATTGCATCCACTCAGGGAAAAAAAAAAAAAAAAAAAAAAAAAAAAAACAGCATGCAAAGATTTTCCGAAACTTGGCGTATTTACTGGTGTACCAAAGAGCGCACATCTAAAAACAGTCTACGGTGGAGCATTGTAGTTGACTGGAATTTTCGTTCACAGATTTAGAACGCAAAACAATATTTTGAGACTACTAGAGTATGATTATTGGATGAAGATCTGAAATATCAAAGTGTAATGTATTTTGTTTACATCTCAGTTGCCAAACAGGTTATATACTATTTTTTTCCTACTTATGTTGCATTCCTAAGTTCAACTCCTGACTTATCACTGAAGGTAATTTTACATGTTACGGTTGGTTAGGGGCCGAAATTGCGTGAAAGTGATTTTGTTTTGTCTGCGTTCGATCATCGAGTCACTTCTTCTCCTTGTATGCAACTGTTTAGTGCCTTCCGGCTGGATTAATGAGTCTTCTACTAAATTTGAGACATGAGCAAGTGCTGCGAGTCACTTCACATCTTTTCAGCTGTTCCGCTTACTCACAGATTCGTGTACAAAAATGTTCAAATGTTTGTACAGCTTATGGGACTTAACTACGGGGTCATCAGTCCCTAAGCTTACAAACTACTTATGAACTAGCCAAGACTACGGACGGTACAAATATCCATGCCCGAGGGGGGATTCGAACCCCCGACCGTAGTGGCCGTGCAGACCGTGACTGGGGCGCCTTAGTCCCCTCGGCCACCGCGGCCCGCAAGATATTGAGAAGGTTCAGAGGACAGCTCGTTTTGTTTTATCACGTTACGGGGGGCAAGCGTCACGGAAATGTTGCACGAATTAGGATGGAAATCATTAAAAGAAAGACGTTATTCATTGCGGCGTGATCTGTTTGCGAAGTTTCAATCACCGACTTTTACTTCTGAATGTGAAAATACTTTGCTAGCACCCATCTACTTAGTGAGACATGACCAACCCAATAAAATAAGAGAAATCAGATCGAAAAAGGAACGATTTAGGTGTTCTTTCTTTCCGCTATTAGAGAATGGGACGGTAGAGAAAAATTATGGTAGTGGTTAATGAACCCTCTGCCGGGCACTTAAATGTGATTTGCAGAGTATCGATGTAGATGTATATGTTCCTTTGCTTTACACATTTATATTTGTTTAGTTTACATTCCAAAGGCTTAATCTCTGTTATCAATAAAAGCTGGACGTATCGTATGCGGAATGTGTTATTTCAATCAGATTATAGTAACATCTCCCAAAGTGTGTACTATTTCTTCTGAAGCATCGTACATAAATAAATGTTTGATTTTAAAAATTTGGAGGAGCTCTTCCGTCACAGACTTGGCAAATACCAAGCTGGCTTTTGGACGGGTCGAAATTGTACAGTAAGAATACTCGATTTAAAAACAATGGCAAAATACCAATCACTCGGAACAATCCAACCATAGCTACTTTGTAGAATTTAAGTTGGCACGTAATTCTATCTAATCGCCAGCCCCTCTTTACCAAACTCTATCTCTCGCCTAAGAAATTACTTACTAAAACACCCTCAAAGTCAAATTCATGCATGAGGTGTCTGAACCATTTATGATCAAAACCGGGTCTCCCCGGAGTGATGGTTTGCCTACTAGCCTTTTGAATCTTTATTTGGACCATGATATCCTACTGCGGGTACAAAAACTTCAAAACTGAAAATATTAGAAACCCATTCGACTTGAAAGACTTGAAAGCGACATCCAAATTTCTGGCCAAGCTTTCGCATACTACATGTCAGTACTAGCAGACAGCGAGGCGAAGGCCTTCGGTTAACGCACTGGAAAAGCTGATCTTCAAATCTGATCTTCAACTAAGTTACCATATTCAAAAGATCATAATCAAAAACTGATAATGAAATCTGGCTAAATTGGAACTGTTCTTCAAGTATTTTTACAAAAATTTCGAAACTCTACGAGTGAAAAAGAACTTACGCTGAAAGAACGCCAAATTCTTGGAAATACAATTTCCCCAAAAATTTCAGAAGACGGTTGCAGAGTAAATCCCGAAAAGAACAGAAAAAAAGTCGTATATCGTGGCAGACATCAGGAAGAGAAATGTACGTACGTAGGAAATTCAGAATACATCCTGGAACCTGCAGGTAAGAAAAATATTTAGTAAAGGCTCATATAAGCCACTCACAGACTTCCAACAGAAATGAATACCAGGAATAAAATCATCAAACTAGAAGTACCGTCAGAGAATGAAGCCCATTTAGTGACCTGTCTGTGATGTGGGGCCTCACAGTAAAGCTTCTCGGAATTACTACATTCTGGGACTTTCCTCAGTTGCTTGTGTTCGCTGCTTTAATCATAGAAAACCACGACGATGCAGTTTGCTAGCTCTGTGCAGTACTTCCAAACGAAAGATAAATTAGTTGGTTCACGAGTACTTGGAAAACATCTCTCATATCTGATTTTGCACGTTCCTGGACTTAGATCTAGCAGATGTGGCATCCTGAACGTTCGGGAGATACGGGTGTAAAATTTTCATTGTAATTGCCCAGTCGATAGTTCTAGAATAATGCAAAATACTATATGGATACATTCTTCATTTCGATAACATGTTATGGAGCTAAGTCCGCCCCTGTACACGACAAGCCATCGGCTAGTTCATGACAGTCGTGTTCAATTCGTGGGTGGTACGTGAAAGAGACTGCTTTGTTCATACGGAAGACCGGCTTTCATCACTTGCAGCTATGATCATAACGAGCTTCAGAGATGTGTAAGACTTCCAGTACTTGCTGGTTATAGCATAATTTTACATTTCGACGTAGATCACAACTTTGTTGTTGTATTTCCATTAATGACATATGCAGTCTCTTAACCAGCTTGTTGGCGAACTTCTATACCTTTTTCAGTAATCTATACACACTAACATGGTTTTTTAAATTGAACTATTACTCCAGTTCGTTCAAGAAATTGAGAAGTACATGTATTGAGTAAGTTTAATTTTTCCATGGTAGGTCGGCGATCTCTTTACTTTGAAGGATTAAAATGCCAAGATCGTCAATATTGATTTATTTTTCCTGACGACCGGTTTCGATACACTTACAAGGGAATGGTCAGAATTGTCATGTCGAAACCTGTGTTGCTATTTTTACCACTGTGAGTTAACGTTTGAAGGAAGTCTGTATGCAGACTGTTGCTGCTGACATGACTTGGAAGTCTGTAAAAACTTTTATGAAGTATGACAGTATTGTCTCTTGGTTTCCGCGTTTATAGCTGCCTGTTGTACAACCATGACCTCTCTCGCTACGTTATACCATCGCCATCTAGGGACAAGGTGGCGTTAGCTACGCGCCGCTCTCCTGTCACAGTAGTGAGAGAGCTGATTCGTCCAGTGAAAGCGATAGTACGATAATTAATAAACACGATAATAATAAATTCGTTTACAAATTTAGCTGATATGTTATCTACAACATTCTTTCCAAATAGCTATGAAATAGACACAAATATATATACGGTTTAGAACACGTCAAACTTTTATTTCTTGTAATCACCGCAAAAATGCGAAATATTGATACGATGTTCAAAACATAGCTCTTTTTTCTTTTCTTTTTTTTTCACCAGGAACGTACAAGAATAGACGACATATGACAGCCCTGCGAATCACAGACGTTGTTAGACGTCCGTAGACAAAACTCGGCCGGTGTTAGGAAGGAATCAGGCCTAATATCAGTATATTTCGAGGCGTGCCACGCATATTTAATCACATTTTGAAACCATGGGGAGGAAAACTGATAATGTACGACTGATTGCAACTTGAAAATATTGTCACGGTGATAGGAAACTGCAGTGATTTGCACACAATAATTTTCTCTGTTAGTTTTGTGTAAAATGCCTTCCAGTGGCGGAAAAATTCTCTAACGGTTGAATTACGTTCGTCGTGCCGGGTGGAATCTGAAGTATCTCTGCTTCTTTGTCAGGGTGAGCTCGAAATACAGATTTTAATGAATCAGAACTTTTATGACCTGACCACGAATCTAAACGGAGTAGAGATTAGTTCCCGCAGAACGGAAGAAAAGCACGACGCATGAAAAGTGTAACGTTATCATTTCCCATTTTTCCAGACTTCGATGCGTCTACCACAAGATTGTCTGCGTAGAACACTGTTTGTTTGACACGTGGTCCAAAACGTCCAGTTGGTTCTTGAAGACATACATATAGTTCAGTCAGCAATGAACCATCTAGACTAATTATGGGCATTATAGTGCATGAATGGGTGAGTGCAGTCGTGGACTGTGCAATTGTCTCAATATGTTTTCCCCCTTTGAATGACAGTGTTCTTTTCGCGCGCATTTCTTTTTGAAAGCCTGACTGATCTGCATTGTAAACGTAAGATTCTGGCGATCTTATTTTTTGCAGTCGTAAGAAACGCTTCTATCATTTCCATTTGAGTCGCTTCATTTTCCGACATGTTTCTCGATACAAATTTTGTTATTTTTCGTGCCACAATTTTATGTGATCTTTTGAAGCGACTAATCCAGCTTTCAGAAGCTGTAAATTCTTTATCGCCTATCGCGTTGGCAATCTCTAACGCCCAGTTACGCGAAGTTGTGTTGCTGACACTCAATGACTGTCGTCTGGCATCGGTAAATTGTTCAAAAAGTCGCGCATTTACCTCCGTCGCAATTTCCAGTCGACTCTTACGTCGTCCAGCGACTTCCTTTTTCCATCTATACAATTCACGTTCAGAACGGACAAAGCTATACCTATTTTTAACAGTACTGACACGTAGGCGTTTCTTACCACTTTCGTTCAACCAATACTTTACCGCTTTTTCTTTGTCTGATAATGTAATTGTATTTGCTGGTGTTGCTTTCGGAGATAATTGAGGATGGTACGTGGCAGTATCACTCGAAGAGTCTTCATGTGTGCAACTTTCTTCCGTTTCTTCGCTGTTTGTAGATTCACAGTCTGCAATATCGAGCGTTTCAGTCGTTACTAGCCACATGTATGCGCTATTTACATGCTCGTCTAGAAGTTTAACTGCCATGTCGCACATCACATAGTCTTAACGCGTGTTTTCTGTTGATTGCTTCATTTGGCGTCTGTGGTATATCTCCATGGCAAGCAGAAAAACATTTACAGGGTTTGCCATCAGCTGTGAGGGGAGATTGAATGTTCACCGTAAAGTGGCTTGCGGAGTATAGATGCAGATGTATAGAATTTCTTTCACATCTCTAACCAGTATCAGGACTGTATGTTTCGAAATACGTATCAGCAGATATTCCTCTGTAGTGAACGCCGCGATAAGACGGCCGCACCTCCCGACCATGCACACAAAGTTCACCATAACAACAGCTCGCGACTCGCCATTTCCAGGGGTGGCCAAGCGTCACCGCGAGCGCTAAGCAGGAAAAACAGCCATTGTTGTGTGTGTTTTTAGGTGACTTCCAGGTCATGTCAGCAGCTAACATTCTGCATACAGACATCCTTCAATGTTAACTAACAGTGCTAAAAAAATCAATACATTTTTCGGAATGACCATTCCCTTGTTAGGGTGTCATCTGGTCACTTGTGATGGTCGAGGGGACTGCGGCGCGTCAGTCATGGTCTGCACGGCCACTACGGTCGGGGGTTCGAATCCCCCCTCCGGCATGGATATTTGTGCCGTCCTTAGTGTTAGCTAGTTCGTAAATAGTTTGTAAGTTTAGGGACTGATGACCCCGTAGTTACGTCCCATAAGCTATACAAACATTTCATTTCGGTCACTTGTGTCCTATGTTTTCGTTTTTAATTAGTTGTAAGAAGGCGCTCTGTCAACATGACACAATGGAGAATGTGTTTTAAGTGTTTTAACCGTTTTATGTGTGACGTATCATTGACCAAATGTTAAATGTTTCATGACTGACGTACCACTTTAATGTCATGCGTCTTCACAAAACGAGAACATAGGACACAAGTGACCAGATGTGTATCGAAACCGGTCGTCAGGAAAAATAAATCAATATTTGCGATCTCGGCATTTTAATACTTTACTGAGTAAGTGTATTGTTTATCAGTTAAAACTGATATTTCTTATAACAATAGACGACAAATAGATAAAGGAAAAATATAAAGATCCCTTCCCAGTAACTGGCAATATACAGACATATCTACAGACGAAAGCACTTGCGGAACTTAAACCGCTCAGAGTCATTATCTTGTTGCGTTGTACCCTGATTGAAATAAGTCACTAGTTCATGTGTTAGGCTATAATTCTAGCAGTCACCAAAGCCGGAAGAGAGGGGCGGGGGTGGAGGGAAGAAAGCTTTGCTGCCATCGCCAACAAGGTTTATTGCTATTTGTCAGGAATGCGCTCATCTTTAGTGACAGCACAACAGAAAATAATTTAATTTCGCGAAAGCAGACATAAATAACGTAAAGGTTTGTACTGCACCTTAATTCCACAGAAATTTTTTATTCAAAACATTTCTGTGGAATTAAGGTGAGTGCAACCTTTGCGTTATTTACGTCTGCTTTCGCGAAATTAAATTATTTTCTGTTGTGCTGTCACTAAAGATGTGCGCATTCCTGACATTTATATTTGAAGCCGGGTTAGCCTCATTATGAAAATTAAAGCATATGTAAGAGCCCCATTCTCGAAGGGACTGGAATTTCAGGTGAAAAGCGAGAAAGAAATACACGCGGGGCGGTGGAGCTGTGCGCGGCCGTCGAGTAGCGCTGCAGCGAAGTTGGACGGACGACTGCGATGAGGCGCGCGCTTCCAGCGGGCAACTTCTGACAAAGCGCTGCCTCATTGTGCGGGCTGCGCCGCGGTGTGTGCCACGCCAAACACCAAAATCACTTAAACTGCTCATCGCTGAAAAGACCGCTTATTGAAACTATGACACACAACTTGCTCCTGTTGTACCAGTAGTTTAGCGTACTGTACACTGGACGGACGAAGGGTACCAAGCGACTGGAAAAAGCACAGGTTATTACAGTTTCCATAGGGCAGTGTTTTTCAACCAGGGGGGTCGCCAAGTGTTGCTCGGGGGGGGGGGGAGGAGGGGGAAGTACTTGCATCGTAAAATAACTACGGGATCAGTAATACAAGAAACCTATGCCTAAGTGAAATTTGTTTAATGTTAAAATCACGGAGTTTCTTTTTCTAACATTCATTATGAACTGCATAAATCATAAATTGCTTTTTAATACAGTGATTTAACCATTAATAAGCGCAAAGTCTGGAAACTGTTTTCAGGAACTAATCGATAGGTAAAAAAATATTGACACAATAAGTAATTCTGAAAAATTCGAAAAAAAAATCTAGTACTTTAGAAATTGTTTGTGCAGTGGGATCTTTCTTAATGAGATTGTAGAAAGATATAAAAAAGCCAAGATCGCTGATCATCAATGTTTATTTAAGACGACCGGTTTTGCTGAACTATGTCAGCATCATCTGGTCCAATAAAATCATTTTACAAGGCAATAGTGAGTTTTCTATTGTCACTCACTGTGATAATTATGTTTTATTATAATGACATAGTGCACCTATGTACTGTAAATTATGTTATATAACAACTGATTGACATTACAAGATTATGGCCTTGTAAAATGATTTTATTGGACCAGATGATGCTGACATAGTTCAGCGAAACCGGTCGTCTTAAATAAAAATTGATGATCAGCGATCTTGGCTTTTTTATATCTTTATACAATCTCATAATTGGATCGCCTCCTAGAACATAAACCAACTTTCTTAATGAGCATAATTCGCTTCTGAGGCTTCCCTGAAATGCGAAACAGTCGGCCGCGGTGGAATGGCCGAGCGCATTGAGGCGCTGTGCTCCGAAGCGCGAGGCCGTCCCCCGTCGGAGGTTCGAATCCTCCCTCGGACATGGATGTTTGTGTTGTCTTCAGTATAAGTAGCTTGTATGTTTAGGAACTGATGACTCCGCAGTTAAATCGCATAAGCTTAACAAACATTTGAACAATTCGAAACAGTCGTTAAGCAAAATATATTTTTCTGACGGAAATAATGTAAAAATAGTGATAACGTGATCAATTCTGAAAAATACCTCGTCCAACAGTTTGAAATAAAGCTGAAGTGAAGGAAGGAAGAGTAAAGTTGTTTCCTTGAGATAACATTATTTTGTTACGATTCGTGAGGAAGGTGTGGGTTTCGCGAGAATATATTTTTTATTTATTTATTTATTTTTTTTTTTTTTTCGAACGAGGTTACCAGCATATTTTTACTTGGAAGGGGGTCGCGTATTCGAAAATGTGGATAAACATTGCCATAGGGGATTGCCGGACAGGTGTGCAAGGTTTTAGGTCTGGTCGCTTATGTCTGCCTGTTGTAATATTTGTGAAAAACGAAAATCTACTCGGATAAAACCATCGTGAATTCCCCGAAGATAGATCTTGCAAAATACAGCTCGTTCCGTTCGTTATTGACATCAGAAGTGTCGTTGAAAAAGGAGCTGATATTGATGCAGTGATTCTCGACTTCTGGAAGGTATTTCATACATTTCGACAATGTCTTTTAGTAAATAAAAAGTTCATGAATTGCAATTGACCTTTAAGTAGAAAGAAAGATCTATTTTACTCTGTAGCAGAACAAACATTGGAAGTCGTTACTTAAATAAAATATCTGGGAGCAGGCATAAGGAGCGATCTGGAAATGGACCGAACATAAAAAAAAAATAATCATTGGTAAAGCAAATGCAAGACTGAGAATCAATGGAAGAATTTTCAGGAGGTGCAGTCCGTTAACAAGTGAATTACGTTACAAAACTCTTCTTCGGACGGCACTCGTGTATTGCTTGTCACTGTGGGATCCGTAACAGGTAGGGCAGACATATAATACAGAAAGGATCCAACGGAGAGCAGTGCGCTTCGTTCCAGGCAAATTTGATAAGCGCGAAAGCGTCACAGAAATGATCAGAAAACGGAAGGAAGGAAGCTTAGGGTTTACCGTCCCGTCGACAGCGTGGTCATTAGAGACGGAGCTAACGCTCGGAGTTTTCGATAAGGACAGGGTAGGAAATCGCTCGTGCCCTTTGAAAGGAACCATCCCGACATTTGCCTGGAGTGATTTAGGGAAATCACGGAAAACTTAAATCTGGATGCCCGGAGGTGGATTGAACCACCGTCCTCACGAATACGAGTCCAGTGTGTTACCACTGCGCCCCCTCGCTCGGTGTCAAAAAATGCTATTGGCAGACACTGCAAGACAGGCAATCTGTATTACAGTATGGTTTACTGTCAATGTCCTGAGAACATACGATTCTTTAGCAGTCAACTAATATATTGGTCGCTCATATGTATATCTCGCAAAAAGACCACAAGAGAGCCCACACAGAGGCATACCGCAGTCGTTTTCTCTGTGAAAACGAAATAGGAGGAGGGAGCGACAGTGGGACACAGGGTACCTTCCACCGCACACCGTGAGCTGACTTGCGGGGTGTGGATGTAGACACATATGTAGATCTTCGTGAACACTGGATTACATTAGCGATAGAATACACAAAGTACACTCCTGACCATTAAAATTGTTATACCACGAAGTGGACGTGCTAAAGACACGAAATTTAACCGACAGGAAGAAGCTGCTGTGATATGCAAATGATTAGCTTTTCAGAGCATTCACACAAGGTTGTCGCCGGTGACGACACCTACAACGTGCTGACATGAGGAAAGTTTCCAACCGATTTCTCATGCACAAACAGCAGTTGACCGGCATTGCCTGGTGAAACGTCATCTCGTGTAAGGAGGAGAAATGCGTACAATCACGTTTTCGAATTTGATAAAGGTTGGATTGTAGCCTATCGCGATTTCGGTTTATCGTATCGCGACATTGCTGCTCGCGTTGGTCGCGACCCAATGACTGTTAGCAGAATATGGAATCGGTGGGTTCAGGAGAGCAATACAGAACGTTGAGCTGGATCCCAACGGCCTCGTATCACTAGCAGTCGAGATGACAGGCATTTTATCCGCATGGCTGTAAAGGATCGTGCAGCCACGTCTCGATCCCTGAGTCAACAGATGGGGACGTTTGCAAGACAACAACCATCTGCACGAACAATTCGACGACGTTGGCAGCAGCATGGAACCACCAGCTCGGAGATCGTGGCTGCGGTTACCCTTGACGCTGAATAACAGACAAGCGCCTGCTATGGTGCACGCGACGACGAACCTGGGTGCACGAATGGCAAAACGTCACTTTTTCGGTTGAATCCAGGTTGTTTACCAGGCTTGATGGTATGGGGTGCCATTGGTTACACGGTTACACGTCTCGGTCACCTCTTGTTCGCATCGACGGCACTTCGAACAGTGGCCGTTACATTTCAGATGTGCTACGACCCGCGGCTCTACCCTTCATTCGATCCCTGCGAAACCCTACATTTCAGCAGGATAATGCACGACCGCATGTTACAGGTCCTGTACGGGCCTTTCTGGATACGGAAAATGTTCGACTGCTGCTCTCGCCAGCACTTTCTACAGATCTCTCACCAACTGAAAACGTCTGGTCAATTGTGGCCGAGCATCTGGCTCGTCACAATGCGCCTATCACTATTCTTGGTGAACTGTGCCATCGTGATGAAGCAGCATGGGCATCTGTACCTGTACACGCGATCCAAGCTTTGTTTGACTCAATGCCCAGGCGTATCAAGGCCGTTATAACGGCCAGAGGTGGTTGTTCTGGGTACTGATTTCTCAGGATCTATGCACCCAAACTGCACGAAAATGTAATCACATGTCAATTCTAGTATAGTATATTTGTCCAACGAATACCTGTTTATCATCATTTCTTCTTGGTGTAGCAATTTTAATGGCCAGTAGAGTATTACCTTATTCTCGTCGGAACAAAATTGACAGATAAGGTAATTTTAGGAGAATCCTAAGGATATGTTAAGTTTAAGCTGTCGTAAGATTATTTCCCGGCGACGCGGTTGTGTTTAGAAAGGTGGCAGTGCTAGAAGGCTGCAGAAAAACGTAGAAGTACTCCAGAGGATAGACTATTAGTAGCCGGCAGCAGTGGCCGAGCGGTCTGCGGCGCGCCAGTCACAATCTGCACGGCCGCTACGGTCGGGGGTTCGAATCCCCCCTCGGGCATGGATATTTGTGTCGTCTTTAGTATAAGGTTGTTCGTAAGTAGTTTGTAAGTTTAGGGACTGATGACCCCGCAGTTAAGTCCCTTAAGCTTAACAAACATTTGAAAATATCTTTTACGATTAGTACAGGTATTGTCAGTTAAATATCAGCGTCAAGAAATATAACGTATTGCAAGAAAATGTGTTATGGAATCCACAGCTGCTAAGCTGCAGTCATAGAAAACGGTAACAAAAAATTGTAAAATACTTAGCAGTAACCTTTCTGAGAGACTAAACTTGAAAGTAACATGTAAAATAAATTACAGAAAAGCACATGCCAGGATGTGTGGTTCATTCGGAGCTTCTCAAGGAAATTTAATTCATCAACGAAAGAATAGGCCTCTCAAAAACTCTTTTTGCCGATTCATGCGTGTTATTCATTAGTTACGACGATTACGTAGTAGCATTAGTAAAAGTGAAAGAGAAAAGCCAACGAAGAGCGACGCGTTCATCCACAATATAACGTTATAAAGGTGTCAACAAATTTGCGAGAGGAGAGTTGCATGTCACATGTACGTCACATAGAAATTAGTCTTATTCCAAAAATTTCGAATGTGTACGTTTTGGGAAAAGTTTGATAACGTATTGATTCCTCCCGCATACATCTCACAAACATGGGTAAATAAGCCCACATTTTATTTGAAAAAAAAAAAAAAAAAAAAAAAAAAAAAAAAAAAAAAAAATCCGGTAGCAGGAATTAACCCGAGCTTCCTACGAGAACAAGGTAGACGTAAATTGGCTTCCTTGATGCGTCAGTATTGCTTTAGGACTGACAGATGGAAGTACTAAACATTGTACGAACCTTTTAGCGACAGTCTCTGCGGACAGATCAGCTCCTCTTCGTCGTATTTGTTCAGAATTAAGAAGTTACTTTAAATTTCTTGGTGACAGTCGCAAGTGGCCAGAATGTTCCTGTTTCACAAAAGTAGGCCAATAAACAACTTTACATACAGACTTCGTTAACACAATTCTTTGATTTCCACTGTTGGAAGCATCATTGACCTAGCAATGTAGCAGTGAAGTTGCCCGGTAGGCGTGTCTTATTGCAAATGAACCACTTCAACATGAACTTCTCTACAATACGATTTCACGAAATGTTGTTACCTTCGTGTGTCATTTCTACCATGACACCTGATCAGATAGCAGGGAAGAAGTCAGTAGCTCTTCAGTTTTCCATTTTCACGAATTATTACTGGAGATTTTAATATGTAATAGAGAAAGCAACATCCTAGTTACAGCTATGAAAGCATGTACTTCCTTTTACCAGTCGTAACGGCTACATACATACATGATTTTCACGTTGTACAAAACTGCAACAAAGTACCTTTCGAATAATGTAAGTTTCATTGGCCTCCTTATAGTACTAATATTAAAAATCGGTACTTCTTTTTTTTTTTTCGTTCACGTATTAAAATTACTTCATTCGCAAATGGTGTCCGGGAGGACTTGCTGCCCCCATACATATCTTCCAATCTCCGACGGACGACATCCGGTGTTTGTCATTCGACAGCAAAGAAGAGAATAAAAGCCGATATGCCCTGTTTGAACTCATTTGATAATAACGTAGTCACAAGTCACATTACTTCATCTATCGCACGCACGTCGGAAAGACGCAAATACTATACTAATCCATTCCCGACATGTCGGTGCTAATACACCTGCGTAGGAACCACGCTGCGCTGCATTTTAATTACAGCAGTACACACAAATGGAAACTTCTTAATGGCCTTCATATACGTCCTGGCTGGCAAACCGATTGTGGAGTATACAACCTTCAGAAAGGAAGGAAGATCAGGGTTGAACGTCCCGTCAACAGCGTAGTCATTAGAGGACGACGACCTTCGAATTAAACTTTTTGACAGACACTGGCTGGATCTATGGTACTGTTTGTTATCCATATTTATCTTAAAAAAATGTTCAAATGTTTGTATAGCTTATGGGACTTACATATTTTTGGAAACATTTTTGTTTTCTATTTTTGGGTTAACAGCACTCTATTTAAATTTATTAATAAAGAACAGTCTAGAATGCACTAATTTATTTCATTCAACTAGTTTCAGTCTTATTTAGACCATCTTCAGGAATTTGTCTCCATCGATGTTGTGGAGCTGGCAGGTAGCTGGGAGCCTTCCAGTGCGTTAACTACGGGGTCATCAGTCCCTAAACTTACAAACTACTTACGAACTAGCTAACACTAAGGACGGCACAAATATCCATGCCCGAGGGGGGATTAATACCCCCGACCGTAGTGGCCGTGCAGACAGTGACAGGAGCGCCTCAGTCCCCTCTGCCACCGCGGCCGGCTATTTATCTTCAGCAAGCAATTCATTTCCTCTACCGGAGAGAATGTGTGACAAGCTTATGATACATTCTTCTTTTAAATGTTACAGAAACTAGCATTTGATTACATAGATACGTACACATGTTTACTGCAACCATTGTGTGTTGTATCTCAGTCACCTGTAACTAATGGGAAATCTGAGCTCCCGTTTCAAAAAAGGACTCTACAACACGGAATGAACACTTCGCAATATTCGTTTATTTCACATGAATCTGTAAACGTTCATTACTGCAGATAAACTGAATTAACTTGTAAACATGTCAATACTAACAGATTCCGTATTCTGCTAGTGTGGCCTAGATGGCGTTACCTAGACGTTAGCTAATGGAACCTACACTGGCAAAATTTTCGCACCGCAACACGCTCTTCTGTGGTGGTTAATTCTTGATGCGTCACAGCCATAAATGCTAATGATTACCAACAGTCTGCATCACCGCGACCCCTTGCTGCTGTTAATATTTTATGAGGCCAATATCTGGGTGCGGCCAATATACTACTTTTCTAATCTGTTGAGGCCTGTCTGCAGGCATTTCAAATTTCTCATCAATACGTCCCAGTTAGCGTCGTAGACACATTGTATATTTAAAAACGAAACTTTTTTCTGTAGGAATGAATCAAAAACTATTTAACGTATCACTTCGTAAAGAAAAACAAGCCTAGGGATTTGGTAAAACACTATTGTTGTAGACCGCTTCACTATTCGTTATTTATGTTAAGTTTGAAATAACTTTTGACAATTAATATGTCTCTTAATCGATTGATGCTGTCGTTCATTCAGATTTTTAACGCCTCTGCGGAGTGGCCAAGCGAATTGAGGCGCTATGCTCCCCGTCGGTGGTTTGAATCCTCCCTCGGGCATGGATGTTTGTGCTGTCTTTAATATAAGCTAGTTCATAAGTAGTTTTTAAAATTAGGAACTGATGACCCCGCAGTTAAGTCCCTTAAGCTTAACAAACATTTGAACATTTTAGATTTTTAAGACCACTTGTGGAATTCCTGTGTCCAAAATGAGAAGCTTGCCGAACTAAGTGGCTTATAAGGGAAAAATTATATGTGAATTCTACTAGGTGTGATGATTCAGTTGATAGTGGAAACTATGTGCATACTTTTACACTACCTGTAAGTGCCAGAATGCTGGATGTCTAAAACACAAAATTAATTTGTTCACATTGTGTGGAAGTTTTCAAATATCGTAATGAACCCCATAGTATAGACAGTATCTCAAGGACTGCCGTCAGTTCTTACATCGGTAATGCCACAGAGAATTACCAACGACATTTCTGCTGTGAACTGTGTTTGAACTGTTTCAGTGCATATTAGATATTCGTCAATACAGAACATAACAGTCAATTTAGAAATACTACGAGTTACAAATAGCAGCGTGACATTAAATTAAGCAGGACTACGATATGTTCCTTGTGTATTTGGCTTCTCGAATTTCGTACAGGAATCTAAAAACCATCTACAGTGATTACTTGCGAAATGTGACCAACAAGTCACTCAACAAATGTATTTCATACATATTAATTGGTTGAAAGTGTGCTGAAAAATAATTGTATGCACTAGATAATAGCCGTGTGGGAATGGTCGGCGGTCTGGGGCCTCACGTTACGGATCGTGCGGCCGCTCGCGTTGGGGATTCGACTCTTCTCTCGGGCATGGGTGTGTCTTCTGTCCTTAATATAAGTTAAAGTAGTTTGTAAGACTAGGGATCGATAACCAGAGTAGTTTGGTACCTTAGAATTACAAACATTTGAACCTTTTTAAGAAGGTAACAAATGAAGAATATTTCCGAAGACTCGGCCAAGAAAGTAATAACTTCTACACAAACAGCATGTACATTCATCAAGGAGTAGCTCTGATGGTACTCGATGGATCGGTCCAGGAAATAAATTTTAAGAGAAGACAGAGGTTTTCAAATGTTCAAATGTTTGTAATTCTGTGGGACCAAACTACGTTGGTCATCAGTCCCTAGATTTACAAACTACTTAAACTAAGTTAAACTAAACTTAGGACAACACACACATCCATGCCCGAGGGAGGATTCGAACCTCCGACGCGGTGCCCGAGGGAGGATTCGAACCTCCGAAGCGGGAAGCCGCGCGATCCGTAACGTGGCGCTCCAGACCGCTCGGATATTCCTGCGCGGCTCGGAGGTTTTAATATATCTGATAAATGTTGTAGGACATTAGGTGTAATCGCTGCCAGATAGAACCAATTAGAATTAGAAGGAAAACTGAATGGGTGGTATGCCAGGGGGCGTCAGGATACCCCATGTTCTTCGAAATGGCTTACACTTTCCTCGCCATGCAAGCTTAGACATAGTCTTGGAATACTTCATGTAGCGCCTCCTGAGAACAGAGCACTATTGGCAATAAAATACAATAAAATATTCAGGATGGTAAGCTGCTGAGCCAGGTTCTCTATAAAAAGATCAAGTGCCCATACTCGAGCCCCTTTTAACACTGACCTTCGTTCAGATTATTTCACATTCCCTATCTGTAATAATTTCACTCCCTACAATCGTTTTCTTTACCACTATAAACGCGCCTTCCTCTTCAGTGTTCAGCCTATCTCTGCGGTATACGTTCCAGTCTGAGTCTAGGATTTCATTACAATTGAAGACCTCGGGGGAAAATAATGATAACCCTAATTTATAAAGTTCTGAGATATGACGACGTGTATGTTTGAAAAATAGTTTCTATTACATGTTTTAATATTTGTTTTGATATTTACATTTGCCATCTCTCTGCAGATTCATCTACTACTTGAAGGAAGTGAAACATTCTGTCGGATATGATTGTTAGCACAAAATACATTAAAAATACAACAGTTGAGGGTTATCATTATTTACCCCCGAGGTCTTCAATTGACATCTGGTTTAAGCCAGCTTTCCGTCCCTAGTTCCATGTGGGCATTGTGACTAAAGGTGAGAGAGGTTCTGGGGTCTTTCCATAGACGCTCTTGCAGTTAAATATCATGATATTAATACTTTCGCCGGCCGCGGTGGCCGAGGAGACTGAGGCGCTTCAGTCACGGTCTGCACGGCCGCTACGGTCGGGGGTTCGAATCCCCCCTCGGGCATGGATATTTGTGCCGTCCTAGTTCGTAAGTAGTTCATAAGTAGTTTGTAAGTTTAGGGACTGATGACCCCGTAGTTAAGTCCCATAAGCTTTACAAACATTTGAACATTTGAATTAATACTTTCTCCTCACTGTTGTGTCGAGTGCTGCCCCGACAGGAAACAGTAAGCTTCTTAACGGGCCTGTGGAAGGATTTCTCTAACCTAGTTTCTAAACTAAATGAGATCGGCTACAAATGACAAGAAACCCAATACTGCGGCTATAGTTTGAGTTGCTTAGTACACTATCCATACCCTTCAATGGGCATGACTACACAAGTTCGACAGTCAGTGCTCAGTGAACCCATTCACAAAGACTAAATCGTACCACATCTGATGAAGAAAATCGGTTTTTAATTGTACCGAGGCCAAAATGCTCATAATATGGCAACAAATAAGTCGGAAATTATCCCGAGACCAAAATATCGCTAAAAAGCAAAATTATATTGGCTTAAAACTGTCTTTCAACATGCCAAGTGTTGAAATGGGAAATCAATATGTTCCACAACAAATTTCGGCGGTCATATTCAGTTTGAGTTGCGCAATGAGTGAATTCAATCAGCTACGTTCGTAATTCGAGGTCATAACATATTTCCGATGACCTGAGAGCCCGAAGTCACAAAAAGTAGGATCAGGTGATGTGAACACTCAGGCTGTCGGAAAATAACAGATGTTAATTCTAGTTCTTGCGAAATACAATCTACAGCAGCCACTTCAATGGCTGTGAATGTGCGGTGGAGCGTTGTCTTGCGCAAAAATGATCCTACCCACACACCCAGGCCGCGGCCAACGGGAAAGACAGATCCCAGCGCGCACATCATGCGACGTAAGCAAGGTAGTTCTGAGCCGGCGCGATCGCTAGCTCAGTGGCTGGCCGCTATGACGCAGTGGGCAGTGCCCCAGGGGCGGGCCAATCGGCTAGCGATCGCGCCGGCTCGGAACTACCTTGCTTACGTGGCATGACGTGTGCGCTGAGGCCTGTCTTTCTCGCCGGCCACGGGAAGAGGCTCTGACTGTACGAGCTACAGGACTCATAGGACTCAACTGTAAAAAATGGGCTCTATGATCAATAATGTCAACCGACACCACACAGTCACGTTTGAAGAATGAAGTTATAGCGGTTGATGTGAGTGTGAATTTTCGGTTGTCCATATTCTGCAGTTATGCTCATTAACATACACTTTGATATGGAAATAGGTCTCGCCTATCCAGACAATGTTTGATGGCCATTCATTTCTCACTTCCGTATGACGAAGAATTTACAGAGGGAATTTTTGCCTTGCTGGTATGTCAGCAGAGAAGCAACTACTGAACATAGATGATTTTCTATGGATAGCAATGTCTGTTTTGTAGGATTTTATGCACCATGCTCGTAGGCATGGCCAACGTTCGGGAAATTCCACGTGCACTGCACCGCTCGACTCGTCCAGCCACGCTGTGGCCGTATCTTTGACTGATTCGGATCAACTGCTTTCTTCCCTCTGCCACATTGCAGAACCTACCTTTTCGACATTTGCATTTATTTTCTCCAGACCCTTAGGCAGACATCAGACCAATACTTTTTATGTCCGTACAGGCTAGCGGCACAGAGGCACAGCCGTCAACCTTGTAAAAGTGTTTCGCCAGCAACGTGCGATTCCTCTCGAAACTAGTGGCCGTTAGGAAATTTTGTATCATACAAGGTGTGCCTGAAAAGTTCGGTGAATAGTCTCATATTTTACAATCCGTACTTCCGAGGATGAGGTGCCCGCGCATACACCTTGAGGGGCATGTCAACATGTGCCCCCTATCGTGCAAAGCACTGCAGTGAAGCGGATGTACACGATGCGACCCAGCTAATAGGTTCAGTGTGAGAACTCGTGTCATTGCAACTATTCTCTCTCTTTGTTCAAAATGTTCAAATGTTTGTAAATCTATCGGACCAAACTACGTGGTCATCAGTCCGTAGCTTACAAACTACTTAAACCTAGGTAAACTAACCTACGGACAAACACACACACCCATGCCCCAGGGAGGACTCGAACCTCCACGGCGAGCAACCGCGCGCTCCGCAGCGAGACGCTTTAGACCGCTCGGCTACTCCACCGCGGCCTCTCTCGTTGGCCCTTTTCCCGCACATGCAGGGTCGGCACTGTGTTAAACACGGATTTCATTGTTCCTTGCCGTTACCGTTTTGGATTGTTTTGTTCAATAACATGTGTCCTGTAAGTACAGTACGGCCGTCTGATTATGGACGAAGGTTCAAAGCAGATAATGATAAAAAACAATAAAATATGTTAAAAAAGAAGTCATCAGAAATTATTGTTGGTAACTGTATTTATTAAAGTAGGAAGAAAAGTCGTAAGATACAGAATAAACATAGTTCCTTATAAAGACAAGTTTACAGCTTACACTCTCTCTTAGCTCCTCTTATTTGTAGTGGTTTAGAAGGAAATGTTTCAAATTCAAATGTTTGTATAGCTTAAGGGACTTAACTACGGGGCTATCAGTCAAAATGTTCAAATGTTTGTTAAGCTTATGGGACTTAACTACGGGGTCATCAGTCCCTAAACTTACAAACTACTTATGAACTACCTAAGACTAAGAACGGCACAAATATCCATGCCCGAGGGGGGATTCGAACCCCCGACCGTAGTGGCCGTGCAGACCGTGACTGGAGCGCCTTAGTCCCCTCAGCCACCGCGGCCGGCGGATTCGAACCCCCGACCGTAGTAACCGTGCAGACCGTGACTGGAGCGCCTCAGCCCCCTCTGCCACCACGGCCGGCTTAGAAGGAAAGAGAAACGTCCTATCGACAATGCGGTCATTAGAGACGAAGCAGAAAGTCGGAGGAAGAAAGTACGGAAAACGAAATCTGCCGTGCTCTTTCAAATACATCACCCCAATGTTTGCCTGAAGCGATTTAGGAAACCTTAAATCAGGATAACAGGACGCGGATTTGAAACGTCATCCCCTCGAACACGAGCTCACAGTGCTAACCTCTATTCTACCTCACTTGGTTATAGTGATCTGAGGATAGATTATAATGGTGATGCTGTTCTAATCTACATATATACTCCGCAATCCCCCGTAAAGTGCGTGGCGGAGGGTACACTGTACCACTACTAGGCATTTCATTTTCTATTCCACTCCCAAACAGAACGAGGGAAAAAAGAATTTCTATATGTCTCCGTATGAGCCCAAATTTCTCTTATAGTGTCTTTGTGATCATTACGCGAAATGTAAGTAGGCGCCAGAAAGATCGATCTACACTCAGCTTCAAATTTTGGCCCTCTAAATTTACTTAACAGAATTTCTCGAAGTGAACGTCATCATCATCATCATCAATTGGTAAACTCTACTTCTTATAACTATTAATTATGTGGCTGTCACTTGATCAGAAAGTAACAGTTTATCTTTTATAGCTGAAAAAGTACGCATGTACATAAAAGCGAACACACAAACAACAGCTAAGGAAATTAACAACAAAATTACGTCGACGACTATATTGTTGATTATCGCGACAAGCGGTCATCGCTTTCTTTTCATGTGCATACAAAATTATTATGCCGGAAATGTGGCGATTTTCTACGCTACAGCATTAAACTCGCGAAGAACCGGGAACTTTTCTATAGACGTCCTTGATGCAGCAAAAGCTGTGGAAATTACATTTTACAGCTGTTTTTTTCCAATGAATTCCAGCGAATAGAGTGAATTGGGCCAGGACAGGTAGTTACAAGTGCGTGAGAATTCCAGCGGAAATTAAACTCTTGTGTGCGGGCGCTGTTATCGCCTCGCAAGAAAACGCTTAAAGGGAATACTTCAGCCGCCTGGAGGTAAGCTGTAATTATAAAATCGCGCGCTTGCCAGTTTTCGCCTAAGCTTAACGCTCTATCTCACTTCGTGTTTGTTTTTGAAATAACACGAATTTTCCGTATGGCGCTCACGAGTAAACCTACGGAAGTGTCAGTCTCCGATTTTTCTGAAATTTGTATACGTTATAATACATGAAAAACTAAGGGACACGTATTTTTTTAGCGGCGGTAAAACATTTCAGGGGTGAAACGGTCCCTCCAAAATGGGCGCTAAAATGGAAAAATTGCGAAAACTTAGAGTTTAGTGAAGCGGTTTTAATGATTTTTGTTATCAAAGTATCTTTTGATAAAAGACGAAAATCGACCGAGGTATACTGGAGGGAGCTAACTATTCCAATAAGGTCCAACTTTTTGCTATAAAAATTAATTTTGATTTAATCGAAGTAGAATTTATTAACACTTCAAGAGAAATCTTATTTAAGAAACACGTAACTTTTTGTTTTTGAGGTGTAAACAACCCTTATTTTTCCACTCTCGTTTGATACTGCCCATAAAACGTCTTGTGATTCTATATTTTTCACTGTTTCATCTTTTTAATATGACGGTATTTAAAGTCGCTGAATCCGAATCTGAAATCAGATTCTCACAATTTAATATGGCTGATCCAGCATAGCGGACGAAAACCCAACAAAGTGCTTCAATAGACAGTAACTCGACACGGGACTTTTAAAATACTGTAAAGTCTACTTTTGAAATAACAGGGAATAAAATTGAATAAAACATGTCAAAAATGTTTATTGATTTTAACCGCCGGCATTAGCGTTGACCATGATGTAACTCGTGGAGGTCGCACGGCCAGATTTCGCGGGGATTATCAAATGAGTGTGGCAATATAATGGTTCTTTATCCCTCATATATTACAAGTTTCTTAATTAGCCTTCGTTTTCAAGTTTTAATAGAACCTACGTCGAGTATTTCAAAACAAATTTCTGTAGCAAAGAATTGGTTCCTTTCGAGGTAGTTGGTCCTCTAATTTTCACTCCCCCTCCAATACACCAAGGCCGATTTTCGTCAAGATCAAATGTTCAAATGTTTGTAAAGTCTATGGGACTTAACTACGGGGTCATCAGTCCCTAAACTTACAAACTACTTATGAACTACTTACGAACTAGGACAGCACAAATATCCATGCCCGAGGGGGGATTCGAACCCCCGACCGTAGTGGCCGTGCAGACCGTGACTGGAGCGCCTTAGTCCCCTCGGTTACCGCGGCCGGCCGATTTTCGTCCTTTATCAAAAGATACTTTCATAACAATATCATTAAAATCGCTTCACTAATCTCTAAGTTATCACATTTTTTATGTTTTACTGCCTCAAAGAAAAAGAATAGTCTGTGTTGGTTTTTGATGTATTATAACATAACCAAATTTTAGAAAAATCGGAGAGTAAAACTAACGTAGGTTTACTTGTGAGAGTTATGGAAATTGTCACTATCCAGTATATTTTCTGCTGTGCGTGAATTGCGATTATTTCCGTACTCTAAATAATGAGAATGTCCGATAGTTCAAGGTCTGCAGATGTTCGATTCTGCGTCCATTCTAACTGCCCCCTCCTTTATTCCCACGGCTTCTGTTTCCTCTTACACTCCATAAATCTTCCTTTATACTTCGAGCGGTGTGGTACAACTCAAAATCGTTTCTTTATTTGTACCTCTGACCGCGATGGCAGAAATAAACGTGTTTTGTATAGTGGTAGGTATTCGCAATGTTCCTCTACTTTTTACCAGAGGGAAATGCTTGGAACGCAACGTGGAATAGAAAAAAGAATATATATATAAGAGGGAGCAGGAGGCGCCATGAAGGACGCCTCTTTGTGAGGATCCTGCCGGCAATGGAGCGCCGACTCGAGTAGCCAAACAAAAGCGCCGGGGGAATCCTGGTAAGGACGCAGTGCATCTGCTTGCAACCGTCCGCCCAGCGTGCAGGTGGAAATTCCAGCGCTCAGCTGCTCGCCGCCAATTCTAATTAACCTGTGAAATGCCAACGGAACACATTCGCCCTACTTTCGTAATCGACGAAAATTACACCACTTGTGGTAATCCAATATAGAAGAATTAATGTTTGTTTGTCATTTTGTTCGTATTTATGCACGGCCTTACCGTACATCCGACTGCTATAAAATTCTTTCAACATAATGTTTGCTCTTGTGTGAAGGTTATATGCATAATTATGTCACCATACGACATATAGTTCAGGAGATGTACTGCCATGAACAATGAGATGCATGAAAAACTGCCGCTTTATGAATGACGTTTAAATTTATTACTTCTTTGTTACTTAATGCATTCGAGACATATTTTGCAGATAGTATCATTTTATTCCAATGATCGTAGCTACAAAATTATTCCTTTTGTAGCAATTATAGTTTATGAAACATGACATCATATACAGGGTGTTTCACTAAGTGTGTTTGCCTCTGTAACTTATAAAATAATAGGTGACGGGAAATTTTAATGCGGTTGGTCAACACAAGAAATGTTACACTTTCTGCGAAGCTATGAACATAGTTTATTGTATCATTTTCCAAAGAGTTACAGCACAAAGATATATTTTTTTAAATGGAAAAATAGTTTTTTCTATCGTGCATTGGATTCGTTGAAACCAGCTGCGTCCATATCAATTTAAACTACATTCCTATCACTGTTAGTTTGGGAGCTACAACCCTTCAAAGTTTAGGGGGCGGAGGCTACGACAGCGTAGCTGACTGGCTGGTGGTCATGAGACAGTGGGCCGTACCCCAGGGGATAGCCACTCGGCCAATCAGCTACGCTATCGCAGCCTCAGCCCCCGGAACTCTGAAGGGTTGTAGCTCCCAAACTAACAGTGATAGGAATGTAGTTTAAATTGATATGGACGCAGCTGGTTTAAACGAATCCAATGCACGATAGAAAAAAACTATTGTTCCATTTAAAAAATTATATCTTTGTGGTGTAACTCTTTGGAAAATGATACAATAAACTAAGTTCATAGCTTCGCAGAAAGTGTAACACTTCTTGTGTTGACCTACCGCATTAAAATTTCCCGCCATTTTATAAGTTACAGAGGCAAACACACTTAGTGAAACACCCTGTATAAAAATTAATGTTTGTTTGTCATTTAGTTCGTATTTATGCACGGCCTTACCGTACATCCGACTGCTATAAAATTCTTTCAACATAATGATTGCACTTGTGTGAAGGTTATATGCATAATTATATCACCATACGACATGTAGTTAAGGAGATATGCTGTCATGAACAATGAGATGCGTGAAAAACTGCCGCTTTATGAATGACGTTTAAATTTATTACTTCTTTGTTACTTAATGCATTCGAGACATATTTTGCAGATAGTATCATTTTATTCCAATGAATGTAGTTACAAAATTATTCATTTTGTACCAATTATAGTTTATGAAACATGACGTCATAAATATTGAGACGTGTGGGGGAACTGCCGTATCACATTTGTTCGTATTTTATGCGCTGTCGTACCGTTAATCTGATAACGATTAAATTTTGCATAGTTAATCTTCAAAACGAGAGGAAAGACACTATCTGCGTAAAGTTTTGTATGGTGCATAGCAGAGGGTACTTTACCTAAGAACTTTGACAGCCGGCCGCGGTGGCCGAGGGGACTAAGGCGCTCCAGTCACGGTCTTCACGGCCACTACGGTCGGGGGTTCGAATCCCCCCTCGGGCATGGATATTTGTGCCGTCCTAGTTCATAAGTAGTTTGTAAGTTTAGGGACTGATGACCCCGTAGTTAAGTCCCATAGACTATACAAACATTTGAACATTTTGAACTTTGACAATATCTACTGTTTTCTTCAGATCTTGACGAAGTTTTGTACACTTAACCTTCAAAATAGAGGGACGTCAACATCTACGTAAGATTTCATACGGTGCATGGCGGAGGGTGCCTTGTAATGTACTTAGAAACCATTTCACTGATCAGCGTTATAGTTAACAGAGTTATATAATTTGTAACAGGTGGAGGAGGCAATGGATTGAGGAGGTGGAGGATTTCGATAGAGAAGAGGAGTTGATCGACAGAGATAGGGGAAGGGGTGGGGATGGGTAGAGCAGGAGATAGAAGGATATGATCAGAGAGAGGGGATATTAAGAGAGAGAGAGAGAGATATGGAGAGACAGATGGAGGGAGGAGGTAGAGGAGGGGGAGAGGTGGAGATGGACAAAGGTACGAAATGGGATGGTAAGATGCCAAATTTAAAAGGAAGGGAGATTAGTGTTCAACGCCCCGTCGACAGCGTGGTCATCAGGAGCGGAGCGGATTGTTTGGCTAAGGATAGTTAAGGAAATCGGCTGCGCATTTTGAATGGAAACACACTGGCAGTTGGCTGGAGTCATTTTGGGAACTCACGGAAAACCTAAATCTGAATGGCCGAAGGTGGATTTGAACCACCTTCTTCCCGAATGCGAGTGAGTGTCTTACCACTGCGCCACCTTGCTCTGTATACTGGCCGACGTCGGGTTTTCAGCTAGTATCAAATAAGAACAAGTACGAGTTTAGGCTTCTCTCACAATAACGTGGAGTTTTCTTAACGTCGGTATTATTTCCACTGAGACTATGTTTTTGTGTTCATTTAAATTAAACGTTGGTCAATTTCGGGTGTAGAGCATTTTTCGAGTGTAAAATGCTCAAATGTTTGTATAGCTTATGGGACTTAACTACGGGGTCATCAGTCCCTAAACTTACAAACTACTTACAAACTAGCTCATACTAAGGATGGCACAAATATCCGCATCATTCATGACCTTGTGATGATTTACTTCATTACTGATGACTGTCTTCGCAACTGATTTTGCATATAGTATCGATATGTATGACTAAATGTGCCATCAAATTTATATCACTGTACGATACATACTTCAGGACATATCTAATATATAAAATTTAATGTTTGTTTGTCTTTTTGTTCGTATTTTATAAACGGCCATACCGTAGATCCGATTGTGATAAAAGTTTGTCAACTCATTGCTTGCACTGGCGCGAAGGTTATAGGCACACTAAAATTAATTTCGTATGCTGCATGGCGGCGGGTGCTTTACAGTTATGTAATTGATATCTTATGCTTTCATACTGAAATGGCAGGGCGGATATGAATGGAATTTGGAACAGTGGTAGCTTATACCTTGATTAATACATGGGCTATCTTCCGTAAGACACTGTATGGTGAGTGGCGGACGGTACCTTACAATGGGTTGATATGTTTGCTACTCCTTCATGCTGAAAGGGATGAAGAGATTTGAATGAAATTAGGCATGGCATGACGATCAACACTGCTTATACCCTGAATTAACGCTGAGCTACCTTCAAGAAGCCACCGTATGGTGAATGGCGGAAAGTGTCTTACAGTGAGTAACACGTTTGTTTTTCTTCGCGCTGAAATGCCCCGTCGGAACTGAATGAAATGTGGAATGAAGATAGCTTATACCCCGAATTAATACCTGGACTACCTTTCGTAAGTCTTCTTATGTGCATCGCGGAAGGTAGTTACAATCATCCAAACAACATGAAACTTGGTGCATGTGTGTATGTTTTCATTTATAGGTGGAAGAGAAGTAGGTAGAGGAGGTGGACAGAAAGTGGTGGGGGGAGAGGGGCAGAGAGAGGGAGAGGAGAAGAAGAATAAAAATGGTGACAGATGAAAGGAGATGAACAGGGGCGAGGGGAGGAGACGATGAACAGAGAGAAAAAGGGGAGGAGATGGATAGAGAGAGATTAAAAGAGAAGGTGCACAGACAGAGAAAACGGACTAATTTAATACTGGAATAAATAAGTACTCAGGCGACGCCGGGTTTTCAGCTAGTAACAAATATTTACAAACAGGAAGTATGCAGTTCGGATTAAAATAAATATGTATTCCCTTTAGTCTGCTTTTGCAAAATCCTTGAAGCCCTTGTCACACGAAGAGTGCTTAACAATGCATGAAAGTAAATATTCCATCTTCTCTTTCTTCGCTTTTGTTATAAGTCGGCGTTTCTTAAAAAGACGTCCGTGTTGGTTATTATAAAAATGCAGCATATGGTGGCCAGCCTTCTTTCTTGAGTCGCCAATCATTTATTCTCTGAAAGCAGCTTCGTGAATAGTAGGGCCTGCTTAAGCTAAAACCTGAAAACACCAAATTTCGTTGTAGAAGAACATCGATTGGATCACGTTGATGTTGTAAAGGGACTAGAATTAGCAATAAGTAATTTTGATAGAAATTAGCAGTAGAGAGCTGGACTGCTAGCGTACAGCAAGAACTCGCTGTGGCGACATTAGGTCATACGGAAAGTAAACAGCTGTACGAGCCGGCAGAGTTAGCAACTAGAGCAGTATTGAAAGAGCATGTGGAAAGTCGCCAAGCAAAAGCACACGCATTGTAATATTTGCTTCAGACTGGTGCAAGGAGGCGTGGGACACTTTCAAACGAACTGTTGAGCACGCGGGAAAATCGACAGCGGTGTAGTTGACATTAAAGGCTAGTTTACACGTCGACACTAGGTTTCATGAAACTGCGCTACTGGCCAGTCAACACCACCTAGAAGACAAGGCCTTACAACAGGCCGTACCTACGTCACACTTAGAGGCCCCGGTCGCCACCTCACTGGCCGGCCGCTGAGCGACGGTGGGCGTGCCCCAGCCAACAGCCAGTGAGGTGGCGGCCGGGGCCTCTAAGCGTGACGTAGCCACGGCCTGTTGTAACGCCTTGTCTTCTAGGTGGTGTTGGGCCAGTGCGCATGCGTGGCAGGCGTTCGCGCAACTCGTTGGCGAAACAACAGTTTCGGCACCTTCCGACTTTGGCGAAACTGATTGCTCGTGTTTTTAGATTAGGTAATAACCAATACAGAACAAAACACAACATAAAGGGGGGAAACGAAGAAATAATTCGGTTTTTGGACATATATGCGATGCATAGGTGTTTGTGCTATTTTAACGAAGAAAATTTCTGGAATAAGCAGAGGCGTGTTAGTGCTCTTGAAGCAATTATTCGTGAATTAAATATTGATGGGTTGACGATTAGTGAATTGCAGACTAAAGTAAATTCAATTCCAAATATCTATACAAACGAACTATGGCAATTGTGGATTTGGGAACACGGTACAGGTACTGTCAAGACGAATATCTATTTGACAGGAAAAGTAATGCAATTTGTAATTTATGTTCTGGTAACAATGCTTCAGGCATAACAGTATGTTGTGTCTTTATTGCATTACTAACTCTATTTAAAAGAAACGTAAACTGCTCTGGTGACATTCTGAGTTGATTAAAATAACATCTAGGGTCTTCGATCACAATTTCTTTCAGCAAGGTCGCTAAGCAACCGAGCTGACGTCTTTTTTTAATGCAGTCACAAACCCAAACACGTTTATTTTATTTTATTTTTATTTTTTATTTATTTATTTTTTAATGTATAGTCTTACGCAGCGACTTCACACAGAGAAGCAATAGCTCCGCCACAACTTTTACAGCTACCAAAACTTTCATTCTACGGCGACTGCGGCACTTATAAAACAACGAAACTGAAGTGTATAGTATTGGTGCCGTGTCTACAGACATACACGAAACCAGGTGCGCGTAACTCATTTCATGAAACGAGTGTCGCAACCTAGTGTCGTCGTGTAGACTAGCCTTAAGCATAACGCGTCACAAGCTGGACAGCAGGCAGTATAAATAGTGGATGCGAAAGGACATATCTGTTCTGTGCTAGTCTAGTCTTGCCCGAGTACGGCCAGGCGAGGATATGCGCAGCTTCGACGATCAACATCTCCTCTTGGTAACAGTGGGTTACCGCTATCAGCACGACTACGCGGTGCGGTCCACGCCTGGCCCAGATGACACCATCGAATATCCGACAGCAGGTCTAACCTGTGCAGGCTTCCACAGAGGTCGCCTTCAATTCGTCCACACTAGATGGGAATGGGACGCCGAGGAGCTTCCCGTTGGAGACAGCAATAGCGTACCGTTCAAACCGGACGGTCCGCGTGGGTTCTTCCGACCTCGAGACGGGAGAGTGTCTTCGTCAACCGCCTTTCGCCACGAGGCTGTCTTCCGCAGGCGCCGTAGCACGCTGCTTCTTACGCAAGGGGAAACGGCGTGCACAGCACGCGGCTGCTCAACGAAACTGCTGTGTGCGCGTTTCTGCCTTGTATACACGGCGCCGAGTCAACGCACACCACGCGGCCGGCTACACGGCTACGTTCACGCCTGCCTTCGGCGAGCAACCGCCGGTGTATCTCAAGTAAATAAAGCTGATACCACTCTGTCAATGGATAATTGCGCGGAAGCGCGTGAACCCACCCGTCCCCGGTGCCTCTGGATGTGTTATATGCTGGTCAACCTGGCAACTTTCTAGCTACGGCCTCAACCACCCAATTGGGGCTGCAGCAATGTCTCTAAAATACAGAATATAAAAATTCTCAATTTCAAAGTCCTGAGAAGCGCCAACAGCTGATCATTACTTGTCCTTGGTAAACTTGAAGGGTATACCACTGAGGAAGCATGTCAAGAGAAATGAGCCAGACACCAACAAAGTATCCAAATTGCATTGAAATATGTGTATAATAAATGCGCAGAAACATTGCACAGAAAAACAGAATAGCTGACTGACTTGGCAGAGACGGCCGCGGTGGCCGAGGGGTCTGAGGCGCTCCAGTCACGGTCTGCACGGCCACTACGGTCGTGGGTTCGAATCCCCCTCGGACATGGATATTTGTGCCGTCCTTAGCCATAGCTAGTTCATAGGTAGTTTGTAGGTTTAGGGACTGATGACCCCGTAGTTAAGTCCCATAAGCTATACAAACATTAGAACCTTTTTTTTTTTACTTGACAGTTGCAATAGACAAAGCAGGTTGTGTTAGCTGAGCGGTTTAATGCGTCTGCCTAGTAAGCAGGAGTTCAAATTCAAATGTTTGTAAAGCTTAAGGGACTTAACTGGGGGTCATCAGTCCCTAAACTTACAAACTACTTGTGAACTACCTTACACTAAAGACGACACAATCATCCATGCCCGAGAGGGGATTCGAATCCCCGACGGCGGACGGCCGCGCGCACCGCAACACGGCGCTACATTACGCGCGGCTAATCCGCTGCGGCAAGAATCTTCAAATTCGTGAAAAACATTTGCAGTATAGAAAAACAGCATCCAAACTACTAAAATCCGTTAAAGGAAATTTCACCAAGCAACAGATCAATCCGATGGGAGAACTTTTGAAAAAAAAAATTCCACTAGAAATTTTTATCAAGCATTCAAAACTGATAACTAAATACAAACCTGCAACCCTCCATATCTGAGGCTTTGGCGGTAACCTGAATTTACACAATGAGATATATGCAGCTGGTTTTGCTGACTATGTAATAATCTTCTCAACTCCGACAAAACGGTCGGAGGGCATGAATTTCACCCCAACGTTGTTGCTCCGAATAGTTCATCTCAAACTGTAGAATAAATATACAAAATTATCGTAAAGCAGCAGCTGATTAAAAAAAATTGCTGAATTATGGAAATCTGCCGATGTGAATCCAAGCATGTGTCTACAAAAAAATCATTAAAACCATATAGAAAACAAGAGTGACTACAAGACTGGACAACCGCCATCCACCCGCTATACAAAAGAGGTGACAAAAAGGCCTGAACAACTATAGATATACTTCCCTTCTTTCTGTCTCGTACAAAATATTCACCAGGGCTTTGTTGAAAAGAGTAGAAACAGCTCTAGACAAACAACATGGCGAATATCACGCTGATTTTAAGAAGACAAGATCGCGTCCTGAGCAACTTCACCAGCTCAAGACAATACTCAATTACATCAAAGCGACGTCAAAAAATATTGTTACGCAAAGTCACGCGGGAGTAGCCGAGCGGTCTGGAGCGCCACATTACAAATCGCGCGCCCTCCCGCGTCGGAGGTTCGAATCCTCCCTCGGGCATGGATGTGTGTATTGTCCTTAGGTTAGTTTAACATAGTTTAAGTAGTTTTTAAGACTAGGTACTGATGACCAACGTAGTTTGGTCCCATGGAATTACAAACATTTGAACATTTGGCAACGCCACGATGTTAACGGCATCCTATTCCCGACACGCGTCACCACAAATTACACCTCAAAACACCCGTTTTTGAAAGTACCTTCATTTTAATTAAAATTGTAGCGTCTGTTCTTTCGGACATGCAAGTCTGTAAAACCGGTGTGCCTGGGGTGGCGTAGAGCTTTAGCGCACCTGCCAAGTCAGCAGGAGGTCCAGGGATCGAATCCCGGCGGTGACACAGATTCCGATATGCATATCTCGTATCATTAAAATACCTACTAGCAGCTGAGACTAAAAAACACAGTGAAATCTAAACCTTGATTTTATATTCTCTACTTACGAAGATTTATAATAGCTGTCATAAAATTACCGTTGCAAAATGCTGAAACGTCGTTATTAATAGAGCAATGTTCACAACACATCTGAAATTGGATTCCAGGATCTCGAAATTAAAAAAAACCAACTGGTTTCATCTAGTTTGTTACAACTATATTCAGTTTCAACATTCACGGTGTTCTAATACGTTCACAAAGCACATTTAATTTTTTTTCTATTGACGTTACTACCAGAGAGAATAGAAAAATGAAACGCGCGAATGAAATAGACAGTTTTGGCCGACATGCAGTTAGGAGTAAATTATTGATTATTGGCCACCCTCTTATCATTTGAGCGTTTGAAATTCAGTGTGTGTATGGGGTGACTGTGTGGACCATAGCTATGTCTCCAGGTTTTGTGCACTCTCCCAAAAGGGCCGTCTGAACCTTTGAAATTCGACGCGCTCCGGGCAGGCGGTTACAGCTGCAGCCCCACAGAAGGTCGGAACCATTTAGGAAACAATTTCGGACGACCGGCTTGTTCAACTGCAATAGTTCCTGTAATGCTGTGCACGATATTCTTCATGACAAGCTGAAATTAGTAACGTCAGGCCACCAAGGGGCTCACGGTTATTTGTGAGTACATGCGTGGCGAGCACGGGGCCCCGAGCTAATGCAGTCTTCCTTCCTACTTTACTTCCCAGATTGCATTTCCTTTCCCCCTCCCCACCGGGGGACTGATAACCTCAGTAGTTTAGTCTTCCTATCCCAGCCAAACAACCCAACCCAATAACGTCAGTATTCGATGGGTACCTAAGAACCTGACAGACAACTGAAAGTGCCAGAGAATGATATTGCCGCGAGACTCCACTTTCACCGACAGCAGGCGTGGCGCAAAGAACAGAGTCACCGATAGCGGTGCTCAAAGTCGCCGGTTCAATCCCGTCCACCGGCAAACATTCATTTCTTTGAAATTAACATTTCCAGAATTTTCACTTGTAATTTATACTTGTTTCTTATGTTAACTATTCTTCTAATTTCTGGTACATTCTGACTGTGTATAAATAGCAGGGGCGCTTCAGTCACGGTCTGCACGGCCACTACGGTCGGGGGTTCGAATCCCCCATCGGGCATGGATATTTGTGCCGTCCTTAGTTGTAGCTAGTTCATAAGTAGTTTGTAAGTTTAGGGACTGATGACCCCGTAGTTGGGTCCCATAAGCTGTACAAACATTTGAACATTTGAACCTTAACGTGTTGCGTGTTGTTGGCCTTCGTGACAAACGCCACAACATTAATGTTGACGTTCTCAAAATTATTCACGACAATTTTCGCTACCATACTGCTACTTCAGTTCGTGAGAAAATGGTCAAATTTTGGTAGGAGTAGTTTCATCATCAACCACACAGTCCGGAGCTTGGATCGCCGGATCTTCATCTGTTTGATATGATGATGAAATTCCTGGCTGGCCAACGCTTTGCTACATATGAGCCAGAATTTGAAGCTGAGTGTAAAACAATCTTACTGCCACATACTTACATTTCGCATAAAGATCACAAAGACAAGATAAGAGAAATTAGGGGTCGTACAGAGGCATACAGATGTTCGTTTTTCGCTCGTTCTATTTGGGAGAGGGATAGGAAAGAAAATGCCTATAGTGGTACAGTGTACCCTTCGCCACGCGACTTACGGTGGATTGCGGAGTACGTATGTAGATGTAGAAGTGAAGTAAGCAGTCCGTACTTGACTATACTCCACCCATACTGACTTCTACGAAGAGAGCATATTGAAATTGTTACCGTCATAGGAGGAATGTGTTGAGAGCATTGGTGGCTATGAAGAAAAGTAGGTAAAAGATGTATGTTCATTTGCGATTTTTTTTGTTTGCTGGCTGTTAAACAATTTTGTAATAAATTTATTGTTCGGCTTTCCAATTCCCCTCGCTGCATTGATGCCTGACAACTAAAATGTCTTATTTAGTCGATGGAACACATTTTAAACTCTGCCGACGTTACCCCCGCCTTCAAAAAACAAAGGCTGTAATTTACGAGAATTGCCGTAGATATTTACTTCCGCATACATCTGTAAACATACAAAATACTTGTCAGTCCATACCACGCAGAATTGCTGTTGTACTGCATTCTAAAGATAAACCAACCCGTCGCCTACTATAAGACATAAGACTTAATTGAAATTTCTAATAGTAATAGAAATCAAGTCTTTACGGAAAGCCAACTGTGAATCTATTTTTAGCTACAGACGACTCCATCTGGAGCCACGTGCAGAGCGACCACATCAATAAGATTAAAAATGTAAGAAACAGCATTGAGCATATGAAATCTTTTATTGACTACTCGCTGTAAACCCGGCGTTGCCCGGGTGTTTGTTTATCCTAGACTCTGGAAGTCCACATCCCCTTCTCCCCTCTCTCTGCATCCACATCTTTCTCTCCCATCTCTCTGTTCTTTTCCTCCTTTCCCTCTCTCGGCAAAGTTTTCTGCAAGGTACCCTCTGACATGTACCATACAAACATGTATGACATTCCTCTTCTTTTAAGGTATAGTGTGCAATATTTCATCAATATCGAAACAAAAATGTAGATTTCTGTGCAATATAAACGCAGGGTCACATTGAAAAACGCACTTTGTTTTTCTCAGTTATTCCAGTTTTATTTCAGGCAGCCCTTGTTCTGAGAATAACGTAAAAAACAAAAAAAGGATGTGTGAAATAGGGCCGGCCGCGGTGGCAGAGGGGACTGAGGCGCTTCAGTCACGGTCTGCACCGCCACAACGGTCGGGGGTTCGAATACCCCCTCGGGCATGGATATTTGTGACGTCCTTAGTTGTAGCTAGTTCATAAGTAGTTTGTACGTATAGGGACTGATGATCCCGTAGTTAAGTCCCATAAGCTCTACAAACATTTGAACATTTTGTGAAATCGGTCGAGCCGTTCTCAAGTTATGCAGCGACTAAGGTATTTAGGGGTCCATTTTTATGCTGCAAAGTACACTCCCCATGCACCGTATGAAACTCAAGGTAGACGGAGACATTCCTCTTGTTTTGATGGTCAAGCGTGCGAAATTTCGTGAAGATCGGAATGAAATTGTAGATTTCGTGAATCTGTATCTACAGCGAAACTGCTGTGAGCGGTAGACTTCTTTTCGTTTCATCATTCTGTCTGTGTGTGTGTGTGTGTGTGTGTGTGTGTGTGTGTGTTGTGGTGTGTGTGTAGAGGGGGTCAGTTACAGAACGCTTCATAAACGACCAAAATTACATGCAAACTATGTTGCAGGTCCCTAACTACTCCCATTTTGCAATAATTGACGCATGAATCTGGGTATTCTCACGCGGTGGCATCTCATTTATGACGTCATATCTCCTGATGTAATGTAAATCTTATGGGACTTAACCACGGGGTCATCACTCATATCTCCTGAACTATGTGTCATGCTCTTTTGTTTTTGGGTTAGGAACGTTAGTGGGCGTACGGTGAACAGTTCACGAAAGTTTCATTGCAATCGAATGAATCGGGACTGAGGCGCTCGTCACGGTCTGCACGGCCAAAACGGTCGGGGGTTCGAATCCCCCCTCGGGCATGGATATTTGTGCCGTCCTTAGTATTAGCTAGTTAATAAGTAGTTTGTAAGTTTAGGGACTGATGACCCCGTAGTTAAGTCTCATAAGCTATACAAACATTTGAACATTTTTGCAAATCGATTTCCTCACTGAACGTCCATTTTCAGTACTGTAATAGATGAAAAACGAAAATTGACTTAAATAGACGTACATGCCTTTACAGTACGAAGAACAAAATTAATTTGAGTAGCCGTACATGCCTGTACAGAATGAAGAACAAAAAGCAGTAATTGAAAAACCTAAAATCCTGCCTAGAAACGAATCCCTGTGGGCCTACATAGACAAGCAGTTTGCATTTTAGCATCGGAGTGTATCTTTACACAGTCAATGTCAATCATAATAATGAATTGGCTTTCTATACATCTGCGTGTGTCCATGTCGTATTACAAGCAGCATTAGCAAAAGAAGTTATACACATCAACTTTAGCAAGGATACAGGATACAAGTAACAAAATAAGTGCATATACAGTAATATTTTAAATGATGGAGTCCTCCTGCCCATGTAAAATTTTAATTAGCCCTTTTTTGTACTTTTATACTTATATGAGTATTTATATACTTGAAATCTTGATTAACATACTGTGTATATAGAGCATCACTATTTAGTATAAGACTTCTAATATTGTCTGTGGATTTTTTGTTTTATATTACTGTATATGAACTCAATTTGTTACTTATATCCTGTATCATTGCTAATTTTGCTTGTAATATGACATGTAGTAATCTGTTTAGAAGGCGCTATGTGCTGTCTGCACACGCACAGATGTATAGAAGACTTTACTAATCAGTTCAGTATTAAGATTGACATCGACTGTGTACAGTCACATTCCGATGCCAAAATGCAAACTGCTAGACTATGTAGGCCCACAGGGCTTCGTTTCTAGGTCCGACTTTGTTTTTCAATTTCTGCTTTTTGATCTTCATACTGTAGAGGCATGTAGTCTACTTAAGTTAATTTTTAGATTTTGATTGCATTACAGCACTAAAGATGGTCATGCAGTGACCGAAATCGATTTGCAATAGTCAAATAAAGATTTCATGCGACTAATGCTGTTTCTTACATTATGTATCTGTTTTTTTATGTTACTACTACTTAATTGATCGGAACTCCAACTAGATATTTGCTTCGAATCTATTATTTGCTTCATGCCAGCGCTCCTCAATTCTGCCTGTTAGTTCCATTCCATTAGTTTTACAATCTTTCTGGTTGCAGGATGTTTTTAAAGGTTCGGGGAAAAATTATACGCAGTAAATTTGGTACCTTCGGGTTTGGTGGGATAGACATTCTGATTTGACAATATTTTATTTTCTTCCCATAAAAATATGGCGTTAATTTTGAAAAGGGCTATGAACGTGAAACCTGAATACCATTGCGAATGAAAGCAGAAACTGCTTTTATGCATGCGAACAAAGCTGCATAGAAACTTTTTTTTTTTTTTTTTTTTTTTTTTTTTTTTTTTCAAACAGAGATTTCTCAGAAATGTGTGCTGCAGTGAGGCGCGGCAATTTCTGCATTCCATCCCTGAATGAGCTGTGAGTTCCCGTATTTAAGACGAGCACAAATATTTCCCGAGCCACAGAAAACATCTGCTAGCTGCATGTTTTCACGATAAATGCCGTAGCGAGTACATAGTTAGAAAAGCAGTTCTATCGGAATGCTACCGCGCGCTTACTGTGGCTGTGAGCTATTCACAAAATGTGTAACTGAATGCATTTTCTCTAACACTGCTGCGGGTAGGAAGTTTCTCATACGAATTACTTTAGGATAGAAAAAGGCAAAGAGAAAAGGAGGAAAGCTACGCACATATTATGAATTATACTAGAATTTTATCATATGTAAACTTCTAGAAACAATAAGTTCCATTCAAGAATTTAGAGCCAAAAGGAATCCAGACTTCTACATAATAACATCGTGCCAATTCATCGCATTTCTGGAAAAGACATAGTGTTGTACTGTTGTTCCAACCTGCCTACATAATGTGTTATAAAGTGACAACATCAACAACAGCTACTGCGACGATAATACTAATAGGAGAAATAACTGATCATGTTCACTACAGATTCTCAAAATGAAATCAATAATGACGTAACTGCAAGAAGATACATAAATTTCGTGTTCATTTTTGTTGATTTCAAGAAATTCTTTGACTCAGTCGATAGAAGGTCACGGTTTGAAATCCCAAACTGGCTCCGATAGTAAAATTACAGCTCCAATTTAGCAAACACTAAGAAACACCAACTGAGGGCAGTTTTCTTAAAACACGCTTTCTCCAAAAAATGGCGAAAGTGAGTTATTTGCAGCATGTACCATGTGAGATAGTATATCTTTCTCTGAAAACAGTTTGATTAAAGCCCAATTACTTTCATTGTTTGAAGGTATCAGATGTCCTTGGTTATTCCAAAAGTCGCTTTCTGCGGCGAAACTGTTGTAGCAAAACTCGCGTTCTATTGCTAATTATTACATGGTACGTGGTCTGTGGATTTTATTAGTGTGGCCGGCCGCGGTGGCCGAGGAGACTGAGGCGCTTCAGTCACGGTCTGCACGGTCACTACGGTCGGGGGTTCGAATCCCCCCTCGGGCATGGATATTTGTGCCGTCCTTAGTTGTAGGTAGTTCATAAGTAGTTTGTAAGTTTAGGGACTGATGACCCCGTAGTTAAGTCCCTTAAGCTTAACAAACATTTGATCATTTTTATTAGTGCCAGTATCAATCTTCGCGTCTGTGGAAGTAACAATACTCCCTTGTGACACCTGATTTCTGTCCATATGCATTATTTTCAGCGTATTGTCGGTTGCAGTACTGCCTGTTTGAGACATGAAAGGTCTGTCTGTCTGTAAATCTATCGGACCAAACTGCGTGGTCATCAGTCTGTAGCTTACAAACTACTTAAACCTAGATAAACTAACCTACGGACAAACACACACACCCATGCCCCAGGGAGGACTCGAACCTCCACGGCGAGCAACCGCGCGCCCCGCAGCGAGGTGCTTTAGACCGCTCGGCTACTCCACCGCGGCGACATGAAAGGTGTTGTATTTATTCTTAGCCTGTGTTTTATATTTTATATTAAAAAAATGAGAGAAGAATATTCTGAACCCGTAATAAAAGTTGAAAGGAGAAGGAAGAGGAGTACCACGTAAAAGAAACAGTGGAAGATACCGCGATCAAAATTGCAGGGACTTGGGATGACAGATGTGACCTTTCAAGCGACTATACGTGCGCATGAGGCTCCAGGGGTTTTTATGCTGCTGACTAACCTACAATGAAATGGATGGCACTCAAATTAAGAGCCGCCATTTTTTTCAGTTTTGAAGCAAACAAATGTCACTAAAACTGACGGGTCGCGGAGGAGTAGCCGAGCGGTCTAAAGCGTCTCACTGTGGAGCGCGCGGTTGCTCGCCGTGGAGGTTCGAGTCCTCCCTGGCGCATGGGTGTGTGTGTTGTCCTTAGGTTAGTTTACCTCAGTTTAAGTAGTTCGTAAGCTACGGACTGATGACCACGCAGTTTGGTCCGATAGATTTACAAACATTTGAACATTTTTTGAAAACTGACGGATATTGGACTTGTATCAAAACGTATTCCTTCCTACGGTTTCAATAGGTGAAGCATTTTATCTGAGTCATTCGTGTTTGTACAATTCGTGTTTCATGGCCACTGAAGCGCCAGTAGTTAAGACAAAAATCAAACTTTTAGATGTGGCTGGACACACAAGCAACTCATGGAGTTAATGAAATTGCCTCATCTGAAAAACAAGCCTCCTCAAGGAAGGAGTTCAAAGTAGGGTTCTGTTGACTTCATTGATTCATGCATTTCACAAAGTAAGACCAATATTTTAATGGCTGCTTTATCAGTATTCCGGGAAAAATCCAGAATTGTCAGGAGTATTGGCCAAGAATACCAATACGGAGAACAGTTAAATGTGGCGGATGTTCGGCAACACAGGAAAATAGTGCACAGAGAAAGAAGAATCTATATCGGCTAAGCAATATCTTGACGTCCTCAGAAACCATGGTGATGTTAGAGTATTGCAGATGAGTAGAATGTACACTCTTGGCCATTAAAATTGCTACACCACGAAGATGACGTGCTACAGACGCGAAATTTAACCGACAGGAAAAAGATGCTGTGACATGCAAATGATTAGCTTTTCAGCCAAGGTTCATTCACACAAGGTTGGCGCCGGTAGCAACACCTTCAACGTGCTAACTTGAGGATAAATTCCAACCGATTTCTCATACACAAACAGCAATTGACCGGCGTTGCCTGGTAAAACGTTGTTGTGATGCCTCGTCTAAGGAGGAAAAATGCGTACCATCACGTTTAAGACTTTGATAAAGGTCGAATTGTAGCCTATCGCGATTGTGGTTTATCGTATCGCGACATTGCTGCTCGCGTTCGTCACGATCCAATGACTGTTAGCAGAATATGGAATCGGTGGGTTCAGGAGGGCAATACGAACGCCGTCCTGGATCCCAACGGCCTCGCATCACTAGCATTCGAGATGACAGGCATCTTCTGTAACGGATCGTGCTGCCACGTTTCGATCCCTGAGTCAACAGATGGGGACGTTTGCAAGGCAACAACCATATGCACGAACAGTTCGACGACGTTGGCAGCAGCATGCACCATAAGCTCGGAGACCATGGCTGCGGTTACCCTTGACGCTGCATCACAGACAGGACCGCCTGCGATGGTGCACGCAACGACGAACCTGGGTGCACGAATGTCAAATGTTCAAATGTTTGTATAGTCTATGGGACTTGACTACGGGGTCATCAGTCCCTAAACTTACAAACTACTTATGAACTACTTACGAACTAGGACGGCACAAATATCCATGCCCGAGGGGGGATTCGAACCCCCGACCGTAGTGGCCGTGCAGACCGTGACTGGAGCGCCTCAGTCCCCTCGGCCACCGCGGCCGGCTTGTATTTATGAATTTATCAGTTGCTATTTAGGAGATAAATAAGTGCTCGTTTTGTTTAGAAATTCTCAATAATATACAAGACCCTAAACAATTTTAGCGCCTCATGAACAGTTAAATATTTGCAGACAGCGAGTTCTTTAAAAAAAATTCCTCAATTATGAAATTAAATTTAAAGATTAATTTTCTAGAAGTCTTGCTACAAGACTCGGAAAATATGGAAATCGCGCGTACAGAGATCGGGACATGGAGGAGGACTTTAAGGGACTGTCAGCAAAACTTCTGCACAACCATTGAAACATGTGGGGCAATAGAATGACACTGTTTCAACTTCGCTGAATAAGTTTCTCTGGCATTTCCTTACACAGCCTCCACACACTCTGTCTCTCTCGCTGTGGTTTTCATATTTTAGGAGCCATGAAGGAAGACATTCATGGCCGTCGATTTGCTTCGGACAAAGTGGTTCACGTCTGGTTAAAATCATGTATGGATCCAAAGGTTACCGCAAAAAATTTCCCCATGGAGGCATTCACTGACCGTTGGTTCTCACAGTGGGATTAATGCGTTAACAGTCATGGAGATTACTTTTGAAATAATAAATAGTTTATTTACTTCCATTCCATCTTTGTCGGTTTAATTCGACCGCCCATTATATGTTAACTTTTATAGAAACATTTTGAAGGTGGCAGAAGAAAGTACTTTAGTTTCTTCTTAGAAGAAACAGGGCCCACAATAGTAGACACCCAGAAACTTGTCATAACTTTTCGCAGTCTGATATGTTGTGATTGTTACTGTTACCATTAAATTCTATTATAGCAGAAGTTTGTAAACAACTCAAAACTTTGTGTTCTTCTCATTACTTAGCTCAAAAATATAAAATAAGAAAATGTTTATATTTTATTTTATAGTGTTCTCTGATCTCAATTTAAACATGTTATTAAAAGCTTACGTAAGTTGAAATTCTCTACAAACAGTGTTGCGGGAGTATTATGTGGTAAGCATGCATAGGTAAATTTTAATAGAAAGGTTCCGAAACTTTATTACACAGGAGATATTTATCACGATTAGACGTCCCCACTGATGGCTGAGTAAGTCCAGGATTGGTGAGTTAAACTACAAAGTTCCGTTCTGTCCGCTATAATCTCTGTCAGTAAAAAGATAAAGCTTTCGGCACTATTCCGCGTAGCGTGTCACTTTGTGAGGAATCGTGAATATTTATCTGCTGAACCATGGCACTGCTAACTAGAGGCACACCTTTGATGAACATGTCGCAGTCCGGATGAACACGAGGATCGCTTAATGAACACGAGCCACAGCCTGCCTTCAGGCCGTATGCGCCCACTGTTATGTTTCGGCCAATCAGGTTTCGCGCACATGAATTAGTTCGTGACGCGCATGCTTTTGCGGGATTATAGGAACTTGTAATGGCAACTGTCTGCGTACCCGTAAGCCTTTCGTTGTGGTTTATTGTATGGTACGTAAGGGTGTGGAACAGTCTAGCATTTATTGTTTCAGGATACTGCCACGAAAATTCCGGAAACAGGATCACGAAATCCACGGTGGGAAGTTATGAAACGGGAATCAAAATGAAAAGCTGATTATGCAGACGGACGACGATACTGACGAAAAAGTCGCTTTCGTGTTGGGAGGCTCGTATCAGGCTGTGAACCACGGTGTAGTCTAGGCGTCTTTTTGCCTGCCAGATCACATTTTGAAATAGTTAAGTGGCAGTCGGCAACTCATTTGTAAAATCAAGGAACGAAGATTAAATCGCGGCATCTCATAGACAGCAAGTTAATTAACGACGGACGACAAGCGAGAAACAACGTGGAAGGAAATCGGTTACGCCCTACTCAAAGCAACCGTCCTGTCACCTATGTAACCGGAAGGGAATCTGCCCTGCTCTTCCCGAATGCGAGCCTTGTGTGTGAAGCACTACACCACTTCATTAGGCAGAAATCCTTTGTCTGTTGAACACCTAAAAAGACAATGAATGCAAAATACATGCATGCATACCCGAAAGACATTTGCATTGTGAAATCGAAATACTGAAAAATTTCGACCGTTTCGGGGGGTTGAAATAAATTCAACGACAAAGTTGGAAACTTGTGCTAGACCGGGATTCGGACCCGGATTTTCCGCTTCGGGCCAGCGGTCGCCTTAACCAATTAGGCGATCCATGCACGCTTCCATTCCATCCCAAATTCTCAACTTCTAGCCTCCTGCCCCTTGATTCCTCTTGGTTGCAGTTTATACCGTATTCCCACAACGGATCGAGCTTTTGAATGCGTCCGCATTGAATTGTCATTGTCTGTTGTGGGTATATTTAGAATTACTGATACGGTACCTGTTCTTTTCGGGCATATCCGTAAGAACAGTCACCATTAGTTGAAAGTAACGGCCGTAAGTTTACGAAATCGAAATATAGAAACATTTCGACCATTTCTGGGGGGTTGAAGTAAATTCAACGACAAAGTTGAAAACTTGTGCTGTACTGGGATTCAAACCTGGATTTCCCGCTAATTAACTTCTATCACACTACGATGGTAGTACCCTTTTTTTTTAAAGATTGGAGTCCCTTCACGCTCGCACTAGCATGGTCAACAACTCAATAGTTCTACTGTCACATCTGCATGTGTTAATATTTCTAATGTAGGAGTCACAGGAGCGGGTACTGTAATGTGTGCCGTACGTGTGGGTAAGATTACCCGTTAATACGGTCCATCAGGATGATAGAAGTGGTCGAAAGCTTTTGAAACAAGAGCGGTTTTAAGAGCAGAGGGAAAAAAGTGCCAAGGGAAAAAAACCTCTGCGACAGTCAGGAGCGGGTAGTAAGAGCAGTAGCCGATTCTCTGCGACAGATCATGCAAGGGTTTGGTTGTGTTAGTTATTGGGTATCGTGCAAGCTCGGTACCATATGGAAGTACCCCCTGCTCATTAGTTGCACGTGCTCGATTCCCGCAAGGGACCGAGCGTATTAATGGGTCTGCATGAAAATTGTCAATTGCCTGTTGTGAGCATATTCACAATTATTGATACGCTGTATGTTCTTTTTGGAAATGTACGAAAAGAACAGACACCGTATCAATAAATAGTTTGGTGCTAATTTTATCGACGGCACCTTGAATAGATGCAAATATCGAACGGTTTTGGAGGAGACTACTGTAGGAATTGTTTCAAATGTTTGTATAGTTTATGGGACTTAACTACGGGTTCATCAGTCCCTAAACTTACAAACTACTTATGAACTACTTACGAACTAGGACGACACAAATATCCATGCCCGAGGGGGGATTCGAACCCCCGACCGTAGTGGCCGTGCAGACCGTGACTGGAGCGCCTCAGTCTCCTCGGCCACCGCGGCCGGCTGTAGGAATTGCCCTGGACGTTCGTCAGAGTATGTCTCTTCAGTAAGACTGTTGCCCAGCACATACGCAGGTGAAGCACGGAAAGTATTACACCATGTTTACACTAGTCGGTAGGTCGGCAGAGGGTGCCCTATCAATTGCCCTTCTAAGTTGCCTGATTTCTTTCTGTGAGGATATTTAACGTGGCCAACAGGCCATGAAGGCATGGTCGACCACATAAGAAATGCTTGTGCAGAAATTCGCACTGAGTTGCTTTTGTCCTATGTACAGTCACTTGAGAAACGAATCACTACGTGTACTGAAAATTACGGTACTACGTTAGAACATTTCCTCTAATTAGAAAAGCGTTCACCTAGAGCCATGGCCACAGTGGCTCGTCGAGTAGTCTCCTGTTTCGATATGTCGGAGGAATGCAACGTTGGGAATGGGGTTTTCAATTAGAAGTTATGAAACACAGGCCTCATGGAGGTGGAGTCCCACGTGCCCCTAGATATTCAAACACATTGCGTAGCATGTTGTAAATTGCGATCGATATACCCATTTCGATTCCTCCGGTTAGAGCGCCATATGTGGCGAAACGAAACAAATGCTTCTGACAAAACTTGACTGGTTTTTGCCGAAGATTCTTAATCTACAAAAATAAACAAAGAATCCATTGAATATTTCGAAGTTTCCCCCGCCACATACGCACAGGGTGGACTGTGAGGTTTAGTATAGTATTATTGGATGTCGCCCTCAGAGAGAAAAAAAGTAATCGTTACTTTTTGTGTCCGATGAGCAATTTTCGAGATATTTTAATTTCTTCAATGGAAATGAACACACTGTATGTAGTACCATATACAGTTAAAAGCGTATTGCCGTATATAAATTTCAACGAAATATCACGCTTTAAATGCCAGCTTTGACATTGTCACACCACAGATTTATTAACAAATGTAATAGAAATATTAAAACCCTTGTGAAGATGGACATGGTAGTTGGAAACCGATAACAGCGGTCTTTGTGATCATAAATTCAGTTATTGAGACCGGTTGCCTTATTCTGCTTTCCAAAATTCACCGTGTAAATTATTATTATTTTATACACAGCCACAGTATCAACGACGTCAGTTTTCGACAGAAAAACACGAATAGATTTTGTTTGTGATAAAACAAGTACAGACATATGGCATGTAGTTCGTAACAAACGTACCTTTCAAAACCTTTTTTCTCTGATTGAGCACTTTGATCGAGTCACGGGATATGATACAGAATATTACGAACACAGTAGCATTGAAAACTTGTTTTGTGGAGAAATAGCATTTATAATTTTGCCATATCCGCTTTTCAAATGTTAGAAAACATCATTCTTCGTATATAACTTGCTCTTTTCGTGTAACATGTGCAGGAAGATGAGTCGCTCACTACATTGATAGATGACGTTCCGTAAATGTGGGACGTGTCTGACGTAGAATTTTTATGGCAGAGTCTGTCGCAGTCGATAAATGAGGCCCACGTCTTTTACTGCCTCAAGCACATTCCCACGTTGTCACTGAGTTAGTCATTTCAGCTAATCTGAATTTTCAAAGGATAGTACGCCCACATATGGCGTGACTGTCGGCGTATTCCGATAAGTGCTTAAGAGATAATCAGTTGTCTGACACATTTCTGAATTGTTGCGTGTCTGCTCTGATATTTTCTCAGTAGTGCGATGAGAAAACACACTCGTGGTTGTGACAGAGGCTAATTACTTGAAAGAGATGACATCCTAAGAGACGTGACAACCGTATTCTTTGTGAATCGTATTCCTTTTGTACTAGCTACATTTACGATCTCCTTTTCCCTGCCTTTGTTCCGCATTGACGCGGCGTCCCTTGTTAATTTTCAAGGCGTGGCTGTAGCCCCCTTCTTGCCACCACCCCCATTATTTCCCTGGAGAAAATAGTATGCCCAGATGTCTATGTATCGTGTTACACATGTGAAGCTGTAAGAACCTTGTGCTCATGTTTGCAAATCGTGTAACTGAGGCACAATTTGAGTACCAACCCGATATTCATCTAGTGAGATGTGGGAAACCGCTTAAAAATCACATACAGAGTGGCTCTCATCATTGTCCAGACCGAATCAAGTTGGGGTGCCACGCTCCCCGTCCCGGAAGCGGTTGCTTTAAAGGTGTGTCTACAAAAAATGTTTCAAATGTTTGTATAGCTTATGGGACTTAACTACGAGTTCATCAGTCCCTAAACTTACAAACTACTTATGAACTAAGTAAGACTAAGGACGGCACAAATATCCATGCCCGAGGGGGGATTCGAAACCCCGACCGCAGTGGCCGTGCAGACCGTGACTGGCGCGCCGCAGTCCCCTCGGCCACCGCGGCCGGCGGTGCGTCTACACGCGCGCCTATGTAATTCCTCATGTCTGGTCGGGGCGCATAGCTATCCACCTCTTATCGGTTTTTCAGAGAACATTTTGTATGTTCTCAGTCAGATTTGGATGGCTACGCATGTCAGTCTTGTTTTGTAAGACATTAATTGATATTTTTCCAGTTGAACTGAAATATTATATTTTAATTAATATCTTTAGTTTGTCAGGTTTCAGTAACGGGATTTTGTAATTGATTTTTCAGTGATTAAATGTGAAGTGGTCAGAAGTGACTTTAATTAAAAATTGATCAATATAGAAAACAAACGATTCTTAGGAATCCTCTGCATAAGGATCATTACAGGAAACACATGAAAGCAGATGCTTGGCAAGAAAAATCCGCGGTGACAGACGTATCTGCGGACCAGTGAAAGAAATAGAAAATCTTTGCTGTCTTCGTACCTGTTTCAAAGTATGCGGTCCAATCTTCTGCAGCAGATTTTCCAGATAAAGGGAATATTCGAAAGGAATTTTTGTATTGACCACTTATTTGTTGTGACTTCAAATATGTATTTTTGCATAAAAATACACTTTCTAGGTTTTTTTACAATCTGTTTATTGGCTAACAATACGAGTCCTTAACTACCAATACATTCTGTGAAAACCGCACATCAATCGCACTTTCCCTGTCCGCAATATTTGCGGTGCAAGTGTTAGGTGATTCACCCTGTATATTTACTGGTGTATGCGGAACGTATTTTCTGTTCTGACGTGCTTTCTTTTTCTATTGAATAAATCAGACAGAATAATACTTACGATTACGAATTTAATTTGCTAGAATTGAAACTGGCTCTTTAGTGGCCCGAGCAGAAGGCAGAGAAGATCGTAGATTGGAACCCGAGGAACAAATTCTGAACCGCATCGTCCTGAACAATCCTTGAGAGTACTAGAAGGATCACCCGCCACGTGGGTGAATCGCACGCTCTCGTTAGTCACACTTTAAAGGGGAGCGACTGCTGCCTTACCACACTCAAGCTTTGGAAGAGCAAAATTTCCCTCCAAGACGAGAATTCTCTGAATGAGTTTTGTTACAAAATACACGTCTTAGATGAATCATTTAATATTGTTGATGGAGTAACTAATTTGCATAAATGCACACGGGAAGTGTACACAATCATTGACAAGTAATAGCAATACTTTTCCAGCAACGCTTTTCAGTAAATGCGTGGGTGGGTATAATCGATGATTACATTGTTGGGCTTTATGTTTTACCTTCACGACTCAATATGTTCAAATGTTTGTAACTCTGTGGAATATAACTACTGCGGTTAACAGTCCCTAGGTTTACAAACTACTTAAACTAAACTGAGGACAGAACAGACAAAAAATCAAATGTTTGTAAATCTATCGTACCAAACTGCGTGGTCATCAGTCCGTAGCTTACAAACTATTTAAACTAAGTTAAACTAACCTAAGGACAAACACACACACTCCCATGCCCCAGGGAGGACTCGAACCTCCGACGGCGAGCAACCGCGCGCTCCTCGGCGAGGCCTTTTGAGCGCTTGGACATTCCACCTTGGCCTTGAACGACTTAATGGTAACAATTACCGAACGCTTCTAAAGGAAACATTGCTACTAACTTTATTAGAAGATACTCCGTTAGGCATACTTCATAACATGTAATTCCTCCAGATGGTGCTTCACCCCACATTGCTAACATAGAACGAAGACTTTTAAATAGACGATGCTCAGGACACTGGATAGGACGCTTTGGTCCATGTCGATGGCCAACACGCAGTGATTATTTAAATCCACTGGTTTTTATACTTTTGTAAATGTATGAAGGAAAATGTTTACGCTCTGCAAGCGAAAGATTTGGACGTACTTACACAGAGGATTTTCGATGCTGCGAATACCACAAAGGCAAATGTGCATTCGTGTGAACGAGTGCGACCAAACTCGGTTGGTCGTCATGAAGCATGTGTAGAAACAACAGGTGGGATTTATGAACAATTGTTGTAGTATTGGTACAAGAGGATTTATTGATTGTAAGCTGGGGTGGCTTGTGTGCCTCAGCGATACAAATAGCCGTCTCGTAGGTGCAACCACAGCGGGGGGGGGGGGGGGGGGTTGTATCTATGGAGAGGCCAGACAAGCGTGTGGCTCCTGTCGAGAGCAAATGCTGGGCGGGTGACAGGTTGTGGATGTCCCTGTAGACCGCCTGCTACCTGCTCGCCCGGGTCTTCTCACAAGTGTGACTTCTCACAAACGTGCATTCTCACAAGTGTTCCAACCCCGCCTGCATGTCAGACAGGGAGCGGCTGCTACATGGAGCTCTCTTCTGATCCTCTTTACCTTACTGCTTCCCTCCTGCACAGAGATGGATCTTAGGCCACTGGAGCTACCTCCACCTGCGCCTCGTCCGTTCCTGCGCGCACCATCTCAGTCACCTAAGAAAACACCGATATGATTTCCCTTTCCTTGAACATAAGTGTTGTACAAACTCACCCGATTTTTAAATCCTGACTGCACCCCAGCTCACCAAGATGACGTTCATATTACTGACGGAAAACGTTGAACGACAGTTTTTGACAGTTGTCTCTAAAATGTTTTCGGAAATTAATGTCGAATTTAATGTGCTACAAGTGCCCACTATGTGAACGTCGTTCATCCTGATTTTTATTCATTGTGTTCGAACTATATCACAAAATATAACAACTGAAAAAATTACTATATAATTTAAAAAACAAAGTAAGCATTTCTATGTAAATTATGCTGATCGAATAAAAAGGTAAAGCAGTCAACAATCCGAAGATTGGTTTGAACACCACAGTGCTATACTATGCATGGTCCTGTTTGGAGGTGGTATGCCGTTGTCTTCCTTCGACCTTCGAACTGACTTACCCAGCCAATTAAAGCGGGACCTACAGTTTAACGTGGGTTCCGAACCACGGTGCTACTCGGTATTTTTCAAATCAACAACACTGCCAGAAGTGAAAGAAGTGGAAAGTGACAGATAAAAATCGTAGTACCTGGCGGGGATTGAACCCACGACATTTGGATCTGTAGTCCGGCACTTTACCACTGTGCAACCGAGGCGAATACGTAGATTAAAAATATATTTGAAATGAATCATATTTCGCTCATCCAGAATTCGGAGTAAGCTGCGGCTCTCTCTCTACGCCGCTCCCGCCGGAGGTTCGTTTCCTCCCTCAGGCATATATATATATATATATATATATATATATATATGTGTGTGTGTGTGTGTGTGTGTGTGTGTGTGTGTGTGTGTGTGTGTATTGTCTGTAGGTTAGGTTAAGTAGTTTTGTAACCCTAGGTACTGATAACCACAGTAGTTAGGTCCGACAGATTTACAAATAATTGAATATTTTGCTGTCTCATTGTATTTCAGGAGCTCCTCTTTAGTACTCTCTGTTGGTGCATTCACTAACGGGCATTTTATAAGGTGATCCATTGCTTGTGTTTCACCACACTCTCACTTGTCAGTGTAGCTCCACCTTTGCTTTCACGCCCCATGCCTTTGCGAAGTCGGTTGAGATTTTTCCAATGTCAAAATTCAAATTTTTGTAAATCTATAGCCTTAACTACGAACGCTCGACCATTCCACCACGACAAATATTTGTAAACGTATGGGACGACACTTTTGAGTTCATCGTACTCTAAACTTACAAATAAAATAGCTCGTGCTAAGAACAAAAAACATACACACACACACACACGAGCCATTCCCGCACGGCGTTAAAAAGTTATTTATTATTTAAAAAGGAGGGCAATAACAAACCCTACAATCCACGCGTATGCGCCATCACAAGTTTTCTCTTCGAACACTTGCGATCCTAAAAACCAAGCGACATAAAACTACACCAGGTTTTGAGACGGTGGTAAAAATTGACGGAGTTCGTGTTGCTCGCAACTCGTTCTTTTACTTCAGCGAAAACATTTTTATGTGTTCGAGTAACGAGTTACGAAATGGGCCAGAGAAAGCCATAAATGATTCCGCTGCTATTGGCGGCTTTCTCCCCATTTCTTTGCCTTTGATACTGGCTGGAAGAATTCCTATGTACTAAAACGCAGTAAGTTGTTCTTGTCGGCGAGTGTTTATCAGAGATGAGTGTATCGTCAGGCGTGCCCCAGGGGAGTGTGATAGGACCGCTATTATTTCTTATCTATATAAATGATCTGATGGACAGAGTAACTGAGTAAGTGAGGCGGCATCGTGAGTTGGTCGGGATAGCACAGTCGGTAGTGCCCTTGCCCGCGAAAGGCAAAGGTCCCAGGTTCGAGTCCTGGTTCCGGCATACAATTTTAATCTACCAGGAAGTTTCATATCAGCGCACACTCCGCTGCAGAGTGAAGTTTCATTCTGGAAACATCCCTTAGGCTGTGGCTAAGCCATGTCTCCACCATATCCTTTCTTCCAGGAGTGCTAGTCTTGCGTGTTTGCAGGAGAGCTTCTGTGAAGTTTGGAAAGTAGGAGGCGAGGTACTGGCGGAAGTAAAGATGTGAGGCGGCATCGTGAGTCGTGTCGGGATAGCACAGTCGGTAGTGCGCTTGCCCGCGAAAGGCAAAGGTCCCAGGTTCGAGTCCCGGCTCCGGCACACAATTTTAATCTGCCAGGAAGTTTCAGAGTAACTTGTAGTTTGCGGCTGTTTGCTGATGATGCTGTGGTGTATGGGAGGGAGTCGTCATTAATTGACATACATGATGACACACAAAATTTCAAGTTGGTGTGAAGAATGGTAGCTAGCAATAAATGTAGAAAAATGTAAGGTGATGCCCGTGAGTAGGAAAAACAATCCCACAATGTTCGAATACAGCATTAGTAGTGAGCTTCCTGATGCAGTCGCGTCGTTCAAATATCTTGCCGTAACATTGCAGAGTGATATGAAATGGAACGAACATTTAAGGACAGTTGTAAGGCGGACAGCCGACTACGGTTTATTGGGAGAACTTTCGGAATTGTACTTCATCTGTAAAGAAGACCGCATATAAAAAGCTTGTACGATCATTTCTTGAATATTGCTAAAGTGTTTGGGACCCGCAGTAAATCAGTTTAGTGGAAGGCAGGAAGCAGTTCAGAGACGAGCAGCTAGGTTCGTTACTGGTAGGGTCGACCAATGAGCGAATGTCACAGAAATGCTCCGGGAACTCAACGGGAAATGTCTAGAGGAAAGACGAGATTCTTTTCGAGAAATTCTGTAGAGGAAATTTAGAGATTCGGAATTTGAAGCTGACTGCAGAACGATCTTCCTGCCACCTATCTACATTTTTGTAAAGATCTCAAAGACAAGATCAGAGAAATTAGGGCTCGTACAGAGGCACAGACAATCGTTTTTCCCTCTTTCTATTTGGGAGTGGATATAGGAAAGGAAATGCCTAGTAGTGATACAGTGTACCCTCCGCCACGCACCTTACGGTGGATTGCGGAGTATGTATGTAGATCTTTTCCTTCACCCTCTGCCTACCTCTTCCTATTACCATCTCCCCCACCTCTTTTTCACTCGTCTCCAGTAACCAAGCTATCGACGGGACGTTAACTCTTAACCTTCCTTCCTTCTTTCTCTCCATGACCCCAATCTATCTCCACCTCCCTTCCTGATGTAAACGATAGTACGTGTCATTCGCAGTAATATTTCCTACCGTATATATTTATCACAAAGTCGCAATAGTCCATCTCCTGCCGCTATCTGTTTCTCTGCTGCTCGCCCTCTCGGTCCTTCTGCTCGTGGTCCCCCTTCCACCTCCTCCTCCTCCTCCTCCTCTGGGATGGGTCATTTGAAAGGACACGACCGGTTACCTTCCCCAACTTCCCTCTCTAATGACCATATTGTCGACGGGATGTGAGACACTAGTCATATTTCCTTCCTTCCTTTAGTAGCCTCCGAGCGAGAAACCGCAGTGCTAACACATTGCACTAGTATTCAGGAGGAGGAGGATTCAAATCCACCTCCAGTCGCCCAGATTTAGGTTTGCCGGGATTTTCTTGCACTCTAGAAGGCTTGCCGGAATTATTCCTTTGATAGAGCACAGCCGATATCATTCTCCGTCCTTGCCCAAAAATTCTGAACGTGGGCTTCGCCTCTAATGGCCACTCCATCGACACAACGCTGAATTCTAATCTTCCTTCCTTCTTGTAATACTCACCGCTCAGTCTGTAGTTAGCCAATACCACAAAATCGTGGCAAACTAAATGGTTACAACAACAAAACTCGAAAGAGCTCGTAACAGTAGCAATGTAATCGACTTTCCGGACTATCCAAATACTGTTACATGAAACCATACCAAAGAGACAGGGAATGGATTTTAAGACAATCCGTGGCTGATGAACAAAAAAATTACAGGAAAGGACTACCTATAAAAAGAAATGATATCCGATCCTGTATCTTCCGAGTAGGTTTGTAAATAATGGCAACATTCCGATTCATCAAAATTTTACCGATGCGGTCGGTGACGTCCTTAATAACTGAATGACTTTAGATTTCACAGGAACCCTTTCATCGTTTTCAACTCTACGTGTCGGTCTCAAATATCTCTTTATCTCTGTAGACGAAAATGTAAATGGTTACAACAACAAAACTCGAATGAGCTCGTAACATTTTTGAAGCCATTCAAAGAAGCAACTGACGTGCTCGAAGGCGAGAAGTACCCTACAATTCAGTTTGTTGTGTTATGGCTGCAGAAACTGAAAAGTCATTGCAAAGCAGGGCCTGACGACACAGAGGTACATATCTTTCACTTATTGCCAATCCAGTTTTTCCTCTTTACTATGCGGTGCATGTCTAGTGAATGCAAATTATAGTGAGTTGCAAGCACCAGTAGTAATGTCACTGGTATTTAGCGATATGGTACAACTGTCGTATTATCTTATGTTACTGTAGGTGCTACGATTACTCAAAGAGAGTGTCTCCGTCTCATGGAAGAGAAAGTGGAAGTTCAGAAGTTGCACAGAATAGCAACATATATGATGTCCGTTACAGAGAGGAATGAGACGTTAAATGTCGTGTGTCAAATTTGTGATGAAATTTCGGTTCCAGGTAAGCAGTAATAGATGTATGACGTACCGGTGCGTCACTTTATTACTTTGGAATTGTTTCCTTTCCCGGTTGCTTCGAAAGCTGTTCTCTCGATCCAGTTGAAATAGCCATTCAGTTTTGCATTTTGTGGTCTGTACCCATAGGTTATTTTTCCGTACAGATTTTATACGTGATTAATATAAAATTCCCGTGCTAAGATTATTTACTAAATGGGTCTTCCATGATGATTCTTTCTTGTTCCCATTTTGTGGGCTGTTATTGCCTGTTTGGTTACAGGTATTACTTTCCGTATTAACGAGGAAATGATTGTATTTTATATCCATTCTTCTTATCACTCTCACGTCCTGGAATACTTCGTCCGTCTTTTATATTGATATTAAATACTCCGATATTTATGTACACCCATTAGGTTAGCCGGCCGCGGTGGCCGAGCTGACTGAGGCGCGCCACTCTCGGTCTGCACGGCCACTACGGTCGAGGGTTCGAATCCTCCCTCGGGCATGGATATTTGAGCTGTCCTTAGTATTAAGTAGTTCATAAGTAGTTAGTAAGTTTAGGGACTGATGACCCCGTAGTTAAGTCCCATAAGCTCTACAAACAATTGAACATTTGAACCATTAGGTTAGGTTTGTGCATCTCTCTCTGTTGCACCCCATTAATACATATTTCCTTAGCATTTTGGCACTGTGCGTGGTCGCCGCGCCTCTACCTTTTCAGAGTGAGTACTTATTGGAAATTTTTCAATTGCAGCATTCGTATATCCCGCACTGCCGCTGTCGTCTTTCTTATCTATTTAATAAAGAACGCATGCAAACTTTTGTGCAATATATAGGATCCGCGCTTTCTTCCGTCGTCAGGAGCATATGCCGGTCTAATGCTCATATATCCTCTACCTATTTTAAATCTTCTTGTTCCAACTGCTTACTTTACACAGTTGTACGAGATGGTGCTCCTGCTGTTTCAGTGACATCTGTGTTATATTTATTTAGGGCCGTCTGAGAATGTCACCAGGGTGCACCAGCCAAAAGAATGAAGTGCTTGTTTTCGGAATGACTGGTCTGTAAAATGAGCGAGGCGCAATCCACTGATGAGGTGGACCTTTATTTAGCACAAATTGATGGTGATGACGGCGGTCCGCTTGAATGGTGGAAACGCAACAGTAGTCTCTTTCCTAAGATAGCTGTATCGGCAAAAAGAGTATTTCGTGTGCCCGCCTCAAATGCAGCTAGTGAACGCACTTTCAGTACGGCAGGGAACATCATCTCTGATAGAAGAACTCGACTCGATCCACTACGTATCAATGATATTTTAACAATACATTGCAATTACAATGCCATCAACGAATAGTTTGTTCAAAATGTTCAAATGTTAGTTAAGCTTATGGGACTTAACTACGGGGTCATCAGTCCCTAAACTTACTAACTACTTATGAACTACTTACGAACTAGGACGGCACAAATATCCATGCCCGAGGGGGGATTCGAACCCCCGACCGTAGTGACCGTGCTGACCGTGACTGGAGCGCCTCAGTCACCTCGGCCACCGAGGCCGGCGAATAGTTTGGGGATAATGTTGTTACTTTTCGATGTATACCTTGTTGTACGGTAACATTCACTCTTTTACATTGCAATAGAAACGTCGTAGTTCCGTAGTTTCTCTCTGGATCCTTTACATTACTTCCAAACATCATAGTTGGTGAAAACAACCTTTTTGTCTCGTATGGGGTGTAATGATATTGCGGTTATATGCTACTATACAGAAATACACGTCTACATCATAATTGATTTTAGTTCCTTTAGCCCACAGCTCAGAGCCACAGAGCCGCTGCCGTAGCGACTGAGTACAGCGGCAGAGCCACGCTGCGTGGCCTCTGCCCGCCCCGCCCCACGCAGCCTGGTTCGAGTGTCAACACGCTCGCTGCGAGCGAACACACTCGGCGCGCCACCGCCGAGCGTTGCGCACTCGACCGAGTACGAGCGAGCGAAGCAGGCGATTTGTTCAAATGTTCAAATGTTTGTTAAGCTTAAGGGACTTAACTAAGGAGTCATCAGTCCCTAAACTTACAAACTATTTATGAACGAGCTTATTCTAAGGACGGCACAAATATCCATGCCCGAGGGGGGATTCGAACCCCCGACCGTAGTGGCAGTGCAGACCGTGACTGGAGCGCCTCAGTCCCCTCGGCCACCGCGGCCGGCAGCGATTTGCAGACATCTAATAGCTAAATAAGAGTCGGTAATAATTCTGACGCCACGGCAGAGGCTCACTGGCGACGCTGGTAAAATATGATCATACTTTTGTTTGGTACTGCGACATAGCTTTGAGTTACTGGCAATTTGGGTTATCTTTAAAGTGGTCTGTTGAGATAATGAATAGTCACACGCTTTCGGGATCCGGTGATGCCAAGAGCGTTATCTGTATCTGATACATCACTTGTTACGTTAGAATAATATGGCATGGATGTCGGATGCAGGGTTCCGATATCTGTTCACTGACTTCTGTAAATAACTATGGTTATCATAGCGCAATGAAAATATGGCGACGACACTGAGGGGTAATGGCGTAAAACGACAGAACTTGTTACTCAATGAGCTCACATTTTCTTCAGGCATACCAAAGACGCCACAGGTAGCGGAAGACGGAAGTTCTGTCTAGTACATGTGATGAGGAGAGTGCATTGGAGAAAAACTTCGTCCTCTCACGCACGCAGTGCAGCCATAAGATATCAGTAAATCGTATTCACGCCCCAGAGAGAATGCAGACAACGATGCATTACACTACATTGTTGTCGCCTTTGCCTCGCTTATGCGTTTATAATATCCCTGTAAGGTGGCGAATTACAGCAGTGCAATAATTTATAGAAATTATTTAATCAACAGCGAATTTCTCAGGGCTACACTGTATTATATACAGGTGTACCACCAAATGGAGACAAATGAAAATCTGTGCCGATGCGGGATTCGAATCCGTATTTCCCGCTTTTCGGGAGCAGTAACGAATTTCATTAGCAAACATAAATTTCAGTTAAAACGGCAAACTTCTTGAAGTGCCAGCAAAGTGACCCCAAGCGAAGACTACATATTTTTCTTACTACCCGCCTTAGTGCAATCAGTACTGTCTTTCTAAGTGATGAGTTACTCCAAAAGCGGAAATCTACAGAATGTGTCAGGACATAGATTCGATTGTTTCTTGTAGCAGGAACTATTTCAAGAGCAAAAGCAGTTGTTTCAGAGGCTCAGTAAAATACTTCTTTCAGCTGAAGTTGTCAGTTCCCTCTAGTACCATGAAAGATATTCCCTTCGTGTATTTACACTAAGCCTATTATTCTGCATCTTCTTCTTGTCAGTGTTTTCCTAATGTTCCTTTATATTTCACTGTAGCACACTGGTTAAGGCGATCGTACACTCAAAGCGAGACACCTGGCTTCAAATCTCGGTGTGGCACGAATTGGCACTTGTCGCTATAGACTTATTTCAGTGGCCTAGTACAGCCAGGCTCACTCCTTTGCTTTCTCTTCCCTCTTCCTTCATTTTTCAAATGTTTGAAAACCTATGACACCAAACTGCTGTGCTCACCAGTCCCTTGACTTAGAAACTACTGAAACTAACTTACACCAAGGGCAAAACACACACACACACACACACACACACACACACACACACACACACACACAAGCGCGCGCCCGAGGGAGGACTCGAACCTCCGGCGGTAGCGACCGTCCAGTCCGCAGTCTTGACCATGCGGCTACTCCCTCGCGCCCAGTCGTTCTTCCTTCCATTTAAATGCAGCTGCATAGCGGCTTCGAATCCTGTGTGATGTCTATTCTTTCGGATACGTCCAAAAGCACGAACACCACATCATATATAATTATCCATTCTGCCTGTTCTAGTCTATTTCTTATCTCATCCTTGCTTTGTTCACCCCACCTGTTTAGTAGTCACCAATTTTTATTTTAAATTTTTCTCCAATCCCAGACAAATATGGACACTATTGTCAATTCGCAAGGTCCTTTCTTTCAGTGACGGTTTTAATATTGTCGAATGATTGTTATCTTTCACTCTTACTACCGACTCTTTATTTTATTTTCTGTGGCAGATAGCCGTCTTCATTTCAGTTACCCAGGAATTCGTTGCTAAGTTCTTCAAATATGTTCAAATGTTTGTAAACCTATGGAACTAAACTGCTGTGGTCATCGGTCCCGAGACTTACAAACTACTTTAACTTATACTAAGAACAATACACACATCCATGCCCGAGGTAGGAGTCGAACGTCCGAGTGGAGCGGCCGCGCAATCGGCGACGTAACGCCCGAGACCGCACGGCCATATCCCGCGCCACTTAGTTCTTCAATACTGTGGTGTTACGTGAGGCAAGTTTTAGAGAATATGGTACCTTTCGTAACGTTTTCTGACACTTACCAGTTCAGGATTGACGAGCCGAGGAGTAAACGAAAAGGCTTTAATCCAGTAGATGTGGAATGCGGAGTAAAGAAACTGGTAGGTCGTTTAGAGAGTGGATGCCTATGCCATGATATACTACATAAGGCTTAGTTTACAAATTATGGGACTGTCAGTGACAAGTGTTGTCTAATTTTGTTTGTTCCAATATATTTTTGACGGTCCTTGAGCTTGTGTCGTGAGTGTGTTGCTAATATTAGTTAATATCAGTCCGTCCAAGGATGTACTTCGCGTTCCAAGACCTGCTGTGCGCTTAAGCTTGCATGCCCCAGAGCAATTTATTGCGCATTAGCCTACTCGGTGATTAAGTAGAGGCGGGTAAATTCGTCTACCTCCATACTTACAACACTCTCGACTTATTCAAAAGTTCAAATGTTTGTAGAGCTTATGGGACTTAACTACGGGGTCATCAGTCCCTAAACTTACAAACTACTTATGAACGACTTACGAACTAGGACGGCACAAATATCCATGCCCGAGGGGGGATTCGAACTCCCAACCGTAGTGGCCGTGCAGAACGTGACTGGCGCGCCGCAGACCGCTCGGCCACTGCGGCCGGCACTCTCGACGTGCTTCTGTGGAGTTGCATAATGGCAAGCGGACAATTTACACAACGTCTGCCTGTCTTGAAGGCTGTGTTCATGAATGTGAACACTGTATGTGTATATAATGAAGCATCGTGTGAAAACTTGAACCAAGTCAGGGATTCGAAACCTGGTGTCGCGTTCAGGAGGCAGTTGCGGTCACCACCCAGCAACCATGGTTCAGTATCTTAGCACAATTGGCCGGATTTATCCTGGCGTGCCTTCTTCCTCAGTCCCAATTGTAACCTCTACCTCAGTCCATGTAATGTTCTCCTTAAACTCGAACAACGCCGTAGAAGCTGTCCAAATCAAATGAAATATCACCTCCACACAGAACGGAACGAAGATCATACCGGAAACACAGTCACAGGTCTCTTTATATAAATTAATCGAAATGATTCAGATATTTTCTACAAGTTACAATTATCAGTTATTTATACATGCAGCCTAAAGCGTAAAGTCAAATTTTGTACTATGGTTTGATGATACCACAATTCAGCAAGAGACAGTAAAGGAATCATAAGAAGACTCGACAGGAATGTACAGTTTCTTGGAGGATATAAGGTGAATATTAACACAATCAAAGCTTATGTAATGGAATGTAGTCAAATTAAGACGGGTGATGCTGTGTCAATTATATTAGGAAGCAAGACAAAAAAGTTTTAGATGTCTTTTCTTACTTGGCTATGAAAATAACTTTAATGGCCATAGTATAGAGAGGATGTAATATATACACTAACATTCTCAAAACAAAAAACAAAAAATTAAGAAGAGATATTTATTGAAATCGAATATAATTTTATGCATTATGAAGTTTTCTTTTTAAATTATTAGTCTGGAATGTAGGCTTGTATGGAATTCAGACACTGACAATAAACAGTTCAAACAAAAGAAAAACGAAGCCACTGATACCGAAAACTGTGTCATAACTTCACTAAAAACCAGGAGTGTGTTGGTACGACACTTTCAAAATTAGAGTATTTGTAACCTTAAGGGACCAAACTGTTGAGGTCATCGGTCCCTAGACTTACAAACTACTTGAACTAACTTATTCTAAGGACAACACACAACACACACACACACACACTCACTCTCTCTCTCTCTCTCTCTCTCTCTCACACACACACACACACACACATACGAGTGACGAGTCGATCCTCCGTCGGGAGCGACCGCGTTCATGACTACTACTTCCTCAATTTCCAGTTATCTTTTTCGTAACATAACAAATTAGATGCACTTACAATAGTAATTTCTTTAATGGGAAGAGGCCGAGTACGTTCAGTTTCTTTACTATTTCAGTTTGCTCTTGTGGAAGAACACAGAAGTGTTTGAAGCCTCAAGTTACCATAGCCGCCCGCCTCTTCAACGCTTCGCCTCAATAATCTAACTCGCCACAGCCTACGAGTGGGCTTGTGGGTTGCGAAATAGCTATGGTAATACTGTAGTGCATTTCCATATCCATAAAAAATGAATCTGTATAGCGAGAGAAACCCGAAAGAAGTGATTTTACGTAATAAACAACCCCGAAATTTCCGTGAAGTAGATGGCCGTATACAGATTTGTATCCGTTTTACGTAATGTATTACTTGATTGTCTGTAATAAAAGTTTCTGTTCTGGTGTATTAATAGCATCTTTTAAACGCATCAGAACTAGCTAGATAGTTTATACAGTAATATCATTTTCGTCTATGTCGCATTGCAAGCATCCAGTTAGAGAGCATAGTACTACTTTTTGCCACTTGTCTTCTTAATATATCTTCAGTGTTAACGAATTAACAATAAATTTAGTAATTCCTTGAGAAACATATTCTATATGATGTGAAATTCTACACATAATACGTTGTCTCAAAATGCTCAAATGTTTGTGATTCTATGGGACCAAATTGCTGTGGTAATAAGTCCTTGGACTTAACAAACTACTTACACTAAGAAAAATAAAACCCACACACACACACACACACACACACACACACACACACACACACACACACAAACAAACAGACGCGCGAGCGCGCTCGCGCTCGTATATACTTGAAGGAGGACTCGAATCTCCGACGTGAGAGATACGTACCTAACGATGTTTTTTTCCGCTATGCATAATATTACTTCCAGTAAAATCTAAGAGAGTGAGATGTGACAGCACAGCAAATAATTTTAAAGAATACTTCTGCTACATTGACAGAAATTTGGTTCAACATGTCTGGAATGTGCTGCTTGAAAGAAGAATAAACAATGTCTCAATGTAACGTAGTTGGTCGTAGGACTTTGCTTCTTACAGTTCTCGTTGGTCGCGCTCTCGGTGACGGCTGGCTGAAATTCAGTGGGACAAAACTAACCAGCTACAAATAATGTAGGCAACACATAGAATTACACTTCATTGAACCTTTACAGATTCATTAGTGCCCAGTTGTCCCCATTTATGCCAAACGTGCAAGTCTCTTTAACAGCCAGGCACGTACGTACATTCCACACGTCAGTAATACAAATTTACACAGTTCTTGTGTGGAATACACAAGTCTGAGGTGTAGAAATATTAATAGTCCATTCATAATACCGGTAGAAACACTCTCTCCACATTGGAGAACTTCTACATAATTGTTCAAAATTAAAGTTCAGCGGGATTAGCCGTGCGCACTGAGGCGCCGTTCTGCGGTGCGCGCGGCCGTTCGCGGTCGGGGGTTCGAGTCCTCCCTCGGGCATGGCTGTATGTGTTTATTCTTAGGTTAGTTTACCTTAGTTTAAGTAGTTTGTTAGCTAGGTACTAATAACCAAGCAGTTGAGTCCCACAGATTTACAAACATCTGAACATTTGAAAGTTCAAAGTGACGTGGGTTGTATCTCAGATACATCACGAAATAAGACTTCCTACTGGTGTGGATTATGCCTTCGATCAAGGATGAAACAATATTTCTCTATATGGCGCGAAAGCATCCTATTTATATCAGCCAAACAATGTCACTGAAAATTACGTATTTAATGTTCAAATGTTTGTATAGCTTATGGGAATTAACTACGGTGTCATCAGTCTCTAAACTTACAAACAACTTATGAACTAGCTAATGCTAAGGACGGCACAAATATCCATGCCCGAGGGAGGATTCTAACCCCCGACCGTAGTGGCCGTGCAGACCGTGACTGGAGCGTCTCAGTCCCCTCGGCGACCGCGGCCGGCCAATTACGTATTGTTAATTGAGTTCATTACATTAATTATAATGGAAAAGTAAAGAATTACATACAACTGGCTATAGTAAAAGATACCGTAAATAATACTGAGTAAATTAATATATAAATCTCAAATTAATAGTGGCATTACGTATTTAATGAAATGGGTTTGTCGGCAACACTTTCATAATTAATGGTAATTATATAGAGCAAAGCTTTCTTAACATTAATTGTGAAACTTATTAATACCTACTTTAATATTATGAGACAAAAATTCACTTAGTTTTATCAGTAATACTAATTAGCATACGAATATACCTCTGACACGAACTAATTAATATTTGCTAATTAAACAAACTTCTGCTACACCAAATAATAGAAAATAACTTCAGCTAGTCACGTTAGAAAAAATAATAACAATAGTTTTGGAACAGAAAATGATAATAGACTAATTACATTCATATCTATTATTATGCAACAGTGGTATCGGGAAGTTCCATAATGCAAGCAGATGGGAATAAATCCCAGCATGCTTCGTTACAAGTAACATCACCACTTGTCTGTTTTACGTCAGCTAAGAAACAGCATGTTCCTGAGTACTTAATTTTGAGACCTAATACCTCGAGATCTATCATTCTGCATCCACGTAACGACATATATACCTCAAAATGTTTATATATTTATTTCGAACTCTACATCTTACTTTATATACTGGAAGCCACCGTAAAGCTCATGACAGAAGTTAATTCGTGGTAATGTTGATGAGTCTGTGCCGTATGATACTCGCCTATGTAACCACTCTAATCTCTCTCCTCTCTTCCTCAGGATATCGGCACGACGTAGCTATGGTGGTAGTAGCATTCACAGATTTCTCAAAAATTGGTTCTATGAATTAATCCATTACGGTACCGCCCTATCCTCCTCACGTTTTTCCCAAAGGCTCTAATTTTACATCCCCAAGTATTGCTGTTACATTTGGGACTCGCTGATCAGTTATTATCCCAGCAGAATGTCTCTAAATTCAAAGTACGTGGTCTACCAAGACTGTATTTGTAAAACATGTTTATTTACAATGCGTTACAAAACCACGTGATCACCTTCGAGCCGGCCGCGGTGGCCGAGGGGACTGAGGCGCTTCATTTACGGTCTGCACGACCACTACGGTCGGGGGTTCGTATCCCCCCTCGGGCATGGATATTTGTGCCGTCCTAGTTCGTAAGTAGTTTGTAAGTTTAGGGACTGATGACCCCGTAGTTAAGTCCCATAAGATTTACAAACATTTGAACATTTGATTACCTTCGATGTAGTCCCTCTGAGAAGCTACACAGCGACGCAGACGTGTCACGACCTTTCAATGTTTTCCACGTACCCAAAACGATGGCCACGAAGAGCATTTTAGATTTTGGGGAATAGGAAGAAGTCACAGGAACTCAGATCTAGGTAATAGGGGTGGGTGTGGCAAAAGAGGAATGCCCTTATTCGCAAGATACTCATTAACAGGGAGAGAAGTATGGCAGTGTGCGACTATTTCATAGTTGCAGCAGATCTGAATGTCGCACTATCGAATCGTATCGGTGCCAAAAGGTCGGATATTTCCTGCTTCCGGCCGCGGTTACGTCTCAATATTTGAACATGGCCGTAGTTCGGTGGTGATCTGGTTCAAGCTCATTCTGTGAGATCTCGTTACTGCCAAGACTTATGTGACATTTTGGATGATCAGGTCCACCTCATGGTACAGTGGTTGTTTCACAGTGTTTCATGTGGTGTTTCAAGACGACAAGTCACCTGTTCGCATGAGTTACGTCGTCCAAGACTGCTTCAGTGAGCTCGGAGACGAATTGTCGCGTCGTCCGTGGGTACCACAGTCAGGAGATTTCGATATTATTGAGCCATTTTGATCTCCTTGGAGAGAATGATACCATCCCCATCATCTTTACGTAAACGTCTCGCTATTTTGCAGGACGATTACCTGAAACACAATGCATAGTATGTATTTATACATTCTGAGACATTTGGCCACTTATTTGGATGCCAACGGCTTCCTACACCGTACTAGGCCCCGTAATGAGTAATGTCGTTATTATTTCCATGTTTTTGACTACTCCTATATGTACCGTAATTGAATTACGAAAACATTTTGGTCGCTGTTTCGTGATCTTATTTTGCTTGTTCGTGTAGTTAATAACGGGTTAAGGTGCCGAAAGCTATATCGGATGTGAAATAGGAAAGCGAGACAAACTGTATTTCATTTCTGCCACAGATTTTCTTGATGAAATAATGCAGTATTAAAGGTAATAGGTTAATATGAAAATTTAAACATACAACATTGTGATTTTGTCCATAAGATGCGTTGTGAATTCCGTCCGCGGCCCACACATCTATTATAGTTGAAAACTTAGTTACCTGCAGGATGCGCTGACCACTGCACCACTGGGGACACAGTGATCACCGCACCTGCAAGGACTACCTAAGCACGCCTCCCGTCAGATACAAATTCCCAGCTTCGCCCTTGTAGGTGCGGTGATCACTGTGTCCCCAGTGGTGTAGTGGTCAGCGCAACCGCCTAGAAAGAAGAAGACACGGGTTCGATTTCCGGCTGGGTACACATTTTCAGCTTTGCCCCTTCGCAGTTGATGTCATATATTCTGAAAGAATAAGAACTGCAGGATCAGAAGTGATGTCTATTTTTTCGGAACAGACGCCACGTGTAAATATATGTGTCTCTTCAGTTCATTTCACTGGGAATGATGCGAGGAGAGAAAGGAGTTTTGCTTTTTTTTCCTTTAAAATGTGCTATGTGCTGTAGTATATGACATATTTCCCGACTCACAACACACACGTCGTAACAAAATATCAAATTTTCAGTTTGCAGTTACTTACAGGATACCATGTACAACGTTTGGAGAGTCAGTCGTCTCTAGTCACCTATGAGGAATCGTAACGTAATTCTGGAAATATGAATTACGCGTACTAACACAAAACTAGGTGGAATTTTCAACCTGATGCTCTCTATTAAACGTCTCTACTAGCGATAAAAGTCTGAAGTTTGTGTAATATTGGGTACCTGCTAAAGAAATTTCGTGTTATTATCAAACAGCACGACACTGTACACTATCAGGTAATTTTTAGTGTTGCTTTCGTTGGAACTGTTGCAACTTTATTTATGGACGGTTCCCTAGCAATCTCGACTAGACATGTGTGTCATTAGAAAGTCACCACTCGTACCCTGATAAACATAGTACAATTCCGTTTCTTCAACCACATAATTCTGGTTCAGATGAAACAGTACAATAATAAAACGTAGCCTGTGCGCTTACCCTCATAGCAAGTGCGCGCATACACACACACACACACACACACACACACACACACATACACACACACACACACCAACCTGTACGAAAACAGGAACTATTCATTTTCCTGGCGCGTAATCGTTATGTCATGCATGCGCGGTGCTCTGGCTAAATGCTTTACACTCAGATTGTGATCGGGAAAATTAAGCCGCGTTTTGTACTCGACACGCAGGTCGATAGCGGTAATTCCAAACTGCATTTACAGCGTAAGTAGTAGGAAAGCCTGCAGATTAACGAGCAATTTCGATAACGAAAGTAATTTACGATAGGCCAACCGCTGGGACATTACGTACAATGAGTTCTGTGAGAGCCAGAATTTTCATTTCTTTTCTGTCACGAGTGAACATGCACTACACACGACAGTAGCGCCGTGTTAATACGAGCTCCGTTCAGATATATTGATACACATCAGTTCAATCTGTTTGGTTGAGATTACTATTCTTCAATACAATAGTTGGTGGTAAAGAAAAAGCAATTATACGAGCACATGTAGTTTGAAAGTGTATGAATACAGTTGAATGTGGAGGTGCGTGTTTCGTAGTGCACTGTTTTGCTTTCCATTCTTGTCATTAGGGTATAGGATGCGTGCGATACGGGGGGGGGGGGGGATAATAGAGTTAGGTAATTGTTTTGAGTAATAAATGCCGAATCATAAATGTGTAAGAAACACACTTGATCTTAGGCATGAGTTAACTAATATCACAACAATATGACGTCTTAGTGAAAACACAGTATGTTAATTTTTTATATTGTAGCACACTGGCTAGATTTCGCATCCGCCGCTTCTGTCTGCAACTGCATGGAACACGACTGACACTTGAAAAGTAGTGAGGGCATTGCGCAGGTGGCGTTCGTGATAAAACACAATAGCGCAACCTACGGTGTCTGCGTTTAAGTACTGAATGCTTACCGTCTTTCCATATTTTTGTCCATCCCCTGTACATGACGACACTCACTATTCTTACGACATAATGCACTCAGCCTCCGGTTCTCTAATTACCAAATCAGTCGTCTTCATACCCACAAACTCTTCACACCATGAATAAAAGAATTGGAGAGGTGTATGGAGACAAAATCAATGATTCCAGAACAGTACGCGGGTCGTCAACGTTACTTTACGTCTATATGACCGGCTCAGGCAAAAGGAAACCATAGTATGTCTCTCACTGTCTCATTTGTTTTCCACTGTGCCCATCTGAAGTCTCTGTTGTATGTGTTTGGTATTTGCTTTAATTTACGCATGGCAACCCGAGATTTGATCCAGTTTACAGTGATGTTTGTAGGGACACATTGCGTGCAGTCTTTAGCCGGATATCAGCTTTTAACTGTGTCTTTCGGTCAGAAACACTCCAAATGTTCTACAATGTTCTCTTGATGCAGTCCTTCTAGAAGGACCCATGCTTGCTTTCCCTGCCAGCCTGTGGTTCTAAGCCCGTCTCGTAATCACAAATTCTGCAATGCTCTGCAGCCACGTGTATGTGCGACCCGGTACGATGCTCCCACGTCCCTCATGCGAATTGTATGTCTTTTATCGAAGTTCGAAAGATGGCGATAAGCTAACCGTGCGCAATCCACTTGACATACTTTTTTTTTTTTTTTTTTTTTTTTTTTTGCTATTTCCGTATCAGAAGTTCGAGCAGCGTTAGAAATTCTAGTAAACACGCTGTACTTACATCATTCGTCATGCGTAGTATCAGATTCTCTGTTTAGGAAAAATATTGAAAAAGAACTCGCATAGTAATTAAATTATTACCAAAATATCTCACAGGATGGAATTGCTGCTGTCACAGTTTGGTAGCACTCAGTCAAATTGAAATATTTTTCGTCAGTGGAATTCGTTGAATCAGGGTATTTACGAGGCGCGTCCAGAAAGTAAGTTCCGTTTGGTGATCAAATGAAATTGTACACAGATACACAAGAAATTTTTATTGCACAAAATTCTACAACTCTTAAACTACTTTTCCACATAACTGCCGATATTTTTCAGGCATTTGTCATAGCGTGGCACCAGGTTTTGTATACCTTCTTCATAGAAATCTGCCGCCTATGTCTTCAACCAATTGGAAACAGTCTCTTTAAGCTCGTCGTCATTGGTGAAGTAAAATTTGGGGGAAGTCCATAGCGAGAGCACTAATTGTAAACTTACGGTTTTCCTGGATCTTATCATCAATCGCGTGAACCAGTTCTTCTGTAACCAAAGGTGGACGCCCACTTCGTTCCTCATCGTGCACATCACTACGCCCGCCATTGAACTGTCGGACCCATCTTCTCACCATCGAATCACATCACTACGCCCGCCATTGAACTGTCGGACCCATCTTCTCACCATCGAATCACTCATCGCATTTGGTCCGTAAACATCGCAAATTTGCAGATAAATTTCACTTGGTCTCACTTTCCTCGCATTCAGAAACCGAATCACCGACCTGATTTCACAGGAGGCGGGATTTTCAATCATCGACGACATTTCAAACAAGCACAACAAAGCGTACGTAACTGACAGCTATCTACAAATGGCGCACGTTCTTCTCCTTGATACACATCGTCTACAGCGCATATGCGGAACTGCAATCGCAGCTCTGCAGCGGATATAAATTGAAATGGAACTTACTTTGTGGACGCGCCTCGTATTACCCAAACAGTTACTGACCAGACTATTCTTTCTTTCAATAAATAATTATCGAAAATGTAGTGTCTATTACTAAAGAGGAACATTCAGAAATCATCTTTAATATCTAGAATTTATGTGCCTCTTTCTGAGAAGGGTTAACACAATCATCACAGCTGTCCCTCCTATTTGACTGGGTAGATTAAATGGCGATTTTCTATTAAATTAAAAAGAAAAATAGTTGCGCAATAGTCGAGCATCTTAGAGGCTAATACCTTGTATCGTTTGAAAGTCTCTGCTTCATAGATTACTAGCTTAAACCCGGGGCTCCGCACGCACACGCGTTGATTATGATAGATAATGCGCGAAACGTCACTCGATTTTTTTAAAGAAATGTACTCGTATTAAAAGAAATTTCTCGCGTTGATTATGACAGATAATGCACGAAACGTCAAATCGATTTTTTTTAAAGAAATGTACTCGTATTAAAAGAAATTTCTCGCGTTGATTACGATAGATAATGCGCGAAACGTCAAATCGATTTTTTTTTAAAGAAATGTACTCGTATTAAAAGAAATTACTCGCGTTGATTATGATAGATAATACGCGAAACGTCAAATCGATTTTTTTACAGAAATGTACTCGTATTAAAAGAAATTCTTTTTTTACTGCTTTACTTATAAGAATAAATATTTCCTTATTCGTATGCTTATCCTAACAGAGAAATTGCTGAAGACATTGTAGCACGCATAGACCAAAGATATGGTCTGTGGCATCACGTTTCGCTGAATGTAACCTCCTTGCTATAGGGTCGCAAACGTCGTCGCTGGCCTTCAGTCCCAATTTTTTTATAATTTGACGACTTTCAACCACCATATCTTCCACCCCCTTATAGCTAACTGCATGGAACTGCTATGGTGTACAACTGGAGACTTCGGACAACAATTACACACAGACCATTCGTTTGCGTTCTGTAGTTTTCGCTGCAGAGCGAAATATTAACACACACACACACACACACGTAGAATTTTATATACACTGATAACTTTAAATTCCAATATACTCTACCCTTTTATCATTATCAACCCTCAAGCAACAGTGCAACCAATAAAACCATTTTCAACGAGTAAATACAATTTTCAAAGAGGAATTATTGTTTCGCATTTCGCGTTATATTCTTCAAATTACTAAATATCTATCAGATCGCTATAAAACCGTGCCTAAAACCTTCCTCAGGTATAAATTAGTAACTGTACAAATATTTAAGTCTCTGCGTCTTGCCGTTCGGACGTGATAAGGGTACACCGAACAGACGTTCACACTAATATATATAGATAAATAGCTATCTGATCGCATTAAAATCGTGTCTAAAGCCTTCCCCGGGTAGACGTTAGTAACTGTACAAATTTTTAGCTCTTTGTCTTGTGGTTCAGACGTGATAAACGTACACCGAACAGACATTCACGTTTATAGATATAGATTAAATATGTTTGTTTACATATATATTCACAACAGCATGGTGTTTAGGACTGCAAAATAAACGAAGAAACAACGTGGCAAAAATTATCTTAACTCAGTGCAATTTTAAATAATAATGTTGAAATGTTTGCCGGCCGCGGTAGCCGAGGGAACTAAGGCGCACCAGTCGCGGTCAGCACGGCCACTACGGTCGGGGGTTCGAATCCCCCTCGGGCATGGATATTTGTACCGTCCTAGTTCATAAGTAGTTCATAAGTAGTTTGTACGTTTAGGGACTGCTGACCCCGTAGTTAAGTCCCATAAGCTTCACAAACATTTGAATATTTTTTTTTGGGACTAAGGTGCTCCAGGCACGGTCTGCACGGCCACTACGGTCGGGGGTTCGAATCCCCCCTCGGGCATGGATATTTGTACCGTCCTAGTTCATAAGTAGTTTGTACGTTTAGGGACTGCTGACCCCGTAGTTAAGTCCCATAAGCTTCACAAACATTTGAATATTTTTTTGGGACTAAGGAGCTCCAGGCACGGTCTGCGCGGCCACTACGGTCGGGGGTTCGAATCCCCCCTCGGGCATGGATATTTGTACCTTCCTAGTTCATAAGTAGTTTGTACGTTTAGGGACTGCTGACCCCGTAGTTAAGTCCCATAAGCTTCACAAACATTTGAATATTTTTTTTTGGGACTAAGGTGCTCCAGGCACGGTCTGCACGGCCACTACGGTCGGGGGTTCGAATCCCCCCTCGGGCATTGATATTTGTGCCGTCCTAGTTCGTAAGAAGTTCAAAAGTAGTTTGTAAGTTTAGTGACTGATGACTCCGTAGTTAAATCCCATAGACTGTACAAACATTTGAACATTTGTTGAAATGTTTGTAAACCTACTGGACCAAACTGGTATGGTTATGGCCCGGCGCACACTTGACGCAGCAGAGGCAGAGGAGAGGCGCAGGGCCTCTGCTGGTCAGCGCAGCGTGTAGCGCTCACGTGCTGCATGTCCACTGCAAACCTCTCGATGCAATTAAATTCCTCACTCTCCTTCAAAACTCAATTAATTTAATTTGTGTGTGTGTGTGTTCTGGTAAAGTGCGTATAAGAGCAGTGAAAGCCTGTTGAGCAACAGGCAAAGTGACGAATATATGGCGAACTTATGTGCTCTGTGGAAGTTCATTACAAGCTATTCAGTTATTCCAACTAAACAGACGACATTTCTAAGAGTGTCACATGCTGAATAAGCAAGACTTAAAAGAGATCGACGTCGTACCTACCAAAGAAAAATTAGTGATAAGTTTTGGGAGTGTAATTAAAATCAGATGTATTTTTTCTCATTTCCTTTGTCTTATTTAATCACGATTGTGGTGCAGTTTATACGTTCAGAAACACTATACTTCTCAGTGACACCTGGTATGCTTTTCATATTTCTTACGTTGAAAGATATATCGATATGAAAATTTTTTGCAAATCATAGTTTCCTTGTTTAACTGCATTTGCATGCAAAGTGTTTTGTTACTTAGGTCTTTATTCGTAGCTCTTCATGGACCTGAGTACTATGATACTGACGTCTGCTTATTATTTTATTTTTATTTTTTATTTTTATTTATTTATTTATTTATTTTACACTGGGCTCGCATTCGGAAGGATGGTGGTTCAAATCCACCTCCGGCCATCCTGATTTAGGTTTTCCGTGATTTCCCTAAATCACTCTAGGCAAATGCCGGGATGGTTCCTTTCAAAGGACACGGCCGATATCCTTCCCCAACCTTCCTCAAAAATCCGAGGGTAAGTTCCGTCTCTAATGACCAAGCTGTCGACGGGACGTAAAGCCCTAAGCTTCCTCCCTTCCTTCCTTCTGCTTTTTTCTTCTTATTTGACGGCAGCTGTGCTTGTTCTTTTTATAACAATGCATTCCTGTTTTATTTCTGCCATCGTTTCTAATGATAATTAAAACCATCAGCCATCATATTTGTTAGTAATTAGTAAAGTTATGGTAGTATTTTTGCAAAAAAATGTTCAAATGTTTGTAGAGTCTATGGGACTTAACTACGGGGTCATCAGTCCCTAAACTTACAAACTACTTATGAACTAGGTAATCCTAAAGACGGCACAAATATCCATGCCCGAGGGGGGATTCGAACCCCCGACCATAGTGGCCGTGCAGACCGTGACTGGAGCGCCTCAGTCCCCTCGGCCACCGCCGCCGGCGTATTTTTGCAGCTGTTGAATTTCTGAAAGTAGTGTAAAATTCAGCTTGAGGAATATGATAAGAGACGTTACTGGCGTCGTCATTGGTGTAGCAGTGGGCTGCAGCTCCGCAGAGGGCTGAACATTGTGTTTCAAGAAATGGAAGAAGGCCCCTGATGGTAAAGAAAATCGTTGCGCGTCCCTCCTGGCTTCGCCGAGTTGATCATTCGAAGTAACCGGAATTTTAGCTTACATTGTTATGTCGTGTTCAAAATGTTCAAATGTTTGTAATTCTATGGGACCAAACTACGTTGGTCATCTGTCCCTAGTCTTACAAACTACTTAAACTAACCTAAGGACAACACACACATCCATGCCCGAGGGAGGATTCGAACCTCCGACGCAGGAGGCCAAGCGATCCGTAACGTGGCGCTCCAGACCGCTCGGTTACTCCCGCGCGGCTATGTCATGCCTGCCACAAAGTTTACTGAAACCAGGTACTGTAGACCGAAAAAATACAGTCAGCATTTTAAGCCGATGGCTCTCCGTGTCTTTTCAGTAAGTTTTCATTTGCAGCGTAGCAGGTTGGCAGTACACGAAGAAGAGAAACACGAGGCAGCTCCGCAGTCGGCAAAGCAGGCGGCAACAGCCGCGATTGTGGCACGTAGCTGCCGACCGCGTCGCGTCAAACGTATCTCACGTATTTTCTCGAGAATGGAAAGATATATGGCTCTCCTTCCACCTTTAAAAACAATCTAGATATGTTAGCTACATTTTGTACGCAGTAATGTATGGTGTGAAACGCACCAAACGCAAACTGGCCAGCGACTACATTTTTCACTGCAAACTCTTCAAAATATTCTGTTTCTAACCTAAACAAACAAAACGATATGTACATTCCATTGTATACCTTTACAGAAACACGGAAGATGCTTTATAAATAAAAGCGAAACCCGTCTGAAACGAAGAGTTATTGTTATTTTCAGTCAGCAAAAGACAGTCAAACCCATCGTTCTTGATTAAAGCAGCTGTTACGGAAGATGACCGCACAAACAAACATTGTATTTTGGATATGATTTGTCACAATAAATAAACGGAAACTACATTTTAATATCTCCAAAGCTTATCGTATTTAGCGTGTGTCAGTGTTAAAATTTGTATGTCGTGAAAGAATATCGTTCCTATACTACGGTATAGGGCAATTTTATCAAAGGAGCATCTTTCGGATCCTATGTCGCAGATAAATATTACGACATATTTTAGAATCATAGTATACGTCAAAACAGAAATGACGAAAGCAGTGCAAAAAACAGCGTTGTTGGTAGCGTCCCAAGCTGCACATGGGACATTATATGATGGCAGGGTTCGTGTTTGCATTTTTTTCCTTTTATTTATTTATTTTTTTATTTTATTTTATTTTTTTACGTTCTGGTTCATTTTTGATAATTGAAGTATAAAATCCGATATTCGTTGTTATTTCTTTTTAAAACGACGTGTTAGAACGGCGGTTAGCCTCACGAGCTGTGAAGGAAAAGGGATGTAAATAACAGATTTGCATCTACACTCACCCAGATGTTTTAAAGATTTGCTTCAATTACGGTTTATGTAACTCTTTTGTTAATTTAATACAATTGTAATATCCGATATTAGACGTTATTTGTTTGAAACAAGAACGAACTCTTTCCAGGAGAGAATTTGTTGAGTTTAAAGACAGTACCCTACGTCACTCGGTTGTTTCCACGGTGTTTGAATTCTGTTGCAGTTTAGTACAGAGTTAAACAGGTCAGTTTTACAGTGCAAAGGAATATGGCTAGCGTGTGATCACGGAAGCAGATGAAGTAGAGGAGTAACAGTGATTACGTACAATACTAAAACAAAAAATTATCACAACGAACATCGTCGAGCTAAGGCCTTGTCCCGCGTGTATGAGCAAGTAAAATTTATCAGGCAGAACCTACTATCCGAAGGCATGCAAAAGCAAACATTTGAATATGCAGAATATGGCCGCGGTGGAGTAGCCGAGCGATCTAAAGCGTCTCGCTGCGGAATGTTCAAAAGTTTGTAGAGCTTAGGGGACTTAACTACGGGGTCATCATTCCCTAAACTAACAAACTACTTATGAACTAGCTAACACTAAGGACGGCACAAATATCCATGCCCGAGGGGGGATTCGAACCCCCGACCGTAGTGGCCGTGCAGACCGTGACTGGCGCGCCGCAGCACCCTCGGCCAACGCGGCCGGCTGTGTGTTGTCCTTAGGTTAGTTTACCTAGGTTTAAGTAGTTTGTAAGCTACGGACTGTTGACCACGCAGTTTGGTCTGATAGATTTACAAACATTTGAACATTTAGAATATGTACAGTGTGGAAAATGGGAATATAAGAGAGCAAGACAGGTGGAGCTGGTGCAGATGATGTATTTCACCGCTGACAATTGTTTTATGGTTTTTTTGCCAAAAGTGATTTGGTCGTACATTTTGTTATCATTATCAACTGCTTTCAGATAAATGTACCTCCTGTGTTTTTCTCGAAGGAAAATATTTTACAGTTTCTGGAAGAGTATCGCATGTCACGTGCAATCATAAAAAGCTGCAGGTTTTTTTCCGGTAATCGCTAACAGAGATAGGAAGGAAGGAAGATTAGTGTTTAACGCCCCGTCGACAGCGTGGTCATTAGTGGCGGAGCTGACGCTCGGGTTGTTTTGGGTAATAATGGGAAAGGGAAGTGGCCGTGCCCTTTGAAAGGAAATATCCCGGCATTTGCCTTGAGTGATTTAGAGAAATCACGGAAAACCTAAATCTGGATGGCCGGAGGTGGATTTGAACCACCATCCTCCCAAATGCGATTCCAGTGTGTTACCACTGCGCCACTTCACTCGGTGCTGACAGAGGTACCGTGTAATGTTACGCACATCCATCTTTATAAATACATTGATGTACGCGCCAGCCCGCAACGGGCGCTGGAGAGCACTGCGGTCGCAAATGACGCTGAGCAGCGCCTTCCGTGGCATGAGCAGGGCGTTTCAGAACATGCTGTGGCTAGATAACAGAGATCTATGTAGACAATGATGTTTATCTTGTTTTGAAGGTCAAGTGAACAAAATTTTATCAAGACAGCAATAAAACGGTAGACTTGAGATGAAGTCTGTTGTAAAGTATCCTTCGCCATCCACCGTGCAAATTATTATAGAGCCGGGGCGTAGCCGAGCGCTCTAAGCGCATTGCTACAAAGCGCGCGGTTTCTCGCCATCATCCCTGGGGCACGGGTGTGTGTTGTCCGTAGGTTAGTATAAGTTTAAGAAATTTGTAAGTCTCGATACTGATGACCAAAGCAGTTTGGTCCCATAAGTTTACAAATATTTGAGCATCCGAAGCATTATGTAGATAATGCCGTGTCTATTGTTTTCAAGCTCAAGCGTGAAAATTTTTATAGCACTCAGATGAATGGTATCTAATCGCATAAATACGAATTTAAATCGAAATGGCGATGTCCCCCTACTAAAATTACCGAATTCTTTTTCGATTTTTCAACAGTTCCTTGCGTTTTCCCTTTTTTCTTCTTATAGCAGTAGAATGTTTTATATATGGATTATACACAGTTAAATTAGAATAAGTGAAATAATTGAGAACTTCTGTCATGCCAAATGTAAATTTGAAAAAGAAAGTATAATGGGAAATACACTGTAAGATTAAGGAAAAGTCCTAAATCGATATCCTCGTGGCATGTTTCTCTCTCTCTCTCTCTTTTTTTTTTTTTTTTTTTTTGGATCGTCACATCGGCGCCCATTATGTCTTAACCTACCGTAGTTATCTAACAGGGAAAAAGATACTTACAGTTGTTTATTTGGAATTCGAGCCACGTGTTGTTTCTGGCTAAATCGTTCAGAGGTGAAGTCTAAGTTAAAACTCGGAAGTGAATAAAATTCCGTGAATCCGGTTTGGAATCCGTCACTTTTCTGTCTCGAATCGAGAACTTTGCCGCTAGCCCATACACTAATGAGGAGAATAATGCTGATTGCTGGGTACTTACCAAATCAAGATAAGATAGTTTTTATCTTTTAAGTTGCAGCAAATCACACACACCTTTCAAAATTTCATTTAGAAATCTAAGGGATTTAACTACGTTGGTCATCAGTCCCTAGGCTTACAAACTACTTATATTAACTTATGCTAAGGATGACACTAACACCCACGCCCGAGGGAGGACTTGAATCCCCGCAGCGAGTCGCCTTAGAACGCTCGGCCACTCCACCCTGGCTTTCATTAAGATCCGTTCAGTAGTTTCATAATTCATCGTTGACTAACATAGTGACGCGGGAGATATATAAGGATATTTCCGAAATGCGGAGAGGTAGAAACATGAGGGTTACGACTAAATGTTCTTACATACCTGATGGTCTCGTAGCCAGTTGTCAGGTAAGACTCCAATGTTTAACGTGAACTTATTTTGTAGATAAAAATTCGGAACACACTAAGACATGTTGATATTGTAAAAGAAAGACTTAATTCAATGTAACGAATGCGAACCACCACTTCAGTTTCTTACAAAATCTACTTTTTGTTACTACCGTCTACCATGAAGGAGCGCGAGTAGTCACACAATATTTATCGGTGTTCTATATTTTCTTCAGGACGTCTCTATTTATTAACAGCACATGAAAATATCCAGTTCAGGTTTCATCATAATTCGCTCTAGTCACTAACACTACTCTCGTCGTTGCTACAACAAACTGTGTGTTGTCACTACTTCATACACTACTCATTTCGGAATAAATACCTTTTCAGTAGCTGCATACTTAATCACTTCATAAATGATTCGGTTATACATGAGTCATGGCTACGGAACACAACTTTTTAGAGATGAATTTTATTATTTTAGGGAGATGCGAATCTAACATATAGTGCCTATTTATTTGTCTGTAATTCATAAAAATCTGAAGTTTTATTTCGATCTTGATGAATTTTGCACACTTTATCTTGAAAATAAGAGGAAGAACTCGATCTACATAAGATTTCGTACGCTGCATGACGGAGTGTAATTTACAACAGAATTCGACACCAATCTAGAATTTTTTCCGATTTAATGGAATTTGCATGCTTGACCTTCTAAACAAGAGGAGGAGAACAGCCTACATAGCCGCAGCGGAGTGGCCGAGCGCGTTGAGGCGCTATGCTCCGATGCGCGAAGCCGTTCCCCGTCGGTAATTCGAATCCCCCCTCGGGCAGGGATGTTTGTGCTATCTGTAGTATGTTAATTTATAAGTAGTTTGTAAATTTAGGGACTGATGACCTCGCAGTTAAGTCTCATAAGAAACTTCCTGGCAGATTAAAATTGTGTGCCGGAACCGGGACTCCAACTTGGGACCTTTGCCTTTCTCGGGTAAGGGCTCTACCACTGAGCTATCCCGACACGACTCACGGTCCGTACTCACAACTTTAGTTCTGCTAGTACCTCGCCTCATACTTCCCAAACTTCGCAGAAGTTCTCCTGCGAACCTTGCAAAGGACCCAGGTTAGAGTTAAACTAACCTAAGGACAATACACACACACCCATGCCCCAGGGAGGACTCGAACCTCCGACGGTGAGCAACCGCGCGCTCCGCAGGGAGGCGCCTTGGACCACTCGGCTACTCCACCGCGGCTTAGTGGGAATGGCCGCGTACTCCGCGACGTTGCGTTGCGCCCCAGATCACACGACCATTCCCGTGCGACACACATAGTTTGTTAAATTATTAAACTTTTCACTGTTTAATGTGGTTGAATCATTGTAATATATTTTTAACATAGGAACTTGAGAATGACGCCATAGTGCGTCGAAACCAGTAGTGCATCGGTAATTAGATGGAAGTATAGTAATTTGACAAGTGAAGGCGATACAGAAAGTAGGAGAGGAACATACAGAAGTAAAGTTGTGAGGACGGAGTGTCGAGATAGTTCAGACGGTAGAGCGCTTGCTCGCCAAAGTCAAAGGGCACAGGTTCAAATCCAGGTTACAGCACACAATTTTAATCTGCCAGGAAGTTTCACATTAGCGCACACTCCGCTGCAGACTGAAAGTTTTATTCTGAAAGTCCCATAAGCTTAACAAACTTGTTTTTTAAATCCTACATAAGATTACGTAAGGTGTATGGCGGAAGATACCTTGCAACAGACTTCGAGATCACTTGACGATCACCACGTACCGAATGTATGTTTTACTGAGAAGGTCGATAACACCGTGTGGATGATGTTCACATGTTCAAATGTTTGTTAAGCTTAAAGGATTAACTGCGGGGTCATCAGTCCCTAAACTTACAAACTACTTATGAACTACTTTATACTAAAGAGGGCACAAACATCCATGCGCGAGGGGGGATTCGAACCCCCGACCGTAGCGGCCGTGCAGATTGTGACTTACGTGTCGCAGACCGCTCGGCCACTCGGCCGGACCGTGTGGATGGCCACCGTATAGGTGGCACGTCGCAGTTTCTGCATTGTTTCATAGTAATGGCGGAAGACGATTGTCAAAAAAACGTTCAAATGTTTGTAAATCTATCGGACCAAACTGCGTGGTCATCAGTCCGTCCGTAGCTTACAAACTACTTGAACCTAGGTAAACTAACCTAAGGACAACACACACAAACCCATGCCCCAGGGAGGACTCGAACCTCCACTTCGAGCAACCGCGCGCTCCGCAGCGAGACGCTTTAGACCGCTCGGCCACTCCACCGCGGCAGACGATTGTCACGCACTGGTTACATTCACAGGCGGCATACTTCTACACACACACGAATGCAAAAGTTAATACCACGATATGACAAGTGTCTCAATTGTTTGAGTGACAGTGTTGAAAAATAACTCAAAAATTGCTGTAACTGTTGCAATGAAGTTTTTCATTTAAGTATGATGTCTTTGTTTTTTAAATAACTGGGAAACGTACTCTATGGATGCGCCTCGTAGTTGACACGCCCATAGAGACAATTAAAAAAAAAAAAAAAAAAAAAAAAAAAAAAAAAAAAAAAAAAAAAGTTCAAATGTTTGTGTAGTCTATGGGACTTAACTACGGGGTCATCAATCCCTAATCTTACAAACTACTTATGAACTACTTACGAACTAGGACGGCACAAATATCCATGCCCGAGGGGGGATTCGAACCCCCGACCGTAGTGGCCATGCAGACCGTGACTGGAGCGCCATAGTCCCCTCGGCCACCGCAGCCGGCTGACAATTTTCATTCGATTGTTTCATTCATCTGGAAAAGTACCCGATGAAGGAAACAAACAGTGGACTGAGCAGTAGGCTGGTAGATTGTGTTGGCCGGCTGCAGTAGGCAGCGCGTCAGGCGGTTAACGCTGCGTGGGAGGCGCCGCTTCCGGCCAGCGATAGTGCGCTGCCCCCGCAGGCAGAGCGGATACTGCTGCTCCAGGCACTGTCCTCGCAATCGATAACATTGACGGGTTTCGCGGCGGCCTTGTAAATAAATTTATCATATCACTGAACATCCGGCAACGTCCCCTGTACTAGACGACGATGAGTGCAATTTGAGAGAGGTAAAAAAATTATCTGTTATTCGATTTTACAGCTGTTTGTGTATTAAAATCCATTCTTTCTTAGTTCGACATGCTCCTGCCTATTCAGCGTAAGCCACGAACACATTCAAAGTGGTGATGCTCAGTCCACAGCTAGGCGACTAGAACACTTGTGGTACACTACTGGCCACCCAAAGTATTAGGAAGTATCGCTCTTGCGAAACACATTTTGCCCTTTATTCACATGAAGTGTTAAGTGCCATCGACAAGGGATCTCAAATCGATTCCATATTTATGGATTTCCGGAGGGCTTTTGACGCTGTATCCCACAAGCGGCTTCTAATGAAACTGCGTGCTTATGGAATATCGCCCCAATTGTGCGATTGGATTCACGATTTCCTATCAGAAAGGACACAGTTCGTTGTAATTGACGGTAAGTCATCGAGTAAAACAGAAGTGATATCTGGCGTTCCACAGGGAAGCGTTATAGGTCCCCTACTCTTCCTCGTGTTTATAAACGATTTAGGAGACAATCTGAGCTCCCGCAGACTGTTCGCAGATGATGCTGTCGTTTATCGGTTAGTGAAGTCAACAGAGGATCAAAAGCAACTGCAAAGCGATTTAGACAAAATTTCTACATTGGCAACTGACACTAAATAAAGAAAAGTGTGAAGTAATACCCATGACCACTAAAAGAAATCCGCTGAACTTCAATTACGCGATAAATCAGTCAAACCTTAAGTTCGTAAATTCTAGCAAATACCTAGGAGTTACAATTACGAAGAACTTTGACTGGAGAGAACACACATAAAATATTGTGCGGAAGGCGAACCAAAGGTTACGTTTCATTGGCACAACGCTTCGAAGATGCACCAGCTCCACCAAAGAGACTGCCTACATCACACTTGTGCGTCCTCTCCTGGAGTACTGTTGCCCCTTGTGGGACCCTCACCAGGTGGGACTGACGGAAGACATTGAGAAGGTTCAGAGAAGGGCAGCTCGTTTTGTTCTATCACGTTCCGGGGGGGGGGGGGGGGGGCGTCACGGAAATGTTGCACGAATTGGGGCGGAAATCATTGAAAGAAAGACGTTATTCATTGCGGCATGATCTGTTTGCGAAGTTTCAATCACCGACTTTTAGTTCTGAATGTGAAAATATTTTGCTAGCACCCACCTACTTTAGGGAGACATGATCATCCCAATAAATTAAGAGAAATCAGATCGAAAACGGAACGATTTTAGGTGTTCTTTCTTCCCGCGCTCTATTAGAGAATGGAACGGTAGAGAAAAGTTATGAACGTGGTTAATGAATCCTCTGCCAGGCACTTAAATGTGATTTTCAGAGTATCTGTGTGGATGTAGATGTAGAAAATGCAACACCGTGAAGGAACTTCCAAGCCGGATGCAATTAGCAGCAAGCGTTTGCGGCGACGAGAGAGGCACAAGGTTAGCATTTCAGCGCAGACGCACGGCACGGGCACATGGATCAGACGGCCGTGTGGACGTGCTGTAATTGGTATTTTGTTCGGTGATTTTGCGTAAGCAGCTTCAGCGCGCATCGGAGACAACAGCGATCGTATACCTCGGAGAAAGTAGCGAGCGTCTTTCGATCGTGCGAGGAAGAATCCTTTTCTATACTGACTGCGGAATATTCTTCAGAGAAATCGGTGATCCTGTTGGACGTAACCAAGCAACCGTGATGCGAAGATAGTTGGATGCACTTTCCTCCTCTTCGCACCACTGTAGGTGTTAACATGCAAATTTGGCACATCACAGAGATGGATCACATCACGACCCATACTAAAACAAATTCGGTCGGTTGCGCCACAAGCAGTGTCAGAGCCTGCTGTTCGACGTCGTTTGCAAAACAGTGGATTGTCCTCAAGGCGTCCATTGGTGCGTTTGACCACGGAGTCCACAGCACCCGCTTGTACGCTGCTAAGTGGCCGAGCGGTCTAAGGCGCCAACGAGAAAGAAAGGCCCACTGCCCACTGCCTCATAGCGGCCAGCCACTCAGCTAGCGATCACGCCAACTCAGGACTACTTTGTTTACGTGACATGACATGGGCGCTGTTGCCTGTTTTTCTCGTTGGCCTCGCCTGGCCGCGAGCAACATCTAGAAACAAAGTCCCACAACTATCTGTGTCATGTCACACCGATAGGCAGCCATCGCTAGACGAGTGGCTGCCCGCTGGGACACAGCCCACTGCCTCGTAGCCGATAACAGTCAGCTCGCAATGGTGGTCTTCTCTGGGTGACGTGACACAGACGGTTGTAAGGTCTTGTCTCTAGACGATGTTGTCGGGAGGCGGCAGCTGAGCAGGTCGCTGATGCCGTGGGCAGTTCTGGCGGGAGTATCTTGGGGCTGTTCACTGTGCATGATGAATGTCATGTGCCCATTTACGAACAGGCTACGAATACCATTTTCTACTTTGAAGGTATAAAAATGTTCAAATGTTTGTAAATCTATCGGACCAAACTGCGTGGTCATCAGTCCGTAGCTTACAAACTACTTAAACCAAGTTAAACTAACCTGAGGACAAACACACACACACACACACACACACACACACATGCCCCAGGGAGGACTCGAACCTCCGACGGCGAGAAACCGCGCGCTCCGTAGCGAGGCGCCTTAGACCGACCGCGGCTTTGAAGGTATACAAGGACGATCACTTTTTCCTCTTGTCACGGACAACACCTCGCCATACGTCTGCGCGAGATAGTCTCACTACTCATCTCAAACGGCAGATCAAACAACCTACGTTTGTCAAATTCATGTTATTAACAGTGCCACCGTAGTGTCTTAGTTTGCGAATACCACCGTTCAGAGACACAAGAGCATCGCACAATCCCGCATTGATCAATTTCAGGAATAGAGAATTAGGGAAAGTGTCTAACTGCAAACAGAGAACTAGGTTTTCTTGCAACTGCAAGTCCCGCTGCATTCACGAATGAATTTCGAAAGCTGACGGTCTAGTTACATTTGCATAAAACTCTCGCTCTGTATTGTTCTCAACGTCTTCATCATCCAAGGTTACTGATAGTTCTCCAGAAAATACAGGGGCAGCCGACGATATAGCCCTCGTGAACGCTGACCGGTCGCGCACCTAGTGTTGACAGGCGACCAGCCAAGTAGTGAGTCTCAAACTGCCGTGTCTCACACTGGTCTCTATTCCTCAATAATTTTGCGATATGTAAAATACATATGGAAATATTTACCCCTGCTGCAGAACACCGCCAACGTCTGTTCCTCTGGAACAACAGAACTGCCATGAGAGGCTTACGGTGGTAGAAATGTGTCTCTCGCGGGTTTCGCACCCTAATGTGTGCGAGCATGTGAGGGATAGAGATAAGAGTAACACAAGGCAGTTTGGCACTTGTTAAATGTACAGAAAGTTTTGGCCTCGTGGGTATAGTTTTGTGGTCTGGAGTGCCACGTTACGCGTCGCACGGCCCCTAGTGTCGGAGGTTCGTGTTCTTCCTCGGGCATGGGTGAGTGTGTCGTCCTTAGCATGATTTATTTTAAGTAGTTTGAAAGTCTAGAGACCGATGACCACAGAAGTTTGGTGTCGTAGGATTACAAACATCGAATACTTTGAAAGATCTTAGTCACAGTAACTTATATATTTCAGTGTCACAACGTCAGATATGAACTGTGGAAAAAATTCACAAACGTAAGTATGTCTAAATGCAATATAAGACAGAATATACTATAGAATATAGCATTAGAACTGACAGTCAAGACGATCTTGGTTGTGCTTACATTCAATTCCGATATAAAGATCCACACCGAAACGCGTAATATGTAATAATAATTACTGCGACCAAGACCTTTCTGTACATTTAATAGGTGTCAATTCTGAATGGAATACACAGCATAGGCCTCCGTTCGTAGAGGCCACATTTCCGAAGGCGATTACCGACTGTTTATGATGATATCATAGACGTAGCCAGGATATGATTTCGGAAGGGGTTTTCAATGAAACGACGCTGTAATGACGTGTCTTTTAATAGAAATGCAATTGACGCTAATACAGTATATACTACATTATTTGTCATTGCAGAGGACTGGGTACTTGACAGTCATCATAGTATAGAAACAAAATTCTCCAAAATAGAGGCAAGGGAAATCATATCATGATGTCAGGAAATTGTGGTTCGAAACATAGATGGCAATCAGAAGCGCAGTGTGTGAAGCTATCAGTAGCTTCTGAAGCATTAACAGAGAAACATTGCCTAACACAATTTTTTTTCGGTACGTGAAACCTGTCAATGGTAAAAAAATAAGGTTAGAGAAGATACTCTTTGACTAGACGGCAACCTTGATTCGTTAATAATAATAATAATAATATAGTTTTCCGCTCCGCAGGATCTAATTGAGGAGTAAGACTCGATGGTCATGGATCAACTCAATACATGAAGTTTAACACAAGAGTGGTAATAGAAAATTTTGAAGTAGTCCTATGCACGCGATACTCTTAAGACTAACAAGGAAAGTACTTAGTCTCGAACAAACAGAAATACACCAAAGTCGTATGATAGATAATGTAAAGGTCCCGTATTGTCCATTAGAGGCCTCTGCGTGTGCCATGCCTCATTGCACTTTGACCTGCCGGTACACCAGTAGTGACGGTGCAGTGTGCCTCTGAAGTTGCGCTTTGTGACGTTATTTGTGTAGTGAAGCGTCAGATGGGTCGGCGATTGGTAATCAATCCTGCTAATATATTGCAATTGCTTGAGATGAAATTCCGAAGAGACCTTCTTCGTGAATATGGTCTTGGTGTAGAAGAAGAATCATTCACATGTTTTCTGGTATCTATTATAGTGCAGAAATATGAGAATAGATTAGAAACACAATAATAGATTATAGGTAACATGCGAATGATTCATCTTCTACACCAATACCATCTACACGAAGAAGGTTTCTTCGTAACTTCACCTCAACCAATCACACTATATTAGCAGGATTGATTACCAATTGTCGACCCATCCGACACTTCACCACACAAATAACGTCACAAAACGCAACTTCAGAGGCACACTGCACCCTCACAAAGTGTAATGCGGCATGGCACACACAGAGGTCTCTAATGGGCGACTGCAGAGTTTTGCAGATGCGGGAGTATCACTAGTACAATAAGGGACCTTTACATTATCTATCCCACGATTTTTGTGTATTTCTGTTTGTTCGAGCCTAAGTAATTTCCTTGTAGGTGAAAAGAATCAATAAAGAAAAAAATGATTTAGCTTAATTGCTTAATTTTTCTAGGAGTTCCTAGAAGGAATCGAAGCGAGTGAGTGGCCTGCTGCTAAATTTGTTATTGCCGCGCGCGAAGGGCGCGCGGTCTGAGGCGCCATGTCACGGAATACGCAGGCGCTCTCGTCGGAGCGTCGAGTCCTCCCTCGGGCATGGGCATGTCTGTAAAACTAGTGTGTAGGTGTAGGTTCCGATGACGTGAGCAGTTTGGTCTCTTAGTTAGACACACATTGAACTGCTTTGCTAAATTTATTACCATTAGCTTCGATCAGTATGCGAGAATAATACAAATTCTCGTGAAATAAAATGGGAATTCCTGGAGAGAATGTGAATTCCTCTCTAAATATAGTACTGACAAAGTTCAAGAACCGACATTTGCGAGAGCTGCTGAATGATTTTACAGCCACCAACATTTCTCTCGCGAAGACTAAATCAGGGCTGGTGCGGAAACTATAGGCAATTGTTTCTCCCGCGCTTCATTTGTGGTTGGTGCAGGAAAGGGGATGAGTGGCAGCGGCACGATACGGACTGGCAGTATACGTAGATGTGAGACGTTTCCGGTGTCTGGTTATGAGGGAGGAGATGAGATGCCGGTGGCCGCGGCGGACAGAAATAACAGGTAAGGCGCGTCAGGCTGATGGGCCAAATGAAAAGCCCTCAGGCAGAGGCGCAGCCATCTGCGCCGCTTCATTTCCGCGATCGCTCGCCACGCGACGGCCAATCCCTCGCCCAGATGTTACGTGCCAGTCAAGCGTCTACTCAAGTCGTTAACTGACGCTGATGGCCAACGCCCGTTTTGCATTTAATATTACCATTTTCTTTGTAATGGTAAGGCAATTTTGATAGATTAAAGATGTTCTCAGAGAAATGAAAATTAGTCTCGTCAGTAGTAATGAATATTTCATTTTATGTTTCTTCGAGCAGCATTTACAGAAGAATTACAAAGTCTTCTCGTTGCTTGAATGTTGCCTTAAGCTGTCAAGGAACACATGTTACTTTTGTAACATTCAAAACAGTCTCCAGTTGTAAATTTTTTTTCGTGTGAACTAATGAAAATACTGTACTATCAAATGCTGTTTGGAAGTAACCAGCTCGGTTAGCCGTGTGGTCTAACGCACCGCTTTTCCGAGAGCGTACCGGATCCGGTTCGAATCCGCCCGGCGGATTAACGTCTACATCTACATACATACTCCGCAATTCACCGTAAGGTGCTTGGCGGAGGGTACACTGTACCACTACTAGGCATTTCCTTTCCTATTCCACTCCCAAATAGAACGAGGAAAAAAGAATGCTTATATGCCTCCGTACGAGCCCTAATTTCTCTTATTTTGTCTTTGTGAAAACTACGTGAAATGTAAGTAGGCGTCAGCAAGATCGTGCTAAACTCAGCTTCATATTCCGGCCCTCTAAATTTCCTCACGAAAAGAACGTCGTCTTTCCTTGCATTTCCGTGACACTCGCGCATTGATCGAACCTACCAGTAACAAACCTAGCTGCTCGCCTCTGAACTGCTTCTACGACTTCCTTTAAACTGATCTGCTGCGGGTCCCAAATACTTGAGCAATACTCAAGACGTGGTCGTACAAGTGTTTTATACGCCGTCTCCTTTACAGATGAAGTACATGTTCCCAATATTCTCCCAATAAACCGAAGTCGGCTGTCCGCCTTACTCACAACTGTCCTTACATGTTAGTTCCATTTCATATCGCTCTGCCTAGATATTTGAACGATGCGACGTAGGGGGTCGGAGTGCTGGGCAACCTGGATGTGGTTTTTAGGCGTTTTCCACATCCCCTTACGTGAATACCGGGCTGGTCCCCAAGTCCCGCCTCAGTTACACGATTCGCAAACATTTCATAACATTTTACACTTCTACACATATAACACTATATGCAGACATTTGGGGTACACATTTCCTCCCGGGAGCAGGGAGTGGCGACAGAAAGGGTATCCGGCCACCCCGTCAAAATCCGATAAACAAAGCCGACATTGCATGTGCGGAAACAGGGTTAAAGAGAAAGAGAAACGCTGTTTGAAATTATACAAATGTCTAACATGCCTTCGCTGTGTGCTTCAACGTGATTACAGCACACTATACATAATATTTAGATGAATTTCGCAGTCGTTTTCCGTGTTTGAACTGTTAAATAATGGCACATTTGTGTACAAAGGCAGCAAGCACGTTCCGTCACCTTGTCCCTCGCCACTCACAACTTTCTCCTTTTCTTCTTCTGTGCGTTTTCCGTTTCTTCTAAAGGTTGGACATTGGGAAAAGTAATGTTAGTGGCATTTAGTGGGCAGATGCCGTACCGACGCCACCACTCTCGCCGAGGACGGGGCGCATCTGCCTGCGTTCTATAGTGAATCTATATTTTGGCATGAGAAAGTTTTATTGAATGTTTACACAGCGATTATGAGACAAGATAGGGTACCAGGCCGGTAGGTTTACTTACGTAACGGCCTGTTGTCCACACGCAGGCTGTCCGGCTCAGCTAGCCTCCGTCGTTAATCCATGAGGCGACGTCGAACTTTCGCAGGCTCAGCTCCGCGTATCCCTGGAGCGGTACTTTAACGCTGTCGGCTATCCGAGTGGACCCCTCTTATTTCTCATCCATAATAAAGTTAATGACGCCAAAAGGGATTTATCGTGTCTGCCAAGTAAGTAAGTCCACTCCTTCGAACTGGAATGTTGCTTTACGTATAGAGATCCAAAAGGAACTCCATATACTATCCAACGAGTTACATGGAGTCATATTGAAATACCCTGTCTCCGTATCCTTACAGACTAGACTCACAAGTCACCGTCGCCGCTCTTTTAACAGTGAACTGGTATTTTGAGCTGTTGCCACTTATATTTTGTACTTCATACCTACCTGTACATTTTGGAATGTAATTGCTTTCATTTGTTATAATCGTATATATATGTATTATAAAAAAAGTAATCGCTTTCATTTGTTGTAACTGTATATATATGTAAAAAACTATTACTGTTACTGTGTAAATTTCGTTACACGTGTTAACGATACAAGAACCGAGCACATTGTCAATTTGTTACATCTTTGACATACCCTGTTCTCTGAGTCTGTTACATTTTATCTTTGACTTGTTGTATTACGAAATAGTACTGTTTTTATTTACGTTAAGTGCATCAATCCCTTGATGTTGTCGTTATCACTATCACTTTTAACTTGTATTTTAATTGGTTTTATGGATATGACGACACTGTCAACTTATTCAGAAAATGTATAAAACTAAACTGCTCATGTAATTTTGTAAGTACTTCTACCATGGATGAAGATCTTTATATTTTATATTTGTGTCACATTGAAGCTTAACTAATTTTTGTACTATTATAGAAATGCCTGGAAGATGGGACACTCCCGAAACCGGTAGCACAATAAATTAAATTTTACATGACAGCGAAGTGTACCATGCTTTTCCTTCTATATTTTGACTCGACCCGAGCTGATAAGTGAGCGAATACACGAATACGCCAACATATACATGAAGAGAGACGGTGCGCTGTCTCGTCTTTCGGACATATGTGTAAATGTACTTCTACGTAACGGAGACGTGTAGTTCATTCCTTCACCACAGAAGCGGTGATATTGTTCGACCTTGTGCTGAAATCTGGATAGCGAGCTATAGAGGATATGGATGATGGGGGCGCTACTTCCGTGGTGTTACTGTCCAGAGAAGTGCAGCAATTACGTATAGAAGCACCATACATACACTTCTGAAATATTACTGTGTCTGTGTTGACGTTACCAGAAAACAGGATAATAGGATGCACCTGTGGTGTAGTTTTCAGATGGTTATTAAATATTTTAAAAAATTAACAGCAATCTTCTAAAAAGTTACAGAACTCACTGTTAGTCCATAAACGCACGTCATCGTGACCAAAAAAGGAAACGAAACGGGCTTTTTGATTGCAGGAACGTAACAGCAATTTCCCTTATTACCACTTGTAATAAAACCCAGCACATATGTTTTCTATCAGTGGAGATGGAACAAACAAGAATTAACAACTGTGTTTGCTTTGGGCGATATTTGTATCACTGCACCCCCAATGAAACATATTTGCAACTGTATATACTTCAGCACTTAATTTTCTTCTTACTTCATCCACAATTTGACTGCGTCGTTAAAGGCCATCTAATTCCGACAGTGGGTCATTTCTCTCTGTCAGTGCTTCTTTACACCAGCAGAATCCTGAACGCAGCTTCCATACTGTAAGCTACTACTATCCTTACCCACCAGCACTCACCAGTAAAGAGGCCTTTACACGCTCAATATTTACTCAGCAGTAATGTTGTGGTCTATAAATTATACCCGGAATGCGTCTGATGTTCAGTTGTAATGCTTAAGGGAATTAACTGCGGGGTCATCAGTCCCTAAACTTACAAACTACTTATGAACTACCTTATACTTAAGGCGACACAAACATCTATGCCCGAGGGTGGATTCGGACTCCCGACGGGGAACGGCCTCGCCCATCGCAGCTTAGCGCCTCAACGCGCTCGGCCGCTCCTGCGTCTGTTGGAGCTCTGCCTTTGTAGCAAACATGTCGGTACTCAGTTATATGGAAACCGTTTCTTCCACGACAGGGTTGCTTACTTGGAAAAACACAAGTAGAAATAATGCAGAGCGGGTGAAACAGAACTTAAAAGCTTCCAGCAACGAATTCTGTGAAGTAGGGATTCTTTCACTGCGGCAAAATTCTCTTTCACCACCACCGCAACAAGTAGTGAGAGCTTAAACAACTGACGCGTGTAATGCATCGTTTACATGTGGTGTTTTCTGTGTATTTATATCCTGTAGTGACTGTTGAAAATGAAATAAAACAATTGCTTAGGTACTGTTTACTAACAGGAAGCTTACGTGACCTTATGTCCGTACTGGCACAACTACGAGTATTGCATGGAAAAAAGAAGCCAAGTATGCTCACTGGACACCTGAGATAAGAGGATTTCCCCCTTCGGATAACTGCTACAAGTAAAGTAAATATTTATGCTTACTGACTTAACACCACGATCTTAAGTTTCCTCTACTTCTGAGGACAATGTGGTATCTGATATTTCCTTAAAAAATTCTTCATGATGATTATATATATAATCTCCCAGACGACTTCCTGATATTTCGTCGTTTATTTTTTACAGTTCTTTGAAAAAATAATCGTTGAGAACAAATTATAATTATGTCTCTCTATCGGCAGGAGCCCCTGTTTATTGCACAATGTAATACAGTATATTGCCCAATATACAGGGTGACCGCCAATATTTTTAAAGCTCGGGTGGTTGGCAGTGACGTAAGAACCTTCCAGTCACGTGACCTGGGTAGCTCCCGCAACAGCCGAAACTACCGTACGCGTTATTGAGTCAGAGTGTCTACGCAATTAATGCACGCTCAAATAATGCGTAACACTAATACACTTACTGCCACATTGATAGCACAACTGCTGAAGCATGCAACAAATTTATATTTGAACATGTAAAATAACTCTGAAGCTCTAGAGTTTAGCATTTATTTTGTGTTATTTACAAATGCATTCGTTTATTTTTCCGTATAATTACTACCAATACGTTAACTACTCGAACAATCCACCCACTAACGGCAACTACCGTAGTCACGAGACAGTCTAGTCATGTCCCGGAGGAGCGTCTCGCACAGAAAGTGGTTACTGAATGTGCCTTTGTAAGAGGGATAAATGTTGAAGATACTACATTTAGTCAAAACTGGGAGGAGAAAGGAGGCGGAAAATCAAAGCAAAATTTAAGGGTGTTTAGTTATTTGTGGAGGAAATAAAATAAAAACTAAGTGGAGCTGGATTCAAGCACTTGCGGTAAAGAAGTAAAAGCAAAGCGTTCAAAAATGTTACATGTTTTATGTGGATAAATGCGTTATTAAGGTATAGTCTCTACGATATCATAAACCATTCAAATTCGTATTAGCGCTGGAAAAAAGACGCGGTTTTCTCTCACAAAAGTGGACTTCAACCCCATCAAGGAAACTGAATTTTTAAACACAATAATCGAGTGGTGCAATCAAAAAGCATAATTTTCAGAAAAAAATGTTTACTACGTCAGATGTTTACAAGAAACTGATATATGATAATACGTCTACTGTCTTATTCAGAGGAAACGCGAATTCGTCCACTTTACGCAGTGAATAAATGTTTCACAGCGATTGTTCAAAGTTTTCAAAACTTTGTTAACCCAAGGGACCTCACTGCTGATGTCATCCGTCCCTAGACTTACAAACTGCTTAAACTAACTTATGATAAGGAGAACACACACACACACACACACACACACACACACACACACACACACACACACACACACACACACACACACACACCCATGCCCGAGGGAGGACTCGAACCTCCGACATGGCACCTCACAGCGTGCGGCCATTCCCGCGCGGTACACACAATGATAGCTTGCGAAGAGCAACGTCAAACAAAAGTAGGCCTACTGCTGAATGTTAAAAAATGCTATAGGAAGGAAACCATTTTCAATAGTCTCAAGTTATGGACCAAATAACGTTACAAATGTCCTGATTGACACAATAACAAATCAGCTTCATCGCTGATGATTACATTCTCAGTTTATTCCAGCAGCACTTCCAGTCGAACAGAAGACACTACATTTTCCAGGCTGATAGGCATACTAACCTGGTTGGCCGTGGTAAACGTCCTGTAGTCCACATCCAGGCAGGCTCAAATGTACTTTTTGATTTATCTTCACTACTAAATATTCTAAAATGAAAACCTAACATACGTTGAGAGTAAATACGCGTTTAACAAAGCGAGGTGCTTCAGTGGTTAGGACATCTGATTCGCATTCGCGAGGACGTCGGTTCAAATCCAACTTCAGATATCCATATTTACGTTTTCCGTGATTTCGGACAATCCGAGCGTATGCCCCGTCTGTAATGACCGCACCGTCGACGTGAAGTTAAGACCCAACGTTCCTTCCTTTTTTCATACACCTGTGGAGAAATACATTTTCAAGTTTGATAGGAAATTTTGCCTGGAATTAAACAAACGTTCACGCCGGCATATGGCACGATGTAAATCAATACCTACTCCGTGATTTGCAGGGTCACGTCCTCTTCTTTTAACTACAAAAGGTCCTCTGCCACCAGTATCGTCATCGTTCTGGGAGCGTACGCGTAAATGCGCATATAATCACATAAAGGCCCCTACACCAAAACGAAGTTCTCTCCCCAAACGCAAAGCCGTAAATCTCACAAGGGTAGCCACCAACTTCTCCCCCGGCAACGATTTTGGTGGTACGTTACAGTAGCTCCCTTTCTAACAAAGACGAAGAAATAATTAATGTAACCACGGGAGCGCCAAAGATGTGGAACCCATTCTTGAGCTTGAGCTTGTTAATCGGTGATTTCGAACGTCACCTCTTCAGATAATTAATTTATTTCGTACAGAAGGAAATAAACGTGAAGTATTTACCTATATTGTGGGTATGTATTATTATTTGTGAAAACCCGACAATCATCAAGGAAGCAGAACTTATTACAGCGTGTTTGAGAATTGTTCTGTAAGTGAATTACAACGAGATTGGAATAATTCTAACCAAGATTTCAAAAGAAAAGAGTACAAATTAAAAACACCATCATGTAAGCAGTTAATGAATTTCTGTATTTAGGAGGAATGAAGACATCTACTTTCTGTATTCAAAAACAAAAATAATCGCATTGACGTGTTTTGCGGCCCACTTTAAATTCGTAGTTTTATCATCTTTTGCAAACATTTCGGACAAAAATAGTAATGTAAATAATAAAAAAAATTATAGTGATATGATTAAGACTCTACTATTGTGATAATATCTGTGCACCCAATACGTAACCCTTTTAGGAAAAAAAGGACAAAAAAATATTTGGGAGTGGCGGGTCTCGAACCACGGACCATGCGGACCACAATCCAACACGCTGCTCACTACACTTACTATTGATGGCAGATGTTAACTGATGCTAATAGGGCATTTTCAGACACTACATTATCATTTATCGTACGAAGAAGGACGTGTTTTTGTTAATTCTTCAGTGCGCCGTTGCTTTGAAAGAACAATGTGTAAGTCGTAATAAGAAAATCATCAAATACGCAACGCAAGATGGCGTATGCCTGAGAGAGATCGGGGCGTGGAATGTCACGTGACAACTGCGAACGGCTGGTTTTCGTAAAATCAATGGACAGTGTCAAATCGCCGTTATTTTTGCAACTATCTCTCAAACGATACGAGATATGAAGAAAACATAAGAGAGCAAAGTTCTAGAGAACTTTCTCCTCTACAAATTCGGTTATTCAGTTTTCGTGTCAGATGAATGGTTAAGCCGTTATTTTCATTTAAATTCTGAGCTGTCAAAAAAGGATTGCAAAGGTCCACTTTTAGAGTTACTACCGTAACCTAAAGTTGGCCAAAATATAGAAAACTGCACGTTTACTTCCTTCTGTTTTCCATTATTTACCGAATGCAGCGCAAGAAATGAACGGTAGAGGATGCATGACCGGACAGCTGTTGCAAAACTAAACTAAGTTTCTTATCAGTGTAAAAAAAAAAATACAATCAATGCGTATTACCAGTAATCACGACAGAAATCAAAAACAGAAAACATGGAATTTTAATGCGAAAACCATTCAGTATGATGAGTTCCTTGACGAGTAAGAAAGAGACGCCCTGATGAAATCTGGAGCACTCCGCGATCCGGCGTTTAAAATGTGTCGAGTGTGAAACATTCTTTCATAGCAGTTTTCTTTCTGTTATTTTAGAGGCACTTTCTGTGATTATTATCACCGTCAGATATCTGTAAAAAACATAAAATTAATGTGAAAATCAGCACTGGAAACATTGCAGTCGTGTACAACAATGTTCGAAGTAGCATTTATGTAAAAGTATCATTTATGAATACATGGATAAAACTTTTAATGTGTGTAAATGGCTTGAGAAGGAGATGCCCGGTAGGAATTGATGGAAGAGACGGGAAACAATCAAACAGATCAGGGAGCAAACGGCTGCTAAAGACCAAATTCCGATAGTCCATGTTCGGTCGAGAAAGAAAGTTCTATGCTGCGTTCCAAGAGGTAAGGAAACACGAAGCAGCAGCATGAATGCATACCACATTTGACGTTTTATTTACATCTTTTACACTTGATTGGACCTAATTTTGTAGGAAACTCCATGAGAATAACTATCGAAAAAAATTCATAATAAATATTTTAAAGCTTTTATTCATTAAGGATGTGGAATTCAGAATAATTTTACATAAATTTTAATTTAAAAAATCTGTGCGAGGATATAGGATGGCAACGTAGGCACGTTTAGTTTACTTACACATTACATAGCATACAGTACATCTTTGATTAGGACATATGATGAGAGATAATTGACTTAAGTCAGGAGATCAGGCTGTTAGCGACAGACGCGGAGCGGTACCTTCAGCCCAGGATGGCACCTTCCGTTTTGATCAGTAGTTATATTTCTGATGTGATACAATTGATTAACTCTATCGGAGAAAATTGCTTAGTATGGCGTTAAGCGGATTAGCCTAAGATTGGTGTAACGACCACTGCCACGTACGGTGCAGTTACGTGTGGGTTATAGATTTGTAATCTATACCTTTATACATATTAGAAAAATGGATGTGTGTATTTAAGTGTGTGCATTCCACATTTACTCCTAAACTGCTGGACATTTTTCAGCCCAACTTCGTACCATATTCCAGGTGTAAGAAGCACCTACGACACACAATTCAGGAGATATGAAGTCGTAAATAAAGAGTGTCACTGAAATTAACGCATAATGCTACGCGTTAATATCGATAATTTACTCATGCACTATTCAGCTATCAGAACAATTAGAGACTGGCAACAAACTTTACGCATAAATTCAAACCTTTACGAAACTTTTTCTGGCTGAGAATCCCAGCAAAGTGATGAAAGGAAGGAAGTTTATCGTTTACTACTTTTACCCTGCTCATAGAGTAAAACTATGGCATTCAGCAAGATATTACGCTGTAGTACATCTACACTACTAAATGTATTCGCGAGACATTTTTCACATAGTATTCACAGATACCATCGAAATTATACTTCACTTCACCACATAGTTCAGGATATATGACGTCATAAAACTTGAGATTCATAAAGACCGTCCCCATCATGCATTAGGTTGTAACTTACTATGTTTTGCGTGCCTTGATAATTGTTTTATTTTAGGGCACATTACTCATGAGACACAACGTCATAAGAATTAAGCTGCATGGAAACGAAACTGAATGGACAGAGAGTTGGGCAGATGGCGACGGACAGAGGAAGAAGTTGGCGAACTACCACCAAGAAAGAAAGAAATACATAGCCAGGAAAGGCCGGGATGTGACGCTAGTTATGGGTTATTTTCCACTTTTGGTCATTTTCGGATATTACGTGAGTGTCAAGTGGTAATTGGCGATGACGAGCACCAGCCATCAAGCTTCCCAGCCATCAGTATATATCCCGGGATAACATAAAACTTACCCAATAAATGATTAAGAAGAATTTTTATTTAAAAAAAAATAAAGAATTTTTACACTTCACTACTGGTATGTTTACACGACACATGCTGTTACTTTGTTGACAGTCCTAATGAAAATCAGCTTTCGTTTGATAGTGGTTTAACCCAAAAGTGAGAAATAAACAATAATTACAGTCGATGGCGGAAGTGTTGGCATTTTGTATGTTGCAACTTTGTATGACTGTTCTACTCACCAAAAGGAAAGTAATCAAAATCTGTATTGGTACTCCACGATATTAGAGAATACATAATATGTGACTTTTTGTGTGTGTTTCTGCTAAAAAGGTGGTGCGAGAGGGGACATGGCAGTCAAAAATACAGGTAGGAAGAGGGCTGCGAATGCAGAAGGGGGAGGGGCCACAAAGAATTCATCACACTCGGCGCGATTCACAAAGCTGGCGATAATGAGCAGGCTGTTTCTACTCATCATATGTACTCGCCTGGCCCGGCCGTGGCGCTTCCCCTTGAAGCGCAGCGGTCGGGCTGCAGTGCTATAAATATTGCAGCGCGCCAAAAGAAACCACGCCTCATTAATGTGTCATGTCGACGCCGATGCCGGCTGTGCTCATTGAAAAGGAAGTCAAAAAGGATTCGCAGCTTAGATGTCTCCTCTGGGCCGTATCGGCCGTGAGCTACGTTCCTTTTGCGAGGCTAGCACGCCGAGGCACGTCCAGTTTTCCTTGCATCAACGCAAAATTTTACTGGATTGTTTTCAGCGTTGTTTTTCATACATTAGTAAAATTATAACTAATTGTTTAAGTGATGTCATGTTCTATTGCGTTTGTGCCATTTTCAGGCATCTACAATGATACTATTATCATATTTGATTTTCCATTTTCTCTTTACCCAGTGTTTTATTGACTGTGTTATCGTTTTAATAGTCTAATACAGCCGAGCGCATTGAGGCGCTATGCTGCGATGCGCGAGGTCGTTCCTCTCCGAAGGTTCGAATTCCCTCCTCGGGCATGGATGTTTGTTCTGTCTTTACAAAAATGTTCAAGTGTTTGTTAAGTTTATGGGACTTAACTACGGGGTCATCAGTCCCTAAACTTACAAACTACTTATCAACTAGCTTATACTAAGAACGTCACAAATATCCATGCCCGAGGGGGGATTCGAACCCCCGACCGTAGTGGCCGTGCAGACCGTGACTGGAGTGCCCCAGTCCCCTCGGCCACCGCGGCCGGCTGTTCTGGCTTTAGTATAAGGTAGTTCATAAGCAGTTTGTAAGTTTAGGGACTAATGACTTCACAAACATTTTGACATTGTGAGGCGTGTCCTCTGGTGTGAGGCTCTCTAGCGGTTAAGCACTTACGAGCTAGCCACACACTGGCAGCCAAGCCAACAGGTGGCACTCATCATTACTTCATTTATTTTTCGCTTTTATGCCGTTGACCCTCCTTCGTTATTATCTTTATCAATATTTTTATGAGCTCTCTCAATATATTATTGTATATTCATCTAAAACTTCCTAAAGATTCTCAGTAATAAATTGTCACGTTAACAATCTATTTTCTAATCATTTAAAAGTTCAACTTTTTCATATTTTAACCTATAATGTCGTAATTCTGTTTTAACTTGCACATGTTCAAAATAGGCCAAAAGAGATTCCATCTCGCAATTTGCTTTCTAATTACCCAAATGATGTATCTGTTGAGGCCCGCAGTAGCGCCATCTATTGTCGATTGCATCGTTTGTGGCTACTGCACCACCAGTTTACACCATATTTTAGAAATACGTGACGAACACCACTGCTGATGTTGAGTTTATTTTGTGACGATACTGTTATGGCGCAACTGTATTGATACGTGTTATGAAATAACAGGTATGCGCTATTCTATTTTAAGCGAATTTTTATGTTTGTATGTTTCCAGTGTTTAAAGATGTAGACTGCCCGCTAGCATATCTGTTTGGTTTTTTTTTTTTCATATCTGAAGATGGTTGTAATTGATTGAAACCGTTAGTCTAATGACTAAAAATTCTGATGATTGGCGTAAATAAGGAGAATCAAAGACATAATCCAACATGTAAATTAAAATCATTTGATAAAAAGTATATAAATTTTCAGTTAGTTAACTTCCGAAACAGTAAGGATATTATCGTATGGCATTTGCTGGCTGGAAAATCACAAACTGGGGTCCGGCCGCCTATTGCAAGTCGGCGACTTGATGAAATAATAATGACGACAAACAAACGACTCCTAGCCCCTGGTGGGAATCGAACCTGGGCCCCGTGCATGACGGTCAGTATCGCTGTCCACGGAGCTGGGGAAGCGGACCACTTACAGGTTATGATGTGATATAAGATAAACGTAATAAATTGCAAGTATGTGAATGTTAGCAGATTGCATATTTTCTGTGCATATTTCGATCCACGTAATTAGATTTTCAGCACACTCTATCATGTCTTTGCAGATGTTTGAAAATGACACGGAAGTCGAAATTGCAATAGTATAACAAAACAGTTCCATCTAAAAGCAAACGTGACGTTATTTAAAGAATTTATGTAAGTTGTGGACCCGGATTCCATGAAGTAATAATGTTTTTTGTTTGTTTGTTACAGGTGGGCATCTACTCCGACTTCCGCCAGGTGCCTTCATTACTGGTTCCAGGTAACAGCAGAGACACAGGCTCGAACCCTGAAAACAGGCGAAGTATCTCAGCTTAACATTGAAGTTTTCCACGTGAGGCAAAGTGTGTCAGCAGATATGGAGAGCAGTGACACTAGGTGGTGTGTCTCGGTTCTGCGCGCCTTCGCCCACTAAGCATTTGTTGTTGTTGTTCTGTAGGGCACTAAACTACTCGGTCATCAGTCGCACTACGCATTTACCGAGAGAGATGTCGCAGTGGTTAGCACTCTGGACTCGCATTCGGGAAGACCACAGTTTAAATCCTCGTCGTCACGTAGATTTTTTTTTCGTGATTTTCAAAAATCATTTAAGAAAAATACAGGGATGTTTTCTTTGACATTGCACAGCCAACTTAATTCCCCATCGTATCCTAATTTGAGCTTGTGCTCCGTCTTTGTACCCTCTTAATAGATGGGATGTTTACCTACCAGGTTGCTGTGTTTGTATGTAACCCAACTTCCAGAAGACGAAAACAGACCGTCGGAATTCGTTTACAGTTCGACGTGAATAGATTTTACTAATCCAATCATAAATCGGTTTTCGGAGCGTCTCTTCGTCGTCCGAAAAGAGATACAGAATATTCATATTTCGATAATATTTCAAGAATGCTTTAAAATGAAAATTTCGATTTTAATTTACGAATGGGAAATTAGGCATTTTACCAGAGGAAAACAACTTGTCATATGACTGCAATTTCAGTAATTCAATATTACAATTAATCCACTGATAAAATTTCCTGTATATAAAAATTTGTAGGGATTTAAATTGGAATGATGACATAGATCTACTCGTAAATAAGGACACCTCCGACTGCGAGCAACCACAAGACGCATTTCTGTGGCAGCGTGTTAAAAATGGATGCGACAACATACTGCAGACTCTTCTGTATAATGGTCAAGGTGGTGTTATCCAAATGCAGATCCGATATGTCTAGTATTAACTGAGTAAAAGTTGCCTACTCTTGCGAATAAGCAGATATTCTTAACAACGAAGGACATTAGAGAAAATACGTATTCAGAGGCCTATGTCAGGGTTCCCAGGCTGCTGAAAAAGGGTCGACAGGAGGTTTGATAGCTTACATCAATTATTGCTCGAACCGCTCGTTTCTGCGCAACAAATACCCTTTTTCAATCAGAAGAGTTACCCAAAAAATAACACGATATGTCATAAGCCAATGGAATTAAGCGAAGATGACCAGTTTCCGTGGGGAAGTATCTCTTATTTCAGTAACTGTTTCTTAACAAGACTCTTGGGCTTTGCACGTCGGCTCACTATCTATCATAACGCCTAGAAATCTATTCGGTCTAGCTTATCATATGCCCATTCTGTGCAATCAAAATGTCAGTTTTTCAATTTATTTTCCACAAGCCATGAACTGATTTCTTCAACTGCATTACTTGATACTACGTCAATATTGCAAACATCATCACACTCCACTAAGCTGGTGACATCAACAAACGGAAATATTTTAGAATTATTTTTTATACTACAACGCATATCATTTATATAAATAAGAAACAGACCCTTGAGGCAACCCCACTGATCTGTGCCCTATTGTGAGTGCACATCATAGCCATTTTCAACACTGCAGAGAATTACCTTTGCTGTCTGTGATGGAACTAAAACGTGAACCAGTTGTTCGCTTCTACCCTGCACAATGTTGCAACAATATTTTGTGGTCAAGAATCAAATGCTTTTGTTAAATCAGTGATTACCCCTGTCGTTCGCAGCCTTTCATTTAATCCAGCCAGTGCCTCACAGAGAAAAGAGAATTTAGCAGTTTCGGTTGTTTCATACAGTGTTTTGAATCATTGACGAATTCCACTGGAATATCGTTTTTTCCGTACATGGCCACACCCTCGCAAGGCAAATAACTCCTGGAAAAACAGGCAGCTAACTTGTACCCTGGTAAAGGAAGCCTGTGCATATGACACCATCTACGAAGTGCTCTGAAACAGCAGCAATGTCAGACGCAACATCTATATGCAATTCAATAACTTTAAAAAAAATGTCAAATGTTTGTTAAGCTTGTGGGACTTAAATGCAGGGTCATCATTACAAACTACTTATAAACTAACTTATACCAAAGACAACATAAGCATCCATATCCGAGGGAGGATTCGAACCCCCGATGGGGAACGGGCTCGCGCATCGGAGCATAGCGTCTCAATGCGCTCGGTCACTCCGCCGCGGCTCAACTTTACCTCTGATTTCTTGAATGGAAAATTTTAAATATAAGTACATGAATAAACGTATTAATTTATTACTTCACTTCACTGAAAGCATAAGTACATCTAAACGTTTTCGTGGAAGGGAATTTTAACTGTGGAAGAGGAAGTCGAGAGGCCTAATTGGTAAATCGATATTTGAATGTTGTTTGTTAAGCTTATGGGGTCATCAGTCCCTAAACTTACAAACTACTTATGAACTACTTACGAACTAGGACGGCACAAATATCCATGCCCGAGGGGGTATTCGATCCCCCGACCGTAGTGGCAAAAAAAAATGTTCAAATGTTTGTAAATCTTATGGGACTTAACTACGGGGTCATCAGTCCCTAAACTTACAAACTACTTATGAACTTCGTACGAACTAGGACGGCACAAATATCCATGCCCGAGGGGGGATTCGAACCCCCGACCGTAGTGGCCGTGCTGACCGTGACTGGAGCGCCTCAGTCTCCTCGGCCACCGCGGCCGGCCGATATTTGAAAATCCGATACGGATTATCGACGGGAGTTCAGGTCAGGTAATTTTGTATGCCAATTGCGATGTAAGAGGTTGGAGCAGTGTTCAGAAAAATCAATCTCGCCTTCTTTCAACCTGATAAACTTTGCTGTTGTCTTGCAAAATAGGGTTATCAGTAGCATACTCAACGTGCAGTAATGTTTAAATAAACAAGTTGATTCTTATTATTGTCACTTAAGTGAGCTAACCCACTTCATTATATGTGAAAAACAACCGTAAATTATCAAACACCCACCTCTGGCTTGAACTTGATTTTGCACTCATCTAAGAGGAAATGGTTCATCTGGCCTTCGCTGCATTCAGTGACGTGCGTCATCTGAATAAGGACAAAACGAGAGTGCTCACAGCACATTTGGTTTCACCCGTCAACTACTATACATGTTCGATAATTCTAGCTCATTGAGGATTCGCAATCTGATGTCCCTACGATGGCAATGGTCTCTTGCAAGGTTACGATTCATTGCATGCAGACTCCGCAGTATTCTCTCGCTAACGCTTTGATATGGACCTTCATTCACTGCTTGCGTAAATTCCTGTCAGGTTTGAAAACAGTTTTGATGGACAAGCCGCGAAACACTTCTCTGCGCTCTCTGAGTGACCATCTTTTTTAGACCACTCTTTTGCGAGAACGTGCGTTAAAGTACTGCTTGCAGTTACAATGAACATTCAGCCACCAAACAAATCCTATAACTTCACGAACTGTGTAGCCTCGGGCACGGCGTAACGCGATTGACCTATTTTGCCACGTCCCCGCATTTATACATTTTTACGGACGATGTTAGTTTGAAAGAGAAATCTCGCTCGTAGCCTCTGCAGTATCCTCGCGTAGGGTTAGTGCACCCGCGGTTGGACGCGTGATTCTATTGCTGCTCTATTTGCAGTTATTTGTTGGTGCCTCTCGGTTTCCTCCAGTGTCTTACATTTCTCTAGCGTCTTCCATGTAAGTAGCTTCGATTTCAACAATAAGGATAAATCACCGTAAACAGTAAAACCATAAAATACGAAATACTAATTAATAATCCTAACAGTCTTAAAGTATAATGATAGAATGAAAGTAGTTTTGGTACAGCAGACACCTGACTGCGATGCACTGCAAGAATCTTAAGGAAAGTTCATACATTCACGAACGAAGTGGATAATAAAACATTCATCACAGTCGCGAGGGAATGGCCGCGTTGTCTAAATGCCTTCATGGTAGCTCAGCGCCCACTGCCAGAGGCTAAACGTCCTTGTAATAAAAAATTCGGAACCAAAAAGACGATGAACAGCCTAGAACAAACACGAACGACCGCAAAATACCGATTTATTCAAACGAGAGAGAGAGAGAGAGAGAGAGAGAGAGAGAGAGATAAAGGCAGCACATTACGATTACGCTACCGCTCCCCGTCTGATGTTCGAGTCCTACCTCGGCCAAGGTTTTGTGTGTGTGTGTGTGTGTGTGTGTGTGTGTGTGTGTGTTAGTTTAAGTACTTTGTAAGCCTAGGGAACGATGACCACAGCAGTTTGGTCATTTACGTTTACGAACATTGGAACATGTTTTGAACATTCATTGTCGCGCGGGAGTAGTCGAGCGGTCTGGAGCGCCACGTTGCGCATCGCGCGGCCTCCCGCGTCGGAGGTTCGAATCCTCCCTCGGGCATGGATGTTTGTTGTCTTTTGTGTAAGTTAGTTCATAAATGTAATGTAAACGAAGGCTTCCGCGGCCGTTGTCATTGTTGATAAAACTCTTCTGGGTATTAGACCGCATCGTCAATATATCAAATATTTCACCGTCGTTTCGGCCACTATTACAAGTGGCCATCTTCTGGGTGTTACGTTTAACGTTTCATTCTCCATATTGACCGCTGTCTTTGCATGCGATGAGACTGGCCCTGTCCGTTGTCCAGCACCGTCGCTTAAGCGATGGGATTACACAGGTGGATGTATTTTGTGAAAACCAGGAGGGCTCCCTCTTGCTGCTTGCTAGCTGGCCAGCAACTTCTACGTGTGTTTTTGCCACAAAATAAAAATTAACCGGTATTTCTGTTACCTTAGAACTAGATAACACTGAAGTTAGGTTAAGAACCATCTGCCTGAAATAGGAAACTAGGTGGCAGTGTAAACGTGGTAACGAGAGAAATAACAACGCAGAACCGGCTGACCAGACGGAGTTCGTGTTGCTGTACGATCACTGTGCTTAGCCCCTACTGACGCAATGTGCGTAAATCAGGACAGTAGCTGCAGAAAGAGTCTGCCACAACTCATTCGATTTATAGGCGCACTTCCGCAACCCCTGAAGCAATTACTTCAAAACTAGGCATACCTGTCACCTCCATTCTGGAAAATACATTCCTGTGACAGTGAAGCCCCACTAACACCCGTATGTCTGTGGATGGGGTGAAAAGCGTTATATAAGAGGGTAGCTCAGCGAGCCAGCTACAATTTCAGCCAAGGATGACTCATTTTAACATGTTTCTACTAACTCGTTTTCTTGTCGGTTTGTCGGTTCGTTGCAAATCTTGCAGTTAATTTTAAACTGATTTCTCTCGGAGCTAAATAGGGACTTGAAACTTTTCAATGTAGCTCAGAGTTGAATGAAATGCAATATTAAGTCACTTTCTTGTCTGGTATGTGGCGGAGGATACTTTTGTGTACCACTGATATTTCCTCCCGTTTCCTGTCCCAGTAACGATTGGTTAACGAGAAGACCAGTTGCTGGTAAACCTGTATGTGAGTTCGAATCTCTGTTATTTTTACCTTCGTGGTATTTTCGCGAGTTATACGTAGGAGAATGCAATATACAGGTTGAGTCAGGCGAAGAAAACCTTCAATAATACAACTTTTATAATCTCGTCAAGGTATTTCTAATCGATAGGAGAATTTAATATACATGATGCTGAAAAGCAATAAATAATTACTTAAATAAATGTTCAGAGTAACACGTCTTCTAATCGAATTGTGAATGTAATACTGTAAAGTATTCTGCAAGGATGTACATGTTCTTCCAGCATGACGGGGCTCTTGCACGTATAGACGTCAGGTGACACATTTTGTAAACCTAACATTCTGCGAACGATGGATTGGCATAATTGGGCTCGTGTATTGCTTTCGAAGATCCCTGAAACATAACCCTTTTGACAGATTAGTGTGGTATCCGAAAGAACAGACATCACACATGGTTCACAGCTACTTAGCATTTGCAATTTCTTGCGTTTTATGAAGGATGGGAAGGAATAAGGATGAGGAAGGAAAGGAATGACTTAAGCTGGACTAGGGCAGAGAAATTACTCAGTGGCGACAAGTAAAACTGTTAGCCGGACCGGAACTCGTTCGGAAATTCTAAATGGCGCTTATAAGAGGACACTGACTTAGGGGACCCCGTTGGACGTAGTGTGTGACTTTGTGATAGTTTGAGACGGACGGGAGGCGAGCGTGGTTACCCAAGAGGTCAAGGCGACAGCTGGCCCCAAGCCCGTTCAATTAAGGAGGGAAGGAAGAAGAATGAGGAAGGAAAGGGATGACTTTAGCCCGCTTCATATTTTCATTTGTCGCCACTGAGCTATTTCAGTGTACTAGTGCAGTTAAAGTCATCCCTTCCCTTCCTCATTCTTCTTCCTTCTCTCCTTAATTGAAAAATTGCAAATAACCCTTTAGACGTTATTCAGTGGGGGTGGTTGAAAGGTGAATTACACAAAGATAAACACAGGACACGAATTTCTCTCTCGGATTATGACTAGTACTGCTTTCATAAAAGAACGCCAAGAAGACCTCGGGAGATATTAACGTGGTATTTTCAAGAGAATTCGTACGTGCATGGAAATCTTCATGTTAAAATTAAGAAACCTAAGTCATAATGATTTACCTTTGTTTAACTGTTACTCTCTTTTTACATCCTAATAACTGTGTCTCTGTAACGAACAAAAGTGAACACATGTTAAATGCAATGTTTAGTTTCAATTAGTACGTCATACAATCGTCTGAAATATTTACTATTCCTCCTGAAACACGCTGAAATTTCGAATGAAACGGTACCTCTCCATACGCAGTTATAGCAAGACTTTGTATTGGAAGTAATCTGTAGAAAACAGCAAGTGATAGATTATTAAAAAAACGTGTTTCATGGCATTGTAATTGATAACATGAAGGTATCTAAAATGACAAACGTATATCGAGATTCCAATCTGTACAATTAAGAGCTCCCAGAAACCGTTCTGAAATTCAGTTTTCACTTCTGGTCAAACGGACATTTTAGCGCAGATTGTGGGGCCAATTTTAAAGAGGTTCCTTCTTCTGTGAGATGATTGTAATGAACGCAGTCTGCTGGCGAGCGGGAAACTGATTCGGAAGAGATTTCTATTTGCCTTTCAGAATTTGGGAATATGGCGGGGATAAATTCAGTGTGAGCGGCAGAACTGGGTCAGCACTACGTAAACACGTCGTCAGTTGCTGGCTATGAAGCAATTACTTTCACGCCGGTTATAAATCGCGCCACGGCCCAAAAATTACTGGCAGGGGCTCTGCCACTGATCACGGCCGTCCATCAACGTCGCGTTATGCCTTACCACAACACGCGGCGGGCCACACGCGACCCAAAGTCCTTTAATGAAGCCAGTCTTATCGATATTTGTAAGGTAGCAGTTATTACTCACAATCGGAGGTTGGCGATTCTGAATGTTAGGGATGGACTTTGGTAGTCGTGGCGCCCATTACTGACGTAGGAATGTTAAAAAAATGTAACAATATTTTTAGCAACAGCTCTTTCAAAATGTTCAAATGTTTGTTAAGCTTATGGGACTTAACTACAGGGTCATCAGTCGCTCAACTTACAAACTATTTATGAACTAGCTAATACTAAGGACGTCACAAATATCCATACCCGAGCGGGGATTCGAACCCCCAACCGTAGTGGCCGTGCAGAAGGTGACTGGTGCGCCGCAGACCGCTCGGCCACCGCGGCCGGCGACTTGAGAATAATTCAGTTGGTGAAGTAGGACGCAGGAAATTGATCGTGACCTCGCGCAGCAGAAACCCCGTCCGTGCGACTGCGAAGTCAAATATCTAAATCTTCCGAATTTTAGCAAATGCATCTCCTCTCTGTGTCCGCAGTTAGACCAGGACTAGTACCCCACCTCCCCAATTTAATAAAGAATTGTATTCCCATGTATAGTAGTGCTTCAAAGGTCTGTTAGTACCTTAGAAATGAGTTTATGTGCTAAATATCTGTAAGCCTAATCATGGCACGGTTTGCACGGCCGCTGCGTTCGGGGGTTCGAATTCCCGCTCGGGCATGGATGTTTGTGCCGTCTTTAGTATAAGCTAGTACATAAGTAGTTTGTAAGTTCAGGGACTGAGGACCCCGTAGTTGAGTCCCTTAAACTCTACAAACATTTCATTTGCCTAATCATGTAAGAGAGAAAAGTTTTCGAAAAGGTATAAAATTTTGGTTAAAGCTTGTTGAAAGTAACTTCTCAGCTCTCAATTTGTGCTTCACTTTAGGCGAAAGCTAGTTTATCACGCATCTCAAAATTTATTAAGTAATATCTCTTTTACTACGTGCTGTACAGTTTAAATGTTCAATTGTTTGTAAAGTTATGGGACTTAACTGCAGTTGTCATCGGTTCCTGCCGCGGTGGAGTAGCCGAGCTGTCTAAAGCGTCTCGCTGCGGAGCGCGCGGTTGCTCGCCGTGGAGGATCGAGTCCTCCCTGGGGCATGGGTGTGTTTGTTGTCCTTAGGTTAGTTTACCTAGGTTTAAGCAGTTTCTAAGCTACGGACTGATGACCACGCAGTTTGGTCCGATAGATTTACAATCATTTGAACATTTTTTCATCGGTTTCTTAACTTAGTAACTACTTACACTAACATATCCTCAGACCAACACACATCCATTCCCGAGGGAGGACTCGAATCTCCGACGGCGGACGGCTACTTGCACCGCAGCATGGCGCCTTAGTACGCACCGCTATTTTGCCGTGGCTGCCGTACAGTGACATAAATTTTCTAGTACGTTTGCTGCTATGTGTAGATACTGCCTGCAAAGTGTGTTGCGAATAGATTTAATTGTTAAAATGTAATAAATTCAAAGTAGTGGGAGATACTGAAATTTGACCCCATGAACATTGAAAATGTTGAAAGCAATAACCTCTTCTTCTTGCATCATTTTTATGGGGTGACACGGAGCAAAAGTTTCATAAATTTGTTGAATTACACATGAAATTTGTTGGAAGCAGCTAATTTTTATCGTTTTAGAGTAATGGATGAACAAATTTCAAATATTTTAGTTCTGTCAGCTTCAAGAGAATCACGTATTTTTTTAAATTTTTAATACCTGTCTGAAGGTGACGATCATCTCTCTTAACGAGTAGAATATGAGACCATTTTGATTTTTTAAAAGCAGTAAATAATTGGTGACACTAAGAAGGCACGTGCTTGTGCAGCAAAGTGTGGTCGTGTGTTGTCTTGCTGAAAAATGGCGGCTGGGGTATCTTTTACATTGGCGACAAGATTGACGATCTGGCGGGACAGGGCGGAAGTCTGACACCTTGTCACCAAGAAGCTACGTGTTTGTGCAGCAGTGCACTGCCTTTCTGAAAAGTCGAGTCTGGGCAAAAAGATTACGGCTACGGGTTAGCAGGATGGCGGAGTGGCCGAGCGCATTGAGGCGCTATGCGGGTTCGAATCCTCCCTCGTGCATGGATGTTTGTGCTATCATTACTACAAGTTAGTTTGTAAGTAGTTTATAAGTTTAGGGACTGGAGACCGAGCAGTTAAGTTCCATAAGCTTAACAAACATTTGAAGAACTTTGGATGTCATCCACGTTGGTCAAATTGGTCACAGTGCCCTGGACACACCTCAGCGCCGAGGGGACTGAGGCGCTCCAGTCACGGTCTGCACGGCCACTACGGTCGGGGGTTCGAATCCCCCCTCGGGCATGGATATTTGTGCCGTCCTTAATATTAGTTAGTTCATAAGTAGTTTGTAAGTTTAGGGACTGATAACCCCGTAGTTAAGTCCCATAAGCTATACAAACATTTGAACATTGAACACAGGGCACAGCTAGTAGCCACAACTCGTGCACGGTACGCCAGCCAGAAGGGGCCAGAAGCACGCGTGCTTACACAAGCACCGTCCCAGGCTTTGACGGCTGCTGGTATCCGAGAGAAGGGGCTTTTTCATATCCCTGGACGTGTGGGCATAAGCTGAGCCGCGGCCGTAATCGTACTGCTCTGGCCGAGCAGCGGCGGCCACTGGAGGTTAAAGTGAGGGGAGCGGCGCTGCTGTGCAAAGCTCAGCTGTCGACTGAAGCCAGTCCACCAGCTTGTGGAGCCCAGGAAATATGACTTCACATTAAAGCTCTGTGTGGTTCCTGCCCTTTTAACTTTCATACATGTAACTGACTGTCATTTCTGAGTGTATATTCGATATAGAATGCTTATGTGGACAAATACAGACCTTCCAAATGGCTGAACTGTGATTTATTAATAAAAACTTCATTCGATAAGTATGAGTTACATATCGCGATAATACCTAACGCTTTAAAGGAACTGAAATTGTCAGCTGTAGTAGTTCACAGGAAATGCAGAACAAGATTTTTCCAATAATGACAGAACCAAGCTGTATCATTTTCGTAAGTTCAGTTGTGAAGAGAGAGTTTCATGTTGAATACATACAAAAATTCTTTCTGCAGGTTCCACATCGTTAAATATTCATACTGAAATTCTGTACCACCAGGCCTTCGACATTTCAACGCAACCTATATCTCGGAAATATGAAAATTAGAAGTCATTGATGGAAAATACCGAAACGAATAGCAAGTGCAAATTTAGCAACAAACCTTTTCTGTGTAGAGTAGCAGATGACTTTCTTGGTTTGCTTGCACAGACATAGGTAATGCAGGTTGCCCCTTTTTCATTTTAGATAAAGTACCACTTTCAACTCCGAAAGCAATGAATAAACACTCGTCACCAGAAACGTTATTGGCTCCCAAATTTTTTGGCGTTAAGGGCACCTGCCCCTATTCTGACCTCCTTGGGCTGGAGCACTAGAAAATATACCTCTGCAAGCGCGCGGGCGCTCCTGGCCATCAAGAAGCAGACGGGCCACAGACAAATCTGTCCGCAGATCGCAATTAGTAGGTCGCAGCGATCCTTTCCTGATACAGGTAGTTCGGGAACCCCATGCATACTCACGGATCACATGTGAAGTATCACACTATGCCTGACCGAGCGAGGTGGCGCAGTGGTAACACACTGGACTCGCATTCGGAAGGATGGTGCTTCTTAAATCCATAGCCGGCCATCCAGATTTAGGTTTTCCGTGATTTCCCTAAATCACTCCAGGCAAATGCCGGGATGGTTCCTTTCAAAGGGTACGGCCGATTTCCTTCGTCATCCTTCCCCGAAAATCCGAGCGTGAGTTCCGTCTCTAATGACCACGCTGTCGACGGGACGTTAAACTCCAAGCTTCCTTTACACTATGGCTGCCTGGATGGGTCTCGTTTGTCTCTTTGTTAAGCATGGATATATAGTTGTACTTAGGTGCTAATTTAGGCTATGAACATTCTATTAGAATTTACAGTTATTTAGGGAGCACTAATCAGTCTGAAAATTGAAACTGATGCCGAAGTTGCCTTTTATGTCACGAAGGACAACAAATATGAAAACATTGAAACTCCTCTGATTTTTGACTGATTCGCATTTTCAAAGTTTTGGAGAAGAATTCAGGAGAATTTCATATTAACAGTTGTTATATTCTTTCACTATAACACAATAAAAGTTCCACTGATTTAACAAAATTTATTTCAAACAGTTCAGTCTGCACACAACTAAACAAATTAAATAAACTCGTTCTTGCATACTGAAACCGACACTTAGCAGAAAGTCTGATAATAGCAGTGGCATTACAACCCGTGACAAAGTTCATAAACAGCAAAAAGGCAAACAGAACTTCCCATAGCTTAGCGAAGAGTCCGAAGAGCCCAAGCACGGTCCTTAGTAATCCTTGATCGGAGGCAGACACTTCCCAGGCGAGACGAGAACTGCTGGCAGTGGCTCGGTGGCTCGCTTCTATTGACAGGTTCGGCCAATCGTTACGTTTGTCAGTAGTGCTCACTCTGGTGGCGAAGGAAGCACCGTCTAGATCGCCCGTATCGATTGTGGTGTGTATACGCTGCCGCTAGCCCACGCGTTTACTCGCGGCCTAGTGGATTTCCTGGTGCGGCGTCAGCGATGCTCGCGTGTGGTGTGCCGCGCCGAGTCGGTTGGGCGGCAGTGGGTACGGCAGCAGTAATGATATAGTCCTTCTGGTTGCAATTTAGTGATTTTGAGATAGTTACAGACGTTATTGAAGTTTTTTCAGTTCCAAACGAAGAGACGTGCTCCAAGGCTATACTTACATTTAATTTAAATATTAACCGCAAGCTTATCCTAAAATTACATTGAGACAATTGTTATTTCTTATAATTCTTCCTCATTCAAGAGTTACGGAAATCGGCAGTGTCACTACTTCACAACACTTCTACATACACAATGAGAATTCATAGCTATTGTGTAAATTATTATGTCTGTTCCAAGGGAACAGACGTTGGCGGTAATCCACAGCAGAGATAAATATATCCATTTATACTTCTCAAATCACGAAATTTCCCGACGTCTGCTGCTCCTGTAAGATGGACGAACGATCTCTTGGAACAGACATAATAATAAACACTAACGCCTGACAAGCGTCTCTCCCTCTTGCGGGACTCACACTATAACGTGTGCGAGCATGTGAGGGAAAAAGGCAAGTGCAACACATGGAAGTTTGCGTCTGTCCGGGAAGCGTACACGGGTGGCCGAGTGGTTAAGGCAACCGCTCGTGAAAAGCGGGAGACCCGGGTTCGAGTCCCGGTCCGGCACAAATTTTCATGTGTTGCAGATCGTTCGTCCATCTTACAGGAGCAGCAGACGTCGGGAAATTTCGCGATTTGAGAAGTATATATGGCTACATTGTGTAAATATTTGCAGATTAAATATGTTCAAATGTTTGTAAATCCAAGGGGCTTAAATGCTGCGGTTATCAGTCCCTAGGATTAGAAACTACTTAAACTAACTTATGCTAAGGACAGCACACACACATCCATGCCCGACGAATGACTCGAACCTCCGACGGCGAGCAAACACGCGCTCCGCAGCAAGGTGCCTTAGAGCGTTCGGCCTCTCCACCGCGGCATTTGCAGATAAGCTACAACGACGTTGAATGAGAAACGAATTAAGGATTAATAAATTGTGTTTGCCCACGAAAAATCTGTACATAACACACATGACACCAATGAAAAATGAAACATACTCCATAAAGGAACTATTGTTTGCAAGAAAATAGTTTCGGAACAACTGTAATGAATTTCAGTTCACGCTTTTTACTACTTTTATTGGAAGTACTCGCAGAGATACAGAGATAATTTGGCACTTCTGCTAAACATAATTCACTTTGCAGGACAAATTTATCAAATGTTTGTATAGCTTATGGGACTTAACTACGGGGTCATCAGTCCCTAAACTTACAAACTACTTATGAACTAGCTAACACTAAGGACAGCACAAATATCCACGCCCGATGGGGGATTCGAATCCCCGACCGTAGTGGCTGTGCAGACCGTGACTGACGCGCCGCAGTCCACTCGGCCACCGCGGCCGGCAACAAGTTTATCGAGAGGGGTATTGTTGGTAATACTCACCGTCGATCGAGACTGGTGCCCTTTAAACAGCCTGTACTGGTGCAGTTATAAACCTCTCAGAGTTGCCAATTGCTGTTTCAAGTTACGAAAACACTAGCTATCATTGATTCCACCGCCCCCTCCCTCCTCCCAATCCAGCCATCACCTCACGTCTTGTAATTACACACTAGTGGAAAACATGTACCGCTCTGCAGTTAAACTAGCTTGAAACATTAGACATCACACTCACATAATTAAAACGGCGGAGATGCTTCCTATCCCACACCACCAGGGGGCAGGCTAAGTGCAGCCTCTTAGCACACACATAGTAAACAGTAATACGTTGTGTCATGTTCATCAGCTCTCTTTCTGAAGCAGTGTTTTTAGTTAACGTTGTTTTAGTAACTGTGTAACACATCTAGATAACATTCACAATAAAAGAGGTCGAGAACATGTCCATCAGTTTTTAGGAAGGGGTCTTCCAGACCATGTACCCGCCAAGGCCGCAAATTTCGTGCTGCTTTGAAAAAGTTTACAGTAGTGATGGCTTCATTTAGATGTCCCAAGAGAGGTGTCCAGAGGAATCCGGAAGAAGAAGAAATGGAAGGAAGATAAGTATGATGAAGCTATTCCCGTCATTCTTCACTGACAAGGAGAGGACTCGTCATCGCCGAATTCGTCCAAATTTATGATACATGTAGGGTGTGGTCAGACATGAAAGTGCACCAAGTGGGAACTCCAGATAGCTAAGAAATAAAAGGAATTTTGACACGGAACTATCACCATAGGCAACTTATAACTGCCCCTGAGAGAGTCTCTGTGGAAAGCGGTGTATAGGTCTGCGGTGAGGGATCCGATTTTTATTGTAAGGTTCACGGGTTCGATTTCGCCCGGCAGCAAATATTTTTTTGCTCGATGGCAATGCGTACACTACTGACTTCACAATTAACAGCAACATCACATGTGTTATTTTGTATTTATATGTAAATAACATCAGCAAGTATTCAGAGACATGCTGCGTTACGCGTGGTTCGCTGATGGACTGTGCGCTGAAAGAAGCTGTTTTCAGAATGTCAGTCAAGTTTGTTTTTCTGTTGAGACATTAAAAAAAATGTAACTGCAAAAGGGCGGCGTTCATAACGTGCGCAAGATGCGACCAAAATTATTGCTTCCCCCGTTTCTTAGATGAATATCGCCCCTTTTTAAATGTTTGTAGTCCCGAATTTCATCCAGTGCCCTTTCTGTTTTTATTTATTTAAACTAATAAAATAACCTATATGATGTTGCGGTTAATTGTGACGTCAGTCTACATCTACATCAATACTCTGCAAACCACTGTGAAGTGCATGGCAGAGGGCACGTCCCAGTGTACCAGTTATTATGGTTTTTTCCCCATTATGTTCACGTATTAAGCGTGGGAAGAATGATTGTTTAAGTGCCTTCATATGTGCTGTAATTAATCTAATTTTGTCCTCACGAACTTTACGGGAACAATATGTAGGTGTACGCATTGCCAAGGAGCAGAAAAAAATTTGCCGCCGGGTGCAGCTGAACCCGCAACTTTCTCAATACGGATCCGAACTCCTGCCTCTGAGCCAAACACCGCTTCCTAAACACGCCGTTACAGGGACAGTTGATAAGATGCATATGGTGATAGATCCGTAACAAACTTCCTTTTATTTCCTAAACGCTTGGCCATCTGGAGTTCCCACTTGGGGCACTTTCATGTGTCACCATAAATTTGGACGAATTCGGCGAAGACGAGTGAGTCTTTTAAGTAAACACTGCGCAAGACAAGAAATTACCACAGACGGGTGTCCAAGATGGATGTACTCGTAATGTTATACACAGTCGTGAGTGTTGTTACGTTCTTTGTTGATCAAATGTTTGTTAAGCTTATGAGACTTAACTACGGGGTCATCAGTCCCTAAACTTACAAACTACTTATGAACTACCTTATACTAAAGACGGCACAAATATCCATGCCCGAGGGGGGATTCGAACCCCCGACCGTAGTGGCCGTGCAGACCGTGACTGAAGCGCCTCAGTCTCCTCGGCCACCGCGGCCGGCTACGTTGTTTGGTAAACTTCTTTCAAGTCTCCTTGAAATAGTCTTCCGGTACAGCAGTCAACTTTTCCGTCTCGGAAGTATGTCGTCGACAAAAGTCGCATTGAAGTTAGGAGATGTTGCTGTCTGCTTCTAATGAGCATTTCGTCCCAAGGGATTAAGTGGTTTGACAAAAGTAGGTTAGTGCGCATGACACGCTAACAAAGAGTTATCCGTACTTAATACTACAAGGAACGACAGAAACACCGTTAGAAAACAGTGACGGGGTAACTGTATCTCATGCTGGCTCCAGCGGTTTTAATTAAAACGAAGGAAGATTAGATCAAACGTCCTGTCAACAACGGGATCATTAGAGACGGAGCACAAGCTCAAATTGAGCAAGGAATAAGAAGGAAATCGGCCGTGCTCTTTCGAAAGAACCCCCGTGGAATTTGCCTGAAGTAATTTATAGAAGTAGCGGTCGGTGACGGATGTCAACAGTTGTCCTCCGGAATGCAAGTCCACTGTGCCACCTCGCTAGATTGTTGCTTCAAAACAGCAAAGCGACTATCTTCGACGAAATCAATGTTACGGTTTCCAAGGAAAAATTTTTCTCCGTTTCCGCTATAAAATATTGCTCACAATTCAATAACAGTGATAGACAATGCGCAACACCATTCCGTTGTGTTGGATAAAGCTACATCAATGCAATGGAAGAAACAGGCGTTGCGTTCTGGGTAGAGAGAATTGTTCCAGCAGAGAAAATCGAACCTGGCATTAATAAGTCGGAAGCAATCGAACTTTTAAAGTTGTACAAACCGTAGAGCGCTGTTCGGTAATTCCGTTTGTTTATTACTTAAAGAGGCTCCCCTGGCGACCGTTTAACCACCAGAACCGGAAGTGAGCGTGGCACACTTGTAGCGTCCTCGTAGCGCACAATTGTCAGAATGGGAAAATTTTGATTCCTTAAAATTAATACGCATCATTGGTGCCATGAGCGTTGCTTTTCATTTAGTACTGAACTCCTCGAACTCTAAATTCGATTTTTCTGATCTTCCCTCTGACACTTGGACTTTTGGAATTGCTGCCATCTTATCCGAACTGTTTCTCTGCAGTTCTTGCAGACTATGAAGGTTGTTGCGCTACGCCTTCGACCAGACCGACCTCTGCTAACACCTCTGTCGTCCGTGATTCTTGAAGGGCGTTTAAACGTGCGCCAGTGTTTGGCAGGCTGTATGAACAGTTCGCCCATACTGCTAGTGCCCCGCGCGGGGACGACCGCGTGGTCCGAGGCGCCATTCTCAAAAATCAAATGTTCAAATGTTTTTAATTCTATCGGACCAAACTGTGTGGTCATCAGTCCGTAGCTTACATACTACTTAAACTAAACTAACCTAAGGACAACACACACAACCATGCCCCAGGGAGGACTCCAACCTCCACGGCGAGCAACCGCGCGCTCCGCAGCGAGACGCATTAGACCGCTAGGCTACTCCACATCGGCGCGCCATTCTCCTTAGTAAAATTAGTTCCGGTAGTGTGTAATTCTAGAGACCGTCGACATCAGCAGTCTGGTCCCTTTGTGGCACAGGTTTACAATTACAAGTTAATGCTGCCACAAATGGTACCAACTCGAAGGGTCTACTTTTACCTGTCCCTTCTTGTATCATTTACAGTTTATCTTAAATAAAATGTCTGTAAACGTATTGGATCAAGCTGCTATGGTTATCAGTTCCACGACTTACAAATTAACGTAGAAGCTAACTTACACTAAGTAGGACACAAATACCATGCCCGAGAGAGGACTCGAACCTCAGGCGGGAGCGGCCGTCCAGACCACGCGGATACTCCCGTGCGGCACAGTTTATTTAAATCAAACACAAAAATGCAGGCATTTTTATTTTTACTTTGCATACTTAACACGAAAACACAGAAATCCGTCACAAGTGACCTTACATCCACCATTTTCGAGAATGCTACGTCTGAATTATGGAGAGATTGAACAATGACTTGGGAAGGTCATTATTAATGTTAGCTGCGAATTTCGTCAGTCTCGGAAAATGCTTGATATTACGGCGGCGAAATTGATTACTCCGTGTTTCTAATTTAATTTGCGTTTAGAAGACACAGATACAGTTCACCGACTTTTCTTTCCCGCGCACGCCCTGACTGCAGGGAGGGAATTGGCTTGTTTACGCAGCCAATACTGTTGAGTCGGCCGCGGTGGCCGAGGGGACTGAGGCGCTCCAGTCACTGTCTGCACTGCCACTACGGTCGGAGGTTCGAATCCCCCCTCGGGCATGGATATTTGTGCCGTCCTTAGTATTAGTTAGTTCTTAAGTAGTTTGCAAGTTTAGGGACTGATGACCCCGCAGTTAAGTCCCATAAGCTATACAAACATTTGAAACATTTTGAATACTGTTGACATGTGCCTAGTCTCCTACTATGTCCGTGTACTGAGCGGGCACTCGCCGACAGAAATGCCTTTTTTTGAATCAAATGTTTGTAAATATTATGGGACGTAACGTCAGTAGTTATCAGTCCCTAAGCTTACAAACTATTTAAACTTACTTAAACCTAAAGACAACACAGACACCCATGCCCGAGGGAGGACTCGAACCCCCGACGGCAAGCAATCACGTGCTCCGCAGCATGGCGCTTTAGACCGCTCGGCCACTCCACCGCGGCCTCTTTTTTTAGCAGGCCTTAGAAAACCTATTACATAGACACCTAAAAACCTCCACAATGAGTCATAGGCAGGAGACAAATCGAAAAAAGCTTACAAATACTATTCTGCTCGGTGAAGAGACTCCAAAATGACTGTGGTAAATACACACATGCACCTACAAGCAATTGAAGCAAATAAAAATAACATATTGCTTAGAAAATAGACGGTGTTCAGTTTCATGTGTAAAAAAGTGGTATAACTGCAGTGATGGCTGCTGGTTTCCACAAGTATCAGTGTTTGATCTCTGTCGTTAGCGAGGAGTATACAAGAGGTGAAATTATCCCTGCGCGTCGACACTTCACTGAACGCTTCATAACGGATATCTGATATCCTTTAACGCCCGCAAGGTTTATTATCCGCTTACCGGATTTTCGGACGCGCGCAAACGGAAAAATGTACGTTAAGTAACTGGAGGCACAGCTTATATTAGACAGGCTGTACAGCAGTACTTCGCCTGTCTGTGGAAGAGCTGTCGCTTTTAGCTTTAGCTTTTCCGTGTGAATGTACAAAGTCCTAATAAAAACATTCATGAAGTATGCAGATAAACGAATTTTATAATTTGGGGTAGAAAACTAATATCGAAGAAAAACTGAGTCGAACATAATAACGAAATTATATACCACTGTTAAAATCAGAGCGAACAATCATGTCACCATAATTTTATCTACTTGCCCCAGGTACTGCAATGACAATACTTGCTGAAAGTGGCGTCGTCAAGTTTTTAGGTGGACATTACTTGGCCACAGTAATAGCTATCCTACCTTTAGGAGCAGTGTATTCATTGCTTCAGCAATGTCACGCCGCGGCCGAGTGGCCGAGCGCTCCAAGGCACCTGGCTGCGGAACGCGCGGTTGCTCGCCGTCGGAGGTTCATGTTCTCCTTCGGGTAGGGGTGCGAGGGTGTTGTCGTTAGCATAAGTTACTTTAAGTAGTTTGTAAGCCTACGGACTGATAACTGCAGCAGTTAAGTCCCTAAGATTTACAAGCATTTTAACATTTTTTGCACTCTCACAGGCCGTGGAAGTAGCCGTGAAGTGATTTTCCTTTGTAATGCTACAGGGTTGTCAACAGAAAGGATAAGTGTGTTTCAACGTTTGAGCATTCAAGTCGGACTGCCATCTCTGCTTGGGGAACTGTGCTCCTTCAAGAACACCATCGCGACATACATTTTAATATTTTAGGGAACCATGGAAAATCAAAATTCCGAGAACGGATGGCGGTTTGAACCTAGTGGCTAACGTGGCCATCGCTTCTGTATGTGTGAATTTTGCAGCCTTTCGACGATAGAACGTTGCAACTGTGTTGACGTCTTCGCTATTGAAGTAATTTCGAAAGACAGAGTTTAGACCTTCATTTTATCATTTTTGTTTCTCTGCAACACATTTGGCAAAGTCTTTATCAAATAAGTTATTTTCAAAGTATATTTCACACCGCTGTTAAGCAGTAATTTGAATCAATATCCTGGTCGCTAATCGGGACATGGTAAGATCAAAATTATCCGTAATGTGACCGTTTACTGTCGAAATGAAATGGTTCAAAGAACAGCGCAACGTTTCAGTTCCGCTTCTACATGTATTGAATGTTTATTTATTTATTTGTGTTCATTAGTAGAGCGAGGATAATCTGACATAAATCCAGTGTTGGGTTTTGATCTCTAATGAGCCATGAAAAAGGCGCGAAAACGCACTCCGATTTTGATTATCCTGCTTTCCAGCGCCTAAGGTAAGCCTTAAATAGCCTCTACTGCAGTTTATGTTGGTTTTTATCCTCTTTTTCGTACTCTTGCAGCTGTATCCCGTTCCTATCGAGTAAACGGCACATATCCGACTGAAGTCTTTCACAACATTCTGGCCGCCAGCATAATTAACAGTTATATGATATCCACGTCGACATGTAGGGGTTTAGGTTTCACTGGTGTGCATGATACGGGTTCTTTGTGACGAATTTTGTGTTCTGAAACCCATACATTGATCAGTGTAATGGTCGGCAGAATAAATACTGAATAGCCGCGGTGGAGTAGCCTAGCGGTCTAAAGCATCTCGCTGCGGAGCGTGCGGTTGCTTGCCACGGAGGTTCGAGTCCTCCCTGGGGCATGGGTGTGTGTGTGTTGTCCTTAGGTTAGTTTACCTAGGTTTAAGTAGTTTGTAAGCTACGGACTGATGACCACGCAGTTTGGTCCGATAGATTTACAAACATTTGAACATTTTTTTTAAATACTGAATACAAACAAATAGTAAACACAATTTTATATTATAACAATACATTTACCAAACTTTTTATATTTTGCTGGCACTGAATTTTGACATACTGCTTAGCTGTGCTTCAGCTCATATTTCATCCATTGTTATAAATTTTTAACTGATGGTACATGTATTCTGCTCAGTAAAACACGGCTACTCTCTATCTACACCAGGTTAATATTTTATTAAACTACGCATCTCATAGTAATGAGATACTTCGTATATGACCACTAAGCTAAAAATACAATATTGCATACGTTGATAGAATAAGAATTGTTTACCGTTTACTTTCTGTTGCTATTAAATCGCACTTGTATATTTATGCGTCGATGCCTACCGCACACGAGTAGCGTGTAAGGCGACATATTACTACAAGCACGAGTTGCTGCACCTCTTCCCCAGTTCCAGCGTGAGATGGACTCAGTTCACGTATTACTGTCGCTCTGAGTTGTGAGGCGATCAGACGGGAAAGGTGATCTGGCGCAGGGCAGGGAACTCTATCCTCCCCTTTTCTCCTCGCATCACTCCACTTAATTGGCAATTGACTCCAGGCTACCTCCCCGTCTAGATGACGGCTATCGTCGGAACAATCTGTTCTCGGTTATACCGATTATTTTCGTCTCCAGTTGTACGCAACACTTAACACCTCTTAAAATAACCGGTCTTCCAATGAATGGATTTTTCGGTATTTTATTGCTATTATTTCCAGTTATCAATTACGAATACAAATTGAAAAACTTTCATGAACGTAAAGGAGAGGAAGATCCGTGGCTATATGGGGTTGACTCTGTGGTAGCAATCGGTCTCATTGTCTCAAGAAAAGAGGAGGGGGCCGGCCGCGGTGGCTGAGGGGACTGAGGCGCTTCAGTCACGGTCTGCACGGCCACTACGGTCGGGGGTTCGAATCCCCTCTCGGGCATGGATATTTGTGCCGTCCTTAGTATTAGCTAGTTCATAAGTATTTTGTAAGTTTAGGGACTGATTACCCCGTAGTTAAGTCCCCTAAGCTATACAAACATTTGAAAGAGTAGGGATTGGCAAGAGCTGAAGATCACATGCTGACGACTTTTTTGAAGCATCACTTTTGGAAAAATCAGTTTTCACCCTGAAGCAACCACAAAATTAAGGGCACAGTTATTGCCCTATGTTTACAGTGTGCTGATGAAAATATAGATGCATCAATAAAATTTATATAATGTCAAATCTATATGACGTCTCATTGGTACCGAACTTAATAAAATACTTGAAAACAAGGAATGGTGCCGTTACGTAACACTGTTTGGATAAAGAGTGAGCAAGTATTAGACACTGCATATGCCGTGTAGAGGACACGCGATCTCCCAACAGCTAAATCATTGACACAGCAATCTTGAGACGATTCTTCAAAAAAAAAAAAAAAAAAAAAAAAAAAAAAAAAAAAAAAGAAATGTTCAAATGTTTGTAGAACTTATGGGACTTAACTACGGGGTTATCAGTCCCTAAGCTTACAAACTACTTATGAACTAGCTAAGACTAAGGACGGCACAAATATCCATGCCCGAGGGGGGATTCGAACCCCCGACCGTAGTGGCCGTGCAGACTGTGACTGGGGCGCCTCAGTCCTCTCGGCCACCGCGGCCGGCGACGATTCTTATGCTTGTCGCTAGCTACAACTGTTTGCACTGTTAAATGGCACTGATTACTTTTTCTATTTTCTTTAACCACCCAATATTTCAATCCAGTGGAAATTTTACGAATAAACATTAGTCTTCTTTCATTAAATATTGAAAATTTTATCACCACTGCTATGGAAAATTCATATTTCGGCGTTTTTATCTGGTTATTACTATAAAATTAACAATCCGGTTATAACCGAGACCATAGGAATACCGAAAAATACTAGGTATTCAGAACTAAAACACAGTTATCGGTGTCGGTTCTCTCTTACTCCCCGGGGCCCATCATCGTTACCAGTCGTAAAACTATTGGCGCTGGGTAAGGCGTTTTAAAAACTAATTTTCACTCTTCAGTCAAAGGCGCTCTGTCAACAAACATACAGCAGATTGTAGAAACATAAATAATTATGGTCAGAACGTTCTACAATATACGGTAACATGGTCAAGGAAGAAGAGGGCCATAAGCTAACACTGTAGCATTTTCCCACGGCTGCGTCCGGAAGCTCACTGGACATAACAATAAGAAACGCCATGTGAGCATTGGTTCCGTCACAAAGCGTTTCGGCATCTATCATCTTCTCATCTTACATATATAAGCTGTAAAGTACTGACGTAGGTTGTAAAATGCGCGGATGGTTGAAGCAGACTTAAATTTTCGACATACAGCAGCATGTATTCTTCAGAGTCGATAGCTAATTATTTAGACGTCGCAAATTAGTAAGTGTAAGTAGCAGTGAAACGCTTAAGATGTGAAGGGGATTGGAGGAGCAACGGAGGAAAGAACGATCTAGTCCCTTCCTGACTCCCTCCCCCCCCCCCCCCCCAACATCGCCACGCTTAACCCACACGCCCCAAACCACCCTTCTGTCGCTTACCATTGCCATAGCAACGTTAGAAATGAAGCTAGAAAATTCAAATGCGTTTGATCCATGTAGACCAGCATACAAGTGGACTTCATTCACACTCACCGTAGAGTTGTAAACAGTTCTTTCAACAGACATGTTGGCAACGAATTTCACCGTCGAGCGAGGCATTAACATCCACATGGTTCGTTATCCAACGAAACGATTCTTCTTAAAAAAATGTTGAAATGTTTGTAAATCTATCGGACCGAACTGCGTGGTCATCAGTCCGTAGCTTACAAACTGCTTAAACCTAGGTAAACTAACCTAAGGACAACACACACACACCCATGGCCCAGGGAGGACTCGAACCTCCGACGGCGAGCAACCGCGCGCTCCGCAGCGAGGCGCCTTAGACCGCTCGGCTACTACACCGCGGCGATTCTTCTGAAAGAAACGAAAAATGCCTTGGAGTAATTTTCCTTCCCTGAAATAATGTTTTCCAAAACTAACCAACTTCAATAATATTTTTCAGCTGTAACAGTGTACATCATGAAAGGGCAGTGAAACAAAGTTTTCATTATCATCTGTTTAGACACCATCACACAACTGTTTCACGATTATTACTACACTTCACGCACCAGTTGTCAATAATAAAATATAGAGTTGACATATATATTTTATTATAGACGACTGGTGCGTCAAGTACAGTAATAAAGTTTTCGTTAACTGCAAATGAAGCTTTAGTATACAGCATAATCGTTATACTAAATTTTAGTGACAGTTTTCATTATCATTTGCAGCCTTTCGGTTTTATTTAAAGAAATTAATTGATAAAATGCGTCAAAAATAACATACATTAGAATATTTTGCTGTAACTTGCACACTTGCACACTAAAAGTCGCGACAAAAGTTACTATATTGCTGATTACCGAGCAGTATTAATTTTTGTATAATTAGGTGTTATTTACGCAATGATTTTGAATAATTAAAATGTATTTCTCTCCGTTGTATAGATCTGTTCAGAATGACTGTAGTGTTGACAGCTGCGACGGAAGCAGCATAGGCGGAGCCCACGCAAGAGGCACGGAACGTGCAGTCACCTGAATCATCAAACTTCCACCCGACACAGCACTTGCTACTTGCACCGATTTGAGTGTCGGTGTTTTGCTGTCATGCGTAGTCGCTGCACCCTGCTTATTTTGTCTTTTGTCGTTTTTGTGGTTGCAGAAACTATTAGAACGCCCTATTATTTTGTGTGTTGTACTCATCAACGTCAGGTTGAAGTTCTCCAGGGAATTGTCATCCGACGTCAGTCGACAGGAATGGTTTGCACGTTTCGTAACTTTCTTAAGTGTTTGTAGAGCTTATGGGACTTAACTACGGGGTCATCAGTCCCTAAACTTACAAACTACTTATGAACTAGCTACTACTAAGGACGGCACAAATATCCATGCCCGAAGGGGGATTCGAACCCCCGACCGTAGTGGTCGTGCGGACCGTGACTGGCGCGCCGAAGAGAGCTCGGCCACCGCGGCCGGCTAACTTTCTTAGCCGCTTGCTCTCCTCTAACTACGTATTTCATATAAATACTACACATCTGAAAACAAACAAAAACAACATGGCGCAAATTCGAGAAATAATACACAGAAAGTTGAAACACTCCTGAAACAAGTATGGATAAGTAGTGTTGCTTCAGGTTTTCCCGACGGATCTCTTCTAAATATGGTTCTCGGACGAGACGTCGGATGTTATTGTCGTAACTGCACAATATCACAACTGTTCATTTTAAACGATAGTTGGCAAAATCAGTCCTTGTGCGCTATTGGTCACCGTTTTTGGCGTGTTGACGCATGTGCGTTCCTTTCTTTGCATGTTTTAAATAGGAATTCGTCGGACAAGGCCCAGCAGTGTGTCCATCGCACCTGAAGATGTCAGCCAGGTGTGCTGACGAAACATTGTGCAGTTTAGAGAATAACATCCGACGTCTCGCCCGAGAACCATATTTAGAATAAAAGTATGGATAAGTAGATTATCAATGTCGTTTCCATTGCTGTGAATGTGGTTCGTCGTTAAGTTTATTATTACTATCGCAGAGAGAAAATTCTTGCTGCAGGTTGTTGGTCACCGTTAAAGAAGCGGGTCTTCCTCAACGCAATCACACACGTGAGCGAGGTTTTCACTATGAAAGTTGGAGGTTATTACTTCATTAAGTATTAAGTTACTTTCAATTACCACCATGTAAATGAAATATAGACGGATTTAGTTGCACATTGATGCGTGTAATTAACAGTGGTGCATAGCTACGAAACAAAACAATGTTTTCGAAATTTAACATATTTTAATAAGAAAGTCTTAGAAGCAATTTACTCCAAATGATATTTGTGTCAAAAATGTAGTCTAAATCTCTAAAAATAAATATTACACTTTAGAGTTATATTTATGTAATACTGAATCACTTTTACTCCCTCTTTCATTACGTTCCCTCACCGGGACAAGGCGCATATATGTTATTATTTTAGAAATATGTAGAAAGGTCAGAAAAATTAACAACAGGCTAATTATAAACAATGCTATCGTTTTCTCGTAACGTTACCGTACGGACGACCACACAGTGCTTGACTTGCAAATTTAGCTGCAGTTACCTGGAGTTACGAAACTCGAACAGAGTTCCGGTTGGCGTACAAGAAAAATTGATGTTTCGTAAAATTTCATTCGCTTACTGTACTCCCCTGACTCAAGTAACAATAACATATTCAGAGTGTCAAAAATTCGGTAACATCGTCAAAAAGTGCACTTTTGTAATCTGTCGGTACACTGTCTTAATAATCTGCTGCCCCAAATAAAACTGCATGTAAATATGTCGCAGTTCTTCCAGAATAAAAGTTCCATGTTTATTCAGGGATAGTTAGCGTGTCTGAGTGGGCTGAATGAAATATGGGATGACGCAGAGTTCCGTGGCAACTTTGCGGCCTGTTTCGACGTCCGCCCACAGAACAGTCAATCCTGAACAGACTGTACTTAACCATATGGGTGGCCGTGGTAAGCAAGAAGTAAGCTTATCATAGTGTTTGGTTGGACAGGCGATAAGGCAATAAACGAAGGCTGGAGGATCTATGTTTCAAATTGCAGTGCCTTCTGGAATATTAGAGTAAGGGCAGGAAAGATTTTTCCCCCCTCCACTTCTTGTTTTACAGGTGTCCGTTTAGAATGGCTGTCTGAACGGCGACAGGCCAAATGGAATTCCAGCAAACTGTCAATGAAGGAGAATCGTTGGCAGTTGCATTCAGTAAAAGCGTTCCGACGGAGTTCGCCGTCTCGATTCTGGTTATGCTACCATCCTTACATACCCAGCTCGGCTTGACCAACTGCCTGTCAGATAGCAGCACACTACACACGCCTCGTTAGTAGACAGTTAGCCCGCTAGATAGCGTTTGTAGGATTAAAATCAGAAAAGAAACCGAAGTTTTCAGTGTGGAGTGGCACCAAGACGTGAAATGCGAAGATGCCGTGTGCAGCCTACATCATAGATCCTAGTACCTACAAGACGTTTTCTTATAAAACTACTGGAGAGTAATATTACACTTCGTTTACCACAATACAATGTGGATGACGGGTTTAGTATGATAGAAAATGAGGAAGAAGGGTCTCTGTTATTGCTAAATCTTCCAACCAATCATTTTAATTACTTGTAACAAAGTATTACTTTGCAAGTAAACGATACAATTAATTTTTTTTTCTCAAACCAATTTAACAGTTTTGATAGCAATAAAAATAAAATTAGAATTTGGGGATAATAGTTTTGCTTGGTTAGCAATCTCACATAATGCCTACGGAAGAATCAGTATATATCTGAAAAGTTGGCCTTAGCAACATGTCAGTGTTAAATTTTTTTTATAATGGACAAGCTACACTTAGTAACGATGTGTCTAATATTGCACATAGACACAGCTTCCTTAGCAGCATTATCTGAAATTGTTATTATTCAACTAAAAATGGTAACCAGCAAATGGTCAAGACTGTTAAAATGTTAAATAGATAATTCAGCCGCTGCAGAATAGCCGTGCGCACTAAGGCGTCCTGCTGCGGTGCGCGTGGCCGTTCGACGTCGGGGATTCAAGTCCTCCCTCGGGCATGGATGTTTGCGTTGTCTTAGCTTAAGTTAGTGTAAGTAGCTTTTAAGTCTAGGGCCTAATGACCAACGCAGTTAAGTCCCTTAGATTTAGAAACATTTGAACATTATTATTATTATAAATGAAGTTTATACCTTTCACACTGTTGTTATAATGCTTTATTTATTTACTATGAGCTCATTTCGGCTTTATATTGCCATCATCAGGTTTTCTGTAATATAAACGAGATAATTTATAACAACTGTTACATAAGCTGGCATATGTAATTTTTTTTATGGCTAATACATTTAATTTACTTACATTTAATGTCGTTCTTATCTCTGTCCTTTTTGTTTAAGGTGATATTGATTTTATTTAAATTATGACTGGCTTATATGCCTGTAACGGATTTTTTATTTTCTGCCCGATTAAAAAGGACAGCTATTTTCAAAGTGTTTTAACGACATTATATGATTACATAGTTACTCAGACTGTACTTATCAGCTAATTTATTTTCCTTGATATTATAACTTTGGTCGTTGATGTTTATATTGTTACTATGGAGTGAATAAGGTATACACGTCATTTATAATTATGTCACTCAAGAGACATATTCCACACTGCGGGTCCCAAAGTAAAGAAATTATTATTATTATTTAGATAATTCAGATCGACCGAAAGAACAGACTCCCTACATAAACAGTAATTATATGCACATACTTGGTAATCAATCGAGATTTACCTAAATCACTCCAGGAAAATGCGGGGATTGTTTCTTTGAAAGGACAGGTCGATTTCTTTCCCATACTTACCCCAAAAATTCGAGCACAAGCTCCGTCTCTAATGACCACGCTGTCGACGGGATGTTAAACCCTAAAGTTCCTTTTGGTAAGAAACCGACAATTTTAGTGCAAATGCTCAAAGAACGTTCGGACCCCAGTGGAATTTTAGGTGTAAGCATCAATGAGCCGGAAATTGGCGTCAGACGGCAAGTGTGTCCGGATGGTAAAAACTGCAAGCCACTGCTCGAGTAAAGCCGGAAATCCGAGGTCGTGTCCTACTCAGGAACACATTTTATCGTTGATCTATTTCAACGTCCTAAAGCAGTTAAGATCGGAAATTTCTCTTTCCTTCATAACTGTGTTAGATCATATTTGAAAGTATTAGTCTGGGGTTTAGCCTTTTCTAGAAGAGAAAAGTAGACACTAAACGATTAAGACGAATAACGAACATAAGCTTTCGGAATATGGTTAAGATTAGGTGGGCAGATCCCTTAACCCATGAGGTGATACTGAATATGGTTGGGGAGAAATGAAGTTGTCATAACGTAACCAAAAGATACCGTCAGCGGCCCTGCCGCGGTGGAGACACCGGTTCCCTCCAAATCAGCGCCGTCGGGCGTGGCTGGCCAGTACTTGGGTAAACGTCCGGGTACGTCACGCGCTGTTGACAACTTTCAAATGTTCAAATGTTTGTGAAGCTTATGGGACTTAACTGCGGGGTTATCAGTCCCTAAACTTACAAACTTCTTATAAAATAACTTAGACAACACAAACATCCATGCCCGAGGGAGGATTCGAATCTCCGACGTGGAACGGCCTCGCTCATCGGAACATAGTGCCTCAATGCGTTCGGCTACTCCGCCGCGGCTTGACACTTTTCCTTTGCCTTACGGCAGAAGGGACAGGAGAGGTGGTGATGCGAAATCCTTGATCACCAGTCTTTGCACCAATGTCGTGGATTAAATTCTGCCGGCCGCGGTGGCCGAGAGGACTGAGGCGCTCCAGTCACGGTTCGAATCCCCCCTCGGGCATGGATATTTGTGTCATCCTTAGGTGGGTTTGACGGAGGACATCGAAAGAGTCCAAAGAAGGGCAGCTCGTTTCGTATTGTCACGATACAGGGGAGACAGCGTTACGGAAATGATACAGGATCTGGGATGGGAATCATTACAACAACGGCGCTTATCGCTGCGGCGTGGGCTACTTGCGAAACTCCAATCGCCAACATTCTCCTCCGAATGCGAAAATATATTGTTGACTCCCACTTACATAGGTAGAAATGATCATCAGAATAAAATACGAGAAATCAGAGCTCGAACAGAGAGATTCAGGTGTTCTTTCTTCCCGCGCGCTATTCGAGAATGGAATGGGAGATAAATAGTATAATTGTGGTTCTATGAACCCTCTGCCAGGCACTTAAATGTGATTTGCAGAGTATCCCATGTAGATGTAGATGTAGATAAGGTAGTTGATAAGTAGTTTGTAAGTTTAGGGACTGATGACCCTGTAGTTAAATCCCATAAGCCTAACAAACATTTTTAAGGTGTGTGTGTGTGTGTGTGTGTGTGTGTGTGTGTGTGTATTAAATTCTAAACCTCTCGGCAGTGTCTCATGGAGTGAGGGCATGGGCTACGGTTGATGGTGATCCGTCCGTAGGATGGGGACGTTAAGCTCGGTGGCCCCCTCGGTGCTTTTCTGGAGTAGTAGGCTATGTGCCGGCACCGGGTTTCAACCTCTCCCTTCTCCCATCATCTCCAACACGAACACTACACTACACACGCACGCATTACAGTCACCTACATTTCAGCACACAGTTCTCACACTTCGCGAAGGAAAGGTGCTTGCGGGCGCGATAGAAAGGAACAACCTTTGCAATTAGGCGGCTGAACCTGCCCTTCGGGGTCTCCCAGCCATTCATGCCATACGAGCATACTTTTTTTTAAACCAAAATATGTGATTGTAGAATAGGACACATTTTGAGACACGAAGGGATCAGAAAATTATTACTGATGGGAAATGTAAGTGGTATAAATTGTAAACGAAGACGAAGAGGTTATTACAGACTGCATGTCCACATGAATGTAATTTGCAAAACCAACGTATTCTGAAATACGTTCTACTAAAGACACTGCTTACACTACACTTGCGCGTCCTATTTTGCTGTGCATTGTCGGATCAACACCAGGTGGGAGTGAGGACGGTGTAGAGAAAGTTCACAGAAGGGCAGCTCGTTTTGTATTATCGCGATATAGGGGGGAGAGCGTCACGGAAATAATGCACGAGTTGAGGTGGAAATCATTAAAAGAAAGGTCCCAGGTTCGAGTCCCGGTTCGCCGGCCGCGGTGGCCGAGGAGACTGAGGCGCTCCAGTCACGGTCTGCACGGCCACTACGGTCGGGGGTTCGAATCCCCCCTCGGGCATGGATATTTGTGCCGTCCTAGTTCGTAAGTAGTTCATCAGTAGTTTGTAAGTTTAGGGACTGATGACCCCGTAGTTAAGTCCCATAGACTTTACAAACATCACATCGAGTCCCGGCTCCGGCACACAATTTTAATCTGACAGGAAGTTTCATACCAGCGAACACTCCGCTGCAGAGTGGAAGTTTCATTCTAGCTATCGTATTGTCTAACGTGGAAGTTGGAATCCACTTAATGAGTGTGGGTGAAACTGCGTAAATTTCGAGTCCTCCGTCGGGCATGGGTGTTTGTTTTGATATTAGCACAAGTTAGTTTAAGTAGTTTGTAAGTGTAGAGGCTAATAAGGTCAGCAACTAAGTCCCTTAGATTTACAAACATTTCAAAATTTGAATTGCCGTATGTACAGAGTTTTGACAATGTTAATTAAAATTTTAACTATACACTGACGTGAAACTTCCCGGCAGAGTACAATTGTGTGCCGGAACCGGGACTCGAACCTGGGACCCTTGCCTTTTGCGGGCAAGCGCTCTACCGACTGAGCCATCCCGACACGGCTCACGATGCCCCCTCACAACCCTAGTTCTGCCAGTACTTCGCCTCCTACGTTCCAAACTTCACAGAAGTTCTCCTGCGAAACTTGCAAGACTAGCACTCCTGGAAGAAAGGATATGGTGGAGACATGGCTTAGCCAAGGCCTAAGGGATGTTTCAAGAATGAAACTTTGACTCTGCAGCGGAGTGTGCTGATATGAAACTTCCTGGCAGATTAAAATTGTGTGCCCGAACCGGGACTCGAATCTGGGACCTTTGCTTTTAGCGGGCAAGCGTTCTGTCGGTAGAGCGCTTGCCCGCGAAAGGCAAAGCTCCCAGGTTCGAGTCCCTGTTCCGGCACACAATTTTAACCGGCAGGAAGTTTCATATCAGCGCACACTCCGCTGCGAAGTGAAAGTTTCATTCTGGTATACATTGACGTCATTGGATCACGTTTAATTGCCTCCTGTGGTATTGATATACCGTTACGTTTTTTTCTCTGTATGGATTTGTCAGTTATAGTAGAATTCAAAGTTTTGCGTGGACATGATACAACCACTTACGTTTTTATAGTCGAGTGTAATTGTAAGCACGGTTTCGCACGGTTGCGAACGTTCGAGGTCATAGGTGTCACTTGTTGGTGTAAACAGGTTTACGCAACCGGACCGGAAGCAAGGCTTCCAGCTTACGTTTCAAGTAGGTGACAAAAGGAAGAAATAAACAAGAGTGACTGCAGTTTTCAGCCACTTGATATGTATACTTCTCGTAATATTTTATTATTATTTGATGGTTGAGGCGGGCTGCAGGCGTCGCGTTTTTGGCGTGTCGTGTCTCTTTGGAGCGGATATTTGTAGGGCGCTGTGACGAGGCTTTCGCACTGGGAGACTGCTGGAAGGCGGGACGGCGTCAGGCAGCCGGCATTGTTGCTGGTGTATGCGCGTGCAGCCAGTATTGACTGCGCCGGCGTGTACGCGTTTCCGGTGACGAAGCACAGCCCGGAATATTCTGTCTGCCGCCGCTGCTGCTGCATTTGGCTCGCGCTGCAGCCGCCACCCCAGCCTCCGTTCCCCCCTCCACTCCCTTCCCCCACTCTGCCTCCCTGGAACTTCTCCACCACTCGGTATTTCTCTTCCCTCTGTCTCCCTCTCTCTCTAGCAAGACTGTATTTATGCCTCCGCGTTCACGTCGAAGTTGTAACCCCTCGCCCTTTCCCTTACTACGGCTTTGACACAACACGCACACACACACACACACACACACACACACACACACACACACGCGCGCAGAGACAGAGAGAGAGTAGGGGGTCGTTTTCCCGCGATCATTATTTGACACATTATATCATTCAAGTAACGGCAACCGCCCAGCTCGTCCCTGCATTATTTTTACAGCAACGTGCTGGACTAGGCACCACTGCCCAGAGCGCAAATTTGTGGAGATGCAGTGCTGCTTTACGTAAGGGGGGCGCTAATTTCTCATTAACATGCGAGCTGAGAGATGAAGCTCTGACAAGGGTCTACTTTGACCTCGAACGCTCGGAAGCGCCTGAAACCTCGCTGGGAATAACACTCGATCATAAAAGAACACAGTGGTCTGTGTCATTTCCATGCAAAACGCTGCATTACTAGTTCTCGTCACTCTTAATCCAGCCCTTATATTAGTCCTCAACGTGCAAGTGCGGGGCTTCAATGAAGCGTTAAAGCAAAGTGCACAGCTCAAAAAAGCTACGATTTTGCATTCAAAGTCACTTGGCTTATTGCTCTCATCCACTTGGTTTTAACCACTTCATTGAAATCCCGTATGTGCAAAAATTTCAAATTTTGTGTGACTAAGGGAATAAACTTCTGAGGTCTGCGGTGTCTATACTTACACACTACTTAACCTAACTGAATTTAACTTTTGAGGTTACGCACAAAACACACACACACACACACACACACACACACGCACACACACACACACACACACACACACACACACACACACATGCCGGAGGGGGGATTCGAACCTGCGGCAGGAACGGCCGTGCAATCCTTACGATGGCGCATCAGACCGCGCGGCCATCCCCCCGTGGCACCGCATCTGCACTTCAAATGTTCAAGTGTTTGTTAAGCTTAAGGGACTAAACTACGGGGTCATCAGTCCCTAAACTTACAAACTACTTATGAACTACCTACAACTAAGGACGGCACAAATATCCATGCCCGAGGGGGATTCGAACCCCCGACCGTAGTGGCCGTGCAGACCGTGACTGAAACTAGACTATTATAATTACTTTAAGCAGCGGGTTTCTCAGTTTCTGTCACTGTTGACTGAAAATGTAACGATGCACTCAAGTAATTCAGTACAGAAGTCTTGTTACTTTGTTTCTCTACATTAACCCGCGTGGACTCGCGCGTGAGCATTTTTCGCACAGTAATTTTAAAACAATCGGCATTTTAGCAATTTTAAGTAGTCAGATATTTGTGTTTTCGTATAAACGCAACTAGAAATATTTATTTAGACGTATTAAGTACATTACAAACTGTTGTGTGACTGTCAGAAAAATGCTTCACAGGCGATCGATCGCGTAACTTTTAAAGGCGCGACTTCTCGCGGGTTAAAATTACAATGCAATACCCTTGCGATGTCGTTCGATGCACTGGTCGTTCAATGATATACATCTTATTAAATACTCTACAAGTCACAATGAAGTGCATGGCAGTGGGTTCATTATGGTCCGATGCGCGAGGCCGTCCCTCGTCGGGGGTTCGAATCCCCTCTCGGGCATGGATGTTTGTGCTGTCTTTAGTATAAGTTAGTTCATAAGTAGTTTGTATGTTTAGGGACTGATGACCCTGCAGTTAAGTTCCACAAGCTTAACAAACATTTGAAACATTCCAGCGGAACAATAATTTGCTTCTTCATGTAGAGTTTGAAAATTTTTCACAAAGAAACAACTCAGTATTTTAATAGGGCTGAATCGGTAATATCAGGTGAGCCACAAAAACTTTGCCGCGGCGGAGCGGCCGAGCGCATTTAGACGCTATGCTACGATGCGCGAGGTCGTTCTCCGTCGGGGGTTCGTATCCCACCTCGAGTATGTCTGTTTGTGCTGTCTTTAGTATAAGTTAGTTCATAAGTAGTTTCTAAGTTTAGGGACTGATGACCCTTAAGCTTTACAACTTACAATTTAAATCTGTACATCAGATTCCTGTAATTTTACCGATTCTTCTTCTTTACATCGAATCGTTAGAGTAATGAGGTAAGACCTGTAGGTAGTGAGAAACTCCTTACAATCAGATTTCCGTAATTTACTTCGTGGATTTTTTAATATTATTTTATTTAACTTTATTTTCCTTTTTGTTACTTTTCAGGACAGTCTTACGCGATTATTCAGATCTGCAATGTCAATTTGATCTTCATCGCAGTGTCCACAAACGAGAATTTTTAATCGATATAAATCTCTGTAACAACATCCGTTCCCGAGTTTCATACGAAAGACGTTTACTTTAGCTTTGCACAATGGAAACATGTTTCATTGTATGGCCGCTAGATGTCTGCCCATATGCTGCTGACTTGGAAGACTCGTACGAAGACTCCGTCAGTTGCGCAGCACAACCAATACGTAAGTGCTAATGACAAGAGGAAGTTTAGAATTCGAACATAAATCTTTATTTATATTTCTTTTATGTCGATTTCACTCGCTGAATGATCGCCTACAGTGCATCGATTCAGCCTTGAGGACGTAAATGCATTGCAAAAATGTCACAATTCTGTACAGACATAAGCATGACTTTTGAGAATTACATTACTAATTCCTACAGAAGTTCTGACAAGTCATTTTTATGTACGTATATATGGTTCCAATGATCAATGGTGATCTTCCTCTTATCATTGGTCTGTTTTCTTCATAAAAATTTGATGATTTATTCCAGAGAAAGAGCTTCACTAATTGATCAAGTTAATAACGTGTTGCTCTGCCTCTAGTCCTTATGCAGGGAGTGATTCGTTATGGCGTTAGTCGACAGACTTGTTGTTGTTTTAGGCTTTTTTAAGGGGAATAAACAGCAGGGTTGTCAGTCTCCTGTTCTATAGACCAGCTGAATGCCCTGCTGAGGATACACTGCCTGAAGTGTTAGTGTCAAAATCCCTAGCTGACTGCAGGTCCCTTTGAAAGAGACCCGGCGACCTTGTTAGCAAAGCCAGGGTTTGGCAAGCCGCAGTACTGGCAGTGGAAACTCTCGCCTCGAGGGCTGAGACGCCATGTCACAGATTGCGTGGCCACTCCCGTCGGAGGTTCGAGTCATCACTTGATCATACGTCTGTGTGTTGTCCTGAGCACAAGTTACTTTAAGTCTAGGGACCAATGGTCTCTCAGGTTTACAAACATCTGAACATTTGATCTGAAACTCTCGCTGTGTATGGGTGAGAATCATCTTGCTGAAATGTAAGCCCAGGATGGCTTGCCGTGAAGGGCAACAGAACGAGGCGTAGAATATCTCCGACGTACCGCAGTAGTGTAAGGGTGCCACAGATAACAACCAAGGGGCTGCTCCTATGAAATACATTTTCGTCCCAGACTATCACTCCACATTCGCGCGAAGTCCACGTTAACTTTCTCTCGCCGTACATACAGCAATACAGCAGGAAAGCCTCCAACTGGTCTGCTTAAAGGGACCCAAAATAAAAGATACGTTGATGTTGTCTGCACTTTCACTTCTGGCAGACATTCGATAAAACTCCGCTCTTTCGCCTAACTAACAAATCACCAACGTGTTATCATTTCCCCGCGCGGGAATATCCGAGCGCTCCTAGTAGGCGCTTTGTCAGGAACTGCGAGGCTGTTCCCGGAGGAGGTTCGAGTCCTCCCTCGTGTGTGTGTGAGTGTGTGTGTGTGTGTGTGTGTGTGTGTGTGTGTGTAGATTCGAAATATTTGAACATTTAATATTTTGTGGTCATTCCGAACAACTTTGTGGTTGACTTGAAAAAGTTCTAGCTAATGCAACACAGTTCGAAAGCTGAAAACACGTCGTTGCCCGGGTATTTATTTATTTATTCTTGCCATGTTTCAGGTATATATTCATTTGCATAAGGGCTGTATGTGTGGAAAATCTCTTTGGAATACAATTAGTAGCAAAGAAGTAATAGATTAAAATTTGGTGCGTGATGGGGCGGTTTTCCATCAACGTTACTGTTTACGTCCTCATATCTCATGAACTGCGTGTCGTTCTGTGATACAATTTAGAAGGTACACTCAGGTATATGCGTGTATTCTGTATATAAAATTTCCTGCGGCTACAGTTTGTAGTGTATGAATTATAAATTGTAATGGCATCCGAATGCCATAGTTTTAGTCCATGAACAGCGGAACGTTACTATTTATGTCCTCATACCTCATGAATTATGTGTCGTACTGTGATGCAATTTAGATCGTACATTCAACTATACGTGTGGATACTGTCTGTAAAATTTCCTGCGGCTACAATTTGTAGTGTACAAATTATATATTGTAACGTCATACCGAATGCCGTAGTTTACTCCATAAACAGCGGGAAAGTAGTAAGCGAGAAACTTTTTTCCTTTCATCATTTGGTATGGGTGTCAGCGAGAAAAAGTTTAATAAAGCTTTGAAATTATGTTTAAAGTTTGTTGCAAGTCGTTAAGTACTCAAGTTCTCATATAGGGTATTTATAAAGACTCGCCGCATTATGTGGCAGTTTTCTGCAATTCCTATTGTTTAGGACGTTATATCTCCTGAACCATGTGTCGTACGTCGTTCGTACTCGTACGGCAATTGTTATCTGACGTGAGGAATATGTGTACCAAATTTGGTTGAAATCGGTCCAGTGGTTTAGGAGAAATTGAGCAGCATTGTCGCTAAATGCAGCAGTTTTAGACACATTTCATTGTTTATAACGTCATATCTCGTGAACTATATATCGTATGTGATTCTTACACTTACGGCGACCGTCCTCATGGATTGAAGCTTACGTCTACAAAATTTCATAAAGATTGGAACAAATCTGTAGATTTGTATGCAACACGTACAAATATATGGACACTCTGCTTTATATATTAGACAATTACCCCGAGGGACTATTATATTTACTATAATAAGGAACCCCTGACGTTAATGACTTGTGCTCTACTTTTGGAACACAGTGCAGCAACGGTTCTGTGTACCATGGATCTGACAAATCTGTGCTTGGTTTTCCAAGGTGTGGTGGACACGAGGTTTTACAGTTGCCGTAAATGACGTGGGAGTGGTTTAAGTGCGAGAAGCTGCCACCCCAATGGTGACACAGATGTGTTGCATCAGGTTAAGATGAGGCAAATTTGATAGGTGTCACGGTGTCAGCGTGAGTTGAGCTTCGTGATCCCCAAACAACTGTAGCACGGTCCTAGTGTTGTGACATGGGCTGTTATAATGCTGAATGCCGTCGTTAGCGAAGATACATCATGCGCGATTGGGGGGAGGGGGGGCAGGTGGGCCACATTCTTTTAGTCCACGGCTGTCATCGCGCCTTCGATTACTCAAATGTTCAAATGTTTGTAAATCTATCGGACCAAACTACGTGGTCATCAGTCCGTAGCTTACAAACTACTTAAACCTAGATAAACTAACCTATGGACAAACACACACACCCATGCCCCAGGGAGGACTCGAACCTCCACGGCGAGCAACCGCGCGCTCCGCAGCGAGACGCTTTAGACCGCTCGGCTACTCCACCGCGGCCTTCGATTACTGTCAACGCATTTGGAAATCCAGATAAATGTCCCACTTACAATTATACTGCCTGCACCATCATACATGCGTGGCGCATTGCATGCTCGAGGAGTTATTGGCCTGAATAATCGTGTATTCGGACACAACCATTGACCTGGTGTTAAAGAACCATGATTCACCTGACCCAACTTGTTGATCCCGTGCCTACTGTTGTCGTAAATAACTATACCGTTGCGTCAAGATAAGAACATATAAATGTCATCTACTGCGGAGACCATTGTTGAGAAACGTGCATTGAGCGCTATGCTCAGGAAGACTTGCGTCCCGGCATTGCCCTTAGTCGTCTGATCTGCTACAGACGACAATCCCTGCTATTAAAGAGCGGACAGACATCGACATACACGAATGGTGACGTCCATCTACTTACCACCTACTGGAGGTTTGACCGTCCTTCAAACACTTTCTACACAAGCTCACGTTACTAGCACGCACAGAGCCAACAAGCTTAACCCCCTTGCTCGTTTCCAGACGCTGGGCCATGACAGTCTATGATTGCAAGAGATGAGTTGTGCATCACAGCATTGTTTACTGTTGATGCTTCGTTGGCGGACTTTCGACGAAGATTCAAAGCTATTATGTCAGTGAATTTTTTCCAAATTTCAGCCATATCGCCGTCCTCGTTGGTCCATGATTCTCTTATACTAAACTGTACTTTCTTTACCTCGACAGGCGTTCTCAGTCCGACCAAGCGGCATTCAGTCTCGCGGTGAAGTGTGGTTCTGTTGTTTTGGGTTCACAGTATATAGATGTAATTTTAAATGTGGAAGATGCATGAGGCTGCCGCGGATGATGATGATATATACTGAGATCAAAAGGAGGAGAGGCAAGAATAAGTTTTAACGTCCCGTCGAGGGCGTGGTCATTAGAGATGCAGATCAAGCTCGGAGATATATATGCTGCAGCCAAAGCCCGAAATCGGCCAGATCGGGAACTGGCCGGCCAAGTCGCGAAGTGGCCAATATCGTCTTCAATTGGCCGGCCAATCTCCGATTTCGGGATTTGGCCGACCAGTGGCGTTGACCGGTCGGCCAGAATCGGGAGATGAATAAAGATGGGCTGAAAGTGTATAATTTCAAGCTGTATGCAATTTATTTATCAATCTCAGTAATAAAAAGTATACAATCCGTCCACATTATAAATATTTTTAATACAGCCGGTATTCACTTATTACAACAAGTTAGACTTTTATGACATTTGGAATTACACAATACTTTCTTACGTCTGCATTTGCAGCGATTTGTGGCGCATTTAGTAGAGCAGTTGCATCGATTGTATCCTTGGCCACTGGTCAGTGACTGTAAGGACGATATGGTTCACAATTATTTTTCTTCTTTGGGGACGGATTCCAGCGTGATCAGTTTCTCGGGCAGAATAGAGAACTCGTTTCTGGAATATAGTTGCTTCAGAACACCATGCTCTGTTCCCAGCTTGTAGAAAGTGCCTTCGACGTTCATCACAACGGCAAGAACGCTTCTGGGATCTCCGCGACCTCTGTCAACATCTTGTATACGGATGCGAACAGTCTCCAACTTTTGCAGGCGCGAATTTTGCGTCTGAATTTTTAAGCATCTTAGCACCTTGTGCTTGCAAATTGTCGTGAGCTCCCTTCCTCTTCTTCCTGATTTCTTGCTTGTTATAACATAGTTTGCAAATAACTTTTCCTCCATATCCTTCATCTGCTTCATTACTTCTTCCCCATATTGCATGGACACTTTTGCCGCAGAATATACAACAATGAGCTGCACCACACTCTTCTTCACAAACCACACAGTATATTTTCGGCTTATTATTGTCGCATAACTGATCTTGATTTCCCGATGGTTCGACCTCCACGGTGTCAGTTTCATTGTTGGGAGTAGTCCCTAAATTTATAGCGTCGTCCATTTCTCTTTCAACTTTCTCAAGGTCTTCCTCTGTCACTATGTTATCAATAATTTCTTTAGGCAGATGTGAAGTACTCAGTCCCACTTTTGCTTTACAGCCAAACATTGCCTCGTATGGGGACTGCTGAATTCCATGATGAAAAGAACGGTTTTTCATGAATTGGATGAATCGAAGACTCTCGGCCCAATGCGCCGAGTTATTTGTCTGCATCCATGTCATTAGCATATTTTGTACATCCTGGTTGGCCCGTTCGATAGAACCTTGGCTTTGGCTATGTCTGGGTTTTCCATGTGCCAATTTCATTCAGGCCACATGTTACTCAGCTCATTTATAACTTTGTTCGAAAACTCTCTACCATTATCTGACTGTAGCACACTTGGAGCACCTATAGTGGTAAAGATGTCAAGCAAATGGTAAGCGACTTCTTCTGCTCTTTTGCTTTTTAGGGGTCGTAATAGTATAAATTTAGTTAAGTGATCTTGATAATTGAGTATGAACTTGTACTCCCCATCAGGGATACTTTGCATGTCTATCAGATCTACCTGGCATCTTGAATTAAATTCTTTAAATATTAGAGGTCTGTAAACTAAACCTTTCTTTGGGTTACATAATTTAATCTGACACGTTTTACATAAGCGAAGGTACAAAGTAATGACCTCTTTGGTGATATTTTTGTATTTTACGTGCAGTTCCTTCTCCATCCATGTGCGACCTCCATGTTCTCTTTTTAAGTGAGTTTCGTGCAGTATTTCGAATAGTTCTTCGGTATGGACATAATACAAAATAGCACTATTGTCTCCTGTTACTGGTGCAATAAGTTTTTCTTTTCCGTCAACTTCAATAACATCGTACTTTCTTAGTCGACAATAGTGAATACTTTCTTTTCTTTGCTTTGCTTTGGCTTGTTTAACGTCCTCTATGAAAGAACAGTATCTATCTCTGGTGATTATTCCGCTATTATTTGCTTTTTCTTGCAGCAGCGTATGCAAAGTGTCCAGGAACCTGCTTTTTATATCAAATATCGTTTCCGCATCTGCAAGTATCCCAACTTCATCGTGAATATCGTCCCCGTGTGACGTAGCCATGGGTCAACCTGCCAAAGAATGATACGAACAATTGAAATCGAATGCGCTTACAAGGGAGCAGCCTAGGTCTTACAAGGAGACCACATGGGTATCGGATTCTTTTTCCATATTTATGGTATGTGTAGTTCAGAACTTCAATAAAAACTCTCAAAAATTCTCGAGAAAATCAATTTGAAGTTTGCAAGTACATGTAAGTACCAATAACTAAGGGAATTACAGCATCTGTAGGTGTAGCTCAATTAAATGAGTGGTAGACATAAATTGTAGATACAATGTTTTATTAAATAAAATTAAAAATGAAATAAATTATTTAATAAAGTTTGTTATATCATAAAAAGTGGTTTCTGGTTTCACAACGGTAGAGTCGGTGGTTAGAATCCCGCTGTGATAGATTTTTCTTTTCGTTTTCGAATACGTACACCATTTTAAAACCAAATTGTAATTTTATGAACAATGAACGTATTTCTGTTTATTCATAATTTTATATCTTTTATAAAATGTTATCCATAATGATTAAATTTTGAAAAAAGGAAACACAAGAAACATTGAAAATTCCATATTTGTAGCAATACTGAAAAATAAAAAATAAAAAAAATCATGTCGATGTGGTCTCAGACATGCTAGGGTGATAAGCGTCGTAAAAACATGTAAAACAATTTTCACGACATCGAGCACATGGTCGCATATTTACAGACGCAATTTTTCTTTGATATGTCAACTGGAAAGCAAACTTCATTTACGTTCATGAAGATTCCTCTTGAATAGCACAATTTAGAAGTGAACTATGCATATATGATCATGTCACCTAAGATTGGAGAACACAGTTGGTGATGATGATTGAAAGACGTTTGATAGAATCTTCTCTATCACTAGTTTCACGTCCTCGTTCGATTCGGTAGGCACAGTTTTGCAACGTCGTAGCTTTACACTAACTGAACAATCAAAGACAACCGTCTTCGACTAATAGTAAATCCAAAACCGTAAAAAATGTAACTTGTTACGTTTTCTTGAGTGAAACCATCATTACTAACAACCTTTTATACATAGTAGAAAATTTCTAACAAACAAAAATACTTGCATTTTTCGTAAAAATTACGATTAGATGTTAAAACTGTGTAAGTATTCGAACACAACGGGGAAAAAAAATTAAAAAACCTACCACGGTGGGATTCGAACCCCCCTACCTCTTGGGTGTAAGGCCACAACGCTACCACTAAAGCTAGACATACACATACTATTGAACTTTTAATTATTAGTACTTGCATGTACTTGAAGAACTTCAAAATCAATTTTCTCAAGAATTTTTGAGAATTGCGTCGAATGGCTTTGGCTGATTGTTATTTGAGTTCTGAACTTCACGTACCATAAATATCAAAAGATTCTAAAATCCGATACCCATGTGGTCTCCTAGTTAGAAACAAATAATTAATACCGGTATGTTCGATTACTGATTTATAGCAAAGTGGGGGCAAATAACAACAAAAAACATTGAAAAACAAAAAATCTGCTGAAAAATGCACTAATTCGGGAAAGAAAAATGTCACAAAACGTAATGGTACTCACAATTAATCCAATTTGTGAGGAAGAAAAACAAGGAAGACGACCTTCTCCGAAAGGCAGCATCTACCACGTACACGGCACAGTTAACACAGAGTGAGTCATGTGGTGACTACCGTACATTGTTGCCACATGACAGCACCCAGTGCGATTTAGACGGGGATTCCCCGACATGTGTGCAGTCACATCGCGTTCTGACCAGGAACCTCCGGCCAAGTCGCGAACTGCCGGCCGCGGTGGCCGAGGGGACTAAGGCGCTCCAGTCACGGTCTGCACGGCCACTACGGTCGGGGATTCGAATCCCCCCTCGGGCATGGATATTTCTGCCGTCCTTGTTCGTAAGTAGTTCATAAGTAGTTTGTAAGTTTAGGGACTGATGACCCCGTAGTTAAGTCCCATAGACTATACAAACATTTAAACATTTGAAACAAGTCGCAAACTGGCTGGCCAAAGTCTAATATGCGTCGCTTCATAGAAGTAATCGGACTCTGGCCAATCCACCCGGCCAAAGTGCGAAGTTGCCGGCCAGTTCGCGATCTGGCCGCTCTTCGGGCTTTGCTGTAACATATATATGTAAAACACTGTAAACAGCAGCAGGTCACCTACCCATTCCTGTTCCAATCATTGATCTTCTAAAGGTCTTTTACGCTTTCACTACTATCCTAAACGTTGGGACTTCTCAGTATATACCGAGCGTGGTCGGAGGACGACGATTCAAACGATCGTCTCATGGAAATGATGATTTTCTTCTCTGTATATAACGGAAAATTAAAATCTGGATGATAGGAAGCAGGTTTGAATCGTCAACTTCCGACCTCGCTCGGTATGTAGTAAGACGTAGCAACGTCATTGTAGTGAAAGATAGTAAGTCCTGTAGAGGATCAATGACTGACACAGTAATGGGTAGCTGACCTCAAATTTAACCAACTCGGTGACCAAACTGCGAGGGATAATAGAGGAGACAAAAACAAATGCAGGGTGGGTCAGGAGGAAAAGTACATACTTATAGGGGTGACACTACTACTGATTCTGAACAAAAAGCTTCTAATAAACATGTGCCATTTTCTTAATCGTTTCCAGGTAAACCAAGGAAAATAACTAGGGACGGCAAAAGTGTAATGCCGTCTTTTTATTGAGTTCGCGGTTGACTTGCGCGTGCTGCAGCTGTTTATGTCAAGTTCAAATGTTTGTGAAATGTAGGACCGAACTACTTACGAACTACTTCAACTAACTTATCCTAAGAACAAAACACACACACACACACACACACACACACACACACACACACACACACACACGCCCGAGGGAGAACTCGAACCTCCGACGCGGCACGACCGCGGGTACCGCAGCAAGGCGACTTAGTGCGCACGGCTATTTTGGCGCGGCATACCTCAAGTCTCAGTCCGACAGTGCTTGCAGTAGTGCACGGTACTACAGTGATTGTACGTGAACGGAGAATACAGTCTAGTGTAGTGAAAATGGCACGGATCTTCACACATGCAGAATATGCTGACTGGACGTTTGTGTTTAGTTTGTCCAATGGGAACTCCAGAACTGCTGTGAGTGAGTACCAACAGCGATTTCCGAATCGCAGAGTGCCAGATAGCCGGGTGTTTCACGGTTTGCGTGAGCGTGGTACGGTTCCCAGCGTAAAAATGTTCAAATGTTTGTATAGCTTATGGGACTTAAATACGGGGTCATCAGTCCCTAAACTTACAAACTACTTATGAACTAGCTAATACTAAGGACGGCACAAGTATCCATGCCCGAGGGGGGGATTCCAACCACAGCCCGTAGTTGCCGTGCAGACCGTGACCGGAGCGCCTCAGTCCCCTCGGCCACCGCGGCCGGCTCTCTTAACGTTCTGCACAACAAAGTCGTTAATCAAGTTGAGATCATTCTACAAGTAGTGGAACGCAGCCAAACTATTAGCTCTAGAAGAATTGCTACCAACGTAGTATTCCACAGCCGGCCGCGGTGGCCGCGGGGACTGAGGCGCTCCAGTCACGGTCTGCACGGCCACTACGGTCTGGGGTTCGAATTCCCCCTCGGGCATAGATATTTGTGCCGTCGTTAGTATTAAGTAGTTCATATGTAGTTTGTAAGTTTAGGGACTGATGACCCCGTAGTTGAGTCCCATAGGCTTTACAAACATTTGAACATTTGAGTATTCCACAAACACGAGTGATACGCACAGTACATGAGCTAGGTCTGTATCATTTTCATCAACAATGTGTACAACATCTGCTTGAAGGACTTGCTGTCATCCGACAAGAATACTGACAATGGATCATTGACAATGATCGATTAATTCCACGTACTCTCTTCACTACTGAGTCAACATTTACCCGCAGCGAAATCAACAATACGCCGAAATTTCACGTATGTGCAGATAAAAATGTGCAGGCTAGTTTTACACAAAATTTCAACAACATCGGTGTGGTATCATTGATGACCAACTCACCGGTCTAGTTGTATTAGATAACCATCTTAATGTTACACGGTACCTTGATTTTCTTAAAAATGTGTTATCAGAATACGTGGAGATATCCATTTGGCAAAACGAGCTCGTATGTACTTTCAGCATGACGCATCTCTTACACATTCCGTACGGCCAGTGGCAAAGAATCTCAATACAACGTATCTTGGTCATTGTATCGGTCGCCAAAAAGTCATTACTTGTCCACCAAGGTCACCCCATCTTCCTCCATTGGATTACTGCTTGTGGTGTGGCTGAAGAGCGAGGTGTACACGCACAGACTGTAAGAGTGTACACATGAGAGGAACTTCTCGTTCGTATTTTACATACTTGTGTAAAGGCATGGAAAACTGAGCAACACCACACCTATCTAGAAGAGCAGCAAAATGCATTGAAGATGTGGTGGATTGTTTGAACATTTTCTGTGAGCAAATTTACACAATTAAACAAAACATAACACTATCTTAATTTACTGTCACGTGACCGACCGAGGTGGCGCAGTGGTAACACACTGGACTCGCATTCGATAGGATGGTGGTTCAAATCCACCACCGGCCATCCAGATTTAGGTATTTCGTGATTTCTCTAAGTCACTCCAGGCAAATTCCGGTATGGTTCCTATCAAAGGGAACGGCCGATTACCTTCCACATCCTTCCCCAAACATCCGAACTTAAGCTCCGTCTCTAATGACCACGCTGTCAAAAAAAAATGTTTGTAGAGCTTATGGGACTTAACTACAGGGTCATCAGTCCCTAAACTTACAAACTACTTATGAACTAACTAAGACTAAGGACGGCACAAATATCCATGCCCAAGGGGGGATTCGAACCCCCGACCGTAGTGGCCGTGCAGACCGTGACCGGAGCGCCTCAGTCCCCTCGGCCACCGAGGCCGGCACCGCGCTGACGACGGGACGTTAAACCCTAAGCTTCCTTCCTTTTTTTTTACTGTCACCTCCACTTTTCCGTTCCCATTTGTTTTCATTGGTTTACCCGGAAACGGTTAAGAAAAGGGCATATGTTTATTGGAACCTTTTTCTTCAGAATCACCTTTAGTAACACCCCTCAAAGTATCTAACTTTTCTCCTCATTCACTCTTTACATTCCGTAAAGCAACCACGTGTCAGAACGCATAGTTTTGGAGTACTGAGTATGTAGAACGTTATAATGTGTGCTTGAGAATAACACGATGCTAAATTTTTTCATGATTAATTTTATTATCACTATTATATAACAGTAAATGTTCGAAACGAGCACCATTAACATTCAGTGCAGAAGCGGTATCGACGTTGGAGTGAATCCGGTGTTAGTTGGAAAATGTGTGGTGTATTCAACACTTCTGTGCCTCCTGCAAGAATTCTTGATACCAGTACAGCCTCCGAATCAAAAGGGGTGAAATACTTCTCGGCTTTCAGAGAAAGAAGATTAATGGGATGAAAACCGCACTGTAAATACAGTGCATATCTTGTCGTTGCCGCTAAATAGAGCGCACGATATTGAGATTGCAGGTACTCTGCTACTGCTGTTTAAGACCGTGACACAACAAACTAAGCAGTTATAAATAAAACAACGTTACACAAAACTAATTTTATCTGTTCTACTGTACTGATACTAGGCGCTTACGCAATATGGGTTGCTTTACGAAATATATTTGCTTTTATCTTCTATATCACCCCTGTTAGTTTGGGCACTGCATGTAAATAGGCGAATCACCTATTATTGTATGATAAACTCTTTTATAACAAGTCCCGAAAGCAGTCACAGTCACTAAATATTTAAATATGTGCGTATGATGCGATTTATAGTGTGACGCCCAGAGAAAACTAGTCGTAAGACAGGCACCTATCACACAGCGTAACGTGGCCTCCGAGTAAACAGACAATTGCTACAGATGAAAGAAGCGATAAATGTAAGAAAATAATTCTATGACCGACAGTGGATTTTACCCCGCCCTGGATTTGTAGTATGACACTCACTGAGCAAACGAGCACGCCAGTCTTCTGTAATAATATGGACTTTGTGACTGGTTCAGCTTCTATATCTAGAAAATCCTATGCTACTTTTCAAACCCAGCCATGCCCAGGAGGATGAAATAACTGTTGACAAGAGATATTATATTGTGATAATATATCAGGATAAAATATGTTATTCTGTTTAATGATTATGTCACAACAGAAACTGAAATTTAGTCGTAATAAAAGCGTCAAGAAGCATGATTGAGAATTTACTAATTACAATATAATGAGGCTACAAATAATCCAGTTCGTCGAGTTTCACGTAGGTCAAAGCCAGAGATGGTTTCATTCATTGAAAGGATTACGAATGTTATCACCTGCTGCACGTTTTCCTATTGACTTCTAGCTCACTTTATATCGAATATTGTAGATACCTCTGCAAATGACAAATTTATTATCCACTTGTAGCCTCATCCCGGTTTTAGGAAGTCTCCTTTGATTTATTACCATTACTGCTTGTGAAAATTTTTTGAACAGCTTGTTTGAAAATATATTCCTTTACTTATCTCCAGCTGGAATTAAATTTTTGTGTGGACGAGGCAGCTATATTGGATTAGAGTTCAAAGACAGAAGCTGATATTTAGCTGGGATCTATTTAATATTATAAAAGCCGTTATTAGTATCGTTTTTCGCTCGGTGCACTTAACAGAGCCCTTTTTGTTTCTGAGATTATCTGATTAACTCTTGTCGGTGACCTTACAACCTTAAAACAAATGTCAAAAGTCAGCGTTTTTTGCGGTAGATAGAGAAAAATAGACGTCTCGCCGTATAATTTTAGTGTGATTTCATTTCTCATATATTCGTAACCGTTTTCTTAAATAATGGATTTTTTGAGATTTTGCTCAGTTACCCGCCAGGACTGCACTGGAGCAATAACAATGTAAAGTGTTTGCAGTATCGTACCATTAACACCATTCTCATCTTGTAAACGTTATGGGGTACGGAAGTAACAAGGACGCTTCTGTTCTACACTGACACACACAGTCTTATCAAGATCCTCTGAACTAGGTCTCGAAATGTTTATTTCGGCATGGGTAGTATTTAAAAGCCTCATATGGGACCGCTATCCAGAAATTTGTGACAGAAGCATTGCACGCAAGTGCTGTAACGCAATTGTTTTCTTTGCAACGAAAGGAAGAATTTCCTTATCATGATAAGGCTTCATAACTGCTCAGCCAAATATAAGTGAATCACTGTACATTCTTTTTCATATTTTGAGTCACACATATTCTGAGTCCACCTTAATGTAGATACTCACTGTAAGACGAAGCTGAGTTTTCTACAGAATCGCTGTAACTAATTTGAAAATTGTCTCAGGTTGGCTTATAGATATTTCAGTCAAGCAACTTCAGTCCATGCAGTCGGCAGATTTTAAGACCTAGCGTGCCCAGAGAAAGTTTGCTTTTCTCTCCAAAAACTGTAATCCTCCATAACTGTTGACCAGGAAAACCAAGCTGAAACCCTACAACAAAATTATGAGGCCAGTACTGTAGTATGGAGCGGAAGCATTTTTGAATGTTCAAATGCTTGTAATTCTAAGGGAACAAACTGCTCTGGTCATCGGTCCATAGACTTACAAACTACGTAGACTCACTTATACTAAGGACAACACACACCCATGCCCTAGGGAGGATTCGAATCTCCGACTCGAACAGCCACGCAATCCGAAACGTGATGCCCCAGATTATACGGCTATTCCCGAGCGGCGCGGAAGCATGGTGTATAACCAAATGAGAAGAGTACCAATACCCGGTCTTCGAAAATAAAGCGCAGCCAAAAATGTTTGTGCAAACATTTAACCAAGCAACACGAAAGATTGGTTTGGAGATCCATTGAGGAACTACCTAAGTTAGCCGACTATCCCTCAGTAGTGCATATTTTGAAAAGGAAACGTTAGCAATGGACAGGCCATGTTATTAGACTGGACCCTGGCAGAACAGTCCGTTAGCTGGAACTTACTGGCAGATTAAAATTGTGTGCCGGAACCGGGATTCGCGGGCAAGCGCTCTACCGTCTGAGCTATTCCGGCACACTTTACGGATCGTCCTCACACCTTTACTTCTGCCAGGACCTCGCCTCCTTCTTTCCCAACTTCAAAAGTTTCATACCAGCGCAAACTCCGCTGCTGAGTGAAAGTTTAATTCTGGAAACATCCCTTAGGCTGTGGCTAAGCCATGTCTCCACTATACCCTTTCTTCCAGGAGTGCTATTCGTTCAAGGTTCGCAGGAGAACTTCTGTGAAGTTTGGAAAGTAGAAGGCCAGGTACTGGCAGAAGTAAAGTTGTGAGGACGGTCCGTGAAGCGTTCTGGGATAGCTCAGACGGTAGAGCGCTTACCCGCGGAAGGCAAAGGTCCCAGGTTCGAGTCCCGGTTCCGGCACACAATTTTTATCTGCCAGGAAGTTTCATATCAGCGGACACTCCGCTGCAGAGTGAAAGTTTCATTCTAGTCCGTAAGATATATTACAAGACCACGTAATGCTAAAGATACACCTTTAAGTTTTCCAAACATTCCCATATCTTGCTTCGAGGAACACTGTCATATGTTTTTTCGATATCTACAAATATAATAACAAGATTTCTTCCATATTCCCAGTACTTTTCTGTTAGCATTCTTATTGCAAAAATAAGATCCATTGAACCTCGGTCTTTCCTGAATCCATGTTGTTCTTCCTCAAGCAAGGGTTCAACTACCTTTCTAAGTCTTCCTTCTACGATCTTTTGTAACAGCTTCAGTGTGTGGGATAGCAGCGTGATGCCTTTGTAATTTCCACATTTCCGCCGATTGCCCTTTTTAAACAGAGGGATGATGACTCCTTTAGTCCAATCTTCTGGGATTTTGTTTTCTTCCCAAATCACTGATAACACTCTGTGCAGCCAATTTAAGCCTGTTGTTCCTGCTGTCTTTATCATGTCTGAGCTGAGCTCATCAAAGTCTGTTGACTTTCCATTCAGCATGCTCTTTAATGCTGTTTCTACATCACGCCGTGTTAATGGGTGTCCATTGGTTTGGGTTTCATTAATAACTCTACAGACATTGATGGTGGTGGTGCCAAAGTATCTGATTGATAAAGTCAAAATGCTATACCAAAAGTGTTATAGCTGTGTCCAGATAAGCAACGGACGATCAGAATGGTTCGAAACAAAGAGAGGTGTCCAGCAAGGAAGTGCCCTATCACCACTCCTATTTGTAATAGTCATGGACACAATTATAAAATCTATCAAGAAAATAGACAGCGAACCTAATGCCCTTGTTTTCGCCGATGATGGTATGGGGAGAGACAGAAGCTTAAGCACAGAGGAAACTGAATGATTGGAACAACACATTCAAAAATTTCGGACTAAAGATAAGTAAAACAAAGACAGTAGAAATGACCATCAACAGGCAAGGTGCTTTAGACCTACCTAGTAAGTAGGAGGACCCAGGTTCGAATCCCGGCCACAGCATAAATTTTAATTCAATGCCTCTCCTTATGTTTAATACCTTTGGTATAACGAGACAATATTGTCTCAAGGAATTGTATTATTTGTTGAGAAAAAAATATGTTCAGTCAACATTGACTCTACAGTAGCTAGGAGCACTTGTTCATATTCGATACCGTGAAACCGTCTATTCTACTGAACCATTGCTCATGGCTCTTAGGGTTTGAATGTATGAGCTCATTTCTAATAGACCTTTAAGTTTAAGAATCATCATTTCTGTTACATCCGTTAATATTAGAGACCATTTCTCTAGAAACAATTTGATTAGAAACGTTACGCTTCTACCTTTGAACGGAAACATAAAATATAAATTCGCTTAGAAGTTGTTTTACTTTAAGGTCAGTTAGGTAACACGCCAGGTCAGACTACGGTATGCCTACAGATGTCGAACACCACGATACTTTCAAAAATTTACAATAGCATTTCGTATGCAGAATTGTTTGGGTCAAAGTATAAATTATTCTTGAAAGTAATTGCCACACACTGATACTGGAATAGGTAAGCAAAGCTATTAGTGTGGCCAGTGGAGGCTTACTACAAAGCACTAGGTAGTACTTTCCCTAGATTTTGCCTTCACATATTTTTTCTCACTCTGGGGTACTCCCGAGCAATCGCCCCTAGCGGTGCTAGACGCCACATGGTGACAACCTAAGCAGACAAGGCCGACAGGGTTCTGCGCAGCAAATCGTAAAGCAAGAAAGTAGCCTGCAACAAGGTGAATGGCGCACGAGCAACTGGCAGACAACTTTATTTCCGCAAGTTTGCCTCGCATGACCCATGTGTTATAATCAATCTTTTCATTTTTACCTTCAGTAGTAAAATTTCGCCCGAACAGCGTACTTAATCGCTGGTGGTCACCTTAGGTGCACTTTTAAAATTAATGTTTATTAGTTCTTACGACATGCTACTCGATGTAAGGCAAATATTTTGTCAGTACTTCCACAGCTACGTAATGTCACTAAAAGCACGAATAAATGAATATAGATTACTGATGACGAATTTCTCCATAGTAAGTCCCGGAGAGTTGTCGCATGAGGTACAGACTGCGCACCCCCCCCCCCCCCCCCAACTATGAGCCAATTAACTCTCCGTGTATTGACTTAAACTAGCTAGGTTTCATCAACTGTAAGACAGGATTACTCGTAAATTCCTCTGGGGTTTCAAAAGATGGCCGTATGTGACCTACAAGATATGCAGATAATGGACTCACATCAGCATCTTTCCAAGTTTTGAATCCACATTACAGGTGCTCAGTGTGAGCGCCGCTTGTTGCGGTGGGTACTGTGACGGCAACATAAACAGCTATACCAATATTGATATGGCCATGGGAACACTGACAGTTGGCATTACAATTTCACACATTCCAAAAGAGGTCACGCATTACCAACAGTATCACGCGTGTGAAATATTATTGGCCGAACCATAGTTAAGTAGTCGGTACGTAAGGTCTGTAGACAGAGAGTGCATCGAGTCAGCAGTGCTACCATCCAGCAGGTATAGTTCTACTATTCAGGAAAAATGCTACACTAGTCGAAACAGTGTTTCAAGACTTGTCTACGTACTGACACATAAAAATTATCGCCGACAGCCAACGAACTTAGAAGTATTAACTCCGATGTCTGGACTTCATCAATGTGATTGTACTTCTTAAGCCGGCCGCGGTGGCCGAGAGGACTGAGGCGCTTCAGTCACGGTCTGCACGACCACTACGGTCGGGGGTTCGAATCCCCCCTCGGGCATGGATATTTGTGCCGTCCTTAGTTTTAGCTAGTTCATAAGTAGTTTGTAAGTTTAGGGACTGATGACCCCGTAGTTAAGTCCCATAGACTCTACAAACATTTGAACATTTGTACTTCTTAAACGCCCATAGTTATTTGTATTAAAGTTTCATGTGTTACTAAGGTTGTGTGATCTTTGTGTTGAAGTGTACCTATGTCGCCTTAACATATGATACCCCACAACACCGTTTCTGATGAGGCAATCGTCAACGCCTGCATTCAATTCCTTCAAATGTTCAAATGTCTGCTAAGCTTAAGGGACTTAACTGCGGGATCATCAGTCCCTAAACTTACAAACTACTTATGAACTACCTTATACTAAAGACGACACAAATATCCATGCCCGAGGGGGGATTCGAAGCCACGACCGTAGCGGCCGTGCAGACTGTGACTGGCGCGCCGCAGACCGCTCGGCCACTGCGGCCGGCCTCAATTCCTTCAAGTCACTGATACGAAAGTGCAATAACCACCCGCTATGTGAAGCTGAGTTGCCTATGTGCACCTACAAATGTCCAAATGTTTGAAAACGCATTGAAAGAAACTGCTATGGTCCACAGTCCCTAGATTTACAAACTACTTAAACTAACTTACTCAAAGGACAACACACACACCCCCATGCCCAAGGGAGGACTCGAGCCTCCGGCAGGAAAGCACGGCCAGTCCGTAGCATGGTGCCTTCACCACGCGGCTGCCCCCGCGCGGCAGGACTGCAGCTACAGACTAATTGCGGATGACAATGAGGAGTGCGTGATTGTGATTCATCTGCTTCCGAGTGCAGCCACAAGACCCGTTTTACCAACTGAGACCTGGCAAGTTGCTCCACTCACTGATACGTATTGTAGTTTTTGTGCAGACATCTTCTTTAACCCCAGTGGTACTTATGAATAATCCTGTCATTTCCGTTACGTAAGCGAGGTTGCCCAAGCCGTGCGACATGGTACAGCCTGTGAGCGACGTTCTCGTGGCTTGATGTCCTCTCGCCCCTTGGAGTATCGACAGGGAAAGCCGGCCACAAGTAGCACCGCGCACTTTAATACCCAGGTTTATTTACTGACAGCGGATCTGCAAGTTATGAACTCTTCTGATATTGACTCACTACGCCTCCAGCTGAAGGGACTTCCGACAGGGCAAAGAACAGTGATGTTGCAGACGTTACCAAGAGGTAGCAACGACTACCGAATATACCGTCAATTGCTTCATAGATTTGCTACTTTGGTGACTGGAAGGATCCGACCACATGTCTCCACGTTTCTGTGTGACATATGCTGCAGCATTCTTCAGGGGCATTTTGATACGTGTAGGACCACACAACCAAGGTCCCAGAACTCTTCTAAAAAGTAAAAACGTTACTGCTCTCGGTTTTACTCACTGGTATTGTTACCGCCGTGTTCTGTACCGTCAATTTTCCCAACAGCTAGCGCACTGGTAAGTCTATGGGCCCCCATACAGGAGGGCAATGATTTACGTATGTCCCGCCATCAAAATTTAGGTTTTCACGATTTCCCCAATTCGCTTACGGCAAATGTTGGAAAGACTCCTTTCATGAGGAGGAGGTGATTTACTTCCCAACCCACACTAATTCGTACTTGCATTCGGCCTCTAAACCATAGAAGTGCTTCTTTTGCACTGGTCATTTTATTATTGCCTACTTGACCCGTTTCTGCAGCTGAATGGTCAATTCGTCTATCTTCCAAATGGAGGACCCGGTTTCAATTACAGGTAGTGTAAAATAAATAAATGTTCGTTTGTGGGAGGAATGGGACGGGCCCCACTCAGCATGGTGAGGTCAGTTTAGTAACAACTTCGGTGAGAACTAGCGGCTACAAGGTCTGCACATTAAAAACAACCAGCTTGAGAAATTGTGCGTGACGCCACGCACTTCCATGCCGATTCCAGGTGACGTCATGTAGCAGAGGATGACACCTCTGCATTTATAGACCTTGTCACCGTATATTTACCAAGTCATTTTGGTAGGTAACGACGAAACTTCAGTTGAATTTAATACAAAAATTGATCGCGTAATGTTGTTACTGTGACTGTATGCAGGATCATGACGTTTAGGGGAACAGGTGTTCTAATGCTCCTACAGTGCAGAAAGGATTGAGCTGGGCAGCGTGGTCCAATCATTCTAGAACTGATAGGAGGGCAGAAAAGAAAAATAGGCTACTAAAAACTATATATTCGTTCTAAAAGCTCTATATTTCAGAAAGCGTTATATGTAGAAACACGTCTAATGCATGAACAGAGACCGTGAATACATCAAATTTGCATTTTTTTAAATCTACAAAATGTGCTATGAGTACACCTCTGGTCAGACGACATACGTCCAAGATGTAGTCAATATAGTTCCATACGTCATGAATAGCAAGTAGCAACATGGCGTCAGTGGTCACCACAGCTGCACTGCTACCTTCTGTGAATTGTTCCAGTGTTATTGGTGGAGGGGTCCTTAATGTTCCCACAAAGGAAAAATTCAGAAGACAGAGAGGCTGAAGTCGGGGGGGGGGGGGGGCAAGGACGGAGATCCAAATAATCCCTACCACAACAACCCATCTAGCAATGCAGAAGTTCGTCGTTTAGGTAGTGACCAACATCGATGCCCCAATAAGCGTTTGTTGCAAGATAAAAATATTGTAATTAGCAACAACACTCCCACATATTAAGGTAAGCCGGCCGCGGTGGCCGAGGAGACTGAGGCGCTCCAGTCACGGTCTGCACGGCCACTACGGTCGGGGGTTCGAATCCCCCCTCGGGCATGGATATTTGTGCCGTCCTTAGTCTTAGTTAGTTCATAAGTATTTGTAAGTTTAGGGACTGATGACCCCGTAGTTAAGTCCCATAGACTTTACAAGAAATTGAATATTAAGGTAAGAGATACTTCTCGAAGAAGAAACACGGCCCATGTTGTGTTTGTCAACCTATTGGACCAAACTTGCTATGGTTTTCAGACCCTATACCTACAAACAACTTGAACCAACAGTAAGGACAGCATACACAACCATGCCCGAGGGAGGACTTAAACTTCCAGCTGAAACGGAAACACGGCCCATATAGCATCAACTGCGACAGTCCACAGCAAACATTAACCTTCTGTGACGTATCTAATGCGCCACAAATTGAAGAATGTTCCAGCTCTCCACACTCACACATTGTGATGATAAGCGCTTTCAGACAAATGCACGCTGCATCGTTGTAACGCATAGCCGCGGTGGAGTAGCCGAGAACACGTAGAACCAAAATGAACAAACACGATCAGCGTCCGCCAGGACAAGAACTACCCATAGAGCTGCGGAGCGCGCGGTTGCTTGCCATCGGAGGTTCGAGTCCTCCCTGGGGCGTGTGTGTGTGTGTGTGTGTGTGTTTGTGTGTGTTTGTTTGTCCTTAGGTTAGGTTATTTTACCTTAGTTTAAGTAGTTTGTAAGCTACGGACTGATGACCACGCAGTTTGGTCCGATAGATTTACAAACATTTGAACATTTTTGTAACGCATATACATATTGCATATTCTAAAAAACAAAAACTCTATCGTTCATTTGTCGCCAATTCGTCACGGCATTGCACTCGTGACGCCAAGTGGTTGTTTCAGTTCAAGCTTGATGAATTCATTGTTCTTTTCATCATCAATCATACTTCTACATCTAATCGTTCGGAAATTACATCTGATAGTATCATTGATATTAGTTCTAAATAATTGCGTGAGTTTATAAATTGCATGTAGAAATAGCTTCTTTCGAACTTTCGATTCGTAACACTCCCCGTGGCGTAGTTGCAGAGCACATCACAAAAGGGTTGACATGTCAGAACATAGCGTCCCTGAATTCCCTCATTGTAAGTTTTGACGGTTTAACGATGTATTTCCTAAATATGAGATACAATGTGAGACCTTCGGTGAGACGGGCTGCTTTTACGGAGAAACTCGGCCGGTCAGCAGAGGAGGGGGAGCCCACAGAAGTGAGTGGGCCTACGACCGCCAGCAGGCTGGCTGTGAAGCCGTGCCGCTGCACTTCCTGCGCGCGCTGTTTCCGCCAGTGAGCTCCTTTCCGACTTCCGCAGTGGCTGCAGGATTGAGACAGAAGGTAAGTTTAGAACAGAAACTAAGAGGAAGTATTGGAAATGAAGTGTGGGAAGGAAGCATCATTGGAAGGGGCGTTAGGCAAAGTTATTTCCTTTCCTCTTTGTTATTAAACTTATTACCACAATATAATTTTCGAGATGTCATTTTCCCAACATCAAAAAGGTAGTAAAAAATCCGAAGATTGGTTGTAACACCACTGTGGATCTCCGTCCTTGCTCCCTGACTTCCGCCTCTCTGTCATACTAAAACATGATGTAATATCGCAAACAATTAAAATGGCTAACTTATATTACTATTGTGATATTCACCTCCCACTTTATTATTAAGCTGTCTGGTCGTCTATGAAGTATTTGTTTTAGATCTCTTTGTGAACATAGTCAGTATTGTAACAGTCACCTATTTTGCTTAAAGGCTAAATTCCTTGTTGCACATAAAACGTCATTCCGAGTAATCTCTTTATCTATTCTGATACCTACATGAAACACAGCAATTCGTATTCAGCTATGACGAGAGGACCCGTGCGAATACTGCGCACTGTTAGTGGAATGCCGGCCGCGGTGGCCGAGGGGACTGAGGCGCTCTAGTCACGGTCTGCACGGCCACTACGGCCGGGGGTTCGAATCCCCCCTGGGGCATGGATATTTGAGCTGTCCTTAGTGTTAGCTAGTTCATAAGTAGTTTGTAAGCTTAGGGACTGATGACCCCGTAGTTAAGTCCATTAAGCTTAACAATCATTTGAACATTTTTGATAGCCTCGCTGCGGAACGCGTGGTTGCTCGCCGTCGAAGGTTCGAGTCCTTCCTGGGGCATGGGCGTGTGTGTTGTCCATAGGTTAGTTTAAGTAGTCTGTAAGCTACGGACTGATGCACACGCAGTTTGGTCCGATAGAATAACAAACAGTTGAACATTTTTGGACATCGGCAACGCCTTTATAAGACAAAAGGTGTCTGGTGCAGGCGTCAGATCGGTTACTGCTGCTGCAGTGGCAGGCTCTCACGATTTAAGTGAGTTGCAACGTGGTGCCATAGGGTACGGCCATAGTGAACGCCTCCCCGCTAGCTGCTCGGCCGCTTAACTCGCAGCGGTCGGACGACGCGCTCTGCAACGGCGCGATGGCAGCTGGTGGTGGCCACAGTGCGCAACCTACCGCGCGCCGGCTGATGTCAATACATGACCAAAATTACTTTTCCATTTTCTTCCTGAAAAAAAATACTGCATGTGTATGAAACAAAGCTACATCGCATTCCGGTGTCAGTTTTTCGATAAAAATTCTCCTTCTGCTGCAAAAAAATAAAAACCACCTCTCCCGGTTTTGTGCGTTTTCCTTGACGTAGAATACTTCACTCGATTAATAGGAAACTAATTGTCGTACCTCACTGAGTTTTGCACATCTTGTAGGCTAACATAACAACTTCATAACGGGGTGTCTGTTTTTCCGATATTCGCCATAGTTATTACGATACTTAATTTCCAGTTAACCTATCGCATAACATTTGAAGCTTTTGCAGTGAAAAATATAGTCGCTGACTACTTTTCGTTTCGTTAACTTTACGTTATACGTTACTGCGTACGAAATGTAGCCAACATTATGAAATTGTTTTTAAAGCTGAATAGAAAGCGATACATCGCTCCAGTACAGCGAACTGGGAGTTGAAATTTGAGGGCGCTAGCGCCGCGCGCTCTCCAGCGCGCCACGTGCACAACTACTGAGCCTCTAGCCTGCAGCTCAGTCAGTCAACCTTCGTAATAAAGCACATGCCCGAGCCAACAGAAAATGACTTTAAAAAATAGCAAAGTTTATTTGCGACAGATGTTTTAAAATATTGGTGGCATACAAGTTCGGATAAAAAAAAAGACAGTAAATCTAGTTCTGTGTCTTAAAGTTATAAATATTGGATTGCTAGCTGTCACTGACGGAAAATTGCAAGCTCATAATTGTGACTGTAGAGTTCTAAGGAAAAGAGAATGCTAGTGTTTGTGTTGAATGCCCCTTCCAACATGCAATAGAAATGGGAAGACTAAAATTACCAGAAGAATTTTTGACAGGATCCAATAGCAAGCGTCTAAATGTTATCCAAGCCGCTGCAGCATTTTTCCTCTGAATCAATATTTAATTAGACTTTCTCCACAAAAAAACAAGAGCGGGGGGACATTAAAGATGTTTTCAACGGCACTGTTAAGTTGGAATAATAAGTTCGTATGTGCAGATTAAGTGCATCTTCTTTCTAGTTGAGTTTAATGCAAGTAAATCAGTGGTGCTATAATGTAATTGCTGTTATAACTTGGCACCATCCACGGATGATGATGACGAAAATAAAAATGTTCTGATCGCAAATTGCATAAAATGCCAAAACTGGACTCACTAGTTGCTGGCATGGGGTAGTAACTGTTAAATCACAACAGGGAAAATGTTGCAACTGCTGTCCTATAACCTCAATATACATACAGAGTAACTATATAAGGCTTTCTATAGTCCATGGTGTGGCTGATACAGCAACCAGTCAAATTTTAATTTCAAGTAAAAACAGTCTTGCTTGCAAAGTGGTTTTATTAATTACCAATGACGCGTTTCGCCCTCACGGCAGGGTATCATCACATTATCTGCATGACAAACGTTACGCAAATTGCTACAACAGCTACTGTTTCCCTATTTTAAATGTTGTAGTAATTCTTGTGTAACATTTGTCATGCAGGTAATATGATGGCCTGCTGTGAGGGCAGAACGCGTCATTGGTAATTAATAACACCACTTTGCAACCATGACTGTTTTTACTTGAAATTACCCTGTAACTGACAGTGTACCGTCTGTCACAGTGTATGTATTTTGAGATTATAGTAGGACAGCAGTTACAATTATTTCACTGTCAAGGTTCCAATCACTACCGACATTCTATACTGTTCACGAACAAAAAAAATTTTGTAAGGTAAATTGACATGGAATGGCAGCAAAGTAATTAAGAATGAAGTAGCCTCGTGTTAGTGGCTCACAAAAAAGCCAATTTTACGTGAAACCTTTAGCAAAGAAGTCCATTTCATATTATAAGCTAAATAACCTATCTACACGTAAATTATCTTGAATGTCTAGTTGTTTACTATATTAAAGTACTGGTATTCTTGCACTAATATGAACAACAAGATGCAATTAAAGACATTGCAAAACCGGTTGTGCGAGTCTACAAAAGTTCAATAAAATTCAGCTACAGTGAATTAACTGCCTTTCATTCAACACTTTTGAGATAAACGCGTCTTTATCAACTCCCATTAAACGCGGCGCGCAGCGCGCAGCATTGAAACCTCGGCACCCGCTGAGAGCGGAACAAGAAACATAAATTCTTTCTTGCACGCGCCTGTGAAAGCGACGTGAGCGAGCTGAGGCGGCCGCGCGGGTGCACTGTGGCCACCCCAATGGGATCACACACTGGGTTTTCCAGCCGCCTCCCTGCCGGCGAGAAGCAGGAAGCGTGGAGCGGCCCACTATGGCCGTACCCATACGGAGCGTGCAGCAAGCCTGCGCTACCCGCGCCTCCAGGGCGGGCCTGGCCACGCGCTGCCCGGCCTGCCGGCACCAGCCCCACCGGACGGCGTCGGGCAGCGCAGGTACCCGACTACCCGCCTACTCGCCGAGCCCGTGGCGCTCTGCCAGCCGCTACACTCTTAAGCCCCGTATACACCGAAGCGAACACAAACGAACGAGGATTCGCTCTGGTGTAAACGCTATGCGCGCGCTGTTCGGTCACGTTCGGCTCGCATTCGCACGTGTTCGCTTGTGTTCCGCTGGCTGTCGGTTTCAGGGCGAACCATCAAAGGAAGTTCCCGTCCTCTCCGCTTCACCGCTAGCGTATACGACAAACTGTGTATGCTCGCCTTGCGGCAGCGTGCTGTTTTCGCTCTGGTGTAAACGATTATTCGCAAGTACAAGCCAATGCGCGCGCTCACAGGCGAATTCCTGGCGAATGCGCATTCGCCTATGTTCGCTCGTGTTCGCTTTGGTGTAAACGGGGCTTTAGAGGGAAATACACTAGTCCGATTTTCACGCTGCAAAGACTGTTCACAGTACATACGACCATCCCACATCGCTTTATGAACTTAGTTTTTCCTTACAAGCTTTACTTTTAGTGTGGAAAAAAAATGTCTACTTTTCATTCCGCGTGAGTTTTTAGATTCATAACGCTTATCAATCGATTCTGAAGAAACTATGGGGTTAAAAAATCTGATTGTTGAACATGTGATAGTACAGAATCTTAGCTTTCTAACAAAGCATTCAACTTGCCATAATTCGTAAATGTCGTTTTAAAATGACGCTATTAGAGAAGTATGTACACGTCATTTACAAATCGTGTATTGATAAAGATAGCAGGCAGCTTAATGACCTATGCATTTTGGACCATACATTACCGCGAGTGAAAAGAGCCGTCTCATTTTACAAGTAATTGCATCAGTGCCGCAATAGCAAGTGTATGTATGCAGCGCGTGTTCTAACAGCGTTTTTGTCGACATTTCGATTAATTGCTTGATGTATCCTTGCTGAAAGAAAAAAGGAAGATCCGGTTGTTACGTTGAGTTGCAATCGAGGTCATTAGAAACGATTAACTGGTAGAATGTTGGAAGATTCAGCTTACGCTCAAGCACTCCAAGGGAAGTAAACTAATTACTGACCATCGATAAAGGCGTGTGCTCCATTGTTGTTTTATCCCCCCCCCCTTTTTTCCTTCGGCTGGTGCGATCTGAAACCCCGAGGGAGTCAAAACTATCGGAGAGGTGACATTCAAGGTCGCAGTCATCAGTTTTGTATCGCTGGACAGATTGCATGTGTCTTGAAAACACTTGTAATTCTTCCTCATTGAATGAATTGTCAGTGCAGTATCAATTGCGAGTAAAAAAGAAAAAAAAACGGCGTGTGCAGTAACGGCTCTGGTAAAAGCAGACAAAAGACGCCCAATTTTGTGCTGTAGAAGCAAAACGATAGCCGTATCGGCTCGCGCCGGAAATATTAAACCTGTTGTAAGTCGTCGGCCTCGCGTTAGCCGGCTCCGATACGTTTATAGGCTTCTTTATACTTAGCTCAGTATTTATTTACACATTTTCACTTTCACTTTATATTAAACTAAGTGATGACTCTAACATGAAGAGCAAGATGAGACCTTAAATCTCTTTAGTTCCTTGTTCCTGGTAAATCTATGTAATGTCATGTGTATGACTAAAAATGATATGCCCTACGATGATGTGATACTATTTAATTTTATTCAATGTTGTCCTACTAATTATCTAGCTAAAATTCTGTCAAGGTAAACAGGAACTCAAAATGTCAAATGTTTGTATGGTCTATGGGACGTAACTACGGGGTCATCAGTCCCTAAACTTACAAACTACTTATGAACTACTTACGAACTAGGACGGCACAAATATCCATGCCCGAGGGGGGAATCGAACCCCCGACCGTAGTGGCCGTGCAGACCGTGACTGGAGCGCCTTAGTCCCCTCGGCCACCGCGGCCGGCAAACAGGAACTCTTTAAACAGCCAGTAGTTTGTGAAATGGGTAAGAATTTCACTCAAAATGAGTGCTTCAATAACCTCGACGACTTGCTGGTGGAAATCATCTTTCTTTAGAAGAAAATGTAAAGCACATAACTAAAGAACATTTGGAGGGACTTGAAAAACTTTCAAACATTATTTCCCTTCCTTGTCTACTAATAGCAATGAGATTCGCAATATCTAGGAAGTAGCAATAATTTTACAGTCCACATAACTACAAATTAATAGTAATAGCTTCTGGAAACGTCCAGTAACTTTAAGTCACATAAATCTTTGGTATTGCTAAGAGGTAACACATTTATTACATGTCTCGTTCACTCGTGCGAAAAGACTTTCACTTCTAACACTTAAATACAAATAAATACAGAAACACTCTTCTCGTTGAAAGTAACCAGAGATTCGCTTGAACGTCTGTAGATCCTCTACTAAAAAGTTTAGCCGCTTAATTCCATAACGATAACTTGTAGATTAACAGACAAGTGTAAAATACTTTAATATTGTATACTGCACTTCTCCATTATGCAAAATCCTGTATCTGCCCTTTTGATATGAAACCATTGATGCGTAAACTACAAAAACCACTAGTTGTACATACTGGTAAGAAACTTTTTCGTCTGTTATTTTTGTATTTCACTTTATTTAATTTTAATAAGGTGGAGTTTAAACTACTATATATCTGTGATATGGTAATAGGACAAAAACGTTTTAAGAGGCACAGTGCTTAGGAATTTAAAACATAAAAATTAAACTCTACATAACATCACAGCTTTACAACAAAGCCTAATCGTCTTTTGCTGAATATAGGGTTGTTACAATTAAAATATGAAATAATGAAGGAATATTAAAAACTTTCTTGTTATCAGTAGCGTCTACTCCTTGCACGTTGGTAGGATCTGTCCTGTTCGCTATTTACTTCAGACACAACGATCGATAACTTATAAATTGCTATGTAGATAACAAAAAGGCGCGTGAAGCCTACGCTGTGATTATTACAACGTCTCGCTCAGAACTGTCTGCATTCCCTCGCTCTCAGCGCCGCCTGTAGCTCTGTTGCACGGGCCCGGCGGGTACCCGCTCGCCCGGCGAGTGTCGGGACTTGAGGGCGCACCGCAGCTCGCTCGCTGTGTACAGCGGTGCAATGGGGCTCCACTAGACTACCCGCGGTGCGGGCAGCAGAGCGCAGCGGCCGGACGCAGGCGAGCTCGGGCGGGTAAATGTGGCGCGCTGCACGGTTCTGCATAGACGGCGCGCCTGACAAGGGGAACACCAAGTATGGTACCAACGAATTTTGATGAGTCGCAGGTATGCTGTGCGGGAACTCCTCCAGAGCACCAAGCTAAAAGGATTTGTTACAATGCCCCTTGGTTTCCACGAAAATCGCGATCAAAGTCCAGCGCGTAACAGCTATACCTGTACTGAGTCATCAGGAGCACGTGAGCCAGCGGGGTGTAATTAGCAAGGCACTAGCCTGTCGCGCATACGACCCGAGTTCAAATCCTGCTTGGATCCTTTTTTTTTATTTATTTTTTTATTATTATTTTCACTTGTCCGACTATTGATTGTGCATAATTATATGCTTTAATAGCCACTCTTATGTTAATGCTTGAGTAATTGGTCATGATAATAGCTTACGTTAATTGCTCAATATGTATTGCGCACGATTATTTTATTTTATTCCTTATTTCGAAGCATACGTTTACGGCGACTGAGAAAGTTCAGTAAACTGTCTGTAGTTATCAGCTGTAATATTTGTGCAGCATTTGTGAACTGCGTTTACAGTCCCCGACCCCAGTGTTGTTTCACCGTCGAATGCAGTGTGTGTCCACTTGCGCGTCCCAGCTGCTTATTATGCTGCGGCCAGGAGGGTAGTCATTTGTAGCATATCGTTCACATGTAACTGTAATTACCTGAAGTAACTTTATCTTTGCAGTAAGAAATAAGGAATATAATTATACACAGTCAATCGCCGGACAAGTGAAAAAAAAATCCGAGCAGGATTTGAACTTGGGTCGTATGCGTGACAGTCCAACACTTTGCTAATTACACCACGCTGGCTCACGTGCCCCTGGTGACTCAGTGCTCAGTAGAGGTATAGCTGTTACGCGCTGCACTTTGATCGCGATTTTCGTGGAAAATAAACAGCTGGTTTGTTTACAAGCTGAAAGTTGTGCTAGTGGCTATAAAGACGTAATGTGTGAGAATTATTTGTTAATTTTACCACTTAAAAGTCGTTGGAGTTGTTGTGGCGTGTTGATGGAGAGGAAGTGTTTTGAAATCCTATCCATAAGCGGACCAAAAATGGACAAACTAAATGTGAAGTGCATAGCTATTCAAATGTAACTTGAAATAATTGTATACCATCTGAAGATGAGCTGCTAGACAGCTTGAAACCGGTAATGGTCTAAATAAATCTTCATTAAGAAGAAACAAAAGGCGACTGGTTGCAGTAATTTCTGAAACCTATTTCAAAAAACAGTCGCAGGTTCCAACACAATGGATAACAGTTTTACTTATGAACTAGGACGGCACAAATATCCATGCCCGAGGGGGGATTCGAACCCCCGACCGTAGTGGCTGTGCAGACCGTGACTGGAGCGCTTAGTACCCTCGGCCACCGCGGCCGGCACGGCATCGCCGCGTAGGATTAGATTCGTATTTGATGCGCTGCCACACTGTTCATCCGACTGCGATAAAATTTTGCACTGTCTACAGAATAATGCGCACCGTGCACGGTGGAGGCTAATTAACTGCCGCGGCGGATTCACTGCGCGTACTGGAGCGCCGTGTCGCGGTGCGCGCGGCCGCTGCGGTCGGGGGTTCGAATCCCCGCCCCCTCGGGCATGGATGTTTAAGTCGTCTTTAATATAAGGTAGTTCATGAGTAGTTTGCACGTTTAGGGACTGATGACCCCATAGTTGAGTCCCTTCAGCTTTACAAACATTTGCACTGTTTTATTTTATTTTATTTATTTATTTATTTATTTATTTATTTTTTTTTTTTTTTTGTTTTTTTTTTTTGTTTTTTTTTTGTTTTTGCCCACATTAGGTATCACTAAAAGTGGGCCTTTGCGATCGTCTTTTGACAGCTCGAAATTTAAATGAAAATAACGGCTTAACTATTCATCTGTCACGAAAATTGAATAACCGAATTTGTAGAGGAGAAAATTCTCTACAACTTTGCTCTCCTATGTTGTTTTTTTTTTTTTCATATCTCGTAGCGTTTCAAAGTTATTTGCAAAAATAACGGCGATTTTGGGATATCTTTCTGTCTGTCTGTATGCCTGTCCGTAACGTGTTCCCTGTTTTTAAGACGAACCGTTCAACCGATCAGCACCAAATTTTACAGACATGATTGTAGGCCACCAGAGACAAGAACCACCCTTTTTCAATTTTTTCGGACAAAAATACGGTAGTAATACAAAAAAGGCGTTTGTAATACAATTGTAATAGCAAACGAACCGTTCATTTGAAACGCAAATTGAATAACCTAATTGGTAGAGGAGAAAATTCTCTGCAACTTAGCTCCCTTATGTTTTTTTTTCATATCTCGTATCGTTTGAGACATAATTGCAAAAATAACGGAGATATGACACCCTCCATTGAATTAACGAAAACCAGCCGTTCGGAGATGACACGTGACATTCCTCGCCCAGAACTCTCTCTGGCATACGCTATCTTGCGTTGCGTATTTGATGATTTTCTTATTGTAACTTACACGTTGTCATTTCAAAGCAAAGGCGCACCGAAGATTTAACAAAAACACGTCGTTCTTCGTACGATAAATGATAATCTAGTGTCTACAAATGCCTTATTAGCATCAGTTAACAACGGCCATCAATAGTATGAGATTAAAGGACACGTTATTGATTGATAGCCGTAGCATAGTGGGCAGGGCGTTGGAGTATGAGGCTGAAGGTCGGTGGTTCGGAACCCGCCACTACCTCATTGTTTTTTCCTAACGCGGTTTCAGACACTCTAAATAATTTTTTATTATTTTGATCCAAAATGTTTGCAAAACTTATGAAACTACAAATCTAAAGTGGGCCGTAAAACACGCCAGTGCGATTATATTTTTTTTGCTAATTAACAACCAAACAACAGTTTTTTGCACACTTGGCCTTCAAAACAAGAGAAAAATCACTGTCTACATAATATTTGGTACGGCTCATGACTTAGGGCAAGGTATTCCGGACTAACAGTGGAAGTGCTGGACGATCCCGACAGTGGTAAACTAGTGCTCTGATCTGCGGCATGGCCGTGTTTGCCAGCCATTTACTCCTTATCTGGTGAACCGATCTCAATCATGTTTTGCACACCGTGTATGATTTGGTCCAACTTAAAAGATAGGACAGTTTTTATCCTTATTAACGACCTCAATATTTTTACTGTAAATTAAATTTTGTTTTGATCTCTGGGCCCCGTCTGAGGCATCCAGAATGAAAATGCGGAACCTAAACTTTATATATTGCGCTGATAAAGCCTCCAATAAATGGCTCCGTGTTAAGATTTCAAAATTTCCCTTGATGCTTCAAAAATGTTCGAATTTTGTAAACCTATGGGACCAGATTCCATCGGTCATCAGTCCCTAGACCTACAAACTAGTTAAACTAACTAATGCTAAGGGCATCATACACGCCCATACCCGAGGGAGGAATCGACCATCCGACAGGGAGCAGCGATGAAGGCCGTACGTTCTCAGGCGACTTGATGCAGAGTGCGTGTCTGTTTCCCGTCGATGATTCGAGTCCACCGTCGGGCATGTGTGTGTTTATTTTTTTTTTCTTCTTCTTCTTCTTCTTTAGCGTAATTAGTTTGAGTAGTTTAAGTCTAGAGACTGATGACCACTACAGTTTTAGTCCCATTGCTTTACAAACACTTGATTTCCGCGTGACTCCCTTGATGCTACAATTTATTTCACGTTACACGTTTTATTTTCAAATTTACATATGGGATAAACCTGCCTTGCCGGCGCACTGGGGCGCCGTGCTGCGGTGCGCGCGGCTGTTCGCCGTCGAGGGTTCGAGCCCCTCCCTCGGGCATGTTTGTTTGTGTTGTTGAAATGTTCAAATGTTTCTATAGTCTATGGGACTTAACTACGGGGTCATCAATCCCTAAACTTACAAACTACTTATGAACTACTTACGAACTAGGACGGCACAAATATCCATGCCCGAGGGGGGATTCGAACCCCCGACCGCAGCGGCCGTGCAGACCGCGACTGGAGCGCCTCAGTCCCCTCGGCCACCGCGGCCGGCTGTTTTTGTTGTCCTTAGCTTAGTTTACCTTAGTTTAGGTAGTTTTTAAGCAGGGGACTAATGACGAAGTAGTTGAGTACGATATATTTACAAACATTTGAACATTTTTGAACATAAACCTGCTTTAAAAATTTAATGTTTTTAATTATGATTCTAATTGTTCTGTGCATTATTTTCAGTTAGATACCCTGGAAAAAATCTTATCTGAACAATGCGTGTATCAAAAAGGCACAACGCAAATGTACTGAAAGAACCGTGTGTATGTCACTGAACTCCTAAACCACTGGGCCGATTTCGGTGAATTTCTGTATATGTATACGAGATTATATTCACATTTGGACCCAGTTGGTGACGGTGGAAAATCTAAAAATTTGAAATCGGTAATTTTGTAACGGGGCATTGCCACTACGGATAGGATTCATATTTTATGCGTTGCCAAACGGTTCATCCGACTGCGATAGAATATTGCATTCTTCAGCTTCGAAAAAAGTGGCACGGTGCAAGGCTAGGCACCCATCTACAGTTTTATTCGTATCTTGATGAAATTTCGCACACCTGACTTCCAAAACAAGAGAAACATCAGTGGCCGGCCGCGGGGTCCGAGGAGACTGAGGCGCTCCTGTCACGGTCTGCACGGCCGCTACGATCGGGGGTTCGAATCCCCCCTCGGGCGTGGATATTTGTGCCGTCTTTAGTATAAGGTAGTTGATAAGTAGTTTGTAAGTTTAGGGACTGATGACCCAGTAGTTAAGTCCCATAAGCTTAACAAACATTTGAACATTTGAAACATCAGTGCCTCCATAAGATATCGAACGGTGCATGGCAGAGGGTACCTTACTTTGCCAGCTTTGGACTGATCACCGTGAATTTGGCGGGTAATTTTTCATGTACAAGGGAGTGAGGGTATGATGAGAGACAGGGAACAGGAGGAGATTGTCATAGAGAAGGGGAGGTAATGACAGACCGAAGGGGTGGGTAGGTGGATAAAGGGGAGGAGGAGGAGGAGGACGACGATGAGGCAGACGTAAGGTAGACAGACAGAGAAGGCGGGAGGAGGACATGGATTAACTGAATTTGGTATAAATAATTACCCGAGTAACGCTGGGTGTTCACGTAGCTAATAAACTGAGTAGCGCAAGAGGACAACGGTGTAGGAGATAGCCATAGGGATGGTGAAAGTGATGGCCACAGATATTAAGGAAAGGAGTGTAGGACTATATCCAATTCCCATGTATATTTAGCAACTGTCTAAAAATCATCGGGGTCGCTAGTATATATCCGTAAGGTGTCCCACTCAACTTGTCCACCGAAACGGTCATGAACGTACGGTAGAGACTTACGAAAGTAAGTACTACGAGACAGCCTAAAAAGTAAACTAATATTATTTTCAACAATAACTTACTTTTTAATGGATACCCCACATTATTTCTTACGCAATAAACAGCACGAAATTCTCAAAAAGAATGGCGTTGGATGGATCGCAGAAAGTCAATTACATTCGGAGATAATTTGCAACGAAGTTGACGTTTGAAATACATATCCCGCACAGCTAGCGCGTCCTGAGACTCAAGCGAGACTCACGGCTGACACTTGGGACGCGCTAGCTGCGCATTTCATGTATATCAAACGACAACTTCACTTCACATTTTCGGTGGACGTAATTGACTTATTGCGATGCAACCAACGATATTTTTTTTTTCTTTTCCAAGCTATTGATTGCGTAAGAAATAATATGGGATGTTCATTTAAAAGAATATAAGTTTGTGTTAAATATAAAATTTGTATGCTTTTTAGGCTGTCTCATTGTACTTACTTTAATAATTACCTGCCGTACGTACGTTCATAACCGTGAAAGTCATTTTTCAAAAACTATTTTTCCAGATATACGAGGGCTGGAACTTAAATAGTGGCAACAATGCTGTAGAAACACTATGCAGTGGAATCTACTATTATCGCTGATAGCACACATTACCACCTAGCAAATAAACTGCCCCGTTCCACGTCACGGACGTGCGCACAATCGAGGGAAACAGTCACTTGAGAGCGAGCGGTTTAACGTAACGGTGTCACTATGTTTTAGAAACAGGAACAACGGAACTGGATCAATATTTAATGTGCCAGTGTCGTCAAGGTATTGAAGAGTCGTGCGGGGAATGGGCATTGCCGTACAGAACCGTTATGGAGATTCTCATGTACCGCATTACGTTCCTCCACGGCAGACCGTCAGTGCACAATATTTCTGTTCGTTTTTGGAGTATCACCTGCGACCATCTTTGCGAAAGAAGCGGCAAAACTTTTCACGCAACCCATCCATCATTCTGCACGAGCGCAAGCTGTGGCTGCTCTGTTCGGTCGATGGGACTGGGAAGTACTGCACCATCCACCATACTCCCCGTACGTAACTCCTTGGGACTTTGATTTGATTTCGAAGATGAAGCAACTACTTCGTGCCATTCGCTTCAGAACTGTTGAGCCGGCCGCGGTGGACGAGGGGACTGAGGCGCTCCAGTCACGGTCTGCACGGCCACTACGGTCGGGGGTTCGAATCCCCCCTCGGGCATGGATATTTGTGCCGTCCTTAGTATAAGGTAGCTGATAAGTAGTGTGTAAGTTTAGGGACTGATGACCCTGTAGTTGGGTCCCATAAGCTTGATAAACATGTGAACATTAGAACTGTTGAAGATTCAACGGGCAATACACCGCTCCATTCGCACCATCAACAGAACAGACTGTGCTAACCGTATACTACGCCTTCCACATCGCTTGCAACTGGTTCTACACAACGCTGGTGACAACTTTGAAGGATAGTAACAGGTGCAAATGTGTGACGCTTTTGTATCGGTTGAGAATCAATAGTTGCCACTGTTTAAATTCCAACCCTCGTATTTTCGGTGAAAAAACTTGAGTGGGACACCCTATATAAACAGCCGGCGTTGCTCGGGAATTTTTTTATTCCAGTCTTTCGTTAGTCAGTCTCCTTTTCTCCGCGGCGGAGTGCCCGAGCGCATTTAGGCGTTATGCTTCGATGAGCGAGGCCGTTCCCCGTCGGGGGTGTGAATCCCCCATCGGGCATGGATGTCTGTGCTGTCTTTAGTATAAGTTAGCTGATAAGTAGTTTGTAAGTTTAGGGACTGATGACCCGCAGTTAAGTCCCATAAGCTTAACAAAAAGTTGAATATTTCTGATTTAGTTGATAAAAATCTGGGCATTGGACCGCATCGTCAATATATCAAATATTTGACCGACGTTTCGGCCACTATTGCAAGCGGCCATCTTCTGGGTGTTACGTATGGTCGCGGAAGCCTTCGTTTACATTTTTGATTTAGTCTTCTTTTGCCTCTCCTCTGTGGCCATCTCTTTCTCCCTGCGCCCTCTTTCCTCGCTTCCATCTCTATGTCGGTCACTTCCTCCCCGTCTATCTGCCCGTCCTCCTCCTCCCTTCCATTTATCATCCTCTCTTTCTGTCCATCTTCTTCTCCCATTCTCCTAATACAAACGAAGGTAAATGTAATTGACAGTAACATTTGCTACGTTATGTACTTCTTCCACTCTTTCCGTAGAGCACCTCCTCCTCCCCTTTCTCTGTCGACGTGCTACTCTTTCGCTTTCTCTCCTCTCAGTTATATCACATCCCCCGCGCCGCGGTGGAGTAGCCGAGCGGTCTAAAGCACCTCGCTGAGGAGCGCGCGGTTGCTCGCCGTGGAGGTTCCAGTCCTCCCTGGGGCATGGGTGTGTGTGTTTGTCCGTAGGTTAGTTTACCTTAGTTTAAGTAGTTTGTAAGCTACTGACTGATGACCACACAGTTTGGTCCGATAGATTTACATACATTTTGAACATTTTTGAACATCCCCTGCCTCTCCCTGTCAGCCTTCTGCTCTCCCCTCTATTAGTAATATTTTACCCACCACTTCGTCAATCTCCTTTCTGTCGACCTCCTGCTCCTCTAACTCTCTGTCCATCTCGTCTCCACGCTGTGTATGAAAAATTATATAGGCTACATCTGTCAACTTTCATGATCATCGGTGGAACGGCGAAGTTTTTATTTCGGAGTTCCCACATAATACACTGTAAGGAATATAAAAACCTCCTTCATGGAAACGTAAATACACGCGACAACTTTCGTGGTCGAGTGAATGGTGCCAGGTTTGTCGTGAAGTACCCTCCGCCATGCACTACACGCAATTTTATATAGAGTGTGATGTTCCTCTTGTTTGGAGGTCAGGTGTTTAAAATTTCATTACCCTCGGACTAATACAGTTGATTGGTGTGGAAGTCCGTTGTTAAGTACCCTCCGCCACGCAACATACAAAATTTTTATGTAGACAGCGGCCGCCCCCTTATTTTGAATGTCAAGTGTGCGAAATTTCAGTAACATCTAGATCTACATACATACTCCGCAATCCACCGTAAGGTGCGTGGCGGAGGGTACACTGTACCACTACTAGGCATTTCCTTTCCTATTCCAATCCCAAATAGAACGAGGAAAAAAAAAAAGAATGCCTATATGCCTCCGTACGAGCCCTAATTTCTCTTATTTTGTCTTTTTGACCACTAAGCGAAATGTAAGTAGGCGGCAGCGGGAAGATCGTGCTACACTCAGCTTCAAATTCCGGCCCTCTAAATTTCCTGAACAGAATTTCACGAAAAGAACGTCGTCTTTCCTCCAAACGATCCCCAATTGAGTTGCCGGAGCATTTTCGTGACACTCGCGCATTGGTCGAACCTACCAGTAATAAACCTAGCTGCTCGCCTCTGAACTGCTTCTATGTCTTCCTTTAAACTGATCTGCTGCGGGTCCCAAACACTTGAGCAATACTCAAGACGTGGTCGTACAAGCATTTTATACGCGGTTTCCTTTACAGATGAAGTACTTTTTCCCAAAATTCTCCCAATAAACCGAAGTCGGCTGTCCACCTTACTGTCCTTACATGTTCGTTCCATTTCATATCGCTCTGCAATGTTACGCCTAGATATTTGAACGACGCAACATCAAGAAGCTCACTAATAATGCTGTATTCGAACTTTATGGGATTGTTCTTCCTACTCATGCGCATCACCTTACATTTTTCTACATTGAGAGCTAGCTGCCGATCTTCGCACCAACTAGAAATTTTTTCTAAGTCATCTTGTATGATATTACAGTCAGTTAAAGAAGATACCCTCACATGCACCACAGCATCATCAGCAAACAGCCGCAAATTACAAGTTACTCTGCCCATCAGATCATTTGTATAGATAGAAAATAATAGCGGTCCTATCACACTCCCCTGGGGTGCGCCTGATAATACACTCGTGTCTGATGAACAGTCGCCGTCGAGAACAACGTACTGCGTTCTAAGATTGGAATAAATCTGTAGATATGTGTGAATTACAAACAATCGAAACACGGCGCAATCTACAGGAAATTTACCCAACCTTTGTAACGCTATCTGATTTGCATGAAAATATTGAAATCATTAATCGATATAAGAACAGCCCTATCTCTGAAGTTTGACCAAATCACACCTGGTGTGCAACATGTCATTGTGATTAATTGACTAGTTTCGGAGTTTATCGCGTATAAACATCGTGAAACGGGATTTTCATACATATCAGATATTAAGCAGCTCGGGCGAAATGCTAGCCCGTTGGCCGTGTTGCAGCTTTAGTATTGGCAGTGGCGGGGAACCACGAGTTTGCGCGTTGTTTGAGGAGGCCCGCGCTGGTTTCCTTGGCGCCGGAAACGAACGCGGCCGCTCCCACCCCCGGCGGGCGCTCGCCGAGAATTGTAAAACGTAATACGGACGTAACGAGAGGACTACAAATTGGACGAACGTCCTATTTGCATGAATTTGAGCGATGAGGACTTAGACTGAGATTCAATTTGGACGCGGAGTTCATTTCGGCCCGGAGAACACACATGGCGTTTGTGGCGCGGCCGCTTCCTTCGCACAAGCTGCGGCCAATCCCAGCGACACTGAAACGCTAATTTCGTTACGGAAGTCCGCCAGCCGCGCGCGGCGCTCGTACCGGCCGTTCAGAAAAATGCGGGCATCTGTCGTACCGTTCCTTTCACTGCCTTCAGCGCGAAAGGTTCGTATTGACCACATGCGCAGAAAAATTGCGAGTGAAACAGACACAGAAATCTAATTAAAGGGATGACAATATCGCACGGTATTTTATTTCTTACAACAGACCAAGCACGATAATTCGAAGAAGCTATGCAGTAGTGTGAATGAAGAAACAAAACAGAAACAGTTTTCGGTTAAAGCGAGGATGTGCAAAATGGAGCGAACACTAACTGCCGGGAGATCCGTGTTTTGTTGCTCTGTGTAGTCTATATTTTAATGTTTTGTTTTTTCACAAAATTATGAACTGCCCGTCCGGTGACAGACGTGTCTAGTCGCCACATACAGTTTTGTGGCTGTGTTGTGGCGTGACGTGTATGGCGCACAACTGCTCTGTTAGCAGCCGAGAGGAAATGGCTCTCGAATGGGAGCCGCAAACGTTTGATGTCAAGTCAACACATTCCTCCCCCGGAAAACACGTCTGGTGTGTCACAAACAATATTCGTGTCGGTGTGTGCGTCATATGGTACTTGTACCGCTGGTGAGTGACTCAGATATACTTCCTTGCCCGATTTTGGTGTTCGTTTAGGCAATGGCCGAATGGTCTAAGGCGTCATGCTACGTACTGAGCGGACGTTCCCGCCGGAGGTTGGAGTCCTCTCTCCGGCATGTGTGTGTGGGTTGTCCTTAGTGTAAGTTTGTTTGGTGTTGTGCCTGTGGATTGAGGACCATATGCGTTCGGTCCAATAAGTTTACAAACATTAGAACAAATTTGGTGTTCGTGTAAATGTGATTACTCCCAAACAAATGATGAAGAACAGATCCCGATATTTCGTATAGCGAAGTTGAATTATGCGGACTAACCTAGTTATGACACACCAGTTTATTTGTTGTTTTAAATTCTGTGAGATGTACATGAAGTATCTCGCCTGTACACACCATTCATCATATGTACTAGCGACGACGATGCATTCTTACCACATGAATCATATAATTAGCGTGTATTATGACAAGTACCAAGACCACGAAAAGAGAAGAGCGAACGGACGGCTCATAATTTTCTGAACAAAAAATGTAATAAAATGAAAGTACACGGCACGAAATAGAGTTGAAGACAGATCTACCACACCATAGCAAAACACCACATCTTTAGTTTGGACCGTTCACTGTTACTATTTTTTTTTCACAGTTCGTTACAACTTCCTATTTTAGTGCTCGGTCTGTGTTCAGTTTTTTTTTTTTTTTTTTTTTTTTTTTTTTTTTTTTTTTTTTTTTTTTTTTACTGAGATGGGTGCGATAAGTAGTTTCCCTTGTATGTATAAGAGCTATCAGAAAGTTTCCGTTCAATAGCAGTACAGTCCAGAATTGGTAAGCCAGTCAGGTAAGCCGCGGGGGATTAGCGGTGCGTACTGGGGCGTCGTGCTGCGGTGCGCGCGCCCGCTCGCCGTCGGGGGTTCGAGTCTCCCCTCGGGCATGGATATTTATGCCGTCCTTAGTATTAGTTAGTTCATAAGTAGTTTGTAAGTTTAGGGACTGATGACCCTGAAGTTAAGTTGAAATGTTCAAATGTTTGTAAATCTATCGGACCAAACTGCGTGGTCATCAGTCCGTAGCTTACAGACTACTTAAACCTAGGTAAACTAACCTAAGGACAACACACATACACCCATGCCCCAGGGAGGACTCGGTTAAACCTAGGTAAACTAACCTAAGGACAACACACATACACCCATGCCCCAGGGAGGACTCGAACCTCCACGGCGAGCAACCGCGCGCTCCGCAGCGAGACGCTTTAGACCGCTCGGCTACTCCACCCCGGCCCGTAGTTAGTCCCATAAGCTATACATACATTTGAAATATTTTTTCACGTTTCCGCATTTACCGTGCGCGCGTCGGAAAGACACTAATGCAACATGTCTTTACATATATACCAGCATCGGAATAGAGCTACGTGTCATATACGCTGCAGCATGGCCCTGAAATAGAAACTTTTTGATCGTACCTTATATCAAAATGAACTATTGTAAGGTATTTAAGAACACATTCGATGCCAATGATGTTAAGAAAAAGGTTCCGGGATTATCTTTCGTTGGTCTGGATGTTTCCATCTAAATGGTACGTTGATTCCACACAAAACTTCCCTCGTATTCGTGGTAATAAATCTGAAGACTTCTTGGTGTGTCATTTACCGTCACCATAGAAAATAACTTTATCTACAAGCAAAATGAAATAGAAATGATCGAGCAAATTTTATGCATCCAGGGTGAGATTAACCTGACCTGCATGATGGAGTCGCTTCATACAAAGTTACGAACAGCAGTACGTATATTTATAGTGGCACTCTGTATTTATAATTTAGCGAGTTAATTTCTCGAGACCTGCTCTGAGGCGTTTATTTAAAAGCTGCGACAAAAATGAGTATAAAATCTGCTGTAGTAGCACGCGCACGGGTCATGAGTCGGGTTAAGTTGGCTGAGTGGGTAAAAACCTCGTCCGCCAAAGGCAAAGGTCCCGAGAATCGCGCCGGCACACAGTTTAATCTGCCAGGAAGTTTGATATCAGCGTACGCTCCGCTGCGGTGTACAAATTTTGTTCAAGAAAAAATTGCGCTGTAAAATGAGCACTTGCTGCGCACTAGAGAATTGTTTCCCAGTATCAAAAATTAAGATGTGGTCATATCTCTTAATTAATGCTAAAAAGATGTCGTGTTTACTATCCTTTCTCCTTCGAATGATCGCGCTGTTCACGTCCCTTGATAGTTTGCATTCGTCCTGGGAGATCCTGTACCTTCTGTCTATCTTTCCTGAATATCTTGTTTCTGTTTTACTTTCCATTTTCATCTTCTTCTTTCTGTTTTGAATCTTCTGAGATAACATACGGTCATGATTTAGCGACGCAAAGACTGCTCCATTACACTTCCTGGAATGCAGCTGCGAGAATTCTTCTTCTAATATTTCGGCTGTATAACGTTCAGCCAGTCTCAGAATGAGCCATAAGGCTGACGCCCAAGCGATCGCTACGTTCATTTAAAGGCGAAGCAAATGAAACAAAAGGAAGCCACAAAGAATGCGGAGGAAATCCATGGTTTTCGTGCCATATGTGGGAAGGCTAAATTAAGATGGATCCTCAGCAGACACAAATTGAAAGTGATTTTTTGTCATACACCCAAGACAGCCACACTTGTGGGCTCCATACAGGGTGTCTCACGAAAGACGCCTGCCAGGCGTCCGCGGATCGCTCCCTGCCGCCGCCGCCGCATCCGCCGGCCACGGCAGCGCCCGATTCTCGGACTCTATTGTGCCGCGTTCGCAGTGGCGGACTAAGAGGGGAGGGGGAGGCTGTCCACCCCAGGCCTCTCGTCTTGGGGGGCCTCCAAATACACCGAAAGAACATTTTTTTTTAGTTGCAGCTACTTTCGCCTATCGTTCTGGGGCCGCCGAATCTCGAAAGCTATTTTTCGTAGACTGGCCCTGGCCCGTGCCTTTTTTTAGGGGAGGGCCTCCAAGACGCGCAAAAGTTAGTATTTTATAGTAATACATGTATTTCAAAGTGGACAGGGGGCCTCATTTTGTGTTGCCACCGCCGCGGGCCTCCGACAGCCCTAAGCTTACCTTTATTTACAGTAGGTGTTCAAAATGATGTCCCTCTATGGAAATAGCGGCCTGAAATCTCTTGAACACATTTTCGAACACTCGAAGAATTTCGGCTGCCGAGATCTGGGAAATGACTAGTCGAATCCTGTCTTCCAACTCTTAGAGTGTATGGGGATTGTTTGCATACACTTTGTCTTTTAATATTCTCCAAAGATTAAGGTCACAGGGATTTAGATCTATCATCAAAAACACTTCGTATTGCTGCCATAGAAGCATCGGCAATGTGTGGTCTTGCATTGTCCTGTATGAAATAACCGTGCAGCATTTCGTTGGGTGAAAGTTCTTGAAAAAATGTATGCAGTATAGTGTTCACATCACATACCTGTCAGAATTTATTGTTTCGTGAAAAAAGATTAGCCCAATTATTCGCCTCGCACAAACTGCACACCACACTCCAGTTTTCACGTCATGAAGAGGTTGTTGATGTAACTCATGTGGATTTTCTGAGCTCCAACGTCGATTGATCTGTGAATTTACGTAGCTTGACAAGTGCAGCCATGCTTCATCAGAAAAATAAAACACCCGAACACTTCGTCACGCAGTACAGAACACAAGAGCACGGTGTTTCTACCTGATGATTATACAGCCGGACTCAGCGCTGTTGCCAAGTGTCCCAGAAGACGCATAGCGGCGATCGGCAGGCGGAGCGGCAGCAGCCGGCAAACGCGCCACGCTACTCGCGGATCTCTCCCAGGCGTCTTTCGTGAGACACCCTGCATGTTGCTTCGAAGATCTGGGGTTCGCAAGATCTCCTGCGAATGTGGCCTTTCTTACATCCGATAGTCAACTTGTACCATCCATACAAGAAGTACGGAACACATTGGGTGCATACGATTTTTACAGCCCAACAAGTCGACAGTGGCAGAGCACTGTATTGACACTGGCCACAATGTTTTGTACTATAACGACGAAATTTTGGCAACTACATCATCCTTTTGGGACTCAGTGGTGAAGGAAACAGTTGTAATTCGCTTGACGACGAACTTAATTAATAGAGGTAGTGGTTTCAACTTTGATAAATCGTGGATCGCGGCACTTTCTGTGATAAACTTACAAAGCTATCGCCATACTGACATTCCAACATAGATCGACCGCGGAGGCATAGATTTAACTCACCCATTATGTACGTCTTTGCCGTCGACCAACATCTCAGTCGCACATGTAGCTGTTGCTGCATGCGTAGTTGGGCGGTACGAGAGTTTGAAAGGACGAAGCGAGTGCTGATGTTTCAGTCTTACGGCTCGCTCTGAGGATGACTGAAATTTATACAGCCCAAGTTCTAGAAGAAGAAAGAGGAGGAGGACAATTCTTGATGCTGCATGTCAGAAATTTAATAGAGCATCTGCTAACGCTTCCTTTGATGACCACATTGGATACAGGCTCATGGTATTTGGAAAATTGAACAAAGAAAGATCTATACTCATCATAAGACCGGAACACTTTTAAATTAAGAGGTGTATGAAGTAGCCCGTATGTCTAACATGTTGATAAACGAGTGAAAACCTGATAAAGTATCTCGTGCATGGTCCGCGGTCTACCTTTATGAACAATAGAAGTTTAGTTTAAACGTAAGTGAAGGCATACAGTATTTCAAGTCCTGAAAGTGCTGGAAACTAAATACGACTCCCAGCCTAAGTGCAGCTTTCCACCTCACCATAATTCTCGTATCTTGTTGTATGAGAATGGCTGTCAGGAAGTAATATCAGTGTAATACCTAATATCAGTAATAGGGTTGCCACACTAAAGACAGCACAACACATCCATGCCCGAGGGAGGATTCGAACCCCCGGCGGGGAACGGCCTCGCGCATCGTAGCATAGCGCCTGAATGCGCTCGGCCACTTCGCCGCGGCGCAAGCAAGTCTGTAATTGGACTTGTACACTTTGATTCCAAAGTGTAGGCTAGCAGACGTGTCTTAGCCTTCATGCGCTCGCGCGGGCGGTGAGGTAACCGCCTTCTTACAATTTCTCGCCGCACTAAGTCCACAAATGGATAAGGTGCTGGGATGTTCATATATTATGTAGTTGGTACAACTAGAGCATATACGGTCATTCCACCGCCTGCTTACCTTTATGGAGTTAGTGGGGCAAGAAATTGTAAGAAGGCAGTCACCTCCCCCGCCCGCGCGAGCGCACGAAACTTAACTCGACTAGTCAAAGGTGATAGTACATAAAGCTGTCGACAATCACACATACAAATAGTCATCGAAACCGAATTGCAGGTCAGAACTCTTAGTAACTTATAAGTTAACATTTTAACTAACTACTTTCAGTAATATATGATACTAGCTTACACCCGAGCTCCACTCGCGCGTTGGTTGATTATGATAGATAATGCGCGAAACGTCAAATCGATTGTTTTAAAGAGATGTATTAAAAGAAATTTCTTTTTTACTGCTTTATTTATTCTTATATTTTCTTATTCGCATGCTTATCCTTACAGAGAAAGAGCTGAAGACATTGTAGCACGGTCTGTGGCATCACGTTTCGCTGTATGTAACCTCCTTGCTACAGAGTCGCAAACGTCATCGCTGGCCTTCAGACCGAATTTTTTTATAATCTGACAATTTTCAACCACCAAATCTTCCACCCTCTTATAGCTATCGGCATGGAACTGCTATGGTTTACAACGGGAGACTTCGGACGACAGTTACACAAAGACCATTCGGTTGCGTTCTGTAGTTTTCGCTGCAGAGCGAAATATTAACACACACACACACACACACACACACACACACATACACACACAGGTAGAATTTTATATATACCGATAAATTTCTATCCAAATATACTCCACCCTTTTATCATTATCTACCCTCAAGCAACAAAACAACCAATAAAACCATTTTCAAAGAGTGAATATAATTTTCAAAGAGTGATTACTGTTCCGCATTGCGCATTATATTCTTCACATTACTAAATATCTATCAGATCGCTATAAAACAGTGCCTAAAACTTTCCTCGGGTATAAATTAGTAACTGTGCAAATATTTAAATCTTTGGGTTTTGTTCGGACGTGATAAGCGTACACCGAACAGAAATTCACATTAATATATATACATAAATAGCTATCCGATCGCCATAAAACCGTGCCTTCTCCAGGTAGACAATAGTAATTGTACAAATTTTTAGCTCTTTATCTCTTGTGGTTCAGACGTGATAAACGTACACCGAACAGACATTCACATTTATATAGAAGACGTGCATCTCTTGAGAATTCAGTGCTACAAAACTGCACGATAGATAGTTCAACGGTCATGCAGTTACAACAAATGCACACAGAAATCTCAGGAAATTAATTTACAAAGCATCCAGATATCGGTGTTGAATAAGGCACTGTATTTAAAATGTAGCAAGGCAGTAGCTGCAAAGACACTTATAAATGTTTTATAAATAATGATAATACTATTTCCATGACACCGATGGGTGGGCATTAATTTCGTTTCCTACTCGCTGTAACAGACCCCATAATAGTTTGAAGAGCGCAGCCGTGTTAATGAACATCGTACCGTGGCCACATATTCACCTTTTTCCATGGCAGGCTTACATGCGATTCAGTTTATTCCATAATGTTGCGGTAACACATCTGTCAAATTATCTGTCGAGGACAGCTATCGGAGCGAAGCAGTGACAGGCGCAGAAAGCCAGCTCTCCTAAAAATTCGGCAAATAATTACAAAATTAATTAATGTATCTGCAATTTCATCAGAAGCCCGCGGTTTTTAAAGTGGTGAAATGAAGATCTCGCACAGGAACCTTTAATACAGCATCACGGCTGAGACTCTTTTAAGGAATACCGTTATTGCGCAAAGCTTCTGCAATAACTTGTAAGGACTACGGGAAAATTCTCTGTCCCCAATGAGAAATTATGACGTCTGAAACCTGTCTACCAGGGTTATATTTGCCAGGCATTTCCTCGTAGCTTATGACAAACGAGCACGTGAAATATTAAGACACAGTATCAGATCGGACTGAGAGCGAAATCTGACTGATCAGGACAGAAACGGAATGACGTTTACGCAATTAAACCCTTTGCACGGCGCGGCGGCGGCGTCTGGGACATTGCAAAACCAACGGGCCTTTCCCTCCTCGTACAGAATGTCAAACGCTCACTATAGCCTAAGTGGAAGTCACACTTCTTCTACTGGGCAGCCAGCGAGTTTACCGGCTATTACTTACAGTTGACACTGCGCGATAACCAGCCGCGACAAAATGAAAATTCTACGTTCCATCGGCGCAGGCGGCGGCAGAAGTTCGTTTCGCATCGAGGATAGGCGACAAGTCGGCAAACAACTGACGGTGGTTTCTGGAGTAGCCAGACTGGCACTCCTTTCCGTTATTTTTTGGCGCTATATCACTGTTTTATATAGAATTCGATTCCATATGGCCTTATAACCAAAACATTTGAGCGATTATCAGTTTCTAGCCAGATAGTGTATAGGGACATGACAGGTACTGCGCGTGTGGCAGAAGCAGTGTCTAACAGTTGTGTGATCAGTGTATATTTCATGTTCCCTAGGTTCTAAAGTCTAGCACTAATCTCATATTAGAATGTCAGTGGCATGGCAAAAATAACTGGTGCTCGGCCCAGACGCTTCATTGGCACACACTTTCCCTCTTCCAGAAACACACATAGTAATATGATATATAAAATGTATTCGTAATTTGTACACAATACAAATAATAATAGTGTAGTACCTACCTTAAAGTACCTATACTACCGGGTGATCAAAAAGTCAGTATAAATTTGAAAACTTAATAAATCACGGAATAATGTAGAGAGAGAGCTAAAAAATTTACATACAAGCTTGGAATAGCATGGGGTTTTATTAGAACAAAAAAAAAAAAAAAAAAAAAAAGGTTCAAAAAAGTCCGACAGATGGCGCTTCATCTGATCAGCTGATCAGAAAAACAATAATTAGCATAACAAATTAATAAGACAAAGCAAAGATGATGCTCTTTACAGGAAATGCTCAATATGTTATGTTCACCATCATTCCTCAACAATAGCTGTAGTCCAGGTACAATGTTGTGAACAGCACTGTAAAGCATGTCCGGAGTTATGGTGGGGCATTGGCGTCGGATGTTGTCTTTCAGCATCCTTAGAGATGTCGGTCGATCACGATACACTTGCGACTTCAGGTAACCCCAAAGCCAATAATCGCACGGACTGAGGTCTGGGGACCTGGGAGGCCAAGCATGACGAAAGTGGCAGCTAAGCACACGATCATCATCAAACGACGCGCGAAAGAGATCTTTTTTTGAACTTATTTTTTATAATAAAGCCCCATGTCATTCCAAACATGTGTGTCAATTTTTAACTATCTACATTATTCCGTCATTTAAGTTTTCAAATTTATACCGACTTTTTGATCAACAGGTACATTACGGTTAGTCACTACCATAATATGCATGAAGAAAATACTATATTTTTTGGCATAAAAAGGCTTTAAATTTGAGACAAAAGTGTAGTTAAAATTTTTCGGAGAAGCTGGTTTGTGTTGCAGACCATTAGCAAGTGGCAGAGCTAGGACGCCTTCACTGCCGCCCCTCCCCCTCCCCCCCCCCCCCCCCGCCCGCTCTGCGTCACTGAAGTACAGTGTAACGCTGACAGCGTGCAGTATCCGCTTCTGCAAATTGCAAATTACAGATAACAGTCTAAGGTGAAAGAAGGGATATGTGAAAGTGGGGTATTTTAAAGTCGAGGGAGAACTTCTACATCTAACACGATTGTAAAATATACGGCCTTGACACCTATTTAGTCACTGAAGAAATGACCAACTACACAACCTTAAATACTGCCTTTAATCTCGGTATGATGATCAGGTGAATGTGGGACCAGTGCTGATTTTGGAAATCTGCGCCATTCTCGTGAACGGAAAATACTGGTGAACCAAAACGTGGTTGAACCAATTTAGTACTGCACTTCAGAGTCAAGAGACTACATTTTACCGGCCGCGCGGTAGTAAACACGTGGTAGTAGCCGCGTGGTCTGCGGTATCATGCAAGGGACTCGGCTACCGCTCCCACCGGAGGCTCGAGTCCTCCCTCAGGCATGGGTTTGTAAGTGAGTATGTGTGTGTGTGTGTGTGTGTGTGTGTGTGTGTGTGTGTGTGTGTGTGCGCGCGCGTTTTGTTCGTAGTGTAAGTTAGTTTAAGTAGTTTGTAAACCCAGGGATTGATAACCGTAGTAGTTTGGTCCATAAGTTTAGAAACAGTTGAACATTTGAGACTACTCACCGGAGGGCAGAGACGCTGAGTCATCGACTGGTGCACGAAAACAGAAGACTTGTTATCTTTCGTGCCGCGCGGGAGTAGCCGAGCGGTCTGAAGCGCTACGTTTGTGGATCGTGCGGCCTCCCGCGTCGGAGGTACGAATCCTCCCTCGGGCATGTATATTTGTTCAAATGTTTGTAAAGCTTAAGGGACTTAATTGCGGGGCCATCAGTCCCTAAACGTATAAACTACTTATGAACTAGCGTATACTAAAGACAACACAAACAACAATGCCCGAGGGAGGATTCGAACCTCCGACGTGGGAGGCCGCGCGATTCGCAACGTGGCGCTCCAGACCGCAAGGCTACTCCCTCGCGGCATGGATATTTGTGTTGTCTTTAGTATAAGTTAGTTAATAAGTAGTTCGTAAGTTTAGGGACTGATGACCACGCAGTTAAGTCCCATAAGCTGTACAAACATTTGAACTTTTTTTTTTTTAATCTTTCGTAAGAATCCTTTTTTGCGTAAGTTTCATATATACAGAACACACAAACACGCAAGATCGTGTACCCAAATAGTGCCGGTTGCACGTTCATTCATCTGGATTAATAAATAACGCGATTAATCCCACGACGTGATTCCGTGCATTTTTGAATCATAATGGACGATGTCTTTGGGTCGTCGCATTGTGCTCTGCTCCAAACCACTTCTGCATTATACCTTCTTCTTATACAATGATTTAATGAGGCGTCGATGGGCAGCTCTTTGTCGTCTAATTGTCTTTTCACTTTCCTTCAACCACATTCCTTAGGTGCCCAAGATGGAAGCACACGAAAAGTCGATCAGCTTCGCTGTTTCCAATATGCTCGATGCAAAGCGCCTTGCTATAACTCACTTCCCTTTAAAAAAACTCACTTTGGTTACCGCATTTCAGTATTTTAACTTCTAGAATGACTCCCCCACCAACGCATGTTCCATTTCTGTACGTACGTGCCTCATCGTGTCACGTACCTACAATTTCAAAAATGTTCAAATGTTTGTAGAACTTAAGGGACTTAATTACGGGGTCATCAGTCCCTAAGCTTACAAACTACTTATGAACTAGCTAAGACTAATTATGGCACAAATATCCATGACCGAGGAGGATTCCAACCCCCGACCGTAGTGGCCGTGCAGACCGTGACTGGAGCGCCTCAGTCCCCTCGGCCGAGGCGCTTCAGTCACGGTCCGCACGGCCACTACGGTCGGGGGTTCGAATCCCCCCTCGGGCATGGATATTTGTGCCGTCCTAGTTCGTAAGTAGTTCATAAGTAGTTTGTAAGTTTAGGGACTGATGACCCCGTAGTTAAGTCCCATAGACTATACAAACATTTGAACATTTGAACATCCCCTCGGCCGGCGTACCTGCAATATTCCTTTGCCGGTGTTCAGTTTCGTGGTCATAATGTTTTGGCTCATTACTGTATCGTTCATTAAATTAAAAATGGTTCATATTCACCGGATGTAAACAAGGTTTCCATTATTTCTAAGGAAACTATCAGAAATTGAGACCACTGCTCCACTACCAGCTCGCCTAGCAACTATTATCTGAAAATCCATAATCCGACTATACATTACAAAAAACAAGTACGGAATGCACCGGATATTGTTTCACCTGTACCTTGCTGAATCTTGAATAATACTATGGTTACAGGATTGGTTTTGATTTAGTGTCAACACCAGTGTATTTTTTATTTTTTTTTTATTTTTTTTATTTTTTTTTTTTTTTTCAAAGTCACATCAGCTGTGGAATGGAACCGCAATGAAAATAAAAATATTTTATTTGCAACATTCAACTACATTTTACATTTTCCAGCTATTTCTCTGCGTAGTCACTTTTACAACTTTGAAATTTGTCGTAGCGTGATACCAAGTCTCCAGTACTCATCGTAGATAGGAACAACCTGTGCTTTCCGCCAGTTCTGTAAGCTTGTCTGCAGAACGTTGCCTGTGCCATCTTCTGCATGAAGTGGAAAATCAGCCGCATTTAGGAAACACGCCGCACTGGTTGACTAAACTCTTGGGGTGTCTTTGCCTTCTCCCAGTCCCCTCCAGTCTCCGTGCAGGCTGACCCACGATGTGGTGAAAATAGTGCTGTGATAGGCACAACCTAGAACTTCGACGAATTGAGCATTTAAGTCTTGAGGCCCAAAAGAAGCGATTACAAATCCGAGAAATTTGAAGAATACAGTCTGTTTGAAGCAGTATAGTCTGTAATATTTCGGCCAGGGATGCTTTTGTTCAGTGACTTTGACAATTGGAATCATTCGAACATGCCATACCACTGTCCCACAGGACCGGGGAACGAGAAGTAGTCGCGGTGGAGTAGCCGAGCGGTCTAAAGCACCTCGCTGCGAAGCGCGCGGTTGCTCGCCGTGGAGGTTCGAGTCCTCCCTGGGGCATGGGTGTGTGTGTTTGTCCGTGGGTTAGTTTACCTAGGTTTAAGTAGTTTGTAAGCTACGGACTGATGACCACGCAGTTTGGCCCGATAGATTTACAAACATTTGAACATTTTGAACGAGACGTAGCCAGCGGGAGGCACCCCTAACTTTCAACTTCGACACCGGCCACCGCCCCGCATTCTCCCGCTGTAGGGAGGCTTCCTGGCGAATTGCCGTGTCTTTCTCGTTTAATGTATACGGTGAAACCAACCGGACTTTAGGAGTGCGCAGATAAATGGAAGCAGCGGACGCAGTGAAGAGAGGCCCTTACAACTAAATTGACACAATAGTCCTTGTCTGCAGATACCAGAGCCAGAGGAGTCGTTTCCAAAAAAAAAAAAAAAAAAAAAACAGCGACGGAATTGCAGATAAACCGTGGACTATGTAGACGGAAAGAAGACAACCAAACTCCTGCAGTGCACACGTGCGTGAATGGGAGAGAGACTGGCTTGCAGGATAGATAAAGTGGTTCCACCAAAACAGTGTTTCTGGCCAGGGAGAAAGACCCTGATAAATGACATACCAGGGAGGCCTAAAAAAGACAGCTGCCATAAAGAACAGTTTCTTAGCACCAAGAAGGAATTCATAAGATAGACAACACGTATGAAACGTGGGAAAGACACCAGTTCAAAAATCAAATGTTTGTAAATCTATCGGACCAAACTGCATGGTCATCAGTCCGTAGGCTACAAACTACTTAAACCTAGGTAAACTAACTTAAGGACAACAAACAAACCCATGCCCCAGGGAGGTCTGGAACCTCCACGGCGAGCGCTCCGCAGCGAGATGCTTTAAAACCGATCGGCTACTCCTCCGCGGCGACACCAGTTCGCAAGTTTCATCTCAGCCCACAGGAATTTTCCACCGTGGACTGAGAGGCGTGGTCGTGAAAACGTCGATCAGCTATTGGATGACATTGCAAAACCAACCTACCAATCACAGAGCCAAAGAGGCGTAAAATTCGAAGAGAAACTGTATCTGGAGAGGTTTGGGATTTGGTGAGAAGCCACGGAGGAGGACACTTGGTCCGTCGCTGGAGAAGCGAGGACATGCAGGCAGCTCCCGCCTGGACTTTGACGCCTTCGCTCGGGAGTCGAGCCTCGCCGCGCATGCGCAGAGCCCTGGAGCGCAGAACAGCCGTTGGGCTATGCTGCCGCGACCGCCGCCGCCGACGACGCACCGGCAAACCGCACCGCGACGGTCCACCGCCTGATGCCCACATCAAGTTAATGTTGGTGAGACGGAAATTACCTCCCCCTTCCCTGTTCATATCTGAGTCGTGCCCATGCCCAGTCAAATCGGCCCTGAGAACAGATTGTTTTCAAAGTCTTGTTATAAATAAATTTTGATCTGCCAGGAAGTTTCTTATCAGCGCACATTCCGCTGCAGAGTGAAAGTTTCATTCTGGAAACATCCCTTAGGCTGTGGCTAAGCCATGTCTCCAACATATCCTTTCTTCCAGGAGTGCTAGTCTTACATGGTTCGCAGGAGAGCTTCTGTGGAGTTTGGAAAGTAGGCGAGGTACTGGCGGAAGTAAAGTTGTGAGGCGGCATCGTGAGTCGTGTCGGGGTAGCTCATTCGGTAGAGCACTGGCCCGCGAAAGGCAAAGGTCCAAGGTTCGAGTCCCGGTTCCGGCACACAATTTTAATCTGCCAGGAAGTTTCATATTAGCGCACACTCCGCTGCAGAGTGAAAGTTTCATTCTTAAAACTAAATTTCTTGTGATAACCCTCTGTGTAAACTGCTTAGTTTTCAAATCAATCCGTTGAATCCAATTTTCCTGTCAGCCTAGTTCCATAATTTCTCATTATATTTTTATTTATTTTACTGCAGAATGGGGAGTTATTCAGGGATAGGTTTGATTTATCACAAGTCGTTAGCTTTGAAACCGGCAGTGAGTTCATAATGTTAGACATATTTATTTGTATTGATAATAACAGTATAACAGAGCTTAGATTAGTTTCGAGAGCTTAACTGTGGTATTAAATTGACAGTTCAGGTGCTTCGTATTTTCATCACAGCCTGTTACCACATTCTTTAGTCTGTTACGTTTTCATGATCATGTTTTTCTTTAATGGAACAATTCCAAGTGGAATTCTGTGGGGTTATGTCAACGCAAATAAAGAAGAATGCACGCGATCCATTACTGTTTCATACGTATATCTTTTAATGTAATTTTCTGTTTTCTGTAACAAGTGGAAGCTTTTAGAATGAAACTTTCACTCTGCAGCGGAGGGTGCGCTGATATGAAACTTACTGGCTGATTAAAATTGTGTGCCGGAACCGGGACTCGAAGCTGCCCGCGAAAGGCAAAGGTCCCAGGTTGTAGTCCCGGTTCCGGCACACAATTTTAATCTGCCAGGAAGTTTCAGTGGAAGCTTTTACCCGACGGCAACTGAAAAAATTATACATTCGGGAGCTTTAACGAAAATAACCAACAACTCTTCTGACCTGGTGAGCTACCGATCGGCACGTCGAATGGGGAGCTCTTGTTTTAAAACTTGACATTCGAATACTGGACGTCATTTCTCCAGAACACACTCAAATCTTGTTCTATTCCTTGATTGCCGTACACTACGCCACTGAAAGAATGAATAAATTCGAGTACCGCAATTTTCTCTCAGGGATAATACCCTTTAAGCGGGGACTATTTTGTCAGATAAATGTAACTAAATCGTATCGCAGCACGCTGCGAAGCTCCGCTTAAGTTAGGAGTGGTCACTTTTTGGCTCATTACAGGCTTCGCGTAATTGTATGGTGCTTGACTGAATAGGTACAAGCTGGGAATTCCAACAAAGTGAAGAGCAATTAGTGGTAGGAACACATTCAAATTAATAAGCAGGCTGCGTTCGTATTGTAATTAACTTTCGTCATCGTGTGTGAGTGAGCTAGGAAAATCGAATATGGAAACCTCTTCTCGATACTAGAGTGTATAATCTCTCTCTCACGCAGGATATTGAGAATATTGCCACACAGTACAAGAGTATTTTTTATGGTGTGAGGGGATGCTTGCCTTAAAATAGAATTAAAATCGGAGATTTCGTTACAAAAGCATGAAGTGTCCATACAGATCGAAGATTGTAAGATATAGGGGAACGTCTGCGTTGTAATTCACTAAGAACATTTTAAACAGTAAGTTACGATGAAAATTCGTGAAATCGGTAGGTACCGATCGAGACGGCGCACCGTTAAGACACTGGACTCGTCTTTTCTGGACCACGGCGACCCTCCAGATCTAGTTTTCTCTTACGGAGACTGTCACGATAGATCTTCTGAAATGACACAGCTGATTACCTCTCCCTTTGCTTGTTAATCAGAGTTTGTGCTCCGTCTTCAGTAACTTTACTGTCGACGGGGTATTAAATCCTATCTTCCTTCCTATGTCGTTTTCGTATGGCGGTCGGTGGATACTGAGTTCGTCGTCATCAAGGTTTTGTCTCATCTTAAATAACTCCATTAGAATAGTGAAAAATTATATAAATGAACCGTCGAGAAACATCGACTGGCAAAGCGACAGGAGTGAACTTGCAGCAAATAGGGTTAGTATCGATCGTGGCAACTCCTAGGAAATAAACGCATTACCTGTGTCACTTACGTACGTAGTATAGGTGTTGCATAAATATCGCTATTCATGTGGACTTTATGAAACCACCGTAATACACTTGAAGACATCAGAAACTTGATTCGCTTTTAAAATTTACTTCTGCAATTGAGTATCTTATTCAATGATCTGGGATCTATATTAATAGTAAACAGGGGGATATTAGAAAACCTTAGTAATTTACAAACGCTTTTGACCACAGAATGCTCTTCAGCACAGACTCCCTCCATGTTAGACTTATTCTTCTTAATCATTAGGCTGCACTTTGCTTCTGCCAAGAGAACTTTTTTCTAACACAATGGCACTATACATAATCAAAGATGAAAATTTATTTGGTACTTGTCCATTGATAATAGCATCGTCCATTTTACTTTATTTTCTGTCGTTTTACAAAGACCTGCCACCTAGACACCAATACAGGTTATGCCTGTACAATATTAACTTTTTCCTGTTGAACAGAATAATAAGAATGACTTTTAATTAGGTGTATTGGTTTTGCAGCTGTAAATACTTCAAAACTTAAAACTAATTATGGAATGAAAGTATCTAAACACCTAAACCGAACAAATTATGTAGCAAAGCACAGTCGCGGCGGAGCGGCCGAGCGCATTGAGGCGGGATGCTACGATAAGCGAGACCGTTCCCCGTCGGGGTTCGAATCCCCCCTCGGGCATGGATGTTTGTGTCGTCTTCAGTACAAGGTAGTTCATAAGTAGTTTGTAAGTTTAGGGACTGATGACCCCGTTGTTAAGTCCCTAAGCTTTACAAACATTTGTACATTTTTTAGCAAAGGACAACACAAAGAAGATATGAAAAAATTTACATTAAAGAAATGGTAAGGTAAAATAGAGGGGCATCGTAAGCTTCCGGTGGCGAAAATCTCGGTATATTTATCGAGACATTGACTTTCTGACGCCTTTAATTATACTAAATTGCTACGTCTTTGTTGATGCGATGAACTGATCTGAAGTGGCCGGCCGCGGTGGCCGAGGGAACTGAGGCGCTTCAGTCACGGTCTGCACAGCCACTACGGTCGGGGGTTCGAATCCCCCCTCGGGCATGGATATTTGTGCCGTCCTAGTTCGTAACTAGTTCATAAGTAGTTTGTAAGTTTAGGGACTGATGACCCCGTAGTTAAGTCCCATAAGCTGTACAAACATTAGAACATTTGATCTGAAGTGTGCGTAAACATCTATTCATGCTGCTATGTTTAGCATCACTCCTTCCGTTCCTGGTATACCTCTGCAGAAAGAGAAAAGCTACACTACTGGCCATTAAAATTGCTACACCAAGAATAAATGCAGATGATAAGCGGGTATTCATTGGACAAATATATTATCCTAGAAATGACATGTGATTACATTTTCACGCAATTTGAGTGCACAGATCCTGGCAAATCAGAATCCAGAACAACCACCTCTGGCCGTAATAACGGCCTTGATACGTCTAGGCATTGAGTCAAACAGGTGCCCATGCAGCTTCAACACGATACCACAGTTCATCAAGAGTAGTGACTGACGTTTTGTGACGAATCAGTTGCTCGGCCACCATTGACGAGACGTTTTCAGTTGGTGGTAGATTTGGAGAATGGCCTGGCCAGGGCAGCAGTCGAACATTTTCCGTATCCAGAAAGGCCCGTACAGGACCTTCAACATGCGGTCGTGCATTATCCTGCTGAAATGTAGGGTTTCGCAGGGATGGAATGAAGGGTAGAGCCACGGGTCGTAACACATCTGACACGTTGCGGTCACTGTTCAAAGTGCCATCGATGCGAACAAGAGGTGACCGACACGTGTAACCAGTGGCACCCCATACCATCACGCCGGGTGATACGCCAGTATGGCGATGACGAATACACCCTGCCAATGTGCGTTCACCGCGATGTCCCCAAACACGGATGCGACCATCATGATGCTGTAAACAGAATCTGTATTCATCCGAAAAATGACGCTTTGCTATTCGTGCACCCAGGTTCGTCGTTGCGTGCACCATCGCAGGCGCTCCTGTCTGTGATTCAGCGTCAAGGGTAACCGCAGCCATGGTGTCCGAGCTGATGGTTCATGCTCCTGGCAACGTCGTCGAACTGTTCGTGCAGATGGTTGTTGTCTTGCAAACGTCCCCATCTGTTGACTCAGGGATCGAGACGTGGCTGCACGATCCGTTACAGCCATGCGGATAACATGCCTGTCATCCAGCACAGCGTTCCGTATTGCCCTCCTGAATCCACCGATTCCACATTCTGCTAACAGTTATTGGATCGCGACCAACACGAGCAGCAATGTCGCGATACGATAAACCGCTATCGCAACAGGCTACAATCCGACCTTTATCAAAGTCGGAAACGTGATGGTACGCATTTGCCGGCCGCGTTGGCCAAGCGGTCTGCGGCGCTCTAGTCACGGTCTGCACGACCACTACGGTCGGGGGTTCGAATCCCCCCTCGGGCATGGATATTTGTACCGTCCTTAGTATTAGCTAGTTCATAAGTAGTTTGTAAGCTTAGGGACTGATGACCCCGTAGTTAAGTCTCTTAAGTTCTACAAACATTTGAACATTTGTACGCATTTCTCCTCCTGCTGTTTGTGTATGAGAAATCGGTTGGAAACTTTTCTCATGTCAGCACGTTTTAGGGATCGCCACCGGCGCCAACCTTGCGTGAATGCTCTGAAAAGCTAATCATTTGCATATCACAGGATCTTCTTCCTGTCAGTTAAATTTCGCGTCTGTAGCACGTCATCTTCGTGGTGTAGCAATTTTAATCGCCAGGAGTGTACAGTTTGAAGGTGGAGCTTTGAGAACATTTGGTGATTGTGGTTATTTCCATGACTGAGGCCGCTGAAATTTGTACAAAATAATACCACAGTTCAACTGAATCTTCATGTGGGAAAGATGCAAAAGGAAAACACCATCAACTGAGGGATAGAAAAGATTCGTAACTTCATAACTTCTATGCTTTTCTTATTATGGAAGAAAAGGAAGAGTAAGGATTATTACATCCTTATAATACCCCATAAGCTTAACAAACATTTGAACATTTGAACCTTATAATTTCATGTCCTTAGGGAGAAGGACAGAGATTAATATTCACTTATTTCGAGACAAAACAAAGTTAAAATTTAACTACAGAGATTATTCTTCTCAATTTTTACGTTTGTCCTTACCCTATCACTCGGTGGATACACTCCTTCCAGTTAACCTTTGAGGTGTTACGATATTGTCATTGGGACCAAACATACAGCGCAGCAAAGTATTTCAGCAGACCACTGGACTCTATGATAGAACCCTTCGGTTATTATAGTCAGAATATCAAGATGTTTGTCAGTATACCAAGCACACTTAAAATAACTTTCACTGTGTATTTTTCCCTGCTTACCTAAGGTTAAACTGAGAGAGAGGAAACGTCTTGCGGAATACTTTCTATTAAGGGTCATATAAGTGTTTCAACGTCCATTTCCGTTGTAAAATACAGCATACAGTGTTATGATGTAATTTCCCCTGTTTGCGGCTGTGGGTGTTTTCTTCGTCTCTAGAACGTACAACGTGGTATTAAACGCACCGTGTCTGACACTTTTATCGTGTAACCTCACAGTATGCGAGAAGCTTTTGAATTACATAAACAGAATAAATTTTAATATAAAGTACTGTTGGACTTCACACGGACGGTGTGTTTATACAATAGGGATGGCACGACCGTCTCGGGTCTTCCACATATCTAAAAATACGTACCTAAGGAAGAAGGCGAATGCCGGATGGTTCCTCAAACAAGGCTTCAAAAAGCTGTTACTCCGTAAGCAATGCCTTCGTTGTTTACGCACCATTAAACTCGAACCTGTGAGAGAGTACATTGCGAGATATCTTGAACGGTTTCTTTACCCAACTCGTGGGCTACAATCACGTAAGTGCTGGGACATGTGACGTAGCAGTTGATTCCAGAGGAAACCTATTGCCGCGCATCAGTTCTCGTACTCTTACGTGCTCTCAAGAATTAAGTTCCAAGGAAGATATCGTGAAACTCCTTACTATATACGTTAATACAAGAGCAAATGGGTACTAGAAATGAATTTCTATTTCTGGGATACAGACATCATTTTGCTTCATTTTAGTGTAATACTGTTACAAGTAACTACCTACCTAAAAGTTTTCTCTCCCATTTTTCTGAAATGTGCATTTGTTATAACACATGAAATACTAAAGGACACATATGTCTTTTCAGCGGTCTCGAAATTTATTTAAGGGGTGAAACGGTTCCTCCAATATTGAGGCTAAAATAGAAAAATTACGATATCTTAGAGATTAGGGAAACTACTTTAATGATTTTTGGTATTAAAGTATCTTTTGATAACAGACGGCAATCAGCCTTCGTATATTAGAAGGGGGAGTGAAAAGTAGGGGGCCAACTACCTCTAAAATGACTTTTTTGCAAAAAAAAAAAAAAAAAAAAAAAAAAAAAAAAAAAAAAAAGTGTTTTCATTTAATAGACATGGAATCTATTGAAACTTCAAAATGACGGCTAATTAAGAAATAAGTATATTTTGTATTTTTTATATCAATGTTTGAGGGGTAAAAAACCCTTATATAGCCGCGCTCGTTTGATACTGCCCATGAAACACTTTGTGAGTCTATATTTCTGAACTGTTTCATCTCTTTAATATGCCAGTATTTAAAGTAGCTGAATCCGAATCTGAAATCAGATTCTCAAAATTAAAAATGGCTGATCCAGCTTAGCGGACGAAGACTCGACAAAATGCTTCCATGGGCAGTAACTCAACATCCGACATTCTAAATACTGTAAAATCTACTTTTGAAATAATGTGGATGAAACATGTTAAAAATGTTTATTGGTCTTAACTGCCGGTGTTAAGCGTTACCCGTGATATTGCGCGTGGAGTTCGCACGGCCAGATTTACATCTCTTCCCGCTGCTTAATTAGGGTGAGTCCTCTTAACTCTCACAATTTTCTTTTCGTGTGTCAGAACACGATTCATTGCTCGAACGCGTACTTAGAAGTAATGATTTTTGTAGAGTCGATTTATTATTGATGAAGGACAATTTGTCGTTCTAATTTTATTTTTGTGTGTGTTTATTTCGTTTATTTTGTTTATTATTACTTTACGTCATAAATTGCTGATTTGACGATAAAATTATTTTTTACATTTATACATACATGATATTCGTTAAAAATAAATTCTGTGAAAAGTTTATTTGCACTAATCACAGCAGACGCAAAATCATACTGCAGTTGATCAAATGCTGCTTGAAAAAGTCGAATAATATTTTTTGGATTCATTGCGGACGGTGACACCGATCGGCGAAGACTTTCCTTTTCCATTAAGCGCGGAGACTATCAGGCCAGCCGGCCGCGGTGGCCAAGCGTTCTGCGGCGCTCCAGTCACAGTCTGCACGGCCACTACGGTCGGGGGTTCAAATCCCCCCTCGGGCATGGATATTTGTGCCGTCCTTAGTAGTAGCTAGTTTATAAGTAGTTTGTAAGTTTAGGGACTGACTACCCCGTAGTTGAGTCCCATAAGCTCTACAAACATTTGAACTATCAGGCCAACACGATGTATTCGTGCGATGCAGAGGTCGCACCGTGCACAGTCGTTAACTGCGCGCCGTACAGTGGGGCAAAGGAAATAGAGGGAGGCGGAGGCTACCAAAATGTTCAAATGTTTGTAGAACGTATGGGACCTAACTATGGGTCATCAGTCCCTAAGCTTACAAACTATTTATGAACTAGCTAAGACTAAGGACGGCACAAATATCCATGCCCGAGGGGGATTCGAACCGCCGACCGTAGTGGCCGTGCAGACCGTGACTGGAGCGCCTCAGTCCCCGCGGCCGGCACGGAGGCTACCTGTATGTACACTGCTTGCGACCTCTGTGTCATTAGGATAACCGTGTACCACTTGTGTAGCCTCCGCGCGCCGTAATAGATGCAAAGGAAATTCTCCGCCGATCGGTATCATCACCGTCAGCAATGAATCCTAAAAACATTATTAAACTTTTGCAAGAAGCGTTAGATCAACCGCAGTATGATTTTTGAATCTGCTATAAATGACGATGGGAGGACATTTAGTTTTCAATTAGAAACTAGTAAAAGATTCACTGAATGATGCCTATGCGGTAGTAACAAATGAAACATTAATTTTTGAAGATGAAAATGTTCAAATGTCTGTTAATCTATCGGACCAAACTGCGTGGTCATCAGTCCGTAGCTTACAAACTACTTAAACCTAGGTAAACTAACCTACGGACAAACACACACACACCCATGCCCCAGGGAGGACTCGAACCTCCACGGCGAGCAACAGCGCGCTCCGCAGCGAGGTGCTTTAGACGGCTCGACTACTCCACCGCGGCTTTTGAAGATGAAAATGATATTCAAGGTCCTACTGCAATCAACGATGACGACATTTCTGACGTTGAGGATGAAACATCAAAAAAAAAAAAAAAAAAAAAAAAAAAAAAATTAAATGTTTGTTAAGCTTAAGGGACTTAACTGCGGGGTCATCAGTCCCTAAACTTACAAACTACTTACGAATTACCTTATACTAAAGACGACACAAACATCCATGACCGAGGGGGGATTAGAACCCCCGACCGTAGCGGTCGTGCAGCCTGTGACTGGGGCGCCGCAGTCCCCTCGGCCACCGCGGCCGGCGATGAAACATCTTTAAGACTTACAGTTAGGTACTGTCGAAGTTGATGATGTCGATGAGGAGTATAAATGAAAAGTCATTGAACATTGGGAATCAGAAAAGAAAAAAAACCTGAAATCTGAAACTGTTCAAAATTAATTTAAGCAAGTAAAATAAAAGCGTCAGTTATATCGTTTGGAAGCTCAACTAGATTAACGTGGAAAAAAAAATTGAGACAAATATCTGAATATGGTACAAAATGTTCAAATGTTTGTAGAGCTAATGGGACTTAACTACGGGGTCATCAGTCCCTAAACTTACAAACTACATATGAACTACCTTGTACTGAAGACGACACAAATATCCATGCCAGAGGGGGGATTCGAACCCCCGACCGTAGTGGCCGTGCAGACTGTGATTGGCGAGCCGCAGACGGCTCAGCCACCGCGGCCGGCGAATATGTTACACCCCAGTTTCAAGAAGCTGTTGAAAAGTCAATAACGATCCACGATGTTGATATTCGTTGACTGGCTTTAAAATCTCGAGATGAATTTTCACTTTCCCCTGATTCATTCACGGCATCTTCGAAGTGGTTTCATAAGTTTAAAACCAAGTACAAGATTGTGCAAAGAAAAGTTAATAAGTTTATAACACAAATATCTGTAATTGATCAATCTAAATTAAAAGTACTAGCTACTGAATTCTTTGCCGATATAAACATACTTATTGCAGAAGTAGGGGAATGTAAAGTATTTAATACTGGTCAGTCTAGATTTCATCTAGAGATGCATGCTGGGCGCACTCTGTCATTTAAAGGAGAACGACAGATCAAAGTACTGACGCAATCATTAAATTCAATGACTCACAGTTACACGGCACGATTCAACCTATTATTTCTGCTAATAGTACTTCATTGTATCAGTTGTTAATTGTACTCCAGGAAAAAGAGGGTCTATTAGGTCCGAGAATAAAAGAAATAATTTATTTATTCCTGAAAATGTCCACGTATTTGCCTCTAAATCAGGTAAATTAACGACAAATCTAATAAAAAATGGTTTAAAGAGGTGTTATTGCTATCAAATAACGATAAAATATTTTATTGTTAGATTCCTGAAGTGGGCAGAATTCAGAAAGGCTTAACACTTTATCAAAGTCTGAAAAATCCCTTCGAATAAAATCCATTCCTGCCGGTACAACGGAATTTATTTTATTAGGTGTTTTTCATATAATGTCATTTTACACAACTATGACATAAATTTGCACCATCGAAGTAATGCCATTAAACTGCAATCACTATCACACAATCAGTTTGCTTCTCCTCAATTTCAGAATCTCATTAAATAATCGTGGTATAAAAGTGGGTATATAAAAGATAGACCGTCGAAATTTGATAACCTCATTCATTTCTGTTCTAAAAATGGTGGGACATATTGCGAGTTCTGCAATGTATGCGCAATTAAACGATGTGCTTCGTGCAAAAAATCTTTGTGCGTAATACATTTTTAACGAGTACCATATATCGAAAAGTCTCGTCAAATATTTAATTATTCAAAGCAGCAATTTACAAAATAATCTAATATTGAAAAAATAAATGAAATTTACACACATAATACAAATTAGAATGACAGAAAAAGAATTACAACACCAAAAGAATCTGTCAATACCTCTACGTACGCGTTCCAACAATGAATCCTGTTTTGACATACAACAAGAAAATTGTGAGAGGCAACGGGACTAATCCTAATCAAGTAGCGGGAAGAGATGTTAATCCGGCCGTGCGAACTCCACGCACAACATCACTGGCAACGCTAACGCCGGCGGCTAAAACCAATAAACATTTTAACGTGTTTTATTCACTTTATTTCAAAAGTAGATTTTATAGTATTTTGAATGTCGGATGTCGAGTTACTGTCTATTGAAGCATTTTGTCGAGATTTCGTCCGCTGTATTGGATTGGCCGTATTTAATTTCGAGAATCTGATTCCAGATTCGGATTCACCGACTTTAAATACTGGTATATTAAAGAGATGAAACAGTTCAGAAATACAGATTTACAAAGTGTTCCATGGGCATTATCAGACGAGCGCGTCAATATGAGGGTTGTTTAGCCCTTAAATATTGATATAAAAATACTTAGTTCTTAATTTTGACTTCCTTTTGAAGGATTCTAATGCTATTAAATCAAGGCACTGTTTTTTAGAAAAAGAAAAGAAAAGAAAAAAATTGGTCACTTTAGGGTTTGCTGAGCCCCTACTTTTCACTCCCCCTCATATATACCTAGGCTGATTTTCGTCTTTTATCAAAAGATACTTTCATATAAAAAATCATTAAAATCATCTCTAAGTTATCGCACGTTTACTATTTTAGCCCCAATTTCGGGGGAACTGTTTCACCCCTTAAATAGGTTTCACCGCTGCTAAAAAGGAGAGGAAAAAAAGTGTCCCTTTGTTTTTCATGTATTGTACCTAAATTTCATACAAATCGGAGAGTAACACTTTGGTAGGTTTACAATGTTTTCCCACGGTAAATGCCTTTTCAAAATTCTGTGTACGTCATCTTCTAATTCCTGTTCATGTAAGCTTTATAGCCTGTCTGAACTCATGAGCAGGCGAGTCCCCACTCTACGTACCCAGGCACTCAAGAAGACTGTAAAAGTGTTGAGTATCTTGAACGATGCAGGACGTAAGCCAATTAAATCGCGGACAAAGCAAAAGAAGGGAATTTGACCCATAATGGATGCAACTGTAACGCGTCACTGTTCATTTGTAAAGTGCAGTATACGATACACTAAAAGTTTTCCAACACATGTCGCTTGAAGTACATATCATTTTAGTAGAGTTATAAATAAAATCCTTTCCAAAAATTGATAATTCCGTAAATATTTGAATACTCCCCCTGTCTGAAGATCAGTACATGCGATTAGAGAATTCGTTCTGATGCTCCCTATGATTGGGCCTCGTAATGTTAGTAAACAGTTAATTTTGTGCCGCCTCTTTAACAGGAGCAGAATTATATTATAAACTTCTATTGTGTACCGATTGTGTACATTTTCTTGCAATGTGAAAGTATGTCAACAAATATTATACGAACTAATGTGTGTGTGTGTGTGTGTGTGTGAGGTCTTATGCGACCAAACTTCGTGGTTATCAGTCGCTAGACTTACACACTAACTTAAGCTAGCTTACGCTAAGGACAACACAAACACCCATGCCCGAGGGAGGATTCGAACCTCCGACCGTAGCGGCCGATACGAACTAATATGACTGACGCTTGTATTTTAGTCACTCGAACCAAATCGGTGTGAATCACCACACGCCACATTTCACAGTTAGACATAGAACTGACAACTGATGTTTGGTGTCCCTGTAGGGCATTGGCCACTGACCCCACCAAGAGCGGTGTTCGGTCGTGAGTATACCGACGGAGTATATACCAAAGTTCGAACGGGCGCGATATAGTATAACGTGAGGTCCATTCCCGAGTCAACCATCCACAGACATGAGAACACCTGCATCACGAACCATTACATCACCTCGTAGCAAATGAAATGTCCCAAAAACACACAAGGTTCTAATGCGCCTCTTTAAAATTGGCTCGTTAAAGAAACGTGAGACAAAAAATAAGGTATATAGAAAAGGAGTAACATAAAATCAACTTCGCACGATTCGTTTGCGGCCATTCGGAAGGAATTGCATCACTTAGATAAATGCCAGTGGGAAGCAGGTGTTTGAGAGCATGAGTCACGAACGTGTCTTCCGGGTTCTGCACTCCCACACGACTTCTTGTCAGATGGCTGGGTTGTTTGAAGCCACTCTTCACGTACTGCATTCCTCTAAGCAACGGTAGCGAGGCCACCCACAGAACATCAAAGTACGAGCGTTTCGATAGAAAACTGTTCGCTTGAAGGAGCTGTTCTTTCGGTCACTCCAGTAAGGCAGATAGCACAGAGGCATGTGTGCATGTGTCACACTCCCGAAGACAGATATTTATTTAAGAAATTTTCCATCACCCATGAAATTCTGTGGGGGTTGAATAATCCTCTGGACATAGTTTTCAGATCTTGGCTTTTTACCATAGCTTTGGTCAGTTGCAAAAGGAATCCAGGTTTTTCTTCTATTATTGTTTATAAAAACACACTTCTGTCATTAGTTACTGTCGAATCGAGCCCGTTCTTTGTAACAGTGATAAATCCCATATCTACAAATCAAAGACAGTTATTTCGTCGCTTATACTAAAACTATTTCCATTTACCTGCACAATTTTCTCAACCTCCTACATTCACAACATTTGTCAAAATTCAATCGTCCAGTGTCATTCCAGACATAGCATCGTCGTACAAAGCTCTTTGAAACTTTTCCTAATAGTCTTATAATCGTTTGAACGTTGTCGCAAGCAGAAAGAATTACTGCCACGAGATCTTTTCAGCCTCGTCATGTTTCCTATACACAAGGGTTTCGTGTGGATCCACATGAAAAATTAAGTGTGATGAGATCAAGCGAACGCTCAAGCTGAGTCCAAACTGAGATGAGACTTCGTCATGTTGGCACCACTTCCACCGCCGAATAACAAATGGGATATATGCCAAGGACCTGGATAGTATGTTTCTGATAAATGCTGTGTACAATCGTGCATTTAAGCGGCGAGGAAGAGGAAACAGGCCTAGTACGTAAACATTGACTATGCCTGCCCCCAAGTTTGCTGATAGTGTTTGTGACTCTTGACAGCTTTAACGTTGGGGGTGTTGTGACTATTTAATATTCTGCTGCCAGAAGTCGCCGTGTGCTGAAAATGCACCTCTTCTCATAAGTCCTCCTTGAATATTCATATTTTCTCGGCTGCAAATTCTATCACCCCAGATCAATATACAGTGATAGGACTTTAATGAAGTTACGCTACTTGAGAAACATCTGAAGCCCATAGAGGACAACGGAAGACACAGAACATTACTGCATAACTCAGTGGCCTCGAGTATAACTTAAGGTTGTAGGACTCGGGTAGTGATTCACTAACTACAATTACTTTTAACGGGTGATCTGGTAAAAAGAAATTATTATTAAACGTTATCAACACGAATGTACTAACTTCATCATAGCTTCATAGGTAAACATCTTTCCACACGTAAAACATCAATTACAGTGGGTCGCCAACTGCATTCGAACAGGAAAATGTTATACAAGCGTGATATCAACTTTAAACACAATAACAAAGATAATTTAAGAAAAGTATGTTAATTGAAAAAATCAAGCACACAACAGATTAGGAAGTTCAAGAGATAGTCAAGATAGATATGGAAGGCATCAGCTCCTGCATCTGCGATTGATTTTAGAACGAATCATGAGTTATCACTTAATTATATCAAAAATTCTCTCCCGGAACGTTTCGTTCGCCGTGTTCTGCACGATATACATGAAACGTGACGTGCACGGACTAAAAGCTAAGCTGCAAATATCCTGCGTGGCAAACACGGTCTTATCATGGCAGATGTGGTCTTACCATGGTTGAATATGTGGGACTTAACTACGCTGGTCATCAGACCCTAGGCGTACAAACTACTTAAACTAACTTTTGCTAAGGACAACAAACACACCCATGCCCGAGGGAGGACTCTAACCTCCGACGGCGAGCAGCGGCGCGCTCCGCAGCTAGGCGCCTTAGAGCGCTCGGCCACACCACCGCGACCTGGGACCTGACACCCCCTCTCTTGCAACAGGTTTTATCTGTGAAAAGCACATAAGCAAAAAAGTGAGAATTAACAGTACGGCGCAACAAGAACTATTACGCTTAACCATTACGCGATGTCAAACGTCAGCAAGAGTCTAAGTATGCACTTCCTATGGATAATAAAGGCTTAGCTGTATTTCCCTTAATAACTGCCACACAGTCTCATCGAAACATTCAAAAACTTTCAAATGATTGTAAATTTATGGGACTTAACTATCGTGGTTATTAGTACCTAGGGTTACAAACTACTTAAACTAACCTAAGGACAACACACATACCCATGCGGTTTCTCCGACGCGGAGAAACTGCTCGACCATTCCACCGCGCCCGAAACATCCATTTCACGCCAAATGATGTACTGCTATTTGTAGGCGCCTCATCCATTCTATCAGGCACTGCATCTTTTATGTTGGGAGTCCGTGTGGAGTACGTCCTCCTCCTCGTCATTCACGAGAATGCTTGTCCCTGTGCAACCTTTCCACTTGCCTGCTGTTTTCGTTCGCTTAACCATACTCTAAAATCATTCCGTCTGCTTGTACAACTCCATTTGATTAGGGCTGATTACGTTAGTTTTTCAACTTGTAAACATTGTACAGATCAGTGTACAGCAGAGAAAGTGTATTGGATTACTTGATTTATCATCATAACCTCTCACCTAATTGGTCGTCAAGATTACCTCCTCTAGAGTCTCAGCAACGATGGTGCCGGTACATGTATTCCACTGTCAGAACGATTCTCGCTTAAAATTTAGGTCTCTCTACTGGAACAGGTTCAATTAATTTACGTTGCTTCATTTGCCTTCTCTATCATCCCTGACAGTCTGTGACATTGTCACATTATCGCCCTGTATAACTAACTTGGAACGGAGAAGTACTTCTGCTGTATACTTTCTAGGAACCGTGATAGCAACTATTCTTCAGAATAGAAGTACAGGTTGTTACCAATGCGCCGTGCGTGTCGGAGCTAAAAGAAGACTCTTTACATCGCATACTGTTTTAAAACCTCTCGGGGCGCGAACAAGAGCTTAGGTAAATTAATTCTATATAAACACTACTTTCTATGACGTTGCACCAGGAAGTTGGTCATGGACTCAGATTGACGACGATCACTGCCGATATATTAAGAACAAACAATGAAAACTGGGCTCTATTCAAATGTTCGTTAATCTTATGGGACTTGACTACGGGGTCACCAGTCCCTAAACTTACAAACTACTTATGAACTACCTTATACTAAAGACGGCACAAATATCCATGCCCGAGGGGGGATTCGAACCCCTGACCGTAGTGGCCTTGCAGACCGTGACTGAAGCGCCTCAGTCTCCTCGGCCACCGCGGCCGGCTGCGCTCTATTCTCGAAACGTAGTAGAACCTTCAGTTCTCTGCAGAACTTCATCAATTCACCCTCTGATCTACAGAGACGATATATATAGTGTGTGTACGTACGTGTGTTCGTCTCTCTCTCTCTCTCTCTCTCTCTCTCTCTCTCTCAGTGTGTGTGTGTGTGTGTGTGTGTGTGTGTGTGGAGGGCATATCTCCCGTCGTGACTGCTGTACTTAAACTGCTATAAAGGTATCGCGAGCAGGCAAAACGGCCAAACGTGTCTGCGGTTGATAACCTTGCGCCTGGAGGCGACGGCACTTCCTTGGCCTGGAACCAGGACAATAACGGGCGAAAGCCTTTCCTTGCGCGGTAGCGCTTTTTGCGAGAGCAGTGGACAGGTAAATTCGCACGTGAGAGGCACGCCATATGTAGGACGATGAGGTGATACGTCGACGCCACCACAGCCTCGCCTTTGTTTTCGAGCAGGGCCCGCAAATGCAAAGCCGCTTCGCTCTGTATCAGTATTTTGCAGTTCGCATCGACGAAATTAACACTCCTTGTCTTTTACGGTTAATATTCCTAGTCTGTAAATGTCATGTTGTTTGGTGAAACATATACCGAGAGCGGTATCTGACCCGCAAGGAGAGTGCGGTACTAGATAAAGGCCTGATTTTCTGTGAAGGGATCCTTTACAAATAGAACTCTGTTATTTTTAATAGAAATTATGACGCCACGCGGGAATAAAAGAAATGTTTGTAGAGCTTATGGGACTTAACTACGGGATCATCAGTCCCTAAGCTTACAAACTACTTATGAACTAGCTAACAATAAGGACGGCACAAATATCCATGCCCGAGGGAGGATTCGAACCCCCGACCGTAGTGGCCGTGCAGACCGTGACTGAAGCGCCTCAGTCCCCTCGGCCACTGCGGCCGGCCCCCTGTTCCTGTCTAACAAGGAGACTACATGGCTATCGGATCTCGGAATTTCTTTATATTTATGGTACGTGAAGTTCAGAACTTAAATAACAATCAGCCAAAGCCATTCGACGCAACTCCCAAAAATTGTCGAGAAAATCGACTTTGCAGTTTTACAAGTACACGTAAGTCCCAATAATTAGAACTACTGCAGCATCTGTCGGTGTAGCTCAGGTGGTAGCGTTCTGACGTAATATCAAATGGTAAATTTACGAAAAATGCGCGTGTTTTCGTATATTCGTAATTTTCTATACTTTGCCGGGCGACGTGGCTCAGCGAGCCCGGTCAGTAGGCTAAACGCCCTCTGTAATAAAAAAAAGCTGAAACCAACGTCGAACGAACAACCAAGAACGAACTGAACCACCGACCGCAAACCATAAAAGGTAGTAGCGTTCCGGCCTCATAAAAGGTGGTAGCGCTCCGGCCTCACAACCATAGAGTCAGTGGTTCGAATCTCGTTGTTGGCAGTTTTTTTTTCCTTTTCGAATTCACTTATTAAAAACATTTTCGGATCGATAATCCCACGTGTTGTGTCAGTTTCTGTTTATGCGTATGTAGACGAGCTGAACATCTTGTCGTCACGTAAAAATGTTTGATAGGGTTTGCTGCTTGGAAAGCCATTAGTAGCTATGGAGATGACTTTCCAAGAACAGCGTCGTAGCTCTTCACAAATTGATCAACCGAAGACTACCGTCGTCAACTAATAGTGAAGCCAATACTGTAAAATGTAACTTATGTTCTTTTTTTCTGAATTGAAACCATCATTAATAAAATGTAGAAAATTACGAATATACAAAAACACATGAATTTTTCGTATAAATTACCATTAGATATTAAAATTGTGCAAGTATTCGAACACAACGAAAAAATATAAAAAAATTATCTACAGCGAGATTCGAACCATCAACTCCAGGATTGTGAGGCCAGAACGCTACCACCTTTTTCTGTCTCATGGTACATCTATGCTTTGAGGTTGTTCGTATAGTTCATTCTTGATTGTTTGTTGAATATTTGGCTCAGATTTTTTATTAGAGAGGGTGTTTAGCCCCTGACCGGGCGCGCTGAGCCACGGCGCCCAGAAAAGAAACGTTTGCCTCAGCTACACCGCCACACGTTGTAAGTGTTTAAATTATTGGTACTTACGTGTACTTGCAAAACTTCAAAGTTGATTTTCTCGAGAATTTTTGAGAGTTGCGTCGAATGGCTGTGGCTGATTGTTATTTGATTTTGGAACGTCACGTACCATAAGTATAAAAAAATCTGAAATCCGATAGCTATGTGGTCTCCTTGTAAGATACCACAGCAAAAGACTAAACAAAGTAAAATATAACGCTCAGTACTCAGGGGGGAAACCCCCAAGGTGTGTGGAATGGCACCGAGAGAGAGTATGTAGAGTCCAGAGTAAGGTCTGTCCAGCAGTCGAGTCGACCCGATTACGGGTCACGGTGTGCACTCCGTAAGCCGTCTATACTCATGTAGTTCATGTATCTACACACAGGGGTCGCCGAGGGTAAACGAGACTGGGTATGTTGCGCTTCGTTTGTACCGTATAATCCAGGGAGTGCAGCGGTCGCCGTTCATGATGCACACGTCTCATAACAGATGTGGTTGGTGCTCGCGCACATGTGCAGCACTTCCGCAAGTCTGCAGTGTGCAGCGTTTGGCCACGGTCGTGGTATGGCGCCTTTCACAAGTGACCTGTTCAGGCACAGAGTACAGCCGGAAGTAGAGGTCTGCATCTGGCGTCTATGCTCGGTCGAACTGGAGAATGCACGGAGTTCCGTGACAGTCCGGTGGATGTCAATGTCGTCGCTTAGCACTGCGATCTACTGCATTCGATTTTCCTTGTGCTCGTTTCGGCATGCCTTACTCGAAATGCCCGACCGCGTACTCTGAGAACAGGTCAAACCTACTTCCCAGATTTTCGTGTTTAAAAAGATTTCGAGGTATAGGAAACTAAGCCACATCGTATTTTCTAACAAAAGGCTTAACTTTCTTTCGGCGAAAATAAAATTGTTGGTTTCCATTTCGCATGGTTTTATTCCCCCTTAGCGACGTTACTTAGTCGATTTTGCATTTTGTTGAAAAGAAGCGGTGACAGATTCAGATACTTTTAGTCTGTCTTGCACGTGCTCTTCTTTGCAGCTGTGCTAGGCGAGGCCGCCTATGTCCCACTCGACCGACGCGACGGAGCTCCGATCGAGCGGCAGCCTTCATACTCCAAACAGCCGCATCCGAGCGCGACGAGTATGAACGAGCAAAATCTCCAATATGTAGAAATTCAAATTCAAAATTCTTCTCATAACTTCTAACAGCGGCATATTTTAACCGGTAATCTGAGTCTGCCATCACGATCAATACTATGGACGAATATTCTTTGTAATGCAAATACATCCAATTTGAAGGTTCAACAGTTCCTATATGTTTACCACCAACAGCTTCAATGCAGTGAGAAACAAATTGCAAACAGTTATTTCCCACTGCGTTTGCGTGCAGTGGGAAGGAGTAATTATGGTATACCGTGCCATTTCGTGCGCAAATTCAACCAGATAAATTAATGTGAATACACCGCGGAAGCATGTCGCATGCCTGGCATAGTGTTGACGGCTGCCGTACGACTGTGAAAAGGGCCTAACACTGAAAGCCGTTATCCACAGAAATTGAGCATGCCAGCACAGGCAACATGCAGTATTGCGTTGTCTTGTTGGAAGACGTCAAGGAGTCCTCGTAGATACGGTACAGTCATCGTCATTAATACGCCAGAAATGAAGTTACAGCTGTCAAATACTATCGGAGGTGTTCGTATTGTGTATCCAGTGACACTTCATACTGTGGCGTTATCTGCTGCGCCCGTATGACGTTAAACAACATAGTCTAGCAACATTCCTTGTCCTCGGAGCTTTTGCACTCGTGTATGTCCATCGTGGTGCTGTAGGCAGAACTGGACCTCGTCCTACGTACTGTGTTGTCCTTGGGCGCATCACGGTCGGCGCGCGTCTCTACTTCCTCCTCAAAGGAAGCCACTACAGTCACTGAAGTCCGTGGTGTTTTAGAAGTCTACATAATCTCTGTACAAATACACTGAGATGAAAATAATAGTTTGGTACCACCCTAATATGGTGTCGTACCTAATTCTACCAGGCGAAGTACGTGATAGGGACTCAGAAAATCGTATTCCTGCACGAATATTGAGCCATGCTCTCTCTATAGCCGTCCATAATGGCAAAAGATTTGCCGGTGGAGGATTTAGTGACGTCTCTATTATGTTCCATGAATGTTCGATGTGATTAACGCCGGGCGATATAGGTGGTTAAATTATTTGCTGGAACTGTCCAGGACCTTCCTCTAGTTAATGGCTAAAAGTTGTGGCCCGGTAACGTGGCGCATTGTCATCCATAAACGTTCCATCGTTGTTTCGGAATATTATGTCCATGACAGTGCAGATGGTCACAAATTAGCCTAACATAAGCATTTCCAGTCAATGATCAGTGCAGTTGGACAAGAGGACCCAGTCCATTGCATGTGAAATCAGCCCATACCATTCTGAAGAGTCCACTAGTTTCCACTGTGCCCTGTTGACAACTTTGGTTCATGGCTTCGTGGGATCTACGCCACACTCGAGCTCAATCTTCAATTCTTACCAACTGCAATCGGAATTCATTTAACCAAGCCACACTTTTCAAGTCCTCTAAGGCCTAACATGGTCACTAGCCCAGTGGAGGCGCTGTAGGCGATGTTGTGCTATTAGGAAAGGCACTCGAATTGATGGTCTACGCCGGGCCTGACATAAATTCTGCACACGTGCTGTGCTGCTGCACATGTGCAAAGTCCGTCTCCGTTCGTGTAGTGCATGTTTCTGCCCACCGGGTCGCCAGGGCTAAACGAGACTGGCTCTGTTGCTCTCTTCCTTGGACAACATGAATCAGGAAATGGAACCGTCGCCTTTCATTATGTTCACGTGACTAATAACAGATGTCGATGTTCCCTTCCACACTTCTGCACTATGTGCAGCGTTTGGCCGGCCCTGGTCTAACATCATACTTTTTAAACACCAAACTGCACCGCTGTGTCCTAACTGATGCGTTCGTCATAGGTCCAACGTTCGTTTCTGCACTTATTTCACGCTTAGTTGATAGTCTGTTAGCGATGACAATTCTATGCAAACGTCGCTGTGCTGGGTCAGTAAGTGCTGACCGTTAGGCATTGCATTGTCCGTAGTGAGAGATGATGCCGGAAATTTGGGATTCTCGACACACTCTTGATTCTGTGGATCTCGAAATATTGAATTTCCTAATGGTTTCCGAAACTGAACGTTCCATGAGTCTAGCTCCAGCTATCACTCAGTTTTGAAAGACTTTTAATTTCCGTCGTGCTGCCATAATCATGTTGGGAACAATTTGACATGAATCACTGGAGTACAAATGTGAGCTCTGTCATTGTACCGCCCTTTTATACCTCGTGTACGCGGTACTGCCTCCATCTTTATCTGTGCATATCGTTATCCCACGACTTTTGTCACCTCAATATATTTACATTGCTAGAAACAATCCCATTTCCTGTCGTAAGATAAATGACAAACCAGTTTGAACCAGCACGACCGAGCGAACATTATGTCAGGTCTTTCGGATACTTATTAAATCTGGAGGTCGAGATCCAACATGACGGCGCTCCTGAACCGATTGACGCCATATCGACGAATGATAGATCGCAGTATCTGTAAGCTACTGTCAGGCAGTAGACATTCTTTCTTATGCCTGGTCTACACCTATCGTTTTGCATGATTATGTTCTCAAATGACTCAAACTGCCCAGTTACAATATTCAAACTTTCGAGAAGTGTTTTGCTCAGTTATTCGTTCAGTCGTCTCGAAACTGTATTGGAGTCAGGAATGTCAGCATTAATCGTTGCAATCTGTACTGAAAAACAATGGACACTGAAAACCAGCAGCTTCCCCGCGAATTATTTCGATTATAGTCGACGATTCTTGACGGTAAATTGTTATTGAAAAGAAGAGCGTTCTCCCATGTGAACTTCAACAACAACAATAGCAGCAACCAAAAATTTGGAGCAGTTACCTACTTATGGCCATAAGCTGCTGTACATGATCTTCACGGACTTGATCGCCAGAACAAACTTAACGCAGCACAGGCACATCAGAGCAAAGCGTAACGCTCACACAATGTACCATGTGCTGCGACTTCACTACAAACCACTCGATGCTGTTACATTTAAATCCTGCCTGTGATTCAAAAGTCAAATTATTTCTTTGTGTGTAGTGCATGTAAGACCAATGAAAGGTCTCTGTTGAGCAACAGGCTAAAGTAAAGAAAATCTGTCGAATTACTGTTGTCTATTGCAGTTCCTAAACAGACGATAGTTCAAGACATTCACACGCTGATAGACGAAGACTTGAATCGGAAGCAAAGAAAGCTTGTGAGACGCCATATCTATCAAAGAAAATTTAGGAATGTTTTTTATGTATGTAACTAAAATCAGATTAATTTTGGTCTCAGTTGTTTTATAATTAAGGAAAACAAATGTCTCTGTATGTTCCATAACTGAAAGAACGTCTGTACATCTGACATAAATGAACAATGTTGTGCACTTTACACAATCTGAAACACTTTCTTCATTGACAGTCTTAGGTTGAAATATACATGAAAAATGTATTCAAATCTTACTCTTCCTGTGTAACTGCATTTGCATGTAAAGTCTTTCTTTCTTTAGCTCTTCATTCGCAGCTCTTCATGGTCTTGAGCACCGTAATATTGGCGTCTGCTTTTCTCTTCTTCTTTGTAGCAGCTGTTCTTGCCCCCCCCCCCCCCCCCCAGTAATTCAGTAAGCTGCGTACCTGTGATATCTTTGTCATCATTTCAACTGATAACTACCACCACCAGCCATCCCATTTGTTAATAATGAATAAAGGTACGATAGTATACAACTGCTGAATTTCGCAAATTAGTCTACAGTTGGTCTTGAGAAGTACTGACAAGAAACGTCACTGGATTTGCAGTCAAGACATGTATGGTGCAGCAGTGAGTGGGGAACTTGACGTAGGCGTGGATAGTGTGCATCTAGAAATGGAAGAATGGCCCTGATGATAAAAATAAGTCTTAAAGCATCTTTCCCGACTTGTCCCACTTGCTCATTCAGAAGTAGAAGAAATTTTGGTTTACGTACTTCTTTTACGCGTGTTCAAAGTTTCCTGAAACCATGGAGTATAGATTGAAAAAGCACTTAGTCAGCATCTTCTGATAATGACTCCCGATGTGTTTTAATTTCCAGCTTCGGTCTGCATCTGCAGCATACGAAGAGGCAGCTGTACACTCTGTACAACAGCCCCGCGTGTGTCTCTCAACTGGCGACCGCGTCGCATCACAGTCTTAATACGTCTCAGGTCTTTTTCCGAGAATGGAAAGAGCTATGGCTATCCTTCCACCGTAAAAAACAATTTCGATATCTTAGTAATGTTTCGTACGTGTTTAGTATGGTGTAAAATGCACTAAATGCAAATTGACCTGCTACTATTTTTTTCACTGTAAACTTTTCAAAATATGCGTGGCTCTCTACTTCACTTCTCATTATAACAACAACGTGGGACAATAATTGCAAAAAAACAACTCCAATATCATGAAATGGTGTTTGGATAAAATATGCATATTTCTACCGAATAGTTTCCGCAAAATCGATTGAGAAAACTGCATTAGCGCTGAACGCGCCCAAATCCGAATACGGTGTTTTTTTTTTACGTAAAACGTAGAAGTGTTATAGATAAACTAAATACAGGGCAGGATGTCTACATAAATAATTTTTTGTGAAACATATCGGATGAAATTCCACACCGCGGCAGAGCAACACCACCTAGAGACAAGGCCTCACAACAGCCCGTACTACGTCACACTGACCAGGCCGCGCCCGCCAGCTTACTGGCTGGCCGCTACGAGGCAGTAGGAGTGCCCCAGCGGCCAGCCATTCAGCTGGCGGCCGCGGCCTGGTCAATGTGACGTAGAGCGGGCTGTGAGGCCTTGTTTCTAGGTGGTGTAGGGCAGAGGCGAGACACAAGCGCAGGAGAAGTGTGCGTCTCAGACAACGGGAGAGAGGCCTGCCCCAGCAAACGCCCGCCCTGCACCTCAGCTGCGTTAAGTGTATTTTTATCAACATTATTTCGCAATAGCGAATTTTTCTTAGCGTCACTTTATAAGATATGGATGTTACACCCAATTGTGACATATGAAAATTTGTGCCGGGCCGGGTAGCTTAGTGGTTAAGGCGACCGCTCGCGAAAAAGCGGGAAACCCGGGTTCGTGTCCCGGCCCGGCCCAAATTTTCATATGTCACAATTTGGTATAACATCCATACCTTATGCAGTGACGCTAAGAAAAATTCGAAATTGCGAAATAATGTTGATAAAAATATCAACACTGTAATTCGTCACCATACAGTTATTTAACAGATGCCTAAACGAGGCAATGACGATAATAGCGTAGGTTAATGCCTCGTTGTTTTCATTCTCCCTGGTGCGGGAATACAGATTAAGCTGCGAGTGCTAAGGGATGAATGTAGTTGACTCATATGTGTGCAGTCAGTGTGGCTTATTGAAGTTTGGGACGGTCCTGGAGTCGTGCTCGGCTAGCCTAGTGGTTAAGGCGACCGCTCGCGAAAAAGCGGGAAACCCGGGTTCGAGTCCCGACCCGGCACAAATTTTCATATGTCACAATTTGGTATAACATCCATACCTTATACAGTGATCAAATGTTCAAATGTTTGTATAGTCTACGGGACTTAACTACGGGGTCATCAGTCCCTAAACTTACAAACTACTTATCAACTAGCTTATCCTAAGGACGGCACAAATATCCATGCCCGAGGGGGGATTCGAACCCCCGACCGTAGTGGCCGTGCAGACCGTGACTGAAGCGCCTCAGTCCCCTCGGCCACCGCGGCCGGCTTATACAGTGATGCTAAGAAAAATTCGCTATTGCGAAATAATGTTGATAAAAATATCAACACTGTAATTCGTCACCATACAGTTATTGCGTTAAGTGTGCCGTGTCCCATTGGAAAGCGTGTGTTACAAACGGCTGGCCGCCTATTCGTCTGTCTGTGCTGCGTCAAGTGTACGCCGGGCCTTAGACTGTACAATTAACGCCATCTTCAGCAAGTGCTCAGTCATACTAGAACCAACTATAAACTGTTAAATCTTATAACCGTAAAAATTAAAATATATATATATATATATATATATATATATATATATATATATATATCTGGAGGGTGGCTATCTGATCCTACAAGACACACCTCACCGTTCCAATTTTAGCGAGAAGCAGGACGTATATCGTAATTCACAGCTGTATATACAAAGTTCTGAAAAAGGACTATTTAAAGGACAGTAAATAAGTCGTTGCAATGTTTTTCTTCCGCCTTCTCCTGCTTGTACAGGGTTGGCGTGGTTAATCGTATTTGCCGTGATTAATTTAACGGGAGAAAATATTTGCAACCCAGCTGTGTGCGTGTAATGTTATACACGTGAATGTACTTCTAAATGTCGTGTAACTGAAACTGGACATGGATACCAGCCCAGTATTCTCCTATCTGGCGGGCGCACCGAGCCACGCCGTTAATCTGCGGGCTTGATTCGAATCAGAGGCGACACATCTCCCCGCCTCGAAAAGCGGCGCTTTAAACCACGCGAATAAGCGACCAGGTGTTAACAAGCGTGGACGCTTTTATTAATGTTTCCAGTTCAGCTTCAAAAATTACGTGATAAATGAGTATACGCGCAAATATTTGCTGGTTCCCTTCAAGTGTACATAATTCACGCGCTATATATTTCTCTAAGCTTAAAATTGGCCGTGAGACCGAATGGCTTTCAATTTCACCCCCGCCAGTGTAAGATTGCATAAAATTGATTGGAAGGAGTTTCTTCGATTAAATATCTGCGAGACCGCATACAGAGCGATTTGAAATGGAACGACCACATAAAATTAATGCCGACGGCAGCAGAGATTAGTAGGAAGAATCCTCAGGACGTGTAGTTAATCAACAAAGTTAGTAGTTCACAAACACTTCTTCAACCAATACTTCCATACTGGTTGTCAATTTGTCATTCGTACCACACGTTAGGATTGGTTGTGGAGATAGAGAAGAAATTGCACGATTCATTACAGCAGTGTTCTTCCTCCTTTTCGAATATGCGACCTCCTTCCAAGTAAAAATAATCTAGCGACTCCCCTCCCCCCAATCCTTACGAACCGAAACAAAATTACGTTCTCTCAAAGGAAACAAATTTAATCTTTATTATTTTACTGGAGCTTTCTTTTAAATTCTTGGACGAAGTATCTTTTCCTGTATATTTTTCGGGATGGAACACATTATCCTGTTTTTACATAATTTATATATTTTGCTCAAAGAATGTTTTGCTTTTCATGCAAGACTCAGAAGCGAATTACGATAATTATGAAAGGTCCCAGTATATAGACAATTTGTAAAGAAGCAGTTCTTTATTTTCGAGCCGCGGCGGAGCGGCCGAGCGCATTGAAGCGCTGTGCTACGATGCGCGAGGCCGTTCCCCCTCGGGGGTTCGAATCCCCCCTCGGGCATGGATGTTTGTGTCGTCTTTAGTACAAGTTAATTCAAAAGTAGTATGTAAGTTTAGGGACTGATGACCACGCAGTTAAGTCCCTTAAGCTTAACGAACATTTCTTTATTTTCGAAATTTTCAGAATTACTTATTTCATCGTTCTTATGTGTGTCGAAAACTGTTTTCAGACTTTGCGCGTATTCTTCATCATCAAACTGTATTACAAAACAATCTATCATCTATTCAATTCATAATTAATGTTACACAAGGACCTTCATAATTTTAAGATAAATTTCTCTTAGGCATACGTTTTGGTATTTTTAAACCCCTAGTTATTTTTACGGTGAAAGTACTTCCCGCTGTGACAGCGACGCGCGAGCACGACTTTGCGACGCCCCTGGGGGTCGTGACCCACAGGTTGAAAACCACTGCATTACACGATCATTTTGCAAGTTCGAAAACGTGATGGAGTTGATCGTCCAACATTGTCCCAGATTTTGCAAGAGGGGCAATGTGTAAAACGTGTAAGCTTTTGTCAAAATTTTGATAAAGTACGTTACTCGATTTGTCAATCAATGTAATGGCTCTTCTTACGTATATCTCGCGAAAAGAGCACGGGGATGAAATTAGAGAGATGAAATCCTACACGGAGGCTGGTCGGCAGAAATTGCTCCCGCGAATCAAGTGACGATCTTATTGGACTTTGTATCTTCGGCACTGGACGAAGGAAAGTAGGGCACTATCAAAATACAACTGTTCGAAAATTTTATCTTTCCGGTCGGCATCTCTTTTATTGTTCTCAATCCACTTCCTTGTACTTATTAACGAAAGTATCGTACGCCTGATTCCTCCTGTCTCGGTTGCTGTAATCCTTTGATTTCACTTCGCAGAGGCAATGGAACACTTTGCTACGAGAGTTTGTAGGTCCTGTGTAGCAAGTTAGCTATTTATGTCGCCACTGCACCCACTAAATTAACAGTCTGAACCTCCAGCGTCGCCGAGAGTAAACTATCACCGTAAATACGTAACGTTTTATTTGAGAAATGTGTCATGATCATGAAAGACTGACAACAAATGTAACGATCGCCAGTCTTTGGACAAAGTAACTGTATCTTCTGACGACCAATCAACATTCTAATACCATTTCTGAATGAAATACCAATTGTGCAGTCGTTTTTTATATACTGACTACATATACTACTAGCTAGCTACTTTGAGTGGTTCCATGATGCCAAAATCGTTTGCAATCCGACGTATACGACATGTCTACTCCACGTCATTGCAGTTCTAATGGGTAGGAGCGTAATTACGATACACACCAGTTTAACTGTAGACAGTGCTGTCTTTAAGTGAACCGCTAGCCGCATCTGGTTGTTTTTAGTTAACATCTGCAGACGTGTGTGTGTTATGGCCGCGTGTATATGCCTTTTCCTATTATATTCGCGCAGATCACGTGCTACTCGTTTTCGCTTTTTATAGTTTTTGTTTAGCAAATAAACTTGAATGAAACTGACTAGCTTTCGTTAAATTTGTGGCATAATACATACTTCTGAGCAATTCTACACTGAAGGATTGGATATTAAATCTAGTGTTCGCGAAAGAGAAAAACAAGGGAATATTTTCATAAATGTGGAGATCGGCATTGGTGCACTTCTATACTATCCAGGTATACTGCAGTATAAATAGTGTCACACCAGGCCAAGATAAGACCGGAAAGAGCGGTCTTCTCGTTGCTGTACGGCCTTGCAGATTTACATTGCTTAATGAGAAGGCTACAACTTATTTCTTTCTCAATCAAGAACTTCTGCTCCGTCAGTAGTGACCTCGTCGCCCTGACGTTAGGTAAGTCCGTCTCCCACGCGCCATTGGTACGATTTATGTAGAAATGATGTAGAAAGAGGCAGTTTGATGGCTACGTATACATGCCAGAATGAATCTTCCACCTTGCAGTGGAAGGTTCGCTATTTTTTAAATTCCTTGGTGGCACTCAGACCTGGAACCTTGGTATTGGCGGACAGTGCTTTTACTGATCAAGCTATCCAAGTACGATTCGCAGCCCATCTCCCTAGATTTACATATCCCTCTTACTTCCGTCGTAACTTTTCTTCCAGGAGCAGTTGTCGCGATAGCTTTGCAGGAGACGCTCTTTGGCCTTCAGAATGTAGGAGAATGGCCGTGCGCTCTAAAAAATGTTCAAATGTTTGTTAAGCTTCAGAGACTTAACTGCCGGCCGGCCGCGGTGGCCAAGGAGACTGAGGCGCTTCAGTCACGGTCTGCACGGCCACAACGGTCGGGGGTTCGAATCCCCCCTCGGGCATGGATATTTGTGCCGTCCTAGTTCGTAAGTAGTTCATAAGTAGTTTGTAAGTTTAGGGACTGATGACCCCGTAGTTAAGTCCCATAAGATTTACATACATTTGAACATTTTGAAATTAACTGCGGGGCCGTCAGTCCCTAACTTACAAACTACTTATGAACTATCTTATACTAAAGACTATACAAACATCCATGCCCGAGGGGGGATTCGAATCCCCGACGGGGAGCGGCCTCGCGCATCGTAGCATAGCGCCTCAATGCGCTCAGCCACTCCGCCGCGGCCCGTATGCTCTAGGGCGCCTTGCTGCGGAGTGCGCGGCTGCTCCCCGTCGGAGTTTCGAGTCCTCAAAAATGTTCAAATGTTTGTATATCTATCGGACCAAACTGCGTGGTCATCAGTCCGTAGCTTAAGAACTACTAAAACCTAGGTAAACTAACCCACGAACAAACACACACACCCTTGCCCGCGGGAGGACTCGAACCTTCCCGGCGAGCAACTGCGCGCTCCGCAGCGAGACGCTTTAGACCGCTCGGTTACTCCACCGCGGCTTCGAGTCCTACCTCGGGCATGTGTGTGTGTGTGTGTGTGTGTGTGTGTGTGTGTTGTCCTTGGCCGAAGTTAGTTTAAGTGGTTTGTATGTTTAGGGTTGATAATCACTGCAGATTGGTTCCTTAGCTTTGTAAACATTTGAACATTTGGTACTGCCAGGTAGAAAAGTGTCAACGGGTGGAAAGTAGCGCCTTGATAGTACATTGCTTCATAAAGCAACGTCGCACGTTCCACTTTCGGTCCGGCGTACGGATTTGCTTTACTAGGAATGGTCCTGTTTGGAGGCGGTATGCCGTTACCTTCCTCCGACCTTCGAACTGACTTACCCAGTCACTGTTATGGGTACCTACAGTTTAACGTGGATTCCGAGCAACGGTGCTACTTGGCACTTTTTACATGCCGGTCGCGGTGGCCGAGGGGACTGAGGCGCTCCAGTCACGGTCTGCAAGGCCACTACGGTCGGGGGTTCGAATCCCCCCTCGGGCATGGATATTTGTGCCTTCCTTAGGGTTAGCTAGTTCATAAGTAGTTTGTAAGTTTAGGGACTGATGACCCCGTAGTTAAGTCCCATAAGCTTAACAAACATTTGAACATTTGAACTTTTTACATCAGCAGCATTCCCCGAGGAGAAAGATTTGGGAAGTGACAGATAAAAATCGTAGGACCTAGCGGGAATAGAATGTGGAACTTTTGGATCCATAGTCTAGCTCTCTGCCAGTGTGGTTCTGAGTCATTACTTATAAACCTGTGTCGTAATTGTGAAATTCTCAAAGTTTAACCAGAAAATCGAACATCTACATCTTATAAAATACATGCTACTATTTTCAACTGAAAATTTCATTGAGAATTGGGAGAAATGTCGAAAACGAATATATAATTTTTATTTTAAAATTCCATTATAAACTGTGTCTATTTTATGTCATTTCTTTTTGATCCATAAATCTTTAAGTTGTGGAATCACGCAAAATAATTTAACGTGTTAATTTGATTCCAAATACTAGTAAATATGTGTAAACCAAAATAATGTAATCATTTGGCGAAGGTCAAACAAATGTATCTTCCGTTTCAATGATACATTAATATTATCCCCAACCCCATCTCCTCAGTAAAAATTAATTTAAACATTCTGCTCTATTTATTAAGTCATGTTGAGTACTTTCCTAATATCATGTACTATGAAATGGATAAGCAGTCTTCCTTCTCTAGATTTAATAACTTGGTGCGGGCTGTACCGAGCAGCATATATAGAGTTTTCTTAATTAAGGAAGAGCCCGTTTACGGAGAACAACTGGATAATTTACAGAAAAACTTATTAAAAATTTATTCTGTTGCAATGTTCTTACCCGCATTAATTATATCACCTGTGTAATCTGCAAAAAGCACTTACTCTGCTTGAGTTAAGCTGTAATCTTCCCTCCTTTTAGAAAAACCCGCCAACAGATTTATCCATGCTGTGCAGGTAATCCACTAACATGTTATTACTGTCTTCTCAGCAAACACTCCAAGTAGTTATGTTGAATTGCATTATACTTTATGAAAAGTAGGAATCAAGCTGAAATTTGAAGAAGTGATTAACAGTGGTAGTGAGAGATAACGAGTGTATTATGAGCAGTAACATGTACTAAGTGTATGAAAAACGAGAGGATTTATTAACGATTCGGGTTAATTCGACGGCCTAGATATCCACGTGCGTCCACTATCAAGTCCCTTCAAATAACACATTTTGGAATGCAACACAAAACTCCACTTTCTTTATTTTAAGTTGACTTTCCATATTATTTAAAAGGTGGACACTTTATTCTGTATTCTTATAAAGTTCATCCTAACTACTATTATAAATGCGAATGTGAATGTGTAACGATTTGTTTCACTTTTCGCAGAAAAGGACATAGGATACCATCCATTCAGAAAAAGTGCCATTCCTTAGGGATCTATCTATCTAGACGAATGTTCATTTGTTTCGTCGTAATTCCTACAAATCTAAAGTTTTCTTCCGATCTTGATAAGATTTTACACTTAACCTTCAGAACAAGGGGAAAATCACCGTGTACGTAGGATTTCGTACGGCGCTTGTCAGAGTGCATATTACAACAGATTTTAACACCGTTTGACCGATCTGCATGAAAGTCTGCACATGCAAGTATGTTTGTTCTTCGTAGGCGGAAGGTACTTGCAATAAAGTTAGACGTCGTTTCGTTGATCACCATAAAAGGTGGTAGATATTTGTAATTTTTCATGTACATGGGAAGTAACAAATGTACTGCGAGAGCTGCAGGAAGAAATGGACAGGGACGGGGAGAGGGTAGACGAGGAGGTTTCATGGGGTTTCGGCCACCGGCTTGACCAGGGGAGGGGAGCAACTGTAGCTTTCGTTAAGCCGTCGGCACACGGAGCGTATGTCTGAACTAGGGATGGGAAAAACCGACCGGTTAAAACCGATGCCGGTAGTTTAGTTTTGAATAACCGGTTTTTTCGGTATTTCTTTGGTGTCGGTTGTAACCGGTTTCTTTTAGTTATTGCCAAGAACCGGGTAAAAAACCGGTACGACTACTTCCTATTGTAGTGATTCAAAATGTGTTTTTTGTAAATGATTTAAAAAAATTAAAACTAGTAGACCCTAATATTTAAGGCTATTCCTAAAATTTCCATTGCTGTGAAATATTAGGTCATCGCAGAAGCGATCATTGTTAATTTAAGAACAATCCCGGCAGTCATAAACGCGCAACAAACGCGTGGCATAAGAACTTAAGAATTGGTGCAACAATTGAGGAATCGATGCACCTGCTGCCGTGTGGCGTGGCCTATTAGACGACGTGCGTGCACCGGCAGTGTACGAGACTTGCCTCCGTCTGGTCATGCGGCAGTACCTTGCTGTCGTCGCCAGACATCGGTTGTGTCTTAAATGGCACCATCCCGAGTGTGTAAGTACTTCATGAAGTACGGTAGCAGTGAGGTACAAGGTTTTCAGCTTTAAAAAGTTGAAAACGGGTGGAGGTACTACAAATAAGCTGTGTCGTTTAAGGAGAAAGCATCCAAAATGTTTCTTGAAAGAGAAGGTAATTTCGATTCATATACCTATTATGTAAGCTTGGGTATTATAATATTGTTATGCTAACAAGTTTTATTAATGTGATTCCTTGAAAGCGAGGGGCTTTTTTTAATAACCAATATGGGTTTAGGTAACATTGATCATGTGGTGCCTCGCGAGGTAGCCGTGCAGTCTGAGGCTCCATGTCATGGACTGCGCGGCTACTCCAATCGGAGGTTCGAGTCCTCCCTCCTCCCTCGGTCATGGGTGTGTATAACCGTCTTATTAGTTAACTTACAATCTCCCCAGACAAAAAAAAAAAAAAAAAAAAAAAAAAAAAAAAAAAAAAAAAAAAATCACTGCTAGAAAAGACATTACAAGCATCACTTAAAACTGTGATTCCGCCCCTGGGTTTCGTAACCGTCTGCTTTAAGTTAGGAAGTGAATCAAAGAGTTGTGCAGATACGTCGCATCCGGGTTAAGCCACTCGCTAAGGATTTGATCACGCAATTACACCAAATTCGGGGGGATGCTGATTTCGGCGTTTCACCCGGGATGAAATGCTTCGTTTGGTCTGCGGTGCGCTGTACGACGTGATTAGTCAGACGGCATTACGTTCGCATTCAGCTACTACTCGCATTAGGTGATTGCTATTCCTTTAAGACACGCAGTTCCTGTGCTGTGCCTTCGGAGCAGTGACCTCTTGTGAGGCGACCCATCTCAAATGTTCATTGCGTGGAGTCCCCGTCACAATGTTCCCTTGCTCACAGCTGGAAAATATGGCATATGAATACGAATGGACAAGGTGTTAACTACACGTGTGGATAATAAAAGAACTGAAATATCGCAACGCACTAATTTATTACAGTAGCATCTAGGATAATATGGCCTTCACGGTGCAAAAGATGGGAAGAATTGGAGCACCCACCGTTCTCTCCCGACATTTCACCCTGTGACTTTGATCTCATTGGAATGATTAAGGAACCATTACGTGGTAGGTGGTTTGCAACCTGAAGACATTCCTAATGATATGCGCAAACAGGTGACCCGATTGAGACATGGTGCGGCAAATGATGAGGCAGGTGGTAACCAGCGTCATCCATATCGTTGGCAGCGTGTGGTGACAGTATCAGGAGACTACTCTCAGGGTCTGTAGGACCAGGTTTATCATGTCAGCTGTGTATGTACTGTGTTGTCATTATTTTGCACTGTGGAGGCCAATAGCTCTGTAGACTACCGTAAGAATTAGTTTGTTACGATTTTCATTGCTATTCTTTGTCCACACATGTAGTTAACTTGTGTATGTCACATTTTCCAGTCGGACTGGTATCTGCAAGAAAAACAATAGTTGCCATGATATTTGCCACAACCGTCGTATTTATCCATGTATACGAATAATGCTCATTTGAAATACGAATGTCTTAGTGATAGTTACTGCCTTATTTGAACACCACATGAAATGAAGACCTGAGTCCAATCTTGTTCGTCACACGGTGGCCGCGATCGCCTAGCTCAAAGGCTCGAATCTATGAGCACCACCGCCTAGAGAGAAGGCCGCGGCGGTCTCGTGTGACGTCAGGCAGAGTAGGTTGCGCGCGCATAGCTGACTGGCTCACTGCTTCGGCATAGTGGGCCGTGCCCCAGCGGCTACCCAGTCAGCTATGCGCGCGCAACCTACTCTGCCTGACGTCACACGAGAAACTCGCGGCCTTCTCTCTAGGTGGTGTTGCTATGAGACTGTGGGGTGTGCCCCAACGGCCAGCCAGTCAACTACGCGATCGTGACGTACTCACTGTGACGTGACACGACTGCTCTCAAGCCTTCCCTTCTTGCGTTGTTGGTTATATACTCACGTACAGGTAGTGTGCTAGCCATCTGTAAAGGATCAACGATTAAACTGTGCGTACACATTGGGCTCACTAATTTATTGTCCAGTAACTTACATGTGACGTAGTCTGTGTAATCACGTATCCAAACAGTTGAAATATTTGTAAACATAAAGAACCAAACTGCTTAGATCATCGGTACCTAGACATGGCCGCGCGGAAGTAGCCGCGTGGTCTAATGCATCATGCTACCGACTGGGCGGCCGCTCCCGCCGGAGGTTCGAGTCCTCCCTCGGATATGGATGTGTGTGTGTGTTGTCCTTAGTGTAAGCCAGTTTCAGTAGTTTGCAAGTCTAGGGACTGATGGCCATAGGAGCTTAGTCCAGTACGTTTACAAAAAACATGAATTTCCCCTAGGACTTAGAAATTAATTTCATTTATCCTAAGGACAACACTCACACACACTACGGCGGGGCTTCTATTTAAAAATATAACAGGGAGGGACAGTGCATAGTTGACAAAGTTCCTAAAACACCTCCCCTCTTTCATTCCTTCCCTCTTCCCTGGTTTGTAAACAGGGCAGCACTGCACGCGAGGTGCCGAGTCGATATGTAACTTCAGTGCACGTCTAAACTCACTCTTTCACTAACCTTGAATCTTCTGTCGTAGTTGATGTCCCATTGCGCAGGTGAAGCACACAGGTCGCGCATCCGTTGTACCTGAAGTGATGCTTAAAGAGGTGTTGGAATGTGGCTAGGAAGTACTGCACTACGATTAACTTTAGCTTTTGTAGGATGCCAGTGCTTCTTTTTATTGAAGAAATGCCAGTGTATATCCAAGCACAAATATACAGACTGAGTAATATTAAATATATAAGCGATACATAACGTATAAACCGTCCCTGGCCCACACTGAACTAACATGAGTGTGCAAGGTATCGCGGTCGGCGCTCGACTGACTGCCGCCGCACCTCGCTGCGCGCCACAAGCCACTGTTTTGGCGCCAAGCAAAACTTCTAGACTAACATTGTTCAACTTATTACAAGATATATATAAATAATTAAATCTTTGAAATAACCGAAATATAGCTTAGCACAAAAGCATTACAGAAAGTATACAGATAATTATAAATAGACATAGGAAAGTTAAATATTAATAAAATAAGCTTAAAGTTTTGGCGGAAAACTAGTATAGGCGGAGCCAATCAGATCTCAACTTGCAATAGGGGCGGAGCTTTCCCACGAGATACAAGCTCATCTACTGTCTTTCTCTGTCACCCTTTGTATTACGTAACACAGTTCTCCAACCAAGAAAACTTCTGTAACACCTAATATATTGATATGCGAAATAAACGGCTCCATGTCAGCCCCCTCACAACACACATACATACATATGCCCGCTGGACGACTTGAATATCCGACGGCCGGCCGCGGTGGCCGAGGTGACTGAGGCGCTCCAGTCACGGTCAGCACGGCCACTACGGTCGGGGGTTCGAATCCCCCCTCGGGCATGGATATTTGTGCCGTCCTAGTTCGTAAGTAGTTCATAAGTAGTTTGTAAGTTTAGGAACTGATGACCCCGTAGTTAAGTCCCATAAGCTTAACAAACATTTGATTTGAATCTCCGACGGGAGCGGCTGCGCAATCGGTAACATGACACCACGCAGCAATTCCCACGTGCCCATTCAGTGTGGCGCACATGTCCACTGAAGATGTTCATATACAAAATAAAATAAAACGATATCAACAATACGGCAGCTTCTGAAAGAATATAGCGGCGATTTTAATCGCATTGAAGCTGCGAAATAGTGTTCCTGCAAAATTTTTTTGTAATTGCTATTTAGAAAATATAAATAAAATTTAGAATTCATTCTGAACATTCCGCATTTGTTTTTCCAAAATCTAACAAAAAGTAAACTGTTCGGTGAAGTGACATAAAAATACCGCATTCGGAATTTGCAACGCAGTCGAAGTCGAATGAGAGACGTCGAAGGTGACCTAATGGATCCGCGAGGCCTTTAGGTCGGAGTAATTAAACGACAGCGCGGCATTCCACGTTCCGAGTGGATTCTAATCGAAAAGACGTGAGGGCCAGGGAATGTGATGAGGACGCTGGGCGGTGGACGCGGCCGAATAAGTGTGCCATCTAGTTACGTCCGGCGCGGCGGGGCGTGAAAGAGGCAAGTCGTCTGCGCCCGCTGTTTATTTGCCAGGCTCATTCCACGACAGGTGCCTGACCTCGTTACCTGCACTAATCGCGTTCGCTTTCCATCACGAAACCGCCGTCCAAGCCAACACGGTCGCGCTCCTCATCCTTCCGACGTACGGCCGCGAATATGTCGGGGAAACAATTTACTCGGCCAGATGAGGAAACGAATGGGAAAAATTTTGTGTAAGTAGCTGAGCGTCTGCAGAATTCAATTACCGGGTTTATAGACACTTAGGACCTTAATAACGTTTTAATGGAGAAACTGAAAAAATGAGTGTTAATGGTACTTAATTAGAATTTTGCATTCAGTAAACACTATTTTATTTATTTATTTATGGATGGAGAAAACGTCATACGAGCGTTCGAAGACGCCTTTGAAATGTTGGTAGAGTCACGAGATGAATCAAAAAAAGAGATAGCTGATAATGTTTGTTTTAATGTTTGTAAATCTATCGGACCAAACTGCGTGGTCATCAGTCCGTAGCTTACAAACTACTTAAACCTAGGTAAACTAACCTACGGACAAACACGCACACCCATGCCCCAGGGAGGACTCGAACCTCCACGGCGAGCAACCGCGCGTTCCGCAGCGAGGTGCTTTAGACCGCTCGGCTACTCCACCGCGGCAGCTGATAATGGCTTGATCAAAAACAGGTCCTACAATACAGACAGAGAATATTACTCTTCTATTTAGCTATGAATATGTCTAAATCAGTATGAGGCCTTCTAAATCTCTCGTTTTCACTCAGAAAAAAATCGCACTGACATGTTTTACGGCCCACTTTAGATTTGTAGTTTTATAAGCTTTTGCAGACATTTTGGACCGAAATAATAATCTGAATAATAAAAAAAATTAATTAATACGAGTGTCTGAAAAACTCTTAGAAAAAAAATTTTTTTTTAGGTAGTTGCGGGTTCCGAACCACTTACCCTTAGCGTCACAGTCTAAGCATTGCCTACTTTTTTTTTTTTTGGACCTTAAAAAAAAGATTTACTTGCCACCGCCACTTTTAACCTAGAAAATAAAATAAAATAAAAGACAAACTACACCACTTCAGGCGTTGGCCCTATCTTATCCTAGGCCCAGTGCAACTAACCCATTTCTAATAGGGGGAACAATAAAACGAAGGGTGAAAAAAAAAAATTAAAGGACATTCAGTGTAGCTACAAAAATAAAGTGTATTAATTCATTTGAAGTTTTATTTTATTATTTTTTTATTTATTTATTTTTTTTTTTTTTTATTTTATTTATTTATTTATTTATTTTTTAACCCGTAAAAGAAAATGTAATTATCAACTACGTCATGGCAGGAACACCCCAACTTCTGGGTGGATTACGAAAAACACTATAAAGAAAATTTGAAAAATATTGCCCATATTTTGGATTGCAGACAACTGTGCAATGTCGTTCGTTCAGAAAGTTCCAAAAATCAAGTTCGTGTTTCTCTCCATGTACAAACAAGTAGTGAACCGCATGTCCACATATCCATTTCACAGCGTTTGTCTTCGTTTGTGGGTAATGTCCCGAGTCTGGAAAGAGGAGCAAATGGGAAAGTATATGATGAGGTGTCGTACGGGTAATCAAAGCCAGCATCTGTCGCACTAAGATCCAGACGCCTTCCGCCGATCCGCATACGAGTCGATGTTCGTCCGTGTCCATTACATCACAGGCGACGCACAGTGGTGTGTCTGCGAGGTGAATCCTGTGAAGTCGTGACTGGCACACTTGTTTCCCGTTGACTGTCAGGTACCATGTCGACTGTACGTCAGTGCCAAGGTAAGGAGCACTCACCGAGCGCCAAACGACACTCCAGTTGACGCTGGGATACTTCCCTTCAATCACATTTGGTGATCGGTTCTTCTGAAGAAAGCCGTAGATCGCCTTCGTAGACATCAAGCGTGTCGGCAGTATCGCAGTGTGGATATAGCTCAGTTCGAGGAAAAAGCGGCGGAAGTAAAAGAATGGCGCTGGAACATCTGAAAGCATGATTGGAGCCGATAGAGAGCGCGGTGCAAAGGCCTCCAGCAACAGGCTGGTAAGGCATGTGGGATTACGGCGCCACAACATAATGTGAGAGCTGAGGAAGAGGGCTGTCGCTCTGTCAGGCACATGGTACAGGCCTAGTCCGCCTCTGTTTCTCGGGAGAGTGAGGGTCTCGTATTTTATCTTGAACAGCAAGCCATGGCAAACATAAGAACCCAGTGCAGCTAACATGCGTAATGCCATGGATGGTGGAATGGGTAGGGTTTGTGCAACGTGAGGGATACGTGACGCCACATATATATTAACATACTGTGTCCGCTGTAGAAGGTCGAGAGCCCTGAGACGATGATCGAGAAGACCAGCGCGTAACTGGTTTAGTAGGCGCCGGCAGTTGAGGGCGATCGTACGCCGCATGTCTCCTGTGAAGTCGAGTCCTAAGCATCGGATTGCAGTAGTTACTCGTAAAGGTGCAGCGCTGTCTGCAGGAAGCCCCACACCTATAGGCATGGCACATGATTTTCGGACATTAAGACAGCTACCAGATGCTTCACCATATGTTCTCACCCACGCCAGTGACTCTCTTACCTCTGCATCGCTGCGTAGAACGAGGACGAGATCGTCAGCATAAGCAGTGCAGCAAAATAGATGGCCACCGAGTGAGATCCCTGACAGCCGCTGACGGAGTCCACAAAGCAACGGTTCCATTGCATAAGCATACAACAATGCAGAGAGCGGACAGCCTTGACGCACCGAACGCTGTATCGATATTGGTTGAGTAAGGCGACCATTGTATAGCACACGGGACGTCGCTCCTCGAAGAAGGCGCATTATGACGTTGACGGTAGTATCATGGTATTTCATATTACGGAGTACCTCTTCCAAGTACTCGTGATCAACTCTATCGAAAGCTTGGCTGAAGTCAAGAGTGGCCAAAAATCCAGGCATACGTTGAGCATGTGCTAGAGCGATTATGTCTCTATATCGAGCAAGGGCGGTGCGGATGTTGTTAACACCACCCAAGGAAGTTTGATCAGGAGAAACCACATATCTTGCCGTGCGTTTGAGCCGTGCAGCCAGAAGTCGAGTAAAGATCTTTGTATCGCTGTTGAGCAATGTCAATGGACGATAATCGCTTATCCTCGATGTTCCATGAGGTTTATGTATGGGAATAACGATACCGTCGAGGAAACCTTCAGGGATCTGCACCTGGGGTGACATAAGGTCCCGACAAATTTCTGTCCACATCGGTGCTATCAAGTGGCAGAATGTTCTATAAAACTCAAGTGGGATGCCGTCAGGACCAGGTGACTTGTTGGTAGATCCTGCTTTGATAGCATCATTGACTTCTTCCTCTGTGACGTCAGCAAGCATATCCAGTTTTTCATCCTCAGGAAGCGAGCCAAATGTAAGTCGGGATACCTCCGCAATGTTATCAGGGTGACGACGGTGTGCAGAGTACAGCGTAGTATAATGCTTGTGAAGGGCATGTCCTATTTCAGCTTGGTTATCGACGCGTCTTCCATCCTCAGTTGTCAGAACAGTTATCAAATTTCTCCGTCGGTGGCGCCTTTCAGCTATCACATGATACATACTTGGACGTTCCTGCGTTAAATCTTCTTGTGTGCGCGCCCTGACCATAGTTCCTTCAAGATGTCGGCGGGAGAGGGCATTGAGCTGTGCCTTTGCTCGATTCACTATCACCTGACGTTCTGGTGAATAAGGCATTGTCGTACATTCTCGGAGGATGGTGAAGTAGAACTCCTGAGTGTGTCTTCGCCATTGCGCGATCTCCCTTCCGTATTTAATCAACGTCTTGCGTAGTGTAGGCTTTGCACATAGGACCCACCACGATATGGCAGACTGATATCTGTTGCGACGTTGAAGACAAGCCGTCCATGATGTCTCAATTTGTTGCCGACAGTTCAGTGAAGTAAGATGTTTTATGTTCAGTTTCCATAGTCCCTTGCTGCGCCACACCTTTTGTTGGCAGATGTTGACGGTACAAATATATGCTTCATGGTTGGAGAATGCAGTTGGCCAGATTTCAGCAGCCTGAGTGCCACCGACAATGTCTCGGGAGATGTAGACCCGATCAAGGCGACTGGATGAATGGCTAGTGAAATGTGTAAATCCCGGGCGATTGCCATGAACATGCTGCCACGAGTCCACTAGATTGAGGTTCTGTATAATTGTTGCTAGTGCTGCGCACGGAGAGTGGCGTGGCAGTTGGTCTTTGGGCGCCTGGGTGGAGTTGAAGTCGCCTCCTATGATCAAGGAATCTTGCCGACCCACGAAGAGAGGCGTTACTCCCTCAGAGAAGAAAGTAGAACGTTCACGGCGCCGACCTGAACCAGATGGTGCATAGACGTTGATGATTCTTACGCCACCATACGTGAGAGCCATGCCTCTGGCATCCGGGAGGTATATAATTTCAGTAGCGTCAATGCCGTCACGTAAGAGGATCGCCACCCCACTACCTGCATGGGAGACGTGGGAGACGTGTGCTGTAAATCCATGGGGAGCGTAGAAGGCGGCAACAAATACCTCCTGAAGCAGGACAATGTCAACATCCGCAGCGTATATCATGTCGTGAAGTAATGTCAGTTTATGGCGCGCACGAATGTTATTGATGTTGATCGTAGCTATGCGATAAGTTTGAAACGCTGCCATCGTCAGAAGAACGTGTGACGCACTATGGGGAAGCACATCACTCCAACTGGGATGGGGCCGACGTCGTTTAATGTGTTCCTCCTCCCTCTACACCACCAGAGCAGCCATCTTCTTCAGGAACAGTGTCTCCCCAGTTGATGGGTGCCGCCTCTCCATGATTGGTCGGTAGAATAGGTTCATTGATGGGCATGGAAGTATGATCAGACCCTGGAAGGGACGAAACTCTGTCAGACAGTAGCGATGTAAAATCTTTAGTTGGCTGTTGACTCTTGTGAGATATGGGTGGCACTTCGTCAGGTGTCATGGCATTGGTGGATTGCGCATTATCGGATGTAGAGTCGCCATCTTGAACATTCAACTGTTTAAGGCTGTCGTCTGATGAAGTACGGCGCTGTCTCTTCCGTTTCTTTGGTGAACGTTGCTTCCGTACATGCTGCTCCGTGTCGGATGCTGTATGACTGTCGTCTGACATCTGGCTGGATTCCATAACATTAGATGGCGGTACAGTCCCAGTTTCAACTTCCATGGAGTCGGAACAAACGTCTTGTGTTGCTGCTTGGGCATCACCTGTTAGTACTGTGTCCAGTGCTGGTGTGTGGGAGACAGATGCAACTTCCATCTCATCCTCGGGTTGGTTCGACGCTGGTGCGGACGGAATTAGCGTGGGCGTAACAGGCCGCCTAGCCGCGTGCGCGTACGTCAGAGGTAGCGCAGTGGGCGCCGCTGGGCGAGCGTCGTCTCCGATCGGCGTCTGCGTCAGTCTGCGTCGGAGGCATTCTGAACGGACGTGGCCTTCTTGTCCACAACCGGAGCAAGTGCGAGGCTGGCCATCGTACATTACGACAGCCCTACAGCCGGCTATGACGAGGTACGAAGGCACATGCTTTCGAAGTTCAATTTTTATCTGTCGGACGCCGTTGAGGACACGGTACGTTTCAAAGGTCTTCCATGTTTCTGCAACGTGACTAAGTACGTTGCCGTAGGGTTGTAAGGCGGCCACCACCTCGTCCGACGGCACCTCAAACGGAAGTTCGAAAACTCGCAACGTTCTCAGGCCGAAACCTGCATGATCAATCTCGACGGACCCTATATGACCGTCAGAGTATCGGAACTTGAGTTCATTAGCATGGCGCCGTACTACGTCGGCGCACATCTCTTCGTTCGCCAACTTGATGTACACTGTGGTACTAATGATCGAAAAATGAATTCCTATAACGTCTTGTGGTGGGAGACGCATTTCTTCACGTATAAAATGTTCTACTTCATGCGCTCTCGGTCGTACATGATCAGTAGGGAACGTTAATTTGATCGTAGATTGGCGGTATGAAAACGCCATGTCGGTCGTTGACTGCGGACTCTAAGGCACGCCGCTACGCGGAAGTAAACAAACGGGCGCTCGCTCGCAGCACAACAGGCGGGACGCAGCGGACGTCCTCGCCCCACCGCAGCCGAAAGCGGACTGCCTACTAAGCTACGGCTAACAGTTAGGAATTGTGTCCTTTAATTTGATACTATTCATGACCGTTGTTAACTTATGCTAATATGGCATTTGTAGACAATAGATTATCATTTATCGTACGAAGAACGACGTGTTTTTGTTGATTCTTCAGTGCGCCATTGCTTTGAACGTGTAAGTTACAATAAGAAAATAATCAAATACGCAACGCAAGATGGCCTATGCGGCAGAGAGTTCTGGGTGAGCAATGTCACGTGACATCTGCGAGCGGCTGGTTTTCATTAATTCAATGGAGGGTGTCAAAACTCCGTTATTTTTGCAAATATCTCTCAAACGATACGAGATTAGAAAAAAAAAACAACATAATAGAGCGAAGTTGTTTTTTCCCCTCTACCAATTAGGCTATTCTATTTTCGTGTCAGATGAACGGTTCGTTTGCAAATACAATTATATTTCAAACGGCTTTTTTGTATTATTACCGTATTTTTTGTCCGAAAAATTTGAAAAAGGGAGGTTCTGGTCTCTGGTAGCCTACAATTATGTCTGTAAAATTTGGTGCTGATCGGTTGAACGGTTCGTCTGAAAAACAGGGAACACGTTATGGACAGACAGACAGACAGACAGACAGACATCCCAAAATCGCCGTTATTTTTGCAAATATCTCTGAAACGATACGAGATATGAAAAAATAAAAAAAATAAAAAATAATAAAAAGAAATAAAACATAACAGAGCAAAGTTGTATAGAATTTTCTCCTCTACAAATTCGGTTATTCAATTTTCGTGTCAGATGAATGGTTAAACCATTATTTTCATTTAAATTTCGAGCTGTCAAAAGACGATCGCAAAGGCCCACTTTTAGTGTTACTAACGTAATGGTTAAGCTATTATTTTCATTTAAATTTCGAGCTGTGAAAAGACGATCGCAAAGGCCCACTTTTAGTGTTACTACCGTAACCTAAAGTGGGCCAAAGTTACATACGATGCCTGTTTGTTGGACGTGTGTAAATACCACATATATTGTATAATTAAGACTGTAGCAGACCAGCGGTCCCTTTAGCGTAGATACACATTATGACATAATAATGTGTCGTGTAATACAGAGTCCGAAAAGTACATACACTATAGAGATCTTTTTATTTAATCTCGATAAAATACGAATGTGATAAAGCAACTTTTGTCGAGTCCCTTCAGTGGACGTAAAATGAGCTTGCCGCAACGTATTGGATGTGGGTTGAGCAAGAAGTGTGAGTGGTGGCTGGTGTAGCGCGCTGGACATGCAGGCGCCTAAGAACATAAGCCGCTTAGCCGCGCCTCAGATGTTGCCCATTATTCTACCTCACTGAGCATTGCGTTAATGAACCACATTCGATGCGTTTGACGGACAAAGTGGTCCTCTATGGTCAGACTTCCTCTTCGCTTTAATCCAACTTTAATAGCTATTTTCTAACAAGATGCATTACAGCCCCAACTTTAGTGCATTAATGTTTACTTAACCATCACAGAATCGCAAATAAAGTGACAAATTGCTACCCCGTGGTGTAGGAAGGACTTACGGTTGAAGAGTATGCTTTGTTAGTTACGTTAATAGATAACTACCTTATGATGATCTTATATAATTACGTTATTATATATCAACTAGCTTAAACCAGCGGCTCCGCTCGCGTGTTGGTTGATTGTGATAGATAATGCGCGAAACGTCAAATCGATTTTTTTAAAGAGATACATTAAAAGAAATTTCTTTTTTACTGATTTATTTATTTCTTCTTATATTTCCTTATTCGTATGCTTATCCTTACCGAGAAGGAGTTGAAGACATTGTTGCACGCATAGACCAAAGATATGATCTGTGGCATCACGTTTCGCTGTATGTAACCGCCTTGCTATAGAGTCGCAAACGTCATCGCTGGCCTTCAGTCCAATCTTTTTTTATAATTTGTTGCACGCATAGTTGCACGTATAGACCAAAGATATAATCTGTGGCATCACGTTTCGCTGTATGTAACCTCCTTGCTATAGAGTCGCAAACGTCATCGCTGGCCTTCAGTCCAATCTTCTTTTATAATTTGACGGCTTTCAACCACCATACGTTCCACCCCCTTATAGCTATCGGCATGGAACTGCTATGGTGTACAACGGGATACTTCGGACAACAATTACACAAACGCCATTCGTTTGCGTTCTGTAGTTTCGCTGCAGAGCGAAATATTAACACACACACACACGTAGAATTTTATATACACCGATAACTTTCCATCCCAATATACTCCACCATTTTATTATTATGAACCCTCAAGCAACAATGCAACTAATAAAACCATTTTCATAGAGTAAATATAATTTTCAAAGAGTAATTATTGTTCCGCATTTCCCTTAATATTCTTCAAATTATTAATATCTATCAGATAGCTATAAAACCTTCCTCTGGTTTCTGCGTCTTACCGTTCGGACGTGATAAGGGTACACCGAACAGACATTCACACACACACACAGCCGGCCGCGGTGGCCGAGGGGACTAAGGCGCTCCAGTCACGGTCTGCACGGCCACTACGGTCGGGGGTTCGAATCCCCCCTCGGGCATGGATATTTGTGTCGTCCTAGTTCGTAAGTAGTTCATAAGTAGTTTGTAAGTTTAGGGACTGATGACCCCGTAGTTAAGTCCCATAGACTATACAAACATTTGAACATTTGAACACACACACACACACACACACACACACACACATATATTAGCTATCCGATCGCCATAAAACCATGCCTAAAGCCTTCTCCGGGTAGACATTAGTAACTGTACAAATTTTTAGCTCTTTATGCCTTTTGGTTCAGACGTGATAAACGTACACCGAACAGACATTCACATTTATAGATAAGGATGAATAGTATTATATGCAAATGAAGACTTGTGGCAGATCTGTAAGAAAATGTTACTTGATAACAGTGAAATAAAAGTGGATGGGACTGACAGCTATCTCTATATGTAGAAAAATGCAAGGTGAGGCAAATAAGTAAGAAAAACAGTTGTATGGTATTCGAATACAGTATTAGTACTGTGTTGCTTTACGCAGTCGCGACAACTACATGTTTAGGCGTAACTCTGAAGTATGTAAGCACAGTTGCGAGGATCCGCAGCGGAATAGCCGTGCGCACTGAGGCGCCATGCTGCGGTGCGCGCGGCCGTTCGCCGTCGGGGGTTCGAGTCCTCCCTTTTGCATGGGTGTGTGCGTTGTCCTTAGGTTACTTTAAATTAGTTTAAGTAGTTTGCAAGCATGGGACTAATAACCAAGCAGTTAAGTACCATATATTTACAAACATTTGATTTGAGTTGTGAGGAAGGCGGATGGTCGTCTTCAGTTTATTGGGGTAATTTTGGGAAGATGTGGTTCCTCTGTAAAGCAGACCACGCATACAACACTACTACGATCCACTCTCGAGCAATGGTCAGGTGTTTTCCATCCCCACCTGGTGGGTTTAAAGGAAGACTTAGAAACAGTTCGCCGCGGCGGAGCGGCCGAGCGCATTGAGGTGCTATTCTACGAAACGCGAAGCCGTTCCCCGTCGGGGGTTCGAATGCCCCCTCGGGCATGGATGTTTGTGCCGTCTTTAGTATAAGCTAGTTCATAAGTAGTTTGTAAGTTTAGGGACTGATGACCCCGTAGTTAACTCCCATAAGCTCTACAAACATTTGACCATTTAGAAACAGTTCAGAGACGGTTTCTAGGTTTGTTACTGATAGTTCGGATCAACACGTGAGTGCTACGGAAATACTTCGAGAACTCAAAATGTGAATCTATGAAAAAAAGACATAGTTCATTCCAAGGAAAACTATCGAGGAAATTAACCCTTTCCACCCGAGCCCACACGATCATGCGGGTTGGGTTTTTATTTATTTTATTTTTTTTTTTTTTTTTTTTTTTTTACGACAAACTGAATCTCTTGCCATGCTTCCAACCAACCTACAACGATCGTGCAGGTTGTGCGCTATGGGTTTGTCATGTTTATGTTACCATTCGGCGCCAATTGATTGCAGCACATGTTATTTAAGTTAATCAAGAAGCATAATGCCGGCGTCCGGTTAGTAGCTCATTATTAAGTTAAACTGAATTGTTTCTGCGATTTTCTGCATCTGGTTATTTGTAATAGTGTGTACAACCTTTTGACATTGATAATTATTAGTAACTTCATATCTTTCCACAGTAATTGTGCTTTAAATTTGTACTAGCACGATTGTGCGGGTTAGGTGTTGAGTGTGTAACTTCATCCTCGACTGGGTGTTGTTGATTGTGTCATTGGCCTCCGTCTATTGCTGATTTTCATACAGTTTTGAATGGGAAAGGTTTTATGCACATTCCCGTTATTGTACACTGGTTTATCAGACAATCAAATACGTTCTCTATTTGAGGATTCGGATTTGAGTGGCATTTCGTCAGATGAAGACGAAGAGTTTGTCCCTTCTCCTTCAAACAGTCAGCAGCCAGACGACTCGGCTGATGATGATCTGAGTGCCGAAGAAGTTCCTGAAGAGCACAGGCGATCACAGTGTCTCAGAACGTGTCAGAGTTCTACTATTTCGGAGATCAAATTTTGTTCGGAAGTTTCATCCACCAAAAAATAATTACAGTGCTGTAGAGGTCAGTAACAAAGAGGTGCGATCTGAGTTACCTATTTCATGCATCATTCCCATTTTCTTACTAAAATATCTTCCTTTTAATTCTAAAGTCCTTCACCAATTGGAACTTCTGCTAAATATTTCTGTGAATACTTCAGTGAAAAGTTTTTTCAAGAGGCAGCGAAATATACAAATATGTATAGTGTTGCAAAGAAAGGGAAATCCTTAGGGACAACAGCTCATGACTTTGTATTACAAAAGAAATAAAATTTTTGTGATTATTAAATTTTTTTGCCTCACAATATTATTGGCAATCTATGTAACATATTTTATAACTACTAAATAAATGTAATGTAAGAATAATTTTTATTCATAACTATTCCTCAGGAAACGTATAATATCAAACAAATAGCAGGAAGTCAGAAAAAAGTTCTGGTGAAATAAAACCTGATCTCACGATTGTGCTACTTGTTGTTTGCTCACTACATTTTTATGGAAGAATTTTTTATTATTTTTCCCAGTGTCTCCTACTCTGAAGTATACAGAGAATTCAGCTATATTCGCCATTAAAAAAAAAAAAAAAAAAAAAAAAAAAAAAAAAAAAAAAACAAAAAAAAAGTGTTCAGGGTTAATAGCTCAGGCATTTGAAGCTGACTGCAGAACTAGTCTGTTGCCGCCAGTACATTTCGCGTAAGGACTACGAGGGTAAAATAAATAAGTGCTAGTACGGAAGCATTTCTCCCCTCGCTGTATTTGCGTGGGTGGCATGACGGCGTAGTTTGAGGCGCCATGGTGCGCTGGGTTGTGTGTGGTTGTATTGCCCTTAGCACTGGTTAGTTTAAATAATGTGTAAATCTAGGTACCGGTGACCTCAGCAGTTTGGACCCTAAGGAGGAGGAGAGGATTGCGAAAAGAACAGTAAAGGATATGACGAAGCAACCTCCTCCAAGCACTGTATAGTGACTTACGGAGTATTTACGTCGATGTAACATGTCTTAGACTGCAAATAGAGCAAAACCTTCATTGGAAACCTTTCAACTTAGAAATACTCTAGAGCCCTACTGTGGGCACCGTGTGATTAAATGCCAGTTAATGGACTTTCGGGCAAGTGATGCCGCACAGCAAGCATATAAGCTGACGAGAGACGATGGGGAATCATTGTAGCGACAGAAAGGGGAATCCACTAATAGAGGCTACTTTGAAAACGGGTATATTACTTTCACCATGACTCTAACATCTTGCAAAAGCGAATCTGGTAAGCTTTTCGCCCGCTGCTGTAATGACTGTTTCTTTAAAGTGGTTGAAGGTCGTTAAAACCAGGAGTAAGCGGCAAGGTTTTGAACGTCCACGCCTCTTTACAGAAACTGGAGGTCGACCGCTCTGTATAGCGGTATTGGCAGCAATTTATGTCAGAGCTAGAGACAGAGTGCAGTGTCGGTGCAGCCACTGGCGTTTCGGAGTATACTGTTCAGCACACATCACTGAACTGGAGACATGTTAACCCGAAGATATCGTTAACTGACGATTTAGGCGGGCACGCTAGGTCGATGGTTGTGTGCAGATACACAGTAATCCAGGCGAATGACTGCTAGAAAAATGCACTGAGTCACGAACACAGGCCGTTGGGGTTTTGCTATTGCAGTCGTGCACCGACATGCAACGTATTAGCGTGGCATTCGTGACCCTCCGACATGCGTGCAGTAACTGCGGTAACGTGAAGTATGGGGACATTATTGCCAAATCCGTGCAAAGAGGACCAAAGTCCCAATATTATTTTCTTGGGTAGTGTGGGGCAAACACCAACAGACATCCATCGAAGAAAGAAGAATGTGTATGGGCAGCATTTCTTTGGAGAATGGTTCGCCAAGTGCGGTGATGTCGCGATTCGACACATGACGCCGGCGCATCTTGGAGGCGTGCCTCATCAAAAATGTTCAAATGTTTGTATAGTCTATGGGACTTAACTACGGGGTCATCAGTCCCTAAACTTACAAACTACTTATGAACTACTTACGAACTAGGGCGGCACAAATATCCATGCCCGAGGGGGGATTCGAACCCCCGACCGTAGTGGCCGTGCAGACCGTAACTGAAGCGCCTCAGTCCCCGCGGCCACCGCGGCCGGCTGTGCCTCATCCATTACGGATAACAGACACTCGAGCACTCGCCCTTTAGTGTGGACCTCTCCATACGGTTGTCAGGCATTATGAAATGTCCTTCAAGGGTTGACAACTTCTCTCTGACGAGGATGTGCAGCAGGCAGTTACGACCTTCTTTATGCGGCAGGTCATGATATTTTCATTCTGGACCATACGGCTTTCGAGCAGAACCTTTTTGATTCTTTTAATTTTTGAAATACATAGCGTTTAAACTTAATGTGGTCAGTTCTGTCCCACGTTTTTAAAGAGATCCGAGAACTATAGCTAAATATTTCGTTCCCCTGCCAAGGTCCCATTTATTGCCGGAATCAACATCCACTGTTGAACAGAGGTTTCCTGTAAAGATCCGTGAATTACGGTCTTCTATTAGTCAATGTAGAAATTGTAGGACTTCCGCCTATAATATAGCGGTACTGTGATGCCCTTCGTCGCGTGTGGCATTTTTTTCTTACGAGAGGTATCGACTAGACTCTCATGCAGTGAACTCTCTTGTGCCTTTTCTTATTCTCCTGGTAACATATATTTTAATGTCACCCCACAACCCAAATTTTCCTTATTTTGTTAGTGACGCTGCGCTGTATTTTAGTTAATTTTGTTTTATATTCTGAAAAGACGGAAACAGCTTTTCTTGATAACGATCTGTCCACTGTTTTAAGTAACCTAGGAGATTCGTGTGCAGAACGTACTAAACGTTTGTGTGTTGTTCAGATTCGTGCTCAAATGTGTTAGTAATTTATTTGAATGCGTCTCATTGTGACTAGTTCATCCTTTTGTTGTCAATGATCAGACAAGCTACCATTATGTTAACACTAGTTCATTTCTCTTTTAAAATGAATGTACACAGATTATAACTGCTGTTCAGAATTTTATTTAATCAATTTGTTTACTAACTTCCGTAGTGCTTTTAACCAGCTCTTACTTGTCATGAGAATGATTATCTCTTTTCCTATTTACATTACTGGTAATATATACCAAGGCAAAAGATTTTTCGTCTTTTTTCACTAAATCCTGTTTTACTTACCGCAAGAACAGACACCATGTCTGTAAAGTGTGTCCATGGGCCAGTGACTCCATGAGATGATGAATATAGGCTGAAGCATAGAATTAAAATTTCTCCCAATGTCGGAATTGAAAGTGGGTCTTGGTACTTACTAGGCCGACGTGCTTACCGACTGCGCCACCGAGGCTTATTTTCAATCAGAACTCCAACGACTACGCAAATTCGTGTCGCTCCCCAATACAGCCTCTCATTCCCACTCAGCTTATACTGATGTTCCCCTCTTAATTCGTATCTCAGTGACCAGATAATTATATGTTTTTGAAACTTAATTATATGTTGATTTGGTAAAAATTTTAATTATATGCTTCAGCCTATATTCATCATCTCATGGAGTCATTAGTTATCTGAACTGAGCTAGATATGTCTAGGGAACATAAAGTGTGTTTCCGTAAGAGCGTGCGAAAAAGGTGAATGCTCCACTTATCCGTTTGAGGTTGAGTACGTGCGGTCGGAATAGTCCGCTTAAGGAGAAACGGAATATCGTAATGGTATTTGGAACAGCAGAAATACCCTATTGTGGGACGAGGAAAACCCTGAGGCTGTAGTACAGTCACCCAGTTAAGTACGTTGTCCTGTAAATATCATTGTAGGCGACAATCTTATTGCCGGCCGCGGTGGCTGCGGGGACTGAGGCGCTCCAGTCACGGTCTGCACGGCCACTACGGTCGGGGGTTCGAATCCCCCCTCGGGCATGGATATTTGTGCCGTCCTTAGTATAAGGTAGTTCGTAAGTAGTTTGTAAGTTTAGGGACTGATGACCCCGTAGTTAAGTCCCATAAGCTTAACAAACATTTGAACATTTTTTGAGGGCCATCATCATCATCAGCAGCAGCATTATCATCAACATCAACAATAGCAACATCATTATCGTCGTCATTATCATGAGCGTTCTATCTCTCATTTTCTGCCTAGCAGTATTTCGTACGATGAATCCTCGTTCCAGGTACTCCGCCGAAGGTGTCAGTTATAAATAACACGTATTATAAATAGACTGGGTTTTTTATTGAAAGAAACTCAGTACAAATAGCTTTACAAATATCTATGAATCACAGCAATAGTGCTTCATAAAACACAGTAGAAGGAAAACTGCGCTCGGCAAGTTTTCACAGACCCACAGAAGTATAAAAACTGTCACTTATACACTACAACAACTTTGCACATTTAATGTCTGCCTGACGAGAGACAGCGAGGAATCTTGTCGTTTACAACATGCATCGATAATAAATACTCCGTGTAAGGAATTGCTTTTTTTCCTCGTATAGGAACAAGAGTTAATAATACTTGGATAATCTCTGCAGAGTAAGTCTTTAAACAGTAATACTGTAGTTATCACAAGTGTGGACCGTCGGCTGGCAGATAGCTCGGTCCGACCGGCGGGCCCGGCGGCGCGGACGCGGCCGCAGTCTCTGTGGCGGCCGCCGGCCGCGCGGGCAGGGGCGCGGGCATTCCGGCGGGCAGCTGCCGCCTTCGCGTCGTGGCCCGGGGCCACCTCTCCTTACGTCGCAGCTCGCCCTCCGCCGCTCAGTTCTTGACGCGTGCTATCTCCCTCGCGATCGTCTCCCTCGACTTGCCTTTCGTCTCGGGCACGAACGGCACCACGAAGGCGATGGCGAGGATGTTGGCGACCAGGAAGAAGAGGTAGGTGGGGATGGAGCCGACCGTGTCGACGGCGTCGCTGAAGAAGTTGGTGATGAGGAAGGAGAGCAGCCAGGTGAGCGACACGTAGAGCGCGGAGCCCTTCTTGTTCTGGACGGGCAGCAGCTCGGCCATGATGAGCCAGGGCAGCGGCCCCATGCCCAGCGAGAAGGACACGACGAACAGGATGAGCGACAGCAGCGGCACCCAGCTGGCCGCCAGCGCCATCTCGGGGTAGACGCTCTTGAGGTAGAAGTAGGCCACCAGCAGCGTGTACGACACGACGATGCCCGACAGCGACACCAGCAGCAGCGCGCGACGGCCCACGTGGTCCACCAGCCGCGACGCCGTCGAGTTGGACGTCAGCAGCACCGCGCCGATCACCATGCTCGAGTTGTTGGGCGACAGCGGGCTGCCCGCCTCCTGCGCACACAAGCACACCTCTGTTTAAGCCTGCTGGCACATTTGCTAAACAGGTTTCCTTACAGACTACTAGCTGAAAACCCGGCGTTGCCCTGCTATTTATTTATTTAAGTCTTGTTTGTTTGTATAGCTTATGGGACTTAACTACGGGGTCATCAATCCATAAACTTACGAACTACTTATGAACTAACTAATACTAAGGACGGCACAGATATCCATGCCCGAGGGGGGATTCGAACCCCCGACCCTAGTGGCCGTACAGACCGTGACTGAAGCGCCTCAGTCCTCTCGGCCGCCGCGGCCGGCTATTTAAGTCTTGATTTAGTACTTCTCCTATCCGTTCTCTCTCTGTCCATATCCTTTTTTGTAATAACAGCCGGCCGCAGTGGCCGAGGGGACCGAGGCGCGTCATTCACGGTCTATTCAGTACTGTGGAGTTGATTTGACTTGCCCATGTTTCTGACATGGGCCGGTCGCGGTGGCCGAGGCGACTGAGGCGCTCCAGTCACGGTCTGCACGGCCACTGCGGTCGGGGGTTCGAATCCCCCCTCGGGCATGGATATTTGTGCCGCCCTTAGTCTTAGCTAGCTCATAAGTAGTTTGTAAGCTTAGGGACTGATGACCCCGAAGTTAAGTCCCATAAGTTCTACAATCATTTGAACATTTCTGACACAGACAACTTTGTTACTTGCTAAGGAGTTGCCTCACCAAATAAATTAGATCCTGGACAACGGTTCGAGGGTTCGAATCCCCCCTCGGGCATGGATATTTGTGCCATCCTTAGTAGCAGCTAGTTCATAAGTAGTTTGTAAAGTTTAGGGACTGATGACCCCGTAGTTAAGTCCCATAAGCTATACAAACATTTGAACATTTTTTCTAATAACATGTTACAAATATCAGAGTTTCCGCCCTGGAAAGTAATGCTGTGGTCATGTCCTCAACCTGACTCAATACGTAGAAGATGGATACGAAAGAGGACAAGTTACAGGAGTGGCATTCATAGATCTGTCTGCAGCGTATGACACCGTCAATCGCAAGAAGCTCACGAGAAAGGCGTACTCAGTCACCAAAGACTATCGCCTAACACAGCTCATCCAGTGTTTGCTGCAAAATCGGAGGTTTTTTTGTAAGTCTGCATAATAAGAAGAGCCGTTGGAGAACGCTGAAGAATGGCCTTACTCAGGGTAGCGTACTGGCACCCTTGCTGTATAACATCTACACAAACGACCAACCAATCATCTCTGAAGTAAGAACTTTATTTATGCAGATGGCACAGCAACTGCAGCTCAAGGCAAAACATTTGAGGAAGTGGAGATGAAGCTGACAGCAGCTCTCGAAGACCTCGGCAAGTATTGTGATGATAATCACCTAAAGCCAAATCCTGGAAAGACGCAGGTCTGTGTCTTCCACCTAAGAAACAAGGAAGCCAGAAAGAAGTTAAAAATTACCTGGAGAGGGCAACAACTGCTTCTCTATGATACTCCAAAATACTCGGGAGTGAAGTTGGACCGAAGCCTCACATTCAAGGATCACTACCAGGAAACAAAGATGAAAGTATCTGCCCGGAACAACATCATACGTAAACTCACTGGCTCCACCTGGGGATCACAGCCAAGTGTGCTCCGCACATCTGCCCTGGCACTGTGCTTCTCTGCAGCGGAGTATGCAGCACCAGTCTGGAGAAACTCGACACATGCCAGAGAGGTGAATACGGCACTAAATGAGACTGGACGCATAGTGACTGGCTGCCTTCGACCAACTCCTGTCAGAAAAATCTACGAAATTATGAACATAGCGCCTCCAGACATACGCAGAACAACAGCTGCAGAAACAGAGAAAAAGAAACAGGAAACCGACCCCAGACACCCCCTCTTCGCACATGAGCCAAGAAAACCTAGGCTTAAGTCAAGGAGGAGCTTTATGAGCAGAACAACATCAACTGCATTGAGGCCTGGAACTCGGAGAACAGAGTTACGGCAGAATTCGTCAAACGAAAGGGCCGGAGAGAACATCAAAGAGCAACCTGCCGAAGGATTTCATCTGCCGTATGCAACATGGAAGGCACTAAATAGACTGAGGACAGGAGTGTCACACTGCAAGACGAATTTCAGAAAGTGGGGCTTCACAAACGAAGATGAGCTCTGTGAGTGTGGCGATGTTCAGGACCTACAACACCTCCCGGTCTGCAGAAACCTGCCCAACCCCTGCACCACAGAGGACCTACATGATGTGGCCATCAAGACAGCAGAATTTTGGAGCTTGCGGTCCATCTAGCAGAAACTAGCTGCGTCCTACAGAATTAGTCACCTCTTTCCTTATTTTATGTTTCTAGTTTGTAATTTGTGTATTTTAATTATATATTTATCGAATTTTGCATTCTTGGATTGTAATTTTCTCAATGTAATTGTACACTGTAAACATATATTTAGTAAATTTGGTGTCCCTAGATTGTAAATTGTTTATTATAATTGTATTGTAATTGTATAGTTATTGATCGAAAGATATGTCTTAGTCCTGGACACGTAAAATAAATAAATACTTACCAGAGAATATATAAGAAATAAGGCTGTCTTGCGTAATATACAAAATTTGAAGTACAGTATCCAAACAAAGATAGATAGTAATCAAAGTACAAATAATATGCAACATTCATACATTCATTTAATTTACAAATGTACGATAAACAGTATTTCTTGTTACTTGTCCGGAATCTAATATGAATAATTTCTTTGGTGAGGCTACTCCTGAGCAAGTAACATAAAGTTGTCCGTGTCAGAAACATGGGCAAGTCAAATCAACTCCACAGTACTGAATAGGTTGCCCTGTTGTTTATTAATCGTAACACAAAATACAAGTGTCACTGGAAACGGGAGTCTTTGAAATTCAAAGCCAGATCTGTCGTAAATAATGGATATTTGTTGGATGTAGTGCTTCATTCTCTTCCTTTCGTTATAAATCTATAAAAGTCTATTGCTATTTTCGGAGCCGGCCGCGGTGGCCGAGCGTACTGAGGCGCGTCCGTCACAGTCTGCACGGCCACTACGGTCAGGGGTTCCAGTTCCCCCTCGGGCGTGGGTGTTTGTGTCGTCTTTAGTATAAGGTAGTTCATAAGTAGTTTGTAAGTTTAGGGACTGATGACCCCGTAGCTAAGTCCCATAAGCTGTACAAACATTTGAACATTTGATTGCACCCCCTCTCTCCCCCGTTATCTACACCCCTTGCAAAAGATTAAGAACAACGAGTAGCGCGTTTGCTCAGTATCTATAAATCATAATAAGTTGAAATATGACGACTTGACAACCCAGTAAAATATATTTTTTAAAAGTGTTTGTAAATCTACCCGTTCTGCACGGCCACTACGGTCGGGGGTTCGAATCCCCCCTCGGGCATGGATATTTGTGCCGTCCGTAGTATTAGCTAGTACGTAAGTAGTTTGTAAGTTTAGGGACTGATGACCCCGTAGTTAAGTCCCTTAAGCTCTACAAACGTTTTTTGTAAATCTACCGGACTCAACAGCTGGGTTATTAGTCCGCAGCTTACAAACTACTTAAACTAATGTAAACTAACCTAAGGACAGCGCAAACATCCATGCCCGAGGGGGGACTCAAACCCCCCGACGGCGAACGGCCGCGCGCACCACAGCACGGCGCCCTAATGCGCACGGCTAATCCGCCACGGCCCGTAAAATATAAAAGGAAACAAAAATGTAGGTAACACACATTGTGGCGTAAAAGTAATTTGTTTGCAATTTTCAACACTAGTCCGGCGGCATATGTATGCGTAGTGAAAAAAAAAAAAAACTTTTCTGTGGCTGTTGCTGACTTCTGATTTATAACATCGTACCCGAAATTTATCCGAACATGAGATATGCAAAACGTGCGCGTGTCCAGGAAGTTACTCGCAGCTGGGAGCTGTTTGATGGAAGTATCGTGTCGTAATCTGACAGAGCTGGGAGTTGTCTGGGAAATTCATTAGCGGCGTGGAGACAGCCGGTGCCGTCGCCGGGTGGGGGCGTGTGGCGGCCGGAGTGTGTGGCATAGCGGCGGTTATTGCCCACCCACACACAATGACCGGCCGTCTGAGCAGCGGACAGCTCTGATACCAACCCAAGCGTGTCCTCATATCACGAGTAAATCTACATCTGCATACATAGCGACAACCTCAACTACAACGACAAACTTTCAGATGTGGTAGGTGGACTAAAATAAGGGGAAAAAAAATCACTAGTAATCGTTGGCTTGATAAGGTCAGAAATCTTATCACTTTTGTGCTGATACATTTTTATGTTTTTACATCATCGATATGTGTGTCAGAGATATGATTTTCCCTTAAGTCCTTATCTTTGATATAATCGATTTGTATCGTTCGTAAAAATTAGAACTGTCTTTTATTGTGTATTACCTATGACCCATAATAATTTTCCCAGAGTTTAAAATATATTTTTTATTTCCAATTTCTGTTGGTTGATTTAGAATTTTATCTGTTTTTTTTATTAAATTGCATATATTTCTATATTCTACAGAATGCTCATGTGGCTTCTTTTTACATGTAGGTAGCACTTGCAAATAAGCAATGTTCGAAATGGGGAGCAATCAATAAGAATATATTAAAAGGCGGTCTGGAGCGCCACGTTACGGATCGCGCGGCCTCCTGCGTCGGAGGTTCGAATCCTTCCTCCGGCATGTTCAAAATGTTCACATGTTTGTAAATCTATCGGACAAAACTGCGTGGTCATCAGTCCGTAGCTTACAAGCTACTTCAAACTAGGTAAACTAACCTAAGGACGACACACACACCCATGCCCCAGGGAGGACTCGAACCTCCGTGGCGAGCAACCGCGCGCTCCGCAGCGAGGCGCTTTAGACCGCTCGGCTACTCCACCGCGGCCCCTCCGGCATGGATGTGTGTGTTGTCCTTAGGTTAGTTTAACTCATTTTAAGTAGTTTGTAAGTCTAGGGACTGATGACCAACGTAGTTTGGTCCCATAGAATTACAAACATTTGAACATTTTTTTATATTAAAAAACCCAGCTCTAGTGTCTAATAAACATTATATTTCATGTATTGTAACCCTGAACTGTAAACTACTCCCATTCATTTTCTCTCATACATCATTCTTGGACGATTTATTTGCTGGTGATGAGTTTCTCACAGAGCGAACGTGCCAAGAGATTCGAACCCTAAGCTAGAAGAATCCATTATAAACATCTGGAACGAAATATCTGTAAGGTAGACCTCAGACTAATGAGACCAGCCACATAGGAAATCAATTGCTCTACTAAACAACATACCGTTTTTGCACATGTCAGTCACGCCATCTGTTGCTTGCGCGAAATTTATAAAGAAGTCAGGAACTGGAGGCCTACTAATACTGGTGACCCTTCCTGAGATTTACAGGATTTTTATCCCCGATTTCGACACATCTTTTTTTTTATGAAGGATAAGGCGATTGAAGAAATGTATTCGCTACCCCACCGTACCAAAGATTTCTCCGCTGAGGATACGAAATTTGGAGGAACACGAAAATTACCTTAGTTCTTAACCCTTTCAGTACCACATTATGAAATCAGCTTTGGAAAAATTAAAATTCGGTGTTTTCGGTATTAATACAGTGCAGTAAACATCAAAATATGTCTTTTTAAATTTTTGGTCGAACTATTGATTTTTTTATGTCGTGTATTTCATGCACGACACAGATGTTTGTATCAAGGTATTTCATTATTTGGAAGTTATTTTGTTGGTAGTTAATACTGCCAGATCAATAATCTTCGCCACAGCAGATAAGCCAATTCACTGCGGGAATAAAATAAAAGAAACCGCACTCACGCTCACACTCTCAGCCATGTACAGACGGCAACGCAACACAACCTCCAAGACGGACAGATTAATGGCTCAGAAGTGGCTACACGCCGTATCAAGCGGCCAAATGTCGTACTAGAAGCATGTTGTTCATCAACAAAAATGCAACTTTAAGGATTGATGCACAAAATACGGTATAAATGAACTTCTAATTCGTTGTTGTCCAGGGAATGAAAGGGTTCAGAAACGCAAGGAACAGTTTCCGTTACTCAAATCCGCTGAAAGTAACGAACTGGAGCAATACGAAAACTACAGATTCGATCCGATTGATGCGCTACTTGAGTGGGGATAGAAAACGTGTGAGTAACGAAACATACAGGCTGTAACGAAAGGGTGCTTTGAGTCTCGTGGAATATTCGTTATGAATGAATACAAATGATATGTAAAAACTGCATTCCAGACAACCACTGAATGCTACACTGACGCCCGAAAGAGGCAGCTTGGTATTTTTAGTGTCACCTCAAGCAACTGAACCACATGGGCACACATCTATCTGCCACTCACCTGGAAAATGGGAGCACTGTAGAAAGTAACGGTGTTGATGCCGCTGAGGGGCCTGAAGAACATCAGCCCCAGGATGATGCCGGCAGAGATCCACATGACGCGCTTCTTGAGGTCTTCCGTCAGCTCGCAGTCCAAGATCGACGTCTGCGTAGTGATCGTGTAGATTGGTGGCTGTTCAGTCTCCTTCTTCTCGGCGCAGATAGAAGCCTTCAAACTGTCGAACTCCTCTGACACGTCGTAGTCTCCTTCCTCGTGACCTGTGGCGCAAGTCAATGATAAAATATTAGCGACAGGGGTTCTCTGCGGCAGATCTAGCAGCTTCAGAATAAAGATGGATAGATCAGATTTAAGTTACATTAACTAACGCTACCTCTATGAGATTGTAAATATTTGCCGGTGAGTGATACTTTTGTGGTTACAATGGCCACTTTTGTCTGCGAATCACGTACAGAATTGTTTGTGAATAATAGTGAATATATGATAATTATCACACGGCACAGTTCAGCTGCATGTTACACGACTTCATAAATGTTCAAATGTTTGTAGAGCTTATGGGACTTAACTACGGGGTCATCAGTCCCCAAACTTACAGACTACTTATGAACTAACTAATACTAAGGACGGCACAAATATCCATGCCCGAGGCGGGATTCGAACCCCCGTCCGTAGTGGCCTTGCAGACCGTGACTGGAGCGCCTCAGTCCCTTCGGCCACCGCGGCCGGCACGACTTCAGAAATTCATGTTCCAAAAGAATATTCAAAACCGAAGAAACTAAACCGAAGAAAGTGATTTTAGTATTCCCCAAAGTAAAATTTCACCTTAAGGAATTTATAGAAGTAGTTTGTTGCAGGGGAAGAAAGAAAGAAAGAGAGGGGGGGGGGGGATTCTACCGTCAGCCGAAACATAGGGCTTTGATTTACTACAAAACTTTAAGGCAAATGTTCTGAGAGCATCTTTTCTTACGAAGACAATCCATTAGAAGAGAAAAAAAGTACAGATCAGACAGGTCAAAACTTATCGCTGCCATTTTGGGAAGTAAGAAGAAATTTTTCCACAGGTAACATTTCTGACATTTATTTGATTCATAACGTTCAAAAAGCCTGGAGACTATCAAAGGAATTAAGGAGTACGCCATCAAAAGGAGAGCTGCTTTTATTTCTCCCGATGGGTAACTCATTAGCTTCCACTGATAAGCTGAAAGACTGTTGGACGACTGAATAAGACGAAAACTGCGATAATCTCTACCATTAGTTTGAGTGTGCAAGAAGACGTCCTAGTTTTATTCAAATTCAAATGTTTGTAAAGCTTATGGGACTTAACTACGGGGTCATCAGTCCCTAAACTTACAAACTACTTATGAACTACTTACAAACTAGGACGGCACAAATATCCATGCCCGAGGGGGGATTCGAACCCCCGACCGTAGTGGCCGTGCTGACCGTGACTGGAGCGCCTCAGTCACCTCGGCCACCGCGGCCGGCCTAGTTTTATACACAAACGCAGATACCGCTGTATTTTATTATATTCATATCGATCCATGTGCAACTTTTGCTAGGAATATGAAGAAAGAATTATGATATCCATTAAGTAAATACTAAAATAAAAATTATATACTTTTGCAAATGTTAAAGGAAGGGAAGGAAGAAGGATAGGAAAGAAAGGATTGACAGTGGCTGCATTTGGGCAGTGATATTAAGCAATGGCGACAAGTGAGAATGTGAGCCGGGCCGGGAAGCGAACCCGGGTCTCCCGGTTTGGGCCAGCGGTCGCCTTAACCACTTGGCCACCCGTGCTCATACTGCACTAGTCTTATTTTACATACGGGTCTGATATGTAATTGCACCCAACTTACAACTTTTTGTAAAAATTGTTTGCTGTTTGTGCTGATTGATCTGGTGTATATCTCATTTTTTAAAAAACATCTAATTTACTTACGGAAACGAAACTCAGGAATTGTATTGTACCAAATTTATTCTAGAACAATCTATAACCTGGCAGTATCTTTATATACGTATGAGTTGTGGCACGAAGAGTCTAAGTGAGTCTAAGTATGTAGTCTATAATGAGTAGTTGTTGATTAGACACGATATGGTTTATTAATGTAAAGTTTTTACCGATGCAATAAACTTTGTCAACTGAAGCAACATTTCTATTTCCTATAACTAATAAAAAACCGGTTCATCACATAAAACAAATACAGGATGAAAGGAAGCTGGCTGTGGTCGTGAAATAACCTACAAAACTTGCTTACTCACTGGTCATACCGGACTTGAAAGTCCACTCCGCAGCAACATGTTTTCGCCATCTGTCCCTGTCTTGCGCTACTTCCTTCCAGTCTCCTTCAATACCTAGGCTCCTCAAATCGGCCTTAATATTGTTCTCCCATCTACGCCTCGGTCTCCCCACAGGACGCTTTCCCTCTAAGTGCCCTGCCAATGCTCTGCGCCCTACCCTGCCGTCATCCATTCGAGCTACATGACCCACCCATCGCAGCCTACGTGATTTAATAACACTGATTATAAGTTATATATATATATATATATATATATATATATATATATATATATATATATATATATATATATATGTGTGTGTGTGTGTGTGTGTGTGTGTGTTTGTGTTTGTGTTTGTGTTTGTGTTTGTGTGCGTGTGTGGCGTCTGTTCTTTCGGACATGTCCGGAAGAACAGACGCCACTTTTGATCCTGCAGTTATTATCTATTCATATTCACGGAATCTACGACATTAACTGCGAATGGGTAAAGTTGAAAATGTGTACCCATCCGGTATTCAAACCCGGGTCTCCCGCTTTCTAGGCAGTTGCGCTGATCCCTACACCACTGGGGACACAGCGATCATCACACATTCACAGAATTACTCAGGAACGCCTCCCGTCAGATACAAATTTTCAACTTTACCCTGCCCACTAGGACTCAAACTCGTAGCAACTTAGTACTGATCCCCGTAACAGTAAGGGCCTAGGAGTGCCTCCGCACTAATATAAAATTTGCCGATGACGGGCAATCGTCCTTTCTTCAGTGCGGAGGCATTCCTAGGCCGTTACTCTTACGGGAATCAGTACTAAGTTGCTACGAGTTTGAGTTCTAGTGGGCAGGGTAAAGTTGCAAATTTGTATCTGACGGGAGGCGTGCTTGAGAAATAGTTTTATCTTCATTAATCATAAGACACATTTTCTTACTTGCTTGACTTAAGGCTGTGAAAGCTTATTTCACTGCTGGTACTGTCCGTACTATGATGTCTGTATCATTTGCATACGCTAAAATCTGCAGTAATTTGTATAAGATGGTACCCCTGGTCTGTAGGCCTGCTTTCCTGATCACCTTCTGGAGTCCTACATTAAATAATAAGTATGCTAATGCATCGCCTTGACGTAGCCCGTATTTTTTATTTGCAGGAGGGAGGGCTGAGTAATTTCCTTGAACTCGAATGCAGCTTCTTACGTCAGACATCATCATTTTAACCATTCTGTCGCGCGGGAGTAGCCGAGAGGTCTGGTGCGCCACGTTACGGATCGCGCAGCCTCCCGCGTCGGAGTTTCGAATCCTCCCTCTGCCATGGATGTGTGTGTTGTCCTTAGGTTAGTTTAACTTACAAGGAAAGTACTTAGGATCGAACAAGCAGAAATACACCAAAATCGTATGATAGATAATGTAAAGGTCCCTCATTGCACTAGTGATACTCCCGCATCTGCAGAACTTTGCAGTCGCCCATTAGAGGCCTCTGCGTGTGCCACGCCGCATTGCACATTGACCTGCTGGTTCGCCGGTAGTGACGGTGCAGTGTGGTTCTGAAGATGCGTTTTGTGACGTTATTTGTGTAGTGAAGCGTCGGATGGGTTGGCGATTGGTAATCAATCATGCTAATATAGTGTGACTGGTAGAGACGAAGTTACGAAGAAACCTTCTTCGTGAAGATGGTATTGGTGTAGAAAATGAATCATTCGCATGTTACCTGGTATCTATTATAGTGTTTCAAATCTATGCTCATATTTCTGCACTATAATATATACCAGAAAACATGTGAATGATTCATCTTCTACACCAAGACCGTATTCACGAAGAACGGATCATCGGAATTTCATCTCAACCAATCGCAATACATTATCAGGATTGATTACCAATCGCTGACCCATCTGACGCTTCACTACGCAAATAAAGTCACAAAGCGCAACTTCAGAACCACACTGGACTCTACTGGCGTACTGGCAGGTCAAAGTGCAATGCGGTGTGGCACACGCAGAGGCCTCTAATGGGCGACTGCAAAGTTTTGCAAATACGGGTTCAAATGTTCGTATAGTCTATGCGACTCAACCACGGGGTCATCAGTCCCTAAACTTACAAACTACTTATGAACTACTTACGAACTAGGACGGCACAAATATCCATGCCCGAGGGGGGATTCTAACCCCCGATCCTAGTGGCCGTGCAGACCGTGACTGGAGCGCCTCAGTCCCCACGGCCACCGCGGCCGGCCCAGATACGGGAGTATCACTAGTGCAATAAGGGACCTTTACATTATCTGTCATACGATTTTGGTGTATTTCTGTTTGTTCGAGCTTAAGTACTTTCCTTGTTAGTTTCAAAATGTTGAAATGTTTGTAGAGCTTATGGGACTTAACTACGGGGTCATCAGTCCCTAAGCTTACTAACTACTTATGAACTAACTAATACTAGGGACGGCACAAATATCCATGCCCGAGGGGGGATTCGAACCCCCGACCGTAGTGGCCGTGCAGACCGTGACTGGAGCGCCTCAGTCCCCTCGGCCACCGCGGCCGGCCCTTGTTAGTTTCGAAATGTTCAAATGTTTGTAGAGCTTATGGCACGGGGTCATCAGTCCCTAAACTTACAAACTACTTATGAACTAGCTAATACTAAGGACGGCACAAATATCCATGCCCGAGGGGGAATCGAACTCCCAACCGTAGTGGCCGTGCAGAACGTGACTGGCGCGCCGCAGACCGCTCGGCCACCGTGGCCGGCCATTATAAACCCCTGGAACGAAATATCTGGAAGGTAGAAGTCAGACTAATGAGTCCAGCCACATAGGAAATCAATTGCTCTACAAAACAACATACCATTTTTGATGACCAACGTAGTTTGATCCCATAGAATTACAAACAATTGAACAATTTTTCAACCATTCTCATGAGCTTTTCATGTATTCCCATCTTCTGTAAGGTACGAAGTAACTGGTTTCTTTATGCTGTTGTATACAGCCTTAAGTGGGGAAGGCAAGTGTTTGGGGTAAGAATCGAAGTGGGAGAGCAAGAGACGAATACAGTAAGCTGACTTGGCTATCGGATAGGCACTAGGAATCATCAGTAGGCAGGCCTCTATCTACTTTAACTATGTACCAGCATTCCACTAGTCTGCTGCTCTCCAAGTAATGTATTATTTCTACGAAATATATCTCTTATACTAATGTAGCTTAGTGTTTCTAGTTTCTGCTGTCCCACTGGCTGGTCACCTCCGTACCTGCACACGCGTGCATCCTATCTTCCTGTGTCGGTCTCTCTCTACTCGGCCACCGACACCCAGGACAACCGGCGGGAGCGAGATACAAAAGAGGCGACGAGGATGGGACACAAAAGTGGCGACGAGGATGGGATACAAAACTTTCTCGGGATAGAGTAGGGTGGAGAGGTGCACAAGAAGAAGAGAAGCGGCGGGTACTGACCGTATCGCAGCCAGCGCAGGGCCCTGAGGGCGGCCTGGTGGCGGCCGCGGCGCAGCAGGAAGACGGGCGACTCGGGCATGCGGCAGAGCAGCGCGACGTGCAGCAGCGGCAGCGCGCCGCATAGCGCCGCCAGCCAGGGGTGCGGCCGCGCCCACAGCCCGCCCGCCACGTACGACAGCACGATGCCCGCGTTCACGCTCAGGTCGAAGAACACGCCCACGCGGCCGCGCACCTCCTTCACCGTCACCTCCTCGCTGTAGATGGGCACCACGATCGTCAGCCCGCCCGCCGCCAGCCCGCCCACGAACCGGCCCACGTACATCATGATGGCCTGCGCACACCCAGCACACGTACGTTAGACACAGCAACTGGCGAAGCTTAACAAAATAATTACACGACATTCCAACAGCCCAGACACGTACATGTAGTTTCTGAATCTCTCTACGCAACAGATCAAGAGTTATATGATTGAAGAAAACTGCCCTAGTCACTTTTTCTTGAAATGATATTTATTCCATGAACCGGTTTTCAAACTTTTTCAGGTTCACCATCAGATGGATCAGGTTACAATATCATTTCAGCGTCATGTTGGATGCTGGCGCTGTGGTGGGAAGAAGGAAATATATTTTAAAAACTCGAATTGCATGTTGCTTAGGTCGAGTTTTAAATATATTTCCTTCTTCCCACAACAGAGCCAGCATGCAACATGACGCTTAAAATGATATTGTAACGTGATCCATCTGATGGTGAACCTGAAAAGGTTTGAAAACCGGTTCATGGAATAAATATCATTTCAAGAAAAAGTGACTGGAGCAGTTTTCTTAAATCATATTGAAAATAAGTCACTGGTTTTGAAACATCCGTAATGGATAATCTAAATAGATCAAGAGTTTTTCAGCCTGTAGGTCGCGACTCCCCAGGGGGTCGCAAAGTCTTGTTCGGACGGTCGCCGCCAAAAAACGAAGTACTTGCACTATAAAACAACTAGGGCTTCAGAAATACAAAAACGTATGCTAAGTGAAATTTATTAAACGTTGTAATGGAACCTGCATAAGCAGAGGAGCCCAAATCGCTAGTTTCAAATTGCTTTATTTAGACCGGTTTTGGCAACTTTAAGTTTCCATCTTCAAGTCTCTAAGACATACACTACTGGCCATTAAAATTACAACAACAAGAAGAAATGCAGATGACAAATAGGTATTCATTGGACAAATATATTATACTAGAACTAACATGTCATTACATTTTCACGCAATTTAGGTGCACAGATCCTGAGAAATCAGTACCCAGAACAACCAGCTCTGGCCGTAATAACGGCCCTGATACGCCTGGGTATTCTGTCAAACAGAGCTTGGATGGCGTGTACAGGTACAGATGCCCATGCAGCTTCAACACGATACCAAACAGTAGTGATTGGCGTATTGTGACGAGCCAGTTGCTCGGCCATCATTGACCAGACGTTTTCTCCGTTGGCCATCAGCTCCTCCCCACTCTGCCTAACTCCTCCTCTTCCCCCTCTGTGACCATCTCACCCCCCCCCCTCCTCACTGACCCGTGTCTCCATCTCCGTTTTCGCCTCTCTCAGTCGATCTCCTCATTCCCCATTTTTGTTTATGTGTAGTGTTGATGATTGTCTGTTGAAACACTGATATTGAACAAAAATAATGTTCCTATAGGTGTCAAATCCCGTACGACTTTGTTACCTACTCGCAGGTATTCCTCTTTCTCCAAGTTTTAAAATTTAAGCACTGATTAGGAAGTTCGATTTCAATGTATAGTCTGAAGAAATATGAATCTACTGCTTTGGTTCTTCAGTGCTAAATGTTAATGGGAGTTCTGTACAGTAACCACCATTGATGCAGTTACGCCGATAGACCGATTCTCTAAAGTATTCCAGAAATTAATCACTAAGCTCAATCAAATGATTCTCTTGAAGACCTTGACACTGTCGTACTGTACGACCTCTGGCACATTCAAACTTAATCCAACTATGTTTTGAAAACATAGTGACACCCTTATGTTAGCTCGCTGACAAGTGACTGTTTCCCTCGATTGTACGCACGCCGGGGACGTGGGACGGGCGAGTCCATTTGCTAGGAGGTTATGTATGTCAACAACGTGTGCTATCATTGATAAATCTGAAGCACGTCACAAACTTTAATTTAGCTTCTGTGTTCCAAAGATAATTGCCACTACTGCAAAGGCTCTCCATGTTCCAATATGTCCATTGCCGGGGTGTAATTCCGCTGCTTGGAGAGCCTTGACAGTAGTGGCAATTATCTTTGGAACACAGAATCTGAATTAAAGTTTGTGACGTGGAGGGAAATCGTACTATTCCAAGGCGCCTTAATCGTTATTGGTGTGTGGTCTAGGGGTTCCGGGCGCCGTGGCTCAGCGAGCCCGATCAGGGGGCTAAACGCTCTCTGTAATAAAAAAGCTGAGCCAAACATAAAACGAAAGACTAAGAACGTAGTGAACAAACGACCGCGAACAATAGATCTACCAGATGAACAAAAAAAAAAAAAAAAAAAAAAGGGGGGGGGGGTTAAGACGTCTGCCTAGTATGCATGGAGGTCCGGGTTCGATTCCCGGCCGCATCACAAATTTTAATTCAGTGCTTCAGATTTCTCAATAATGTCTTTGACATATTCGAGACGAAAATCCGTTTGAGGGATTATTTATTTGTATTAAACGTGTGCTATCAGCGACAATAGTAGATTGCATTACACAGCAGTATTGCCACTATCCCTGGTATATGAAGCGCGTTGTGTTCTTACCGGGTACTTGGTGAGCTGTGCGAGCCCGATGAGCAGCCAGCTGGCGGTGAAGAGGCCGCCCATGGCGAGGATGCAGCCCTTGCGGCCCAGCGTCTCGACGAGGAAGAGCGCGACGAGCAGCGAGCCCAGCGTGGCGCCCAGCGGCAGCATGGACGCGATCCACGCCGCCTCCCCAGTCGTCACCAGCAGCGGCCCGTGCTCCGCCGCCTGCAACCTGCACACACCACACCTCAGTCCTAGCTCATCCACAACTTCCCCCATAGAATTTCCATTATCACTCCTTGTCTCTGTGCCTCCTAGATACAAGACCTGTGCACTGCCTGCCAAGAGTAGTCATAACACAAGAAAACTATTTCTCTTAAGTAGCCTTGTACTGAGTTTGGGAATACGTGCACGTTGTACCGAGTGTTTCAGAATGTTCTTATTATTATTTAAGTGATTCACAGAAAATTTGAGTTGGTATAAGATATTTACGACCTATTAGAAACATACCATACCGATATTGGAATCGGACGATTCATATTAGGCATTTTGTCTCATACCAGGAAACATCTGCACGGAGAATCACATAAATGACATTAAGAACATTCTGAAATACACTGTGCAACGTGCACGTATTCCCAAAATCATCACAAAGCTACATAAGCAAATAGTTTGCCTCTGTTACAACTACTCTTGGCAGGCAGCGCACAGGCCTTGTACCTAGGTGGCGTTGGGAGAGCACGGGGCCCCACCAGGGTACTGATAACCTTAGCAGTTTAGTCCCCCTATCCCAACCAAACAACCCAATCCCCCTCCCCCCCGCCAGCCTCCTGCGGCTGCCTAGTCTTCGTTTCCCGTGATTTTGTGTAGTTGCCACTTTTACGCTTATTGCACATAAATAGGCAGAACAGTCACATGCTATTACAAGCTTCAAAATCATGTAAGATACGTACGGCACAAACCGAAGAGAAACGACCACTTTAAACTAAGCTGACACCAGACGAAGATTCACAGAAGGAATCTTCAAGAAATATAATCCACGCATGGGGAACCTTACAAAAATACTTGTCTTGAGACGAGGGCACAAGATGAACGTTATAGGTCGCAAAACAAGAGTAATGGAATGTAGTCGATTTAAATCGGGAGAGGATCAGCGACGTAGAGCAGGAAACGACACAATGAAACTAGTAAATAAGTTCTGTTATTTGAAAAGTGAAATAACTCCTAGTAGTCGAAGTAGAGAAGATACAAAATTCAAATGACAATGGGGAAAAAATGCATTTCTCAAGAAATGGAATTGTTAAAATCGACTGTAAATTTGTTTGTTACGAAGTCTTTCCTGAAGGCATTTGTGTAACTTTGTGCGGGAGTTAATTGTAGACGATAAGCATTTCACATAACACGAAGTTCTAAAGGTTTTGAAAATGTTGAACACTAGATGGGTAGATCTAGTAAATAATGAGGAGGTAATGATCAAAACTGAATGGAAATTGACTAAAAGAAAAGGGTCTGTTGATAGGACGTATTTTGAGACATCAATGAATCGTTAATTTAGAGTTGTGTTGTTATGTTCTTCAGTCCAGAGACTGGTTTGATGCAGCTCTCCACCGTACTCTATCCTGAGCAAGCCTTTTCATCTCCTCATAAGAACGGCAATCCTCATCCACTTGCATCTGCTTACTATACGCGTCTCTTGGTCTCCCTCTGTAATTTTTACCCCACACACTTCCCTCCAATGCTAAATTTACGATTCCTCGATGTCTAAGAATGTGTCCTACCAAGCGATCCCTTCTTTAGTCAGGGTATGCCAAAAATTCCTTTTCTGACCAATTCTGTTCAATACCTCTTCATTAGTTATGCGATCTACCCACCTAATCTTCAGCATTCTTCTGTAGTACCACATTTCAAAAGCCTCTATTCTCTTCCTGTCCGCACTGTTTATCGTCCATGTTTCACTCAGTATTGGAGGGAAATACTGCAGTGAGCTGGTTGAAATGAATGTTGCAGTAGTTACTGGCCAATCAAGAGACTTACACAGGAAAGGGGCACCAAACCATCTTCAAACTCAAGACCCCAAGAACAACAACATGGAAGTCACTGGGTTGTACCGTAAAAGTAAAAATTGTGTTTTTCTCCTTCAACACAGCTAAAAAATTTGTATTTGATCAAAAATCGTTTCCTCAAGTTATGTTCTTATTTTTTCAGAATGTAAGATTTTCTTTGTCGAGGTATCATTAACCCTTTCATTCTCAGTGTTGTTCCTGGACAATCACCTATTAAAAGTTGATTTATATCGTGTTTTGTGCATCAATCCTTAAAGTTGCATTTTTGTTGATGAACAACATGCTTCTAGTACGACATTTTTCCGCTTGGTACGGCGTGTAGCCACTTCTGAGGCATTAATCTGTCCATCTTGGAGGTTGTGTTGCGTTGCCGTCTGTACGTGGCTGAGAGTGTCAGCGTGAGTGTGGTTTCTTTTATTTTATTCCAGCAGTGAATTGTCTTGTATTTGGTGCTGTGGCGGAGATTATGCTAGCATTATTGAACTGGCAGTGTTAACTATCAGCAAAACAACATCCAAGTAATAAAATACCTCGATACAAACGTCTGTGTTGTGCACGAAATACATGACATAAAAAATCAATAGTTCGACCAAAAATTTTAAAACACTTATTTTGATGTTTACTGCACTGTATTAATACAGAAAACACTGAATTTTAACTTTTCCAAAGCTGAATTCATAATGTAGGCTTGAAAGTCTTAACGACGTATATATGCCCAAGGAGCTTAAATGTCGGCTATATAATGCACTATGATTAATATATTTAATTCTCCAATCTCATCAGTTTTTGGCCAGAGACTTATTTTTACATCGGATCGATGACAATAAGCCGCGGTGGAATGGCCGTGCGCTCTAAGACCCCTTGCTGCGGAGCGCACGGTTGTTCCCCGCCGGAGGTTGGAATCATCCCTCGGGCGTGTGTGTGTGTGTGTGTGTGTGTGTGTGTGTGTGTGTGTGTGCGTGCGTGCGTGCGTGTGTGTGTTGTTCGTAGGTTAGTCTAGGTAGTTTCTAAGCCTTAGGACTAATAACCGCATTAGGTAAGTCTCATAAATTTGCAAACTGAATATTTAAGTGAAAACAATTTTAATTTAGTTAACAATATTAAAATGGTATTAATAGAGTTAAAAATGATTTTAAACGACAATGGAATGCATCCAATCACTGTGATTAACAATACCATTTAAAATCTAACATAAACAAGAAAAGAAATAGGGTCCCTGCACTTGACTAGGGCTTCAAATCAAATTGAATTTTGGCCATGGAAAAATCTCAAACGACTTCGCACAAGCATGGGGCGTGAAAGCCGGCCGCAGTGGCAGAGCGGTCTGCGGCGCGCCAGTCACAGTCTGCGCGGCCGCTACGGTCGGGGGTTCGATTCCCCCATCGGGCATGGATGTTTGTGTCGTCTTTAGTATAAGGTAGTTCATAAGTAGTTTGTATGTTTAGGGACTGATGACCCCGCAGTTACGTCCCTTAAGCTTAACAAACAATTGAACTTGAAAGGGTTAAACATGAAACCTGTTGCTTTCAGTTATCTGGCCATAGTAGATGGAGACCATTAATTTAAAAAATGCCTAAGTCGTCATGAAACTTCTGCAGTGTATCACGAGAACGAAGCACACAAAGATTAAGCAGACACAAAATTACGATCTGCACTATTATACGAGGCATGTCCACAAAGTAAGTTCCGTTTGGTTATATAAACCAAACGCGTACAGATACAGAAAACATACTGATTGTATAAAAATCTACAACTGTTCAATTACTTTTCTATATAACTTCCGAATTTTGTAGGCACTTGTCATAGCGTGGCACAAGTTTTTGTGTGCCTTCTTCATAGAAGGTTGCCGCCTGTGTATTCAACCATGTGGTAACATGTTCTTTCAGGTCATCATCGTTGAAGTGTTGACCACCAAGGACAGATTTTACGTGTAAGAAGAGATGAAAGGAGTTTTCATTTTCCCTTCACGTTACCGCCCGACCTCACAAGGCGAATGTGACCAAACAACTCTTACGGGAATTTCACTGGGACGTGTTTGATCATCCTCCGTTCAGCCTCGCTCGTAGCGACTTTCTTCTTACACCTAAAACCTGTCCATGGTGATCAACACTTCAGCGACGATGACGAGCTGAAAGAACATGTTACAACATGGTTGAATACACAGGCGGCAACCTTCTACGAAGAAGGCGTACAAAGACTTCTTCCACGCTATGCCAAATGCCTACAAAATTTCGGAAGCTATGTAGAAAAGTAGTTTAATAGTTGTATATTTTTGTACAATAAATATTTTCGATATTAAATGTTTCCGCTTGGTAGGCGATGTGATATGCTTCTTTTATTAAACTTCAAAACAATCGATTTCGTCCCTATGATGGGACATCATCAGTGCAGAATTGCAAGTCATGATGACCTATGTGCTCTGCTTAAAACATTTGTATCAGTTATGTCATAAAAACATTTAAAAGGTATTGCCGGTACAAGTCACAAGAATAAAACAGCTGATTTTATTCTTGTGACTTGTACCGGCAATACCTTTTAAATGTTTTTTATGACATAACTGATACAAATGTTTTAAGCAGAGCACATAGGTCATCATGACTTGCAATTCTGCACTGATGATGTCCCATCATAGTGACGAAATCGATATGTTTTGAAGTTTAATAATAGAAACTTGTCACATCGCCTACCAAGCGGAAATCTTTTATTTCATTATAATTCTGTGGTGGGCTGACACAAAATGGAATCTAGTTACAAATAAATATTTTTTCTGTATCTGTACACGTTTGTTTTATATAACCAAGCGGAACTTACTTTGTGGACATACCTCGTAATATTGTTTTACGCTCCGGGAACAGATCGAATACAGAATGAAACTTTCACTCTGCAGCGGAGTGTGCGCTGATATGAAACTTCTTGGCAGATTAAAATTGTGTGCTGGAACCGGGACTCGAACCTGGGACCTTTGCCATTCGCGGGCAATCGCACTACCGACTGTGCTATCCCGACACGACTCACGATGCCGCCTCACAACTTTACTTCCGCCAGTACCTCCCCTCCTACTTTCTAAACTTCACAGAAGCTCTCCTGCGAACCATGCAAGACTAGCACTCCGCTGCAGAGTGAAAGTTTCATTCTGGAAACATCCTTTAGGCTGTGGCTAAGCCATGTCTCCACCATATCCTTTCTCCCAGGAGTGCTAGTCTTGCATGGTTCGCAGGAGAGCTTCTGTGAAGTTTGGAAAGTAGGAGGCGAGGTACTGGAGGAAGTAAAGTTGTGAGGCGGTATCGTGAGGCGTGTCGGGACAGCACAGTCGGTAGTGTGCTTGCCCGCGAAAGGCAAAGGTCCCAGGTTCGAGTCCCGGTTCCGGCATACAATTTTAATCTGCCAGGAAATTTCAGATCCAATACAGTTGTTGGAAACGAGGCTGTCATTACTCCTTACCCCTCCCACACACATTGACGTCAACATCAAAATTTTCTTCCAGAGAAACACTTTATTTGACGTCCCGTTCGGTCGAAGACGTGCGAGAATGTACTGTGGTAAGATGATGATGGTTGTATACTTACGGAGTGGAGCTGAGCAGCGAGGTGGCGTTGCCGTTGGGCTTGGTGATGGAGGGCAGCGTGGGCGAGGTCCAGCCCAGGTGGTTGCCGCTGCACAGGCCGCCGATGGTGCCTGCAACACCACCAGCACACACCTGAACCTGAGTCGCCGACATCGATTCTCCGCCCTCCGCTGGAAGCCTGCCAGCGCGCCACGCACCACATTCATCCCGACACACATTATATCTGCAATTTGTCTTGGTTGGACACGTTACGTCTCAAATTTCTGAGACAACTTTAGTGGCTTGAAATACGTACCCAAGCTAAATATACAAAATACGAGGTATGTCCACAAAGTAAGTTCCGTTTGGTAATAAAATAAAATTGTACACAGATACAGGAAAAATTGTTATTGCACAAAATTCTACAACTCTTAAACTACTTTTCAACATAACTGCCGAAATTTTGTAGGCACTTATCATAGCGTGCCACAAGTTTGTGTATGCATCCTTCACAGAAGGTTGCCGCCTGTGTATTCATCCATGTGCTAACAGCTCTTTATCATCGTTGAAGTGTTGACCACCAAGGACAGATTTTAGGTGTAAGAAGAGATGACAGTCGCTAGGAGAGAGGTCCGAGCTGTATAGAGGATGATCAAACAGATCCCAGTGAAATTTCCGTAACAATTGTTTGTCACATTCGGTGTGTGAGGTCAGGCATTATCGTGAAAAAAATCTTTTGACAGTAATCCTCTTCTTACACCTAAAATCTGTCCTTGCTGGACAATACTTCAACGTGATGCCGATCGGAAAGAACATGTTACCACATGGTTGAATACACTGGCGGCAACATTCTATGAAAAAGGCACACAAAACCTTGTGCCATGCTATGAAATTGCCTACAAAATTTCGGAAGCTATGTAGAAAAGTAGTTTAACAGTTGTAGATTTTTGTACAATCAATATTTTTTCTGTATCTGTACCCGTTCGTTTTATATAACCAAACGGAACTTACTTTCTCGACGCGCCTCGTATAAACCAAACGTGAACAGATACAGAAAAAAATATTTATTGTATAAAAATCTGCGACTGTTCAACTACTTTTCTACATAACTTCCGAAATTTTGTAGGCACTTGTCATAGTGTGGGACAAGTTTTGTGTGCCTTCTTCATAGAAGGTTGCCGCCTGTGTATTCAACCATGTGGTAACATGTTCTTTCAGCTCATCATCGTTGAAGTGTTGACCACCGAGGATAGATTTTAGGTGTAAGAAGAGATGAAAGGAGTCTTCTTCTTCACTTCACGTTGCCGCCCGACCTCAAAATGAGAATGTGACCAAACAACTCTTACGGGAATTTCCTGGGACGGGGGACTGAGGCGCGTCAGTCATGGTCTGCACGGCCACTACGGTCGGGGGTTCGAATTCCCCCTCGGGCATGGATATTTGTGCTGTCCTTAGTGTTAGCTAGTTCATAAGCAGTTTGTAAGTTTAGGGACTGATGACCCCGTAGTTAAGTCCTCCGTACAGATTCACTCCTAGCGACTTTCCTCTTACACCTAAAACCTGTCCATGGTAGTCAACATTTCAGCGACGATGACGAGCTGAAAGAACATGTTACCATAAGGTTTAATACACAGGCGGCAATCTTCTACGAAGAAGGCATACAAAGACTTCTGCCACGCTATGACAAATGCCTACAAAATATCGAAAGCTATGTAAAAAAAGTCGTTTAATAGTTGTATATTTTTGTACAATAAATATTTTTTTATGTATTTGTACATGTTTGTTTTATATAACCAAACGGAACTCACTTTGTGGACATACCTCGTATATTACCAAGAGATCTACATCTACATGGATACTCTGCAAAGCACATTAGAGTGCATGGCAGAGGCTTCATCGAACCACTTTTATGATATTTCTCTATAGTTCTACTGTCTAATAGCTCGCGGGAAAAAGGAACACCTAAATCTTTCTGTTTTTGATCTGATTTCTCTTATTTTATTATGATGGCCATGTGTCCATGTGTAGGTGGTTGCTAACAACATATGTTCGTATTCTGAAAAGAAAGTTGGAGAAAGGAATTTCGTAAATAGATCTCGCCGCAACAAGTAACGCATCTCTTTTAATGATTTCCACCCCAACTCGTGTATCATTTCCATCTCTCCACTACATCGCGATAATACAAAACGAACTGCCCTTATCTGAATTTTCTGTAACTCGTCCGTTAGTCCCAGCTGGTGTGGATCCCACAATGCGTAGAAATACTCCAAAATAGGACGCACAAGTGCAGTGTATGCAGTGTCTTTAGTAGAACTGTTGCAACTTCTAAGTATTGTGCCAGTTAAACGTAGTCTTTGTTTCGCCTTCCCTACAATATAATCTATGTATTCTTTCCAATTGTTATTCCTTGGTATTTAGTTGAATTAACGACTTCTAGGTTTGACTGATTTATCGTGTAACTGAAGTTTAACGGATTTCGTATAATGGTGATATGGATGACCTCACACTTTCATTGTTAAGTTTCAATTGCCAGTTTTTGCACCATGTAGATATCCTATCTAAATCATTTTGCAGTTGCTTTTGATCTTCTGATGACTTTACTAATCGATAAATGACAGCATCTTCCGCGAACAGTCTAAGAGAACTACTCAAATTGTCTCGCAAATCGTTTGTAAAAGTAAGGAATAGTAGGGGTCCTATAACAGTTCCCTGGGGAACGCCAGATATCACTTCTGTTCTACTCAATGACTGACAGGAAATCACGATTCCAGTCGCGATTCCATTGGCGATTCCAGTGACGGTATTCCATAAGCACGCAATTTGATTACAGGACGCTTGTGTGGTACACTGTCAAGCCTTCCGTAAATCTAGAAATACGGTATCTATTTGACATCGCTTATCGATAGCACTCATCACATCATGTGAGTATAGAGCTAGCTGTGTTTCACAAGATGACCTCTTCTTCTTCTCCCCCTCTCTCCTCTCCCCCGTTACATCCTGCTAACGAGTAGCACTATATGTGAGTGGCTCGACGACTTCGTAAGTAACGGGACCCAGTATGTTGTCCTTGACTGAGTGTTCATCGGATTCAAGAGTACCCTCAGAAGCGCCACAGGGAAGTATGATAGGACCGCTATTATTTTTATCTACACAAATGATATGACGGGCTAGGTGAATATCTATTTGCGGCTGTTTGCTAATTCTATTGAGTACGGAAAGGTGTGCTCGTTGAATAATTGACTGACTGATACAAGATTATTTACACGGAATTTATAGTTGTGCTTAATGCCAGCTAGCTATAAATATATACAAATGTCACTTAATACAGACGACTATGGAAAAACAACCCCCTTAATGTTTGAGTACAACATTATTAGTGTGTTTCATGACACTTGGATTAATTATCTAGGTGTAACAGTGAAAAGTGTTACGAAAAGGAAAGAGCATGTTAAGATGTTTGTGGACTAGGCGGATGGTTGGCTTCAGTATGTTGGAAGACTTTCTGGGAGATGTGGCTCATTTGTAAAGAATATTGCATATGCAACAACTTAGTGAATACTGCGCTAGTGTTCGGGATCCCCACAAGGTCGAATTAAAGGAAGACATATAACCGATTGAGGCGCGGCTGCTAGATTTGTTACCAGCATGTTCAATCAAGATGAGAGTACTGTATTACGGACAGTCTTCGAGAACTCAGATTGGAATACACGAAGGGGAGGCGACATTCTTGTCGAGGGAACCTATTTAGGGAATTTATAGAACCGGCATTTGAAGCTGATTACAGAACTACTGTACTGTCACCAACTTACATTTAGATTAAGGATCAGAAAGATGAGATAGAGGAATTAGGGCTCTTTGAAGAGGTATGTAGAACGCCGTTTTCTCCACGCTGTACTTGAGATTAAACAGAAAATGTAACACCTGAGTATTGGTACCCACCGCCACGCACGCCTGCGGAGTATGTAGATGTCTCGGTAATAAAAATCTGGCGAGGAAAATTGTACACAAGTTTATTGGGACATGCCTTATCTTTCGGAAGAATCTCACTAGTGTTACGATCGCTTAGAGCAGTAGAGCTACCAAACTGCAGGGTCTTGCGTGCTATATTTCACCCGCTTGTCCCAATAGTCCCAGACAACATGAGATTAAGAGCTGGCTGTTTAGCGGGTCAGTAATTTTCTGATCGGTTGCGCAAGTGTTGGTCAACCTAGTTGAGTATAGTCAACTTGGCGCGCACTGTTACTGTAGTGGTCCCGATCCCACAGCTTTGCCTGTATTCCTGCAACGGGTCGGACGAATTTCTTGCATCAACAATGAAATTTTATTGTCATCTGCTCGTCGAGGCATACGTACAGTAACGGTTATAAGTGTAGATATTTCTATTTTCGGAGCCTTAATATGTAAACACCCTTGGTCGAAGCTGTGACGTGATGTGATCTACGCCTGTCAGTACTGACTAACGTTTTCCTTCTGCGTCAGTTAGCTAGTCTAACTGTAATACGAAAAGTCCAAAAAGCTGCCACAACCAACGGTGCTGAGGTTACAGTATTTGGAACGGTCAGAGCATCGTGATATCGTCACCTACATGTCTGCCGTAAATCTGACGGGGACCATGTCGAAAACTTGCCTTGATGGACGTAACAGAAACCAGGGTTTTTATTGTCTTATGGAGACTCATAAGAGCATTAATGTCGTGTGTTTTCATTATCTTACGAACTACAAAATGTTGTATATTCTTTTGTTCTGTTTCTTAAGTAATATTCTGTATTACCCATTTTACCGAGCGAGGTAGTGTAGCGGTTAGAACACTGGACTCGCATTGGGGATGACGGTGGTTCAAATCCACCTCCGACCATTCAGTTTTAGGTTTTCCGTGATTCCTCCAAATCACTTTAACCAAATACCCGAATGGTTCCTTTGAAAAGGCACGGCCACTTTCTTTCTCCATCCTGAAAAAAATAATGTTTCGTCTCTCAAGGCCACGCTGTCGACGGGACGATAAATCCTAATATAACTTCCTATACATTTCCATTTGTTTTGTGTTTTTCATAGCGCAAACACTTGCAAGTCCAGGAAAAGTTTTAAATCTTTAGTTAAAAGATTTTACACAACTTTATTCATTTTTGCACTTGCTTTGGTGGTGAACGCCATCAATAATAGAAATAACGATTGAAAAATGGTTGTTATTTCACACTAAGCATGTTTTTGCGACAAATAATGCTGTAAAAATCCTGATGGAATGCTCATTTGCCGTTAGTTGCAGGGGAGTGACACCCGGTTCTGTTTGAGGAAACCATACGAAGAAACTAAGAACACTCCGCTGCAGAGTGAAAGTTTCATTCCGGAAACATCCCTTAGGCTGTAGCTAAGCCATGTCTCCACCACATCCTTTCTTCGAGGAGGGCTAGTCTTGCAAGGTTCGCAGGAGAACTTCTGTGAAGTTTGGAAAGTAGGAGGCGAGGTACTAACAGAAGTGAAGTTGTGAGGACGGCCCGTGAGTCTTATCGGGATAGCTCAGTGGGAGAGCGCTTGCCCACGAAAGGCAAAGGTCCAGGTTCGAGTCCCGGTTCCGGCACACCATTTTAATCTGCTAGGAAGTTTCAACTAAGCACATGTTTGATATCGCCGTCTTGGCAGGCTGCTTGAATTTCCACGCGGAACGACCTGATCGCTTTGTTAACGTCTGTGCTAATTAAAAATTGAACGCCATAAAGAACTGTTATTTACTATTTTCCCGCAAATCCTGCCCCGAAATATCCTTAAAAGCTTTGCAGAATGTTTGTGACCACCTTGTGTACATCACCTCACATCCATGACTGACGCCAGCGGTATTGGTGCTCATGACCATATACTACCAGTTGTACATCATCCACGTACGACTCTCGAAAGCGACGAGTGTACTATTTTAAGGAGACGGCCTAATATTTTGTTTATATTCATTTAAGTAGCCGCGGTGGAGTAACGGTCTAAAGCGTCTCGCTGCGGAGCGCCCGGTTGCTCGCCGTGGAGGTTCGAGTCCTCCCTGGAGCATGGGTGTGTGGGTTTGTCCTTAGGTTAGTTTACCTCGTTTAAGTAGTTTGTAAGCTACGGACTGATGACCACGCAGTTTGGTCCGATAGATTTACAAACATTGGAACAAACATTTGAACATTTAAGTAGAGCAGTTTTGCCTCAGAAAAATGTGCCAGTCTTCTTAAACCTACAAACAGTACAGACTTTGGAACTCTATTGTATTGTGTTTTACATATACTTCAGTATTTATAATTTACGTTGGTTGGTTGACGGGTCAACAATCGTAGTCGACGGTCCTACAGTGTATTACGCTGATGAAGCTGTTCTTTCCGTTATATCAAAGGGTTTTATCTTTGGTTTTTTAATGCAGCACAGCAGACAGACTATACAACTAGGAAATCTCATCAACACACAAACTACTTGGTGGTGTAGGCAGAAGAACAGCATCACCAGCCGAACATCATGAATATATGTAGAGGTCCAGCTACTGCAAGTAATAAAACGTTTATAATGAGTGAGAAAGCACCGGAGCCAAAAATATTTATAACTTATTCATACATTGACCCAGTCCACATTGTGATTAAAAAGTGTCCCATATTATTATAGGAGATTGTGGCGGTCAAACATAAATATGACATACATTTATGTTAACTTTATACTTTTTTATATATAATAGGCATTATATTTTTTGGACATACATTGATGAATTAATGTCTCTCCTGTTCCCTAAGGGGTTTTTTTTAGAAAGTTTCTCAATTATTTAAGTTGTTGCTCAATATAGATTTCCGAAAGAAAATGACGTTGTTGGTAAACTACTTTTTTCAGTGTTTCTTTGACTAATTTGCTCTCTCTTTGATTTCAGGTAATACAATTGGTCAAGCTGAAGATAGGCCTCCACCCATTTAACAGTCGGCGACGGGTTTTGTCACACACATACATTATTGTGAGTACTAACATCGTATTGTTAGCTGTCTGCTGCACTAAATGTTTCCTTTCTTGTAATGTAATGGAAGGTTATCCCGGACGCCTCTTTTGTCGTCGCGTACTGATTAAAGACCAAATTTCTAGCGGTGTCCCATAGCGTAACGAACAGTCTCGTAGTCGCATCTGTCTGTTTGTGATACTAGCGCCGTATTATGAAGTAATATGCAGACTCATGAGCCGCAGGATACGTATGTAATAAACTGCTCGTTCATAGTCACAGAATTCCTTGATTGTTGTGAAATCTGTCGCATCATAATAATACAGTTCACCGTCGGAAAATAGTCGTGACTACTAAGCCACGACAAAAGATTCTTTATTAATACGAGCAATCATATATTGTTTATGATGCTATGGCGTACCTACCTATTTTGTACTTCTTATTTCAATGGGGTCTGCAATAGGAAAATTTGTGCGAACTCTTTAACTGTCATACTGTTTGTTGTTTACTGGTGTAATAATTATCTGTAAGTCTGTAAATATGCATGTACTTCAGAAAACGAACTTAACTGGGAAACCGAAGTCCCTCTAATTTAATTGGAATAAAATACGATATTAATTTCTATACGGTTAGAATTGACCATGAATGCTTAGGAGCGGGATATGTGCAACATTCGTCTGTTTGACCGTGCTGGGCTTCATAGCCAAGATGTTGCTGCCAGGCAAGATTCCTTAACACGGTACACACTGCCTATTTGATAGTCTCTTCAGCGCACATGCTCCTCCGAACCTTCAGAGATACAGGACATGCCATTTAATCATAACTAGAAGACAAGTTGTTTAGTTATCTAGTAACTTAGATTTGCTGACCCATAAAACAATCACATTCGCAAACTTCATCCCCGTTGCTACTTTCTGCCAAGCTGTCCTCTACTCTGAGTGAGCTTAAATGCCCTGTTGCCTTTTAGAAGAAGCTGAAGCACTTTCCTTTGCCAAGAAAAGTATATTCCAGTTTCCCTCCTCAAGTACTCTCATCTTCTCCCAGTTTCGCTTCTTGATCATTTCACTTCTCTAGTTGCCGTGTCACTTCCTTTTAACCATCTTTATCATTTATGTTTCACCACGTGTCTTTTATTCTCCCTTTCCATGAATTTATTCACGTCAGTAGCTCCCAGGGCTCATGTTTTCTCTGACTGCTCCTAATTTGTCCTTATTCTTATATTTTTCATTAACGCATATAAACGTGTTTTAGCTATAGCGACCAGTGTTACCTATTTGTGTCATTCTCATTTCGTATTGAATTTCATATTAGATGTAAGAAGTCTTATAAATTGTATGTCGTAAGAAATTTAAAACGTAAGAAATGAATTGTACGTTTTGCATATCTGGCCATGAGACCCCTTCCAGGATGTTCCAACGCCTGGTGCAAAACTTTTAATTTAACGCCAATTCGGTGACTTGTGTATCGATGATGATGAAATGATGAGGACAAAATTCACACACAGTCAATCCCGTGCGGGGAGAACCTCCGTGTCAGGCGGGAATCGAAACCAGGTCTGCTGACAATGGAAAGTAAAATGATGTTAGATATGTGGCCTCAAATCCAAGGTAAATAAGTAGATAAATATGAGGATAGTCGGAGCTTTAAGTATAACATAGAGAAAATAAAGTTATGTGATACTTGTTTCTGTGCAGATTCATGTAAGGAGTCGTGATAAACAATGAAATCCCGGTGCCACAGTGCCATCAAAACGGGATGCTATGGCCTATTTATAACATGGAATGTCGTCCGGTTGTTCCTTTTCTGTAGCACGTGCAACATTTCCGTGTGCTGCAAAAACCAGTTACCGCACGCTACTCTATCAGGTAAAACAGATAGCACACAGGTAAAGTCAGACGTGACGTCACTAAGACGTATGCACGCTGTATCGAAAGAGGCCGAATATCGACTTTCGTGATCATTCGAGATTCCTAACTGTGGTAGTCATTATTTGAAGACGCACGGGAGTGCCCACGCGGTCTGAGGCGACATGTCCCGGATTGCGCGGCCGCACCCGTCGGAGGTTCGAGTCTTCCCTCGGACATGGATGGGTGTCATATTATTAGCATGAGTTAGTTTAGGTAATTTGTAAGTCTAGAGACCGATGACCTCAGCAATTTGGTCCCTTGCATTTGAACATTTTGAACATTATTGAAGACGAATTAAACGAAGTATTTTCAGTTGGTATATCCGTCGTAGTTTTGGAATCGATTGATGTGCTTTCTCTCTTTCAAAGTGTGGACGTGCCATCTATATGCAAATGACGTCACAGAACGATTACTAACGATTATTAATATTATGAGATGTAGTTGTAATGTCAGCGTGGGTTAGCTGTTTAGCCGGCGCGGTAGCTCACGTGTTCAAATGTTTGTAATTCTAAGTCCTTGGACTTACAAACTACTTAAACTACGTTAAACTGACCTAAGGACAACACACACACATCCATGCCCGAGGGAGGATTCGAACCTCCGACGTGGGAAGTCGCGCGATCCGTAACGTGGCGCTCCAGATCGCCCTTTTACTCCCGAGCGGCGCGCAGTTGCTCCACGCGCTTAGTCACAGGACTGGCAACCCACTGTAAGCTTATGGGACTTAACTACGGGGTCATTATTCCCTAAACTTACAAACTACTTACAACTAAGGACGGCACAAATATCCATGCCCGAGGGGGGATTCGAACCCCCGACCGTAGTGGCCGTGCTGACCGTGACTGGAGCGCCTCAGTCACCTCGGCCACCGCGGCCGGCACTGAAGATAATTAAGATGGTTAAATGATATGTACATCATTAGAGATGCTATGTTAAAAGCTACTGAAAATTTGATTTTTTTTTCTATATGCGAAAAGTACCACCAACTAGGAGCGTGGTGTGGAATCTACGTGCAGCTTGACGAGGACAAAGTGTATACTAGACTACTAAGAAAATATGCGCACTAGAGCAGAGGCAGAGACGATTGATACAGTCACCTAAAACTGAGAAACGCGTTCAATGCAATCCACTGCTTACAATGACAGAAATTTTGCCTTCCTGTTGCATGTAATTTAAACAAAACGAATAATAACTGTTTTCAAAATAACATATTTTCAGTTAAAAGGATTTGAACTTTACAGTAACTTCAACATGCAAGTAAACAGGGATACTTTTAATGGGATGTTTTATTCGTGGTGTACGTAAAGTCTCTAGAATGCATCTGTTAAGATGCAGCTCACTTTTTTTCTCGGTTTGGCGAGAAACAAACATACCGCTACACCTGTTACCGAACAAGTTCACATATTTCATATATGCTTTAGAACCGGGTACACACACACACACACACACACACACACACACACACACACACACACACACGCGCGCGCGCGCGCGCGCGCGCGCGCGCGCGCGCGCGTATATATATACAGGGTGTTTCACTAAGTGTGTTTGCCTCTGTACCTTATAAAATAATAGGTGACGGGAAATTTTAATGCGGTAGGTCAACACAAGAAATGTTACACTTTCTGAGGAGCTATGAACATAGTTTATTGTATCATTTTCCAAAGAGTTACAGCACAAAGGTATATTTTTTTAATGGAACAATAGATTTTTTTCTATCGTGCATTGGATTCGATGAAACCAGCCGCGTCCAAATCAATTTAAACTACATTCCTATCACTGTTAGTTTGGGAGCTACAACGCTTCAAAGTTGAAGGGGCGGAGGCTGCGACAGCGTAGCTAACTGGCTGGTGGTCGCCGTGCCCCAGGGGACAGCCACTCGGCCAGTCAACTACGCTATCGCAGCCTCCGCCCCCGGAACTTTGAAGGGTTGTAGCTCCCAAACTAACAGTGATAGGAATGTAGTTTAAATTGATTTGGACGCAGCTGGTTTAAACGAATCCAATACATGATAGAAAAAAACTATTGTTTCATTTGAAAATTATATCTTTGTGGTGTAACTCTTTGGAAAATGACACAATAAACTATGTTCATAGCTCCTCAGAAAGTGTAACATTTCTTGTGTTGACCTACCGCATTAAAATTTCCCGTCAGCTATTGTTTTATAAGTTATAGAGGCAAACACACTCAGTGAAACACCATATATATATATATATATATATATATATATATATATATATATATATAATTTGTTTTTCGTCCATTAACCCATTTGATATAATGCTGTTAGTTAAGCAGTAGTTCGAAAGTATTACAAGCACGAGCTCTAAACTGGATACATGGCCTCTGTCGCCTTCGATACAACGTGCATAAGTCACACTGGCATCACGTCTGAGATTTATCTCGGTGCAATGTCTCTCCCTCGCGCTACGTGATGGAACTGTGGCTCTAGAAGTGCCTGTTTGGCAGTGTCAGAAGCTGCGCGCCAGCCACTCACCGATGACGGCAGCCAGGTACTGCGGCCAGCGCACGGCGGCTGGGTCCTTGTCCGGCTTCTTGAAGCCCATGTCCTGCAACAGAGGAGGGCGTGGTCAGTGCGTTGACGTAAGCGCGCCCTTACGTAACAGCTTCCAGAAAGACGCGCCAAGGGCGAGCAAACGGGTTCTTCCTCCTGACCTGCACACCGGCAGAGCTGCTGCAGCTTCAGTGTGAGAACGCCGAGGCAGGCCTGGAAACGGCTGCCGAAACGAAGCGAACACTCATTTCTGTCGAGGATTATCACAACCAGTGGCAGCTAGTACCTAAAATGACTAGGGATTCACTGCCTGCACTGCGTTATGTACAGTAAACAGCCCAATACACTTCTAAGCGATTGTACGACAATCATGAAGAGACACGCTAACTGCGGGTCACGAGACGCTGTAGCCAGGCACCAGCAACTGACCAGCTTGCGCTAAGGCTGCTCTCCTCCCACCTCTTCTCTAGCGACTATATATTTGTGACAATGAAGAATATAAATGTCACTGACTCTCGAAATCACGACATGTTCGGAAAAAACTGACAAACATTTTTGACAAGTAACAATACAAAAAAACATTGCTGGTTCCAGAATCTGTTATACCGCTGTGAATTGGCCGAGCACTCTACGTCGCCTTGCTGCGGAGCGCGTGGCTGCTTCAGTCGGAGGTTCTAGTCCTCAGTCGGTCATGAGTGTGTGTTGTCCTTAGGTTAGTGTAAGCTAGTTTAAGTGGTTTCTAAGCCTAGGGAGTGATGACGATAATAGTTCGGTCCCATAGATTTACAAAGCTTTGAACATTTCAATCCGCTATAAACGTTAAGATGGGGAGGAAAATACAGCCTGTAGCCGGACACGAACCGTCGTCCTCCTGATCAACAACGTTTTATACCGCACTGCCATCCTCACAGTTGATGACTATCACAGTTATTAGTTATTTATTTTAGGATCTTCTGAAGAGTTTTACAGTTGATACGTCGTTAGTTTTATTCGGAAATAAACAATGTGACCTACACAGTGTCCAAATATAAACGAATGTAAGCAGTTACCACATAAAATTATTGACACCGATATATGCTCCACTAAAAAGATCAGTGTTGTCTGTAATAGCTGGCTTAAGTAAACGGGCAAAGCACGAAATTAGTCAGCATAAAAAGCGTCTCTGGTGCTACATATATGAAAAATGCCCTTTCTGTAGTTGACCTTTAGTTATAAGAAATTTTACGAAATATGACGTGTTTTTCATAAACCTTAAATGCGCCAGTAGCAAGTGCGAGGTGCGGACGTTGCCTTCAGAGAAGGCTTTGCTCAGTGCTCAGTGTGAGGTTCGGGAACTAGCTACACAAAAGTCTAACATCAGAGTTGCGAAACTCACTGTTACCTGCCAAGTAATGTACTAGTATTGAATAGTGCGGAGCAAATGAATTAATATCATGAGTTGTTTTCCATTTTTTCTATGCTATCAATGAGGGAAATGAATATTTATCACATGCATAGTGGATTTCGTAGTTTGTAGTTCACAAAAATCTGCAAGTCGTTAGCACGCAGATTTCTTTTTGTTATGACAGTGGTGGCCCCCCCTTGCGCATCCTCATTTAGAAAAATGTGGAATTTTCGCTAAGTGACCAACACGTAACTATGTTTTTACAATTCTTAGTGAAGAAAATACTGCTGTACGAATGGTTTATAGTCCAATACGAACAGTTTTGGTGCAACCTGTACTATTTACGAGGAAATCACTCTGCACTGTTCTATGTTACAACTATGCTTTTATGATGGTTGAACTATGGAAGGGAAATCTGTGGATGTTTTGCAATGAGATTTATTATGACTGTGCACGTTTAGAGAAAAGAGGTAGGGGAAGGCGAAAAGTGAGAAAGATACATTTATCTTATTTCATAAAACTGTTTAGCACAAAGTTTTTCCTTTATACTGTAAAAAATAATTATAACAAAAACGAAATGTTCACGAAGTTCGGTCCATCTTTCATATAGTTTCACAGTATAGTTAATCACATACTTTCCCCGCCTTGCAAACAGTCATTAACATAAATTTATGAATTTGTATGTTGACACATAAAATTGTGTACGAGTTGTCAGTTGTTAGGCTCCGTCCATAAGTGAGCCTCATGGCTGACGCTAGTGTCTGCCGGCAAAGCGGAAAACCCTGGCCGCTGATGCGCGCCGCTCTCTAGTGGGAACCGGCCTCAGCGACCGTCGCGACAGGAAAAGTACTGGCCAACAAAGCTTAATAAGTACTGGCGCCAAAGAAGTTGCCCCGGCGGCTCGCCAGTCTCATGGTAGTCAAAAGAATGTTCAAATGTTCGTAAAGCTTTTAGGACTTAACTGCTTATGATCTAACTTATACTAAAGACACATCCATGCCCGAGGGAGGATTCGAACCTCCGACGCGGGAGGCCGCGCGGTCAGCAAAGTGGCGCTCCAGACCGCTCGGCTACTCCCGCGCGGCTCACGATAGTCGTCAGAGCATTTGTCAGTGAAAGGCAAACGGAAACTACTTTTATCTGCCAGAAAATTTTATACGCTCAGTGTTGCGCAAAAATGACACGGAGTGCGATAATATTTTTAGAAACATTTTATTTCTTTAGGGATAAAAGCGCCCTTAAAGGTAAAGCAGTCAACAATCCGAAGATTGGTTTGAACACCAAAGTGCTTTACTAGGCATGGTCCTATTTGGAGGTGGTATGCCGTTGCCTTCCTCCGACCTTTCGAACTGACTTACCCAGCCAGTTTAAACCTACAGTTTAACGTTGGTTCCGAACCATGGTGCTACTCGATATTTTTCACATTAGCAACACTGCCAGAGGTGAAAGAAGTGGAAAGTGACAGATAAAAATCCTAGGACCTGGCGGGGATCGAACGCGCGACCTTTGGATTTGTAGTCTGTCACTCTAGCGGTGTTCTATCGAACCGCCCTTATGATAATTATATATGTAAATGTAGTCTAGAGCGCAAAATTGAATTTTGATTTCCGACTAGTTGCGACCCAATGTTGAGCCTTCTTCAATATGTTGCTCGGAGATGGTGTGGAGCAGAGCAGGAGCAATATGTTGCTCGGAGATGGTGTGGAGCAGAGCAGGAGCTGCAAGTTCCTCAGGTGATGTCACTGCTGAGCTGAAGATGACCCAACATTGGGTCGAAAGTAGTCGGAAATAAATAGTCAATTTTGAGTTATAGACTGCTTTAAATATATAAATACTTTCCCTATGACCAATCTCCCATCGGCCTCATACTGTAATGAATCATGCCAGTGCAGACATCAGATGAAGAAGCTCATACTCATGTTCTTCCCATCCACCTTTCTGAGAACTTGGGACGCAACTGCGAAAAAGTAGCTGGAGCTACAAATTTCGGATTTCCATCGAGTAAATTCGTTATAAATATACGTTATTGTCGATAAATTAACTTTCATCGTCATGAAGAAATTTATTACCACTAGATTTGATGAAAAGGTTTGTATTAGGAAAATTCTATGTCAACCAAATGGGAATCTCTGCAGGTACAACGACGTTCTTTTCACTAAATACTGTTGAGAAACAGAACGATCCTTGTACCACCAACATCCAGCTCGTCCAATGACAGCAAAGGCGAGATAAGAGAAATCAGAGCTCACAATGAAACACAGACAGTCGCTTTTCTCACGTCCAATTTGCAAGAGGAACAGGGAAGGGAATAACTACCAGTAGTTCAAGGTACCCTTTACCAAGCACCTTACGGTGATTTGCAGAGTATATACACTATGTGATCAAAAGTATCCGGACACACCCAAATACATTCGTTTGCATATTAGGTGCATTGTGGTGCCACGTACTTCATATCAGCGACCTCAGTAGTCATTAGACATCGTGAGACAGCAGAATGGGGCGCTCCGCGGAACTCACGGACTTCGAATGTGGTCAGGTGATCGATGTCACTTGTGTCAGAAGTCTGTACGTGAGATTTGAACACTCCTAAACATGCCTAGATCCATTGTTTCTGATGTGATAGTGAAGTGGAAACGCGAAGGGACATGTACAGCACGTAAGCGTACAGGCTGACCTCGTCTACATCTACATCTACTTGGGATACTCTGTAAATCATATTTAAGTGCCTGGCAGAGGGTTCATCGAACCACCTTTATACTATTTATCACCCATTCCATTCTCTAATAGCGTGCGGGAAGAAAGAACAGCTGAATCTCTCCGTTCGAGCCCTGATTTCTCGTATTTTATTGTGATAATCTTTTCTACTTATGTAAGTGGGAGTCAACAATATATTTTCGCATTCGGAGAAGAATGTTAGTAATTGGAGTTTCGTTAAGTAGCCCACGCCGCAGAGATAAGCGCCGTTGTTTTAATGATTCCCATTCCAGGTCCTATATCATTTCCGCAATGTTGTCTTCCCTGTACCGTGACAATACAAAACGAGCTGCCCTTCTTTGTACTCTTTCGATGTCCTCCGTCAAACCCACCTGATAAGGATCCCACACGGGACAGCAATACTCCAAAAAAGGACGGACAAGCGCAGTGTATGCAGTTTCTTTAGCCTGTTGACCGACAGACAGCGGCAACAGTTGAAGAGGGTCGTACTGTGTAATAGGCAGGCATCTATCCAGACCATCACAAAGGAATTCCAAACTGCATCAGGATTCACTCAAAGTGCGATAACAGTTAGGCGAGAGGTGAGAAAACTTGGATTTCATGGTCGAGCGGCTGCCCATAAGCCACACATCACGCAGGCCAATAACAAACATCGCCTCGCTAGGTGCAAGGAGCGTAAAATTTGGACGATTGAACAGTGGAAAAACGTTGTGTAGAGTGAGGAATCACGATACACAGTGTGGCGATCCGATTGCAGGGTTTGGGTATGGCGAAAGCCCGGTGAATGGCATCTACCAGCGTGTTAGTGCCGACAGTAAAATTCGGAGGCGGTGGTTTTATGGTGCTGTCGAGTTTTTCATGGAGGGACTTGCATCCCTCGTTGGTTTCGGTGCCACTATCACCGAATAAGGAATAAAATATAAATTTTATTTTTATTAAGTCAATGATTTCGAAAGCAAAATCTAGTTCGAAATTTAATGAAACTTACTACACGAAGAAAAGATATCGTCACTGTGCTCGTAAATCTGGCGTTGGATCACTCAATCGAATTATTTTATCTGACGGTCCTCAGATTAGGTAAAGAAAGAACCCACGTTTGTGATTTGTAATATTGTAGTAACTACTATTTTTAAACAGAGTAAACACGAATTTTTTCGTTTTTCGAGATTTTATTTTAAACAAAAACTTGAAACATCCAGTTTGAGGACGTTACATGCGTATATGATGCAATTAGAGACTGTAAATACAGCCACAGCTATAACACACTGTCAGTGTTTTGGTCGGAGTGTCATGGCGGCCATGGCTTCAAAGCGTTGTACGGCTGGGATACGTAGCGCCATCTCCCTTTATTCTTACCTCCATTGTTTAAACGCTTTATTGACGCAAAGGAAGAAATCGAGGATGAGCCACTTTCGGATCGACCATCCACAATCACAAGGTCACTGCGCTTCCACATCCTTTTTCTGCTCCATATTTGGCGCCGGCACACTTCTTACAGTTTCCCCACTTTACATTAGCGCTGAAATGCTTACACTTCGCAATCGTTGCGGAGATCCAACACGTGACCTCAGTGCTTCGAGCGATTACATAAGAAGCGTTTGCTGAAGTTTACAATAGCTGTACAACCGACGTCAGAAGTGTATTGTAGCCAATGACGATTACTTAGAAGGCCATTGCAGATATTTTGTTTATAGCTCTTGCTTCCTATATTTCCTGAGGCCTTTCACCGAACTTTTCAGACGCACCTTGTAGTCCACAAATTGAAAAAATAAATAAATAAATAAATAAAATAAAATAAAAATAAAAATAAGTCATGTTGAACAGTTTAGTTTTGCAGGAAATCTTCTTTCTGTAAAATTCAAATAGATCGCTGATCACCTCTCTGACCATGGCAGAAATAAAATTTGTATTAATATTCATAATAAAGGCAAAGATCTGTCGATACTCAGAAATTAGGCAAAATTGGATCTTTGCGTCGTCTGCCATTCCACTTGAGATAATTTTGTCTGGTTATGTAAAGTCTACGATTTACGCATCATCTGTCAGAGATGTTTAATACCTCTTATCATGAGTGGTCGAAGAATGTGAGGAACCACGCATGTTGCGAAGCGTCTTTGAGCGCTCTCGAATCTAAACGCTCCGCTGTCATTGTACTGAGGGCACACAACATTTCATGCGTAGCGAAGTGAAGAATTTATTAAATGCAACTTGGCATGTGGAAACGAATAGGTACTCCAGATGTCTCAGTAAGCTCGACAATCTCAAAATTTGGAAAAGAAGTTTCGTATGAACACGTGATAAATCCCATCCTATTGTGTTAATATTTTTCGATATGCTTATAGTAAGAAGCAGTGTCTTTTGAAGTTCTGAATGAGAGTCTGTCAACGCAGTAATGTAACAATAGCAGTATTTTATAGTAAAATCTTTCCACTGACTAAGCTTTCATGTTAGACAGTTGTACAGCACACTTAGTCAGCTGACAAAAAAATGAAGTAATAATCTGGTGAAATAATAACAGCCTTCACTAATCACGGTGACGAAATTTAACGGTATCACACAACGTGTGCAGTGAGCTTTCTATTCAGTGAATTATCTTATACAATGTTTTCACTTTGCTTGGAGCAGAGGGAAAGATAGCGTAATTGCCAAAGCGTTAACCAGTTCTGTAAAGTTACGCAAAACATCAACGTCGACGGGATGGAGTTTCCAGCAAGTGCCACGTATGTTGTCTGTTACATAACGAGGGTAAACAAAAACTGGCTATTATCCAGATGGAAAAACTTGTTCTGAAGAAGATGTAAGGAGCCACGAGCAGGGCACTTAATATCATGCCATCCGAGAGCTTCTAATGCTATTGTCGAGCCTTAGCTCCAGCCAAGGGCGGCTTGTGCACTGAAGGTCGTGAATCTCACGTTCTTGTAACTGCGCCCTGCCTGCCCAGTAACTGTCAACGCGATGACGACGACGATGAGTGCAGTCGTAAATGAAGCGTCTCCTTTTCGTTAGTGATGAGGATGTTTTTAGAAAACTGACGCACACTTTTTGGGTGTCTTCTTGTCCCTTACTTAAATAAATCTTCAGCTAATGGATGTAAATATAATAAAAGATATTCATGTTTTAAAGATAAACTACCTTCACCCGGTATTTAGTGATTTTTCTGATGTTTCGCCATCATGACCGACAGAAATTATAGGGGAAAAAATCACCTTCCGCTCCTGGTGGCGGACTGGACAATGAATCACTGTCATGTTCAGCCACTCGTGTTGGTGAATCGTTAGAAAAATGATTAACTGTCGGCCGAAGATACCAAGACGTAAGCCAACAGGCAACAGAAAGAGGCCACGAAAGTGTCAACAAGTTCGCACTATAATTTTCATTCCGGTCGTCTTTCCACAGGAACGTGAAAAATTACGTGAAAAGAGTCTCACTTGATGTGAATGTATAAAAGCATTTTGACTTCATAAGTGAAGTTTTTTCCTTGCAGCAGTAAAGTAGTCTTGCTAAGTATTTGATCATTGTGTTCAAAATATTGAAATGTTTGTAAACCTATTGGATCAAACTGCTATGGTCATCAGTCCATAGACTTACATACATCTTAAACTAACTTATACTAACGACAACACAAACACCGATTCCCAAGGAAGGAGTCGAACTTCCAACGGTAACGACCGCCCAGTCCGTAGCATGACGCATTAGACCACGCGGCCATTCAGCGCGTCTGTGAATTTACTAGCGCTGAGGCTTCATACCTACCCCACAATTTGGATACCAACACTTTCTACAGGCATTCTAAATAATGCGCTACGCTTCTTGAACGTGATGGGGTTTTTTGTATGTGGGATATAAAGGTGTTGAAATTGTTCTCAATTTGTTGAGAAATTCTTTTAGTGGTAGAAATAAAGCTAAACCGTAGTTGACAACTATGACTGTTAAACAACATCAGGAATATAACTTAATGAAACAGCAGTATTTGGATAGGCTTCACACATTCGTAAACCGATTGCCCAACTGCACTGTCGAATTCGCATCTCCGTCGAATTTACATGTTGCTGCGCATACAGGCCATTGCAGGCTACGATTTCATTATTCTTTTTATTTAAGGACTTACTGTTACTGAGCCTTTTAGCAGAATGAGACCTACGATATTTTCTTATACACACTTAATATAGCAAATTGTTTTAAGAAATATTCCTCATTAATCCTCATGTGAATATACTGATAACCTAGACACTAAAATAAAAATAAAATAATGAGAGTTATAATGAGGAGGGTCATCCAGTTAATTCCCCCTGTTATTATTTTATGTTGTTTCGGATGACTTGCACACATTTTCTCATAGCTGTCGTATTTCACGTCCCCGTCATATTGGTGTCCGCGTATTTCAATTGTAAGCTTAACCCGTCGATTGCACGGCTGGGGCACACATCGTCTGTGGAAATGTCTTCTTTCCTGATGCTAAGTTGATTCAGAATTGTCATCATTGCACACAACGTGAGACTTTCAGTCCTGATATGTACATACATACACGAGTACTGACAATGAAGCTGTCAATGAAATGGTATAACGTCAGCTGTCATAGGCACCGATTGATCAACGGCGACATACGAAAATATCTGCCTGGATCGGGATTCTATCTTGGATCTCCTGCGTAGTATGCACTGACACTAACCAGGAAGGCACCGTGGTTTCACACAGCGATACCAACGATTCTGGCAAGCCTCCGACCCGACCCACACTCCTTAATGTTGCACATTACGGAAGTAACGCCTTCATTATCCGTTTGCCCATCGCTGGCAGTTTAGTTGAATTTCGCGTGGAGTCGGATCTGGAAGTGCATCTGCACTGAAGGAGTCTTCTTTTAACCAGAACAATTATACGTATCATTCTGTTCCCTCTGACATGTTTAACAGCTTGACTCACTGTGCCTTTTCAGATTAAGTCAACATGTCGCGACTGCTGACGCATCTGATTCCCTCTTTCACTAAAGCCATGTCATCGATTGCGCGGTCGCTTCCAGGGGAGGTTCATGTCCTTCCTCGGACGCACGTGCGCGCGCGCGCGCGCGCGCGCGCGCGTGTGTGTGTGTGTGTGTGTGTGTGTGTGTGTGTGTGTGTGAGCGCGCGCGCGCGCGTCGTTCTTAGTATAAGTTAAAGGAGTTTGTCCTTTTGGTTACTTTCAGTTTTGAACCAATTCGAATTATTAAAACATCTCTACTGTTACACAGGGCATTGAAAGAAATTGAGTGGCTAAGTTGAAACTATGTAACGAAGCGAGATTAGAACCCGGTTTTTCCACTTCGGCAGCGATCTCCTTAAACAATTAGGCTATCGAGACACGCCTCCTGTCCTGCCCAAATTCTCGACCTATCCCACACTACGACGGTAGTTCCCCTTGCCTATAGGTTTAAGTGTATATGTGAAACAGTAGAAGTCATATCTATAAAGCTCGTTTTATTGATGATTGTCAAGCCAAGTCGCTGATGTGCTAGTGTCCAGTGGCATCTGTTGGCCTCTTTGGACACTCGTTTCTGCTTTGAATAACACCTTACGTCATCTGGAGCATGTGTGTCAATCTCTTCACGTACATTATTCTGTGAGTTTGCTCATTTTCAAATGTTAACGTACTTTTGAGTATCTCTGTATTACACAGATCGAGGGAGGTGGCGCAATGGTCCAGATCTACATGATTAAGTGCGTGGGAGAGGGTTCATCATCGAACGCCGCGTGGAATGGCTCAAATGTCCAAATTTTTGTAAATCTACGGGACTTTTGTTATCGGTCCCTAGGTTTACAAACTAAGTAAACTAACTTATGCTATGGACAACACACACACTCTCCCCCATGCCCGAGGGAGGACTCGAACCTCCGACAGCGAGCAACCGCGCACTCCGCAGCAAGGCGCCTTGGAAGCGTGGAATGGTCACGTAGTCCAGTGCGCCATGCTACGTACTGGGCGGCCGTTCCCGCCTGTCCTCCCTCGGGCATGGGTGTGTGTATTGTTCTTAGTGTAAGTTAACGAGGAATGAATATTAGGGTTTAACGTCCCGTACTGTAAGTTAGTTTGTAAGTCCAGGGACTAAGGATCATACCAGTTTCGTCCAATAGGTTTACAAACATTAGAACAAATGCTTCTTCGAACTGCTTTTATGATATTTCTCTACCGTTCCATTCTCTAACGGCGCGTGGGAAAACAGAACACTTGAATTGTTCCGTTTTCGATCTGCTTTCTCTTATTTTAATATGATTATCATGTCTCCCTACGCCGCGGCGGAATAGCCGTGCGCACTGTGGCGCCGTTCTGCGGTGTGCGCGGCTGTTCGCCGTCGGTGGTTCGAGTCCCCCCCCCTCGGGCATGGGTGTTTGTGTTGTCTTTAGGTTAGTTTAACTAGTTTGTAAGCTATGGACTAATAACCCAGCAGTTGAGTCCGATAGATTTACAAACATTTGAACACTTTTTGTCGCCCTATGTAGGTGGGTGCTAAGAGAACATGTTCGCTTTCAGAGGAGAAAATTGGTGAAACTAATTTCGCATATAGATCTTTCGGCAACTAACAGCGCCATTCTTTTAATGATTTCCACCTCAACTCGTACATCACCTCCATGACACTGTCTCATATATCGAAATAATATAGAACTAGGTGCCCTCCTCTAAACTTTATATATCATCCGTCATTTGCACTTCCTGGGGACACTACAAAGCTCAGCAATACTCCAAATTAGGACGCAGGAGTGTAGTGTTGGCAGTTTCTTTAGAAGAAAGCTGCATCTTCTAAGTGTTCTGTCAATGAACCGTAGCGTGTGGTTCGTATTCCCTACGAGACCTCTATGATTATTATCACATTGGAAGCGCGTTCTTAAGGTCGATGGTTGACAATTTCACATCCGTCTTGAGCTATTGCGATTTATGTTTTACGCGACTTTCCTAAATCGCCCCTTGTAAATGTCCTGATGCTTCCCTTGACAAATTACTTTCTCCATCCTTTGACAATAGGAGCTTGTGCTCCGTCTTTAATGGCCTAGATATCGACAGGATGCTTAAACCTAATCTACTTTCCTTCCTTTAAAGATACACAACGTTTTCCTCGAACTCTGTCAATAATCCGATAGCGACTACTCGCCTTCACTACAGACGACCTTTCGTGCTCGTCCACTGTTAGGTAGCGTCGCAATGCTACGCCTTGATGTTAAAAAGACGTGACCGTGTCACGCAACTCACCACTGATACAGTGTAACGTAAAACTGTTTCCTTAGGTCTCAGATGCCGCTTTCATCCAAGTTTCATGCAGTACGGTTCTGTCTTCTGCTGCTATTGACACCTAAATCCTAATCAGTATCTTTTGTGTGTGAGCATCTGTGTGTGTGTGTGTGTGTGTGTGTGTGTGTGTGTGTGTGTGTCTCCTATTAAGAAGGCCAATAAAACTTACGTGGTAACCGCAGTAGATTAAAATATCCACAACGGATTCAAATAAAATATTTCGACGAGTAATATAAGGATTTTAGGAGATGCTGTCAAAAAGACGAATTGGGCCTAGCGGGTATCCTATACAGCAGTATTTTTCAACCCCCAGGGTTTGTGGAGGTCGCAAAGTCTTACTCGGGGGGTCGCCGTCACAGGAGAAAGTACTTGCACCATAAAATAACCAGGGAATCAGTAATTCCAAAACGTATGCCTAAGTGAAATGTATTTAATATTGTAATTACGGAGTTATTTGTGTAACATTCATTATGAATTGAATAGATCATAGATTGTTTTATAGTAAAGCTTAGTTAATGATGAATAAACGCAAAGCCTGAAAAACTGCTTTCAGGAACCAATCGATGGGCAAAAGAACTTGATAGAATAAGTAATTCTGAGCACTTAAAAGAAAGTCTACTTCTTTAGAAATTGTCTAACAGTGGAACATTTCTTAACGTTGTTGTGGTCTTCAGTCCGGAGACTGGTTTGATGCAGCTCTCCACCCTACTCTACCTTGAGCAAGCCTCTTCATCTTCTCATATGAACGGCAATCCACACCTCCATTTGAATCTGTTTACTGCATTCGTCTCTCGATCTCCTTCTGCGATTTATACCCCACACACTTAACTCCAATGCTAAATTCACGATTCCTTGATGTCTAAGAATTTGTCCTCTTAATCGATCCCGTCTTTTAGTCAAGGTATGCCACAAATTCCTTTTCTCTCCAATTCTGTTCAGTACCTCCTCATTAGTTACTCGATCTACGCAACTAATCTTCAGCGTTCTTCTGTAGCACCACATTTCAGAAGCCTCTATCCTCTTCCTGTCTGTACTAGTTATCGCCCCTGTTTCACTCCCGTACAAGGCAACACTCCACACAAATGCCTTCAGAAAGCAGCGGCCGAGCGCATTGAGGCGCTATGCTGCGATGCGCGAGGCCGTTCCCCATCGGGAATTCGAATCCCCCCTCGGGCATGGATGCTTGTGCCTTTAGTACAAGTTAGTTCGTAAGTAGTTTGTAAGTTTAGGGACTGATGACCCCGCAGTTAAGTCCCATAAGCTTAACAAACTTTGAACATTGCCTTCCGAAAGGACTTCCTTACACTTAAATTAAAGCTCGATGTTAACAGATATCTCTCTTTCAAAAACGCTTTTCTAACCATTCCCATTCAGCATTTTATATCATCTGTACTACGACCACCATATTACTGCCCAAGTAAGTAAACTCATCTATCACCTTGATTATTTAGTTACCTAATTTAATTTCTTCAGCACCGCCTGCATTCCATTACCCTTGTTTTGCTCTTGTTAATGTTCACCTGATACGCTTTTTTCAAACCACTGTCCATTCCGTTCAATTGCTCTTCCAGGTACTTTCCTGTCTCTGACAGAATTACAGTGTCATCGGCAAAACGAAATGTTTTTAATTCTTCATTCTGAACTTTAATTCCTTCTCGAAGTTTCTCCTTGCTTTCCTTCACAACTTGCTCAATATACAAATTGAATTACATCGGAGAAAAGCTACAACCCTGTATTACTCCAACCAATACTTCCCCTTCATGCCCTTAAGCTCTTAAAACTGCTGCCTGGTTTTTGTACAAGTTCTAATAACCTTACATTCCCTGTATTTTACCCCTCCGGCCTTCAGAATTTGAAATAGTGTATTCCAATCGACATTATCAAAAGCATTCTCCAAATCCACGGACCTTTCTTAGAGAGTTTAATTCGCTTCCGAGTCTTGCCTGAAATGCGAAACACTCGTTAAGCAAAATATACTTTTCCGTCCGAAAAAAAAAAAAAAAAAAAAAAAAAATGCCGGCCGCGGTGGCCGAGGGGACTAAGGCGCTCCAGTCACGGTCTGCACGGCCACTGCGGTCGGGGGTTCGAATCCCCCCTCGGGCATGGATATTTGTGCCGTCCTAGTTCGTAAGTAGTTCATAAGTAGTTTGTAAGTTTAGGGACTGATGACCCCGTAGTTAAGTCCCATAGACTATACAAACATTTGAACATTTTCGTCCGAAAAAATGGGATATGTGTTCTATTCGGAAAAATACGCATATCAAACTTCGTCCAACAGTTTAAAAGAAAGCTGAACCAAAAGGAAGATTAAATTTGTTTCCTTTGTGATATCGTAGCTTTGTTACGGATGGTGAGTAGAGGGGGAAGATTCGACAGAATATTTTTATTTGGAAGGGGGTCGCTAGAATATTTTTACTTTAAAGCGGGTCGCCTTTTCGAAAAGGTTGAAAAACACTGAATAGATCGTAGATTATTTTATAATACGGTGTGTTAATGATGAACAAGTGGAAAGTTTGAAAACTGTTTTCAGGAACCAATCTTTAGGTAAAAGAACGTGGTACAATTTATTCTGAAAAGTTAGAAAACGAAGATCTACTTGTTTACAAATTGTCTATACAGTGGGACTTTTTTAAAAGAACATTATTCGCTTCTGAGTCTTGCCTGAAATGAAAAACACTCGTTACGTAAAATATATTTTTCTGTCGTAAATCTTTCTTTTGCTTCACATTTCTTTTAAATTTTTGAACGACTTTTTGTTTGTAATTTTGGAATGGAACACATTATCCTTAACGTGTTCCATTCCAAAGTTACGCAAAAAAATAGTTCAACAATTTAAAAGAAAGGTGAAGCAAAAGAAAGATTACATTTGTTTTCTTTGATATGAGATAGTTTTGTTACGGGGGGAGGGGGGTCGCCAAGAATATTTTTACTTGGAAGGGGGTCGCATGTTCCAAAAGGTTGAAAAAAACTGCTATATAGTATACATCTATGTGGAAAGTTCGCCAACGACGGTACGGTAGAACTCAGCCTCATTTGTCCACCTTCATCTTCGATTAATGGGTTGCGTGAAGGTAGAGCTAATGTCGGTACGCCTCCTTGAGACGTCGAATGTCTCTGAACACGTAAGATGTATGCCGGAGGAATTAGTATGTTCCTACAGTCTGAGTGAAAAGCACGCATTCAGCATTTTAAGTTTTTGCCCATATATGTCGAACAGTCTTCGTTCTGTACCATTTTGCGTATCTCTTACATTTTGTTACTAACGAATTCGTAGCTAATCGAAAAGCTCATGTTTCAAATGTCCATTTCTCTTGGGACTGCTGAACGGTTTAACTGTTTTGCACTGCTGACACGTACCAGAATTTGTCAGAACGAATTGTATACAATGGCGTATTTCACTGATGAATTACAGTTGAACGTTAAAATTTAAGCCGCGGCGGAGCGGCCGAGCGCATTGAGGCGCTATGCTGCGATGTGCGAGACAGTTCCCCGTCGGAGGCTCGAATCCCCCCTCGGGAATGTATGTTTGTGCTGTCTTTAGCATAAGGTAGTTCATAGTTAATTTGTAAGTTTAGGGACTGATGACGCCGTAGTTAAGTCCCATAATCTGCACAAACATTTGAACATTAAAATTTAAAATGTGTTTCATTGGCGATTATATTTTTCTCAGACAGGTAAATAGCTTCATCGAATCTTCCAGATTTCATCATTTTTCGTGATCTCCATGTGGTCCAGATGTTATATGAAGAATTTTAAGTACTACTGTCGCACAACGCATGAAAAATTAAATCTGAGCACATTTCTAGAGAGAGAACCTTTTTCTCAACATAGCTCTCTCAGTTCCGAAAATCGAAAGCTGGCGAACCTGCTTTCTATGCGAACGAAAAAAAATTATTCCTACACATAGTAGTCAAGAATAATTAGTAGCACGAAAATAAGATGGGTGCAGCACGTGTGTGGTGTTGGCAGAGTTTGGACTGGCCCTTGCAGTCGTGATGGCCGTTTACTGCGTGAGCCGACGGTCGTGACAGAACCAAGGATGCCCGAAAAATTAGCGTGCACGAGCGGCTGCAGGTTCTCATTAAATAACCAGTTCTTCAGCTGATTTGTTTTTAACGCTCTCGGTAATAAATTAAAAAAGGTTTTCCGACAAAGTTACATCTGTTTTTAATTTTTTTTTTAAATTGCAGTACCAAGAAATATAGCTTTATACCACATATCATGTACATGAATAAGTTGCTAATATTTAGGACTGAAATTTTTGTATAATTTCATTTTTAGAATTAGTTTTTGTGTTAAACCTGTTCTTCCTGCAATCAGAACAGTAAACATCGTTACATGAAATCGAGCAGGACCTTATACTGCCACTAGTCAATTAAAAGTTTAAAAATGACCACCATGTAGCAACAGTATATTCATCGGCACGTTCTACATCAGGAAGTTTACGCTATAAATTATCTACGGAACTGCAGTGCAACTGCACGGCGACTGCAGTCAAACGCTCTCGATTTTAGAGTATTACGTCCTGTTGTGTCACGTCCGCAGTAAACACTTCCAGTGTAACTGCAGAAGTGTTTACCTGCGATGTGTAACTGAAGCGAGGCCTACGTCGAAACCGAGGAGGGACCCGAGAGCAGAGCAGAAACGTCCCAGACGGTGAGAGATGCGTCTGAGTTTCAGGAAAGCAAGCTCAGATTCGCCGAGAAAGCAGTTAACGACGAAACCTTATCTGCCTTTAATTAGACTCTCCCTCTGCGAGTAAAGCAAAACGCGAGCGAGCAACAATCGGCCGACGAGAGGCTTTTGATGTATCCCTGCCGGCTGCGCAGGATCTTTGTCGACCGGTTTTATGCTTCACCCGCGCCACAGTTTGCCCTTTAGCTTCTCCAACTGTTTGTATGTTTTGCGTTCTATTGTTACACGACGACTAATAAATCATCGTCTTAATAATATCTGCGCAACGTTCATTTATTATATTTTGCGAGTGAAGAATGATACAGTTTGTCTTATGAAAATGAAGTCTTATCTCCTGTCACACTGTCACTCTGATCAATCACTAACCATTTTATATATTTAATTTTTGTCTGGTGCAAGGATTATGATATGAAGATCAGCATATTCAAAACGAAAGTAATGTCTGTGGGAAAGAGATTTAAACAGATTGCCAAATAGGAGGAACAAAGTTAGAACAAGTAGACAGTTTCAACTACGTGGGATGTATTTTCACACAGGATGGCAACATAGTGAAAGGACTGGAATCGAGGTGCAGCAAAGCTAATGCAGTGAGTACTCAGCTAAGATCTACTCTCTTCTGCAAGAAGGAAGTCAGTACGAAGACTACGTTAGCAGTGCACCGCTCTATCTTCCGACCAACTTTGTTGTATGGGAGTAGAAAGTTGGATGGATACAGGTTACCTTATTCATAAGGTAGAAGTTCCTGATATGAAAGTAGCAAGAATGATTGCAGGTACTAATAGATGGAAAAAATGGCAGGAGGGTGTCCATAATGAGGAAATCAAAGAAAAACTGGGAATGAACACCATAGATGAAGTAGTTAGAGCGAATAGGCTGAGATGGTGGGGTTATGTTACACACATGGGAGAAGCAAGGTTACCTAAGAGACTCATGAGCTCGGCAGCGGAGGGTAAGAGGAGTCGAGGTAGACCAAGAAGAAAGTACTTAGATTCGGTGCAGAATGATTTTGAAGTAAAAGGCATAACATCAGACGAGGCATCAATGTTAGCATTGGATAGGGGATCATGGAGGAATTTTATTAGAGGTACTATGCTCCAGACTGAACGCTGAAATGCATAACCAGTCTCTAATGGTGATGATGATGATGTAATACTTTGATAAGTTCAATAATGTGACAAATAATTTCAAGCATTTCTACTTTGTGCTTCAGTGTGAAATTATAGTTCCAGTAAAACTGTGAAATACCTTTAGCTGTGACCATAACTTTTAAATCTTTGATAGAGTAAACATGTGCTTAAACTCGGTTAATATGCTGAAGTCATAATATCTCTTCTGACAGCTAATAGAACCACCAAGGAACGATCTGAAAGTTGTATAAAATCCATAACGTTTCAAAGGGTCTGCTTTCTTTCAGGCAAATAGTTTTTCGTTTCTTTATTTTTTTATGAGTTTGAGATAGTTTAGGAAAACTGCCAACAAAATTATTTATAACTTTCAACTACGTAGTAATATGTAATATCACAGAATTTCAGCGATATGTGATCGTATCTTATATATTCCGCCATACAGACAAAAGTTTTGAGGACTAAAAGTGAACTGTTACAATTAATTATTGACGTTATTGGTTTTGTACTCCTGTCCACACAAACGGACTCGTTAAGAAAAATATTATGCGGTAAATACGGAAAATGCAAAATAATTACCGACAGATCTGAAGATATAGTGACTTTGCGTTTCAACGAAAAGCTAATATCTTCTATGTAAATTGTCCTGGTTGATAACGACAGCCAGATCCGAAGTTTAGACATGCAATTTAGCAAAGGCATTCAGCTGAGCCAAAATAAATAAAAAGGAAATACTTTCCACGTGTTGCATTAGACAGTGACGAATTGCGTCACTATCGTTATGAAACCACAGCTATGATCGTCGTCTGAGTGGAGCTAGCTAACCGCAATGTATTTACTCATTTATTATGAAGGATTTTCTTATGTTTTCCTACTTGGAACGGAGTTACATGTCTACAATGAATTATCTAACGATTCCCTTGACTTTAAATGCGAATATTTTATGTGAGTTTCAACTGTAACGTTATGAATCTAAAATGAAATACACAATGAACTGGAAACAACCAATTTTACTGATCTTCTACATCTACGTCTACATGGGTTTTTACATATTACTTTTCCTGGGGCCGCGCGGGAATGACATTGCGTTCTGTAGCGCCATTTTGCGGTGCGCAAGGTCGCTCCCTCCGGAGGTTCGAGTCCTCTCTCGGGTGTGTGTGTGTGTGTGTGTGTGTGTGTGTGTGTGTGTGTGTGTCGTCCTTAGGATAAGTTAAGCAGTCTGTAAATCTACCGATGAAAATAATAGTTTGGTCCCTTAGTTCTACAAACATTTTCGACTTTTGTGGACAACATGAACCACTTTCTGTAGAAGATGTATGTAATGAAGAACACAGTATGCCTGTGAAATTTCTAGTTGGAAAAGCAAAGAAAATGACGGGCTGCAGTTATTTGTGAATTTCAATTCAGTTTCTTGGCGCTGACATTATTTTTTTTTTTTTTTTTTTTTTTTTTTTTTTTTTTTTTTTTGTTGTTGTTTAAAAGTAAGGTAGATTAGTTTCTTACGTCACGTCGACGACAAGTTCATTAGAGACGGGAGCACTGGCTCGGACGATTTCAAGTTTGGGAAAGGAAATCTACAGAGCCCCGCCAAAGAAACCGTTGTGGCATTTGCCTGGAGCGATTTAGGGAAATCACGGAAAATCTCTGACTACGAGTTTGAACTGCTAATCAGTTCGCTCCGACTCACTCGGTACATTGACTTTGGATATGACATGTTTTAACAGTATTAGTTGGGGACTCTTAGGTGTGTAGTTTTAGACGAACTGATTTGATGAGTAAAGGAAGTGCTTGTAGCCAGTGCTTTACTGTAGGTTTCGGATGTGCAGATTCCAGTACTGTGCATATCGTTCAATTTGAGATGTATTGGCTTTTTTTTCAAGCATGACAACTAACTCGCAACTGCTTATTTACAATGTGACCCTCACAGCATATAGACTTATAACACTAATTCATCCCTAAGTAAGTGTTATCAACTGTGTATAGTGTCAGTTACTTAGAATATGACACTGACTTGCGAATTTTATACACACACCCTTTCAAAATTTCGAGCGAAGATGCAGCTTTGAAAGAGGATCCTGGGAGAAAAAGATGCTTCAAAATACAGTAGCAGGTGGCGTAGTGGAACACCTGACTAGACGATCACATTACGTAAGACAGCGTGTGTTTAAGTGGAGCAGCGGACTGGCCGCAGGTCCATGTGCGCCTCTAGAAGATTCCACTGGCTATTCAAATGAGACTTGATCTTGCCAGGGGTGAGCGAGATATTTTAAACCGGTCTGACGCCTTCTGTGCTGGTCAGGGCAGTAGCCGCGGCCCGCTGTTTGCTGACAGCCCACTTCCACTTCCAAGTGTGCCCATCAAACCTTCTCTCCGCTCTGAGTCATCTAACCAGTCTCACAAAATATGATACGTTGTAATTACAGTCAAACTTTGACCCATGGCCTACCTTAACAACGGATACAATACTGCTTCGGCATGTTACAGGCTACACGTACTGTTAAACGGAGTGTTTCACGTGTCCTTTTTGCATCTGGATGCATTCTGCTCTCGTCGCTGCAGTGAGGTTGGAATTCTTGCAAACACTCCCGGATCATCTTGAATGAGTGGCGCAATGGTAACGCACTGCACACGTATTCGAGACGACAGTGTTTCAAATACACCTCCTGCCATCCAGATTTTGGTATTCCATGATTTCCCTAAATCACTCCAGGCAAATTCCTTTCAAAGATCACTTCCGATTCCTACCCCCTCTTTGTCCGAACATTCCGAGCGTGAGCTCCGCCTCTAATGACCACGCTGTCGACGAGGCTTTAAACCCTAATCCTCCTCCTTTCCTCCGGATCATAACGTAAATAATCACAAGCCTGTGCTACTCCCTATTCCAGTTCTTTAACCGTATTGACGTGAGTATCGCACGCTTCACTTTTGAGATGATCCCAGACTAAAAATCCAGAGGAGCGATGATACGTGATGTTGAAAGCGTGGATACAGGTCTTGCTCGAACTTTCAGTCTTGGATCATATTAGCTCGTTTGATGTGCCCTTGCATCTTCTGGAATTGGAATGGCGACCTATTGTCCACGTACCACATTCCCTAACATCATCCCTGAGTGAAATTTGAGCCCAATTAGATGGGCACTAAATGGAAATGTTTACATTGCTAATACATTTGCATCAGCCATGTCAATATGTCATACAGTTTCAGAGTTCCTGATTGAGGCGTCAAAAAACTGAACTCTTCTTTCTCTGGCGGATTGATAGGACGAAGCCTTTTCAAGTAGACAAGTAGTGGTACCTCTAAGACGATCTTAGTTGTTTCGAGATTTTGCAAAACAGTAAAAGGGTTTTCTTACAGGTGCAAAGAATAAAAATTTTTGGTGCCCCACGGGAGACTGCTAAGAAAAGTTTCAGCAAGCGAGATATGAGTGGTCCAAAGACTTAATAAGTAATAGAACTCAATGCGTTGCCCTCAATCTATTACTTTTTATTTACTTAAATAGTCTTATGTGCATGGAGAGAACGCTTCTACGGCTGTATACTGACGATGCTTTGGTGTACAAGGGAGTGTCGTCAATGAGTGACGTTAAGGGGGTTTCAAGATGACTTAGACAAACTTTCTAGTTTGTGTGATGAATGGCAGTTAGCTGTAAATATAGAAAACGGGTGTGGTGACGGAGGTGAGTAGGGAAAACGGTCCAATAATGCTCGATTTCAGCATTAGTAGTGTGTTGCTTGATACACCATATGGATTAAATGTATAGGCGCAACATTGCAGAGCAATATGAAACGGAACGAGCGTATGGGGCTAGTTGTGGGGAAGGGTGGTTGGACTTTTATGTTACGGGAGAATTGTTCGAAAACGTGATTCATTTGTAAAGAAAGGTGTGTATAGAAGACTAGCGCGACTCACTCTTGATTACTGCCCTTGTGGTTGGGATTCCCGCCTGGTCGCATTTAGGGAAGACATATGAGCAGTTCAGAGGCGAGCTGTTACATTTCTTGTCGGTAGGTTCGATTATCGCGCCAGTATTACCGAGATGCTTTGCAACTCAAATAAGAATTCCCGGAGGGAAGGCGATGTTCTTTCCCAGTATTACTCTTGTAAACATTTAGAGAAGCTGCGTTTGAAGCTGAGTGCAGAACGATTGTACTGCTGATTACGTATATTTCGCATAAAGACCACAAATATACGAGAAACTGAGGAGTGGGCGGCTTGTATGGAGGCAGGCAGACACTGACTTTTCACTCGCTCTCTTTTGTTGTGTATCAGGGAAGGAAATGACTGTTAGTGGTACGAGGTAACCTCCCCCCTGCTTCTTACGGTGGCGTCTGGAGCATGTAAGTAAAAAATGTAAGGAAGGTTAGAGTTTACCGCCGCCTCGACATCGTAGTATTTAAAGGCGGAGTATGCATGTAGATGTACGTGTTCAGAGCAAACACTGAGAAAGTACGCCAAATGCCTGAACAAAGGTGCTGATTATTCTTGGTATTTGTGCAGTTCAGGTGTAGGAGACGGTGCGGGTGTGGAGGACAGCACTAGAGATCCCACAGAGACATCACAGAGCTGGCTGTTGTCCCTGATACAACACGATAGGCAACCCCGACAGCGTTGCTGCACAGCCGTATGCATCGCGCTGCGGCGGACTTGACATTAATGTTTAGGGCCCCAGTATTATTGTGTCAGTATATTATGCGAATTTGTCAGATGGAAATCTGTCTTCGTAGAGAACACTTCGGCACCCTATGGCGAGGTGCTTGAGTTGCCTGCTTTGTAAAACACATGCAGAAATAATGCAGAACTGTTAAAATTTCTATAGAATATGTGTTAATTCACTGCAGCAGAGACGCGTTAACCACAGCAACTAGTTCCAAATTAAATAATTTTACTGTGAAATATATCGTGTACCGGTAATAATCGTGTTTTGTGTGTACTTCTCTCGTTAGCAAGTGCTACAAACGAAATAAAACAATTATTTTCTGATTACTTATCGAAAGCTTACCTGATATATACATACTGTGACAACTACTGCAGCAGAAAAAAGAAAAAAAGACACCTATGCTCACTGGACAGTTGACCTGATCGTAACTGACAATTTTGGTAGTTCCCTCAAGTACAATATGTTATCTCATGACTTCATGATTTTCAGGTACCTCTGCTATATTGGACAATAATGTAGCTGACATTCCATAAAGAATCATTAATATTACTTCTCAGAGTACCACATGATGCTTAAATATACATCTCTCAGTCGAATTCCTAATATTTTGTCATTTAATATTTGCAGTTCTTTAAAAAAAGTTGAAAATGAATTGAATTTCTGCCAGTATCAATAGCATATGTCGTTTATTGCACAATAACGCCTTTATGCGGTACAACATATTGTGAAATATATTGAGCGACGGTCAGAGACTCGCTTGGTTAGCCGTGTGAGACGGGCAGGTATAAGGACCCCGGTTCGAATCCGCCCGGCCGGCGGATTAACGAAGGGGATCGGAGTGCCGGCTAGCCTGGACGTGGTTTTTAGGCAATTTTCCACATCCTCCTAGGTGAATACCGGGCTGGTACCCAAGTCCCGCCTCAGTTACAAGATTCGCAAACATTTCGTGACACTTTACACTTTCACATATATAACACTATAAGCAGACATTTGGGGTACAAATTTCCTCCCGGGGCCGGCCGCGGTGGCCGAGGAGACTAAGGCGCTCCAGTCACGGTCTGCACGGCCACTACGGTCGGGGTTCGAATCCCCCCTCGGGCATGGATATTTGTGCCGTCCTAGTTCGTAAGTAGTTCATAAGTAGTTTGTAAGTTTAGGGACTGATAACCCCGTAGTTAAGTCCCATAGACTATACAAACATTTGAACATTTTTTTCCTCCCGGGAGGCCATGGGGTAGCGACAGGAAGGGCATCCGGCCACCCCGTAAATATTAACATACGCCAAATCCGGATGTAAGAAAGTGCTGACCCTAGGTGTGCGGGAACATGGCCGAAGAGAAAGAAAAATATTGAGCGACGATCAGTATTAGCTGGGTAACTACTTCAAAATATTGTGCATACAATCAATACCGACATCAAAACAATATTATTGGTACTGAATACCACGCAATAAATATTGACCATCTAAGGGCCCCTTTTGAGTGCTGACCGCTGTAGGCAATCCAGCATTATGGTGTTGTTTCTATTCGTATGACTGGTGTGATGCAGCTCTCCACGTTGACTACCACATGCTAGTCTCCGTATCTCCGCGTAAGTACCGATACTCCTATCATTCTGAAGCTACTTATGTATTCCAACCTTGTATCTCCTACAGTTTATATGCTTTAGTTCTTTTACAATACATGGAGTTATCACTAATAGTTAGTTTGTCAGATCAGAAGTTGAAGATAGCAGTATATCACATTCCAAAATCTTCTGCTCTCTATCACCTCCATAAAATATAATTCCATTTCCAAATTTTTCGTTTCATAATGGAATTTAATCAGCCTTCCCGTGCTTGCAAAATGTATGGTAATAATGAAGCAAATGAGTCTTTCTTGCAAGAACACAATTTAATGTTTCTCACGAAACAAGTCTAGCCCATTTTTATCAATTTACACAGCAATATAGGTCCCAAAATATCTTGTCCTATAATGTGTGTACCGTATCACAGATGGTCGACTTAGCCAGAAATGCGCAGTGAGAGTATGTATAGGTGAACAAGTGTTTCACCACAGTTGTGACACGTTCAGATGGTTTTCTTACATTGCTTCTGAAATGTTGCGAAAATGTAGATTTTGATGTTTCGATTTCATATATATGTTGCAGTTCACTTTTAGTTACATTATGTGTGGTCTGTGGATACCTAAAGAAATTAATTACAAGTCTTTATGAATACAGCAATTCATCTACAACAGAAGGACCTTATGGCAACGTATGTATTGAATTTCTTGTGTAGGATATAACCTTGAGACTATGTATTCCGGTAAAAATATTGGTGTAGGCCCCATTTGATGTTTCCAATTGCCCCATTTGATCGGAACTGTAGCAATGGTAAACGTCAAATGGGACACACGCCAGGTTTTGTGTACAATTTTTCTGTTGCTGTTGGAGTCTTCATTCCGAAGACTTGTTTGATGCAGCTCTCCCCCCTCTCTATCCCGAGTAAGCATCTTCGTCTTCTTCCCACATATATTATGTAAGCATGTTCCAATGTCTTTGTTTCACGAAAACATTCGCTGAATTTTTTGTCTCGGTGCATATGAAGATCGTAACCATTTCGCTGAATATGGAGCGATAGCGGAAGTGGTGTGAGATGGTTGGGGCCAGCGGCTAGGCGCAGTTTGGCGGCCGCCATCTCCATCGGCATCGGCAGCTACCCCGTCACTCAGCTCAAGAGGTCGCATATCAGAAACTGGGTCGCGCTGCTGAAAGGCTGCTCACAAACAGGATATTGTGTTGCGCTGCTGACTCACAGCGAGGAGCGCGCAAGGTGCACTCACCTCTCTTCTGTTTGGGCAGGCGACTTTCCTCCCTCCGGGACGGCACTGTAATATTTGCCTCTGAGCAACAGCAAACGGGCGGAATATAGTACTTCGTAAAATTTACTAAGGAACACTTTTGAATATCAAGTACTGATTTCCATCTGTAGTACGGAAAAGTATTTAGTTAATATCAACAGTATTTATAATAAAAAAAGTCTCAGAATTATTATATTTGATTTTGTTAGCGTCTTTGTATTAGAGCAAAGCGCAACTTAATGCTACAATTGTGACTGAGTGAAACAGAATCTCTGAATCATTTCTTTCCTTGTTACATATTCTGCTTTCTCTTTACAAATGATGTGTGTCTGTCACGTAATTAGTTTAAATGTATATCATCTTTATTCCGAAGTGAGACTGACTTGTTAGACTAATGGAAACTAGTCACGAAATGAAACTTCCTGGCAGATTAAAATTGTGTGCCGGAACCGGGACTCGAACCTGGGACCTTTGCCTTTCGCGGGCAAGCGCACCACCGACTGTGCTATCCCGACACGACTCACGATGCCGCCTCACAACTTTACTTCTGCCAGTACCTCGTCTCCTACTTTCCAAACTTCACAGAAGCTCTCCTGCAAACACGCAAGACTAGCACTGCTGGAAGAAAGGATATGGTGGAGACATGGCTTAGCCACAGCCTAAGGGATGTTTCCAGAATGAAACTTCACTCTGCAGCGGAGTGCGCTTGCCCGCGAAAGGCAAAGGTCCCAGGTTCGAGTCCCGGTTCCGGCACACAATTTTAATCTGCCAGGAAGTTTCATATCAGCGCACACTCCGCTGCAGAGTGAAGTTTCATTCTAGTCACGAAATATTTAACAGATTTCTTGCAATGTACTGAACTTCACACCCCCCCATAGGTGTTAGCGGGCGCAGGCGGTTTAAGCGGGTTCCCTACATTCCAATACTAGATGACCTAGGTTGCGGAGTAGTTAGGCTTGACAATCTATAGACCTTCTGAGCAAGTTCGATTTCCTGTAACCTTTTTAACAATATTATTGGTATTACTTTTTGTACTCCATATATTACTCAAATCATTTGAATAGTGTATTTTAACAGATACATAAAACAATTGTCCTGCCTTGATCAAAAGTATTATTTATTGAACCACTTATCTTTATTTTAGGAAAAAATATTGTGAACCGTTAGCTCTTTATTATACCTTCGACCGGTTGCTGTTCTAAACCATCTTCATGGACTGTATACTAAACATACTGATTTAGTGGAAACATTATATGGCATTCTACCCAAACTTACAGGCAAGTCCGTCAATAAAAATTCGTAAGCTGTTACTTGCCATCCACCAGAGAAGCGTATCAGAAAACACATGCTCGACAGAGTGTTTCGTATTGCTTATTAGTAGGGGACAGTTATCAATCTGTAATAATATAGGGGATAGATGAGATCAAAAGAAGAGCGGTGATTCTCGTCAAGAGATCCCTCAACCGGCGTGAAAGCAATAGAGATGCAGAAAAACTCCAGTTGCCGACGCTGTTAGAGACACGTCATGCATTACGTGGAAGTATAGCTTTGAAATTACGAGACAGTACGTTCGGGGAAGAAGAAAGGAGTGAATGAAAGTATATTAGACCTCACCGTCCCGTCGACAGCTAGATCACTAGAGAAGGAGCACAAGCTCGGATTACGAAAGGGCAGAGAAAGAAATTGGCCGTGGCTGTTCCGAATGAAGCATCCCGGCATTTACGTGGAGTGATTTGGGAGAATGGCGGAAAACCTGAATCTGGAGGGTCGGACAGAAATTAGAACCGTCTTCCTCCGGAAGGCGCGACCAATTCGCCACGTCGCTCTGTGTTCCGGAAAGACTCAGCTAACGCATTCCTTGCTCCCTCCTAAATAATTAAGTCAAGCTGTCTCCAATCCTAAACTAGTTTGAACACTACAGTTCTTCATTAGCAGGTGATATACCGCTGCCTTCCACCGGCCTTTGAACTAGCCTTTTATAGCTAACGTGGATTACTAACCACTGCACAACTCGGTGTTGTTCGCATCCACAAACATTGCTAGCAGTGAAAGAAGTAAAATGTCACAGATGGAAACCGAGATCTTTGGAGTTTTACCACTAAGCCTACCACATATATCTCGAGAAATGAAGACAATGAGAAATTACATATAATACCAAAGTTTACAAACGATCGGTCTAGCAACGCACAATTGGTAAATGGAACAGTGAGAGAGAGAGAGAGAGAGAGAGAGAGAGAGGGGGGGGGGAGGGGAGAAAGTGGTATCAGAAGTGTGCTCCGACGATACACAGCGTATAGAGTTTTGCGAACTGTGGAATGTAGTAAAAGAATCTACGAAAACTAAGATCAGTCGGTCAGGCCGTTCTATCCGACCGATTTTCTTCATTTTTGCTTTAAACGAAAGATATTCATTTGCAAATTTGTCATCAAGTATCAGAATTAAGTCTCTCCATCCTTTATTTTTACTCAAACGCGGTATCCTTCTGTCCTTGCATTGAATATTTTAATCGCTTTGTTTTACGATATCTTCGGTTCTAATTAAAGTATGCCCCTTTTTTTAGCTAACAACACTCAGCGGATCATGCTCTTTTATTTGCGCTATTAAACACTTGCATTGATTGATTCTGAAGAAAGCTATGCGTGAACATTCAACTTTACTTCCATTTTTCTCAACTTTTTTGTCATTCCACTAACGGTACGAAGTATTTGAACGGGTTCTCTAGTGTAGAATGTAATTAAATGAAGTATCTGGCGAAGGCAGTTCTCGTGGAAAGGCAGTATACAAATTACACAAGTCATTCCATTTGTTGACTCTCCTACCGCCGACATGGTCTTACAGAGTGCTACTATTTCCAAAGTTTCTTTATGTCGGAATCACTTCCTGTATGTAACTTCCGCGTCAAATAATTTTCATTATTTCCGTTAAATCGGTGCTCCAGTACGTGCGTATCACAACAATGTAAATTTCGTGTGACAGGCCACCAGCCACGAGGGCAAGAGGTCCAACTCAGCTGTAGTTTGCCCAGTTGTGAAAAAAAAAAAGTGCCAGCGACTGTGGGTTCACTACTACACGTTCCGTTATACGAGGACTGGTCTCTGGCGAACCGTACGGTAAAGCTGTGCGTGTTGAGGCCACTAAGGAAGCTGGCTGCTCTAGTTCACTTACGGAGACGCTGAGAAAAAAGATACACCAGGAACTGCGTGTCTGCCATGGGAGAACTCCTACTCACCGTCTCAAGCCACTTGCCTCCTGCTTAATTGTTGGTCACGCACCTTCTTTTCGCTCATGTTGCAGCGGAATTTACCGTGTTCAAGAAATAAAGTTAGCGTTCTGAACACCTTCTGTTTGTCTTTGTTTCGGTTGCATTTTAACAACTACATCTTTGTAACAAAACTTAGACACATACTACATAGAATATTTTATTCGAATTGTCTAAATTACCACCTCCTAGAATATCGAATTTTCCGCCTGTACACGCTGTGCAAATACACTTCTTCACATGTACTTTTCATCACAATGGTCTAGTGTCATATAATTTCCAGTTCTACATTTATTTCACGTTTTCGTTAAAAGTGCTATAAATTTCACTTCGAGGACAATGTTAGGGAAACCGTCTGTAAGTACTACTTATTCTTGTTTTATTGTCTTTACGTACGTTTCGGTTTGTGTTTGTATGAGCGGCCACCGTCAACTTCAGGTAATTATGATTTTTTTCGGTCTCCTTCCTCTAGAAACTCAGACGAATCTCGGTAAATAGTAGAACACATCTTTAAGATGTCAGTAATACTTGGGCGGCAGAATCACGCAAGGTACTTTTTGACTGCACCATGGGAAGCAAAAGCCGAAGAAATACTTTCTGTGACACGATACATGCGTTATTTGTGTTCTGTACCACGTCTGTGTCACACGATAAAATCGGAAAAGGGTATTTCCGCCGGTTCTCTATAGTATAACAGAAAAATAAATATCTCTCTTTGCGGAAAGTCTATTTCCACAACGATGCATCAGGGCATAATTTTGTCCAAGAGAGGACCGAGAATGAAAATGGCAATTCAGTCTGCGGGGCACTATAAAGAAATTAAACGACTGAGCGCAGCTGCTCGTATCAAAGCTTGGACCACATTTAGCCGCGGACGGACAGCCCCTTTCAACCCAGAAATCATTTTAGTGTATCGAAGAGAGAGTGGTTTTTAATTAAAACCGCTGGCATTACTCAGAATTCCCTGCAATAAAGCACATGATGTCCAAGCGGAAGGGAATGCAGCCATTCTATCGTTTAGAGTGCGTCTATATTTGTTTAATTAAGAGTATCGCGAGATGAGGCGAATTTCCACGTTTGCTTTGAAGCGTCTGTGTTTTCGTCGTCCGCAATTTCACGATCGGAGGGTATCACAACGTAAAGGGATTTCTATTTTATTATGTCGCTTGCATTTTCTACGCCCAAGTCACGGAAATGAGTCCCAGTACAGAAATATCTGCTTGTGTTTTTATTGGCAAATTTTACTCTTTGTTAGCGTTACAGATGTATCAACTTACCCGTTCGTTCCAACGAACGTGGGTTAGTATGCAGTGGGACTGTTATTGTTTCGTGGTAACAAATCCTAAAATTCCTTAGTATACTATTAACATGCGTGTCTTTGGAACGAGCGTCGTTCTGATTATTCCAAGGAACGAGTATAGTGCCACAGTGTTTAAGATAGTAGACATTGATTCCAAAGATTTAAAAGTTTTAAAATTTCTTTTCAGATGACAGAAGTGTAATTTTGAAAGACTTGGAACGTAATGTAAATGAAGTATTTAATACTGTATTCGGTAACATCAACACGTGACTTTAAGATGTCAGTAATACTTGGGCGGTAGAATCACGCAAGGTACTTTTTGACTGCACCATGGGAAGCAAAAGCCGAAATAACACAACTGCACCCATCCTCGAGGGAGTACTCGAACCTCTGAAGGGGAGCGGCCGCGATATCCGTGATATGACGCCTTAGACCGCGCGGCCTTTCCCGCGTGGCTCTCCAGAAAGACGTGATGAACAAAAACCAAACTGTCGATCACAAGATTGTATATCACTGTCCCAGACGAAATTCCAGTCCTCTCTCTAAGGACCCATCATGTGAAGGTATGCGAAACTGGCTGGCGATGGTAAGAGATCCGTCGAACGGGGACGTTAATCTTGACAGGCCGTTTCGTGCTCTTCGGCGGGAGAAGGCTGTTGTTCGCACTGCGGTTCACATTCCGTGTCACCGTCAACATCATCAACAACAACTATATTGTCAAGAATAGAACACTGCATTACGCACTAAATTCGTGGCATGTTCCGATATTACACAGTTACACATCTGACATACACAACCTGCCTAAATGTTGGAAAGCAGAAAGACAACGATTAGTGCGATAAGCAAATAAAGATATAGTAGAAAATATTAGTATTGTAACTTTTGAACGAAAATCATTCAGTCCGCAATTTCCTCATAAGTACAGAGCACACTCACTAACAGTGTTCACACCATCACGAACTAGAAATGCCCGTGTAGCCTGTAATGTACATGTGTGTTATTACCGTGGTCTAGAGCCACACGCGATGCTCGTCACTCTGGCTCGATCTATCGTGGCTGTGAGTTGTAGGCGTCAGGTAACTCCGGTATACTGGCCAGCTTCCTGCGACCGAGCCCGTTTTATAGCCTCCTTTCTTTCGAAATGCGACGAAGCTGGAGGTTCCGGCAGCGGGCATTGGGGGGGGGGGGGAGGTTGTGGAAGGAGTCGGTGTTTTGGTGTTGAGGGAACGCGAGATCAGTGTTCAAGGTTTCCTAGCACGACCCTCCTACCTCCGAGGCCGTTATCCGTTTCACGGTCAGCGTCAAGTATAAATCATGTCCTTCCCTGTCACATGGCATTCAGCGCGTGTAGTAAAGATTTTCTTACTTTTGTTGCGCTATTAGACGTTACAGGAGTCTTCAGTGTGTCGGAGACCAGGGCTTCGCCTTCTTGTTGAATCACACACTCACAAAACGGTAATGGCTGCTAGTAGCTCTTCTGTTCTCGAAATTTATCTCTGTCTCTTGAAGCCAAAATTTAATAGTGGGATGTATTGTCGAAGGTAGAATATGTAATTTAAAAATATTTAAATGTTTGTAAACCTAAGGGACTAAGCTGCTGAGGCAATCGGTCCCTAGACTTGCAAACTACTGTAACATTCATTGCGGCGTGATCTGTTTGCGAAGTTTCAATCACCGACTTTTAGTTCTGAATGTGAAAATATTTTGCTAGCGCCCACCTAATCAGGGAGACATGACCATCCCACTAAAATAAGAGAAATCAGATTGAAAACGGAACGATTTAGGTTTTCTTTCTTCCCGCGCGCTATTAGAGAATGGAACGGTAGAGAAAAGTTATGAAAGTAGTTAATGAACCCTCTGCCAGGCACTTGAATGTGATTTGCAGAGTATCTATGTAGATGTAGATATGATGCGGACAACACACACACTCATTCAAGAGGGAGGACTCGTACTTCCGCCGGGAGCGGCCGTGCAATCCGCGACATGGCGCCCTAGACCGTGCGGCCATTCACGCGCGGTGAATGCACTGTCTGCCACCAACATGAACTTAGCAGCAATTTATCGGAGGTTAATAATGACTGCAGTATGCAGATCTACCAAACTAAATAAAGAATATCAGGGTTTAGAGTATTGTCGATTATAGGACCATTACCCAGGTGGTCTTGGGGTAAAGCGCCCGACTGGAAACCGAACGGTCGTGGGTTTCACACCCGGTCAGATCTGGGATTTTCCAGTCTGCGTTTTACCCCAGCCTTCACCTCTCAACGATGTGAGGAGTCGCCAGAAACGACACGTGTTTCGGATTCCACGTTAAGCTGTAGGTCCCCTTTCCCCGGTTGGACAACTGGGGTAAGTTAGGGACACGTAAGTCGCCGAAGTGGCGTCCAATTGAAAGACTTGCACAATGACAATGAGCCACACGAAACTATTATTGCCGGCCGCAGTGGCCGAGCGGTCTGCGGCGCGCCAGTCATAGTCTGCACGATCGCTACGGTAGGAGGTCCGAATGCTCCCTCGGGCATGGGTGTTTGTGTTGTCCTTGGCGTAAGTTAGTTTAAGTTAGTCAAGTAATTAGTGTGTAAGTGTAGCGACTGATAACCATGCAGTTTGGTCGCATAAGACCTCACACACATTCGAAACTGTGATTATTAGGGACAGATTACAAGCTCAAATTTGACAAGTAAATGACGTGTAACTTTTCGAAGGAAGCATACTAGCATTAATTATACGGAAATGGTATGTTTGGATGTTGAAAATGTTCAAATTTTTGTAAATCTTATGGAACTTCAGTGCGGGGTCACCAGTCCCTAAACTTACAAACTACTTATGAACTAACTTATACTAAAGACAGCACAAACATGCATGCCCGAAGAGGGATTCGAACCGACGACGGTATGTTTGCATGATCGGGTGGGGTTTGAGACGCCTTATTTCCAGTTGTAAGTTTAAAAAACATGAAGGCGTCCACAAAGGATGTCTTATTTCTTAACTGTTATTTATTACAACTGTTCTCTGAAACAGGCATAGTAGCAGCATGTTTTTTTTTTTTTTTTTTTTTTTTTTTTTTTTTTTTTTTTTTAATTGGGAAAATTTGTGTCGAGTAGATGCAAGGGAGGGAATGATGCACTAGCGCGGTAGTGAGAGATATAACTGCTTTAGGCAAGGTACTAATTGACGCAGTTTGCAGTATTTTTTCTCCCACTTCAGCAACGGTGGCCAGATATGTTGCTGTACGCGGTGTTGATCCAAATTGCACTCTTGACATCTTGGCGCACGCCATGCTTGCGCTAATGACACGGTTCCTGATTGCCCGGGGCACGAAGCTTCTCCATCTGTCTCAGTGTCATTGCTCCCGTCAGGAAACGACCTTCGTCTTTTTAAGTCAAGTAACCATTCTAATTATATCTGGCAGCTTTATAATGGCACCTAAACGAGGGTAGAAATAAAATGCTAGTTTTAGTTAGTTGCAGGTTTCATGGATCACAACTTTCAAATCCATATGAGCTCCAATATATCTTTTTTTAAGCTCCCTTTTCGTTCTGGGGCCTACAAATCTCGAAAGCTATTCTTTATTCTTTGTAGACTGTCCCATGCCTCTCTACTTGGGGGGGGGGGGGGCTCCAAATTTCAAGATTTACTTTTTTTATAGTAATACAAGTATTTCCAAATGGACGGGGGCCCTCATTTGTTTTGCCGCCGCCCCGGACCTCCGACAGCCTTAGTCCGCCACTGCTCCATATTTCAGTGAAAATCTGGCAATGCCAATAACATACTGTTTAAATGCAAACGTTGTCACTATCAGACACAGACCCTGATGAAGGCCGCCTGCAACAGTGGCCGAAACGTCGGCAGAGTTTATAAAATGACGACGCGGTCTCATACCCGGAAGAATTTTATTGATAACATACTGTTTGTTACTGACGAAGCAACATGCGCCATGATAGTTGTATCTGTAGCAGTTTCATTCGTAGCGCTTTATATTGACTTTTAAGAAAGCTTTTAGCCTTTAATCATGCAGTGAAGGCTTTCACGACCGGCTGAAATAATCGCTGTTGAATCTTCCGGGTTATGTGGTCGTGGTCGAAGAAACATATCTGCTGTGGTGTCGCACAAGTCCAAAGTGCGCGCCACCTACTTTCGCCGCGCGCCGCCATGCACGCATGGCGCGGCGCTCTTACGACGACAGCCACGAGCGCCCTCTGTTGCAACTCCGCTCGTGGCCACCACTGAAAGACATCGTTCACTTGGGACTGAGATAGGAACCAGTTAACACTTCGGAATCAGATAGGCACCAGTGAAGACTTGGCTATCGATTAGGCACTAGGCAGGCCTCTAGCTCAACTATGTATCAGCGTTCTGCAGTACTGATCTATGTAAAAGTTAAGTATTGTATACATTCTGTGCAATATATATCTCGTTCTAATTTACTCTAGCGTTTCTAGTTTCTGCTGTCCCACTGGCTGCTCCCCTCCGTACCTGCACAAGCGTGCTACCTTTATTCCTGTGTCGGTCTTCCTACTCGGCCACCGACACCAACGACGGAAACGAGACACAAAAGCGGCGACGAGGCAGGGGCACAAAATCTGCTCCTGACGTTTCGTCCAGAGCTGCGCTGGACATCCTCAGAGGTGCTACTGGTAGCGGTGAGTCTTTCCGACCGGCAAGACTCACCGCTACCAGTAGCACCTCTGAGGATGTCCAGCGCAGCTCTGGACGAAACGTCAGGAGCAGGTATGTTTCTTCGACCACGACCACATAACCCGGAAGATTCAACAGCTTTTAGCCTTTCCTGTAAAAAAAACTGAATTTACCAGATTGTCATTGGTTTTCATCCGTGTTTAGTGGGGAAATATTTATTTAGAGGTGAAAATTTTAGACATCTCAGTTTGTTGTAAAAGGTATTTTTCTGCTCATGGATGATCCGAAATTAGATCGTTCAGATGGAAAAGTACCACAGCTCGGTTTCGCGGTGGTTGGCGTTGCTGCAGTAAGTTTGGGGGCGAGCTGATCGCAACGAAGGCCGCGCGCGCCACGTCACGCAGCGGCCAGGTGACTCGAAGGCTGCAGCGGAACAGGTGTGAGCCGCCCACCTGCCAACAGGGTTCGTTACACGCCACCTGTGGCTGACACGCAAAAACCAACAACTCTGGCGCTGCAATATCCAGTACAAATACCTACTTTCCTGCTTCGGCCTAGATGGCTTTATGAAGTTCGTAGCCTGCACCGGTGAAACTGGCATGACTCACAGGATCTTTTGACCAATGAGAAGAATCAGTGGTTGGATACTAATTTCGTTTTCGTGAGGACGGCTATCCAGATTTTGGTTTACGATTATCTCCGTAAACCTCATTAGATAAATGTAGGGATGGCTACTCTGAAAGGGCAGGGTTAATTTTCTTCTCATCCTTCTCCATTCCGAACTTAGGTGTCGCCTGTACTAATCTCCTTGAAAGTGAGATGCTGTATCTACCTTTCCGTTCCTTCCTTTCGCAGTATTATTGGGTCGTTCTCGATTGCAATGACCTCTATCGGTGTTTTGAATACCACATCCTAGAATGTTCGAATGTTTGTAGAGTCTATGGGACTTAACTACGGGGTCATCAGTCCCTAAACTTACAAACTACTTACGAACTACTTACAACTAAGGACGGCACAAATATCCATGCCCGAGGGGGGATTCGAACCCCCGACCGTAGTGGCCGTGCGGACCGTGACTGGAGCGCCTCAATCCCCTCGGCCACCGCGGCCGGCCCACATCCTAGAACAATACTTCACGTTTTGCATTGTGGAACCCCTTACGCGCAGTACTCGAGACCAGAATGAGAACGCTTGCTGGTTGTTCTCGTAAAATAAATCATTCATTGCAACATTTTTATCTATACAGCTTGATATAAAATATGTTCAAAATTCAAAATGTTCAAATGTTTGTTAAGCTTATAGGACTTAACTACGGGGTCATCAGTCCCTAAACTTACAAACTACTTATGAACTACCTACAACTAAGGACGGCACAAATATCCATGCCCGAGGGGGGATTCGAACCCCCGACCGTAGTGGCCATGCAGACTGTGACTGGAGCGCCTCAGTCCCCTCGGCCACCGCGGCCGGCTCAGGTGTAGTTGTAACTTCTTTATAAGTAATGACTTTTATGAACCCGCACAAGAAATAAATCCAGTGGCGTTCAAGTCTGGCGAACGAGTAGGCCACGACACACCGCCTCCTCCAATCCAACGATATGGGAATCATTTCTGCAACTCATTTCTAGCCATCAGCAAAAATAATGTGTCGGTCACCCATCGTATTGATACCACATCCTGTTCCTTGTTCCTAAAGGCATTTCTTCCAGTAACAGACCTAATGTTTCTTGCAGGAATATGGTGTACATCCTACCATTAAAATTTTCTTCGATGAAATAGGGGCCTATAATTCTGTCCACCAGAATCCAACATTCACCGACCAGTCTTTGGTGTGAAACTTGCCAGGTCATATACGTCAGTACGGGTGACATTTACGTATTTTACCTCACGAATTACAGATTCTCACATTCACATCGAAAAAGTTATTTTATCATTTTCCACCAAAGAGCAACATCAGAACAATAAAGGGAATTGTACAACCGGCCTCTGCGTGTATAGTTCACGATGGCGATGTTAAATTGCTCAACATCAAGATGGCCAATACCGAACGCTCAAATAAACTGCGATACTAACAGCTTTCTTGCGTGCAAACCGTCCAGTTCATTAGTCCAAGTACAAGCACGAGACCACAAATGAATCTCTGGCATGAACATTTTGCGCGACACGCCATCGAATGTGGACTCAGTTACCCACAGGACGCTGCAAAAAAATAGAAGGCTGTGACGTTAGCGTCAATCTAGACGTGTAAGAATTGTAGAAATCACTAAACAAGCGAGATTCATTGTGCATCAAGATAAATATATGAGTCATGAATTAATGCTATGGGTTTTACGACTTTTGACATTTCGCTTTCTGGAGGTATCAACCTTATAGCATAGCGTGTGAGATCTTAGTCGTGTATTTCTAGTACTAGGTCACTATTTTATTTCATGTAAGACCGCAAAACAGTGATTACATAAGTCCTGAAAATGTTTAGGCCAGTAACCTGTCAATCTCAAAATACAACGAACACTGAAGTAGAATCAGTATATGGTGACCAATAAAAATTTTTGGTAGACCGTGATTCCTGATTTCGTGATCAATTCACATTACGTTGCGTGACGTTGTAGGTTTTAAGAGTTTTTCGAATACCATACGAGCGCACCAGCTCCCGAAGAGCGGTGTTAGAGGAACCCGTTAAAGCGATACGTAAAAATTTATACGTATTACGTACTTCATGTATGTTTTCTCATAGTCTCAACCAGATCCTTTGATTAATATAACAAATACGTTTCCTCAGAAGTGAAATTATCTTTATTATTATTATTATTAATATTATTTACCGGGATATCCCGTGTGGGATTGTACAGCCGCCTAGCGTAGGTCTTTTTAGTTGACGCCACTTCGGTGACTTGCGTGTCAATGATGCTGAAAATGATGATGACAACACACAATACCAAGTCTCCTGCCGGGAATCGAACCCGGGCCCCTGCGTGGTAGTGAGCGACACTGCCGTCTGAACTACGAGGGCGAAATCCTCAAAAATGAAATATAATAATAATATAATAACGAGATACAATCGAGATAAAGTAAAGAAACGTGTGCCGCGGCGGAGCGGCCGAGCGCATTGAGGCGCTATGCTGCGATGCGCGAGGCCGTTCCCCGTTGGGGGTTCGAATCCCCCCTCGGGCAGGGATGTTTGTGCCGTCTTTAGTATATGTTAGTTCATAAGTAGTTTGTAAGTTTAGGGACTGATGACCCCCGCAGTTGAGTACCTTAAGCTTTACAAACATTTAAAGAAATGTGATGAAATTAATATACCAGAATCACGCATGTACCGCAAATACATAGTAAAATCTTTAAAGCATTTCAAGCCCGGTATACATTCGCTGCAATAGGAGCATCAGTGTATCGTCAAGCGAATATTTATTTCGTCGCGGTTCCTTCTTATCAAAATGTTCAAATGTTTGTTAAGCTTATGGGACTTAACTACGGGGTCATCAGTCCCTAAGCTTACAAACTACTTATGAACTAGCTAAGACTATGGACGGCACAAATATCCATGCCCGAGGGGGGGATTCGGACCCCCGACCGTAGTGGCCGTGCAGACCGTGACTGGAGCGCCTCAGTCTCCTCGGCCACCGCGGCCGGCTCCTTCTTATCCCTCGACAATACCTCGCCATCCTGATTTAGGTTTTCTGCCTTTGTGAAGAAAAAAAAAAAAACCCTCGCTGCAGCAACGCAAATGAAACGTGCGAAATAGTAAGACGAGATTAAGACGCATTACAGGCATAGATCTAGTCTCGAGCCTTGGCCGTCGCACATTTTTTAACTGAGAAGTAAAACCGTGCTGAAACGCAGTAAGTAATATCGTGGAAATGTTGATGCGAATCTGAAACACTACAATCACGTCGTTCAACATATTACTGAGAGAAGGGGCGCAGTGGTAACACAATGGACCGTGTTTCATACCTGCCTCCAGCTATCCTGATTTAGGTTTTCTGTGACTTCTCGAAATCACTCCAAGCAAATGCTGCGATGGTTCATTTCAAAAGGGATGGCCGATTTCCTTCCTCATCCTTAGCAAAAATGTAGACTAACACGTGTTCCGTCTCTAATGACCACAGTTTCGACAAGACGTTGAACCGTAATCTACATTTGCACCTACAAAAAATAAATATTTTTAACAATGTATTTAATTTTGACATCTGATTTCTGTGCTTTGTTAATGTTTGTACATTTGAACATTTTTCTACTATAAGAGTTGCATCGTGGTCCGGAATACACGTTAAAACTGAATGGCAGGGTAAATCAGTTCAAAGTCAGAGGAAGGTAGCTGCTTGCCACCCGCAATACGACCACGTCTATTAAAGCACTGTGTTGTTGATACAGTCTTAAATTTCTACGGGAAGACTCACTGTAATATAATCGGATAGACTAAAAGACCTTATCAACAAATTCCGGCCGCAGTGGCCGAGCGGTCTGCGGCGTGCCAGTCACGGTCTGCACGACGTTCGTTGTCGGGGGTTCGAATACACCCTCGGGCATGGATGTTTGTGCCGTCTTTAGTATAAGCTAGTTGATAAGTAGTTTATAAGTTTAGGGACTGATGACCCCGTAATTAAGTCCCATAAGCTCTACAAACTTTCGAACATTTTTTATAAACAAATGTTCGAAGGTTTGCAAATAGAAGGCACTTAACAACGTCGGTAATGAGTCCCTAGGTTTACAAAATACTCAGATTAACTTAGAGTAATTTATGCTAGAGACAACACAAACACCCCTGACTGAGGGAGGATGTGAACCTCCGACGGCGAGTAACCGCACGCTCCACAGCAAGGCGCCTTAGAACGTTCGGCCACTCAGCCATTCCATCCCGAAACGTAAATTTACCGCTCACAAGCAAAAGAAATTACAGTTTTATTCCTGAACACTCTGTAATCTGTACTCACCATTTATAAAAGCTGAGCCAGACACCTAGAAGTCTACACAAAATTATTTGAAGTCGGGCAGTTTTCAGGATACGTGGAGTCGCGGATCATAGTTGGCATGTCCCGAACAGAACACACGCGTTTCCTTATATTTAATCCAACTCGCTCAGACATTAAGTTATTCAATGTAAAAATATGAACATGACGTCTATGTGTTCTGGAAGAGCTGTACTTCGTTTCATTTTAGTTTAATTTACGGTAGAAAAATATTAAGACCATAAACGGACAGATTACGTAAATGATTTTCTGCATTAGCGTATTTTTAAGAGTTGAGAGTTGGAGTTTGGGTTAATTGAACACATCTTCCCAACTAAATCGTGTACACTTCCGTCTGCTCCAAAGCGGCGCCATCGTTTTCTAACGTGAGATAATTTCAGTCAAATATGTTGCACAATGGTCTGCTTTCACGTCAAGTACTAACCAGTCACCCTCACGATTTCGTTACGATTAACAGATCGCTGGGTTTATGATTAACCTGTTGTTAAACTTCCTGCACTGTCTACGTATTTCTCACATGACAAAAAATTAAATTTATAACTCTTTATCGCGATGAGAAAACATGTCTCAAGAAGGCCAACAGGTGTTGGGAGAAAGAACAAACGCGATACAAATAACCGGTAACGGCAGAGCTGCAGTAATTATATCGTAAACAATAATATGTATGTTGCATGTCATATCTACACTCCTGAAGTGACAAATGAAAATCTGGGTAAGAAGGCGAGGTAAGAGCGCTTATTAAAAAAAAAAAACCATGAAACTTGTTTTAAACTTTATTCGGACTGGTTACGATAAAATGCTGTAGTATTTTTTTCAGATCTCTTAATACTTCGAAACCACATAGTAATATTTCGTCCCTTTACAGTTATAACCTGGGCTTGAAGGTGTGTATATAAAAAGTAAATCAAGCTTTATGTCTAACTTACGGTAAACAGTCACAGCTATCAGCTTGCAGCATTAGGTAAAATACGCTGCAATCACATCACTGTCAATGTTTGTTTACAAACTAAATTGTTACCTGAAATTTACTTCATTTGGAGTTCTTTACTCATAGAGCTACTTATTAAAAATTCAGAATGTATGAAAATATAATTTTGTTACATGGCAAATCACCACTGTTAACTACGCACTCCAAATGTGCAACTGAATCCGCCAACGATTCATTTCTATGATCATATGGAAAAACTTTAGTGACATCACTCTAGTCGCTATGATAGATTCCTTAAGTATTACTGTTATCTTCACTGTTGTTATCTAATAAAATATTTGAATAGTACTTAAGTAAGCTGTATCCTACAACAAATTGTAAACACAGTCTTTCGCAGTTGAATGTCTTCGTTTGTCTGCCGAACTTTTTGAACCTATTGGTGCGAGGCATCATCAATGGTCTATAAAATAAAGACCAATTCAAATGTTTGTAAGTCTAAGGGACTTAACTGCTGCGGTTATCACTCCCTAAGCGTAGAAACTACTTAAACTATTGCTAAGGACAACACACACACACACACACACATACACACAGATGCCCGAGGGAGGACTCGAACCTCCGACGGCGAGTATCCGCGCTCACCCCACAAGGCGCCTTAGAGCCTCGGCCACTCCACCTTGGCATATATATAGCTATTGTGGCTATTCTTCGCAAACAGTTCTAGTATCAAAATACGAATAATTAAATAACTTATGTTTTTTCCGCTGGTGATGACTAGCAGCCGGCCGCGGTGGCCGAGGGGACTGAGGCGCTTCAGTCACGGTCTGCACGGCCACCACGGTCGGGGATTCGAATCCCCCCTCGGGCATGGATATTTGTGCCGTCCTTAGGATAAGGTAGTTGTTAAGTAGTTTGTAAGTTTAGGTACTGATAACCCCGTAGTTAAGTCCCATAAGCTTAACAAACATTTGAACATTTTGATGACTAGCATGAAGAAGCAAAACAAGTTTAGCACACAACAATAAAACGTACAGTTTCAAAATGTGATTTTTTTTTCTTCCTGGTAAAGCGTAAATAAAATAGCAACCACAGGAATACGGCTACAATTATTAATACAATGTTCACCTCCTCCACTGAATTTTCGAAAACAGATCTAAAAAAATGTTCAAATGTTTGTTAAGTTTATGGGACTTAACTGCGGGGTCATCAGTCCCTTAACGTACAAACTACTTATGAACTACCTTATACTAAAGACGACACAAACATCCATGCCGGAGGGAGGATTCGAATCCCCGACGGGGAACCGCCTCGCGCATTGGAGCATAGCTCCTCAATGCGCTCGGTCACTCCTCCGCGGCGAAAATAGATCTATTCTGTCACGTTATTTCAATGTAGCTCAGCATATCGCATCTCAGGAAGAACAGTGACACAACTAAAAAACGTAGTACTTGAGAAAAACGATACTGTTTTCGCTATGACGAATCATAAACTAACCTATTACTATTACTAACCTCACTAACCTCATATGCACAAACTGCGAAAGACAGATACGACGTTCTTCCTACACGTAGGGGCTGTTCATACATCTTTTTCACTGTTAACCTAAAACTTCTCGGTTTTTGAGTTGTGTCACTATTCTTGCCGAGGTGCGATATGTTTGACAGATTTCTTCTAGTCTTCAGAGCTTACATTCCTAACAGCTTTTCTGAATGTTTATACTACAAAAACGAAGAATTTATAATTTATAATTCGTGGCAACAAAACTTTAGAGTCTACAATTACACTGTTAGATTTAAATGCCAGTGGTAAGGTGGCAGTTTAACGACTGTATGCTCATAGTAGAATAGGTCAGCGATTCTCATTGCCTCGTGACTCCAAAGAAACTGGCGTGTTTTTGTGACGCATCAGTTTGCTGTGCGTGGCAGGGGTAAGTGTTGGCGACGAAAGGTGGCTGATCCTCGCGCTAGCGGACTGCTCTTCCTTTCCCCCTTTTACACACACACACACACACACACACACACATGCGCGGTATGGGCTGCGCCAGCGCGCAGGCGTCTTCCTGACATTTGGAACGGAAATGGCATGTTGGCCTCTTTTCCTCGTTGCCAGCGGGTGCAATTTCACGAACGCGCGCTAGTGTTCTAGCGGAAAGCGGCTTTCCACAGCCGTTCTGAAGTTTTTGCGAGCGGTTTTTTTTTTTCAGTAGTACGCTCGGCGCGTCCGTTCTTCAGTGTGACCTGCATACACTTGCAAAGTGTACATCTTACAGAGGCAGTGGGCTCTGTATTTCTCCCGGGCGAATAGACGCAGTCGCTTGTACAAGGGAATAAACCGCTTTAATTTTTTTGCGAAAAAGAAACAAATGTATTCCACTTTCTAAAAAGCTCTCAACTTGATTCGCTTCAAATGAGCTTCGAAACGAAATTAACAAAGCATTGTTGGGTATAAAGCTTATTATATGTAACAGCTTTTATAAAAAAAAAAAAAAAACGCCGCGGGGTAATGACTGTGTGGTCTAAGGCGCTTTGACACGGGTTACGCGACCGCTCCCCTTTAGATGTTAAGAGTCTTCGTTCGGGCATTGGTGTGTGTGTTGTTCTTAGCATAAGTTAATTTAGCTATGTTAAGTAGTTTTTAAGGCTAGGGGCCGATGACCTCAACATTTTGGTCTCTTAAGTTCACAAACATTTCAACATTTGATTTGAAATTTCACCATACTGTCAAATGGAAATGCCCACTTTTCAGCTATCCTTTCACTTTTCCGAAGTGATGATTAGTTTCTCTCAGTTTACAGAACTTCGGATCAATAGTACAAGGGTGAATCAGTAAATAAATGGCAAACTGAGGTAGACGACACATCCATATTGTAGGTTGCAGCAGTTTAAGGAACCAAACAAAGTTACAGCTCAACAGGAAGGAAAGAAGCTTAGGGTTTAACGTCCCGTCGACAGCACGGTCATTAGAGACGGAGCTAACGCTCCGAGTTTTATGTAAGGATGGGGATGGAAATCCGCCGTGCCCTTTGAAAGGAACCACCTCGGCATTTGCTTGGAGTGATTTAGGGAAATAACGGAAGACCTTAATCTGGATGGCCGGCGGTGGATTTCAACCACCGTCCTGCTCAAGAGCGTCACTTCTAGCATGTAAACGCTGCCACAGAAAGTCCAAGCTCCGGGCTTTTAAAGCCTTCTCGAACGATGGGACGAATGTTTAAATTTACAGGTGCAGTTAGCTGAAAAATAAAGCAATATCCAGGCTTGTAAACGCAGTACTGGCGTGCCTACCTCTGTTTGCGACATATTTACTGACTCACCCTCGTAGATCCAGCCGGCCGCGGTGGCCGAGGGGACTGAGGCGCTCCAGTCACGGTCTGCACGGCCACTACGATTGGGGGTTCGAATCCCCCCTCGGGAATGGATATTTGTGCCGTCCTTAGGATTAGTTAGTTCATAAGTAGTTTGTAAGTTTAGGGACTGATGACCCCGTAGTTAAGTCCCATAAGCTATACAAACATTTGAACATTTTAATTTCGTAGATCCAGAGCAGACAATCAATTTCAGTTGTCATATACAGTCCATTAAATATTCTGTGACTCATCAGAACCCATTAGCCTGTTATTGTCTTTTATTGCAATACTTTTATACAGTTTATTATTAGAAGACTGCCACTTAGTTATAAGAATCAAATTTTAAAAATACCGTGATATAATTTATTGCGAGATCAGATATTCAAATGTTTGTAAACAAATTGGACCAAACTGTTACGGTCATCAGTCCCTAAACTACTCACACAAAGGGCAACAGACACAATCATCCATGCCCGAGGGAGGTCTCGAACCTCCGGCGGGAAGGCCGTCCAGTCCGTAGCATGACGCCTTATACCACGCGGACATTCCGCGCAGATTCGAGAACAGAATTTCTAGTGATCTTACCATATTTCTTCCACAAAGCTCCCAAACGGATAACAGGATAATGCGATTTCAAATGACGCTAGCCTATTCACACTACGACAGTCGTGAAACATTTGCGAATGCTTTCTTATTTGTAATAACTCTTTGATTTTGGGTAACTGCGTTCCTCTTGTGGTCTGTTAACGATATTTTGATTTTAAAACATAAAATAACACCAGTCTTTGTGTTTGAGATATAATGAAACCCGGTCACTATTCCGTGTTATAGGCAATTTTTTTACCAAAGCTTCGACCCTCCTACTTGGACCATTGGTGCCAGCAGGCCGTGTGTTTCCGCCAGGAGACTGAACCTCGTGTGTATCGGCACTAAGATAGACATTACTCCTCCACATGGAGAGTTTACAATTAACAAATTGTCTACGATCCGATGCGCGAGGCCGTTCCCGTCGGGGGTTTGAATCCTTCCTCGGGCACTGTTTAGTTTATAAGTAGTTTGTAGGTTTAGGGACTGATGACCCCACAGTTAAGTCCCATAAGCTTAACCCTCGAACGGTACCGTGCGGGTCGGATCCGACCCAGCGGTTGAATTTTAGGCTACATTGCTCTACCCGCTCCGTGTAGAAAGTCGAGCCTAGGGACTGATAACTACAATAGTTAAATCCAATAGATTTACAAACATTTGAACATTTTTGTATTCAATAATAATACTGTGTACATATATCCACACAAAAAGTCATCGAAAAGGGAGCGGGTCGGATCCCACCCTACCGTACCATTTACTTAGTCTCCAACCACCGTACCGCCTGAGGTTTAACAAACAATTGAACATATTTTAACAAATTGTGGTGTCTGTTCTTTCTTCACTGGTAGAAGTAGGGGGAGAGGTGACTAGAAAGAATCTCGTAGATAACAAAGCTTTGATGTTAGCTTGTCAACAACTTTCGGATACATTTTTAATATTTCCCTCCACTTTTTGACTTAATTAGTTATGGCGTCCTTTTAAGATTTTGCCTCCCACTTTTCTAAATATTGCACACGTAAGGACCATTTGGGGCAGGGTGGCTCAAGTGGTGCAGATCCCACCCATCGTGATCTCCAACACCTGCTATTGGAACAGATCTATGTCTGCACCCGAAATCCATCACGTTAGGCATTCCGTCGTGGGAAGGCTTCTCGTTTACCCTCCTGGTCGTAGCCCCGTGACCATACCGGGATTGTACTACTGGTTCTTGAGCTGTTAACTCGCTCTTGTCGTTTTCAAAGGAACCGTCCCGTCATTTGCATTAAGTTATTCAGGTAAATGTAAGACATGGATGTACGAACAGAGGAAGAGTTCAGCACGCCTGTCCTGAATCTGAGTTCATTACACCGCCTCATCAAGAGAACATAATTTTTCTTTGCTTTCAAATGTTCAAATGTTTGTTAAGCTTATGGTACTAAACTACGGGCCGGCCGCGGTGGCCGAGGAGACTGAGGCGCTCCAGTCACGGTCTGCACGGCCCCTACGGTCGGGGGTTCGAATCCCCCCTCGGGCATGGATATTTGTTCCGTCTTTAGTATAAGGTAGTTGATAAGTAGTTTGTAAGTTTAGGGACTGATGACCCCGTAGTTACGTCCCATAAGCTTAACAAACATTTGAACTTAACTACGAGGTCATCAGTCCCTAACCTTACACACTACTTATGAACTAGCTAATACTAAGGACGGCACAAATATCCATGCCCGAGGGGGGATTCGAACCCTCGACCGTAGTGGCCGTGCAGACCGTGACTGGCGCGCCGCAGTCCCCTCGGCCAGCGCGGCCGGCTTCTTTGCATTTCACAGATATTCAGTAATCTGAATAAATTTACTAGGAACCGTTTTCATTGTATCTGTAAGCATTACATTCAGCAGGATTGAGCTCAGGCTAGTATCTACGGATTTATTCATTAGTATCTCTGGGGATTCAGAAGTCAGTGACAGAAAACCGACATGACGTACTGTAAACTGACATACATGAGTGGACACTCTCTCCAAGCTTTTAACTCACATTACTGGTGCTCCATGTGGCACACAGTCATCACATGCAGCCGCGGCGGATAGCCGTGCGCACTAAGGCGCCCAGCTGCGTTGCGCGCGGCCGTTCGCCATCGGGGGTTCGATTCCTCCCTCGGGCATGCGTGTTTGTGTTGTCCTTAGTTTAAGTTACTTAAAATTAGTATAAGTAGTTTGTAAGGTAGGGACTAATAAACTACGTAGTTAAGCCCCTTAGATTTACAAACATTTGAATATTTCAACACATGCAAGCAGTCACTGAAGTCACCAGCCGGCCGCGGTGGCCGAGCGTTCTGCGGCGCGCCAGTTAGAGCTTGCACGACCGCTACGGTTGGGGGTTCGAATCCCCCCTCGGGCGTGGATATTTGTGCCGTCCTTAGTATTAGCTAGTTTGTAAGTTTAGGGACTGATGACCCCGTAGTTAAGCCCCATAAGCTCTAAAACATTTGAACATTTTTTTGAAGTCACCAACCGCTCCGGTAGCCCGCTTAGCACATATGTTATTTGTGTTGCCTATCTGCGGGTGCCAGCTAATTGGCTGCAACAAAACGGAGCGGGAGGTTTACCTGCAAGTTATACCCCGGTTGCCTCCTCGGAAGCCCCAGCGGCCCTTCATTACACTCGGCGTGTGGCCAGCACCGCTCTCCAGTGTTGGTGACCGGCGCAATTATCTCTCTGTCAAGCAGCTCCTCAGTTCTTCTCACAAGGCCTGAGTGCCACCCTCCCTCCCGCCCCGTTTTCCAATCAACGTTCGACAGACCCGAACAATGACCCATTACCATGGTAACTGAGCCCATCAGCCATTAACTTGGGTGATCTGGCGTGGACCAGTATATTTAGTGAACCACGGCCATCGACAGTGCAACTGCTCCCCGGCACGCGGTACGAATCGAAGCACGGAGAGATGTTCTATCCACTGATTTGCGTCTATTTTCTGTGCGTTTTGTAGTTTTTGTGCAGTTCTACGTTTGCTTGTGTATAAATTCTCGCATGTTAATAACATGATAGCTCGAAATAAAATCTGAAAATTATTTGTCTGCAGCACGAATTTAGTATTATTAGCAAAGCTATAACAATGGCCAAAATCCATATTAAGGGCAGATTGCAAGCGATCTGGTTGTCCACACAGCTGATAACTGTGCCGCGGTCGTAAAACTTTGTCACCGGCCGTATAGAACACGAGTCTCATGTCCGTGTAACTGTATTTATTATCTGACAGATAACCACAGTAGTTAAGTCCCATACATTTACAAGCACGTGAATCTGAACGCAGTGTTGTTTTTCTGTCAGCACTAACAACTACGAGGGCCATCCGGAAAGTGGTGCCCCTAAGCGCCATATTACTCGCTGACGACTCGGGTAGCCGCTGGGGGTCAGTGGCATGGCTGCCTGCTCTGTGCGAGGTTGCGTGACACTATGTGTTGTGTCTATGATCCAATATATAAAGCAGACTGTCCGTATGTTTGTACGTGTTGCATACAAATCTACAGTTTTGTTCAATCTTCATGAAATTTTGTACACTTAAGCTTCAATCCATGAGGACGGTCGCCGTAAGTGTAAGAATCACATACGATACATAGTTCACGAGATATGACGTCATAAACAATGAGATGCGCGAAAACTGCTGCATTTTGCGACAATGCTCATTTTCTCTTAACCATTGGACCGATGTCAACCAAATTTGATACACACATTCCTTACTGTGAGGTAACAATTGCTGCATAGTTAAGAATCACATACAGCACATGGTTCAAAAGATATTACGTCATAACCAATAGAAGTCGCAAAAAATTCCACATATAACGGCGAGACTTTCGAAATACACTGTATGAGAATGACAGTACTTAGCGACTTGCAACAAACTTTAAACATAATTTCAAACCTTTATTAAACTTTTTCTCGCTGGCGACCATAGTAAAATGATGAAAGGAAAAAGATTCTCGCTTACTACTTTTCCGCTGTTTATGGAGCAAAAGTACGGCATTCGGTATGACGTTAAAATTTGTAATTTCTACACTACAAATTGTAGCTGCAGTAAATTTTACAAACAGTATACAGGCATATAGTTGACTGTACCTTCTAAATTGTATCACAGTACGACACGCGGTTCATGAGATATGAGCGCATAAACAGTAACTTTCATAGAAAACCGCCCCATCACGCACCAAGTTTTAATCTATTACTTCTTTACTACTAATTGTATTCGCAAGAGATTTCACAGTCGTACAGCCCTTACAAAAATGAATATATAGCTGAAAAATGGCAGGAATAAATAAATAAATACAACGCCGGGTTTTCACCTAGTCGTTTAAATGTTTACACAAATTGAAAACCCCATCTCTTGCGAAGTGAGGGTCATGATTAAATGTCTTAATGCACGAAACGTTCGATCTTGTGAAATTCATCGCCAATTTAAGGTGGTGTATGGAGACAATGTGATTGACGAGTCATCTGTTCGGTGCTGGTCTTGCAACTTCATCCTGAGGGGGGGGGGGCGGAATACACACGACGAGGAGCGTTCAAGGGAGACCATCTGTCATTACAGATCATTGCTGCGCTCCGTGGAGACACAATTAATTCTAATGAATATTGTAAAACATTAAAGAAATTACGGCGGGCGATGCAAAATCGACGGTGAGGTCTGTTGTCTAAAGGCATCATTCTCCCTCACGCCGATGCCAGGCCTCATGCAGCCGCGGTAACACAACAAATTTTGCAGCAATTCAAGTGGAAAACCTTCGACCATCCACCATATAACCCGGACTTGGCCCCTTCGGATTTTCATCTTTTTCCGAAGCTTAAAGACTTTCTGGCGGGAAGAAGATTTGACAGCGATGAAGAACTTAAACGAGGCGTGACTACGTATCTCAATACTCTGGCGGCCGAGGACTATGACGCTAGGATGCAAAAACTCGTCACACGTTATGACAAATGCCTAAATTTGCTTGGAGATTCAGTGGAGAAGTAGTGTAATGTATGCTCTTTCCAATAAAAATGCCGCGGCGGAGCGGCCGAGCGCATTGAGACGCTATGCTACGATGCGCGAGGCCGTTCCCTGTCGGAGGTTCGAATCCCCCCCTCGGGCGTGGATGTTTGTGCCCTCTTTATTATATGCTAGTTCATAAATAGTTTGTAAGTTGAGGGACTGATTACCCCGCATTTAAGTCCCATAAGCTTTACAAACATTATCCAATAAAAACGTTTATATGTGTTAATATTTATTCCGATGTCTTCATTGCACAAACGGGTACCACTTTCCGGATGGCCCTCGTATATACAAACACCGCTGGTCTCGGTCATTAGTGCCAGGCCGTTGGCCACTGCGTTGTCCGTTGTTAGAGGTAATGCCTTAAACGAAATGTCCAAATGTTTGTATAGCTTAAGGGACTTAACTACGGGGTCATCAGTCCCTAAGCTTACAAACTACTTATGAACTAGTTAAGACTAAGGACGGCACAAATATCCATGCCCGAGGGGGGATTCGAACCCCTGACCGTAGTGGCCGTGCAGACCGTAACTGGCGCGCCGCAGTCCCCTCGGCCACCGCGGCCGGCAATGCCTTAAATCTGGTATTCTCTCCACACTATTGACACTGTGAACACTCGAGTATTGAATGCCCTAACGATTTCAGAAATTTGGTTATATTAACTGGAAGTGGGCCCGGATACCCATAGATGCGCTTACCGCGATTTCTGTTTATGGTCTCCCTACAGGTTGCGGCGCGCACTGCTTCCCAGTTGGCACGTGTCTGCCTCACGTCACGTGACCGAGGTAGTTGCCGCTGAGGCCGAGTCTGTGGTTCACTGCGTCGGGCAACCCATTAGACTGCCTTTACACCGTTTTGTTTGCGCCTAGGAAGCGAACTGCGTCTACAGACAGCTGTTTCCGCGTGTGAGGCAACGCGAGCGTTAATGAAAAGCGCACTCAGGAAAATGTCGCGTAAGATGGAAAACTTAGGCGGTCGCAGATCGGATGGCAGCAGTGTCTAGCGACCTCGGTCCGAGGACGTGCCCCCACTTTCTCTCTCCGCGGAGGCTGCGCGAGCGTTTCCGCATTTGATCGCGGCTACCTTCCGGCACTCACCAACATATTCCCGCATTTCGCAGCGCCGAGTTCTCCGCATTGCGACGGCACAGGGATACAGCCCTCTCTCCTATCCAGTCCCTATCTCCCTTTCCTCTTAATTAACACTTTAACTGCTTCTGATGCATATATCCATTGCGGGCTCTCTGTTAACCCTTTCATACCCAGAGTTGTTCCTGGACAACAACGTAATAAAGTTGATTTATACCGTATTTTGTGCATCAGTGTCCGCCACCGTAGCTCAGTGGAAGCGTCGCTGACTACAACGCAGGAGACCCTGGTTTGATTCCCGGCAGGGGACTAGGTGTTGTGTGTTGTCCTTATCATCATCATCGTCTCATCATCATTGGCACGTATGTCGCCCACGCGTCGTCAAATAAAAAGACTTACACTCAGGCGGCCGAACAAACCCGTAAGGGATCTCCCGGCCAAGAAAGCCATACGCTCATTTCCATTTTTGTGCATCAGTTCTTAAAGTTACTTTTTTCTTGATGAACAACATGCTTCTAGTACGACATTTTCCCGCTTGGTACTGCGTGTAGCCACTTCTGAGGCATTAATCTGTCCATTTTGGAGGTTGTGTTGCGTTGCCGTCCGTACGTGGCTGAGAGTGTCAGCGTGATTGTGGTTTCTTTTATTTTATTCCAACAGTGAATTGTCTTGTATTTGGTGCTGTGGCGGAGATTATGCTACCATTATTGATCTGGCAGTGTTAAATATCAGCAAAATAACATCCAATTAATAAAATACCTCGATACGAACGCATCTGTTGTGCATGAAATACATGACATTAAAAATCAGTAGCTCGACCAAACATTTTAAAACACATGTTTTGATGTTTACTGCACTGTATTAATACAGAAAACACTGAATTTTAATTTTTTCAAAGGTGATTTCATAATGTGGGACTGAAAGGGGTAACGACATATATATGCCCAAGGAGCGTAAATGTAGGCTATATAATGCACTATGATTAATTTATTGACGGCCGCGGTGGCCGAGGGGACTGAGGCGCTCCAGTCACGGTCTGCACAGCCACTACGGTCGGGGGTTCGAATCCCCGCTCGGGCATGGATATTTGTGCCGTCCTTAGTATTAGTTAGTTCATAAGTAGTTTGTAAGTTTAGGCACTGATGACCCCGTAGCTAAGTCCCATAAGCTATACAAACATTTGAACATTTTTGATTAATTTATTTCTTCTCTTTAAAAAAAAAAAAGTTCAAATGTCTGTAAATCTATCGGACCAAACTGCGTAGTCATCAGTCCGTAGCTTACAAACTACTTAAACGTAGGTAAACTAATCTAAGGACAACACACACACCCATGCCCCAGGGAGGACACGAACCTCCACGGTGAGCAACCGCGCGCTTCGCAGCAAGGCGCTTTAGACCGCTCGGCTACTCCACCGCGGCTTTACTTCTCTAATCTCATCAGTTTTTGGCCAGATACTTATTTTTATATCGGATCGTTGATAATAAGCCGCGGTGGAATGGCCGTGCGCTCTAAGGCCCCTTGATGCGGAGCGCACGGTTGCTCCCCGCCGGAGGTTCGAGTCATCCCTTGTGCGTCAGTTTGGGTGTGTATGGGTTGTGTGCGCGCGTATGTGTGTTGTCCGTAGATTAGTGTAAGTAGTTTCTAAGCCTTAGGACGAATAACCGCAATAGTTAAGTCCCATAAATTTGCAGACTGAATATTTAAGTGAAATTTTTTTTAAAATGGTTAAAAATATTGAAATGGTATTACTAGACTTAAAAATTATTTCCAACAACCATGGAATGGTTCCAATCACTGTGATTAAGAATACCATTTAAGAACTAAAATAATCAACACTACCATGACGATTACTGCTACAGATCTCTATTGAGAAAACTCATTAGATGACAAATATCGAGGCCGCTCATTATATTCCCTTCTGTTACTGTTATATGACAGCAACAGGAGGGAAAATCCAAAGAATGAAGAGATGTAAATACCTGGGAGAATGGATATAAGCTTGTCCGTCAGAAAAGGAATAGGGTTCCTGCACTTCACTAGGGCTTCTAATCAAATTGCGTGCTTGATTTGTTACATATAAGACGTAACGATGCGAGTAAAACAACAGTAAGTTCTGGCGGAATGGAAGACTTCCGGCCGCGGTGGCCGAGGGGATTGAGGCGCTCCAGTCACGGTCTGCACGGCCACTACGGTCGGGGGTTCGAACCCCCCCTCCGGAATGGATAATTGTGCCGTCCTTAGTATTCGTTAGTTCGTAAGTAGTTTGTAAGTTTAGGGACTGATGACCCCGCAGTTAAGTCCCATAAGCTATACAAACATTCGAATTGAATGGAAGACTCGAAGATACAGGTGCCACGCTTATTAGTTGCCCAGTGAACATTTCCATCTCTGCAGGAAAACTATTAGTCATGTTTTCTACCCGTCTGGTTACTTCTATATAAATTTTGTGTGGCACTTTCGGAATGGAATGAGTCATTAGTTAGAAGATTTGTACCTTTAGTCCAACAATCAATTCGGCCAAACCTAAAATTCTGAAATCCGATATTCAGTCGATTTTAAGATTCTTTTCTGGCACTTGTAGTTCCTTTGATCTAAGGGTATGCTTGGTTAAAAATGCCTAGCTGCATCATGGAGCGAAGACTACTTTAATTAAGTTGTATGTCTCTGTAACTGGATAAGTAAGTTCAAAAGCCTTATTAAGGAAGGGGCATACAGTCTTGGACAGGTATGTCTAGTATGGCAATGTGTGTTCAGAACAGCCTGACAGCTGATGACAGTTGTACCTATTGTCAATTTGCATTCGAATGAGGCATTTATAACCTGAGTTGGTGGACGGTGGCTAGTGCAGGCCTCGCCGAGTGTAAAGGCGGCATGAGAATGTGATATGTCGGTAATGCATATGGTATCAAAGTACAGCGGAGGGAAGACTGCGCGGCTGCAGCGCAGGCGTGGGTCATCAACCTGGCTAATTACAGCGCGCTACGCCTCGCCTCGCCTCGAAACAAAAGCCTGCCGGACGAGTCCCATGACATTGCTGGCAGCCTTCACAAAGACCTTACTTCGGTCGCCCGTGGCACGCGCCGCGCCGCGCCGCGCCTCTTTCCGTTCCCACGCCGCAGCCGTAACTACTCAACTGGCAGATGCCCACACAAAAGCGGAAATGACAACATCATAACGCAGGTACAAACTCGAGCATTCTTATTTTTGTGGCCATAGTGTCCGTAGTTACTTTGCCGTTGTTAACAGTACATAAAATCTGTCTGTACGACGACAAGAAATATACGTTCGGAAACACTAACGTACAATAAATAGCTACATTATCTATATCTATAAACGTGAATGTCTGTTCGGTGTACGTTTATCACATCTGAACCACAAGACATAAATAGCTAAAATTTTGTACAGTTTCTAATGTCTACACGGGGAAGGCTTTAGGCACGGTTTAATGGCGATCGGATAGCTATTTATCTATAAATATTAATTTGAATGTCTATTCAGTGTACGCTTATCACGTCTGAACGACAAGACGCAGATATTTAAATATTTGTACAGTTAGTAATTTATACCTGAGAAAGGTTTTAGGCACGGTTTTATAGCGATCTGATAGATATTTAGTAATTTGAAGAATATAACACGAAATGCGGAACAATAATTACTCTTTAAAAATGGTTTTATTGCTTGCATTGTTGCTTGAGGGTTGACAATGAAAAAGGTTGGAGGATATTGCGATGGAAAGTTGTCGGTGTATATAAAATTCTACGTGCGTGTGTGTGTGTGTGTGTGTGTGTGTGTGTTAATATTTCGCTCTGCAGCCAAAACTACAGAACGCAAACGAATGTTCTGTGTGTAGTTATTGTCCGAAGACTCCCGTTGTACACCATAGCTTCCCATGCCGATAACTATAAGGGGGTGGAAGATATGGTGGTTGAATTTCGTCAAATTATACAAAAAATTCAGACTGAAGGCCAGCGATGACGTTTGCGACTCTACAGCTCGGAGGTTACATACAGCGAAACGTGATGCCACAGACCATATCTTTGGTCTATGCGTGCTACAATGTCTTCAGCTCTTTCTTTGTAAGGATAAGCATACGAATAAGGAAATATCAGAATAAGTAAAGCAGTAAAAAAGAAATTTCCTTCAAAACCAGTATCATAGCACACTAATGAAAGATAGATAAGCCATCATAATCAACCAACACGCGATCGGAGTCGCGGGTTTAAGCTAGTGAGCATATAACTAACGAAAACACGATATAAATGCTCAAATGTTTGTAAATATATCGGACTTAACTTCTAGATTATCAGTCCGTAGCTTACAAACTACTTAAACTAAGGTAAACTAACCTAAGAACAACACAAACACCCATGCCCTAGGGGGGACTCGAACCCAAGACTGCGAACGGCCGCGCGCACCGCAACACGGTGCTCAAGTACGCGCGGCTAATTCGCCGCGACAAAACACATATAAGATATCGTTGAACACACCACATAAAAATTACACTTACCCCTTCCGTTATCCCCCTGTCTCTCACTTTCAGCCGGCCGCGGTGGCCGAGGGGACTGAGGCGCTCCAGTCACGGTCTGCACGGCCACTACCGTCGGGGGTTCGAATGCCCCCTCGGGCATGGCTATTTGTGACGTCCTTAGGATTAGCTAGTTCATAAGTAGTTTGTAAGTTTAGGGACTGATGACCCCGTAGTTAAGTCCCATAGACTCTACAAACATTTTTTTTTCCTTTGAAAGCCGCGGTAGAGTAGCCGAGCGGTCTAAAGCGTCTCGCTGAGAAGCGCTCGGGTGCTTGCCGTGGAGGTTCGAGTCCTCCCTGGGGCATGGGTGTCTATGTTGTCCTTAGGTTAGTTTACCTAGGTTTAAGTAGTTTGTAAGCTACGGACTGATGACCACGCAGTTTGGTCCGATAGATTTACAAACATTTCAAGTTCCTTTGAAAGGACACGGCCGATTTCCTTCCACCTCCTTACTCAAACACTTAGAGTATAAGCCCCGGCCGGCCTTGGTGGCCAAGCAGTCTGCGGCGCGCCAGTCTCGGTCTGCACGGCCACTACGGTCAAGGGGTCCGAATCTCACTTTCATCATTCCCCCTACCTCGCATTCACGTTTACGTATGTTTGGCCTTCCACCAATCTTTTGTTTTTGTGAGTCATCTGTCTTCATCATTTTCTATCTGTTGCGTAGATAATATCTGTGTAATTCGCTCGACATTTCATCTGTGTTTTCGGCATTGCGTTGTTGCCTGACTATCAAATAAATATAGTATTACCGAACATAAGGAAACTGTTTCCTATATATTATAGTTGTAACGGTCTGCGAAGCACCAAGGCAAAAATTCTATTAATGCTGCAGAGGTTTACTATGTTGCGAAAGGACTGAACATACCTTTTCTCCTTTCGAGGAGTAGCATATTATGACATATATTCAGCCTTTCGTAGACCGCTCCAACTCGTGACTGATGAAGTGGTCACGTGAAACAGTTGTTCATTATCCTTGAGCACAGCCAGTGTCCAAGGTCTTTCGTACAGTTTTCGACGGCTAAGGTCAATAGATCCCTTAACATGCTGTCAGGAAAGACCGTGTAAACAGCTGTTACGGTAGCTGGACGCCAAAGAAAAATTATTGGTTGAGCAAGATTTTAACTGGCTATCCCTTCATTCTTTTTCTCTCGCGAGCCAAGAATGTCGCTGCCTAACTAACATTAGCTCGGCTTCCTCTTTACGCTCGAGACGTACCTCGCCCTAACGACACCGGAAACCCTTTCGCGAATTAAAAGAAATTCTCTGGCATAGAATATGACTTGCCTGTTAAAAAGATTTCACTGCACCGTTTCCGACAAAGAAAATTCGAGCTATTCGCGAACCTCGTTAGCAGACCACATTTCCGTCTGAAAAAATTGTGGAGCATTTTCTATTTTCGCGAAAGTAGTTTTATGAATTGAAAATCTGTCGTGGCTTTTTACAGCTTTTTCGTTAAACCTAGCTCCTTCTCGTTTGAAGTAACGACTGACCTTTGTCTTGCGAAAATAAATTATAGAACTCTGTGGATCAGCAGCGTTTACTTGTCGGGACGCTTTGCTTGGAGAGGCACTGACACAGACTCAATTGCTGAACTAATTTTATTTTTCAAGAAATTGCAAATCTCTTATTATCGAAAGTGTTCCTTCGCTTCAATTGCCCAGCCATGGCAATACAATTCCCCCTGGGCTATTACAGTTCCTATACGAATGGCGGAATTGTGCTTTCAAAACGTCCTATCCTACGTCCTGTAGCCTTCCTAATCCAACTGCATTATTCTCCGTAACTTTCGCCCCTGACATCGACTATGTAATTCTGAAGTGCTGTTGATATCTTGTTCCACATCTCGGTATCTGTAGGTGTTATGCTTAATTCTTACATTTATATTTGCTGCCAAAATTAATGTAATTTCGGACTGAAGAGAAAATTTTCAGTAGAGCTCTAACCCTTTTGTATTCTCCCGATATAGGGGAGAAAGTGCCAATAGTATGTTAAACGAGTGGAGGTGGAAGTCACAAAAAAGGCGTTTTCCACGAAATCCTTTCACGAAATTTCAATCACAAGCTTTCTCCTTACAATGCGAAAATAATTCGTTGACTCACATCTATACAGGAAGAAATGATCATGGTAGCGTCCTGGTCTCACAAACATAGAGTCGGTGGTTCGAATCTCACTGTGATACTTACTTTTTTTTCGTTTTCGAAATCAATTATATAAAACATTTTGGGATCTATAATTCCACATATTCTGTCAGTTTTTGTTTATGTATATGAAGACGAGGTGAAAACCTTGTCGTCACGTAAAACGATGGTTGACTAGGTTAGCTGCTTGGAAAGCCATTAGTAGCTACGGAGATGATTTTCCAAAAACAATGTCGCGGTTCTTCACAAACTGAACAATCAAAGACTACCGTAGTCTACTAATAGTGAAGCCAATACTGTAAAAAAGCTAACTTAAGATTTTTTGATTGAAACCATCATTATTATAATCTTCTATAAAATATAGAAAATGACGAATTTACAAAAGTGCGTACACTTCTCGTAAAAATTACCATTAGATATTAAAATTGTGTAAGTATTCTAACACAAGGAAATAAAAATGAAAAGTCTGTCATGACAGGATTCGAACCACCGACCCTAGGGGTGTAAGGCCAGAACTCTACCATCTGAGCTACACCGACAGATCCTGCAATTCATTCATTGTAATTGGTACTTACGCTTACTCGCGAAACAGCAAAGTCGATTGTCTTGAGAATTGTTTTGAGTTGGTTCTCATGGGCTTTGGATGATTGTTATTTGCGTTCTGATCTTCAAGTACCTTAAATGTCAAAAAATTCTAAAATCCGATACCCATGTGATCTCCTTGTAAGACTGACACGGTCGTAGATGCCAAAGTACGATTCCGACGAGTTGCAAAATTACTTCAGATCATTGTGGATATGCCGGCCGCGGTGGCCGAGGGGACTGAGGCGCTCCAGTCACGGTCTGCACGGCCACTACGGTCGGGGGTTCGAATCCCCCCTCGGGCATGGATATTTGTGCCGTCCTTAGTCTTAGTTGGATCATAGGTAGTTTGTAAGTTTAGGGACTGATGACCCCGTAGTTAAGTCCCATAAGCTATACAAACAACAAACATTGTGGATATTATTGAAAGACAAATGGCTGCCACTTTATGAAAGCCATAATATTATGACGGTTGCATTATCACTGTACTTGCTTCACCGGAAGTTTCTTCCATCTGGATCCCCGTTCCCCTCTTCCCGCCCATGGGTACACCGACAAATGTTCCACTACCTGCGATTAGTTTTGTGTGTCATTCCACTTTATATCGTCCCGCATGTATACTCTTAGATATTTCATAGGTGTAACTGGTGTCCAGCATTAGGACAAGTGTATTCGGTTTTCTGATGGCTGTTATCAGAAGTGTAGATGTGCACCTAGGTCGTTCAAATGTTTGTTAAGCTTAAGGGACTTAACTGCGGGGTCATCAGTCCCTAAGCTTATAAACTACTTATGAACTACCTTCTCTACGACACAAACATCCCTGCCCGAGGGGGGATTCGAACCCCCGACCGTAGCGGCCGTGCAGAGTGTAACTGGCGCGCCGCAGATCGATCGGCCTCTGCGGCCGGCTGCAACTAGATAGAAGATTCTTATGAACCTTTATGAGGTTTAGCTGTGAAACTGTACTGTTACGTAATGACAAAACTGGCATTCCTTAACAGTCAGCACTCGCACCTTAACGTAGCAGTAATGAATGCCATGGCGGCGTTTCATGGCATTTCTCAGATCATTGTCTTAAAACATTTGTAATATAATAAACGTAAGGCGGGTTTGGTTTTAATGTTACGTCGACGACGAAGTATTTAGGGAAGAGGTAAATTCATGTTCGCGAAGGCAATTGACCGTGTCTATTTCAAAGGAAACATTCCGGTGTTTGCCTAACGCGATTTAGGTGAATCGTTGACATATTAAACTTCGATGGTCAGAAACGTATTTCAACCACTGTTCTTTCGAATATGAGTCTACTTCCCTCGTTCGTAATTCGACCGTAGATGTATTGTTGCCATGTTTTAATCACTGAAACTTTCGGGAGATGTTAGTTTCCCATACGTAGCACGTTCTTCGGGAGGCATTAAATTTCACGAGCACTTACCGCTATGTAAATATGGTCGTGGCATGTTTTCTCTCAGTTATGTTAATGGCGTAATAGGGGCTCCCGGCGGAAAATCAGTCACATTATTCACCCACGCTTATTCTCTGCACCGCGGAACATGACGCAATTATTTTCCAATAAGTAGCACAATGAGGCGTCCTCGTTACATTAATCTCATCCATGCGCGTGCCACCGACAGTTTCGCAAACTGGTTCACTGCCTGAGCGATGACTGCATACATTTTCTGGCGGGCCACCTCACGGAAGCCAAATATAAATCGCCTGTGGACTCTTACTGGATTTACATGCGGGAAAAAGGGGACCACACTTAGTGTCGGCTAATAGGAGAGCGCTCAACGTAGTTCGTATATAATATTCACGTGTCATAAATAATATATTATTTCAGCTTTCTTTTCATAACATTCAGGTATTCGACTTGGAACTAAAGTAAATAAATACTAAACTTGGTTTCTTGCAGGTCAGTAGTGTTCCCTTTTACAGGCGATAAGAAGACAACCCACGGGCTAAATTCTTTTTCCGTGGGATGTATCCTTCTTCCAGTGGGACATGTAGTATTTCCACTTGGCTGTTTACTTCATTAGTTTCTTAGTGATCTTCAGTAGTAGGATGTAAAGTAACGGAAAGACACATGTGGAAAGTAGCAGGCCGGAAGCAGCCATTTGCTTGAAGCTGGCGGAAGGGGTTCTGGTTTTCACAAGATACCTTTACTTTTATTCTCATCGCTTAAGAGACGATGCTGGACAATGAAAAGCGCCAGTCTGAGCAAAAATGGCGGTTAATATGGAGAATGCAACTGAGTTGAAAAGACCGCCCAGTCCGTAGCATGATGCCTTAGTCCACGCGGGAAGTTAATAGTAATTCACCTCATAGATCTGTAGCAAATCCAAATATACGAAAGAACTCACGAATATTAGAAGCATCTCATGAACCAGCAATATTTTTAAGCCGTGGCGGAATAGCAGTGCGCAGTAAGGCGCCTTGTTGCGGTGTGCTCGGTCGTTCGCCGTCGGAGTTTCGAGTCCCCCTCGGAAGCGCGCGTGTGTATTGTTCTTAAGATAAGTTAGTTTAAGTAGTTTGTAAGTTTATGGAGCGATGACCACTGCAGTTAGGTCCCATAACTTTACAAACATTTGAACATTTTTAATATTTTTAATATCTTGAAAAACTACAAAAGTTAATTATCACAGTATGTGAATATATCAAAATTAAAATTACCAACTTTCGAATCGGTCATGCAATTTCGCAAACTATGTCTCAGATGATAGCTATTACCTCAAGCTATCATCTTGAAAGCGACACAGTTATATCTAGTCATTTAAGGATTTATTACACTTGTGATAATAATGTACTGTGCAATACAGTCAGATCATTGTATCCTCCACAGCAACTCTGCAATTGCAAGCACCATGATATGAATCTCTTATCGTCATGTTGATATATCTATTAAATGAATAATTGTCTATTTTGCCAGCGAATTTACGTAAATATTGTGGTGCATGAGCGGTCAAGCTCATGAAAGCTGGCTTGTTTATTAATCTTTCTATCAGTTGCATTCATTTTTGCTGCTGATAAATAGTCAAAGTTAAGTCAAAACAAATATGTTCTGTTAAGAACTCCGCTACTTTTGGAGAGGGTGAGAAGGTGGTTAGGGCACAAGACTGCTGCAGTCAACTGAAATACTGGGACGGTTCTGGTGGAGAGCTCCTTGGTGGCTGGAGGACACTTTTTTTTTTGTCTTGCAATGAAGAAGACCTGCCTGGTTGCCTCAAGTGCTTCGTTTGAGACGGTTAGAATCTAAGCGGGAAACGGCCGCTTCCAACTTTAACGTAGGGAGAATTCTAGCTTCGCCAAAGGTAAAGGTGTACCGGTTTGTGAACTTAATTTTTCAGTTTCCATTTTTGATTTGTAACTGAACATTGTATGTGATTCCACACGAGAATTAACGAGTGTTGATATATTATTTGCCGGACTAAGACTTGAATTATTTTTAGTTGACGATTATTTCGTGTTGTATAATCGCGAAATGGACCATTGACCATCATCAATGATTACTGATTTAGGAATTTTGCTACCATTCTTATAACGCAGTTAAATCTGTCTGATAATTTTAAAATGTTTATTTCTAATTTATTAATTTTATTTGTGTAGGACCACTTCCAGTAGATAAATCTTGTGTGTGAATAAACATTACTCAACTGAGTTGTCTGGCGTCGCCAACATTATTTTCAAACGTTAGAACAAAACTTTTATTATTTAATTAATCAATATCTATATTTTATAAATCATTATTATTTCACAAATGTTACCCTATGCATACAGAGTTCGACTGCAGGATTACAGATACAAGGTACAATTTGCAGCTATTTCAGTTTTTGGGCTTGAAAGCAGACATGTACGGTTAGTTCCTTAGACTACATCGAGCCATAATTCATTTACTGAGCCGTACATAACTTAATACGTGTATTTTGTGTTTTTCCAGTACAACCTAACGTGGTCGAAACGAGAAGACATGTAAAGTTTCAAATAGTAACATTCTTCAGCTCAAGATAATGGTTTCGTGAACATTTCACTCGCCTTGCAGCACTGTGAGGTCATCGAAAGTGAGATATACACCACTTGATCTGTATACCAACAACAACCTAAACAAGGCACCTATTCAGTACCTTCCTGTTGAGCACAGCAGTTACGACCCTTTCTGTTTTATCACTAGATTTCTGCAGGTACTGCGGATAATTTGTACCTGTTCCGAACAGTACGATATTAAGAATACACTTCTCAACAAAATATGACCGTTTCTCACATCTGTAGAAGTGTTGCTATGGTACACCAAATCGGCGTACCAACATTCTAAGCGTTACTTCTAGTGTTACGTAGGTACTTCAAAAACTTACTGCGTCATCATACATACAAGCGACAACGAATTTTGAGCTATATTTTACAAATGCGTGCGAATCCTTTGATATATTGGCTTGTGATTACTACACTAAAATATGGAAAGTGCAGTTAAAACGCAGCGTTATCGTGTCGCTCCGTTAGTGCACGGCTACCGTTTTCTCCGGAGACGTTCCGACGCGATTCACTTTCGATAGCAGTACTGCCATTTCACTTCTAACTTTCTGTCGCAGAAAAGTCGTTTCTGAAGCCGCATAAGCAGTTTTCTTGTTCTGATTTTCACCTGGAATTCTACAATTCTCTTATCGACTGGTTTGATAAATAGTTTATGATTTTGAGAATTTGAATCCTTAGAATGAATGGTCATTAATAAACGTTTTTGGCTAGAAGGATTATGAGTGACGTCAGTCACTGAGAGAGTATTTTTATCGCTCGTCATTCTGTATAATGCTCAGACGTGGGGAGATAAAATGATATGCCTCTCGTGTACCATTTCAGGAAGAGAATTTCCGAAACTGACCATCAACAGACCATTATTGTAACATTAGATACATAGCCGAAAGGAACAGCGGCGATAAGGGTTTTCAGTATTTCTTCTCGACTTGAATCAAAAAGCAAAGACCGCATCATAAATGAAACCCGATAGAATTGTGATAGCCGTTGCATTTTTCAGATTTATCAAGATCAGAAAAAAAAACTTTCCACTGTCTTCAACAAATGGCGAAATTATGTAGCACCTTGCTACATAATCGCATAAGACAGTTACGTGAAGAGGGCAGAAAGATGAAAGACCTCTGAAACCCCGTCGCATGCAATTGCTTTCATCCTTCGACAAAATTATGCCATCAGTTTTTTCGTTAGGTTCAGTAATTATCTTTCAAAGAGTACCTTCTTGCTAGGAATTTTTAAAATGACTCCATGGCAACCAGAAATGTCAACTTTGTGGTACAATTAAATAATGCCTGCCGTTAACTATTTTGAAGTAAAAAAAAAGTTTCAAATGTTTGTATAGCTTATGGGACTAAACTACGGGGTCATCAGTCCCTAAACTTACAAACTACTTACAAACTAACTAATACTAAGGACGGCACAAATGTCCACGCCCGAGGGGGGATTCGAACCCCCGCCGTAGTGCCGGCTGGAAGTGCTCCAACTGACTATTTTGTAGGTGATGTTTTACATTTTATTTACGAATTGTAGCCAGTTACAGCATATGTCAATACCTCAGAATACTATACGCTTACAAATATTTACAAATTTTTCTTTCAGAGACAAAATATAGAAGTTAACAGATATTGCATAATTTTCTTTATTATTTCTATGTTATTAATAGCGAGTATGGTTAAAATTTTTATTCGAAATTTTAGAGGAAATTATGGATTATACATTTATATTTGACACGTCCTGTTTTCATATGAGTGCTCCATATCGAATCGTTCATAAATCCTCTCTCCGGTTTTCTTCACTCGTAAAGAAATTCTCGGTGAGTCCAATTTGAATTAAAGCGATTTTTCGTTTGAAGGTTTGTAGTACATCAGGTGAATTAGAATCTCCGGTCGATACCATTCTGTGTCGGCCGCGACTAGTTGATAAGTAAGGACGACGTTTCACAATAATAAGTCCGTTAATCCTCGGGTCGGCTGAGTGGTAATAAACGTATTGTGTGACTCAGCAAGCGGTAGCTCTCCTTTTAACTGTGAGCTTTGTGCAGACTGATTCGAAAGTGTTTCCGTGTGACCTCTAGATGCGACAGTTTCCGGTGTCAGCATAAAAGAGACGGGGAAAGCATGTAGCGGATACTGAGGTGTCCTCTAGTCCTCTCTTCCAGGAAGTCAACGCCCTGGCTGAGCGCACGAGCTGGCGACCTCGGCTAGCGGTCAGCCGCTCACGGACACCTTCAGTAGACCCCCTCGACTGCAGCGTGGCTAGTTTCGGTACGCCTCCCGAATCGGAACGAGGTTTTTCAAGTGACACACGCCATGACGAAACATAGCCGAGTTTCGGGCAGTCACGAGGCTAGTCGCAAGTAGAACACTGAAATTGGTTGTTCGTGCTCGCCTTAAGTTATTTGAATGGAATCTCTGGATGATTCCACTCCCCCGCCACCACCTCTATCCCTTCACTCCTACCTACTGCTCCATCGTCTTTAGAGGCCTCAATTTTCACGAAAAGCTGATCTATAGCAGTCTCTCCATTTTTCCTAGTCTGAAACTCATACTCGGAAACATCGAGAAAACATACTCCGCAAGCCAGCTCAAGGAGTTTGGCGGAGGTTATGTTCTGTAGCACAGTAACTTCCTTCAATAGTGTAGGGTTCGCGGGTAAAACTACTGCAGGTAAACCTCCGCATGGGTTTTTCAAGCGCTCTGAGTTTATGCTGATGGTCTTTCCGCGCTAAATACATCCGAAGAAGCAATATATTGGTTGAATCTTCTATAAACTTACCTTTTTGGATCTTTGAGAGAAGCACATACCGTGATGCAGAACGCCGTTCTTGCAGCGTCTGCTAATGGACTTTTTCCGATTATCTCAGTAACGCTTTCGCGCCTACCTAGTGAACCAGTAAAGAAGCGTGTTGCTTTCCTTTGGATCTTCTGTATTTCCTCTATCAATCCTATCTGCCGGTCGCGGTGGCCGAGGTGACTGAGGCGCTCCAGTCAAGGTCAGCACGGCCACTACGGTCGGGGGTTCGAATCCCCCCTCGGGCATGAATATTTGTGCCGTCTTAGTTCGTAAGTAGTTCATAAGTAGTTTGTAAGTTTAGGGACTGATGACCCCGTAGTTGAGTCCCATAAGCTTAACAAACATTTGCATTTTGCAATCCTATCTGGCCGCTGCGGATTGGCCGTGCGCACTGGGGCGCCGTGCTGCGGTGCACGCGGCCGTTCGCTGTCCCGGGTTCGAGTCCTCCCTCGGGCATGGGTTTATGTGTTGTCCTTAGGTTAGTTTACCTTAGTTTCAGTAGTTTGTAAGCTAGGGACTAATCACCAAGCAGTTGAGTCCCACAGACTTTCAAACATTTGAACTTTTTTTTTTAATAATCCTACCTGGTACTGATCCCACGCTGACGACTAATATTCAAGTACTGGTCGAACAAGTATTTTCTAAGCTACATCCTTTGTTAATGAACTACTCTTGTTGAAGATTCTTTCAATGGATATCAATCTGCCATCTTCGTAACCTTCGATTAATTTTATGCAGCCTTTCCACCGTATACCACTCCTTTTGCCTACTCAAATCATATGTTTGTCAATCTATTGAACCAAACTGCATTTCTTTATTGTATGTGTTAGCTATATACAAAAAGATCATATAATTCTACACTTCAATTATTTTTCGCAGTGATATAGTTTACGTTACGTAATATCTCTGTTATTTTGGGCTGGAGGTGTCCAAAATTATCCTTGCACTTTAAGGAATTCTAAATACGTTAAACAGGCAAATGGATTTGTTTTTCAAGAAAATTACGTATTTCTGATTATCACATGAATACTGCATAATGTGCTTATTTCATTACAGAATAAAGTTATTGCTTTGGTGAATGAAAAATGGTAGCAAATATATATTAGTGCTGAAATCCTGATTATAAAAGTACTCTTCGACATTGTCATTTACACTTAGTACCCTCACTGTGTTGCGAAAAATCCCTTCCTTTGTTTCCCCCTTGCAGCGTTGGCATATAGCCATCTCGCTCCCACACATGCTGCAGGCATTGCAGTGGTGGGGGAAGTAAGTAGTGCGTCCGTCAAAACGGCTCGCGCCCGAAGTGCGCTAGCATCTTTTCAGAGGTAAAAGGTAAAACAGTCAACAATCCGAAGATTGGTTTCAACACCACAGTGCTTTACTAGGCATGGTCCTGTTTGGAGGTGGTACGCCGTTGCCTTCCTACGACCTTCGAACTGACTTACCCAGCCAGTCACAGGGGGACCTACAGTTTAACGTGGGTTCCGAACCACGGTGCTACTCGGTATTTTTCACATGAGCAATACTGCCAGAGGTGAAAGAAGTGGAAAATGACAGATAAAAATCCTAGGACCTGGCGGGGATCGAACCCGCGACCTTTGGATTTGTTGTCTGGCACTCTACCACTGTGCAACCGAGGCGCACAACTGGGAAGAAATGCACCTAAAACCAATCTTTTTGTTAGATTTTTTTATTTGTTTTAACAAAAAAATATTTACTTGTAAGAATGAGACTCTATAGCCCTTACATAAAATTATTTTTAAAATATCTTATTTATTATATCAGTTCATTTAAGAAACATATATGTTTCAGAAGAAGCGTACTGTATATATGACGAGTGTACATACATAATACTAATAGACTCAAATTTGGGTCAGAAAATTACCAAGTTTTTCTTCGATTCGTGTTTTGAATATTTTCTACAGCTTCACGTAGTTATTCTGCTATACAAACACTAATTGTTACCTAAACAGTAAATGGTTTGCTTGTTTTAGCGTTCTTCGACCACATTACAGAGCTGCGCTTCCTCTTTTACTTCGTTTACGCTGTATCTGATCGCGGCACAGTCCAGCGCAGAGCAGTGCTGTGCGGACTGCATACTCGCTCCACAGCTATCTCTCTCGCTCCGCTGCCGACACTAGCGACACACGGTCGCGGCCGGAGCGCAGAACTACAGAGTACTCCGCCCGCGGAGCGCGGGCGCGCTCGCCGGGCGAAAATGTTGCCCATGCCTGCAGTAAACGATCTTTCTAGGTATGTGTGATGAACGGAATCTGTAAAAGTGGAACTTTCTGTCAACCTGAAAGTTAGCTTGAACATTACAGTCCTTTACAAATCACGATACCATTTTCCGTCTTCCCGCGTCTGAACCGGCTCATTCAGGAAGTTACTGGGGAACATACAGTTTTAACCCTTTCAGACCCGATTTTGTTTCTGGAGGAAGGAAATTATTCTTTTTGCTGTATTCCTCTTAATTTGGGTTTTTAATGATTTTAGATGCAAGATTTACGCTGTTGTGTGCATCCATTTACATACTACAAAATTCCAGATGTTGAAAAGCAAGGTTCCTTCTTATGGACTAAAATAATTAATTTTGTAGAACTAACTTTTGTACTAAATAAAGTGATCATTCAATATATATATTAAATCTATCGGACCAAACTGCGTGGTCATCAGTCCGTAGCTTCCAAACTACTTAAACCTAGGTAAACTAACCTAAGGACAAACACACACACCCATGCCCCAGGGAGAACTCGAACCTCCACGGCGAGCAACCGCGCTCTCCGCAGCGAGACGCTTTAGACCGCTCGGCTACTCCACCGCGGCATTTAATAGTTGCCATGCAAAATAATTACTACTGCTTTCCAGTTGTACAGTGGAATACAAGTAACCCACAACCTGCGTGTTCTTTGGAGTTCACAGGCTGGTGCGCAGTGCAGCACTGATTACATGATATTTTTTTCTTTTTTTAAAAAAAAATTCAAATGATTGTTAAGCTTATGGGATTTAACTACGGGGGTCATCAGTCCCTAAACTTACAAACTACTTATCATCTACCTTATACTAAGAACGGCACAAATATCCATGCCCGAGGGGGATTCGAACCACCGACCGTAGTGGCCGTGCAGACCGTGACTGGAGCACCTCAGTCCCCTCGGCCACCGCGGCCGGCGATATTTTTTATAGTGATCTTCCGCAGTTGACAGTAAGTGTGCACGATGAAGAGGTTGAACACTCATAGTCATATAGATGTTGTTTCAATTGAGAAAAATGTTTCTGGTCTATCTTAGACACTGTAAAAGTTATGTACACAATTGTAGCCAGAGGGTCTGAAAGGGTTAAGATGTACTCCAGACAGCTGTTCAATTCGAGGTTTTCCACAATAACACAACGGTGCCACAGGTGAAAGAAGTGGCAAGTTACACATAAAAAGCACCAGACTAACCGGGGAAAGAGCCAGAACGCTCGGAACCGTAGTTTGGCAAGTAACCACCGAGGTAGACTGAATTGATGAGGCACAGCGAGACATGAGCCCCACATTCGATAACGGGCCCTGGACCCAGCATCAGAGCGGGTCCTTGCCCCCTCCTTATTTTACAGTGGCGTGCTACATTAAAATTTCATGGTTATTTGTTACCAATATGCGCTTAGAATGTAATTTAACTAGAAAATACAGGGTATAGTTACAGCAACTATTTTATTAGTCAATACGAGACTATATTTACAAAACTTTTTTACTTAAAAAGGATCAATGCAAGTATATTTATTTGACGAATATTACAATAAACATCGTTACAAAAAACTAAAATTACAATCAATGTCAGCCATAGACACTGGTTACAGAGAAAGACTTCTTAATAGTATCCTCGCGCGCTTTCTTCAGACTAAACTGATCAGTTACGTCCGAAATGTCGACAGCTTTGGCCAGCTCATTCTCAATTGATAAAATTGCTGACTGATTAAGACGACTTTGGCCTGTTGTACTCCTTTGCTCGTCATGTGTAGAATTTCTTCAACTAAGCTGTCTGAATATGAGACGTCTGAATAATATTTTGAGACCAGACTGGTTGTTTTTAATTTGCAGTTCATCATTTTCCAAGTCCATGAAATCAAAAACTGGTGAAAACAGATCACAAATCTGTTCACATCTGGGAATCGTATTGTCAAGACTGTCACGATGAAATCCAAACAGTAAGGAAAACAAATAGGGGAGGGTCAGGTAAGCCGGCCGCGGTGGCCGAGGGGACTGAGGCGCTCCAGTCACGGTCTGCACGGCCACTACGGTCGGGGGTTCGAATCAAATGTTCAAATGTTTGTAAAGTCTATGGGACTTAACTACGGGGTCATCAGTCCCTAAACTTACAAACTACTTACAAACTAGCTTATACTAAGGCGGCACAAATATCCATTTCCGAGGGGGGATTCGAACCCCCGACCGTAGTGTCCCTGCAGACCGTGACTGGAGCGCCTCAGACCCCTCGGCCACCGCGGCCGGCGGGGTTCGAATCCCCCCTCGGGCATGGATATTTCTGCTGTCCTTAGTTGTAAGTAGTTCATAAGTAGTTTGTAAGTTTAGGGACTGATGACCCCGTAGTTAAGTCCCATAAGCTATACAAACATTTGAAACATTTGAATTTGAAACATGGTGTCGTCGTGTAAACCAGACTTAACTGCTAGCACCAGTTTCATGAAACTGTTACAATAAACGGTTTGTCATAAATATCTGTTTTAAACATTTGTCAGTTAGTTAAACAATACTCTTAACATTCAGTTGGATACAAATATTTTTCCAGTTTGAATTAACATAATTTAAAAAATTATTCTGCATGCGACCGTTCGCGGGCCCCCTTGAGGCCCGGGTCCTGGACCCAGGGGTCCACCCGCCCCACCCTTGTGGGGGCCGTGCAGCGAGACGTAGCGCGCAGCGCAGCACGAGAGGCAGCCACTGCGCGGTGCCCGGCCTTGCGATCGGCGGCCAGCTGCGAGCCTTGAGAGAGAACGCGACGGCCAGGAAGGAAAAAGAAAGCCAGCCACCATTTGTCACCGCCCGCCGCTACTGCTGACCTCCAATTACTGACCAGACACCTTGCAAACGAGCCGGCGAGATTACGAATGAAACGCTGTCGGATGAAATTTTAATCTGGCATTATACATACGATGCCCAATGCCCTTCTGACATACAAGCCATTAAAGCTTCCGAGAATACAAGATACGTACTCGTAGTCTGGCACTGGCCGAGCCGCAACACAATGATAACTAAATTATAAAAAAAAGGCCGCGGTGGAGTAGCCGAGCGGTCTAAAGCGTCTCGCTGCGGAGCGCGCGGTTGCTCGCCGTTGGAGGTTCGAGTCCTCCCTGGGGCATGTTCAAATGTTTGTATAGTCTATGGGACTTAACTACGGGGTCATCAGTCCCTAAACTTACAAACTACTTATGAACTACTTACAAACTAGGACGGCACAAATATCCATGCCCGAGGGGGGATTCGAACCCCCGACCGTAGTGGCCGTGCTGACCGTGACTGGAGCGCGTCAGTCACCTCGGCCACCGCGGCCGGCAAAAGTAGTTTGTAAGCTACGGACTGATGACCACGCAGTTTGGTCCGATAGGTTTACAAACATTAAAAAACTACAAAAAAATGTATTCGCAACTACAAATATGATTCGGTACTAGTAGTACAATTAATTGGTGGTTGGTTGGGTTGGGTTGTTTGGTTGGAATAGGGGGACTTAACTACTGAGGTTATCAGACCCCCAGTGGGGAGGGGAAGGAGTGAGAATAGGAAAGGAGGGGAGGGGAAAGGAAATGCAGTCCGGGAATAAATTGGTGGTAGGAGGAGGAATGTTAGGGTTTAACATCCCGTCGACAGCGTGGTCATTAGAGACGGAGCTTAAGCTCGGATTTTTTGGTGAGGATGGGGAAACGAAATCGGCCGTGCCCTTTGAAAGGAACCATCCCGGCATTTACCTGGAGTGATTTAGGGAAATCACGGAAAACCTAAATCTGGATGGCCGGAGGTGGATTTGAACCACCGTCCTTCTGAATACGAGTCCAGTGTGTTACCACTGCGCCACCTCGCTCGGTCTAAACTGTTCAAATGTTTGTAAATCTATCGGACCAAACAGCGTGGTCATCAGTCCGTAGCTTACAAACTACTTAACCTAAGGACAAACTTACACACCCAAGCCCCAGGGAGGACTCGATCCTCCAACGGCGAGCAACCGTGCGCTCCGCAGCGAGACGCGTTAGACCGCTCGGCTACTCCACCGCGGCAAAATTGGTGCTCTATGAAAAATTGTTCCGCAGTGGGATTGGAAGCCAGACTTCCCGATTTTCGCCAGCGGTCACGTTAACCAATACGCTCCCCGACCACTCCTGAGAGCCAAATGCATGTTAGCTGACATTGCGTCGCATATGCAGTGGTTGGTCGGTCCGGGACGCGAACGCTCGCGCAAAACAGGAAATCGGGGTTCGAATCCCGGTCCGGCACCAACGTTTGTATGTCAGCAACAAATTGTAGGACTGATGCAGATTCATATTCATATTTGCGAATACATTTTGGTAGTTATCATTCTGCTGCAGCTCGGTCAGTGCCCGACTATGAATTGAAAACCGAGCGAGATGGCGCAGTGGTAGCACATTGGACTCGCGTTCGGGAGGACGGCGGTTCAAACCCGCCTCCGGCCATCCTGATTTACGTTTTTCGTGATTTCCGTAAATCCACGCAAATGCCGGAATGGTTACTTTCACAGGGCACTACCCCATCCAAAAATTATCGGAGCGTGTGCTCCGTCTCAAATGACCGTGATGTTTTTAATGTTTTAATGTTTGTTAAGCTTAAGGGACTTAACTGCGGCGTCATCAGGCCCTAAACTTACAAACTACTTATGAACTACCTTATACTAAAGACGACACAAAATCCATGCCCGTGGGGGGATTCGTACCCCCGACCGTGATTTCGATGAGACGTTAAACCTTAATCTTTCTTCCTTCGTTCCTTTCTTCTTATGGGCTGAACATGTCGTGTCCCATTTCTGCTCAGTCCTAGAATTTGTATCCGTCGCCTGTCACTTACTTCGCCCCTGGTAACGCAAAAATATTCCTAGCTTTATCGTGATTTGGAGCTCATGTTAGACTGCAGGTCTCCCTGTAACTTGTTAGATACGGAGGTTCAGAGGGCCGTGCTAAGTTAAACAGCATTGAATTCAAACCAGCCTTCTGGTTGATCAAACCTTTAATTTTTAGTGGTTTTGTTAACCACCCTAGCTGACCATAAGACAATGCTTACGAAGAAACATGCGACTGGGACATATGATATACTGCACGTAGACTGTAGAAAGATATGATCAACAGAATCTCTGCCTGTTGGGTGAACTACATAAATTTAAATAACGATTTACTTCCAACCAAGCTGTAATTTAAAAATAGAACTTTCAAAATTTGTTCAAATCTTTGTAATTCTACGGGACCAAACTACGTTGGCCGTCAGTCCCTAGTCTTACAAACTACTTAAACTAAGTTAAACTAACCTAATGACAACACACACATCCATGCCCGAGGGAGGATTCGAACCTGCGACGCGGGAGGCCACGCGATCTCCTTTTGCATTATCGCGATATAGAGGAGAGGGTGTCACGGAAGCGGGGTGGAAATCATTAAAAGAAAGGCTTTATTTGTTGCGGGAAGATCTTTCTGGCAAATTTATTTCACCAATTTCTCCTCCACATGCGAACATTTTTTTAGCACTCGCCTTTATAGAGAGACATGATCATCGGAATAAAGTAAGATAAATCAGATCGAAAGTGAAAAGACTGATGTGTTCCTTTTTTCCCCGCGCTATTCGAGAATGTAACAGTAGAGAAATTTTATGTAGCAATTCGATGAATCGTCTGCCAGGCACGAAAAAAAAGTTCAAATGTTTGTTAAGCTTAAGGGAGTTAATTGCGGGGGCGTCAGTCCCTAAACTTACAAACTACTTATGAACTAGCTTATACTAAAGACGACACAAACATCCATGCCCGAGGGGGATTTGAACACCCGACCTTAGCGGCCGTGCAGACTGACTGGCGCGACGCAAACCGCTCGCTTATGCGGCCGGCGCCAGGCACGGAAATGTGATTGGCAGAGTAAACATGTATATGCAGAATCCGAGCTTCTCTCTAACTAATGACAACGTCGTGTTGGGTCATTAAACTCTTATCTTCCTTCCTTAATTCCTCCTTCCTACGGTAATTACATACCCTGTCTGGATCATTATTTAATGTTCTGTAAAGGAATTCAAAACATTTTTAATGACGCTAAGAGGTTTTGTAACATATTTATCTAGTTCCACAAAGAAAACTGTTGTGAGAGAGAGGTTTGTTAAAAAATTTCGAAAAGTATGCACCATGATCTGGAACTGTTATAGTAGGCTGCTCGAAATAGTAAAAAGGACACATTTTCTATCTTTGTGCAGAAGTACACTTCTGGACGTCTTCCACCGACAGCGTTCGTCGACCCCTCATGGCTATTTTAAGGAACCAAATGCGTGATGGTCGTATGGAGAGAGATCAGGACTAAAATGGTTGACGGCGCTTCTGCTTTACGACACGGTGATGTGAGTTATCATCAAGAGGACTGATAACCTCTGCAGTTTTGTCCCCCTAAAACAGACAACCAACCAACCGTTATCATCAAGCCACGGTTTCCGCAGGTTTTCATCAGGCATAGTGACCCATACACGTTATTCTCCGGCGGCGTTTGTCGTTTTTGTCCTGCGGCAGGAAAGGAAAGGAAAACAGCACATTGGTTCTGTCTGCACGTATTTGGTGATAAATCTGCCATATATCACGTTTCCACGTTTATCGCAAGCACGCCCAAAAGACGGAAATGGCAGGTTAAAGGCTAGTTTACACAACACTACGCTACTGTCCAGTGCGCATGCGCGGTAGGCGTACGCGCAACTCGTTGTCCAAATTACAGTTTCGGCACCTTCCAACTTTGGCGAAACAGTTTTTAGGTTACGTGATAACGAAAACACAACAAAATAAAACATGAAGTGAGAAACGGAAGAAATTATTCGGTATTTGGACAAATATGCGATGCATAGGTGTTTACGGAATTTTAATGATGAAAATTTCTGGAATAAACAGTGGCGTGTTGGTGTTATTGAAGCAACCATTCGTGAATGAAATATTGATGGGTTAACGATAGGTAATATGCAGACTAAAATACATTCAATTCGAAATAGTTATACAAACGAACTTCGCAAAATGAAATCTAGTAAAACATCTCGTTGTGGATCAGCGCAATTTTTTCAAAACCAGGATCCCGTGGTTTCAACTGACATATATTTTTAGGAAAAAACGATCACCGAAGAAAAGGCTACAAAAATCTGTTAAGCTGAATCCTTTTATATTAGAATATTTGTTTAAAACGTGACAGTTTTTACATTCACAATTCTTTGTAAATATTTATTTAAAACGTGTCAGGGTTTTCAGTCTCATTGTTTTTTGGAAATACTTTTAAACATGCTGATATTGCCATGATACAGATCCCTAGGCAAGAAAGTGGTTAGCTAACCATTCTCTTCTTAATGCAGCTTGCTTTGAATAATTATCGCTGCCGACATCAGAGCGTTACATCAATTAGTCCAGCAGTATTAATTTTGTATTTCTCCATGTTCCACATTCTCCTGACCAGTTGTGGGTTCCGGAACACGATGCAAGTACTGTAAGGACGAATATGAATCCTCACTTGCTGAGAGACGTAATGTCATTTTTAATTTCAGTTATGGTGCCAATGATTCGAGCATAAGAGTATCTTGTTTCCTTATTGCATTACTAACTATGTTTGAAAAACGTAAACTGCTCTGGTGACATTCTGAGATGATTAAAATAATTTCTAGTGTCTTCAACCCCAATCTCTTTCAGCATGGTCGCTGACCAACCGAGCTGACGTCTTTTTTTAATCCATTCACAAACCGAAACACGTTTCTTAGTCTTTTTATGTTTTTCTTATAAAGTGACTTCACACATAGAAGTAATAGTTCCGCCGCAACTGTTACAGCTGCCAAAACTTTTAATTTACTACGACTACGGCACTCATAAAACAACGAACCTGAAGTGTATTGTTTTGGTGCCGTTTCTACAGACATACGCGAAACGAATTGCGTGCAATTCATTTCATGCAGCGAGTGTCGAAACCTGGTGTCGTCGTGTAGACTAGCCTTAGTGTCTTTCCAACATATACCCGCAAAACAGTCGGACTGTGTTGCACACACGGATCAGCAATGTTCTCATAAACCAGCACCCGAAGGTTCAGTGTGAGGGGCTTGAAAAATTCGAGTTCTGTAGAGCAAAATTTAAGAATTTCCCTCGAGAAAGTCTTCCGCTTGCTAAAATGCAACTGTGGGCAATATTGTGATGTTATTCTTCTCAGAAGAGAAATCACTTTGTCATATTTGACGTAGGAAAGCTTTTCGTGGAAGTGCACCAGCTTCTTCCCCACCTGTAGAGTGCTGGCTTGACATCCTGTACATTTTTTAAGCTCTGTGCCCTTGAGCTAACAATACCTGTAACCAGTGCAAGTACTGAACGTTCTTTTCCGTGCTTCACCGAAGTCATAGCTGCTACAGAAATTCCCCAAGGACAATAAAGGCTCTCAATCAAATCTATCAGCACTGTCCGTAGGAAAGAAGCTGCAGAAACTGAAATTAGCTGAAAGTGAGGAACAGATTTATCGGCATTAAGGAAGCATTCAACTGGAAGGAAAGGATAAATGAATTAGCATTCGAATGAAACAAAGTTAGTGCAACAAAGAACTAATTTTCATTCATTATGTTTTAGAACGTTCTCGTGGCTCGGCCCGTATTTTTCACTGGCGTGCTAGTTCAGCACTGGCACTCAGGTATTTGACAGCTACTGTGCATTAACGTGGAATTTAACATTAAAGGAGTGTTTAGCGCAAAATTAGCATCAAAAATTCTCTTAGAAAAGACTATTCTTTGTAATTGCTTCCCCTCGTTCAACCGTCACCGCACGTCGCTTGTGTGGCGTATGGTAGTTTGTGTCGGTCCCAGAGGTGTCCAAGGAAGGGTAGCGTATTGGTTAAGGCGACTACTCGCGAAAAACAGGAGATCCAGGTTCGATTCCAGCTCTGCTATAAATGTTCACATATACCAACAAATTGTACTCATATCAACAACTGTGAATACATTTCCCATGTCGCAAATGTGTGCATCTAGTATAAGTGACTGTTGTTAGTGCTTGCGGGTTTTCATGTTACGTTCGGGTTGTTAATGCCGATGAGAATGAGAAGGCACAAGTGAAACCCTACTGCTCTCGAAGGTGCCGCCGAGGTTGACGTACACAACCGACGGATGAATCACGGGACATCATTCTGTAATGGTGGTTCAGTACCTAACCCAGAACACTGCTATAACGTCGGTAGCCTAGTATCTCTTTTCACCTGCGATCATTATTGTCGTACCTCGATGAATATAGGTCTTTCCGCTATTGAAAGTGAACTATATGAAATACGTGATTGAATTCGAAATATATGGAATTCGTGAAATTGTAGGTGCGTAATATACAGAATTTTTTTTATTGAAGAATTAAAGTTTCAGTTGCAAATGATAGAAATTAGCAACTTTGGAATATAGCTTCAAGTAATAACAATATTAGTGAAATATGGCGAAATTTGTATTTTGTGTAAGTTGGGAAAGTCGTGGTAATGCGAAGTTTGGCATCTTATATGAGTTTGAAATCGCGCATTTGGAAGTCGTTCTGTCATTTTTGTCTTATATAATGAGCTACATATATAATCTTGTCCAATAAGACTACTGATGATGGGGTCACGGTTTCTTTCCCTTGAATTCATTTACTAGCTTGAGGCTGTTCTATACTTGTCCTTCATTCCACATATGACAGGCTGGATCCAATGTATGAGAAAATGTGTGCGTGCTCTACTTATGGGAGGGATGGAAAATAATGGTTTAGTAGTAGTCGACTAAGAAGTCCGTAGTGCCATAGATAAAGCACTGATTGGTGCTGTGTAGGGAAAGATTTTAAACGCGTTTCTTGCTTTTCTTTCGTCTGACTCTCGCTCTTTTTTTTTTCCTTTTTTCTGCACCTTTTTTTCCAGAGAAACCATCCCAACATTTCTCGTAAACGCATTTCAGCACTGTCTCATTTATTTGGCGCGCGAGCATTATGCGATTATCGACAAAGTCCAGTATAGACAATGCAATAGAGGAGGAGTTGTGAAATACGGAGGGATTTATTGTGGACTTGGGCCACATTTTCCCCCGACTCACATGCAATAAATTAGAGTTAATAAGGAGATGTAACGATAATCATGCTTCCCATACGCCTTTCAGGAATGGAAAAGTAAATGGAGAATCAGGTGGTGGTGTCCAGGTTATCCTGCCGAGTTTAGATCTACATTTGCATTTTAAGGAAACCGAAATCGGGATAGCAGGACTTCAGTTTGAAGACCAAACCTCGCGAATAGAAGTCCGAAATCTCAGCAACTGTGTGGCCATCTTGTATTTTTGCCTGTAGTGTTCTTGGTCACCTCTCAATATCATACGACAAGGACAGCCACGTATTAACGCGCATGTCGTAGCTTTAAAATAATGTATTAATCGAATAAAAAGAGTATTCTCGATTGAAATGAACAGATTTCCTTTAGAAATGGGACACCGTTTGATTTGTATTACATCTCAGACTCACAGTTATTTGATCTCCTCGTGCTAGTCTGGCCAATTTAAATTTCCTTTAATGAGATCTGTGTTTGAAAAACAGTTGTTGAGGTGTCTTTGTAAGGCAACTGTGAAAATTAGTTATATATTTCGTAAAATTCATCGCACATTACTGCTTCAACAAACTTTTTATAGAAGACAATCAGTTTTACTCAAAGAGCATCATCTCCCGGAGGAAAAACTTTTGGTTGAATCATTTCACATGTGAATCGAGAATCCAATAACATAACAAATGACCTGACAGTTTAAGAAGAACATATTCTTCTTTCTGCACAGAACATCGTTACACCACAAACTCAAACTAACTATATGATGTGTTAGTGGTGAAATGTTTATGTTCTGTGCAGGCCGCGGTGGAGTAGCCGAGCGGTCTAAAGCGTCTCACTGCGGAGCGCGCGGTTGTTCGCCGTGGAGTTTCGAGTCGTCCCTGGGGCATGAGTGTGTGTGTGTTTGTTTGTGTGTGTGTGTTTGTTTGTGTGTGTGTGTATGTGTGTGTGTGTGTGTGTATTGTCCTTAGGTTAGTTTACCTAGGTTTAAGTAGTTTGTAAGCTACGGACTGATGACCACGCAGTTTGGTCCGATAGATTTACAAACATTTGAACATTTTGTTCTTTGCAGAAACAAGAAACAATCAACAAGGTGTTCTTTTTATACAGTTAGCTCGTATTTTATTTTGTTATTGTATTATTCAACTGACATGTCAGTTGTTTCAATCAAGAAATGTTAGCCACCGGATGATGGTCTCTGACGAAAACCGGTTGTACATAGTACTAAATATGTGTTGAAGCAGTAATGTGCCTTGTGTTTACGAAAGTAAGTTATTGAAGCAATAGTGTGCAGTCTGTAGTGTGCAAGGGAGGGATCGGAGTTACACTCTTGGAGACCTTACCCCAAAGATGTGAGCGAAATTCCACCCAAAGAATTCCATAGCATCAGACGTATTATGTGGCTTTCCCGAAAGATGCGACGCTGTTCGAAGTTTGCGGGATCGTTATGCCTTAGAGGCCGAGAGCATCTTGTTCAAAGCGAAATAATTGGCAAGGTTTACTCACCCTCTCCCAAGGGGAGTTTGCAGCCCGGTGGCCTTCACGGCTAGCAGCAGCGCGTAGTTAGGTGGACGTCGTAAAGTTAACAACACCGCGAATGAGGATGCAGCATCCTCCGGAGACGCTGTGTCGCAGAGCCTATTAGAACAGAACACCCTCGTGAACTGCACCAGCAAACAGGGATTACCAAAGCCCTCCCCCATGCTTTTAGCGTTCTCATCACCTCCCAGATGACTTCTAGGTGTAATTGAATATTTACAGCAGTCATTAATGAATCGTTTGTTGGGTACTTCCGTACTGATATCTGAAGTTAATAACTGATATAATACAGTCTGAATAGGGAATATTTCAGAGTCACAGGTAATCTGACCTCTGTAGGCTCCACCCTACAAAAAGGAAATAAAATTAACATAAATAATGTCTTTGTTTTGGTACTGTGCTGCAGACTGTATTATACTCGTAAAACACCAGACGTAAGTTTAGAGTGACGCGAAGTCAAACACGATAAATCCGCTTGGCGCTTGGCAAATAACTTTTTTATGTTTTTTTATTTTTTTTATTTTTTAATCCGACTTGTATTTTTCAAAATATTCCGAAAAACAGTTTTTAGTGTCTCACCCTCTATATGTATTTTTACATTTACGTACATACTACGGATCCCACGACATGGTGCGTCGCTTGCTGTATTTGTACTACTAAATAGGTGGGTGAGTTTTATCTCGCTGAGTCGTTCGCTGATAAGAATACCGTCCGCTAACGCGATCCAGTCGGGCACACATTTTTAATGTGGCTGGTAACTTAACACGGCATGCGCATGTTCAAAGGTGTGTTCTGAGAATCTTTTATAGCACCACCTGTTAACTGCAGTTGATGTCCATTAGTCGGGCATCCAATAGTCCGGAACGCCACTGTTTTATTTGTCGTTCACAAGCGTTACAGGAGAAAACACCTATCGGAAGCGGCTCTACGCCTCTGCTACTTGTTTTGACGCTTTCGGTGTTATTCGGAATCAATAGGAAGTGCTCGTATTTCTCTTGGTTGATCTGTGCTGTCACCACAGACAGTCAGTTCCTCGTTTTATTCGCGTTTGTCTTTCGCCATTTTTTGTGAAGTAGGATCAGTATTGCATCAGTGAACGTCAATATCGAGAAGACGTGGGGAAGATAAATTAACCCTTTATTTGGCACACACAGAAATCACGAGAAGGAAAGGTATTATGTTACATAAATGTGTAGGGCCATGTGAACAGATTTATACGATTTTTTATTTATTTATTTTTTTTTTTCAAAATATAGTTTATGGTTTGTAAATAACATTGCTCAAAAACTTTGCATGGTGGTACACTATCAATACTACAGTGTTGTCCTTATGATTATAGAAATTATTGTATTTTGGACTACTTCATGTGAAACGTGTGAAAACAAGTCAAATTCAAATGTCTGTAAATCTGTCGGACCAAACATCGTGGTCATCAGTCAGTAGCTTACAAACTACTAAAACCTAGGTAAACTAACCTAAGGACAAACACACACATTCATGCCCTAGGGAGGACTCGAACCTCCACGGCGAGCAACCGCGTGCTCCGCAGCAAAGCGCTATAGACCGCTCGGCTACTCCACCGCGGCTGAAAACAAGTCGTTTTTGGTGCAAAGTTCAGAACAGTCACATGATTTCCACATTTTACAGTCAAGTATCCCTGAAGACAAAACTTTCAAATTCCTTTTGGCCGGTAATCTGTCAAATGACAACATATTGTCATACCATACAGCATTAACTGGCACAGGAGATGCCGTTTCATTCTTCTTTTGGACTTACTGCCGATTCAGGCCTCCTCTTCCCAATAAATATAAGTCCGTGTTCAGTCTCCCACATAACAATTTCCCATAATAATTGAAATTCAAGGCTTCCTCTTTCCCTTTTATAGGCAGTTTTCCATGTATCACGAAGAATATAGTCACAAAATTGAAACAAACATGTATCTCGGTAACGTATGCTTGGAGCGTCCCCTAAAGATTCAGTTTATTGTTAAACTTTTCGCAAAAGACAACGAAAATCACTTTATTGTAGAGTTTAAATGTTAGTTTCAAGCACTGTTGCCCATCCAAGGATGAAACTTGAAACATGTTTCAGAAAACCACGCGCAATTTTGGTGTTGCTTGAGAGTAACGTTGCCAAATAAAGGGTTAAATTTTAAAAGTGACAATGTTTTTTAAACCGCAGCGTCTTCAAGTTCTACATTATGAGAGAAAGGTAAGCACGTAATTCTTACCATCGATGAGAAACCAATTTTGGGCCGGAGTTATTAACACGATTCCGCGACTCAACATGTTACTGCAAAACCCCGTGTTCCAGATGTTTTCGCTGTTCGGCTTGGTCTTAGTAGTACATGTTACGGCCGTATAGAGTAGCAGTTTCGGTAATCCGCGCCGGGTCCAGTCCCCAACGACCCGGAGTATCGAACTGGTACTGGTCACCTGTTTGCTCGCTGAGAACACGGGCCCTCCTCTCGTGGCAGCTGGCAAACTCTCCATCCCTTCCCTCTCGCACGTGTTCTTCAGGAGGAATTGCTGGCCTGGGCGTTGTCGCCGTCGCATTGACCAGATGCTTACACGATAGAACTCAAGGACATGCTCAGATTGCTTACTTAGAAAGAATCATTTCCTAAAGTTTTTTTTCCCTCCTTTGGTGTGCTCATGCATCCAGTAATGGAGCAGACATCCTTGATAACAGGGCTGCACACTCTCATTTACTATTCCAAAAGTTTTTTTTTTTTTAATGTTCGTTTTCCTTTTTTATAACTGTATCGGCCAACGCACACTATGCTCCGTCAACCTTGAAGACCACCTGTCGCTTGGCGTCTTAACATAGAAACGTCGGACAATAAGGCCAAGACAAGTTCGCGGGAAAAACGAAAATTTTAATCGCCATATCACCTGCATTGACTGCAGAAAATTCGAGGTGAGCTCTCAGTAAATAACCGAGTTTAATACGGAGATAGGAAAACACTGTACGTACCTCATTTGTCGTTTCCGTTCCACACAAAGGGTTTAGTAATAAAGAGCACGTGAAGTATACTCATAAACACACGTGGCAAGAACAGATAATGGAGAAACATAAACCGGGGAAACTGTGTATGCCTGTAAAGCTTATCGTGTAACCTGATAGCCTGATAGGTAGGACGGGTGACTATCACCATCCAGGTAACGACTGTTGCTCAGGCCTACTGCAGTTAACAGGTGATACTACAAATTCTTCTCAGAACGCACCATTGTTCAAACGCAAGCAGTTTCAAGCTGCCTGTCATATTAAAAACTGTATGCACGGTTGGCTCACATTCGCGGAGAGTATTCTTACTGCGCGGTTCCTCCCCGTCAAAGGTTCGAGTCCTCTCTCGGGTATGCGTGTGTGCGTATGCGCGCGCGTGCGCTCGTGTGTGTGTGTGTGTGTGTGTGTGTATGTGTGTGTTGTCCTTAGGTTACTTTAAATTAGTTTAAGTAGTTTGTAGGCCTAGGGACTGACAACTACAGCAGTTAAGTCACATAGATTTACAAACATATAAATCTGAGTAATCTTACCGAGCAAACGACTCTTCAAATTAAAATGCTTGTAAACCCAGGAACTGATGATCTCAGCAGTTTGGTCCCATGGTTACACAAACTTTTAACTTTTTTTGTAGCAATGGTTATAGCCAACAATATCGGCAACACTCACTACTGATTTCATCATCTTCCTTACTTTATATGAGGCTGTATTTTTAATTATGTGAGCTGTGTTCAAATTTTTATAAATATAAGGGACCAAACTATTGTAATCGGTCCCAAGACTTGCACATTACGTAAAGTAACCTATTATGAGGACAACACACACATCCATTCCCGAAGGAGAACTCGAACCTCTGGCGGGATTGGCCGCCCAGTCCCTTACATGGCGATTATAACCGTACGGCCATTCCCGGACGGAAAAAGACGACTCTACCACGTAAATATCACCCACGTAAAGAAAAATACATATTTTCGAAACCTCATCTTCTCACATAAGGAAGTAGCAAGCTAGATATAGCATCAGAAATGGTAATGGTGAAAGAATCGTTTACCAAGAAAAGACTCATACAAACATAAAATCGACTGCACAGTAAGATACTGTACAGAACCCTTCAATCGTGAAATAACTAAACTGAAATAGTTTAAAATACGGCGCTGGAGGCGAGCACTAGAATACCACGTACCATACAGAGGTTTTCGAAAGACGAAGGTGGTTTGAACAAAGATTAAACAAAGAAAAGACAGATTTTTGGGTTATCTTCTGCGCCACTCCATGTGGGAACACAATTTCATTGATGATAGCGTTAATGAAAACAGTCGACAACGTACTATGGAGCCGCGGTGGAGTAGTCTAAAGCACCTCGCTGCGGAGCGCGCGGTTGCTCGCCGTGAAGGTTCGAGTCCTCCCTGGGGCATGGGTGTGTGTGTTTGTCCGTAGGCTAGGTTACCTAGGTTTAAGTAGTTTATAAGCTACGGACTGATGACCACGCAGTTTGGTGCAATAGATTTACAGACATTTGAACATTTTCCTACGATGGAGTGAACGCTAATAAAAGAAGACTGAACGTAAAATCCTGGCGCCTTCATATCAGGAACCAATAACGTGATCAAAATTAAGTTGGATTCTAAAGAAAAGAAACTGGCTGCTTTTGTCTAAGTTGACTGTGATACACCTGTTGTGACTCAAACAGTTACTTATGGCCGCGCGGTCTGAGGCTCCATGTTACGGATTGCGCGGCCGAAAAAGGACTATTATGCAAACAAAATTTAATTTTTGTTACCTATTACATGATCAGTGATTCTGTGCTTGATTGAAGAGTAGAGCTATTGATAACATTAGTCAGCTTTCAATTAACGGTGACCGAATAAACTGTAGACGGGCTTATAAGGAAATAAATACTATTTCGCAGTATTAATTTGTTTTAAAGTAACTTCCGCTGCTGCCAGTCTGAATTAGAATAAAGGGGCTCTCATGATTGGTGATAACTACAGTAGTTCTATTAAAAACAAAACTATACTTTTTACAGTAGCAGACTTTTGGCGACTTATAATGAACTAGCTTAAACCCGCGGCTCCGCTCGGGTGTTGGTTGATTATGAATCTTTTATTAAAGAGATGTATTAAAATAAATTTTGTTTTTAATGCTTTATTTATTTATTATTATATTTCCTTATTCGTATGTTTATCCTTACAGGGAAAGACCTGAAGACATTGTAGCACGCATAGACCAAAGATATGGTCTGTGGCATCACGTTTCACTGTATGTCACCTCCTTGCTATAGAGTCGCAACGTCATCGCTGGCCTTCATTCCGAATTTTTTTTATAATTTGACGACTTTTAACCACCGTATCTTCCACGCCCTTATAGCTATCAGCATGGAACTGCTATGGTGTACAACGGGAGACGTCGGACAACAATTACACACAGACCATTCGTTTGTGTTCTGTAGTTTCCGCTGCAGAGCGAAATATTGACACACACGCATATAGAATTTTATATACACCGACAACTTTTCATCCCAATATACTCCATCCTCTTATCATTGTCAACTCTCAAGCAACAATGCAACCAATAAAACCATTTTCAAAGACTAAAAATAATTTTCAAAGAGTAATTATTGTTCCGCATTTCGCGTTATAATCTTCAAATTGCTAAATATCTCTCAAATCGCTAGAAAACCGTCCCTAAAACCTTCCTCAGGTATAAATTAGTAACTGTACAAATATTTAAGTCTCTGCGTCTTGTCGTTTGGACGTGATAAGCGTACATCGAACAGACATTCACATTAATATATATATATATATATATATATATATATATATATATATATATATATATATATATATATATAGATATTCGATCGCCATAAAACCGTGCCTAAAGCCTTCCACGGGTAGACATTAGTAACTGTACAAATTTTTAGCTCTTTATGTCTTGTGGTTCAGACTATCAAACGTACACCGAACAGGAATTCACGTTTATAGATATAGATTAAAGAAAAAAGGCTAGTAGAATTTGTCCAGTCTTAGAATGTAGCTAAGCTGTAATGGCAGCGTAATGTGCTTCACGACGTACCTTCAGGCTCTTGAAATTCCACGTTCAAGGTAAGAAAAGCCGCCTCGTCGTGGCTTTACCGGCGGTTTAAAAGAAAAGTAGCGCCGCCTTTATGCGAGAGAATTGAATATCCCGGGGTAGAAACGGCCGGGGCACGAAAACATTTAGGTGCACAAGTTAAGCCGGCCGAGAAAATCCGGCCAGCGGTCCGCAGAATGCTGAATGCTGAGCGCGAGGTGGTGGCCACCGCCACTCACTCTGCGAGCTGGAGCTACTGCCACATCCACCACCAGCTAAATTAAGTCTTTTCTTCCAGTGCATATCCTATATCTATAAACGTGAATGCCTGTTCGGTGTACGTTTGATAGTCTGAACCACAAGACATAAAGAGCCTAAAATTTGTACAGTTACTGATGTCTACCCGGGGAAGGCTTTAGGCACGGTTTTATGGCGATCGGATAGCTATTTATCTATGTATATTAATGTGAATGTCTGTTCGGTGTACGCTTATCACGTCCGAACGACAAGACGCAGAGACTTAAATATTAGTACAGTTACTAATTTATACCTGAGGATGGTACCACCTTCATTGTTTCGTTACCTAATCTAATTCCTTCAGCATCGCCTGATTTTCTAAGACCGCATTCCATTTTTTTTTTTTTTTTTTTTTTTTTTTTTTTGCTCTTGTTAATGTTCATTTTATACGCTCTCTTCAACACACTGTCCATTCCATTCAACTGCTCTTCCAGGTCCTTTGCTGTCGCTAACTGTATTACAATGTCATCAGAAAAACGAAATGTTTTTATTTCTTCCCCCTGAACTTTAAACCCTATTCCAAATTTTTCCTTGCTTTCCTTCACCGCCTGCTCGATGTACAAATTGAATAACATCGGAGAAAGGCTACAACCCTGTCTTACTCCCTTCCCAACTGATGCTTCCCTTTCATGCCCTTCGAGTCCAATAACTGCGGTGTGGCTTTTGTACAAGTTGTAAATAACTCTACTTTCCCTGTGTAACGATACACAGAATTTTTTATCTATCTTTGATCAGCGATACTTATCGCCTCCGGTTCCCTCTGACTCGCAATGCAACTAATTTAATTTCGTTCGTCATTTTTTTACTCCCAAACAAGCGAGAAGACGGAACCGAGATAGTAGTTTTTGACTCACTCTCTTGTCTATGTTCGTTCTGTACTGACGTCTTCCATTCATGTATCCATGCAATGTAATTAATTGTGATGCAAGATGTTTTAAAAATATATTACTTAAATTTAAAATCATCCCCTCTCTTTGACTTTTATTTAAATGAATCCCTCCACTTCAAATACTTACTTTCTATTGTTTTCAACTCCTTCGCCTCCGTAATAGTTTAATGTTCAGACGCCATTACAATCGCTTCGCATTGTCTGCAAAATTATAATCAATCTATCATCCTTATGCTATACATTGCTTGATTTTAGAATCTGCAGTCATTTCTTTTGTAATTTCACGAAGTCCGATCATTTTTTTAAATTATTTTATCATTACCAGTAACTTCATGTTCCATCCACGGTCACACAACAATGAAAAGCGAAGTGAACAGTCTGAACATTGATCTAAGGAAAGTATCCCTAACATTCACTTATTAAATAAGACATAAAAGTTATCATTTCCAGCTTCTACAATACGAAGTGCAGGATCCAGCTAGATGCTTTCCGTAAGTTTTATAACGTGCTGTTGCTTATATGGTGCCCAACTTTAATATGCAATCCGCGGTTTATTTGCTTTAATGTTCATTTTGTGCTGTACTTTAACTTATTTCAAATTCAAATATTCAGTACCATCAATTCTTTGTCTAAAAAATATAATCGCGTAATCTACTTTTAACAATTATGGCATCATACGAAGTAAGGACAACGTTATATCTGTATTTTACCCCTGCTGTCTTCAGATGTTTTATATGCAATAAAACGAATCGCGTCTGGTGAAAAAGATGGCATCGTATTGTATAGACGGACGAAAAATAACCTTTATAATAAAAGTGAGACAGTAATAAATCACGGTTATTTAATCAAGTGAAACAAGGACTACCCTTGGTGTATAATGACGGGTGATTTGGATACAGTGAACGGCGTGTAAAACATTTGGCGACCGCTTATAAACGTGCCAGCGTGCCGCGTGGTGACAGTGATTTCCCAGCCCCGCGGCTGACAATCGCTGTTTGACAACAAAAGCGCCGCCGCCCGTATATTCGTTTCAGCGCCAATTCGTTGATCGCCTCGACTCTGATGACATTTTCGCTCTCTGGGTCATTACAGTAGCGAGCTGCAATGATGCCAGGCGTAAGTCTCCCACGAGAACGTTGCTTCTTACCTCTGACTTAAAGGATTTGGAGTTGTTTTCAACCGAGTGCGTCCAGGTTACAATTACACGAATCCCGTGTCGGTTTTCTACGAAGTGGCGGAAACAGGTTTGAGCAACTGGCCATCATCCTGCTTGAACCGCCTGAGCAGCTGTTCAGTCACGGAGACTCCAGGCTCGGGAAAAACCAAGTGTTAGGTGGCAAGGAACTGTTTACCTCCACCATCGTGCTTCTTCTTGTGCAGGTCAAATACCAGCTGTGAAACGTCTCCCTACTACCAGGAGTGAAGTCACTCTCAAGTAATGGTGATTGAAAGTGTAGAATTACGTAGACTGAAGAAAATGATTCACATGAGACCAAACATTAATACGGTAACTACAATCAACAACTAGTAAGCAGAACGATATTTCCCATCTGTAGCGGAGTGTGCTCTGATATGGAACTTCCGGGATCGCACCTAGGATCCAAAGACCGTGAACTGAAAATGTTCGTGGTTAGAATCCCGGTCTAGCACATAAACTCAATTTGTCGGGAGGTTTCAGTGAGTAGACAATTTTGCATATCACTTTTATGTGTAATACGAGAGGGGATGATACGTAGTAAAATTAGAAGTTTACTGATCATTGTCTAGTTAACTTCTCTCTCCACGTTGATAGCTACACTTGCAAGGTGGTAAAGATTCGAACATCTGCAAACTTAACGTTTACGATAAATCCTTTTACAGTTGTTGCAAGAGACACGGTTGGCCATCAAAAGTACTGCCACTTTGATCTGTCAAGTGTTTCCTATTGAAGTCGAAATTTAATAAGACCGAAAGGGATCACGATGAATAAGTCCAAATGAGCTGTCGGGAATAGTTCAACCACGTGCATAAACAATTTGGTACCATGTTCTACTAATAAAATCAGATATCCTCAGTTATGACCTCTTGAGTAGGATGCTGCTTGTAGTTGCTCGGTCAGTGCGACAACTCGATTAATAAATATTACGGTGACAGCTCTAAGCTGCGACCACAAACGGACCTCATTGTCAGCCATGCTGCTGCAGCTCAGATTGTGCAAAGAACTCTTTTGCCACCGTACCGTCATTTGACATAATGTATTTCGCCGTACTTAATTTCGTCGTATATTGCAGCACTTACTGTGTCTGGTTTTGTTGACCGAGCTACGATCCCAGTTAAATAACCCGTAGAATTGTCGCTCATTTCTGTGCTGTCACATTGAGTTCTTTTCTATGTTTGAGTTTTATTCAGTTTATTTATTTGTCTAGTTCTACCTAAAACTGTAATGTATGTATCTCTGTAATGTTATGACCAGTCCTTAATTTATGTTTATAGCTTGAATAACAGCGATTAACATGGAGCTAAAAGATAATAACGACTGCAAGTGCAATAGGAGCCTGATGGCTGTGTTGCTGGATGGAAAGGAAGCTTTTATGGCAGTTGCCCATGTGTGCAAGAGCACATGGCACCACCAAAGGGACACTGGATTAGAAATGTAGCCACTGAAAGGTACGTTAAGGGATTTGTGGAATAGAGACTGGGGTATTTCTCAGTAAATGGTGAAGGTACACTGATGAGGCAGAACTTTATCAGTAGCAACTATCTATATAATGCCGGCGTCACTTGACGGGGAATGACCATAAGTCAGACACACATACGCGGTCCATCTAGTGTCAGTGAGCGTGCTGTCCGTTTGTGGAATGTGGAAGGTGCACGATGTATCTGAGTTTGACCGACGGCACATTATGATGCGTCGGAAGTTCGGCGCGAACATTTCGCAAACTGTGCGACTTGTGGGGTGTTCGAGGAGTGCCGTTGTGAGTGACTTCAAGTGGCCACACCAAGATGAAACCGCGTGTCTAAACTTCGAGGGTTTGGGCGCCTCCTTCCCTTATTACAGATGTCGGACGTCGTATGGCTCTGCGGATTGGTAAAACAGGACAAGCGGCAAACTGTGGCGGAACTTCCATCACGCCGGCCGCGGTGGCCGAGGTGACTGAGGCGCTCCAGTCACGGTCAGCACGGCCACTACGGTCGGGGGTTCGAATCCCCCCTCGGGCATGGATATTTGTGCCGTCCTAGTTCGTAAGTAGTTCATAAGTAGTTTGTAAGTTTAGGGACTGATGACCCCGTAGTTAAGTCCCATAAGCTTAAAAACATTTGAACATTTGAACTTCCATCATACTTAAATGCAAAGTAGGGTACAAGTGCGTCTGAACACACATTGCACCGAAATAGTCCTAAAGGCAGGCCGCCTCAATAGATGATCTGCTATTCTAATATGCTGCATTCACTTCGTGTAGGTTTCTTCCAGTACATACATTACATGCATACTTTAGATATAACGACAGAACCTATGTTATGATGTTAAGCGTCGGTAGCATACATTCACTCATTCTTTCTGCGCACCATGTTCAGATGGCATAGGGAAGGGGCCAATTATCTGAAACGATATATACATCCCGGGGTACTGATGCAGACGTTGAGAACAAGAAGGAAGATTAAGGTTTAACGGCCAGTAGACAATATGGTTATTAGAGACAGAATACAAGCTCGGTTTGTTTCTGTTAAGGACGGGAACTGAAATCGGCCGTGTCATTCCAAAAGAACCTTACCGGGATTTGTTTGCAGCGATTTAGAGAAATTACGGATATGCTAAATCAGAATGGCCGCAGATGGGTTTGAACCGCCGTCCTCCCGAATGCGAGTCCACTTTGCTGAGTCTGAAAAGAACACTCAATGAGACGGGTACGTTGTTCTCCAATATGCTGGGACGGAACAGAAATAAAATCCACATGAAACCCATAAACAACGCAGAATGAGCAATAAACTCAGATGTTACTGTTGCGAGCCATTCAGTGGCGTATTCATGTTTATGAAAAGCGAAGTATGTTACAAGATCGCCGAAGTGCTTTGGCAATAAGCGCAGTAGTTACAACGCTATAAATGACTTTTAATATAAAGCCATTATTCTGTTTAATGAGGTGATAGCGTAATATTTTGACGATAGAGGCCACTTTGAGATTACTGCGTTCAGCCACTTCCCAGGAGAACTTGGGCTGCGATTATTGCTCGAATCGCGAGTAGCACCAAGTGTGGCAGTATCTATGACAGTAAGTTCATCACTGTTTCCAGTTTTAGAAATTTAATGAAAATTCACGCATTTTCACTGCAGTAGACTGTAGTCGATTTCAATGCCGGGAATACCGTCAATGAGTAACATAGTGCACAATGACAGCGACATTTCTAGTTAATTACCAGTCCACCTGTGGAAATATATAAATGAAACGTGCATATAACTTACCAGAAAAAGTACCCTTATTGCTATTAGAATTAAGATAATACACTGTCTGATGTAGGGCAGGTAAAGTCTGCAAAGTACCTAAACAGTCGCCGCGGCTGAGCGCATTGAGGCGCTATGCTACGAAGCGCGAGGGCGTTCCCCGTCGGGGATTCGAGCCCCTCCTCGGGCATGGATGTTTGTGCTGTCTTCAGTATAATGTAATTCATAAGTAGTTTGTAAGTTTAGGGACTGATGACCACGCAGTTAAGTCCCATAAGCTTTACAAACATTTCAACATTTGAACCTAAACAGTCCGTTCAAGGTTTTCCTAACAAAAATCAAAATGTTCAAATGTTTGGAAAGCTTATGGGACTTAACTACGGGGTCATCAGTCCCTAAACTTACAACTACTTATGAACTAGCTAATACTAAGGACGGCACAAATATCCATGCCCGAGGGGGGATTCGAACCCCCGACCGTAGTGGCCGTGCAGACCGTGACTGGAGCGCCTCAGTCCCCTCGGCCACGGCGGCCGGCGTTTTCCTAACATAAATCTCGTTGATTTGCAGCTGCTGACTTTCCGTGCTAGCGACTGGTTAATGGTGGATTCAAATTAGTTTTCACAAGAGTGTTAAGGCGTACAACTGGCTCTTTCTAAAAATTATTCATGATGATTGAAGTTCTTATCGATTTTCTAAGTCGATTTAGGCGAATTCCACGTCTAATTCTTTGAATAAGGGCACTGCCTTTTTTCTTTCCTTGTCCGATCATGGCCTACAACTTGATTGACCTAGACGATGAGAACTCAAATCGTCTATCCTAGCCTTCAATGCACGGAACCCGTGTGTGACATTTAAGCAACAAAGATTGACTAACGCACTCAAGGCGACCAGTAATTCATGAATAATCGCTATAACTTCGATACCACAACAGTCATCTTCCTAATAACCCACAAATTAATATTTAGATATCGAGGCTGAGACGGCAGTGGTAATCCAAATAGTTTCGTGGCGCACCAGACACAAACTTCACGGAATGCAGTGGCTTCGTCACACTTGAAGCACAATATTCGCCTTTTTTAACTGGTAATAGACTCTCAGATAAGGTTGATGGACCTTCCGATTTAAGAAAAGATAGTTTTCACCAAAAAGTGTATAGTAAGTAACGTGAAGCTTAGCCTAATGTTCATATTCAATGACAGTGCAAACGTTAACTGGAAATGTCTGTCATGAAGTTCGCCTGGTGATATGACTGATTTCTTTTGTTGTTTTACGCCCTTTCCTTTGTCAGAAAAGCTTCATCGGTAAAGAAAATATACTGTCGGATGTTAATTATAATCAAGTTTAACCAAAAGTGCAAGTAGTCGAAATATTCGCGCCAAAATTGTAAGGTTTGCTTGGTGGGCTTCTAAGTCCTGCATAATACTCTTATTGCTCTTTATAACCAGCTTTTATTGCGAAAGAAACTTTGTGGAAAAGCGAAACGTAGTTATTACTTGTCATAGTTGTGCGGGAACGACCGCGCGGTCTGAGTCACCATGTCACGGATTGTGCGGCTGCTCCCCTCGGAAGCTCGCGTCCTCCTTCGGGCGTGTGTGTGTTTTGTCTTAACATAAGTTAGTTTAAATATCTTGTAAGTATAGGGACTCGGCAGTCTGACCCATTAACTTTACAAACATTTGAATATTTTTTGCCTGTAACACTTCTAAAATGAGTCCAAAAGAAGAAGCAAAAGACTGTAAAAAATGCTAAGAACATAGCTTGGCGTGTCAAGCTGAGATGGGTGCCCAAGCGGAAGCTTTGTGTGTAGGATTTATCCCAATTAGTAAGGAAAGCCGACACAGGTGAAAGTGGATGAGTGAAAATCGGGGAGGGGAGGCTTCAGAGTGAATGATTATTTCTGGAAAAAATGTTCTTGAACAGTCCTGCTTGCAGCCAAGGGAAAACTTTCAAAACTCTTGGTCAGAACTGGGAGATGTGGACCATATTTAATAGCTAAATTATTTGTTATGTGTATACAAAGTAAAATGGATTACTTGCTCGACGGGTGCAGTGTACCGAAGGTGCCGGCAATCAGAGGCCATGAGATCGACAACAGTTCGGTTAGGGTCGTGACAAACGTGACCTTGCGCTGTCTTATTTCTCGGCTCGACATTAAGAGGCTCCGCCCAGAACACGTGACGTTCCAGTGTGCGTATCGTGGAATCACGTGACCAGTGAAATTCAGTTGTTAGCATGGTCCTGTAACATAACACATGATATTTGAAGAGGAAAGGACACTGACAATAAATCTCTTGCATCTATATTAGTTTATGGAACGTAGGTTTTGGTGAGACGCTGATCTGCAACGTAGCCTCAGGTCTAGCTTTGTTTTCAAGGTGGCGGTATGGCTGAAAGTTGGCGAAATCAACGAATGTTAATGTGAAGTCCTACATGCTGTAACACTGATCTGTAGCGTAGCATGAAGACTAGGTCGGAAGGAAAGGTAACTGTTTGTTTCAGTTCGTGGAATTGTACTGTATCCTTCCGTTAATGCGAAATATCTGCGCCCCCTGTGTTGTGGCCACATAAACTACAAATCTCTATGTGCGACGGCTGCATGGTGTCCACGTTGTTTGCGAAGCATGCTGTTGCAACTGTATCTGCAACTTCTTGGTTTCGGACATGTCCTGGTTATTGTAACAGGCGGAAACGGAAGCCACTCAGGGCTAAGATCCCGTCCAGAATATAAGAGAAGGCACTATACAAGTGCACATTTCAGGAAAAGCCGCCAATTGGTATATTCAGTCTTTCACCTACTATCACTGTCATAAAGATATTGTTTAGAGTGGAATTTGCCACCTTGGGAAGAGTTGTAGATCTTAAGCAGTGGTTGGAAGACGACCTCTATTCTAGCACTGCGTGGGTCGTGGAGACATGGCGACCTCCACAATGGAATAATTCCTTGCACAAGTTTCTTGCTTCTCTCCTGCCGCATATATATATATATATATATATATATATATATATATATATATATATATATATATATATATATATATAATATATATGCTTTGCACGTCACTCAAATGAGGTAGAAAGTCCTTAGCTTTAGGGAACCTTTTAGTGGCAGGACCATTGAGATATAGATTGACGAACCACTAGCGTAAATGATACACCTAAGCATTGCAAATATCAATACATGTATCGACAAGCTGATTTGAACGTGATTCGTATGAGATAGTCAAGTGCCCATAGTGACCGACAGAAAAAATTTTAGGGAGGGAGGAGAAGGGAGATAGTTTACCTGACAGACTTTTGTCTTTCGTCAGTTTTAAACGTTGTAAAGGAACTTTTTTCACAACCTGCTGAAGCATTCCTGTCGGATGATTTCAGAAGCTTTGTTATATGCTCGGTACCGTACTCAGTATGATGGATTGTAGTCATTTTCAATAAAACAGCCCCCACTCCCAAATCACAATACCGCGCGGGAATCGCCACGCAGTTCAAATATTTATAAAGTTATGGGAATTAACTGCAGTGGTCATCGATCCCTAAACTTACAAACTACTTAAACTGACTTAGCCTAAGAACAAGACACACACACACACACACACACACACACACACACACACACACACACGCCCAAAGGAGGACTCGAACCTCCTACGGCAAACGGCCGCGCACACCGCTGCAAGGCGCCTTAGTGCGCACGGCTATTCCGCCGCGGCTCGTCGCGCGGTCTAAGGAGTCATGCCACGGAATGAGTGGCCGCTCCAGTCGGACTTTAGAGTCCTTTCTCGGCCAACTGCTAATCAATAGATTATGAGACCGGTATATAATTTCTCAACACTTAATTACATATGTATACGCAGGAAAACATATGTATAGGCAGGAAATCAGCTTTAACCCTTTAATATCTTGCAAGAAATGAACATTAAGCGTACGAGGCTGAATTTGTTGATATGAAGACCAGCTCCTAGTCCAGGCCATAAATGCCCAAAGGATTACTAGTGACCCCCGTGCCATGTTCTGCTTATGTCAGCACACCGCTCTGTCAGCCGCCTTGCCGACCTCCAGCACCGCCCACCCGCCACTGCTCGGTCAAGTAGCTCCTCAATTGGCACCACGAAGCTGAGAGCAGTCCGTACCAAGCCTCATATAAGGAAAAACCTCTTACAGCAACGGGAATTGAACCCGATCCTCGACCTGTCAGCCATCAACCATACTAGCTAGCTACAACCTATTACACTCTTCAACGATAAACGGTGCACCATACACCAAACATCATTATAATACTTTAGGCACTATTTACATGCCGAAGCGATCTTGCACATGCTACTAAATAAACGTAATATTCTGTTTAAGGTTCATGTCCCAGCAAGCGAATGAAAGACGAAGTCAGTAGCTCATAGGATGCGTATGTAGTTGGGAGCTTGTCATTTCATTAACCTCGTCGATTCGTGTGTTCTTCACGCGTGTCTACAGGGCAAGCCTTCCACAGTGACTGTAAACTTTCTCAAGCAAAATTCGTGGACCACAAACGTAATATCGCTGACCAATGACAACGTATCGTGGCATTGTCCGAAAGAACAACTCTGTTGTGTCCACGGTAGGAAGCACTTATTCAGCTCTGAACTTTTAAAGAGATTTCTCTGTTCATTTTAGTCCTATTAGTATCACAACTCGTGTATCGTGTTTTACGCCGCGGTGGAGTATCCGAGCGGTCTAAAGCATCTCGCTACGGAGCGCGCGGTTGCTCGCCGTGGAGGTTTGAGTCCTCCCTGGGACATGGGTGTGCTGTCCTTAGTTTATTTTATCTGGATTTAAGTAGTTTGTAAGCTACGGACTGATGACCACGCAGTATGGTCAGATAGATTTACAAACATTTGAACATTTCGTGTTTTACGATCTTTTCAAATGTTTGTAAACCTAAGGGTCAAGATTGCGGAGGTCATCGGCCCCTAAAATTACAAACTACTTAAACGTACTAAAATTAACCAATGCTAAGGACAACACGCCCACCCATGCCCGAGGGACGATTCGAACCTCCGACTGGAGCGGCCGCGCAATCTATAACATGGCGCCTCAGGCTGCGTGGTTACCATCTTGGGAACTGGCCATGTTTGAGAATGCTAACACCGACAAAAGGTTGGGAGGACCATTCTATAGTTTTCTCTCGGAGTAAAATAATTTGTTGCCGGCCTAAACATGCAATCAAATTTCGCGCAATTACATTAGTCATAAAACACAAGCCCAGAAACAAAAGCTCTTACGTTCGTATAGCGGACACAATGAACCAGCAGTATTCGCATGTGACTGTTCTTTCTGTTGCCGTTGTAATCCTCTTCCAAATAAACATTGGAATTGCCAATGCATGCTCAGACTTTTGTAAATAAACGAGAATCAAGTTTTCCATCGTTACAAGAGGCATCATACACAAGTTCTACAAACATTTATGCTGAGTATTGCCCGGAAGTAGGATTACAACGACCATTTTTTTTTAGCACAGCCGACCGCGGCCATTAACAGGAGTTGGATTAATGACGGCCGAGTAATTAAATCACTCGCCATGACCAGAGTGCCACTGCTGAGTTCTCGTTACTCTCGTTGATTATTGTGAAATAAAAACAGAGAATGTGAGTAAAGGTGACATCAGATCGAAGGCTAGTTCGAGTACTGCAGTGATTTCATAGCCATGTTCCTTTTGTAAGCTGTGTAGTATTACGCTCACCCCCTGTTACACACGGTGACGATACGACTCGTTTTCCGTGTCACAAAACAGAAACCCAATATTTCAGACAGTAAGTGTTGTATTTGCGGAAGCAAGCCGCGATGGAGTGGCCATCGCTCTGAGGCGCCTTGCTGCGAAGCGCGCGGTTTCTCCCCGTCGGAGGTTTCAAGTGTTCAAATGTTTGTAGAGCTTATGGGACTTAACTGCGGGGTCATCAGTCCCTAAACTTACAAACTACTTATGAACTAGCTAATACTAAGGACGGCACAAATATCCATGCCCGAGGGGGGATTCTAACCTCCGACCGAAGTGGCCGTGCAGACCGTGACTAGCGCGCCGCAGACCGCTCGGACATTGCGGCCGGCATCGGAGGTTTAAGTCCTCCCTCGTGCGTGGGTATGTGTGTTGTCCTTAGTTTGGATTAAAATAGTTTAAGTAGTTTGTAAGCCTAGGTACGATAACCCGGAAACAAGACTTGGATTTCTCCAGAAAAGAGTCCAGTTTGCTAACTTCAGTAACACCATCACGTTTAGGTGATTACATGACGCACTGGTTTGAAATGTGGAAGGTTTGGCATAATTAGCTGAAGTTGGTCTTTTACGGCACGATCCAATCTTAATCCACGCTTCTATAGTGAAGGAAACAGAATATAAAAATACAGTATAAAATAAAAATCAAATGTTCAACTGTTTGTAAAGCTTATGGGACTTAACTGCGGGGTAATCAGTGCCTAAACTTACAAAATACTTATGAACTAGCTTATACTAAAGACGGCACAAACATGCCCGAGGGGGGATTGGAACCCCCGAAGGGGAACGGCCTCGCGCATCGTACCACAGCGCCTCAATGCGCTACCGAGCGACGTGGCGCAGTGGTAATACACTGAACTCGCATTGGGAAGGATGGTGGTTCAAATCCACCTCCGGCCATCCAGATTTAGGTTTTCCGTGATTTCCCTAAATCACTTCAGGCAAAAGCCGGGATGGTTCCTTTGAAAGGGCACGGCCGATTTCCTTCCACATCCTTACCCAAATACTCCGAGCGTAAGCTCCGTTTCTAATGACCACGCTGTCGACGGGACGTTAAACTCCAAGCTTCCTTCCTCCTCAATGCGCTCGGCCGCTCCGCCGCGGCAAGATAAAACAAAACGCCTCATAAATACGGATCCACACACTAAACAACAAGCAACGAGCGCACGATCTGACTGTTAAAGAAAGACACTAAAATGACTTCATCAATTGAGTTTCCTCATCTGACAGTTGTCGTAAGCACGGACTAATGGGCCGGTCAGCTGTGCTGAGCACCCGATGACGCATTCAGCTACTGGGTTCTTACATGACGGCTGCGGAAGGCGCTTAATGCTTCCTGTTTGTAAACCTGTTGGACCAAACTGCTATGGTCATCGGTCCCTAGACTTAGGAACTACTTACACTAACTTACATTAAGGGCACCACACTCCGCCATGCCCGAGGGAGGGCTCGAACCTCCGGCGGAAACGGCCACCCATGTCTCTATAGACCACGCAGCCATTCAGCGCGGCTGGAAGTAGTTGAATCTGTAGCACTGCTCTTGACATGCTAGTTGCAAATGTGGCAGCAGACGCAACAGCAGCAGCCGTTCTGCATGTGTAGCGTTCTTTGCCACAGAGCTCTTCGCCTCTCCTCTGTGGCGTGCGCCCCATTGGCAACATTGGTTTCGTTATTCTTTACTTATAACGGATTTTGGCCGAGGGGACTAAGGCGCTTCAGTCACGGTCTGCAGGGCCACTACGGTCAGGGGTTCGAATCCCCCCCTCGGGCATGGATATTTGTGCCGTCCTAGTACGTAAGTAGTTCATAAGTAGTTTGTAAGTTTAGGGACTGATGACCCCGTAGTTCAGTCCCATAAGCTCTACAAACATTTGCACATTTTTTGAACATACGTGGTTTCGAAACAATACGCCAGAATTGTGATCGGGAAAAGAGCATAACGGAGAAGGCTTGGAGACGCGTTTCACGGCTTCTGAATCAAATCCACTTCCAAACTTAACAGGAATGCTGCAGGCAGTAAATAAAGATTCATGCGAAACTGTTAACCTGAGCGCATTGCAGCGGTAACTGTTTATCATAATCGTCATGCTATTAATTACCCATTTTTCACGGCAACAGAAGAGATCACGAGGCTGGAAGCCATATGTCTGCTTTTCTGAACACTTCTCCAAAAAATGTTCAAATGTTTGTAAATCTATCGGACCAAACTGCGTGGGCATCAGTCCGTAGCTTACAAACTACTTAAACCTAGGTAAACTAACCTAAGGACAAACACACACACCCATGCCCCAGGGAGGACTCGAACCTCCGACGGCGAGCAACCGCGCGCTCCGCAGCGAGGTGCCTTAGACCGCTTTTTTTTTTTTTTTTTTTTTTTTTTTTTTTTTTTTTGTTCTCTGGGTAGTTCTCTTCGTTGCGGACGCTGATTGTTTTTGTTCGAGGTTGTTCGTTGAATATTTGGCTCAGCTTTTTTATTACAGAGGGCGTGGAGCCCTCTGACCGGGCGCGCTGAGCCACGGCGCCCGGCAGACCGCTCGGCTACTCCACCGCGGCAACACTTCTCCACCACATTAGATCTTGATTGGCCAGCAAAATCACCTGACTGTAATCATATAGGAAATCTGTGTAATATGTTGGAACAGAGAGTAAAACAGCCATCCCCGCAATTTGGTGGAACTGCACTGCCTTAACCTGGATGCGACGCTTATGGACAACATTGTGGACGCAATTTCCTAATCGAATTGAGACTGCCTCTAAGTCCAGAGACGTAATAACATGGTATTAAATGATGCTTGTAATGATTTCTCAAGTGGTCACTCATTTTTTGTACGGTGAATTCACCTTTCATTTGAAATATATGTAGACGTCCTTCTAGATCAGTTTTAAATGCTGCGCTTCTCCGATACTAATTATCAGATTAGGGAGTGTGGAATGCTGCTGTATTCAGCGGTTAACGTTATGCAATACTAGTAGCGGAAGTTGTGTAATTTTAGTTGTATAATTATTTTGAAATGTTCTCGGGCTCTTAACCGAATGGCGCCATCCATGTGGTATGATATTTCGGCAAAATGACATGTTGCTATCGTTGACACCACATCACATAAAGACGACAAGTCATTTGGCTGAAATAAAGCTACGTTTCGACGAAATCGTTTGGTGGAATACCCAATAACATTGCATATGTAGCCGAAATTATTATACATTATTGTAATAGAATATTACATATAGTGGTATTTTATCAAAGTATCATACCGTTGTGTATTTTATCCATGAAAGTTTTAGACCGCCGTTACTGTTTTACGTAAATATCACCGAAGAATATGGCTGCAATGAAAATGTAACGACCTTGCATATAAACAAGAAAAAATATATTGATATTCTGTTGTATTGTAGAACAAAATGAAAATTTGTTGAAGGAACCCTCGTTCCCGACTGATGGAAGTAGTTAAGTGAGCCGGCCGCGGTGGCCGAGGGGTCTGAGGCACTCCAGTCGCGGTCTGCAACGGCCACTACGGTCGGGGGTTCGAATCCCCCCTCGGGCATGGATATTTGTGCCGTCCTTAGTGTTAGCTAGTTCATAAGTAGTTTGTAAGATTAGGTGCTGATGACCCCGTAGTCAAGTCCCATAACCTATACGAACATTTGAACATTTTACTTAAGTGAAATAAATAAAACATTCATTCAGTTACTGTGGCTGGTTGCAATTTTTCTTCAGTGATATATTACACTTTAGTGCAGTATTCTCGAATATGACATCTGTTATTAATATAGCTATGGAAAGATACTATGCGTCGTTTAGAGAGGATTTCCTAACAATAATACATACGGGAGGAAACAAAATTATAGTATTTGAAATGAGCGGGGTATCTGAATTACCGTGTTTAACCCAACATTCAAGTTGTACAAAGGTGCTTTACTGGCCACTGCTACTACTTATTGCTCAACTGAGCGAACCCGTTGTGACTTAGAGGTGATACCAACGAAAGGTCGGCAGCCGAATGTCGAACAAACATGATTTCACAACACTACTTTCGCTAACTTCTGTGTAAGTCCACAGGATGCAGGACGTTTGTGTAGCGGAACATACGAACCGCTGTTCCATCATAACTGTTCGGAAGTAAACCTAGTTAATTTTGTTTTTATTCAGCTCACTGCCAAACACGAACCTTTTGTATAGTATTTCTGCGTTTATGAAACCTTAGCCGAATTTTTTAATGTTTCACGAACAACTTCATAAATATAATTGGCGACATCTTCTGAAACATATCAGCTTTACCATGGAATAATTTCGAAATATTAAATGGAACTGAATTCTTTCGAACAACCGGCATCGTTTTGTAAATTGGTTACATGGAAGCAAAGTAACGCTGTTAATATAATGTGATGAAAAATTTGTGATTCAAATTGCTTCGTATTATTTTTATTTCAAATCCTGATTTAGTATTACCTGAACTACAACGTTAAACTGTTTTCGTGAAATATTAAACTGGATATGTAATACAAAGGTACAACAGAGGATTTCGTTTTGGACGGTGAGCCGTGAAACGACTCCCAAATAAATGCTTCGGAAAATGTGATCTAACCACATGTTCACGCATTGTATTAGTGACTTACTAAAAGGGCCTAACTATAACATCGGTGGGTTGTTTGCTATGTAGGTATTTCTGACTTACAGGTATTCCAAGTAAGATTCGTGAAATGCTTATTCCATGTTTTAGAATCTTGGAAGTAGGTTTACACTGACGACGGCCGAACTATGTAACATATTTTGCATGATTGTACTTGCAGTACCTCAAGCTTCAAGATTAACTGGGAACTCAGAGTGCGACCAGACATCATAAGACTAATTAAGATGTTCTAATTCTATATAATCATGCCATAATCACGGAAGAAGGACATTTAGAATCATGGTCCTAGCCAGTCTGAAATCACTGAACACACCCAATTGTCGAAACAGCTGTGTACATCAGTCCCTACACTTACAAACTACTTAAACTAACTTACACTATTGAAAAGACACGCTAACCCATGTCCGAAGAAGGACTCGAACCTCCGGCGGGAACGGCCGCCACGTCCGTAGAATGACGTCTTAGACCACGCGGCCATTCTGCGCGGCTACAAGGTGATGGTGTGTTTCATATCCTCGAAAAGCGATTCTACAAAGCATATAGCTTAATAGGAGAGTCGATTGTTTGTGGCGCTATCTTTTTTTCTGCAGTATTTTAACATATTCTGTATTCTATATACTTGTGGAAAAAGTCAATAATTACAACATTTATTATTAAAAAGTACAATATAATTTTAAAGAAGTCATTACCATGAGGACGAATTAAGGAACTAAAATGAAAGATCTAAATGACTTTCACAAATATACACAAGAAAGAAATGACGATTTTTGACCGTCTTCAAATTTACGTGTAGTCCAAATTGCACTAAAATACCCCATGCACCGCAGAAAGTAGACAGTAACGGGAACAAAAATTACAATTAAATTGTATGTTTTTGTCGAAACTCTTTCTGTAAATGTATCGCCAGCTTGTACGCTATCTCACTGAACATTTACGTACATATGTTTGCTACTAGACTAAAAGGAAAGTTACTGACGATGCTGTAACATCAAGGACGTATGCGTGGGTAACGAGAAAGAAACAAGATAGTTATATAAAGACGGGTACTGCAAAACTAAATAAATACATAAAACAATAAGTACACCGTATTTGCATGAAATGATGATACTATGAGACTGAGAATAATTCAATTCTCTGCAATTTAAATATCTTTGCTTGCGGAAGAAATCTGATATTATGCGTCGAGCGGTGCAGTTTTTACGATTGCACTGAGGCGGAAAGGACGTCCGGGCGTGCATCATTTGAGCAACGTTTTCTGTTTCCTCCTGCTAGAGCATGTGTTGCAGCACGAGAGAAATGTACAAGTTTCTCTGTAGAAGGCGCGCCAACAGCTGAATGGCTGCGAATATAAATGCATTTATTTCTCAGTAAAGTTTGTATGTCCCTAGCCATAAAAGAACCGTGGATGACCAGATTTATGGCTTCAGGATTTCACACTGGGTCATAAATTCTCCATACCGGCTTTTCATTTGGCGAAACCTGCATAAAAGGATCGCTTTGCAGCCCAGACCAGTTGCAGGGAGGGGGAGGGGGAGGGACGGGGAGGAGGAGAACGGGATGGCAGAGCGGTGCTACACAAAGGCGAATTGCGTCTGCAGTGTTGATCTGAGTGGCATGTGCTGCTGCTCTGTTGGCAGCCCTGCTCATTCACCTGTGCGTCTACGATAAATGACGCACGAATACCGAGCGAAGCAATGTTCTGGACTCCTCGAAAAACGACCATGTAAGGCCACTCATATTTAAAGATTACGTTGTTTTTCTAATTTATTTAAAGGTAAGTGAAATCTTCGTTGTGCACTGAGAATATTGTATTCAGGCATGTCGCCGCGAAACTCTCGGAAGCCAAGTTCTGATGTCGCTTTGACGCCCCACACCATAAACATTAAGCATTTCTCAACAGGGATTTCTTTTTGAAAAGTAACCATTTTTGCGATCCTACACAACGTACTAATTATTGTTGATGGTTTCTTCACGCCATATACTTGTTATATGTGATTGTTAACGTACTGCCGGGAGGGAAAAGCTGTGCGCTTTAATGCGCCTTGCTGCGGAGCGCGCGGCCGTTCCTCGTCGAAGGTTCGAGTCCTCCCACGGACGTTGTGTGTTGTTTTTAGCATAAGTTATTTTAAGTAGTTTGTAAGTTTATGGACCGATGACCACTGCAGTTTCGTCCCACATCTATATACATATTTGAACGTTATGTTAACGTACATCTGATTGTGAAGTGGAATCAAACGTGAAATAATGGTTTACGAGATTTACTTCAGAGGAAACCATTGGAAGTGAATAGAGGTAAGTAAACATCTAATTTCGCTTGGACATAACTATCGGCTTAGCAGCGATGGCTAGCTCTCCACTGTGGCAAAAATTTCGCGTAACGCCGTAGCGTCGAGAATCAGAGAAACGTGTGTATCTTCGTACTGGCTGCCAGTGGGAGACAACGTGAAGAATACCCACCTCTTATCTAACAGGGCTGTGCGCAGTAGCAGTCAGATGGCAGTAAACTGCTGGCTACCCGCAGATAATACTGTCACAAAAGACAACTACAACACCATCGATACGGCCTCGGGAGCACTGGCTGTTGGAAATTCCACTTCCTACATTCATGTTAGAAGTCACGCATTACGAACACTATTACATGCGACAAAACTGATTGCCTAGACTGTAGTTAAAAAGCCGGTGCAAGCGGCCTGTAAGATACTGTTCATCGAGTCCAGACAGTGTTCATCGAGTCCAGACAGTGTTCATCGAGTCCAGACAGTGTTCATCGAGTCCAGACAGTGTTCATCGAGTCCAGACAGTGTTCATCGAGTCCAGACATTGTTCATCGAGTCCAGACATTGTTCATCGAGTCCAGACATTGTTCATCGAGTCCAGACATTGTTCATCGAGTCCAGACATTGTTCATCGAGTCCAGACAGTGTTCATCGAGTCCAGACATTGTTCATCGAGTCCAGACAGTGTTCATCGAGTCCAGACAGTGTTCATCGAGTCCAGACAGTGTTCATCGAGTCCAGACAGTGTTCATCGAGTCCAGACAGTGTTCATCGAGTCCAGACAGTGTTCATCGAGTCCAGACAGTGTTCATCGAGTCCAGACAGTGTTCATCGAGTCCAGACAGTGTTCATCGACTCCAGACAGTGTTCATGAGATTGGGATTGTGTTCATCGAGTCAGCAAACTGAACTTCGATTCAGGATAGAGTACAACATTTCGTCAGAAAGTGTTACACTTCGTAGAACAGTCTTCACCTTGATACAATGCTTCACAGTGCCTCACCATTTGTTCGCGCATTGAGACTTAAAAATTATTGCGGACTGTCAAGGAACTTTCAAGTTTCAAAAAATGTTCAAATTTTTGTAAAGTTATGGGGCCAAACTGCACCGGTAATCACTCCCTAGACTTACAAACTACTTAAAGTAGGCCTACCTTATTTTAACGACAACACAGACACTTATGCCCGAGTGAGGACTCGAACCTCCGACGGGCAGCAGCTGCGCTCTCCGCATCAATGTGCTATAGAGCGAACGACCATCCTATGCGGTTTTGAAGTTTCACTCTGATGTTTGGACTATAAGTCTGGAATGTTTGTACCTCTCCAACGACCAATGTCGAGTACTCCTTTGTAATAAATTTCAGATGTTATTTAAGTTGTGGGACCTTTCTGTTAAAGTGTACCTACGTCGCCTTTCCCCGCAACACCGCTAATAAATAAAACATTTCTTACCTGCTGCAGCGCAGCAGGTGGCGGACACGGGGTGACGTGCTAATGTGCTAAGGGTGGTTCGTTTGAATTATCTTCCGAACCATTTTAAAGAGATAATTTATTAAAATAGAAATGCATTTTCATTAACGGTCATTAGCAGCCTCATAAAATTCGAATAGTTTGTGATGAAAAACAAGATCGCCGCGGTGGAGTAGCCGAGCGGAAAGCGTCTCGCTGCGGAGCGCGCGGCTGCTCGCCGTGGAGGTTCGAGTCCTCCCTGGGGCATGGGTGTATGTGTTAGTCCTTCGGTTAGTTTACCTAGGTTTAAGTAGTTTCTAAGCTACGGACTGATGACCACGCAGTTTGGTCCGATAGATTTACAGACATTTGAACATTTGGAAAACAAGATCGGCGAATTAGTGTTTGTAGCATTTTAGGTCAGACGTTTCTGTGCACGAAATTAGCTAACATACTGAATTTTTCCGCTATACCGGGATTACGGGCTAGCGAGCATTGTGCGTGCACATGTGCGGTGTAGAACGCGAGCGCGCGGGCTGGCGCCTGTGTCGGTGTCGGCACACATAAGCCGCGTCGGCTAACGGCGGGGTGTGAAGCGCAGGCGCCGCTGAACTCCTGAAGGCGAGCGGAGCGGTAATCCGCCGGAGGAGCGCCAGCCCATTGATCGGCCATCGCGACCTTGCTGACGCCGCCGTCCACGGCAGGCGCCGCCGCTCGTGCATAGCGGGACACCACACACTGGCTACCACTCAACTAGATGCTGTCTGCCCGATGGAGATCCTTGTCAAGTTCAAAGACTTGACTCTCGAACAATAACAAAAACTGGCGTTCCACAGGGAAGCGTTATAGGTCCCCTACTCTTCCTCGTGTTTATAAACGATTTAGGAGACAATCTGAATAGCTCCCTTAGACTGTTCGCGGATGATGCTGTCGTTTATCGGTTAGTGAAGTCAACAGAGGATCAAAAGCAACTGCAAAGCGATTTAGACAAAATTTCTACATGGTGCGAAAACTGGCAATTGACACTAAATAAAGAAAAGTGTGAAATAATACACATGACCACTAAAAGAAATCAGCTGAACTTCAATTACGCGATAAATCTGTCAAACCTTAAGGTCGTAAATTCTACCAAATACCTAGGAGTTACAATTACCAACAACTTAGACTGGAGAGAACACACAGAAAATATTGTGGGGAAGGCGAACCAAAGATTACGTTTCATTGGCAGAACGCTTCGAAGATGCACCAGCTCCACCAAAGAGACTGCCTACATCATACTTGTGCGTCCTCTCCTGGAGTACGGTTGCCCCCTTGTGGGACCCTCACCAGGTGGGACTGACGGAAGACACTGAGAAGGTTCAGAGAAAGGCAGCGCGGTTTGTTTTATCACGTTACGGGGGGAAAGCGTCACGGAAATGTTGCACGAATTGGGGTGGAAATCATTAAAAGAAAGACGTTATTCACTGCGGCGTGATCTGTTTGCGAAGTTTCAATCACCGACTTTTAGTTCTGAATGTGAAAATATTTTGCTAGCACCCATCTACATAGGGAGACATGACCATCCCAATAAAATAAGAGAAATCAGATCGAAAACGGAACGATTTAGGTGTTCTTTCTTCCCGCGCGCTATTAGAGAATGGAACGGTAGAGAAAAGTTATGAAAGTAGTTAATGAACCGTCTGCCAGGCACTTTAATGTGATTTGCAGAGTATCTATGTAGATGTAGATGTATATCATCTGGCTTAAAGAAGTCCTTCTTCAAGACGAAGATACATTGTGTTGTTCTCTCTCAGATAGGTCCTGTCAGGCTAGAAAGTATTGGATACCATTAGTGACGTTCACCTTTCTGTTTCATCGGGCTCATCTGTGCTTGCCGCGGTGGAGTGGCCCAGCGCTTTAAGGAGCCTTGCTGCGGAGCGAGCGGGTGCCCGCCGTCGGAGGTTCCTGTCCTCCCTCGGGATTGAGTGTGTGTGGGTGTGTGTGTGTTTGTGTGTGTGTGTTGTCCTTCGGATAGTGTAAGTTACATTAAGTAGTTTGTAGTTTTAGGGACTGATGACCATAGCGGTTTGGTCTAATAGTTTTACAAATATTTGAACATTTCATCAGCACTTCGTGGAGTCGGATTCCTTTCTCTTTATTCCCGAATCCAATTTCCGTTCAAAAACCAACTGACCTATATACGCTTGGCATTAAAAAAAGTAAAAACAGTCAACAATCCGAAGATTGGTTTGAACACCACAGTGCTTTACTAGGCACGGTCCCGTTTGGAGGTGGTATGCCGTTGCCTTCCTCCGACCTTCGAACCGACTTACCCAGTCAGTTATAGGGGGACCTACAGTTTAACGTGGGTTCCGAACCACGGTGCTACTCGGTATTTTTCACATGAGCAATATTGTCAGAGGTGAAAAAAATGGAAAGTGACAGATAAAAATCTTAGGACCTGGCGGGGATCGAACCCGCGACCTTTCGATTTATAGTATGGCACTCTACCACTGTGCAACCGAAGATTAAAGGAAAATATCTCTGACGTTCTGTAGAACAATTTTTTGACAATTTTCATTTTTGCTGCCGTTATTGAGTGGGGAAAATTAGTTTTTATTGTTGTACTTTTGGTCTGTTGTTGTCTGTTACTTTAGATGTTGACTGCTGGCGTAGGTCCCTGTCGCATCAGTAGCTAAGATGATCGCTATTGAAATTTGTAATTTGTACATCATGTTTGATCTACGACGAAAATCCACTGGAGGAGGAAGTTTAAATGCTGGACATTGCTCAAGCGGGAAGTTGACACGTATATACTTCTTCGAAGTTGGAGTTGGAAATGGAGTATAAAACTGTAAACTACACTCTCTGACAAAAATGTTATACTCCTAGAAAGAGTGATTGGTAGTGAACGAAACGAAGTATGATAAAAGAGCAGGTAACTTTTTAAAACTGACTACCATGGACTGGGATGAAAGGGGCATGGCTATTGGTATTAACAGGTGAAATGTTGGCTCCAGATAGTAGGGTGTCGCACCCCTATGTGGCCGCATTGCAAGCCCTTATGCGGTTCTGAATAGTGTCACACAGTTTTTGGACCCTTTCATAAGGTACATTTGTCCATAGACGTTGCAGATGTCCTTCCAAATCCCGCGAAAAAAATGAAGAATCGAATATTTCCGTACATAGCTCTTGTTTTGTGACGATGTTATTTTCTTCACCTGTAGTTGGGTGGCTACAAAGTAATTTTTCAATCGAAGAAGAAAATTTGTGAAATGTTATTGCTGCTATTATTGTGATAATGATTTACGCACATACTCTAGTAGGGGCTTACAAGGATAGTGTAGACAGTGTCTTCAGTGGATTTGTTGCAGCTTCTAATTTTTCTGACAATAATGTCATTATTAATGTTTGTAAAGCTATGAATGGACGAACTTCAATGATCATCCGGTGTACTGGTCATAAAAGTCACACAGTGCAACAACCTAGAAAATCTGCCATTGCAGAACATTGCCTAGACACACGGCATCCTAAGAAATACAACAACACGGACATTCTGCCAAGCACTTCCAATTTATGCGGTCGCGCAATTAAGGAAGCAGTTTAAGTTAAACGAGCAAGTAACCTTATAAATAAAGATGGAGGTTTACGCTTAAATTCTGCGTGAAATCTTGTTCTCTCTCTCTCTCTCTCTCTCTCTCTCTCTCTCTCTCTCTCTCTCTCTTAGGAAAAAAAAGGGACAGATTTAATGTGGCCTCATCCTTTATCAGTGATATTTACTATCAGTACGTCTGGCATTCGTGATGGCGCTGTTGCTTACTAGTCCGTTGTGTGGTATCTTTCTTATTTTAACTGAAAACAGAGGTACCAAATGTCCATGCTCAGTGCTTCACCTGTACAATTGCCTTGAAAATGGCAGGGTGTCCTCCAGTAGAAATATCGGCGGTCGTCAATCCTCTCACCAGTAAAATTTTTCAATTGATCTATATGGCTTCTCGGAAACTAGAGTAAAATAGATGAAATAAAACTTTATTTAATGTTTTGAGTGATCTCTTGAAGGCAGTTCACAGGGACCACGACCTATTTTTATAATCTGAGCTTTTAATCTCTATAAAACATATCTGGGGACGAAAGCAGACGAGAGGACTACAGCTGGTCCTGAATCATGTTCCTGTTCTAAGAATAATGTTCTTACCGCACGCCAATACTGAAACATGCTGGTGGCACATTTTACTATAAAATGAGATTTTCACTTGGCTGTGGAGTGTGCGCCGATATGAATCTCCCTGGCAGATTAAGTCTTGGTCCGGCACACTGTTTTAATCTGCCAGGAAGTTTCATACATTTTACTCTATTTATAACATTTCGCAGCCGGGAAATGGGATCCATAATTCATTCCCTTTGGCCAGCTGAAATGGAGAGAGGGCTAGCCGCTTAGCACTAGTAGAAGCCGCACAAGGGTTGTTGGGGAATACGGTTTCACTCCCTGAGGAGCTGAAACGTGCAGACAGACCTTTATGGAATAGCTGCAACTTAGCGGCTCACATTATCCCAGGAATTCAGTGCAGTCTCAGCTCTTTGACAGTCGAGGAAATCAGAAAGTATCATGTGAAAAAACAGCTGTATCCTCACATCTTATATACAAATCAGTAAAGTTTGAAGGGAGCACTTGACAAATACAACCAAAGTTATTTGGTCAGTATTAAATAGCTGATTTGAAGTCTCTGTTTTCAGTCCTACACTGTCTGCAGTTTACTGTAACCTGAACATGAAACAGCAGTCTACACTATTACAGTAATCTTTATGTTAGCCTGTCGTTTTTGGAAAGAAATGAGGAGTTATGTCTTCGATTGGAACGGGACAGTGAGAAAGAGATGTACTTTTCGTCCATACCGTGCAATATATACATCATAAAAACTGTGTTGGAAATAAATGAGTGGTTCAAGGGTGGGATAAAACTTCAGGAGAAACCGTATAAATGAGAAAATTCGCTGTTGAGATTGCTACCCTCAATGGAGGTGACGAAGTATTTCAAGATGTTTTGAATTAAATGAACAGCCTAATGAGTATGGAATATCGACTGAGAGAAAACCGGAAAAAGACAAAAGTAATGACAATCAGCCGAAATGAAAATAGATAGAAACCTATACGTGTAAATTAGCGATCATGATGTAGACGAATTTAAGAAATTGGAAGCAAAATAACCCATGACAGACGAAGCAAGCAGGGCGTAAAAACGCACCACCCGCGAATGAAACACTGCGTAAGAAGGATGAAGGTACAAGATAATGTACCCTCCCTCACACACCTTGTAGTGGCGTGCGGAATATTGAGTAGGTGTTCATAGGTGTTCACCGTTCGAAAACAGCAAATACGTGGAAGACAAATGTCACCCATCTCCATGCCGCGGTGGATTAGCCGTGCGCACTGGGGCGCCGTGCTGTGGTGCGCGCCGCCGTTCGCCGTCAGGGGTTCGAGTTCCCCCTCGGGCATGGGTGCTTGTGTTGTCCTTAGGTTAGTTTAACTTACTTTAAGTAGTTTGTAAGCTACGGACTAATAACCACGCAGTTGAGACCGATAGATTTACAAACATTTTTCACCCATCTCTATAACGATTATTACTCGCGCTTCAAGTTAAAGAATGATAATTAAAATAAGGCAGTCTAGATCGCAATTTGTTGCGTTTATAACTGGCAACTGGTTTCTGTTCTATAGAACCATCTTCAGGCCTTTGGCACCTTGTTGGTGGACCGACCAACAAGGTGCCAAAGGCCTGAAGATGGTTCTATAGAACAGAAACCAGTTGCCAGTTATAAACGCAACAAATTGCGATCTAGACTGTCTTAATTTAATTATTAAAATTTTTAAGATCGCATTTCCAAAAAATGCTTTCAAAAATTACTTGAAGAAAGATTCTAACACACACAGTTGACATCAGGACACAGTTAGCTCAGCGAGTTTTACACATTTCGCCTGGCTGCACAACGCGAATAGTGTGTCATATGCGAGCTTGTACGTCTTGTTAGTGCCTTATCTTGTGCTTTCGCTCACTTCTTGTCAAAGTCGTACAACGTATCGTTTTTCATTACTTCATCAGGCGCTGTTCTAATTGGTTGTTTTCACTTTCAGGACGAACCATGACAAGGCTTGTTATCGCAGTGTCCGTACTTCAGAGTGAGCATTACTTTTCCTGACAAGGGGAGTAGATAGTGGTGTACAGGTTCGACTTTCAGGCCATCCCGATATTACTCTTCCGCGTTTCTCTAAACAGTTTTGGCAAAATTATAGTATGATTGATTTAAAAAGTATGCGCCCGATTTCCTTCCCCGTACGAGTGTGTAATCCGTCTCTAATAACATCGTCATCGTCTGCACTTAAAATAATACCTTCTTATTATCTATTAGACCATCACCGATGCTATACTCTCATTAGACTCACTGAGGAATTTGACGGTGCTTATGTATAAGTTATAGCAGTGCACATTCTATTCGGACAAGAGACTTAGTGTCATTCTCGTTTTCAAGAATGAATTACGTTGAATAGGTTTCATCTTGCTCTGTTTAAGACTATGCGGAATTGTCGGATGAAAAGATTATTTCCTGGCTTCCGTCCTCTGGTCTTTTAAATTTCAAGACAGTTTACAAAACCAATTTCTTAAGCATGAAAAGGAAGGAAGATTAGGGTTTAACACCCCATAGACAGGGTGGTCATTAGAGGCGGATAAGGTTGAGAGGGAGGATAGATTTGACTAGAAGCCTTCGTCTCAAGGAAATCTGTATTTTTTCAATAACATTTAGTGATAGAACTGAATTAATATATCTCTTGTGTTAGAACTGCATTAATATATCTCTTAAAAAATTTTAAGTTTCAAGCTGGACTTACATTGTGGTTGCAGTTGATCTTTATCTTGTAAACCATCTCGAATATCTGGGTACCTGTAATAAGAAAAAAGCGTATGTTATAATTTTGCAATACCAACGAAAAAATAGCTAGTGTTGAAATTCTATTACTAATATTCGAGAAAAAGTAGAAGTAAATTTTACAGAACTTCACATAATGTACACGCTGAACTTCTGTTAAGGCCTTTAGTTTACGTTGCCAGTTCTGTGGATAGCAACATTGTGACTTGAATTTACAAGTCGTCACATTGTCAGATGCATAAACTAAAGGACAGTTTCAAACTTCCATGTTTATTACAGTTCATTTACTACGAGTACAACTTGTTAGGCTTGACAGACAGTGCTCGTTTAATTTCCATTTCCCAAGCTTGTCTAATCATTGGTGATTTTTCCCTGTTCACACGTCGTGCTTTTTTGTCTAAGAAGCGGTGTCACCAATAACACGAACTTGCAGACATGCAATTAATGTATGCTGCGGCAAAGAGAAGAGAGAAATCTTCCGAACATACGTGAGTATAACTGTAAGAATTATTGTAATGGATGGAAGTCAAGCGAGACCGCCAAGGTTCTTGACTAAGCAGTGTTTAGACTGGGGTGAAAGTATTTCATCGTGTAGGAAACTACCGTCAGTAGACACACAGAAATTTGGCGGTGGTCAGTCTGAACAGTTGCTGCGAGCTTATTTTGCAACTATGTTAATAACAGACGAAATATTCATTTCTGCCCTAATTTACCTGTCTTGTAGTAGAACATCGGCATCGTCTATGATCAGTGTAATTTTGATTCAGATACTTACGACAGTCCATACATAATACAAAGCTGTAAGCAGACATTATTCTTCAGAGATATATGCCAGTATTACAGAAGCAGACTAGAGCCTTCCTGGTAGACACACGGTTGAAGCATCGTGAGAAGCGTCGAACCTGGATGAAATGCGCTCGCCGGTCTAACGCAACGCCGCCTATGCAGAAGGTCTGTGCGCTGCCGTGTCACGTCAGAGTAGGTCGCGATCGCGTATCTCAGTGGCTGGCCACTATGAGGCAGTGGGCTGTGGGCTTGTCTGTACAAGGCGCCAGCGCTGTCGTGTCACATCACACAGAGCAGGCCGCGGTTGCGTAGCTCACTGGCTCTCCGCTATGAGGCAGGCCGCGGTCGCGTAGCTCACTGGCTAGCCGCTATGAGGCAGCGGCAGCTAGAACACCACCACCTAGAAGACAAGGCCTCACAGCTGACCGTGCCTACGTCACACGTAAAGACCCGGCCGCCTGCTCGCTGGGGCACGCCCACCCTCGTAGCGGCCGGCCAATGAGCTGGCGGCTGGGGCCTTTACGTGTGACGTAGGCACGGCCAGCTGTGAGGCCTTGTCTTCTAGGTGGTGTTGGCTAGACAGCTAGCGATCGCGGTCTGTAGACGGTGTTGGTAAAGAGCCTATGTAGGGAGAGTGCGGCCATGAGTGATAGAGCTGCTAATTGGCCCTAGCCCAGAACGCCATGCTTTTAGCAAGCCTGGTGGGCTTTGTATATGTGTTAATATCTACAATGTGCATCTCTGTACTGTACAGTGCCTTAAATGGTTCTGACAGCGATTTCACTGAACAGTTGTTTACATGTTGTAATACGGTAGGCATTGCTGCACTTTTGCACGTCTTCTGTCGGTTCTATTTACGTAAATTAAAATGTTCAAGTGTTTGTAATTTTGTGGGACCAAATTACTTTGGTCATCATTCCCTAGACTTACCAACTACTTAAATTAAGTTAAACTAACCAAAGGACGACACACAGCCGGCCGCGGTGGCCGAGGGGACTGAGGCACTCCAGTCACGTTATGCACGGCAATTACGGTCGGGGGTTCGAATCCCCCCTCGGGCATGGATATTTGTGCCGTCCTTAGTGTTAGCTAGTTCATAAGTAGTTTGTAAGTTTAGGGACTGATGACCCCGTAGTTAAGTCCCTTAAGCTTAACAAACATTTGAACATTTGGAGGATTCGAATCTCCGACGCAGGATGCGGCGCGATCCGTAAGGTGGCGTTCCAGACCGCTCGACTACTCCCGCGTGGCTTACGTAAATTAATTTACATCAACAAACATTCTTTTGGTCGATCTGTGACGATGATTTTACAACTTTGCATAAATTTTTAAGCTTAAATGTTTATTTGAATTGATTTACTTCGAGTAACTAATAACAGGCATTACATAGTCATTAGGGAGAGTCAAGAGAAATGTATGATTTTTCCGCCATTGACTGTAAATACCCGAAGTGAAGATAGCTATATGACGCTCGTATTCCCAAGAAACGAAGAAAGACGGAAACAGTGGACGATGAAAGTTAACCGAAAAGGCGGGAACCGTAAGACGACTTATGGAAATGAACGAATTATTCCCCTCTGTGTGAAGCAAGTGTTTTCTGCAGCCTGCCCCCCCCCCCCCCCCGCCCCTGCTCCCCACGCGCAAGGAAGTCCTTGAAAGAAGTTAGTAAATAATTTACCCTAAATGTAATTTTCCCGTGGCGTAGGAGTTGCGAACTAAGTTCGTAACTTGAAGATAGTGACTTCGAATCCGGTAAGTGGCAAGAATGTTTTTAACAATATTTCCTAACTTTTTAGTTCGTGATTTTGATTTTTGACACGTCATGTTAAACAAAAAGTTTAAAAATGGCTGCAGTACCCTCCGTCAATGCATGGCCAACTGGCACCTTGATCTTGGCTATGTACTGTTGGCTATTTACAATCCTATAACTTGTTAGGCCCGATACGGTATGTAGCATGAAAAAGAGGGGACTAGTATCTCGTTGTGAATATTTAATTAGTTATTTTGAGTCCGTTCCTGATGTTTCAGTAGAGAAATTATTGATATTTTTCCGATATATGTGGTACAGTGTTCCTAAGTATGGTATTTCCCATAGTAGAAACAATGCTATAAGATTGACTGGAATATATTTAAAATGCATTATACAGAGGCGTAAAAGAATAAGAGTATCCAACAGAAAATAGAATCATTTTCTCTGAGATACATCATATGAAACATCTCTTGTTTTTCCTTTATTCATCAACTGCTAATATTCAGCAGATATATAGAGTACTTCACAAGAGTGTGAGTTGCTTAAAAATTTATTAGGCTTATATGAATACAGAAGAATTGCATTTGTTTTAAACACATGCTGAGTATTAAGCTAGAAGACCTGCTTTGGTCTCATACGTCGAATTGGTGCCTTATTTTAATCGTTAAGTGGATGCATTTCCCCTGTCGCTATCTAAATGTACGTCCCGCGAGCAATCGGGTAAAAACATGTCAGACACTGTACCCCCATACAGGGTCTGTTGGTATTAGCACAGCCCACTGCCTCATAGCGGCCAGCCCGTGAGCTAAGCGACTACGGCCTACTCCGTGAGACATGACACGACAGCGCACAGGACTTCTCTTCAGGCAACTTTGGAGGGTCGGTATCCTGGCCAGACTAGGTGTAAATTTTAGGAGGTTTTCCACATATGACTAAATGAATACCTGGTTGATACCCACGTTTTGTTCCAGTTACAAGATTCAGGAACATTTAAAAATCGCTTTCACATGGCTAACACTAGACACATATTGAAGGGGTGCATAAACTTTCCCAGGCGACAGGAAGGGCACCCAGTCACCCTCTAATACTAAGACTGCCACACCCTATACTTATTATCATACTCATACCGCGTAGATATGGTACAAAGTCAAAAGAAAAAGCGCACAAAAATAGGTCAGATAATGATAACTAACAGAAATTGTCGTTCGGTTTTGAGGCTCACCTCCACAGTTACAATTGTATATGTAATATGGAAGTTTCCCCGTCTTTTACGACTACCTTAAATTTGAATCACACCTAAGGTATTTTATTTTATTTAAAGTGTCATTAGCAAGGAATATTTCGGCTGCTATATTATTTCAGTGTTGCTCCTGTGCACAATCTTTCGACTTTTGCCACACAAGCCGCCCCCCAAGTTTTTAGTATTTATCTTAAAAAACTTGGTTAATCTAACCCAAGAAAATTTTCTGGTTTTGGCTCATGTGTGTTAAGCCCCTCTCAAACCACTGTTCTGGATCCGCCACTGACAGTACTTAACAATGAAAATTACACGCTATAACTACCTGACATATAGCTATCTAATTGTTTACTACAGCCTACGAGTACGGTTTCGCGATTGTCATTCGTAGAACAGAATGACATTACAACAATAGTAACTAAAAATTTGCACTTGAGATGTGCACGGCAGAATGACGCTATCTTAACAGTGAGTCTCGTGACAAACAAGGGTCATATTTTGATGGTCAGTCTTGTTCCCAGGGAGCAGAGCAGTAAATCATTGTGATTAAGTGGCGGGGAAGTGGCTCCGGATGGGCAATAAACGGCGAAAGCGTCGCGATCAGCCGGCGAGGCGGAGGGACGGAGCGCCCCGAGGGCTTTCACTTACAGGAGAGGAGCGTATTACCAGAGATGTTCTTTCCTCAACGTTATTCCACACGTATCCACCTCCATGAGAATTTATTTGGTAGTTCTATAGTACTCTTGTTTAAATGACACTTATTTACTAAACCGCAAGATCTTAAAAGAGACTTCAGCTTTAACATACAGTTCATTTATACTGCGTATGGTTCTAGATATTGAAACTAAGACACAATGATAGAGACCAGGGGACACGTAATTGTCCTGCATGAAAAATACCTTGTCTCAAATGAAATATTGAAGTATGTATGGTTTTCAAATAGAATAGACCATAATGTACTTTTTCTAATCCCTTTTCAAAGCTCCTGAAAACACGACTACAGAAATATAACGCTATTTAATGTAGATATTGAAGTTTTTAGTCCAAATACAAGAAATTCGCTAAAATTGAAAGGCAAGGCGAAGGGATCGGCTCAGCTGTTTCGATGTAAATAGCATCAAGAGCGGATCCATTTTCCGTGGTTGTATCAAGCCTTTCGATTACTTATTTGTATAGAAGCAGTTCAACTAGAGGACCCGTGTGAATGTATCGCAACATTAGTGGAGTGACAGAAACGTTGGGAACAATTGGAAGTAAAGTTGAATGTTCACATATGGATTTCTTCGGAATCAATCTATGCAAGTGTTTAAAAACGCAAATGAAAGAGCTTGAGCCGCTGAGTGTTCTTAGGTCAAAAAGAACTGCGTACCTTAGTTAGAACCGAAGATATAGTAAAACAAACCGATTAAAATATCCAGTGCAACGACAGAAGGATAACGCGCTTGAATAAAAATAAAGGATGGAGAGACTTAAGTTAATTCTGATACTTGATGCCAAATCTGTGAATGAATACCTTTCGTGTAAAGCAAAAATGAAGGAAATCGGTCGGATAGAACGGCCTGACCGACTGACTTTAGTTTACAGCAAGGACATCACCTTAAGCAATATACAGAAGGAAATCGTGTTTGAGTATATAAAAAGGATAGCGGGGGTTATGTAAATTCTTATACTTGATGACAAATCTGTGACTAAATACCTTTCGTTTAAAACAAAAATGAAGGAAATCGACCGGGTAGTTTGGTCTGGCCGACTGACTTTAGTTTCGTAGATTCTTTTAATATATAAGTACACACAATGGCAGTGGTTTCACCATTGACCTTCTGCTGTGCTATAAACTATCCCACAGACCACGTGGATACCCCTGTCTCTGTGTACACTGATCAGCCAGAACAATATGACCACCTGAGTAACGGCCAGTGTGCCCACTTCTGGCACGGACAAGAACGGCTACGCGTCTTGGAATGGAAACAATGAGACCTTAGCAGATCGCCGGAGGGAGTTGGTACCACATCTGCTGACACAAGTCACCTAATTTCCGTAAATAGCGGAAAGGGTAGCGATGAAACCCACCGCCACGTTCAGTCACATCTGGCTATTTCGGGTGGGGATCAGCACATCAATTTCAGTTCGCCCTTCGAGTCACACTATTGCACTCCCAGCCTTGTGACTGGCGCTTTATCTTGCTGAAAAATGGCACTGCCGTCTGGAAAACATGAACTCATGAAGGGAGTACGTGGTCAGCAACCAGTTTACAATACTTCTTGGTCTTCATGGTGCCTTGAACGAGGTCCTCTGGACCCATGGATGCTCAACGAGAATGCTCCTCAAAACACAACTGAGCCGCCGCTAGGCTGTCTCCGTCCCACACCACAGGTGTCAAGGAGCTGTTCCCCTGGAAAGCGAAAGATTTGACACTCCCCATGACATCACGAAAAAGGAATCGGAATTCATGGATGATGCAATACTCTGCCACTTCGCCAAGTGTCGTTGGTTAGGGGCCCTTTTCAGTCTTATTGCCGATGTCGTGATGTTAGCATTGGCCTATGCGTGGTTCATGATTATTCGGTGAATTGTGTATTCAGCTATACTTGTAGTTTACCCAGCATTATAGTCTGATGTTAGTTCTGCACCAGTTCGCGGCCTGACCTATTTTACTGCTCTGTCCAGTTTACGACGTCAGACAACTGTAATTAAGAAATGGGTGGCAGCCCTCAGATCCCACGTGCTCACGAGCGAGCCCTATAGTAACAGCAGAGAACCACGCACCTACATGTCGACGATCCCACTGGCACGAGGGCATTACCCGACTGAGCTGGGGGGGGGGGGTCATAGAGAGGCTCAGTGTAGTTTTCGATGTTGACGCCATCCTCCCCGCCCCTACACACACACACACACACACACACACACACACACACCGTGCCTGCCCTGCCCTTGTGATCACTTCATAGGATGGCTCCAATCCCGAGCTCCGAGAAAGCATCAACTTTTCGCTGTTGATGTCACAAAAATTTCCGAGGTTTGTCCTTCTGTCCGTAAGTGTCGAAACCTTGCTGTTTGAAACGTCCCCGAGCGCGGACGTGATGTCGGAGGGCGTCACGACTTTGCACTTTTCAGGAGACGTTTACCTAGTTTCCAAAAAAGCGACCATAACATATAATTTCCCTCTCTTTCTCTTTGGCCTTGTTCCCGCGCGGCAGGGTCGGTCTTGTTAAGTCGGGATTTGGCGTGTTAATATTGACGGGGTGGCCGGATGCCCTACCTGCCGCCACCCCCGCCCCTCCCGTGAGGAAATGTGTACCCCAAATGTCTGCGTATAGCGTTTTACGTGTGAAAAGTGTTACTAAATGTCTGCGAATCGTATAACCCAGCCGGGACTTGGGGACCAGCCCAGTATTCACCTAGGGGGATGTCGAAAACCGTCTAAGAACCACATCCAGGCTGTCCGGCACTCCGAACCCTTCGTTAATCCTCCGGGCGGATTCGAACCGGAGGCGGTACGCCTCCCCGTCTCGGAAAGCGATGCGTTAGACCACACGGGTAACCAAGCGGGTATAACATATAATTTCAAAAATGTTCAGATGTTTGTAGAGCTTATGGAACTTAACTACGGGGTCATCAGTCCCTAAACTTACAAACTACTTATGAACTAGCTGATACTAAGGACGGCACAAATATCCATCAGGCTTGATTCCATATTGGAATTGGTGCTCCACGACTGTTTTTGATTTGTGGTAATTCTTTCAGCAATCAGTCGTAAGAAATATATATTTTTTTTATTTGTTTGCAAATCTAGATTTCGACCACTGTGTGGTCAGTATCAATGCTAAAATAAATACAAAAGTGCCACTTAGAATAACATACATGTCACATTATAAGCCAATTGTACAAGTTTCAGTTAAAGTCAATGATAAAAATACATACCTTAAAACCAATTAAAATACTTAAAACATCTCGACCTCCAAGTTGGAGGGTGCGTTCGTACTGACGCAACCTCGAACATGGAGGTCGAGATATTTTAAGTATTTTAATTGATTTTGAGGTATGTATTTTTATCATTGACTTTACCCGAAACTTGTACAATTGGCTTATAATGTGACATGTATGTTATTCTAACTGGCTCTTTTATATTTATTTTAGCATTGATAATGACCACACAGTGGTCGAAATCTAGATTTGCAAACAAATAAAAAAATATATATTTCTTACGACTGATTGCTGAAAGGATTACCACAACACAAATATCCATGCCCGAGGGGGGAATCGAACCCCCGACCGTAGTGGCCGTGCAGAACGTGACTGGCGCGCCGCAGACCGCTCGGCCACCGCGGCCGGCATATAATTTCTAGGGCATTTATTACTCAGAAATCCTAATAAAAGGACATCAACCCAAACGTTGCTTTGAACGCTGCAGCGCCTTAGTATACACGGTCCTGCAATCTTTGCGCTGACTAACATCCCCGTGAAGGGGGATGACAACGTAGACTTCCTTTCAATTTGACATGTTTCACATGAGCAAACACTAGCAGAGGCGGAAGAAGTGATAAATGACGAATGGAAAGTCTATGAATCATCAGGGATCGAACCGAAACCTTTAGAAGAGCACCCCCACGATCAACGTGTCACAGATGTATAAATTATGTTTATGCTAAGGACGTTAAAATGTCGATATGGCGGGCAAATACTTCTAAGAAACGGTGCTGCAAATAACGGTAAGTGCGCTAGTAACCGCAGAATCGAGTACCGAACGCATTTCCATTTCCTTCGTCAGAAGTACCATGAAATTCAATGGGGCTGCCGTTACGCCAATTCCAAGTGAGTGCGCTTTCTAGAATCGGCAGGAAGTAGCGGACAATTAGAAACCAGAGCAGACGAGTGAGAGGAGGCGTCCCTGGCCTTATTCCGGAGCAGCTGGTGGCCGCCGGGGAGAACCTTGATTTACAAAGACGAACGACCGCCTGCGTGTTTTCGCTAGATGGCTGCCTGAGTGACTGAACCTTTGCAGCTGGCCGTAAACACAGTCGCCTATGCGACCTCACTCTTCCTACCACTTCCGGAGTTGCGTTTTCGGTGTGCTGTTGGGCAATCGTGCCATCGACTAGACAGTTCTTTCACGGGAAAGTTACACGCAATTCTGATATGTATCGCTAATCTTAACATCATTACCTTGTAAAACGGCACTGGCGATCAGAATTCTGCAAGTTCGTATCAGTGATAAAATATCTAAATGCGGGGCTGTGGATCACGAATAACAAGTAAATGCTTTCACAAACATTTGCCGCGCGGGTATGGTCTCGTGGTCTAAGAAGGAGACCACAAGGGTATCGGATTTTATATTTTTTATATTGAACGTGAAGTTCAGAACTCAAATAATAATCAGCCAAAGCCATTCGAAGCAACTCTCAAAAATTCTTGAGAACATTGACGTTGAAGTTTTGCAAGTATGCGTGAGTACAAATTATTAAATGTCTTCTAGTATCTGTTAGTGTAGCTTTGGTGTGCCGGGCGCCGTGGCTCAGAGCGCCCGGTCAGGGGGCTGAACGCCTTCTGTAATAAAACAAAGCTGAGCCAACCATTCAACGAACAACCACGAACAAACTGAACGAACGACCGCGACCTTAGATATACCAGATGAAAAAAAAGTAAAAAAAAAAAAAAAGTAAATGTGGTAGCGATCGGCGTTTACAATACTAGGGTCGCTGTATCGAATCCTGGCGTCACAGATGTTTTTTTTTATTTTTTCGTTGTATTCGAATACTTACGCAATTATTATATCTAATGATAATCTTTACGAAAAGTGCACGCATCTTTCTTTATTTGTAATTTTCTACATTTTAAAAAATGTTCAATTGTTTGTAAAGCTTATGGGACTTAACTACGGGGTCATCAGTCCCTAAACTTACAAAATACTTATGAACTACTTACGAATTAGGACGGCACTAATATCCATGCCCGAGGGGGGATTCGAACCCCCGACCGTAGTGGCCGTGCTGACCGTGACTGGAGCGCCTCAGCCACCTCGGCCACCGCGGCCGGCTTCTACATTTTACATAAGGTTATTAATAATGATGGTTTCAATAAAAAATAACATATGTTATATTTTACACGATTGGCCTCACTATTAGTTGACGACGGTAGTCTTTGATTGTTCAATTTGTGAAAAGCTACATCACTGTTTCTAAAAAGGCATTTCCATAGTTACTCAAATGTTCAAATGGTCACTACGGTCGGGGGTTCGAATCCCCCCTCGGGTATGGATATTTGTGCCGTCCTTAGTGTTAGCTAGTTCATAAGTAGTTTGTAAGCTTAGGGACTGATGACCCCGTAGTTAAGTCCCATAAGCTATACAAACATTTGAACATTTTTTTTTTTTTTTTTTTTTTTTTTTTTTTTTTTTTTTTTTTTTTTTTTACAAAGTGCGTAGCTGCGGATTCCGCCGCTGCTCGCCGTCGGAGGTTCAATCCTCCCTCTAGCATGAGTTTATTTGTTGTCCTTAGCATAAGTTAATTCAAGTAGTTTTAAGCCTGGGGATTGATGACCAGAGTAGGTAAGTGTCATAGATTTACCTACATTTGAACTTTTTTGATCTACGGCCTGTTAACAAAAATAAAAATAAAAATAATTTTAAAAAAACTTAGTAAGATCTTAATGTATGTATGTGTAAAAAAGGAAAAGCTAACATGTTTCTTGGCGTTGCTCTACCCGTTTTCCTGTCTTGAAGAAAAGACAATCCCAAGAGCCTGACATATCTAGTGGTGTTTGAAACTGGAAACGTCATGCGTTTCTATTATACCATCAAACATGTAAATTCGCGCGAGGGATGCTGGAGCGGAGAAATCCATAGAAGCAACAGTAGTCGAGGGTCGATTTTATATATTCATTTAAGCTGTCGATACTTACCTGTATCACTTATGCTCTCTTTGAAACACAGGTGCATCTTAGATTCGTACGCTGCCCTCTCTGCCACGCAGAATGGCCGCGTGGTCTAAGGCATCGTGCTACGGACTGGGCGGTCGTTCCCGCCGGAGTTTCGAGTCCTTCCTCCGGCATGGATGTATCTGTTGTTCTTGGCGTAAGTTACTTGAAGTAGTTTGTAAGTCTAGCGACTGATGCCCATACAAGTTTGGTCCAATAGGTTTACGTCGCGAGGGAGTAGTCGAGCGGTCTGGAGCGCCACGTTGCGGATCACGCGGCCTCCCGCGTCGGGGGTTCGAATCCTCCCTCGGGCACAGAAATTTGTATCTTTAGCGCTTCGGTTGCACAGTGGTAGAGTGCCGGACTACAAATCCAAAGGTCGCGGGTTCGATCCCCGCCAGGTCCTAAGATTTTTATCTGTCACTTTCCACTTCTTTCACCTCTGGCAGTATTGCTTATGTGAAAAATACCGATTAGCACCGTAGTTCGGAACCCACGTTAAACTGTATGTCCCCCTATAACTGGCTGGTTAAGTCAGTTCTAAGGTCGGAGGAAGGCAACGGCATACCACCTCCAAACAGGACCATGCCTAGTAAAGCACTGTGGTGTTCAAACCAATCTTCGGATTGTTGACTGCTTTACCTTTTTTTTTTTACCTTAGTATAAGTTAGTTCATAAGTGGTTTGTAAGTTTAGGGACTGATGACCCAGCAGTTATGTCCCATAAACTTTACGAACATTTCCAATAGGTATCAATTTAATACAAATAAACAATCCCGGAGTCGGATTTTCGTCTCGAATATGTCAAAGACAATAATGATAAATCTGAAGCATAGAATTAAAATCTGTGATGCGGCCTGGAATCGAACCCGGACCTCCATTCTTACTAGGCAGACATCTTAACGTTTTTTTTTTTTTTTTTTTTTTTTTTTTTTTTTTTTTTTTTTTTTTTTTTTTTTTTTTTTACGTTAGACCACCACATCACTAACGATTAAGGCGCCGCGGAATAGTCTTAAGTACGATTTCCTTCCACGTCACATATTATCTTTGGAACACAGAAGCTCAATTAAAGTTCGTGACGTGGAAGGAAATCGCACTTAGACTATTCCGAGGCGTGTTAATCGTTAGTGGTGTGGTGGTCTAACGGTGAGACATCTGACTAGTAAGCGTGGCGGTCCGGGTTCGATTCCCGGCCGCGTCACAGATTTTAACTCTATGATTCAGATTTATCATTATTTCAAATAGGTTTACATTTTTTTCTGTTTTTGGCGGCTTTCTCTCCTAAAGTAGTCACGAACGAGCTGGGACTTGCTTACGTTCTCTTCCAGCAACCCCCAACGTCGTGCTTACTGGTTTCGTATGGATGAAAGGTCAGAGTTTAACGTCCCGTCGACGTCGAGGCCATTCGAGACATCAGCTGCCAAGGCGACGTCTAGACAGGAAACTGGCTGAGGCCCTTTTAAGGAACCGTGCTGACTTCTTGATTTAGAAAAACCACGGAACACCTGTGTCAGGGTGTGCAGGCGAGAGGTGATAGCCAGCTCCTTAGCTTCTGATGTCTCCTACATCTGCCGCCCTACTGTCACAGTATCATTCTTCAGTGTCGAGATTACTTCTTTACCTCTCATTTTCACTTCAAATGTGAGGTCTTAAAACGAGCCGCTTTACTACATTGGGCTCAAAACGCTACGTCCGCTATAGTATTACCGCTACGTCTATAATCACGGCATAAATGCGCTAACTGAATTTTATAACGTTAACATAGTCGTCACTTAAAATATACTATCCGTTTTTTGTGAGGAATAGACACATTAATTCTGAATGAATGATTTCGGGTTTTCGTTTAAGGACGGATACATTTTTCAGAACTACAGCTTATGATTAAAAGTAAAGAACGAAAATTAGGGTTGAACATCCCATCGACAGTGTAATATTTACAGGGAGAACAGAAGTTGGGACAGATTGTGATAAGTTTGGGGAAGTAAATCAAATGTTGAAATCATTGTAAAACTATGTGACTAAACTGCAGTCCCTAGACTTACAAACTACTTAAACTAACTTATGCTAAGGACAACACACACACACACAATATATATATATATATATATATATATATATATATATATATATATATATGTGTGTGTGTGTGTGTGTGTGTGTGTGTGTGTGTGTGTGTGTGGGGCCGAGGGAGGACACGAACCTCCGACGGGTAGCAGACGCGCACTCTGCAGCAAGGCGCTTTAGAGCGCACACTCACTCCCTCCCTGGAGTGAGTTAGGGAAATCAAAGAAAACATAAATCTGGTAGTCCGGATGCGGATTTAAACCGCCGTCCTCCCGAATGCGAGTCCAGTGTGTTACCACTGCACCACATCGTTCGGTCAACACGTTAGACTATCAAAAGAAATGGAAAATGTAATAAAATACCATATCATTAATATAATCTTACAGACTCTCCGCATCCTCATTATTTCCGAGAAATTAGGCTGATCAGTTAAATGAAATTCTTTTTGTTTTATTCTGCACAATTATTTTATTTCGGAATTTGTGCCATTCCCAAAGCACTCATAAAGAAAACAAATAACAGGAAACAGCTGAAGAAGAAAATTTATGCGACTTAGTTAGTTGTATTCTAGTAACACACAACGCTTAAAATCCCTGCAACTGTGTGACGTTCTTTTCTGATTTTTATGTTATTGCACCACAGACTGATTAGTGGGATAGCATACATATATTAAACTGATTAAGTTTGAGTTGTGTTATAGGTAGCATTTAAAATAATGCAATTTATTCTTTTTTCTAAATCGGGAGGTCCTATTATGGATGTAGCAGTTTTAAAATGTGTAACAGCAGCGAAGGTAAATTGTCTATTCCGTTTCCCAAAAGGTCTTTCTTGAGAGATGTAGCCCTCTGCCTTCGTTTGCGAGTATAGTGCGACAGTAAAAATTGTTCAATTAAACTTTGTATTGCTGTTATTAGACGGAAGTTTTAATTATATGAAAATTGTGCCTGTCAGTGAATGCAAGCATGAAACTACAAGGGGTAGTCATAAAGTTTAAATTGTCACCGCGAATATATAAAGTTGCGTAATTAATTTTTCATTTGTGAGCAGGTAGTTCGGCTGCCTCAGTACACATGAGTACTCCGCGCCTCACCATCGTAGCTCGCCTAAACAAAAGGGAGCACCACAACTCCGGTTTATCGATGGGCTGGCTCCCGCTGCGGGGATTTTGCATTAGGACTGCGGACAAACAAAAGACTATTTTGTCCAAATTGGCATTGCGATACCGTGACTGTCTGACAGGACTGGTCAATCCTTCACTAAAATAAAACCGGAAATCATACGGTAAATATTTCGTAACTCATTGTCCACTGTGGAGATGCCCGCGACCCTAGAAACGAAGAACAATACTTTAAAAAATTCACTTGCAATAGCGAGCATTTAACAAAATTCAAAGGCTCAAATGTTTGTTAAGCTTAAGGGACTTAATTACGGCGTCATCAGTCCCTAAACGTACAAACTAATTATGAACTAGCTTATACTAAAGACGGCACAAACATCCATGCCCGAGGGGGGATTCGAACCCCCGACCGCAGCGGCCGTGCAGACCGTGACTGGCACGCCGCAGACCGCTCGGCCACCGCGGCCGGCCAAGAGTTGTAACAAAATTTTACCTCCTATTACTGCAAATATAAATTAATTAATAAAAGTAACGCCGTCGGAGGTTCGAGTCCTCCTGGGGCATGTGTGTGTGTGTGTGTGTGTGTGTGTGTGTGTGTTGTCCTTAGGTTAGTTTAACTTAGTTTAAGTAGTTTGTAAGCTACGGACTGATGACCACGCAGTTTCGTCCGATAGATTTACAAACATTTGAACATTGGAATCTTGAATAAAAGTAAAAAATTAAGAAATAGAACAAATCATAATAATTATTAATCTAGTTAGTTTAGTCTTTTGACTTGTACGTATGAATGAAATAACGCTTTATTCCTTTACAGTCGAGGTACATTCACAATGGAAGGGTGCAGTATTCCCGTTTTGTCTAGGGTTGGCCATATCATCTGGCACGTTATCGGGACCCTATGAGACACGAATGTAGAAATGAAGTGAAAAACTTAATACAATTATTTTTTTCTTTTCAACACAATTCCATAAACTTTTTGTGGAACAATGAATTGATACACGATATTTTTCGAAATATGTCACCTTTTTTCAGCAAGTAAATTTTCCCTGTTACGTATCCATGAAAATCACTGCAAGTCAGCTTGCATTTAAAAAGGCAGTAAAAGATTGGTTCCGCAGTCCTTGGTAGCAGCAGATTTCTTTCGTCAGCCCACTAGGCTGACATCAGCTAAAACAAAGGATGCGCAGCATGCAATGCCATCACCGAAACGATCTTGTCAACATAAACATGTTGGCAGAAACTAAACTGTAGGCTGTAGATTTAATCGAATGTTTGTAAATCCATGGAACCTCTTTGGTTATTTGTCCATAGGCTGACAAACTACTTGAACTAAGTTAAACTAAGTACAACACACACACCCATGCCCGAGGGAGGACTGGAATCTCCAACGGCGAGCAACCGCGCTCCGCAGCAAGGCGCCTCGGACCCCTCGGCCACATCACCACTGCGCTGTAGATTTAGTTCGGAAATTTTTGTCTCATTTGCTGGTAGGTGTTGTAATGATACACGAACCCGGTTCGCCTGCTTACAAGGCAGTTGCGCAAACCTTTGCACCATCGAGGCAAAAGGGCTTCACCACCACCACTGAAAGAGAAGGTCGCGGCGCAATCGTGTGACGTACCGCAGCATAGGTCGCGATCGTGTAGCTCATTGGCTGTCCATTAGGCCCCAGCCCACCAGGCTATAGCGGCCAGCCACTCAGCTACAGCAACGGCCTACTCTGTGGCCAGCGAGAGAGACAGGCCTAGGCACTCGGCCGGGTGACGTGGCAAGAGTAGTGCTACGCCGACGCGATCTCCTGTTTGACTGGTTAGCCGCTGTGGCACGGCCCACTGCCTCGTAGCGGCTAACCAGTCAAATCCGCGATCGCGTTGGCGCAGCACTAATCTTGCCACGTCACTCGGGCGAGTGCCCAGGCCTGTCTCTCCAACACCACCTAGATGACAAGGCCTCACAACTGGCCGTGCTACGTCATGCTGACCAGGCCGTGGCTGCCAGCTTACTGGCTGCCCGCTACGAGGCAGGGGGCGTGCCCTAGCGGACAGCCACTCAGCTGGCGGCCGCGGCCTGGTCAGCGTGACGTAGCACGGCCAGTTGTGAGGCCTTGTCATCTAGGTGGTGTTGGAGAGACAGGCCTGGGCACTCGCCCGAGTGACGTGGCAAGATTAGTGCTACGCCGACGCGATCTCCTGTTTGACTGGTTAGCCGCTGTGGCACGGCCCACTGCCTCGTAGCGGCTAACCAGTCAAATCCGCGATCGCGTCGGCGCAGCACTAATCTTGCCACGTCACTCGGGCGAGTGCCCAGGCCTGTCTCTCCAACACCACCTAGATGACAAGGCCTCACAACTGGCCGTGCTACGTCATGCTGACCAGGCCGTGGCCGCCAGCTTACTGGCTGCCCGCTACGAGGCAGGGGGCGTGCCCCAGTGGCCAGCCATTCAGCTGGCGGCCGCGGCCTGGTCAGCATGACGTAGCACGGCCAGTTGTCAGGCCTTTTCTTCTAGGCGGTGTTGGTCTCTTTCGCCGGCCACAGGCATACTCGGCGTGACGTGGCACGGCAGCGCCGCGGCTTTCTCTTTAGGGGGTGTTGGCTTCACACACCCCGAACGGACTACGTAAGCACATACCCCGTCCTCTCCCTTTGACCGTTGTAATCCGTGGCTCGCAGCTAAACTTGTATTCTCGCCAGGAGTCCGGTCTTTGTGTACATCCGCAATAAAATAAGCATCAGTCCACGGCATGGTAGATTACAATTTAAGAATAGCGTCGCCTGTTATTTTGAACACGTCCAAAAGAACAGACGCCGCTATGCTTAAATTGTAATACACATACATAATGTAATGTTTGCATCATGTTTGTTCTTATGATGCATGCTGTGTAAGCCGGGTCTCCCGCAACCTCACAGTGTGATTCTGGGTTCGTAATGTAGCCTCTTTACCGGTTTGGAACCGCTGAGCTTTCCACATTTTAATTACGAAAAGCCGGTAATGGAGCTATTTGTTATTAATAAGATAGACTGATGACCACGCAGTTTGGTCCGATAGAATTACAAACAAACAATTAATAAGATACATTATTAACAGTAGCTGATTAATGTTTACCTTTAGCTTAATTTTCACCAGTAAACAAAAAAGTAATTACATAACTTAAGAGATGATACTCTACATCTACATAAATACTCTGGAAGTCACATTGAAGTGCATGGCAAAGGTTTCATCGAACCGCTTTTATCATGATTCTCTACAGTTCCATTCTCTAATAGCTTGCGGGGAAAAGGAACACCTAAATCTTTCCGTTTTTTATTTGATTTTCCTTATTTTATTTTGATGATCATGTCTTCCTCTGTAGATGGATGCTAACAAAATACATTCGCATTCGGAAGAGAAAATTTGTGAAAGAAATGTCGCAAATAGATATCGTCTTTGTTTTAAGGATTCCCCCCTCCCCCAACTCGTGCATCATTCCCGTGACATTCTCTCCCCTATATCGCGATAATACATAACGAGCTGCCCTCCTCTGAACTTTATCTAAATCGTCTGTCAGTCCAACTTGGTGGGGATCCCACAATGTGCAACAATATCCCAAGTGTGGTGTAGGCAGTTTCTTCTAAGTGTTCTGCCAACGAAACGTAGTCTTTGGTTCGCTTTCTCTACGATACTTTCTATGAGTTCTCTCCAATGTAAGTTGTTCGTAACTGTTACTCACAGGTATTTAGTTGAATTTGCAGCCTGTAGTTTTGACTGATTTATCGTGTAAATGAAGTTTAACGGGATTCTTTTAGTGGTCATATGGATGACTTGACACTTCTCATTATTAAGCGTAAATTGCCATTTTCTGCAGCATGCAGATACCTTATCTAAATAATTTTGCAGTTGCTTTTGATCTTCTGATGACATTACTAACAGCTAAGTGACAGTATCATCCGCGAACAACCTAAGAGAGCTACTCAGATTGTCTCCTAAATCTAATATATAAAGCAGTGTGTCCGTATATTTGTACGTGTTGCATACAGATCTACAGTTTTTTTTTCAATCTTTATGAAATTTTGTACACGTAAGCTTCAATCCATGAGAACGGTCGCCGTAAGTGTAAGAATCACGTACGATACATAGTTCACGAGATATGACGTCATAAACAATGAGATGCGCAGAAAACTGCTGCATTTAGCGACAATTTTGCTCATTTTCTCCTAAACCACTGGACTGATTTCAACCAACTTTGGTACACACATTCGTTACTGTGAGGTACAATTGTGCAGGGTTAAGAATCATATACGACAGATGATTCAGAAGATATGACGTCATAAACAATAGGATTTGCAAGAAACTGCCACATAATGTGGTGAGACTTTATAAATACGCTATACGAGAATCAGAGTACTTAGCGACTTGCAACAAACTTTATACATAATTTCGAACATTTATTAAACTTTTTCTCGCTGACAACCATAGCAAAATGATGAAAGGAAAAAAGTTTCTCGCTTACTACTTTTCCGCTGTTTATTGAGTAAAACTACGGCTCGGTATGACGTTACAATTTATAATTTGAACACTACAAATTGTAGCGACAGGAAATTTTACGCACAGTATACACATATATAGTTGAATGTAGCTTCTAAATTGCATCACATTCCGACACGTAGTTCATGAGATATGAGCACATAAACAGTAACGTTCCGCTGTTCATGGTCTAAGGCTACGGCATTGGTCATGAGATTACAATTTATAATTTCTGCACTGCAAATTGTAGCCGCAGCAAATTTTACAGACAATATAAACACATATAGCTGAATGTACCTTCGAAATTGTATCGCAGTATGACACGTAGTTCATGAGATATGAGCACATAACCAGTAACGTTAATGGAAAACCGCCTCATCACGCACCAAGTTTTAATCTATTACGTCTGTACTACTAATTGTATTCCCAAGAGGTTTTACAGACGGACAGCCCTGATATAAAATGAATATGTACCTTAAAAATGTCAGGAATAAATAAATACCCGGGCAACGCCGGGTTTTCAGCTAGTGTTAAATAAAATAGTTCTTTTTATGTACATTTTGTTGCGATTTGTATCTCATTGAATTCCTGTATTCGGTGTTGTGTTTGAAATCATTTGAAATGATTGTAGCAGGTAGACGTAGTCGAATTCGCGTGTCCTGTATTTAGGAGATTAGCCGAATTCCATCAGCACGTAGAAGTTGCCGAATTGGTGTGAGCGGTAGTCAGAATTGGGGGGGGGGGGGGGGGGAACGGGCAACAGTGTTGTGGAAGGCTGGTGAGAATGAGCGTGGTGGTAGAAAGGAGAGCGGTGTCAGGTATTGGGGCCGGTTGAATGGGCCACTCCCGCGCGCCGCGCAGTCTGGCGCATGGGGCCTTGGCCTACAACGGCCTTCCCGCGCCACACACTTTACGACCGCTCGGCCCTTTGTCGCCGCATCACTTTCCGCCTCGTTGCCTCTCCGCTCCTCCCTTCGCATGTGGTTCCGCTAATCGACGCTCTTACTTTTCGTGCTTTCACACCGCAGCGGGATCGAGTTCCTACTCTAGATGGAAATTTTGCACAGCGGAAGCAATATGTACCCGTATGCTTACTACGCACGTACGTATTCTGATTTACGTAAATTAACAAATAATAGTAATATCTGAGCAAAACATAATAAATCACCTAACAAGAAAGTTGAGTAGGTTATCAAAGTAGAGCTACGCAGAAACGCTACATGCAAGCCTCGTTGCAGTCTGCTTGCATCCAAGGTTCATTTATTATACGGAGTTAATCTTCCATCCATTGAGTAGGTCCAACAGTACGCTGTCAGATATCAAACGGGAAATGTCACGTGACTTTCGGTGTAATATTGTTGACAAATTACGCTAAAACCGAAACTTCACACAGCCTAAAGTATCATATATTCATATGTTTGTGTAGCTTACTTATGAACTAGCTACTACTAAGGACGGCATAAATATCCATGCCCGAGGGGGGATTCGAAACCCCGACTGTAGTGGCCGTGCAGACCGTGACTGGAGCGCCTCAGTCCCCTCGGCCACCACGGCCGGCAGCATAAAGTGTACGATATAGTCTTGACACGTTATACTGAACAATGGAAGCACTCAAAGCGGCTGGAAAGCCACACTTCTAATATATATCGGATGAACGCGAATATTATCGTTTATATTGATTTGTAACATATTGTAGGGACCGACAGTAACTACGAAGTAACCCCACTTTTACCTTTCTTTAGTTTCTTACGTACAGTTACTGGACAATTTATTTACGATTACCTTGTAATTTACAGATACTTACGTAGAACGTCGTTTTCTTTTAATAAGAACAAAAAAATCTAGTCAATATCATAAAGCAGAAAGACGACGTACAGTATATTCACTCAGCAACGTGAAGTTTTGTTCACTACACTTCCAGTCACATCAGTGAACGTGAAACGTTGAATACTTGTACGGAATTCAATATCTCCATTTTTAACTGTAGCAAAAGGGACGCGCGGACTGCGCGGTCGCTCCCGTCGGAGCCTCGAGTCCTCCATCGAGCATTGTGTGTGTGTAGTTCAAGTAGCTTGTAAGTAAGTCTAGGGAACGATGACCTTAGGATAACAAGCATTTGAATTTTAAATTAATCCAGAAAAGCCGGCCGAGGGGACTGAGGCGCTCCAGTCACGGTCTTCACGGCCACTACGGTCGGGGGTTCGAATCCCCCCTTGGGCATGGATATTTGTGCCGTCCTTAGTATTAGCTAGTTCATAAGTAGTTTGTAAGTTTAGGGACTGATGACCCCGTAGTTAAGTCCCATAAGCTATACAAACATTTGAATCCAGAAAAAAAAGAAAAAAAATTACAAAATTGAGTCTTACCCTGAGCCACAAACGGCAAGAATCTACAATATACCCCATTTTGAAACAAAGGCAATAATATTTACAAAGAAATTTCTGTAAAAGTAAGTTGAGTGAAGGATGTTATCAACTATGGCAGGATCGTATTCATTATTATCTGCTATGGTTTTTATCATATTTATTTCCTCCTCGAATTTTTCTTTCGAGAGTGGGATGGAAATCTGTGGATGGCAGAATGAAAGAAAGCATTTTTTGTGACATTGAGGGTACATAAAATAGGCGGGTATGTTTCTTTTCGGTAGATATTGAAAGAAATTTTATTTTCTTCTACTGTCAGGGTCAAATCGAGAAAGTTCAGTTGACGAGTCTCGTTTTCAAGTTCACAGGTGAAGGTGATATTCTCATGTAGTCCATTAAAAGGAGTAAAAATGTTATCAATGCCAGTGGTAGGTCCTCCGTAGATGACAAAAATGTCGTCGATATATCTAGAATAGGAAACAATGTCTAACGTTGTAGTAGAGAATTTGTGGAAGAATTTTTCTCCCAAGAATTGATGAAAATGTCGGCAAGGATACCAGCTAACGGATTTCCCATAGCAAGACCATCGTCTTGCTAGAATAATTTTCCGTTAAATTCAAAATAGTTATATTTGAATACTACATTAATTAAATTCTCTACTACAACGTTAGGCATTATTTCCTATTCTAGATATGTCGATGACATTTTAGTCATCTAAGAAGGACCTGCCACTGGCATCCAGGAAAATGCTGGGATGGTTCCTTTGAAAGGTCACTTCCGATTTCCTTCCCCTTCCTTGCCAACAAATCCGAGCCTGAGCTCCGTCTCTAATGACCACGCCGTCGACAGGACGTTAAACCATAATCCTCCTCTTTTCTCCATTCTGGATTCCTCTAGAGTAGGAGTGAACCACACAGTCGTTTCTCCAGGGCAAGCTCTTACTATGAATGGAACAGAGTGGCCAAGATCTTAGCGGGTGACGTAAGGGCGTCTGCATTCAAAAGACTAGCAGCCTAATTAGGAGTGCTTCCATCTGTCAGCAACAAAAACAGCTCTTTTCCGTCTTTTGTAGAAGCATCCGCTCGCGTGGCGTTCATTCATATAAACCCCAGTCTCTTCTTATATTTCCTTTGTTGCCAAAATTAACTATGCGGTGTCTGATTAGGGCGTATTTCTCGTGTCATTTTAATATCAAGAACCGTCTGTGTATTCGTGGACAAGCCTGAATTTCATAAGAAGAACTACTCACTTTTCGCAGGACATTTCAAGGTGGTTAGGGTGGTGCCTAGTTTAGCTTTGATGGATTACATCTAGTATTTTTTCATAGTTGAAGGAATAATGTTCTATTATAAAGAGAAGGAGCTGCTGAGATCAGTCTGGAATTGCTTTGTTAATATTAAACGCAGAAGAAGGCAACTGTCCCTTAAAAACCTGTATCTCGCTCGCACTCTCAACATTGTGTCAGCAATACTCTTACAACATCTAGAGTACAGAGCAGATTCATTTTCAACCTACTGTCTTTCAACCATACGGCCGAGGTTATGTGTGTCAAGAAAGCAGTCAGACGATATTTGACAGCTTTACAGATGTAGCATATTACGGAAGTGCTTTGGTTAATTGTTCCTCTCTGCAGTGTTGTGTGCGTGTGTGTGTGTGTGTGTGTGTGTGTGTGTGTGTTTGTTAAGCTTATGGGACTTAACTGCGGGGTCATCAGTTCCTAAATTTACAAACTACTTATGAACAACTTATACTAAAGACAGCACAAACAATCCGTGCCCGAGGGGGGATTGGGACCCTCGACGGGGTACGGCCTCGCGCATCGGAGTATAGTGCCTCAATGAGCTCGGTCACTACGCCGCGGCGCTGTTGTTCTCCTTCCGTTTCTGGCGGAGCAACATTTGGTATCAAAAGCTTTAGTAGTAGTAGTATTACTATCCTGTTATAATGAAAATGAATCAAGATGAGACTGGATCACATGTGGAAAACTCCGAAAGCATAGTGTTATGAAGCGAAATGAAGTGTAATGATGGTATAAAATTAGTTATAGCGGAGTTAACCTTTTTTTTGGAAGAAGTCTGGAAATGTCAGTAGATCTGAAGAAGAGATGGTGCGTGAATGTCATGTAATGAAATGTTCCTGAGTACTCCCTGAACGTTCTGAATATTGAGTACGTTAGACGAAATGCAGAGATAGAAGAACAGAGGTGTTCTATTAATTTTGTTACAGACCACTCAGTTACTACGGGAGTGACTTGTAGATGTTGAGCGATCGTTCATGAGAAATTTGAAACTAAGTCTGTGTTTGTCTTGGGAAATTTTACGCAGGGATGTGTAAATAAGAGGATCAGGAAATACATCACAGTTCAAAATGTTCAAATGTTTGTAAACCTATTGGACCAAACTATGGTCACAAATCCTTAGACTTAGAAACTATTTATGAACTACCTTATACTAAAGACGGCACTAACACCCATGCCCGAGGGGGGATTCGAACCTCCGACGGGGGACGGCCTCGCGCATCGTAGCGTAGCGCCTCAATGTGCTCGACCGCTCCGCCGTGGCCAAAATGGATGCAAATTTTACATTGAATTACATTTCTAATGTCTTTATTGGACATCTGAATGAGTGTCCTCTGCAAAGATGATAAGGATTAGACCGCACTAATTCTTATTCTGCTCCTTATTTGCGATTTCTGAAGGAAACAGGTGAGAAAGTTGAAGAAAGGAGTACCTTGCATAGCACACTGTTCATTTCAAAGGCGTAGAGACAAACATAGAAATCCATTTCAAAGCCAGAGCAATTGTTTTGAAGAAAAGATTAATACAAAAGAATACTTCGAAGCGACAATCTTATTTTTCCGGAAGATAATTGGTATTGTAATCACCTGGAAGCTAGTCTTCCTTCACAGTACTTAAAAAGGCATATTTCACGTCGTTTCTCAGGTGAGGTGCCCCTGCTAACGTGATGTTTATTAGTGCACACAAACTATCTTTCATAGCAAGTGTACCCAGCCCAATTATTAAAGTCCCGGCAGAGCGGCCGAGCGCATTGAGGCGCTATGCTAGAATGCGCGAGGCCGTTCCCCGTCGTGGGTTCGAATCCTCCCGCGGGCATGTTATGCTGTCTTTAGTATAAGGTAGTTCATATGTAGTTTGTAAGTTTAAGGACTGATGATCCCGCAGTTGAGTCCCTTAAGCTTCACAAATATTTGAACAATTATTGAATCAATTTACGCACCTGTTCTTCAGTCAAATGTAAGTCAACATTTTGCTCATACATTTAGTTCATATAATTCACTCTATTCAGGTTGGTAATGCCAGTATGTAACTTGGTAAACAAATTTAAAAAAATGGAAATTACAGTATTCTGTTCATCGTATGCGTCTTTGTCATATTTCTTCCAATCCCTGTCTGAATTCTACGGCGTGAGCTGAATTACTGGCTTCCCCAGCATGCCATAAAAAAAAAGAAAAACACTGTCACTTGACCGAAGGACGATGCACGTCCACTGCTCTTTTTTTTTTATTTCTCCGTCGCTCTATACATCGACGGCAGACACGGATACTGTTCAACAGCTTGTTTTTCGACCAGCCGCCGAATTGCAATGTGCCCATCTCGACTGGCGTAAAAAACGGGACAAAGTGTTGCTCTTAACAAGCGCTGGCGGCAAGTGTGAATAACAGTTTTGTGAAATAAAAGTGAAAGGCTGAAGCAGGATGAGCGGCGGCAGGGTCGCGCGCATCTTGATCACCTTCAGCGCGGATCCGCCTCGCGCGCCGCCTGGCAGATGCGTCGCCAGTGCTGCCACCCAGCGCCGCCGCTCCAAATTACCGCACACGTAAACAAAGAGGCGGCGTAGCACGCTTCTACATTTACGTCTACGGCATGCAAACCAGTGTGAAGTCCTCGGAAAAAGGATAACCAATGTTAGGGTTTGTTCCTGGTCCATTTGCGTATCGAGTGACGGGAAAAAAGATATTGTTTCATTTTCTTCGCGTGATATGATCTTGCCATCACGGTCAGTGGCGGCTGGTGATAATGTGCTGCAGCACACTGTAAATATATTACTAAAATTACGCCATTTCTCTTCGAAAGCAAGCGAGAAATTGTTGTAAAATTGCCGGCCGCGGTGGCCGCGGGGACTGAGGCGCGCCGGCCGCGGTGGCCGAGGAGACTGAGGCGCTCCAGTCACGGTCTGCACGGCCACTACGGTCGGGGGTTCGAATCCCCCCTTGGGCATGGAAATTTGTGCTGTCCTAGTTCGTAAGTAGTTCATAAGTAGTTTGTAAGTTTAGGGACTGATGACCCCGTACTTAAGTCCCACAGACTATACAAACATTTGAATTTTGCTGTAAAATTACATCCTTTCTCTTGGAATACGATCCAGATATCACAATAAAATTATGCCAATTGCATTCCAATACGTATTACAATGCTATTAATAAGGATGAAAACGCATTTTGGAACGCTCTCGCCGCGATAACTGGAAACCAGCTCCGTGTGCTGAAGTGGGATTCAGCCGCGCTGGTACGTGCGCAGAGAGGCGGCGCAGTCGTCTGTTCGCTAGTGGGCATGCGCAGACGTGACGTCAGGCCTGGTGACTCGTGTGTGCTGAGACCGACTGCAGCTCCAGATCAATATTTCTCTTCGCGCTGCGTCTAATAGTTGCGAAAGAATGGTATATGACGAATATTGCGGCATACAGAGTCAAATAACGCCCTGGCTCAGGCGTCTTGCGCGTTGTCTTTCAAACCTACTTGTGTGAGGCTCGTATTCAAATACCTCTGAGTCCAAATTTTTAATTTCTGTAAATAAAACTTCAATCACAAACAACATTAGTAATTTATAGTCAACATGCGATTGAAATTGCGGTTTTCAGCCAAACAGTTTCATTGGTCACTTGTGTAGAACGCAGATGACGTGGTGGGGATATTGCTAAGCTCCGTTATTTCTATTGTCAGTCACGCTTTTTATTTTAGTATATTTTGTTTCCTGTTTATTTTTTGTAATATTGTAGCACACTGGTCAAATTTTGTGCGAGCCGTCACTGATCACGGTTCCTATGGTAACGATACCTATTCTCCGGTCACCGAAACGAAAAACTGTAAACAGACCGGGACGCGTGTCCAGGGGTGGACAAAAACGGGGCGCTCGTTCAATGTCGACACGTATGTATCAATCGATATGGTTCCGTGTTGTAATGGAATAGGAACTGTGGATGTTGGTCGAGTTTTAATTGCAAATTATTAACTTATCCACCAACAGCCGTAAAATTTATATTGCTTTATTTAACGACCGGTTTCGGTGTTACATTAATTCTTCATTATATTTTGTATGACATACGTACAGCATGATGTTATGTATACAATACTGTTTTGCAACTTAATTTGTAATAGGGCCTGAGGATGGTATTGATGCAATACCGAAACCAGTCGTTAAATAAAAGAATATAAACTTTACGGCTGTTGGTGGATAAGTTCATAATTTGGAATTAAAACATCTGTATCAAGTGTAAAGCGGTTGTGTGTTTTGCTATATAGAAGTGATATTAGACGCCACAGCTATTCAAAATTAATTTCTTTTGATATTTCATAGAATCTCCGAAAATTGCCCAAACCTGCATTTTCGTTTACGACTGTAAAAACTATGCCAACAAAACAACAAATCATTTACTTTCGTTCGTACCACATTTCTGTGATAGTTATCAACACTTTGTGTAAGTTCTGTCATGATGTTTTTTGGAGACTTTAAAGAGTGTGCGGACTTGTAATCAATTACCATGTGATAAACTGAGGAACGACCAACACCCTTAGATGCAGCTGTTTTTATAACAATATCTGTCATTTATTGTTCTGGGCACAACAGCTCCGTTTTATACACATTAAAAAGTTAATCATTTCGTCTTTGCCGGCCGCGGTGGCCGAAGGGACTAAGGCGCCCCAGTCACGGTCTGCACGGCCACTACGGTCGGGGGTTCGAATCCCCCCTCGGGCATGGATATTTGTGCCGTCCTAGTTCGTAAGTAGTTCATAAGTAGTTTGTAAGCTTAGGGACGATGACCCCGTAGTTAAGTCCCATAAGTTCTACAAACATTTGAACATTTGAACCGAAAATCACCTTAAACCGTAGGTCAACCGAATAATTGGCTGGGTATGTCGGATCAAATGTCAGAGGAAGACAACGGCGTACTACCTCGCGCACCTAGCAAACAACTTAGGTGTTCTAACTAATCTAGGGATTGGTACTGTTTTGGCGTTTCTGTCTTTTACCTTTTGTATCTTCCACGATCACGGGCGCGTTCTTCCCACATACTGGCTCTGGCAAATCGGTGCACGTCCTCTGAACCCCAGTGGAGGAATCTGGGCGTCAATTAAATTCATCGGAATCAATTAATTAAATGGAATGATTAATTCAAATCGCCCTCGCTCTCTCTCTCTCCAAATTTTTGCAAATATTGCTGCTGAACTTGGAATGTTCTATAATGACGCTTGCATTTTAATGGAGACCTAAGGAAACCTGAAATGTCTACGTAAGCGGCTATAGGAAAGCAGACGGACAATTTAATTTCCACTTTAGTTTTTTCTGTCTGAAAATAAACTGAGTACCAGGAACAGTCTTGTCAACAATCATCGAATAATCGAGGAAATTGCAAGATACCGCATGTATATTTTGTGCTTTAGGCTGTGGTCACACTGAGAGATAATCAGCGCCCTATCTACTTGGTGACTATACAGGTTTCCGGTTAAGAACCAGGATATCATCATAGTAGTAATGTCATTAATAGCCGTTGTCAGCTACCATGTAGTACAACTAGTAAAACAGTCGTCTGCATATATAGAGCCTTCGTCGTTCTTTAATATTGGACATTTCGATTAATGTTATATGACTGAAACGAGAACACTGTTTACGCATATGAGTTGTGTACAGTGGAACTCAGACGATGGCCATTTGGGTTTAAAAAGTACCCTTTTAATTACAGTGGTGCAGCTGTACACTTGAGCAAATTTTATACCTACTGCTATTATCTAAATTTTATCGCAGTATACTGAATAAAGTATAAGCCACAGTGATCATGCTTATCTTCATTATGTCATTATCACGTTACACTCCACGTATTTGAAATTAATTAATAAGTAATTGCACTTATTCAAGATTCTTGCATCAGCAAAAACTCTGTAAGCAGTACACATCTAATATATAAAGCAGAGTGTCCGTATATTTATACGTGTTGCATACAAATCTACAGTTTTGTTCCAATCTTTATGAAATTTTGTACACGTAAGCTTCAATCTATGAGGACGGTCGCCGTAAGTGTAAGAATCACATACGATTTATAGTTCACGAGATATGACGTCATAAACAATGAGATGCGCGAAAAACTGCTGCATTTTGCGATAATGCTGCTCATTTTCTCCTAAACCATTGGATCGATTTCAACCAAATTTGGCACACACATTCCTTACCGTGAGGTAACAATTGCTGCATGATTAAGAATCACATACGGCACGTGGTTCAAAAGATATTACGTCATAACCAATAGAAATCGCAAAAAATGCCATATAATGCGGCGAGACTTTCGAAATACACTGTATGAGAATGACAGTACTTAGCGACTTGCAACGAACTTTAAACATAATTTCAAACTTTCATTAAACTTTCTCTCGCTGGCAACCATAGTAAAATGATGAAAGGAAAAAAGTTTCTCGCTTACTACTTTTCCGCTGTTTATGGAGTAAAACTACGGCTCTCGGTATGTCGTTTCAATTTTTAATTTGTGCACTACAAATTGTAGCCGTAGGATATTTTACAGACAGTATAAAGACATATCGTTGAATGTACTTTATAAATTCTATCACAAAAATGTTCAAATGTTTGTTAAGCTTATGGGAGTTAACTACGGGGTCATCAGTCCATAAACTTACAAACTACTTTATACTAAAGACTGCACAAATATCCATGCCCGAGGGGGGATTCGAACCCCCGACCGTAGTGGTCGTGCAGACCGTGACTGGAACGCCTCAGTCCCCTCGGCCACCGCGGCCGGCAATTCTATCACAGTACGACACGTAGTTCATGAGATATGAGCACATAAACAGTAACGTCCCGCTGTTCATGGACTAAACTATGGCATTCGGTATGAGGTTCCAATTTTTAATTTCTACACTACACATTGTAGCCGCATGAAATATTACAGACAGTATACACTCATATAGTTGAATGTACCTTCGAAATTGTATCACAGTACACACGTAGTTAATGAGATATGAGCACATAAACAGCAACGTTCGTGGAAAACCGCCCCATCACACACCAAGTATTAATCTATTACTTCTTTATTCCTAATTGTATTCGCAAGAGATTTTACAGACATACAACCCTGATACAAATGAATATATACCTAAAAATGGCAGGAATAAATAAATAATTACCCGGGCAACGCCGGGTTTTCAGCTAGTAGTAAATAATATAATATGGAGTGTAATATTAGTGATTTTGTTACGCCCTTTTCAGGACGTCTCATCTTTAATCATGCTTTTCTTCTTCCTCTCGCCGGCGGCGGTGACCGAGGTGACTGAGGCGCTCCAGTCACGGTCAGCACGGCCACTACGGTCGGTGGTTCGAATCCCCTCTCGGGCATGTATATTTGTGCCGTCCTAGTTCGTAAGTAGCTCATAAGTAGTTTGTAAGTTTAGGGACTGATGATCCCGTAGTTAAGTCCCATAAGCTTAACAGACATTTGATTTTTCTTAACTTCTTCTTCTCCTTTTTCTTAATGTAACACGCGGCATTCGTACCGAGAGCTATTCTCGTGGTTTACCTAGAGGGCCATCTGCGATTTTAACGCGATTAGATGCGAGAGCCCTGCTTACGCACACAGACAACAATCATCTGATATTAACAGCAAGTAAACGCTCTCCAGAGGGCGATGATGTGGTGGTACAGACCGGTTCCAACAAGAAGACAGGTGTGCCCTTACATATCGTGTTGGTTAAGTGCTGACAGAATACGCACTCGGCGCCAATTACGGCCAACGGAGCCCAGAAGGCTGATAGACAGAGCGCTGAACAATGGCTGACATTATAGGCTGCACGCCTCTAAGCCTCCTCCCATTGTAATCCGACTTGCCGAGTCGCTACGCCGGCATTCAGAATATTGAATTTCTGCACCAGCGTTACCTGAGTAGCTTACGGATGGCGCACACTCTGGCCTCCCCATCGAGATTGAGGCGATAAAGGCTGTGTTTCCACGCAGACGTGTCAGACAACGGCGGAGGGCCGGCTTTGCCTTCCTGTGATACAAGAACGCTCTTCCCTTCCCTACCTTCCCACTCCCAGCCCCTCCTTCAGTTCCTCCCGCAAACGAAAGTGCCGTGGAATCTACAATGAGTATTTATTTTCAACTCCTTTAAACTAGTCATCCTTTGGATATTGTAGTGCTAATGAGTGCGCCTCGGTTGCACAGTGGTAGAGTGCCAGACTACAAATCCAAAGGTCGCGGGTTCGATCCCCACCAGGTCCTAGGATTTTTACCTGTCACTTTCCACTTCTTTCACCTCTGGCAGTACTGCTCATTTGAAAAACACCGAGTAGCACCGTGGTTCGGAACCCACGTTAAACTGTAGGTCCCCCTATAACTGGCTGGGTAAGTCAGTTCGAAGGTCGGAGGAAGGCAACGGCATACCACCTCCAAACAGGACCATGCCTAGTAAAGCACTGTGGTGTTCAAACCAATCTTCGGATTGTTGACTGCTTTACCTTTAATGATTTCCGTTACTACAACGAAGGAATTCGTGTGGACATTTCTTTGTATACCAGGACCATTAACGTATTTTTTAATCATCCGTATATATGTTTCAGCATCGTAATGTGCTATCTGTAGAGGGATTTTAACTTCGCCGGCCGCGGTGGCCGAGGGGACTGAGGCGCTCCAGTCACGGTCTGCACGGCCACGACGGTCGGGGGTTCGAATCCCCCCTCGGGCATGGATATTTGTGCCGTCGTTAGTATTAGTTAGTTCATAAGTGGTTTTTAAGTGTAGGGACTGATGACCCCGTAGTTAAGTCCCATAAACTCTACAAACATTTGAACATTTTTGATTTTAACTTCGTTTAGCACGTAAAACTTAAGTATGAAAACTGTCGATCAGATCCATAAAAGTCTGTAAAATTCGGGGGTGGAGGTAATATTTGTTGTTATTTTATAAACATACTAGCTGAATACCCGGCGTTGCCCGGGATTTATTTATTCCTACCATTTTTCAGGAGGTATATATTCGTTTGTATAAGGGGTGTATGTCTGTAAAATCTCTTGTGAATACAATTAGTAGTAAAGAAGTAATAGATTAAAACTTGAGGTGGGAAGGGGAGGTTTTCCATGAACGTTACTGTTTATATGCTCATATATGATGAGCTACGTGTCGTACTATGATACAATTTAGAAGGTACACTCAACTATATGCGTGTATACTGTCGGTAAAATTTCCTGCGGCTACAATGTTTAGTGTAGAAATTACAAATTGTAACGTCATACCGAAAGCCGTAGTTTTAGTCCATGAACAGCGGAACGTTACCGTTTATGTGCTCATATCTCATGAACTACGTGTGGGAATGTTACACAATTTAGAAGGTACATTCAACTATATGTGTGTATACTGTCTGTAAAATTTCCTGCGGCTACAATTTGTAGAGCACAAATTATAAATTGTAACGTCGTACCGAATGCCGTAGTTTTACTCCATAAACAACGGAAAAGTAGCAAGCGAAAAACTTTTTTCCTTTCATCATTTTGCTATGGTTGTCAGCGAGAAAAAGTTTAATAAAGGTTTGAAATTATGTTTATAGTTTATTGCAAGTCGCAAAGTACTCTCCTTCTCATATAGCGTATTTTTAAAGTCTCGCCGCATTATGTGACATTTTTTGCGATTTCTTTTGGTTAAGGCGTAATATCTTTCGAACTATGTGCCGTATGTGATTCTTAAGCATGTAGCAATTGTTACCTCACGGTAAGGAATGTGTGTACCAAATTTGGTTGAAATCGGTGCAATGGTTTAGGAGAAAATGAGCAGCATTGTCGCAAAATGCAGCAGTTTGTCGCGCATTTCATTGTTTATGACGTCATATCTCGTGAACTATGTATCGTACGTGATTCTTACACTTCCGGCGATCGTCGTCATGGATTGAAGCTTACGTGTACCAAATTTCATAAAGATTGGATCAAAACTGTAGATTTGTATGCAACACGTACAAACATACGGACACTCTGCTTTATATATTAGATAGGACGAATCTAAAATTTGATCCAAAAGAATGCTGGATATTTAATTGTAATCGAATACCTAATGTGGGACACACGATCTGAACCAGGGATAAAGGAGAATTATTGTACAACTTTAGTAAAGGACAGAGTAGGTTGTTAAGATACACAAGTTTGAAATTATGGCATAATTTTCACAGCATTTCCTTCAGGACTTTGTATTATTACTGCATTGTTTCATTTATAGTTTTGAAACAAATATTTAGTTATGTATCAAAATAAAGATTTTAAACAGTCGCAGTTAACTATAATTGCGTTGATGTGTATGTCTCTGCGAACTCACAAACACAGGGGACGGCCAAAGGCACACATCAAGTGAACGTGGTGATGTTGTCCTTATCCTATTCAAATTACTGTGTCTACTTTTCATTCTTGTTCATTCTACCCACCCGTTAATTCTTCCCGCTGGTTTATACTGAACATTCGTGCATGGACAATCAAACAAAAATGTCAGCTTTGTAGATTGGTTGAAAAGTTAAAATGAAACCCAAATTCAGTAGGTCTACAGTCAGTCTTCTATTGGCTTTCTATGTACTTTGATATTCTTTGACTTACAGGTATGTAATAACATTTTATTATTTTTCTGTACTTACTGGCCGGCCGCGGTGGCCGAGGGGACTGAGGCGCTCCAGTCACGGTCTGCACGGCCAATACGGTCGGGGGTTCGAATCCTCCATCGGGCATGGATATTTGTGCCGTCCTGAGTGTTAGCTAGTTTGTAAGTAGTTTGTAAGTTTAGGGACTGATGACCCCGTAGTTAAGTCCCATAAGCTACACAAACATTTGAATTTTTTTTACTTACTGTCTATACGAAAATGTAGCAACTTATACTCTATTCCAACAGATTAATTTGAAAATGGACAAAAATATGTTCAAATCCTTTCGTCCATAAAGAAAACTTCCATGCAACTATGGCAGTTACTTATAAAAATTTGGTTACATATGTATCGTCGGAGCGGTTCGGAACTGTTCTTTTTGCCCATGCGAATCCCATCTCCTTCTACTACACCAGGTCTCTCGTTACTGGCAGCTGAGTAGCGTGAACACTAAATATTCCATATAGATGTTACAGAGTTACTTCTGTTTTTTTTCCTACTGTTAAATCGTGTTATATGTTAATTCGGACTGGTCCAACACAGTTTGAAATGTCAATGACAGGGATAATAAAACTGGATAAATGATACTGCAGAGCTTCCTCCAAAACATCTTTTTGTTCCTCTTTCTACCCCTTCGCCTTTTCTGAATAGAGAAGTAACATCCATTGAATGTTGATATTTGGGGTCGTATTTAGTGTCTATAGTTCCCTGGGTTGTAACCATCTATGTGGACACTTTCAGTGTAAGTAAATAACTTGCAAAAAATGCACTTTAGAGCAATTTTCGAATCAAATGCCTGGTAGAAGTTCAGTGATTATTATACACATAACTAGATTCGTACCTTCATTAAAAACGCATTATTTTATATGAGCATTCCGCTAAAGTTCTTACGGTAGTTGCTTGAGCTTACGAGCCAGTGATTTAACTGCTACAAGCAGGAAACGTCAAGTAATTTGTTCATCTCTCATAATATGTAGTTACAAAGTAAAATTATCTGAAAATAGTTTTCCCCAGCTTCAGTAGCTAAAGCATCTGGGTGTGGTGATATAAAAATATTATGGGTCTTGTTTTGGGCTAAATAAGTTCTGGAAGGTGTCGGTTTTCCGCGAAATTGAATTACTTAAATCTACCAAACTCTCGTTGACTAAAATAAAAATAAAACAGAAGTTTTATTGATTTTGCTATTTGTCTCCTGGTCCGGATGACATACCAGTCCGGTTTTACAAAGAGTATTCTCCGGCATTGGCCCCTGACTTAGCTTACATTTCTCGCGAATCTTTAATGCAGCGCAAATTTCCTAGTGAATGGGAAAAAGCGCAGGTGACTACCGTTTATAAGAAAGGAAAAAGAACTGACCCACATAAATACAGGCCAATATCGTTGACATCAGTTTCCTGTAGAATTTTGGAACATATTGCCAACTCGAATATAATAAATTTTCTTGAGACTGATAAGCTTCTTTCTGTGAATCAGCACGGGTTTAGGAAACATCGTTCATGTGAAACTCAGCAAGCCGTTTTCTCACATGACATCTTGCGAGCCATGGATGAAGGGCAACAGGCAGATCGTGTTTTTCTCGATTTCAAAAAGGAATTTGACGCGGTCCCGCACTGCAGACTGCTAACAATGATACAAGCACATGGAGTAGGTTCACAGATTTTTGACTGGCTGGAAGACTTGCACGACCACGTCTTGTGTATTTCTCAAGTGTTTGGGACCCGCAGCAGGTCAGTTTAAAGGAAGACATGCAAGCAGTTCAGAGGCGAGCATCTAGGTTCGTTACTGGTAGGCTCGACCAATGCGCGAGTGGTACAGAAATGCTCTAGGAACTCAAATGAAAATTGCTGGAGGAAAGACGACGTTTTTTTTTCTTTTTTAACATTCTGTTGAGGAAATTTAGAGGGCCGGAATTTGATGCTGACTGGAGAACAACCTTGCTGCCACCTACTTACATTTCGCGTAAATATCACAAAGACAAGATAAGAGAAATTAGGGCTCGTACAGAGGCATATAGACATTCTTTTTTCCCTCTTTCTATTTGGGAGTGGAGTAGGAAAGGAAAGGCCTAGTAGTGGTACAGTGTATCCTCCGCCACGCAGCTTGCGGTGGAATGCGGACTGTAGATGTAGATGTTGTGTCACGTTCTAGCCGGACGCCAAGGGGAATTGAAGCGAGTGACTGTGTAATATAAGTGGTGATTGTTGACTGGTCCATGTTATTTGTCACCATAAAAATTCGACCGAAAATCCACACACACATACATATATTTCAGGTTGAAAAAGACACCTCTTTTAAAAGTTTGAGGTCGGGAACGCAAGGTTTTAAACTTGATAGCCCGTGCAGTCCTGCAGTGTGATTGGCAGGGGAACTATACAGGATACGCTGGTGTGCGTAACAACTGTTCTTGGCGTTTCCCGGACATTGACAGTTGCTGGCGTAGAAATCTGACTTTCTCCTTCGAGGCGACTGCAGTGTCAAGTTCAAAGCATCCCCAGGGTGAAAGTGAGAACGCCTCGAGTAGGCCGCCGTTGCAGCCTCATCCTGCAGTTCCACGCCTCACTCCAAACACTGTCTACGCTGCCATAATAACCAAGTTAGACAGTAGTTGTAATGCTTTTCTGCAGTGTCTTCCCGCCTCGTTCATTAATACGGGCCGCGGTGGAGTGGCCGAGCGTTCTAAGGCGCCTTGCTGCGGAGCGCCTGAGTCCTCCCTCGGACATGGTTGTGTGTGTGTGTTGCCCTTAGATTAGTTTAACTTAGTTTAAAAAGTTCGTACGCCTGGGGACTAATAACCAAAGAAGTTATGACCACAGAGATTTACAAACATTTGAACATTTTGGACCGGCCGTCCAAGTCGGATGTTCGAGTCGCCCCTCGGGCATGAGTGTGTGTATTGTCATTTAGTGTATGATAGTTGAAGTAATTTGTAAGTCTAAGGACTGAGGACCACAGCAGTTTGGTCCTATAGGTTTACAAACATTTGAACATTTTGGACTTGGACGATTTCTAAATTCTGTGCGCTCAGTTGATATTCCGCATCATACATTAGCAAGCACTCTGTGCGAAGCAGACATTTATTTGTGTTCTGAAACCTACCGTTTCTACTATCAATTTCATTTTGGAGCATGTAGTCAGTGTTTGTCATTTCAAGCTTCTCTTGAACAGATCGATTTTGAATCCTGTGACTTGCTTCAGTACAAAGCATTGAAGTGACTCAGTTGGACTAAAATCCTGTTTCGTTTTTACAAACTTCTAAACGAAATACGTTTTCCTCGCTTATAAAGATGGAACTGATCCTCAACTGTCATATCCTACCAGGCTGTCGTCATCATTTTTGGCCGATACAACAACCCACATGAATGGACTTGCTACTTCAGAGAAAACATCATCTTGGTGGTAATCATGAAAAAATCAGTAAAGAATTTCGGAGAAAAGTGCCATTGACTGTAGGGCAACCCGAAATATTTTTTTCTAATTTTAACTGTTTCAAATTATTCGTGAGTTGAGGAAGCACTTTTTGGAGAAATGTTCAATTAGTAAACAGAATGAGAGACTTTTTTGTTTCAGAATCCGTTTGATTGTAACCTCGATGATCTGTCAGTTGAACTACAGCTCGAGCTCCCTGATTTGCAAGGTAAAAGAGAATGGCAAAGAAGGACAAGCTGCACAATTTTACTGCTTGCACCTGATGTTGAGCTTCCGAAATGGAAGAAATGTGTTGTTCGTATGTTACCAATACCTAGAACAAGTTGTGTCTGTGATCAGATATTTTCAAAAATTTAGTATATTAATTCAGCGAATGGAAGATTGGCTGGCTTGCATGATTCGTATAGGGTAAGGATGCGGCCTGCTGTTTGTCATTTTGTCACTCATCCTGCCCGGTCTGAAAACAGTTTGACGACCTCTCACCTCGTCGAATGCAGATCTGTTGTAACGTTTATCAGCCAAGGTGCTACGGTCATTACTACGCTGTCGTTGTTTCTATGCTAAGAATATAAGTGGTATCGGAATTTAACTTGTTAAAAGTTCCTACCATTGGGATAATTACGCCGTGAGGGGGAAATTAAAATTTATGAGGTATGATAAAAGGTTGTAATTATGGGTTTTGTTTTATATCTGTTAAATTATCATTAACCATTATAATCCACTGCTGTATAAAGGTCTGTACTGTTCCTTGGATAGCAGTGTGGAGCGTTACGCATGCATGATGGCGCTGCAAATTTTCATTGTGATCAGCGCATAACTGAATACAGGCAGTTTTAGTATTCCATATGAGTTCCGCCTTTATAAATGCTTCATCAGTGGCAAGGTTTGTAAAGACTGTTCTAAATATGTGCTTGTTGTGCTGGATTTTAAACTAAGCTACTGCTTCCACTAATTCGAATGTTCGTATTCTCTGTTTTGTGTCAGGAAAACATGGATAACTGGAAGCTGAAGAACAGCTTCAAAACCGAAAAAGCAAGCAGATATGTGGAACTGTCTGTACAAACCTTACCACTGATGGTGCCTTTGATAATTAAAGGTAAAACGTCTATGAAATGAAAATGGTTTTATTCAGTTGCAATGAGATGAACCTAATCTGAAAATGATAAAATATTACACGCAATTGAAGACGACAAAGCAACAAAAGTTTAAGATGATCCACGCAGTTTACAGTAGGTTGTCGCCTGGGTCTTTTCTTGCCTCTTGAAATTTAACTACGTTTCACTGGTTCATTTCCTAAACATTCGCCTGGCTATACGTTGTACCCACCATAACTTCGTTTCCATTACAGGCACAAAAAGTCTTACACTCTGATCTATTTCTTGAGCCATTTCTTTATTTTCTTCTCTCTGCACGTAATTAGTATGGTGTATGCTGAACAAGGCTCAGTTTTCAATAGTTTCCGCATTTAAAGGCCATGTCTCAGTTCACTAAAGCGAAGGTGTTTGCAGACACTGTAAACACATTGAAACCTTTGCTTTGGAGACACTATTCAATATACCAATATCAGTGAAGGTCATATTTGCTCTTCTGTTTATTTATTTTGCTCCCAGCTCTATTTTAGACGTTAGCGTGTGTCATTTGCCGTTTATTGTTAGTAACTGCAATCTTTATTGGGAAAAATAACTAGTAAATAACTGATTCTCAGTGAAGAACTTTATGAATGGAAGTATATTTGGTATTTGCGGCTACTTTCTGAATTTGTTTTATGAAAGGTGAATTTATCAGTATATTTAGGATGATATTCTAGGTAGTTAATATAACGTAATAGCTTTTTCCATCCATCAAAAACTGACTCTCCCTAAACAACTTGTTCATCTGTAGTTTGCAAGCCACCCGTTCTTATACGGCGTATAATAATTGTGGTGCCACCATCATGTTCCTCTAGTTCTCTTACCAGCAAATGGTGTATCGCAAGAGACGGTTCGTCGTAATTCTCTGCCTAAGGTACAACAAGTTCTTCAGTTCTGGATTGTTCAGTGCTGGTTTAATTTTGACTCTGTGACGCAGAGCCCTTCTCTCCCACTTGTATTTTGTGAGAAGCTTCGCAACGCCTCCACGTTTAATTAACAAACCCGTGTAGAAACGGAACACTCTTTGTTCAGTCTTGTGTATGTCTTCTAATAAACGCACTTTAAAGTAGTGTCTGTTCTTTTGGACCTAACATGGCGTTGCTTTCGCTAACTCGCTAAGAAACTTGATACGTTAGAGACTGACTTCGACTTAGTGCAACGATGGAGAGAACACACAGAAAATATTGTGGGGAAGGCGAATCAAAGGTTACGTTTCATTGGCAGAACGCTTCGAACGCAACAGCTCCAGCAAAGAGACTGCCTACATCACACTTGTGTGTCCTCTCTTAGAGTACTCTTCCCCAGTATGGGACCCTCACCAGTTGGGACTGACGGAAGACATTGAGAAGGTTCAGAGAAGGGCAGCTCGTTTTGTTTTATCACGTTACAGGGGGAAAGCGTGACGGAAATGTTGCACGATTTGAGGTGGAATCATTAAAGGAACGACGTTATTCGTCGCGGCGAGATCTATTTGCGAAATTTCAATCACCGACTTTCACTTCTGAATGAAAAAATACTTTACTAGCGCCCATCTACATAGGGAGACATGACAATCACAATAAAATAAAAGAAATCAGATCGAAAACGGAACGATTTAGGTGTTCTTTCTTCGCGCGCGCTATTAGAGAATGGAACGGTAGAGAAAGGTTGTGAAAGTGGTTAATGAACCCTCTGCCAGGCACTTAAATGTGATTTTCAGAGTATCTATGTAGATGTAGATGTAGAATAGTCAGTAATCAGAACCCCCCGCTGACATCAGTGACGTCGCGGTTCATAGCTGAAGAGTAGCATCGCAATATTCAACACGTCCCTAATCTACGAAAATACTAGGTCTGTGTAGCTATAGTAAAAGCTCGAGCAGAGCCATCACCCACAAGAACCAAACAATGGCAGCAACGAAAAATGTCTGTTATTACGTTGTGTGCTACACAAGTGTGCTTAAATTTTTCGCCACAGTGAATCTGTGAATGCCTGTAGTGGGCAGTCCGTCGTGTCCACTGAGCAATGCGAGAGCTCACAGCAATACCGGCTGTAGTGTTGCGTCTCTTAGGTCGGGTCGGTTGTCAAAGGGAACGGATAGGGTGGAGTCCTGCTTACCGTAGCGGGTCGCACGGTTACCTGACTCAACACCGAGTTTCGCAACTGCCACCAAGGAGTCAATATAACTTCTTACCTCAAACAAGTTCTGTATTATTATTCTCCAGTGACTTCGCCGAGAGTTCGTGGCATTGGGTGCATCAGGTGTAGTTTGTTTCAAAGCGCGACACGATACAAGAAATAGTGAAATCAGCCTTAGCATAACAAACAGATAATTCGGTATCTCCGAGGAAGAGCTCTTCAAAGATAGTCACCAGTATCATGTGGTACCTGCAGTACTATGTTAGGCGGGAACTACGTAAGGGCACTTTAATTTTGCAGCTACAATATTGGGTTCGGCGTAATGAAGTAGTATTTGTACCACCACGTGCAGTGACATATTCTCAATAAATCTTGTAGCTAACGTATTGATGAAAGGTAGAAAGTCAGTTGCTAATGAAATCGTAAAGAAAAATGAATATTATTTTCCGTTATTTATTTATATATCCAAAGGACTGTATTTACTGCTTTCAATTATACTTCTGTCATTGATTTTGAACCATCACGCACTTGCTTATCAGTACAAAACCAATTACAAGTAAACAAGGTCTCCTCCTCCTCCTCCTCTTCTTCTTCAGCAATACCAACTTTACAGAACTAAACCTCCTTGACAATCTGCCTCAAAAAATTTCGGTTATTTGTTTTTCTCTCCCATTCTCGGATCTCCATCTTAATAACGTCAGCCAACAATCTGTATGGCTGTATAACTCTTGATCGGCCCTTCTTTCAGATGGAATACAATCTTCCTTTCATTTGCGAGATTCTCTATATGTCCCATCTAGCTTATTCTTTGACATCTTGTAAATGTTACTGTACTTTCTCTTGCGTAAACTGTTTTATTTCATGGTTGTATCGTAATCGCTCACTCCACCTCTCTCATCGACCCATAATTTTCTTACAATATTTTTCTTTCAAATGCTTTCTGTCATCGATCTCATTTCTGACCCATATGAAATAACCTGTCGTACAATTTTGTTCTTTTTGTAATTAGAGAATTTGAAAATACTTGTAAGTTCACGTAATGGGCTTTGTTTTCTGCTTATATCCGTTCTCTAACACATTCATTCATATTATGATCACCAATAGGGACACCTAGATAATGGAAGCAGCTGACATGTTTAAAATCTTTATTAAAGGTCTTGAGCCTTAGAATTAGACCACACCTAGTAGTCTGCCTTATTTTTGTCTACGATAAGTGCAGTTTTTGTCCCTTGTACTTCCATTAGTTCTCAAACTTCCGTAAGGATGTCTACATCTTTGGCCACAATTGCAGTGCCACCTTCTTATGCACAGATATCACTGTTATACATCTCTTGCCTCTTTTTTGTGTCAGACTGCGTAGTTAAACAGTACTGCGGAGAAAGCACCAGCCTGTTTCACCACATCTGTAAAATTAAAGCTCTTGGCTCTTCACTTTCTCCATTGTGTTAACGCAACTGACATGCGAGGCTGGACACAGTTGTCACTTCTGTCAGCGCTTCATACAATGCTGACTTGTTAACACTATAAAAGCTTTCTACAACCAGTCTCTAAAGGTATCGGTTGACGAACTACTCTTTACCGGGAATTGCCGCCATTATAGATCTTGGTGCGCACTTACTGCAGCAGCCATGAACTTCGCTATCTTGGCGCGTACGTGTTCGCGAGTTTATACAAAACGGACGGTTTGCATATAGAACGGTAGGCGAGATCAGTGTAACTGCCTGGGCTCAGTTGTGCATTCTTTTGTCTCAAAGATAATCCCAGTATTCTCTTTAAGTTCTTTCTCTCATTCATGGTTGGACGATTTAATAGAACCATTATTTATTTCAGTCCTGCAGCAAGTCATTAGCAGTGTAAGGTTGTGTTTTATGTCTTGTTGTCTGACTGCATTATCAAGTGTAACAGCGTACCTCAACTTTTCAGTATGTAAATTTCAGAATGTAATGAGCATTTATTTTAACTGAATAGTCCGACTTCTGATGTGTAGTCTTCCCCTGTTGCTATCATTTTTATTCATTAAGTAACAAACAGAATCACCTGCTAGAAGAGAGGATGTTCGATGCTGGCAACGGTCATAGTAGCAAAAGATTCTCAGGTATGCTTACCTGTTAGTTGGGGAGCACAAGTTTTAGACAGGTTTATTAAGTCTAACAATTTCGTACCGTGACGAGTAACGAAAGTTGCAACCGCTACAGTACGACATCTCTCGTTGAAACCGCAATAAACTCAGTCGTCGATTATATCTCCCGCTTATGTTGGATTTATTTTCCTCTTCCGAGTTATAAATACCAGATATAGATAATTGCCATTGTCACGTAACTCACCCTAACGCTCCTTTCCTTCTTCTGCAGGTTTTCGCAATAACCGCTGATAAGGATCCCAGAAACAGTGTACATTTGGATTTTAATACTAGTCGTACAAATTAAGTTGACATTTTGCGCAGTGGCTTATAGGAGCGACTATCAACAAAAATGGCAAAAAATAAAAAAACTTATTGGCAGTGTGTCCAGAGCTCTGAAAAGGATGTAGTTAGAAAGCTAACACGTTTGATGGGAAATGCATTTAGGTTTGCTCCCTTCAGCCATTGCCTAGAGTGTTAATTTACGCGAATAGTACGTTTCTGTTTAATATTTAAATACGATATGATTAAATTAGTTTTACACTATCGGGGCAGTTTTATGGTAAATGAAGGTATACAGTGCATTTGACTATTTCACTCACAGTAACAATATTTTTAAATATATGTAAATGATTTTAAATTAATATCCAAGAGCCTGAAGGTGGAAACTTTGTCTATATCATGTCAATTATAATGGAAACGAAATGGAGTAAAATTACGTATATTTCGTTTTGTAAATGTGCTCACCAAATTTGTTATTTTAAGTATTAACTTTCTTGGTTTCTATATTGTATTGCTTAATAGTATATTTCAACTTCTGTTATAAACTTCTGCAAAAATTAATGTCAGTTGTTTCGAGTTAGCGTCAAGAAAAAAAGCTGCTTTGGAATGAATGATGCGTTTTTTTTTATTATTTGGCATGGTCCTTATCATAGAAACTGCAAAGAGGACAAATGATGAAATGGACCTTACTTATAATGAGTTAGCAGCTTTCTTTCAGTTAGTACCAGACAGAAATCAAATCTCCATTTGGATCACAGCTTCTTGACCCTTGTGGAGAAAGGTGTGCAGTATTCTGACGCATCCATTTTTAACAAGCTGCCACAAGAACTCAAATAGCTTAGTAGCAATCCGCGCACTTTCAAGGCTAAACTGAAAAGTTTCCTCATGGCTCACTCTTTCTATTCCGAAAATAAAAACAATTCAGCTAATTTCTGCGTTACATTGTTGCTTCTTTTATTTATTCTTAGACTTATCTTCTGCTTACGATTGTTTTACGTTTAACTTTATCAATTAACACTGCTTTGTAACAATCGGATGTAATGACTCGTTCCGTGATAACGGAGGTTTGCTCCTCAGTTCGGTCCTACGGAAGATGACAAATATAAATAAATAAAAACAAATAAAGAGAAAAGAATGTTCTGTGTGGGACGTGCCCGGTCAAAGCGTACAAGTTCTGTTCCTCTTAGTCCTTAACTGAGTGTCAATTGTACGGTTATTACCGACGGAGAAGTAGCTCACTTTTAACGAGGGTAATTGCTTAACAAGGCCACTGCCAATTTCTGTCCTACGTCTTGGCATTCACCTGGAGTATTTCAAGAGAGGCAGGCGAAATTGATGTTTAGACATCGATTTGAATGTACTATTTCCAGCACATAATTCCGGTAGTTTTACCAACTTTTTCGCTGGCTGCCTAGCTAACTAGGAAACTATTGGAACCAAAGTATAATAGCTCTGGTCTCAGTAGCCATTGTGTGAATGGAAAAAGTCTTCGCAGCAAGCTATTTTGTGCTAACCTTAGCAGTTTATTTTCATCAGTTTATGTAAATATTATGATATTATAGTGAGCGTTCAAATTTTTATTAAGCTTATGGGACTTAACTGCAGGGTCATCAGTCCCTAAACTTATAAACCAATTTATACTACAGACAACACAAATATCCATGCCTGAGGGAGGATTCGAACCTCCGATGCGGGAGGCCGCGCGATCCGCAACGTGGCGCCCCAGACCGCTCGGCTACTCCCGCTCGGCTATAGTGGGCGTAATTGAGTGGCGAAGCAAACAAGAAACTGAGAATTACTGCCCTTTAGAGCCAACATTTAACGTTCAACAAGTTTTACAAATAGTTAAAAAATTCTGTTGTTTAGAGCATTTACACGTAACTGAATAAGTAATTTAGATTTATTTCTTATTTATTTAGATGAATGCTTCTACAGACTTGTTAACATCAGTTTCTTGCAAAATAATTGAATATGGAACTGAGACTGACTTCAATTACGTATTTGAGACACAGGAAGCACAATCAATCAGGCATTTATCTCAACAGTGTAAAAAGGGGCGATCAAAAAGCGTCCGTTTGAGGGCGTTGCTTCAGTCTGTATACCGCGTACAGCGTTGGAGGAAATTATCGTTACAAACTTCGAGGAGTCAGTACATTACATTTTGACAAGGAACCCAAATCCGGAATTGTATAGCTGTGACGCTATGAGCACGTATTTATCTTTCACTGTTTAAAAACAATAAATTTCTTCTGATGCAAGCTCTTTGCTTTCCATATTTTGGAAGGAACTGGTGTGGATAATAATAATAATAAAAGGAAACAACACCAAAATGCTTCACTTAAGAGCAATGAACATGTAATCATCTTGGATACGCGGAACATGTCTCTCCTATTGAACATGTGTTTGTAAGTGATAAGAGATGCATTTGGGAGGGGGGTCACATTTACCGAATATTTATTGCTTATATTGGTGCTTACTACGTACTCGCTAAATATGGAAATCAAAGATCTTGCCGTAGAAGAGATTATTTTGACCGTGTCAAAGAACTGATTATAGCGTCACTGGATTACATTTCCGGGTATATGTCCCTCGTCAACTTATTATGTACTCACTCCCCTGTACAATTACTCGAACTTTGTAACGAGAATTTGCTAACGCCCTGTATCAGTACCGACATGTATGCAAGGGATTAGTGTGACGTTCTTATCTCTACGACGTGCTTTCAGTAAATGTGGAAACGTGAATTCTGGCGACCGTATTACCAAATACGTCAACACAGGGCCATTGTCCTGTTTCGTTAATCATTTTGTGCTGCCGAAGGACCGAAAGCAGTCAAAGAGAGAGAAAAAAAATAAAGAGTTCAAATTTTTGTAAACGTATTAGACGAAACTTCTCTGGTCACCAGTCCCTAGACTTACAAAATACTTACACTAAGGACAATACACACACCCATGCCCAACGGAGAACTCGAACCTGCAGCGTGATGCCTTAGACCACGCGGCTACTCCCGCGCGGCCCGACACCAGCCGAGATCTACCGGAGAAAGTATATGCGGCATCAATCTGCATGTCTATCGAAAGAAACTGTTGCGAAATTGTGCTCCAACTATTGTGATGCGACGAAAGACGCCTATCGATCTGTAAGGCCAGTCAAGTTGGTTTTATTAGCTTCATATTCCTATGACTGGGACTGCAGCTGGTCAGTGTTTATGAATAAAATAACTCAACATCTGTAGTTATGTGCTTTTTATTTTAATCACAAAAGCAACCTGTTCAGGTGACTCACAGACCCCCCCCCCCCCCAAACACACACACAGAGTTGTAGAAATGATATTAATCAGTATCATTACTGAATGTTAGCCGCTGTGCTACGGTACCAGTAGATGTAGTTACGTAGGCTTTCGCGGCATAATAATTCTTCGTGTTTCTTCGGGTCTGCTGCCGGATCTTAAAATCAACCTGCCTCAATATTTCGGCGATCCAACTGTTATTCATCTTCATGGGAAACTGCTGCTGCTGAGGCCCACTGACGACAGATGCCAAGGGCAGAAATGGCAGTCCTGTATAGGCCCGTGTGTGGTGCATGAACTGCCCGCCATAGGCCCTGCACATAAACAGGTGCCGGCCGTGGTGGCCAAGCGGTCTGCACGGCCACTACGGTCGGGGGTTCGAATCCCCCCTCGGGCATGGATATTTGTGCCGTCCTTAGTATTAGCTAGTTCATACTTACTTTGTAAGCTTATGGACTGATGACCCCGTAGTTAAGTCCCAAAAGTTCTACAAACATTTGAACATAAACACGTCTTGCGGATCAGCGGTGCCCGCGACGTGTTTTTTAAGTAAGTACCGTTTTGACATTTATAAAAGACGTGCTAAGGTATCTCAATAATTTTATGCGCACTGGGTACCTACATCTGTTGTCTACGCACTGGCGCCATTACAGTCTGATTCTTCCTTGTTTACGTTGTGTTCTAAGAGTTTAAGATGCCTCCGATAATCGTGAGTCCCACCGACTCTGAAGTACGGGCTGTTGTAAGATTTCTTAGTGCTAAAGGCCTAAAAGCGATCGATGTTCATCGTGAGATCTGTGCAGTTTACGGAGAAAACATAAGTGATGGAACGGTAAGAAAGTGGGTGAGAGCATTTAAAGATGGCCACACAAATGTGCGTGTTGAACAACGGAGTGGGCGTCCTTCGATCGTTAATGAAAGTTTGGTGCAGGAAGTGGACAAGAAGGAGAGAGAAAACAGACGCTTTACGATTTCCTCCTTGCGGGACGACTTTCCTAATGTTCCTCGTAGTGTTTTGTATGGCATTGTGACCGAGCAAGACGATGACGATGCCAAAACAGTAGTGATGCAGTGGATAACAAGTCAGGCGGCAGACGTCAATGAGGAGGCTATTCAGAAACTGGTACAACGTTATGGCAAGTGCCTCAATATTGACGGAAATTATGTAGAAAAGTAGATTAAGGTACAGGCTTTTATGCAAAAATAAAATTATACAGATATCTTAGTACGTCTTTTTTCTAATTAAAAAAAAAATAAAACAACCTCGTATCGCACTCACAGCTTGTCTTCCGGCACTCTGGTGGCTTGCATGAAAGAACGAAGATTTTTCATGCCAGATGAAACCGGGTTCCACATCTTGCTAAGTGAAAAACCCTTCTCTCTTAATCAAATTATCCGACAACTTAATTTCGGTCCTCTCCTTGTAAACACTGTCCCAAAAACAGGTATGTTTTTGATCGCCTGTTATACATTCTATCCAAGCAAAAAACCTAGTATGCCCTGTTATTTATCTGTTCCAATCTACGTCTTATGTGAGTCCATCTCCTTGTCTACCCTATCTCCTCAACCTCTTCCTGTTCCTGGCCACCTCTTCCCCTCTCGCTGTCCATATCCTCCCCCCTCTCTCTTTCCATATCCTCCTCCTCCTACTTATGTCTGCTTTCTTCTTCTTCTTCTTCTTCTTCTCCTCCTCCGCCTTTTATTCATCCACTTGTACCTTTCCATCTGCGCTTCCCCTCTTCCCGATATAAACACTGATACCTGTAATTGACAGTATAACTTATTACACTGTGTATTTACCCATTCTTCTATTGGTTTATCTGCACTTTACACTTACTTTCCCCCTCTTCCTCTCAGTCCGTTCGTGCTGCCCTCTCTTTCTCCATGTTCTCCTGTCCCTATCTCTATCTAATTAATGAGTGAAATGATAGCAACAGGGGAAGACTACAGTGTAGAAGTCGGACATCACATTAAGAAACTGCAGCTTTAACCCATAATTAACACACAGAATACGAGGTAGCCCGTTATATTTTAAAAATACTAACTAAAACAAACATATTCAAAAGTACAACCAGATCCAGAAGTTTGATTGCAGAACAAAATAAAACGAGCGTTATGTTAACTCGTCCAGCCGTGGAACAAAGAGTAAATTACGCAGAGATAGATGGCATGAGATGATGCCATGCGAATAGTCAGATTGAAGTCTAGGCAGGGGCAGCACGAAGCACTACAGTGAAAGCATAGTTTCACCGAAAACCGCTGCATTTCTATAGATTCGCGACAGAGATATTCGCCTTTGTTTTACATTTATCTGTACTAGTCTATGGCTGCAATAAATTAGGCGAAAGACCTACAACATGGCGTTAACCTTTTCGCCAAAGGTCAGGGAACTGCACCATTAAAGAGCCACAAGCGACATAGGAGAAGAGAGCGTCTGTAGTCGCGCAGCAGTACGCGTCCGTAGGCACAATGTTGGGTCCGTAGCGAACTTGAGCGCAGGAACCGTCAGAACTTTTTATCTAGCTGGGATGACCTGGTCTCATCTTCTTGAGGTTGGGAGAGTTGAAGTGTCGGCAACTTGGCAAAGCAGAAGGGATCGAGAGGTGTTCGGTGTCCGTGTCCAGTCATTCAAACTAACCGTCAGATCAGTCCTGACGGCTGTTCACCAAATTGCAGATTTAAGAGATTAGTTGATCCAGGACCCGGAAAATTACCCCGCCCCCATGAGACGACGGTCCTCTGGTCAGGCAAGCCTGACGTCCTGTATTTTTATCGGATCGGCCTTTGTGATATATTAAACGACACGTAATTTTGAATGTAATTCAAATCCAATATCAGAAAAGTACGAAGTAGAATGAAACTTTCACTCTGCAGCGGAGTGTGCGCTGATATGAAACTTCCTGGCAGATTAAAATTGCGTGCCGGAACCGGGACTCGAACCTGGGACCTCTGCCTTTCGCGGGCAAGCGCTCTACCACCTGAGTGGTCGTGAGTCGTGTCGGGATAGCTCAGGTGGTAGAGCGCTTGCCCGCGAAAGGCAAAGGTCCCAGATTCGAGTCCCGGTTCCGGAACGCAATTTTGATCTGTCAGGAAGTTTCGAGTACGAAGTATTTTATTATGGCACTCACTTTTCATCGTAAAGGCTGGCAATATGGCATTCATATTGGAGAAAATTAATAGCTGTACATGTTCATCTCCTCCTCTTACCTGTCTTCCGCTCTCTCTCTCTGTGAATGTCCGCCTCTCTTCTCGTCTCTTATCCTCTCTTCTCTTCTCTTCTCTTCATCTCCGCACGACTCCTCTTCCTCATCTCTTTGTCCTTTTCCACCTCGACCTCTCTAACTCTATCTCCTCCTTCCCGTATGTATGGAAAATGACATATACCTGCCAAAATTCGTGGCGATCAGTCGAGCTATACCCCATTTCAAATATCCAATCCTTCAGTGTAGAATTGCTCAGAAGTATGTATTATGCCACAAATTTAACGAAAGCAAGTCAGTTTCATGCAAGTTTATTTGCTAAATAAGAACTAAAAGAAGCAAAAACAAGTAGCATGTGATCTGCACGAATATAATAGGAGAAGGCATATACACGCGGCCATAACACACACACACGTCTGCAAATGTTAACTAAAAACAACCAGATGCGGCTAGTGGTTCTATTTAAAGACAGCACTTTCTACAGTTAAACTGGTGTGCGTCGTAATTACACTCCTACCCATTAGAATTGCAATGATGTGGAGTAAACATGTCGTATACGTCGGATTGCAAATGAAAATCAAATGTTCAAATGTTTGTATAGCTTATGGGACTTAACTACGGGGTCATCAGTCCCTAAACTTACAAAATACTTACGAGCTAGCTAACACTAAGGACGGCACAAGATTATTCGAACCCCCGACCGTAGTGGCAGTGCAGCCCGTGACTGGAGCGCCTCAGTCCCCTCGGTCACTGCGGCCGGCTATACTCCCATTTAAAGGAACGAAACGTATCTCAGCGCTATTCCGCAATAAGTCTGATGGCGTCACTAAACGTACATAGTTTGAATGCTGAGTTTGAGTCTGAAGCTGCTGTCTGTGTATAAGCTTCGATCGTGTCTCCAGCATGAGGAAAATACGTCTTGTAGCACGACGTAATAGTCTCTCGCCGTGGAAAGACTAGGCCGTTACGCGCAGCGACAGTCAAGCTAGCCTGTTAGCGATACAACTCGGCTCGCGCATGCGCCGTAGGGCGGTGGCCGGTCAACAGGCCGACCCTCGGCGTGTTAGCGCAATACCCGACGCGAAAGTTCACGCGCTCCCAGTGTCGGTTCGCAAATTAGTTGTAAACACGAGGGTGGTCTTCGTTATTCACTCCCGCGCTCTCTGCAACGAGGCCAAGGCAGGATTCGAACCCAATATTGCTAGCCTCGAGAGTGCGCCGAGGTCAGGCGATGGAGCCGTTTCGACACTACTGCGACACTGGCTGACAACGGCATCACCTGGAGCCACGAGGCGTTCTTCTCGTACGGGACGGGATGTCCACGTTGGAAAAACAATATTTCAGCTTAATGCTTACACTCCCCCTACCATTGTTTCATCCAACAGCGTATATATGAATTATGCTGTACGAAGGGCTAATTCCGTGGTAAACGAGGAAATAGTTTTTGAAGTTTCACTACCGCTGTTGATCAATATCCACTACATTTTGATTTCTTTGAAACTGAAGTTTAATTGTTACAAGGCTGTCTGGCGGGGCAGAATGCGAGTTAGTTTTGCGAAGATTGTCTTTATCTGAGTGTGGCGGTTGGAGCTGACCTCCTCTGTCCCTCACTGGATACGCCTTGTTGCCACCGTTGTCATCCACTTTGTTCTGTATGCAGAATGAATCGCCGCGGCGGAGTGGCCCAGCGCATTGAGGCTCTATGCTCCGATGCGCGAGGCCGTTCCCCGTTGGGGAATCGAATCCTCCCTCTGGCATGGATGTTTGTGCTGTCTTTAGTATAAGTTAGTGTATAATTAGTTAGTAAGTTTAGGGACTGATGACCCCGCAGTTAAGTCCCATAAACTTAACAAACATTTGACTTTTCTCTCTCTCTCTCTTTTTTTTTTTTTTTTCATTTTGCAGAATAAATCACCTAAGCTGTTCACATCAGAAGCTTTCTGCATAGTTCACGATATCCTAAACTTGATGTCATCCAAATGAACTGTTAGGAAGTCTTTACCAAACCATTTATAGTTCACTCTTAGTTGCTATATTAATTATAGAGGTTGCGGTGTCATCATTTTTAGGAGAACTATAGCAATAACGCTGCCAGTTAATGTACGAGGTATGTCCACAAAGTAAGTTCCCTTTGGGTATATAAAACTAACGTGTACAGATACAGAAAAAATATTTATTGTACAAATATATACAACTATTAAACTACTTTTCTACATAGCTTCCGAAATTTTGTAGGCATTTGTCATAGCGTGCCTGAAGTCTTTGTATGCCTTCTTCGTAGAAGGTTGCCGCATGTGTATTCAACCATCTGGTAACATGTTCTTTCAGCTCGTCATCATCGCTGAAGTATTGACCACCATGGACAGGTTTGAGGTGTAAGAAGAAAGGCGCTAGGAGCGAGACTGAACGGAGGATGATCAAACACGTCCCAGTGAAATTCCCGTAAGAGTTGTTTGGTCACATTCGCCTTGTGAGGACGGACGGCAACGTGAAGAGAAGAAGAAGACTCCTTTCATCTCTTCTTACACCTAAAATCTGTCCTTGGTGGTCAACACTTCAACGGTGATGAGCTGAAAGAACATGTTTGCCACATGGTTGAATACACAGGCGGCAACCTTCTATGAAGAAGACACACAAAAACTTGTGCCACGCTATGACAAGTACCTACAAAATTTCGGAAGTTATGTAGAAAAGTAGTTGAACAATTGTAGATTTTCATACAATAAATATTTTTTCTGTATCTGTACATGTTTCGTTTATATAACCAAACGGAACTTACTTTGTGGACATGCCTCGTATGTCTAAAAAAGTCGAATTCAACATCGTTTTACTTTTCAATATCTCATAACTTGTTTCGGAATGATTACAATTAATCTATTTTGAACATGAAATGAAATTGCTTATTCAGAACTGTATATTTTATAAGCAAATAAGGAAATACGCCACGTCGGATATGGAAGAAACTGAGCATCGCAGTGCCCCGATGCTGGTATAAAAGGTGCTCGGAGAAAATATAGCTTTCATAGTGTTTGTGAGGTCCGTACGTCTCAAGTACTGGTTAGTTTGGAAAAAAAGAATGTCACAAATGCCAGAAGAATTAGACACATGCTCCGTCTAGACGGAGACTTCAGATGTAAGACAACAGCTGAGTTGTACACACAGGCAGAGTCAAAGGACAAAATGTTCAGAAGTTTGTAATCCTGTGGGACCAAACTATGTCATCAGTCAAACTACGCATCTAAGATAATTTCTGGCTTTAGATCATTTGCGGTTTGCGTGGTAATGGCCAAGCTGTCTGAGGCGCCATGTCACGGACTGACTAGGGCATGAATGAGTTGTCCTTAGCATAAGTTAAAGTAGTTTGTAAGTCTAGGAATCTATGGTCTCAGCAGTTTGGTTCCTTAGGTTTACAAACAATAATACCAGTCGCTTATCTCGTGGTTTGTCCAGATCCCCTGAGGTGCCTTTGGGGCGGTGGTTAGCACTACTGAACCGTTCTAGGGAGGAAGACGGTTCAATCCCCATTCGGCCATTCATATAAAGAGTTCTTTATGTCTCCCTCAACAGCTTAAAGCAAATGCCGAGTAGGTTTCTTCGGATGGGCAATGAGCACGGGCGTTTTCTTTCTCCATATTTCTCTCTTCTGACTTTCAGCTCCGACCCTGATGACCTCATCGCCCACTAACCTATCTTCCTTCCTTTTAGAAGATATCTTACTAGCTAGGTAAAATATGCATCACTATAGAGTGACAGTAAATCGACAATTATACCATAACGTGTGAAACGTGGAAATACTAGTTAGCCACAGTCATTGTTATAAAGTGACATGGGTTGTTTAATATTACATAAAGCAATGTCGTTATCTACGGCAGTGAATACTGCTGTAATTTTTAGAATCGTGTTTAAATGAGGCTGTTTCATGGCGGAGAAAATGTCTTCGCAAATGAGTACAACTGATTAGTGGCATATAAAAATTTGAACCGGCCCGGTACTGGAATCCTGATTTTCTCCTTTTCGCGAACGATCTCGTGAATGCCTTAACGACACTGCATAGTAATGCATCGTTGAATACAGAGACTGGTTGTTGTATAGTTTGTGATTACTGGGCACATTGTTTGCTGCCTTTTACTTGGTGCTGTGTATTGTTACAGGAGCGGCCTTATTCATTGTCAGAGAAAGTCGCGTTCCTCGCATGACTTGGCTTATGCAGGTAACGTGCTTCATTTCCTCTGGACGGGCTAGGCGGCCGAAAAGTCGTGACGGAAAAAGCGGTATCAGGCGGTTCCGGCAAGTGCCGAGGGCGGGAGCTGCTGTCGCGCTTTCTTTGCAGCTGCTGTTACGCGAACAGGTGCCTAGTTTTGCAGCGAAGCTGTTGTGGTAGAAGTCTCTTGAGAGACTCGACTAACCGGCAGCAGGGTGAGCAAACGTGCGTAACTTTGTTGCAATTCCATAGGCGGTACTGGCGGAAGGACCTTGAAAGAACGACACCAAGACACGGCTCGTCCTAAAAGGAAAATGTTTGAACGTCTTATTGAGGACACTGGGGGAAGAAAGAGAAAATAATGTCGGGCCAGAATCTCAAGAGTATATTAAGTGAGCGCTTTCTTAAGCAACATCTACATCCATACTGCGTTATGCAACCTTAAGCTACTTGGCGTAGAGTATATCACACAGTGAGTGGAAACCTCCGAGAGCGTTTTGCCGTTCTAATGTTTTTGACATTTTTGATGACTGGAGGTGTACTTATTTGCGTCCAGAAGTAATGTTGACCGTTGTTCACTAAGGCTTTGGGGCCAAATTCGAAAAGACATGTGGCTCCTATCCTAACAAGTACCCATATTTTGCTATGGGTAGTAGGATGCTATAGCTTTGAGGGGTTTCTCTTTCGGTCGTACAGAATCAACTTGACCGATATGTAATAGAAGCAGTAGTTATGAATGTGTATGAGAAACCGGTGAGACGCAACTGTGTGATGTAACGACGCTTACGTCTGTTGATCTTATATCTATTCGCATTAATTGCATAGAATGGGTGAGATTCGAAAGGCAAGGGACGAGGGGAGTCCACGGCGGAAGACTGGTTGTTGAAAGATTGGATAGCAATATTGTTTGACATTCCATATTCCTTCCTCTCAATGTTTCCTGCAAACATTAATGAGATTCGAAAGGCAAGGGACGAGGGGAGTCCACGGCGGAAGACTGGTTGTTGGAAGATTGGATAGCAATATTGTTTGACATTCCATATTCCTTCCTCTCAATGTTTCCTGCAAACATTAATGAGCTTAGAACGAGACCACATGGGTATAAGATATCAGAATTTTTTTATTTTTATGGTACGTGAAGATCATAACTTCAATAACAATCACCCAAAGCCACATGACAGCAGCTCTAAAAAATTCTCGAGAAAATCAACTTTGAAGTTTTGAAAGTACACGTAAGTACCATTAATTAAAACAGTTGCAGCATCTGTCGGCGTAGATCAGAAGGTAGGGTTCTGGTCTCACAACCATACAGTCGGTGGTTCGAATCCCGCTGTGACAGATATTTATTTGGTTGTTTTAGAATTCAGTTTTATAAAACACTACCTTAAACACGCGGCTCCGCTCGCGTTTTGGTTGATTATGATAGATAAGCTATCTTTCAGTAGTGTGCTATTTATTTATTCTTATATTTCCTTATTCGTATGCATATCTTTACAGAGAAAGAGCTGAAGACATTGTAGCATGCATAGACGTTTCGTTGTAAGTAACCTCCTTGCTATAGAGTCGCAACGTCATCGTTGGCCTTCAGTCCGAATTTTTTTTATAATTTGACGACTTTCAACCACCATATCTTCCACCCACCCCCCGTCTAGCTATCGGCATGGAACTGTTATGGTGTACAACGGGAGACTTCGGACAACAATTACACACAGACCATTCGATTGCGTTCTGTAGTTTTCGCTGCAGAGCGAAATATTAACACATACACACGTAGAATTTTATATACACCAAAAACTTTCCATCTCAATATACTCCACCCTTTTATCATCATCAACCCTCAAGCAACAATGCAACCAATAAAACCATTTTCAAAGAGTAAATATAATTTTCAAAGAGTAATTATTGTTCGCATTTCGTTCATATTCTTCAAATTACTAAATATCTATCAGATCGCTATAAAACCGTGCCTAAAACCTTCCTCAGGTAAAACTTAGTAACTATGCAAATATGTAAGTCTCTGGGTCTTGTCGTTCGGATGTGATAAGCGTACACCGAACAGGCATTCATATTATTATATGTAGATAAATAGCTATCCGATCGCCATAAAACCGTGCCTAAAGCCTTCCCCGGGTAGACATTAGTTACTGTACAAATTTTTAGCTCTTTATGTCTTGTGGTTCAGACGTGATGAACGTACACCGAACAGACATTCACATTTATAGATATAGGTTTTGGGACTTCCAATTCTACGTGTTGTGTCACTTTTTGTTTATGTGCATGTAGACGAGCTGAACACCTTGTCGTCACCTAAAATGATGGTTGAGTAGGTTATCTGCTTGGAAAGCCGTTAGTAGCTATGGAGATGACTTTCCAAAAACAGCGTCATAGCTCTTCACAAACCGAACTATCAGAGACTACCGACTTCAACTAATAGTGAAGCCAATACTGAAAAAATGTAACTTATGTTTATTTGATTGAAACCGTAACTAGTAACAAACTTTAATAAAATATAGAAAATTACGAATAAACAAAAATACGTGAATTTTTCATACAAATGACCACTGGAAATTAAAATTGTGTAAGCATTCGAACTCACAAATAAATAAATAAATAAAAAATCAACCATGGCAGAATCGAACCACCAACGCTATGGTTGAGAGGCCAGAACGCTACCACCTGAGCTATACCGACAGACGCTGCCACCGATTTACTTATAGGTACTTGCGTGTACTTGCAAAACTTCAACGTCGATTTGCTCGTGAATATTTGAGAGTTGCGTCGAATGGCTTTGGCTGATTGTTGTTTGAGCTCTGAACTTTACGTAATATAAATATAAAAAAATTCTAAAATCCTATAGCCACGTGGTCTTGTTAGACAGAGAACTTCCCATCTCTGTGTATGTATGTGTGTGTGTGTGTGTGTGTGTGTGTGTGTGAGAGAGAGAGAGAGAGAGAGAGAGAGAGATTCTGATTTTCTGCATGTGTTAATGTGTGGGTATGGATTTATTGTTGTTGTTGTCTTATGTGGTCGTATTATGTGGTGGTTTTGAGGATGGGGAGGTTTGTCTTTGTCTACTATGTGTTTTATTAGTTTAAAAAATGTTTAGTTGCTGATGTTTTCTTGGTCATTTAATATGTTTCTTTTCTATTAATGCTTTCAAAAACTTTCGTAAGAAAAGTTACTGTAAAAAAGTGTAAATATAAGCAGTGACAGCAAGTGACAATGTGCTACAAACCACACATGAAGACGAAAACATAAAAAAATTCGTGAGTAATATTAATAGTCCAATTTATTCAGAATCAAAGCAATCCAATTGCATGAGAACTGTTACAGATCGAATTTAGTAAAAACTCGAACAAATAAGGTAATACAAACCATTTATTGTACAGCTGACCACTGAAGATGCTTTAGAATAAAGCGAAACGCGTCTGGTCTAAAGTAGGCTAATTTACAGTTGCATGAGACGGTCCCATAACCTATACAAATTGTATAACTGCAACTGCGGAGCCGCGGTGGAGTAGCCGAGCAGTCTAAAGCGTCTCGCTGCGGAGCGCGCGGTTGCTCGCCGTGGAGGTTCGAGTCCTCCCTGGGGCATGCGTGTGTGTGTTGTCCTTAGGTTAGTTTATCTAGGTTTAAGTAGTTCGTAAGCTACGGACTGATGACCACGCAGTTTGGTCCGATAGATTTACAAACATTTGAACTTTTTTTTTGCAACTGCGGAAAACGGGGCCAAAAAACGAAGAAATATGTACACAGATGACAGTTGATGTGAGGAAACCGAATCTCCGGCTGTAGGAGCCAAAGCGCAAAGTGCGCGGTTTCCTGTGTGATGTGGCCTTGCTCTTGCGTACTGGTGCGTCACGTATCGAAAGTGTCGGCCTGGAGCAGAGCGATTAAGCGAGGGTGCGATGCGCGGGGACACAATCTGGATAGAGGCGTGACTCGGCGCCGCGCGGCCGGCATTGATCTTTACTGAAAGAGCAGGGCCGCTCCGCACACACAAAGCGGCCCACTCCACTATCTCCTCCGACTTCTTCCTCGGCACTTCTCGATACATGTTTCCCAACTTCCCGTAACTCTTCTTTATTCCAGAGCTCAGCCGGCTGTTCCGTAGCGGATCGGGCGGTTCCTTTCCCTTGACCTCTCGCGCGTATCGACGTATGTGGCTGTTCTCTGGAGATAACACAATGTATTTCTGGGTCTCGCCGTGGTGGAGTGAAAAAAAAAATGACAGAAATTTTGACGCTCCTTCTTACCGTCGGAACGGCACGAGATGGGCCAGGTGTTAACATAATCTGTGAGCTTCCTCCTCGTACAAGCTCTTCTCGGATTAACTGATTTTCTCTTTCCGTCCACCATGCAAGCTAAATATACAATTTATTCGGCTCCGTATATGTGCTAGTGTCCGCAATACATTCAGATGTTCGCGGCAATATTTTCGGTGCACATGAACACAACAGTCAACTAAAACACACACACACACACACACACACACACACACACACAGAGAGAGAGAGAGCTCGCGCGCGCTCACACACACACACACACACACACACACACCACACACACACACACAGAGAGAGAGAGAGAGAGAGAGAGAGAGAGAGAGAATTCTACGCACATAGTTATTCATTGCGTCACACATCAGACGAAGTTCAAACCAACGAGGACACGTTGACAAGCCGGCCGCGGTGGCCGAGGGGACTGAGGCGCTCCAGTCACGGTCTGCACGGCCACTACGGTCGGGGGTTCGATTCCCCCCTCGGGCATGGATATTTGTGCCGTCCTTAGTGTTAGCTAGTTTGTAAGTTTAGGGACTGATGACCCCGTAGTTAAGTCCCATAAGCTATACAAACATTTGAACATTTTTTGAACACGTTGACAAGATAATGTCCGAGCAACGGCTGGACTAGTTTTTCCTATTTCCGAGTACATCCCAAAGGATGACTAATAGTGCGTACATATTTATTTACGCGTACATATTTATTTACTCTCGGAAATGATCGGAGTAAAAGCATTTAGTTAATACGAGGCGCGTCCAGAAAGTAAGTTCCGTTTCTATTTATCTCCGCTGCAGCGCTGCGATTGCAGTTCCGCACATGCGCTGTAGACGGTGTGTATCAAGGAGAAAAACTTGCGCCATTTGGAGATCGCTGTCAGTTACATACGCTTTGTTGTGCTTCTTTGAAATGTCGGCGTTGATTGAAAATCCTGCCGCCTGTGAAATCAGGTCGGTGATTCGGTTTCTGAATGCGAGGAAAGTGAAACCAAGTGAAATTTATCGGCAAATTTGCGATGTTTACGGACCAAATGCGACGAGTAATTCGATGGTGAGAAGATGGGTCCGACAGTTCAATGGCGGGCGTAGTGATGTGCACGATGAAGAACGAAGTGGGCGTCCCCCTTTGTTTACAGAAGAACCGGTTCACGCGATTAATGACAATATCCAGGACATCTCAAGTCTTTCATTTGCGGTCATCACTTCACCAATGACGACGAGCTGGAAGAAACTGTTTCCAACTGGTTGAAGACACAGGCGGCAGGTTTCTATGAAGAAGGTATACAAAACCTGGTGCCACGCTATGACAAATGCCTGCAAAATTTCGGCAGTTATGTGGAAAAGTTGTTTAGGAGTTGTAGAATTTTGTGCAATAAAAATTTCTTCTCTATCTGTGTACAATTTCATTTTATTACCAAACGGAACTTACTTTCTGGACGCGCCTCGTATTAGACTAAGTATTATATCTCCTTATCACAAAGTGGTATATTCTTGGAAAAGACAGGATGAGCTGTAGAAACCCGCTACACTATAACGCCACAAAATAAGACACCACGAGAATGACAAATAGCGCGAAAACTTACGTTTATTGGTATTGTAGCTATATCGAATTTGTACCTCCTTACCCTAAGTCATATTCGAGGCTAACCCGGTTCGCGTCCGTGTTAGCATTTCTTTAGGTTTTCTGTACATTTCGAACACGGCCATCGGTGTGGCATCCACTTTTCTTGCTCCATATGTGATAATGACATTGTCAGTGCCTTTTTTTTAACATTGTAGGGCAATACGGACCAGTGTCGTGGCCAGTAGTGATTTGCACTCGTAACTGCTATCATATACTTCACAAACTGACCTCTGAAGAAGTTATTGTATGCATAATATCGAGATAGAGAGATTGTATAAACATTTGTGCTTTTTATGTTGACTCCCAAATGTTTTAATTTGATTCGTACAGATGATTTACAGTAGCCACTCCAACGCTTGAAACAAGCTGACTGGATATAGCCATGCTAGTGCTTAAAAGAATGCTCCGTGTTTTTACTTTTGCTATGATACTTGCGAAGAATGATTCAGCTCCGGTTTAGCCAGTCTTCGCATGAACTTCGCTGTTCATTCCAGAAACGCCAGTCATTTAGCTACGCCCGTTAGCAATTCATTTTGCTACTACCGCTTCTAAACTTCAGGAAGACTATGCCATACGCTTTTATAGGGTGTTTTACGTCATACGTAATTCACCCTTTTCGCTTACTGTGTTTGATTATGCTAGTCGTCTGATATTCAAACAGATAGCTATACAGATAGTAACAAAGTTCGTTATTTTGTGTATATTTAGTAACTTAGTAACTGATTTTACTTCACCCGTAAATTTGTCTTTTTTGTGTGTAAAATGATGTTTTGGATGAAAGTTCTAATCCTTCTGGACGTGTCAGGCTCATTATATTTCTGTGCACTCTTTGGATCCTCGGATTTCAACGTTTGTGCACCATTTGCGAAGATAATAGTTCAAACATCTCATTCATATATTCATGAAACATAGACGTAAGACGTACACAGCTATTGTCATCACTTGAAATGTTGCTTTAGTGACAGATAGGATGTGCGGCCCTGAAAGACATTAGAATATTAAAAGGATAATTGAAACCTTATTAGTCACAGTGTTGGAGAGTAAGGAGACAAGAAATGGATGTCAAATAAATTAAGTTTGAAATTTAATTCGCGAAATACAGATAGCACTTCGAGGCTGATAGAAATACAAAACCCTACAATGATGTTTAGGCTCGAAACTGTTTAATGGCTGTTTTTTAAAATTAGTCGTATTTCGCAATTGAAGTTAGAAGCGTATTTGTAGTACCGTTTCCATTTCAAATTACGCAAACGAAGCTAAAATTAGCTTTCTGTATATTACATGATTGAACATAATGTAGGTAGCATGGTGTTGTATTGCCTGCAGCTGATATGGACCGACAATGAACGAGCAGGTCGATGTGCTGTAATTAAGTTTGGCGCACAATATGTTGGCGTGCGCTCGGTCTGCCACAGAAAAGCGATTACTGACAAGCACCGGCGAGGGCTTCGATTTGGCCGCTGACTGCATGCGCGTATGCCTTGCCTCACTATCAGGTCGAAAGAATCCTATACCTTTGTTTATATTTTCAAAATTTCCACTAAATTTCCCCGTATTTCGACCAGCTGTACAGTACGAGGATCCTTAATATTGTGACTCACTCAAGGTCCATATGTATTGTGCTAAATTGATTTGTACGGAGAACAAATGTAACAAAAAGTGAGAACCACCATTTCGTTCCATTGTGGCTTTATTAGTTACTATACTCCCCATGCTCATCATCCGCAAATTACCTTAATACCAGAATCACGGCTATGTAAGTTATAGCCGGCCGCAGTGGCCGAGCGATCTGCGGCGCGCCAGTCACAGTCTGCACGGCCGCTACGGTCGGGGGTTCGAATCCCCCTCGGGCATGGATATTTGTGCCGTCTTCAGCATAAGGTAGTTCATAAGTAGTTTGTAAGTTTAGGGACTGATAACCCGCAATTAAGTCCCTTAATCCATTTCTTCCCAAAAATAGAAATTGTGAAAAAGTGTTATATTTAGTAATCAGGTTCTCTTTAAAATAAATGAAATAACATTACAAATATTACAAACTAGCAGTATGTGTTGTAATTTGCACCACCCATAATGTTGCGCTGTTTCCTAATAAAAAAATAGAAAAATTTAGTTTTTGTGATCACATTCTTCTATTTGTTCAAACTGTGCAATATTGTCAATTATATGATAACTCTGACTTACATTGATGGTATCACTTATGAAATATTGAAAAACACTCTGTGTGAAGTTGAACTCGATATTTCTTGTGTATGTAGATCGTTTGACGTTTGTAAATCTTGCATCTTTTTACGAAGTGTTAAGGGAATTGTGAAACTTTAACACATATACAGAGCTCGTGAATGCCTTTTAACACGTGTGTGGTGAGTTTTGTATAGTAAGTCCATTTCGATTGCATTTTGTAAGGCTAAATTTTGTGTTGCGTGTACGCAACACTGGAAAGAAATGGGTTAAGCTTAACAAACATTTGAACATTTTTGTAAGTTATAATACAGGAACTTTCCAAAATTGGAGCAGATTTATTTTCATTGTGACTATTGTTTTTCTAAATGAACAATTGCGTCAGTTGCTCGTGAAGCATGATATCTATTGGCAGTTGGTGTTTTTGGTAACATCGGATTCCGTGCAGCTTATTACATAAGTTGGTGAAAGACTGTAGTAAATGTGTAGGTTATTATATGGTAGTAGGAATTTATGCTAAATGATAGGTGGTTGAAGGTAAAACGTTATAACTGACAAAAAAGGCTGCCCGACGCAGTCTGTTTCGTATTGATTGGATATGATATTTCGAGCTCTAACAATATTTTTAGCAACAGCTCTTTCTGTAATGACTAATATTACGGAGTATTGTCCTGTTCATGAGTGCAAACATATAGTATGCAAATTACTCCTAACACAGGTTAGGAAAGATGCCTTCACTTATTAACTTGCTTTTAAGTACAACGTCGTATGTACTGCACTTAGCATGTTTACTGCCTGATCGGCATTCAGCTTTTTCAAAACACAATCTCTGATCGTTCTTTTAATCACATATGAAATAATAATGTGATAACTGTACTTCGTAAAACACAAGAACAATGTAGTATTTGGAAATAACCGAAACAAGTTCCATTTTGGTTCGCAGATTATAAATGTGTGCGAAAGTTAACATGGCATCTCCTGCAGTTACACCCAATAGCATGAATCATTCAGTACTTTGACTATTTTCATGGTGTAATTCGAGTAGAGCAGCTTGTGAAGGATCACATGCAGCATGTATACTGCCCGGAGGTATTGGAACACTTCTTGAAAAACTCGTAACACTCAACCCCATTTAATCTACATCTACATACATACTCCGCAATCCACCGTAAGGTGCGTGGCGGAGAGTACACTGTACCACTACTAGGCAGTTCCTTTCCTATTCCACTTCCAGAACGAGGAAAAAAAGAATGCCTGGTGGCTCCTTACGAGCCCTAATTTCTCTTATCTTGTCTTTGTGATCATCACGTGAAATATAAGTAGGCGAAAGGAAGATCGTTCTACACTCAGCTTCAAATTCCGGCCCTCTAAATTTCCTCAACAGAATTTCTCGAAAAGAACGCCATCCTTCCTCCAGCGATCGCCATTTGAGTTGCCGGAGCATTTCCGAGGCACTCGCGCATTGGTCCAACCTACCAGTAACGAACCTAGCCACTCGCCTCTAAACTGCTTCTATGTTTTCCTTTGAACTGATCTTCTGCGGGTCCCAAACACTTGAGCAATACTCAAGACGTGGTCGTACAAGCGTTTTTTACGCGGTCTCCTTTACAAATGATGTACATCTTTCCAAAATGCTCCCAAAAAAAGCGAAGTCGGCTGTCCGCCTTACTCATAACTGTCCTTACATGTTCGTTCCATTTCATATCGCTCTGCAATGCTACGCCTAGATATTTAAACGACGCGACTGCATCAAGAAGATCACTACTAATGGTGTATTCGAACATTATGGGATTGTTTTTCCTACTCATGCGCATCACCTTACATTTTTGTACATTTAGAGCAAGCTGCTATTCTTCACACCAACTAGAAATTTTGTGTAAGTTACCCTGCATGTGTGCAAAATGTAATGAGTCGAAGTGAATGTACTACAGATGTCGTCGAACACAAACTGTACATACATATATTTTCATTTTGAGGCAGAGACTGGCAGACTCGTCATATTAAACACAAACGGGAATAAACCTTAGCTCCAACGATGGGACACAATACTTAAATACGAATTAAGGAGATTGGAATATGTTTTCATTTAGCCTGGTCAAATAAGGGTCTATGTTGAATATAACTATTATCACATGTTTTCCCTGTTTATCTCTCCTAGTATCTCTTGGTAGAAGGAGACGCAACCTCCGTTGTAATTTTCCACTTACATCTACATCTACACGGGATACACTGCAAATCACATTTAAGTGCCTGGCAGAGGGTTCATCGAACCACCGTTATACTATTTATCTCCAATTCCATTCTAGAATAGCGCGCCGGAAGAAAGAACGCCTGAATCTCTCTGTTCGAGCTCTGATTTCTCGTATTTTATTCCGATGATCATTCCTGCCTATGTAAGTGGGAGTCATTAGTATTATATTTTCGCATTCGGAGGAGAATGTTGGTGAAGGGAGTTTCGTCACGCCTAGTAAGTGGTGAAGGTTAATCAGAAAGAGACGTCATCACGCAAAGAGGTCATATTATATACCTTCCAGATATTTATTGATGTTGTAAATTGTCGCAAAGATAAACAAATCTCGCCAGAGATCAGTATGCTAGCAAGTGCGTCACAAGGTGTGAATATTTGTCGAATGTGTAATAATACGTAGCGTGGAAGCCAGAGGTATTTGTGTCGATGGAGGTGGGAGGAGCAACCTTGAAATATTAAGTAAGTCCAATTTGGGATCGTTTGCGGAATGTTAAATTCTGCACACTATAGGCCATATTAATTAGTCCAGACTAATGTCACCATATCCCGAAACACGAGGTGAGTCTTTCGTAAGTTTTCGGTATCACAGAAAGGTTGCTATCGAGCAGTTATGAGTCGAAATATTTATTGTTACGATTAAACGGAAGTTCTAAAACAGTATAAGTCTTAATTGGATGAGAAGTACAAATAGTTTTGATAATATACGATAAATTTTTTTCGGTTCTTCGACTAGATACCTGCAGGCGACATCAGAAAAACAATCTTAGAAATAGTGGTTACCATTTACACTTCTGAATAATTTGGAAAGTTTTGCTCAGTTTGTCGTATTCAATTATCTAGTCAATCATACTTCGTGTTTCATAGCCCACATGTTATATTTAGGAATTATTCTGCCAGCATCACTTGCGAATTTATTAAATAAACACTATTTCGTATGACTGCATACGCGACAGGTCCATTGTTATTGTTTTTCTGTATGACAGTGAGCTCACGAAGGGAAATTGTGAATGGCATACACATCAACAAAAATATCTTACGTACGTCGTATGCGGTTCCAGAAAATAGTGTTTATCAATAAGAAGTGCACCTGTTGGTCCTACCGTCGTGATAAACTAAATATTGCTGTTTCTGTTTCCATGTAAAACTCATAAGACCATCGCACACCTCTACTTACAACTCCACCGTTAATTAAATCGGTTTTCTAATTTTGCATTAAGAATTATTTCTCAGCCAACCTACCCTGCTACAATCTTAGAAGCTTTTCGTTCTGCGTATCACCTGGAGAAGGAAGCGTACCGTTTCCACGGTCCAGTAACGAACACGTGAAACAATGTCACACACGCCTGTGTCCACTAGATGGAGTGATAGATAATTCATTGTCAATTATTTTAAGGGGTTGCGAATTACCATTATGTAGGATATAGCATTTAAATACGGTAGCTTGCACTTTTCTCTTACACGAGGGAATGGAATTCATTATTTTTATGAATTGGTTCCTGAAGCGCTGATACGGGTGTTTATTCGGTATTTCAAATTTGAACCGCGAATTGTGTATACATACATACTCACAAAGATCTGTTATGGTGTGTGGCGGAGGGTACTTTGTGTACCATAGATCCCGTTTCCAGCCACAATGATCAGCAGGAGAAGCGATTGTAGGGAAGTCTCATTGTGAGCTCAGATATGTTTCAGTTTACTTTCATGGTGTAGAAAGAACCAGTATTCAGGCAACTCTTCTAGGAATGTCCGCACTCAAAATTTCAACAGTAAACCTCACAGAGATATGCAAGTCCTCTTTGTAACGTCTGCCTCTGTGCATGGATCAGCTTCTCCACAACGCATTCGCGCTTACTAATTCAATCCGTGAGGAATCGCACCTGTCTTCTTTGAATTTCTGTTTCCTGTATCAGTCCTAGCTCGCACCGATTCAAGACTCACGAAAAATACTGAAGCGCTGGTCGAATGAGTATTTCATAAGTTATGTCCTTCGTGGATAGACAACACTTTCTGCAGATTGATCCAATTAATCTCAATCTTGTATCTCCTCAGTTCCGTCCACGCACTCCTAGATATTTAATGGATCTAACTCCTTTCATTGAGTGCTTCGCAATCGCATAATCATACAGTAATTGATCTTTCGTAACGCATTGCATTTTCTATGTTAAGTGTCTATTACTAATATCTGCACTATACGCTGATCGTCCTCAGATCTGTATTTCCTACAATTTTCTAGGGTTGAGTCTTGTCTGTATGCTACAGCATCAGCGGCGAGAAGCCTCAAGGAACATCTGACGTTCATTTGGCTTCATTTAGTCGTTTATATATATTGTGAAGAGTAACGGATCTCTAACACACCCTTGGGTACGCCTGAAGTTAATTTTACGCGTGAAGAGTTCCGAACGTTAAGAATGACATGCTGCGTTCTGTTTCCTAGGAACTCTTCCATCCAGTCACAAACAGTGTAAGACGGCTGTCAGCTTTATTTGGCTGTGCCTGGTAAATGGACATTGTGAAGATAAAGTCTACCGTTTCACAACTCGTAGCAGATCAGGTAACCCTCTAGGGAAAACAGCGTTGTAGACGTCAACTATGAGCACATTGTTTCGTTCACTTATAGAAAGATTAAATTATCTATTTTGAAGGAGTGTCTTACCAGTGCCGCGCGGAATGGCCGCGTGGTCTAACGAATCATGCTATCGACTGGGCAGCCGTTCCCGCCGGAGGTTAGAATCCTCCCTCGGGCACGCGCGAGAGTGTTGTTCTTAGCATAAGTTAATTTAACTAGTTTTTAAGTCTATGAACTGATGACCATAGCAGTTTGGTCCAAAAGGTTTACAAATAGTTTAACATTATTTGTCTTATCTGAGTAGCAGCTTTCTAGTTTACAGTGTAAGAGAAAAGTTTTTAGAGTAATTATGTTGCGTTTCAGCAGGCCTACCCAATACTGTTTTCTTTTTGTTACAGGTATTTTTTCTGTCCGAGAGAGAATGTTTGAACTGATTTCAACTTCTGGAAAAACTGAAGTAAGCATTTTTGCACATTTCATATATCCTGAAAAGTCTGTAAATTAGATTTTATACCATATATATCTTTTTCCATTCGCGTATGAGCTTCAGCTATATATATTTAGTGCCTCTTTTGTACTTTGTGTCGTCAGATACCTGACGGTTCTATATTCCTGTGTCGTAGAGTATTGGAAGCTCTTTATTTAGCCACCTCTGTTTTATTGCGTTCAACACTTCGCTTAGAGTTTGTAAAAGGTAGCGCGATGTTGGGAGTGTCGCGACGTTGATCAACAGAACCGAAGCGTTGACAGAAAAAGAAGGTGACAACCTGTTGCGCAGAGTGTTTTCTCGTATGTGCACAGGGCCCTTTCCCTTCTTTGTGTCCATTTCTAACTAGCCTGCGGCTGACTCGCGCAGAGGCAGATGGAGTAGATAACGCGTTACGGGCACTAAATAAATGTTGGCAGACGACGATATCTTCCCGCGTGCCACAATTAAACGGACGCCCTTCCCGACAGGCGCTCTGCGCGCTACACAAGCCTTTCCTCGAAGCGCGTTAAAAGCCGCAATACACACAAGAGGCCATTTAAAGTTTCGTGTTCACATATGCTTTTGATATTTTTGCACTGTATGAACAAGTGACTCGCCGCACCCAGATGTACAGTTCGCCAGAAAGGAAATAAAGCTCACACTACTGACAAGGAAGAGTCTTAACATCCGTTTTGTTCTACTAATTTTTGCTTATTCACGAACTAGTTTTCGGCTTATTAGGCCGTCTTCAGGTAAAAATAAAGAAATATTTACCAGAAGGCGGCCTAATAAGCCCAAAACTAGTTCGTAAAAAAATAATTAGTAGAACAAAAACAGATTGTTTGCTTTCAACCTGAAATATGGAATTGTTCTGCCACGAAGTGACAGGAGAATCTATTTATAAGTATTAAAATTCCTGAAGCAGTCACTTTTTTCATTGGAAAGCCCTTATAGATGCCATAAATGCTAACCGGTTTATTCGTTCAGGAGCTATATATCTCACTGTCAAGTGTGTACGTCCCAATGTATAAGTTATCAGGGCTTTCCGCGGTACATTGTAGTATGCACTACGGGAATAATGACTGCGTGTCTCTACGGGTGCTGAGATTAATCTTGTCATCTCTATCCCTTCGGAAGCGATGTATAAGGGGTTCTCGTACATTCCTAGAGTTGCCGTTTAAAGCCGATTCTTGAAATTTTGTAACGTTCAATATTTGTAAAGTTATGGGACTTAACTTGTTTCATTATCAGTCCATAGGCTTACAAAGTACTTAAACTAAGTTAAACTAGCCTTAGGACACACACGTTCATGTCCGAGGGAGGACTCGAACCTCCGAAGGCGAGCAACCACGCGCTCCGTAGCAAGGCGCCTTAGAACTCTCAGCTACTACACTGCGGCTTGAAACTTTGTACCCTGCTGGCCATCCAAAATGCAACACCATGAAGGACCGAAGGTTTCAAAGCCAGATTTATTTGGGAGATAACACGTTGTACTACAAAGATCACAAGACGCGCTGGAATGACCGCGTGATCTGGGGTGCACGGTACTAATAGCGCGGCCGCTAGCGTCGGAGGTTCGAGTCCTCCCTCGGGTATGGGTGTTTGTGTTGTCCTTAGCATAAGTTACTTTAAGTAGTTTGTATGTCTACGGACCGATGATCTCAGCAGTTTGACCCCTTAGGTTTACAAACATTCGAACATTTGAACAAAAATTACATGATTAAATATACAGCCTTATGTAAAGTAAGGAACATGACGAAATCAGTACTGAGTGTTGCCGATATTAATGGCTATAATGGTTGTTACGCAAAGACGTTCACAGTTTGTATAATCAAGGGACCAAACTGCTGGAGTCATCAGTCGCTAGGTTTACCCATTACTTAAACTAACGTATGCTATGGACAGCATCCACACCCTCGCCCGAGGGAGGCCTCGAACTTCCAGCGGGAATGGCTGCGCAGTCCGTGACATCGCGGGCGTACACTCAAAAATGTTCAAATGTTTGTTAAGCTTATGGGACTTAACTGCAGTGACATCAGTCCCTAAAGGTACAAACTACTTATAAACTAACTTATACTAAAGATAATACTAACATCCATGCCCGAGGGAGGATGCAAATCTCCGACGGGGTACGGCCTCGCGCGTCGGAGCATAGCGCCTCAATGCGCTCGGCTGCTCCGCCGTGGCGACCGTACATTCGCGGCGGTTGCTATGTACGTAGGTACTGAATCAAAGAGGCTCTTATTGTGTTGGCGTATAGCAGTCCGTGCTGTTTGCAGATACTGTCAGAGTTGATATGCTTTAGCATAAGCGGTACAAATATCTGATATGCTTTAGCAGCAAGTTTTGCCACCAGTGGCAATCGTTCGGCCATCATCGATCAGATGTTTTCGATAGGCGAGAGAAAGGGGTAAAACGGAGGCGAAAGCAGCAGTGCGATACAGTGGGCAACGAAGCAGCTTTGCACAGGGGGTGCGGCGCATGGCCTGCGACAAGCTCCACAACAGGGGTAGCAGCAAGTCGTCGCCATCTGCTGGTGGATCCAGAGTGCTTGTTTATAGAACGCGCGAGTAGTCACAGTGCAGAAGAAAAATTCCTCGATACAATTATTTTCGTAGCATCGAAGTTTGTTTTATTCATTGACAGTCGTGATTAATTAGGAACTTCTGCGTTTATACAATGTGTGGACGGGATATTTTGTGACTTAGATATTCAACCGTGATCTTGTGCCAAGAAAATAGTAGCGTACCTAGTGTATCGACTTCATGCATAATCAGTAGCGTTTAAAAAATCGCCAAGTTTGTAATTTTAATTTCAAGTGTGAACACGAGGTTTTTGTAGCCGAAAGAAAAGGCATATGCATTTCATTCTTGTATCAAGCTACGATCACGGTTTTCGAAAAGACAAACTTCGAGAGACATTTCAAAATTGTGCATCCTCTGTGTGAATGCCGAGTTTCCTTTATGCAGCGAAAAGAAAAAAAAAATTGAAAAAACTTAAGCATCAGTTGACTGTATGTTATGCAAACATCTCTACTTTGAGGGATTATATCAATCACTGGTTTAGATTTTAAAAAGATTTCTGCGGTAACCAAGTCATTGACGCAACCTTAACTACTGAATATATCTTCTTCCATTGAAAATCACTTACATAGGGCGGCTCTTGAACTTCATTTAATATTTACAAAGTGATTTCTATCTCAACAATATTGCAGAATCCAATAACAACTGGCCTCCATTTCCCCAAGAGAAATACCCTGTATTAATTAATGTTGCATTTAGAATGAAGGCTTTCATTACATATATTTTCTTTTGCGAATCGTTGTTTTAAAATATGAATTTTATTAAAAATATAACAAGGTTGACTGACGAATGCCTGGACTCTCGTATTCGACTAAGTAATATTTTTTGTTTTGTTTTGAACAAATAGTAAAGGTGTAAACTTTTTATTATTAAATGTTGTTGTCTTACAGTATTTCAAAAATAAAAATGTTGTAATTCCTGTGTTTCATAATAACATAGATCACTTTCATACGGTGGTAGCAAATAGTAAATCGCTGCGGCGGATGGCCAAGCGTATTGAGGCTCTATGCTCCGATGCGCGAGGCCGTTCCCCGTCGAAGGTTCAAATTCTCCCTCGGGCATGGATGTTTGTGTCGTCTTTAGTATAAGGTAGTTCGTAAGTTTAGGGACTGATGACCCCGCAGTTAAGTCCCTTAAGCCTTACAAACATTTGAACATTTAGATCGCGAAGGCCTTGTGGTTGCCTCCAGAAGAATGGAAGGACAACCGGTTCCGGCACTGCAGAGATGTCACTCTGGCTGGTTAGTGTACCGACAATGCGTACGAGGGCTGCGGAATACCATATGAACCGAAACCGTAATACCACTGCCAGGAGCACAATGGCGATGCGGAAGATCAAAAATGTTCAATTGTTCGTTAAGCTTATGGGACTTAACTACGGGGTCATCAGTCCCTAAACTTACAAACTACTTATGAACTACTTACGAACTAGGACGGCACAAATATCCATGCCCGTAGTGGCCGTGCTGACCGTGACTGGAGCGCCTCAGTCACCTCGGCCACAGCGGCCGGCCGATGCGGAAGGAAACAGACTGTATCATGTTGTCTCCTGGCAGAATCGGGATTGAAGAGACATTCTTTTTACTGTCGATATGTTTGCATCACCACGATACTAGAATTAGACCTTGGAGACACCGCGGTGTGAGACTATTGAGCTTATGGCTGATGCGTCGCCATACTCTCCCTGCGTCCGGTAAAATGGTTTGAGATGATATTGGATTCCACTCACCCGTCATCCCATTTTGTGCGGCGGTAATAAACACTACATGACTTACATTATGTAACCAATGAACTCTATAGCCAATGCTGCAAACTGAGAACGGATATATATATATATATATATATATAATTTATTGGGTGAATCTAAATTCGCACACTCGGGATTCGCAGCGCGATTCCTCACATGCTAGCAATAAAAAACAAATGTGTCTCACAAAATTTCGTTCTGCGCATATTTCCGGCAGTAAATGGACGTCAAAGATTGAGATGGGTGTGTGTCCCATACGACAGTGTGTTTCAGAATTACACTACTACACCAACAAACTTCTAAGGGATGTGGGAGGTGTCTTGAGGAACAAAGTGAGCATAGAAACCCGTGCTCGGAAACGTCATCCAATGACGCTTAGATCATCGTAGATGCTGAAGGCGATGTCTAGCGGCAGGAGCTGATACCTGTAAATTGGACTCTCCGTAGCGTCGTTGAATGGCGTTTCCGGGCATGGGTTTCCATGTTCATGTTGTTTCTCAAAAAAATGTTCAAATGTTTGTAAATCTATCGGACCAAAATGCGTGGTCATCAGTCCATAGCTTACAAACTACTTAAACCTAGGTAAACTAACCTAAGGACAACACACACACACGCCCCAGGGAGGACTCGAACCTCCACGACGAGCAACCGCGCGCTCCGCAGCGAGACGCTTTAGACCGCTCGGCTACTCCACCGCGGCATGTTGTTCCTCAAGACGCCTAATACATCCCTTACAAGTTTGTTGGTGTAGTTATGAAACACACTAAAGTATATAACACACAGCCATTTCAGTCTTTGACGCCAATTTACTTTCGGAAATATGCGCAGGATGAAATTTTGTGGGAGACATTTTTCAGACATTTTTCATTGTGGCAGGCGAGGAATCGAGCTGGGAAGCCCGAATGCGCGAATATAAAACCGCGGAGAGTTTAACAAAGCTCTCCAGCGTCTCTGTGAAACACTGACCACACAATCATGACAGAGACACAGAACTGAATATAGCGAATAGACACATTAATGAGAGAACGGAGAATCAAAATTTTGTGAAAAATAATTGAGTGCGAGGAGGATTTTAATAGAGATCTCTTAAAGCTACAGTCCTGCTGCACGACTCCATAACCACAGCTGCTCACTTGATCATTGTCGTACATCTGTGCGACTTGATTGTAAACATTTTTGCTCCCTTTTGGACAGCCCCGCACGCCTTCTTCCTATTCTCATGCTCCATCTGTTTTCGGTTATCCACTGCGTCATCTTACCACTAACTCTGAGAGAGGTGCGATCGGGAGGAAGTTAGGGCGCGTGGAACGATTTGAGGAGCGGGCGCGCTGCGAAGGCGGCGTTATTTGGAGCAGGTGTGGGCGGCGCTCTTGGGACGCGCATGCGCACGCGCAAGGCTGGCCTACCGCAACGCCACAGCCGCGCTCGCCGGTTCACGCATCTCGGTCAAAGTCGTGCTCACCATTCCGCCTATGCTAATTAGCTTCCTTGGCTCTCATTAGCGGAGACTGGCTGCGGCTTTCCCGATGCAGAATACTTTCTTTGCGGTCGTCTCTTTGATGCCGCTCTCTCGCCGTTGTCTCCCGCCTCTCGTGTCTCGCTCTTGTCTCATCTCCGTTCTCGAAATGCTGACGGACGCTAGCCATGGCCAGTGTTTCGGCAAGACGCTGTTCTGTTTAGAACTCGTAAGCTTCCAATTGGATGCGAATGATTTAAGCAAAAAGGATTTATTACGTTTTGTCTCAGTCATTCCAATAAGTCACAGGTACATTAGTAATCTATAGACTGTAAATCATCTTGCGGTATGTGGTGAAAGGAATTTCGTATACGCCGTGCTGCGGTGCGCGCGGCCGTTCGCCGTCGGGGGTTCGAGTCCCCCCTCGGGCATGTGTATTTGTTACCTCATTGGTGACATCATGTCAAATTAGGAATTCATGGGTGTTAATGTTGTCCTTCGGTTAGTTTATCTTAGTTTAAGTAGTTTGTAAGCTACGCACTAATGACCAAGCAGTTGAGTCCGATAGATTTCCAAAGATTTGAATATTTTTTATTTCATATAACACTGCCATTACCCTGCTCCTTCCATCCAACCATTCACCCACGTACCCCCCCCCCCCTCCGCCCCCACACAAATACACATCTCTTTATCGTTCCTCTTGCGAATAGTGCACAAGAAATATATTGAGCCGGCCGCGGTGGCCGAGGGGACTGAGGCGCGCCAGTCACGGTCTGCACGGCCGCTACGGTCGGGGGTTCGAATCCCCCACTCGGGCATGGATATTTGTGCCGTCCTTCGTGTTAGCTACTTCATAAGTAGTTTGTAAGTTTAGGGACTGATGACCCCGTAGTTAAGTCCCATAAGCTATACAAACATTTGAACATTTGCTTACAAATTTAAATCTGTCTGAAGCCAGACTTTTGCACTCAGAAAGAATTTCTGATATACATTTACCGGCTACAAAACTAGAAATATTTGGTTTCGTAGACATTCAGAAAGACTTTTTTTTTTCTTTGTACCTTTCGGCAGGGGACGACTTTGTTAGTTGTCCACTGCTTCTAGAACGTAACAAACCTACCCATCTTTTTCCGACGATACCGACCATACACCAACTGTAGGTGTATTTTGTAGTGTCTACTCCAAGTATCTGTCGTGCTTTGTCTACTGCTACCCGTGGACGCATGACCCCTACCGCCATTTGTGATGCGCTTATCTCCGGGGGTTGTAAACACATACGCGGACCTCTCTAGATAGCGTAGTGCATTAAACCGCCGCTACGTGGATCTGCGAGGTATGCCCCGTACTCATGTCCTCCCTCAGATACGCGATACGAAAACGGTTAGAGTGCGTCCTACGCGTGCTTATACGTTGAAGCAAAGTGAGTGCGGAAGTCACTGAAGTATGGTGCCACGAGTAGGCGATATGGTGTCGAACGTCCACGCCACCTCGCAGAACGCAGTCTGACCCTTGGTGACTGAAGAAAAGGATAGGAAGCGGTCTGTCGCACATGTGACAGCGGAATACAATGTTGCTACGGGCACTCGTATCCGTGACTTGAATTGCTGTTCAAAACATGCAGCGCAGGACGATGTAACAGTATTCTGGTATTCCGGGGCACTTGCCTAGGTTTCCTATGGTAGTAATCGAAGGCACCTTGACATCCAACAACTATTTGGTGCAGAATGGTACTTTCCCTAGAGTTACGGCTTTACGCATCACAAAACCATAATGGTGCCACAATGGTTTCGGGAGCATGGCAGTGAACTTACGTTGATTTTTTGTCCACCAGATTCACTTGATCTGGACCTGCTGGAACACGTTTGAGACGTTATCGGACGCCTGCTCTCCGTCCTCATAATAGCGAGCCGTTATTTACGGGAACTGCGTGTTTCGCCGCGGCGGATTAGCCGTGCGCATTGGGGTGCCGTGCTGCGGTGCGCGCGGCAGTTCGCCGTCGGGGGTTCGAGTCCCCCCTCGGGCATGGGTGTTTGTGTTGTCTTTAGATTAGTCTACCTTAGTTTGAGTAGTTTGTAAGCTACGAACTAATAACCCAGCAGTTGAGTCCTATAGATTTACAAACATTTGAACTTTTTTGCTTACCTGCAGTCGCTTTTCCCGTGAACAATACGCGATCGGAACAGGATTCGGAGGAAGTGACAGTACCTTTCCCACACACCGTGAAGTGGTTTGCGGAGTATACACATAAATGTATCAAGTGGAATCGCTGCTTAATTGCGTTCTAAACGTCAATCGTAAGCAGGTGGCCTTAATGTTTTGCTTTAAAGTTATCTGCAAGCAGAAGGTACATTTTATCGTAAAGTACTTTACTATGCACAGTCGTATTGGAGGTGACTGACTTAGGCAGCCACTTAAAGGTGTACCCAAAGGTTCACGTGGACTGCGAGCCACCCCGGAGTTCCGCACTTTGCACGCTGATTTATCATTAAGAGAATTCAAAGAAGCAACTGATATCGAACCCTGTCTCTTTTGTGGCACACTATATAATGTACAATGTATCAGGAACTAGTTGATATCCTACTATTCCCTCAGATGCTATTTTCCATCATTTACGCCTGTTTATAAATACTCTTTTGTACTGAATATTATCGAAACACAAACCGAGTAGCACCGTTCTTTCGAAGCAACATATGGACAAATTTTCTGCTTGTTAACTACATGAAGAGCCTCGTCATAAGTATGAAAGTTATTGTGTATATCAATTTTTATCATGTAAGAATTGGTCAGGTGTGATGTGCATGCACTTAGCATGTTTCCACCATAGTTTTCATCGCTAAACTTTCCAAGAAAGTGGCAGAAATTGGGAGCAGTCACGAATAAAACATCGATTGCGGTGCTTTCGACGTATGTTGCGCAATTATTTCATCAAATCATTTTTTGTTTCGAAAAAAAATGAAACTACAAATTATCTCAAAAATATCATTGGGACACAGTGCACAAACAATACTCTCAAGCTAATTTGGTTTGAAAAGTAAGATAGAAATATGCCATTTTATACCAGCTCATAGATACAAAAAGAGTGTAATTTTATTTCGTATGCAACATGTAAACTTATAATTGTTGAAATCATTAATATATGAATCATTCTTACCCAGAATACTAGTTTCATACAGAGTGACTTAAATGTCATTGTTATGTTCTTGAATTAACTGTTGGTTAGATCGCGATGTAACTGTCTTTGGAAGATGAAAATTGTACATGTGTTACTGAATGATTAAAACTTTTTCGAAGGGTAAATGGTGTTTATGTTGTCTATGGCGTTAAAGTAACACTTCTCGGAAGCTAATTAGGATAAAATTAGTGACCAATACGAAGACTGTATGAAGTCTCCCTAAACGATGTTACAAAGAGTTCAATCTCTTCCTTTCAGGCGATGCCGATTCATTGAAGTGAATTAACGAGGAGGAAACCTTCTCCATAGTCCGCTAATGTAGCCGTGTGCTCCAAGTACGTGCCTGCTAAAAGGCTAAGTGGGCCAGCTGCGTTTCGTGTCTAGCTCGGACGTCGACCACTGCCGCCCTCATACGATAAAGCTTGCATGGTTCCCTTGCCGTTCTAGACGGACACATAAACGCTGATAGTGTGTCTCTGCTCGCAAAGGATGGCGTATACCAACACGCATTACTCATGAAAAGTTCACTAGTGTCCCAAACGAAGAAAATGTGAAAAATCGTTGATATAAGTACCGTCTTCTCTAACTTTTTGTTTTTGTTTTATTGCAGTTTATAGAATTTAGTGAATCATGTGAAAAATAGTAATGACTGGTGTGCCGGCGCCTACAGTATTTTAAGGTAGTTTTCATCTCTACACCATTGAGAAAGTTTTAATGTTTCACTAACTTGTGCTAGTTTATTAATACCGAAAATTCGTTCTTTTGTGCGTATCCTTTGTAAATGATAAACTAGCTGTTAGGGAAGAAAGTAATCGGTATCCATAGGTTCTGTGATGTTTCTAAATGTAACAATGTAATATTTTCTTATAAGGTCTACTGTTACTGCCCAAATGGCACCTCATTCAAGACGCATTAATGGAAGTAAGCTGAAAACCTTGACTTATAGTGAATATCGTAGCACTGACACATTTAAATTTTACTAAACCAGGCCAGACGTATCTCCGTATTATTCTAGTCAATATGCCTTGATGAATTTAATTTTTATTCTGACTTTTGCGAGGAATTTGATTAAAACTACTGTACGAAATAATTCTTCGCATACTATGTGATCTGAGGCTTTTCCAGGGTATGTGATGTTTTCGAGAATGTTGGAATCTTCACATACTCATAAGTTGCTGGTGAGTAGTATCTGTACGCAGGGCCGTATTTAGGCAGGTCCAACACGTGCAGCTGTACAGGGCGGCAAGATTTTGGGAGCGGCAAAATTTTGCGATCGAAGAAAAATTGTTAAATTTTATTTTAATGTTAATTGAATCATCATTATTCAGAGTTTGGATTTATTCAGAGTTTGGATTTATTCAGAGTTTGGATTACAGCAATAAATTTTAAAATTCAGGTTGTTGTGTTGATATCAGTGGCGTATCTAGAGAGGTTTTTTTAGAAATCAGTTTGAATCCCAGATGCCGGTTGCGGGGAGGGTGGGGGGGGGCGTAAAAAAATTACTACACAGGGGCTTCGCATACCCTAAATACGGCCCTGTCTGTAAGAAAAGCAACTCATCACTAATGTTCGGACTGAGAACACCAGTTGCTACTCTGAGCTGTATTGACGTTATCATTGTTATCCACTATAGTATGTGAGTGCACCTCTTGTTCAAAATCAGTCGACCTTACTGAAGAATTTGCTTACGAACTTGTGTTGCCATCGTAGAAAGTTTGCGTGCTATATCTTCTGCCGCCTCAAGGTGTTAAGAGCTAGGAGATAACGTGTCCACTTCGTTGTTCAAGTCACGGAAACTCAACTGCGTCAAACGTACAACTCTAAGCACACACGTTGCCCATCATACCATTACACGTTTCTCCTAGAATTTTCTGACGTCAGGGCCTGCTTGCTGAGAAGACGTAGTATATGTGACCTCACATTCCTTCTGAGGTTATGTTGTCATTGTCCGTCGGAATTTCGGGTAGGACTGGAAACGTAACCGGATGGCCGAGGCGGTTAAGTCGACCGCTCACCAGAGACAAGAAATCCTCGCTCGAGTCCCGGTCCGATAAAATTTTCAACTGCCACTACTCCGAGTCGTCGTAAAGTTCTATTTCAGAAATTTCAGTCGTCTATCTTCAAAATGTTCAAATGTTTGTAATTCTTATGGGACCAAACTACGTTAGTCATCAGTCCCTAGACTTACAAACTACTTATACAATGTTAAACTAACCTAATCCATGCCCGAGGGGGGATTCGAACCCCCGACGACGGACGACCGCGCGCACCGCAACACGGCGCTCCAGTACGCGCGGCTCTTCCGCCGCGGCCGTCTATCTTCATCACATGTTCAAATTGGTTGTGAAGCTTAAGGAACTTAACTGGGGCATCATCAGTCCCTAAACTTACAAACTACTTATGAACTACCTTATACTAAAGACGGCACAAACATCCATGTCCGAGGGGGCATTCGAACCCCCGACGCGGAACGGCCTCGCGCATCGGAGCATAGCTCCTCAATGCGCTCGGCCACTCCGCCGCGGCCTATCTTCATCCCTTCATCCCGTTCTCGAAGGTCTTCATCCGCTGTTAATGATGGTGACAAATGCCATATATACGTTTGCGCCTGTATATTCTGTATTGAACAGTGATAAGTATATAAATATTTGGGCCGCTAGTTGAATCAACTAGTTCTAGCAACCGGAAATGGCTCTTTAATCGTCACTGTCACCATTTGCACGTTCAAATGAAATATGGCTGTTGGTCACTGTAGCAGTCAGACGCAGTTCAGCGCAAACACGAGTAAACACTCTTAAATCCGCCGCGTGGATTCGAACCACGACCGGCAGGTCTCCCGGTCTTGGATGCGGCCGTTCATTTATTTTGATGCTTTTTTTGGGCGGGGGGAGGGGGGGATCTTCCGGTAAGTCGGATCTTCGCCGACGGGGGATGAGGGCGGCCAGCTTTCTAACCGAACGTGCTGAGCTACCGCGCCGGTTAACCCTCTCAGCTGTGCGAGCGGGTGTCTTCAATCTAGTACTGTTCTGTGCTAGTGGAAGCAGCTTTTTCATTAAAAAAAACGTACACAAATTCCATATCGGTATGATAGTATACTTTCTATATACCTGTCCCCTATATAAACGATATAATAGAGTTGTATGCGAATCGAAGTCATTGATGAAAAATTCAGTTAAGTAACCTCGAGCACAACTTTTACTTCTTGATGTGAAAACAAAAATAAGACTATACGTAATTGCATATTCATGCAGTATCAACACACCAAAGACCAGTAGTATAAATGTAACTAGTGACAACTGTACACTTGTTCTGTGGAATGTTTGTATCGAATGAATGTGCACAGTAGCCTCATACAACGAACTACTATTAACTGTGAAACACTCTGTAAATACAACCACGACACAGATTACAACAACTGGTTTCCGGTCTCTTTCTTCATTGTAATGCTATATTTAACTGAAATTTGAAAATAAAGTATATCCAATTTCTTTGCCGCAGTGTGGAATATGTCGTGTAGTGAGATAATTGTAAATGACGTTTACACCTTTTACACTGCTAGTATAATGTTTTATTTATTTATTTACAATGAGGTCAATTCGGATTTTATTGCCATCCTCAGGTTTTCTGTAATACAAATGAGGTAATTTATAATTAGTAATTACAGTTAGATAACCTGTGCCGGCCGCGGTGGCCGAGGGGACTGAGGCGCTTCAGTCACGGTCTGCACGGCCTCTACGGTCGGGGGTTCGAATCCCCCCTCGGGCATGGATATTTGTGCCGTCCTAGTTCGTAAGTAGTTCGTAAGTAGTTCATAAGTAGTTTGTAAGTTTAGGGACTGCAGACCTCGTAGTTAAGTCCCATAAGCTTTACAAACATTCGAACAAGATAACCTGTCACATATAAGCTTGTATGGCTATTCGGAACTTACATTTAATGTCGTTGTTATTGCTGTCCTTTCTGCTTAAGATGTTACTGATTTTATGCCATTTACGATTGGCTTATATGCCTGCAACGGACATTTTATTTTCTGCCTCAGTAAAAATGACAGCTATAGCCAGTGTTTCAACGACATTATATGTTTACGTAGTTACGCAGAGGTCATTGTAGTTAACAGCTAATTTATTTTCCTTGATGTTATAATTCTGGTGGGTGACGTTTATGTTGTTACTATGGAGTGAATATCTGTGACATATTTATACAATTTCGTGGGTGAAAATATGAATAAAATATTTTCAATATATATAATTTGCTGGGACATATAATGATTCAGTTGTTCTTAGCCGTGGCAGCAGTCCATCGTGTTAGTTTTTCGGAGTGAGTAGTGCTGAAGAAATTGAAGGCGACCTCGGAAAAGATCAGTTTGGTTTGACGGAAATATAGGAACACCGAGGACAATACTGCGCTGACTATTTATATTAGAAGTTAGGTTGATGAAGCAGAATCAGCGTTTATATGTTCAAATGTTTGTAAGGTTTATGGGACTTAACTAGGGGGTCATCAGTCCCTAAACTTACAACTACTTATGAACTACTTACGGACTAGGACGGCACAAATATCCATGCCCGAGGGGGGATTCGAACCCCCGACCGCAGTGGCCATGCAGACCGTGACTGAAGCGCCTCAGTCTCCTCGGCCACCGCGGCCGGCTCAGCGTTTATAGCAATTGCAGATACAGAGAACGTTTACGATAGTGTTTATTGAGATAAACCCTTTGATATATTATCTACTTATTCTTCAGAAACCAACAGACTCGGATGAAACTGAAGTAGTTCTTTAGAAGAATGTGAGACAGGTTTTAGCCTTCGCCCAGGTGTTTTAATAAGCTTATCCAGAAGCAGTAGAGTAAATGAAGGAGAAAACTGGAAAGGGAAATTAAGTTCAGAGAAAAAAATAAAAAACTTTTACGTTTACTATGAGAATGGAATTAGAGTATACTCATGGCCGAAGTCGAGAAGGTATAGAGTGCAGACTAACAAAAGAAGTAGGTTAACGTCAAATTTCAATTTACTGTTTCAGGGAGTATCTTCTGAAATTATTTGTCTGTAGTGTAGCTGGGTACGGAAGTGAAAGACGGACAGGAAACTGTTAAGAAAAGAAGTTAGAAGCTTTTTAGATGTGTTGCAATAGACTAATTGTGATGACCGGATGGGTAGGTTGAATAACTAATGTAATGGAGACATGCAGAATAGCTATAGCCTATAGGGAAATTATAGTATAAGATGGATCGTGGAGGATAGATGTAGTTGTAAATGTGGTTTCACAGAAGAATGGTGGAGAAAATGTTCAAATGTTTGTATAGTCTATGGGACTTAACTACGGGGTCATCAGTCCCTAAACTTACAAACTACTTATGAACTACTTACGAACTAGGACGGCACAAATATCCATGCCCGAGGGGGGATTCGAACCCCCGACCGTAGAGGCCGTGCAGACCATGACTGGAGCGCCTCAGTCTCCTCGGCCACCGCGGCCGGCAATGGTGGAGATTATATTGGTATATCGAATAACTAATGGACCGATACTGAATTTATGTGGGAATATAATAAATTTTTGGGATTGATTGATACGCGTCAGCCCGAGCAGTGAAGGAATTACTTTGATAACGGAGAGAATGTGAGGGTAAAGAACTGATGACAAATGCTTGGTCATAGTGATTAGATTCAAATGGAAATACGTTGCCGTAGTTACGTAAAGACGAAGAGGCTTGCACAAGACAGACTAGCGTGAAAATTGCATCAAACCAGTCTTGGGACTGAAGACCGCAAGAAATATATCTGTATACTCTCTGACGATGTCTACTGTTTAAAACACTGGACTCGCATTCGGAAGGATGGTGATTCAAATCCACCTCCGACCATCCCGATTTAGGTTTTCCGTGATTTCCCTAAATCACAACAGGCAAATGCCGGGATGGTTCCTTTGAAAGGGCACGGCCGATTTCCTTCCACATCCTTATCCAAACACTCCGAGCGTAAGCTCCGTCTCTAATGACCACGCTGTTGACGCGACGTTAAACACCAAGCTTCCTTCTACTATTTAAAAGAAAGAGAGGGAGCAACCAGCTGCGATAGCTTGTACGGTCTGTAAAAAATTCGAATGTTTGTAAATTTATAGGACCAAACAACTGTGGTCATCAGTCCCTACGCTTACAAACGACTTAAACTAAACTAAGGACAACACACACACACACACACACACACACACACACACACACACACACACACACACGCGCGCGCGCGCGCGCGCGCACATTTCAGAGGAAGGACTCGTACCTCTGGCGGCAGTCAGTGACGTGGTTCGCCTGACATTCCCTTGTAACTGTAGTCGACATATTCGTGTCATGAGAGTCAGCAGCTGTACTAATATGTAAAGCAATTCATTATTTTTATCGTGAGCCAATAGTTACGAATGAATTTTGTTCGTTTGTTTTCCATTGACATGTTTCACTCCTTTTGGATAAAAAAAAATGTTCAAATGTTCGTAGAGCTTATGGAGTTGAACTACGGGGTCATCAGTCCCTAAACTTACAAAATACCTTATACTAAGGACGGTACAAATATCCATGCCCGAGGAGGGATTCGAACCCCCGACTGTAGTGGCCGTGCAGACTGTGACTGGCGCGCCGCAGAACGCTCGGCCACCGCGGACGACTTTGGATCCTCTTCAGAATCTTGTAGTTGAGCCCACAAGCCTTCACATCTGTGTTGTTACTTGTCACAACACAGACCAGACGGGTTGCGGACGCAACTAAAAGATTGTGAAGACGATTCAAAAGGACTGAAACATAACAATGAGGAAAAAAGCAACTGTTATTGACAGTAAAAGACGATGATTTTTTTTAACTTTCTTTGTAAGACTGGGAGATGCACATTAGCTTCCACACTCCGTTCTGATACAGGAAGGAAGCCGGGAGTAACGGGAAGGAAGGCGGCGCGAAGTCATATCGTGCGTCTGGTCGAGAGCGACATTACGTTTATTTGCTGACGGACGTCTCGGAAGAGTGACGGCGGTCGGCTTGGGCCAGAGGAGAACGACCTAGCGGGTAAGTGGGCCAATGAGTGCAATCTGCGGCTAGAATTGCAGCTTACATAAGAGCGCGCAGCTCTCCTGTGAGGGCGGCCCAAGGTCAGCCGCGTGGCGCCCGTCATTAACACGTAATAGCTACACGCTTCTCTCACTGCCATCGGGCCTGCTCTGCCAAAACAAAAGCGACGGGAGGCATCGGAATCTAGCGAGGAGTTTACTGAGAAACACTTTAACAAACCATTTGACAGTCTTGACGCAATCGTACTTTCCTCGAAACTGACACTTTGCGTCCTGTCCCTGGCCTAAGGAAAAAATAGTCCTCTCAGTCATATATTACTCCTCAGTTTATAGCTCATTCTGGTGAGTGGAGGGAAACGTATATTTTACAAGGTTACGCTGCTGGAAGTCCCCAAAGAGTTGCCGTGCCATAATGGAGACATTTTTCCACTGGAACGCGGCTGGAGGAAGTGACGTATTTTTGGAAGTATGTGAGAACGCTGCCTCTCGGAAGCTTAGAGCGAGTCTTTAGCAGTTACTGCTCTCGCATCCCAATAATTTTGTCGAGTATTTCTTCAATGGTCTGCGCTATTTCTTCAGTGGTCTGCCGCTAACAAAAATTAGGAGTGATAGAACGCATAGGCATTCTTACAAAATTTCGTTAGCAGAACTTCTTAAGTCTTTCAGACCGATGGACGGGACCCGTCTGCTGGTCCATAGTTGAAAGAGTGCTTTGGTAGCGATCTCATTCAAAAAAATTGAAATTTCTGTATATCTATCGGACCAAACTGCGTGGTCATCAGTCCGTAGCTTACAAACTACTTGAACCTAGGTAAACTAACCTAAAGACAACACACACACACACCCATGCCCCAGGGAGGACTCGAACCTCCGACTGCGAGCCCGCGCGCTCCGCAGCGAGGCGCCTTAGACCGCTCGGCTACACCACCGCATAAAGCCGCTACCGGCAGGATATCCTCCATAGTTAAGTGTGGCGACTCACGTCAGTAACTGATTGTCGGTGATTTACGCTCACTACACTTTTTAATTTCGACAGTCCTCATATAGGACGCTGATGTTAGTGTCTAACAGGTCGTTTATGGAGATCGTGAACTGTAAGGGTTCCATCACATTTTCTTTTGGTGCACAGAAAGCTGCTTTCACTTCTGACAACGTCTTTAAGAAAGTTATATAGGGTTCCGTTTGCTGCCACGTCTTCACTCTCACACCGGATCTTGTAACCCAGAAGCACCTATTTCTTGAAAGATAGCAGTGCAAATCTGGATTGGAAATTTTCCGGAAGCGATAAACACGGCAGCAAAGTGTGTTCCGCGCCCTGCAGCTTTTGACTCTCGTGAACCAAAGTAAACGGTCAATTTCAAATGTTCAAATGTTTGTTAAGCTTATGGGACTTAACTACGGGGTCATCAGTCCCTAAGCTTACAAACTGCTTATGAACTACTTACGAACTAGGACGGCACAAATATCCATGCCCGAAGGGGGATTCGAACTCCCGACCGTAGTGGCCCTGCAGACCGTGACTGGAGCGCCTCAGTCCCCTCGGCCACCGCGGACGGCAACGGTCAGTTTGACACGATCTGTACTTGATATCTTCAGCAGAGTAGTTCGCTCTCCAGAAATGCCATACACGAGCACCTTTCCCGGTCGTTTGGGATGTTGCAACATATATTGTTACTAGGAAAGCGAACCATCCTTTCGGGTATTCAGTGTTGTTTCAAATAGATGTACACTCCAGTGGCCTTTCTTATTTCTGAATACAAGTCCATACGTTTCTGTATGTGGCGTTTTCACCTCTAGTAGCTGCTGAATTATAGTCAACTGTGATTCGCATTTATTTTCCCGAGAATGTGCATTTAATGCTTCTTTATCAGTTTACATTACAGTGCTGTTAGGCTGCAGCGCTTGCAAATAAATAAGTGCGAAACAAAACCTTAACACTTAAAAATGTTATCTGTTGTTAAAAGTTGTAACATTAATTAGATCGTACATGTTTAGAATGATTGCTGTTTTAGCTACCTGGGGGTAGTGTAAGAAATAGCTTCGTTCCACATTAAACTAACAGTTACGCAGAGTTTATAGAAAAAATGTAAGAAATAACACTTTCGAACTTTTCTTATATATGTCGTATAAGTAATACTTTTCGTCGTTTTGAAATATTATCTTGCTTTAATAGAGCTGCAACTAAAATTATGTAGTTTAATGAAAAGTTTTACGCTTTAATTGTAACTTTTGCTGGTTTTATTAGTATTATTACCAGAAAAATGCAGGATCCGCCTTTTATTGACTATAAGAAGCATAAATTCTAAAAATAAATAAAACATTCTACAGATGTAGTCCATTTTACTGCTCCAAAATTTCATCCAAGGTGTAAAGATATTTATTTACATTTTAGTATACTGAATTATATAGAACGTCGAGCGGAATACTTCAGATGTTAAAATACTCCATTTTCCTTTAGGAAATGAATGTGCTGCCGCGTTGGGTGAAACTTGTCGTCACAAACATTAACAAGGTAGACTAACGCCAAGGAAAGTAAGTCGAGGCTGCCATGTTGGAAATCTAAGGTGAACACGAATTTAAATACCTTGTCCCAGCAGTGAGACTGTGAGTGGAACTTGACATATTCATGTGATATAATGCCCGTTTCCATTTCCTCACTGTTACGGAGTCACCATTCAAATGTTTTTTGCCATATAGGCTCAATAATTGTGAGAAGGCTGTTAGCTACGACGAGTGACGGCTACATCACGCTAAGTCGGTGACTTTCTGGTACTTGAAACGATCAAATGTTTATAACGCTATAAGACCAAACTGCAGCGGTCATCAATCTTAAAACATTAATACAACTACGGACAACATACATCAATGCCCGAGAGAGGATTTGAACCTCCGACGGGGGAGTAGACGCGCACTCCTTAACAAGGCACCTTAGAGCGCACGGCCTATCTGCGCGGCTTGCTGGTACTCGCATGTGTAAGAATGCTTTTATACTGCTGTCAGTTGCACAAACTGTTTGCAGTAGGAGGGCACTTGTGAAGTTCATTGACTCCTTTGACAATTTTCAGTATTTCGTTTACATTAAAAACTGCGAAATGACTTCTGGCCTAGGCCGCAAGGATTGGCCGTGTGCTCTAAGTCGCCTTCCTCCGAAGTGCGCGGCAGCTACCCGTCGGAGGTTCGAGTTGTCCCTCGGGCGTGTGTGTGTGTGTGTTTGTGTGTGTGTGTGTGTGTGTTGTCCCTTAGCATAAATTAGTTTAAGTAGTTTGTAAGTTTCTCATAGCTTTACAAACATTTGACCCTTCCTGACGTAGAAAGCCATCGTCGTACTGAAACTGTCATCTTCGAACTCGAGTGTACAATTTAGAAGTTGTAATATACTGTTTGTCCAGAATTACTAGGGTTTTGGCTAATGACATTGGATACTAATGTTCAGAAAAAGAAACAGAACACCTTGAAAGACTACAGACAGGAAGTTGATATTCACCGGACATGTAAATTAGTGTATTCTGTAGAAATGATAGCCGGCCGCGGTGGCCGAGGGGACTGCGGCGCGTCAGTCACGGTTTGCACGGCCACTACGGTCGGGGGTTCGACTCCCCCCTCGGGCATGGATATTTGTGCCGTCCTTAGTATTAGTTAGTTCATAAGTAGTTTGTAAGTTTAGGGACTGATGACCCCGTAATTAAGTCCCATAAGCTATACAAACATTTGAACATTTGCAGAAATGATAAGTATTTGAGCCATGCCGGACCGCAGGTTTAAGTGAACAGCGCTATCACAACGCAAACCCACCGATTGGTAAATGTGCCAGCGGATCTCATTGTCACTATAAACTGAAGGTACTGGATCATTATGACTTAAGCAGACGTGCAGGATGCCTCGTAAACATGTGTGCGAACTGTATCGTCAAATCAGAGAGTTTGAAGTCCGCCTCTGTATAACAGTTGATAGCGACGCTGACTGCCACACAAGGGGCTCGGGTTCGATTTCCGGAAGGGGACTAGGTGCTGTGTGCTGTCCTCATCATCATATCATCAACAACACGCAAGTTGCCCAAGATGCGTCGCGTAAAAAAAAACTTGCACTAGGCGACCGAAAAATCCCAAAAATACCATACGATCATTAAATTAGTGAGTTTGAAAAAGGGAAAATTATTAATGAGAGAATCTGATACACCCATCCACGAAATTGCTGCTCGTATGGAACGAAGTTTTTCGGTAGTGCAACCGGTGTGTAACGCAGTAGATAGAAGATCGACACCTCATCCGAACGGCATTGCAGTACAGAACTGCGTCCTCATTGGTTCTGGTGGAACAGTGGAACTATATCACACATCCTACTTGATCAGGGGTGACAGTTCGTCGCCGGTGTGGAGTAGCCGAGCGATCTAAAGTACCTCGCTGCGGAGCGCGCGGTTGCTCGCCGCGGAGGTTCGAGTCCACCCTGGGGCATGGGTGTGTGTGTTTGTCCGTATTTTAGTTTACCTAGGTTTAAGTAGTTTGTAAGCTACGGACTGATGACCACGCAGTTTGGTCCGATAGATTTGCAAACATTTGAACATATTTTTTGACAGTTCGTCACCGTATATTACTGCATGGATTACGTGCGCATCGACCACTTCTGCGCCCACCTTTAACTAATGTGCAGAAACACGCTAAACGGCAACGGTTTATGCAACGACGTCACTAGGGACAACAATGTCATTAGATATGTTTTCGGATGAATCCGAGTTCATTTTGTTTGAAAACGGTTGGCCGCATTTTCGTACACCGCAGACAGGAGAAGCAGCATCACAGTGACTGCATTCGCACAAGACTTACAGCCCCATCTCAAGGCCTTATGGTATGGGGGCTGCTGGGTTTAAACAAAAATCACAAAAAAGTTGAAATGTTTGTATAGCTTATGGGACTTAACTGCGGGGTCATCAGTCCCTAAAATTACAAACTACTTATGAACTAGCTAATCCTAAGGACGGCACAAATATCCATGCCCGAGGAGGGATTGGAACCCCCGACCGTAGTGGCCGTGCAGTCCGTGACTGGAGCGCCTCAGTCCCCTTGGCCACCGTGGCCGGTCAAAAATCGCAGTTTATGCGTGACCAGGGCACAGTGACCAGTTTGACCTACGTGAATGACTTTCTGCGACCCATAGCCATACAATTTTTACACTACACCCCAGAAGCCATTTTTCAGCAAGACAGTGCGTGATCACATATTGCTGCACGATCACATGCCATCTTGGTGTCACAAGATGTCAGCGTTTTGCCCAGATCACCAGACTTATATCCAATCTCAAATGTGGCGGACATGGTAAAATTATGGGTGCAAAATTGTGACCCAATGCCAAGCACCACAGATCAACTTCGGAACCAAGTGAATAAAGCGTAGATGGCTATACAACAGGTCGTCATTCGCGCCTTATACCCGTCAATACTATCACAAACGGAAAAAGTTATGATGGCCCGTGGCAGAAGAGGCAACGAGACACAGGTTGTAGAGCTCGTGCAAGAAGTCGTGGCCCGTGTGCAGAAACGCATTCTCGAGTTGTGCGCAGGGCGAATCCATTCCTTTGTTTCGGAGGGACGGCCGGCTCAGTTGCACGCTACCTCCTATATATATGTGTGTGTGTGTGTGTGTGTGTGTGTGTGTGTATGCTGTTTTTAGGATAAGTTAAAGTAGTTTGTAAGTTTAGGGATCGATAACCACTGCAGTTAGGTCCCATAACTTTACAAACGTTTGTTTTTTTGACTCGCCCAGCGCGCAACTCGAGAAAGTAGAGGCCACGACTTCTTGCACCGAGATGACTTAAAGGCAAGTAATATCTTCAGAACATACTGATGAACATGCGCTGCGATTATGAATTCCCATCTGTAGTATTTCAAGGGGTTACATTTTTTCTGAACTTGAGTGTATTTCTTTTAGAGACCTGTAATTGACTGAATGGGTCAGTTCAGACATTATTAGAATAATGCAAGCGGACAATTTAATTCCCCAGTATTACAACGCCTAACAGAGCACTCCAAGTCTACAGTCCTGTATGATCTACAGCGTTTTCCTTTATTATTTTCGACAGAAACACACCTCGAAGGTCATATCCGTTTGTTGAAAAGTCGAATTACTCGGCCGTTTTCGTTAGCGTAAACCATGCTCAAAATAACCACCAGCTGTCGGATAATCCAATTAGATAGCTGAGTTTCGTTGATTAAACTGATTGTTAGAAGGAAGGTTCAAATAAGCAGGGAATACTATCAAGATTCCTAATACAACTTACGTAACAGGGTGTTCCGTTTCATGTAAATATGCCGACCGTACTTAACAAATTCTGTTTTGAGAAATATAATTGATTGCTGAGCCATGTCAGGAGAATCGACGAAAGAACTCGCACAAAGTCATCAAAGATACCAGCCTCACGGCTTTTGTGGATTTTGTTCAGCGTCGTAACAGGCATTCGGTTTGATCTTTATTCTGCTTTGATCTTTTGTGAGCTTTGCCTTGGGACGGTTGCGTAGCGCTATGACGATTATTCAGTAAGCCCCTTGTTATACGTTCCTTCACTCGGCAGTGCAGACGTCGTCAAGAGACTGAAGTAAACGAAATACCGGCGTCTTACAGTCGTTAAACTGTCTGATTAGACAATCAGTATGAGAAAGGTGCCGCGGAGTTCCTACCTTAAAACCTTTAGATGTCTCTTTCTCAGAGCAAGCGCTAACGACCCGCCTAATACATTTGAATATAAGTTCACCCGTAAATTATTGTGAACCGTTGTTAAAATTTGCATTTTACCGCATATAGTACAGCTGTAGGGTAGGAAGCAAGTATATACATATGTCGGCATTTTTAGACTCTGCCAGATAATTTTGTATAGTTCATAAATTATTTTGGTATCTAATTTTCAGTACAATACCTTTCTGCAATCATCATACACAAGAGACGATCATGTAAAGAATGATTGCCGAAAAGCATATAAGAAAAAGTGACGAAATGGATTTGTGATCTAGCCCAATGTCTGCTAATGGCTTTCATTCATGACTGCAGAATGTGGGAAATGTGCAAGTTCCAATAATTATATTAAGATAATTCTGCCGCGAGCAACACACAATCTTTCTTTCTTACTGCTTTTCCTAGAATGATATCTGGAAATGCAGTGATACTCTGTCCTGTTCCATTCACGTAAAGAGGGACAGAAAAGTGATCGTCTATACGAATCAGTACGCGGTCTGAACTCTCGTGTCATATTCTAATCATATTTGCCCAAGGTGTGGGATGCTGACAGCAGTTTTACTGCAGTACTGGTTATTAGAAGTTACCTAGCAGAGTTTAGCGAGATACAGCGACCGTGCCATTGGAGATACACTGGTTCCTGTTACATCACCTAAAACAAGAGATGGCCGAATTGGCCACACTTACATGAACCGATTATAACTGTTTGCCGGAACCGGGATTAGAACTTAGATGGGTCACCGTCCGAGCCTACCGCCCACTTTTGGTATGCAGGGATGGACTCAGCCGTTGTAAAGACAACTGAGGAGCTACTTGACTAAACGGTAAAGTCTCCGGTTACGGAAACTGACCCAGGCGGGAGAGAGATGTAGTACCACATGCTCCTCAATACTGCAGCCATCGACGCATTCGGTCTTTGGATGACACCGTGGCCCATCCGTACCACTAGGCCTTCCTAGGCCTGCTCGAGTTTCGTGACAACAACATGTATCGTCTTTCTTTCATGGATGCCCATTTAAGAACCGCAAAAATATCAATTATACTGTGATATGAAATGTGCTGCTCTGATGTTACACCAAAATCAGTAGTGTTTCCCTTTATTCTGTTGGACAGCATATCGTATTTTGTTGTTATGTTACTATCTGTCTTTACGTGTATACATGAACGTCAGTGTGTTTGGGATACATAGACTTTCTTACACCGTTTGACCGATTACCATGAAATTTAGTACATATACAGATTTTTTTTGTGGAGAAAATACTTATGGGCCGTGCTGAATGGCCGCGTGGTGTAAGGCGTCATTCAATGGACTGGGCGACCTTCTCGCCGGAGGTTCGAGTCTCCCTCGGGCATGTATGTGTGTGTGTGTGTGTGTGTGTGTCATCTCTAGTGTAAGATAGTTCAAGTAGTTCATGACTCTAAGACTGATGACCATAGCAGTTTATTCCATACGTTTACAGACATCTGAACATTTTGATTCTTATGCTATCCATTGTTTTGCAATATATTAACGTATGATAAGTACATTCCACATCTCCTCGTAAATCACTGGCTCGATTTCAACAAAACGTGGTAGACTCATCGCATACTATGTGGAAGGGAGCGCTATTGAGATAAAAATAAGCCACATGTCAAAGGGCGCAGGGTTTAAAAGAAGTGTAGGCTTCGATGAGTACATAGCCAGACATTATTCATTCAGCGCTAGAAAATTAGAAAACTATATGACTTTAAAAAAATCCATTGTTTGTAAACCTATTGGATAAAACTGCTATGGTCATCAGTCCCCAGTCTTTCAAACTAATTAAACTAACTTACTCTAAGAACAACACACACACACACACACACACACACACACACACACACGCGCGCACGCGCGTGCGCGCGCGCGCGCGCGCGCGCGCCCAAGGGAGGACTCGAATCTCCAGCGGGTATGGCCGCCCAGTCCGTAGCATGACGGATTTAGACCGCGCGGCCTTCCAACAAACTTTACACATAACTTCAAAATTTCACGGCGGTTTTTCTTGCTGAAGTCCCTCACAATATGAAACAGGAAATGTTCATCGATTACAACATTGTCGCTATCACCAATAAAACTGCCACATCGTGCATAGCTTCTTAATTTAGAACTAAATGTAGACACCAAAAATTTCGCACACAGTATCCATATATATGACTTACTGTACCTGCAAATCTATGTCGTTGTACAACATAAAGCGAACTTGGTGCACATATCAGTTACAGTTTGGAAAAAAATGCTATTCGGGAAGAATCCCCAAGTTACAACACAGGTAGGGGTGGTGGACAATAAAGGGTAGGAGAAGAGGATATAGAGAGAGAAGGAATATATGGGCATAGATAATGGGTGGAGGACGAGATGGCCCGAGAAAAGTGTAGGAGGAGATGAACGGGGAGTGGAAGAGGGTTTGCATAGAGTTGGGGGGGGGGGGCGAGGAGGTGGAGATGATTAACAGAAAGAGGACGAGATATGGTGAGAAAGTGGGTAGTGGCTGGCGGACAGTGTGAAGAGGGCGGTGGAGGAAGAGTTTGAGGTGGTGGGGGATGGAGGGAGGATGAAATGGACAGAGAGGTGGCCCGATGATATGGTCAGAGAAAGGACGAATAGAAAGCTGGAATAAATAAATACGTGGGGAGCGTCATATGGTATTAAGTGAGAGACAAGCTTCGAGTTCCGTCCTCATATTCCTGAAAAGAAGCCTAATAATCCTTTTAGCATTCGAAACATTGGTTCCTCCTACTAAACCATCATTTACATGAGAAATGTGACAAAAATTGCTAAAAAAAGTTGTTGAAAGCACACTTTAAAATTTATATAACCTACTCTTTTAGTTTTTCTTGCAACTAAGATGTCTCTTGTCTTAACATAAGTCACGCGAATGAGCCATATTTTAATACCATTATTCAGTTACGTTTAAAAATAATAGTAATGTATTTGAAAAAAAAAAGACTCTAAGAATACAAAATAGAATTACCAAACTCTCAGGACATTTTTGAAAGCCGCGGTGGAGTAGCCGAGCGGTCTAAAGCGTCTCGCTGCGGAGCACGCGGTTGCTCGCCGTGGAGGTTCGAGTCCTCCCTGGGGTATGTGTGTGTGTGTGTGTGTGTGTGTGTGTGTGTGTGTGTTGTCCTTAGGTTAGTTTACCTAGGTTTAGGTAGTTTGTAAGCTACTGACTGATGACCACGCAGTTTGGTCCGATAGATTTACAAACATTTGAACATTTTTGAAAGAATTATATTAAAAAGATTTTTTCAGTTTGTGTATCAATTCACAGTCCTGCAATGAATTTATGTTAATCGCTGCACGTACGTAAATATATCAGAAGAGAGAGAAACATGGAAACTTTTTATACGTAACAGGTCACTGTCTTACCGAAGGCCAGGCTGGTGCTAAAGAAAGCATAGAACCTGGTCCGTATAATCGACTGCACAAAGGAACGTAGATATCCACGGAAGGTGTCAAGTTCAACACAATGAAAGAGAGCTAAATCAGTGAAAACGTAAACATCGATAGTTTAGTTCTCATGTATTGTTCGTTTCATCCGAAGAGGAGCTTTGTCATTGTAGAGAAGTGTTTGACGGTGAATGGGGAAAAATCCACTCATTAACCGAAGTGTTAAAGTGCTCATGCGAAGTGAAAATACGGAAATAGAAATATTAAATGCAAATATGTGCATTTCACTGTGTAAACTTGACTTACCTGTTGAATCAGTTGTGTTGATTAAAGCCAATACTAATAAGCTGCTACTGTCTAGATCAAATCCTCTCTTTCACCTTCTCGTTGTCTATATATCTCAGTCTCTCCAGTTATTTCAGAAGGTCGTTCCTAAGCCCAAGATTAAAATACAGATTTGATGGTAGGTATAAAATTTAGCGCAAGAATATTTTATGAGAAGTGTGCAGTGCTACAGCACACTGAAGTAGATACCTTCCACCTGTAGGTAAACTACCATGCAATGATAATCCAGTCTATTCCTCATTTTTACTGTTGGCAAATACATAATTTCTGTATGTTCGGACAGAAAGAACAGACACCAGATATATATAACTTATACAATATGCCGATGACGGGCAATGATCCTTTCTTCAGTGCGGAGGCACTCCTAGGCCCTTACTCTTACGGCAATCTGTTTTAAAACCTACGAGTTTGAGAAATAGTGGGCAGGGTAAAGTTGACTATTTGTATCTAGCGGGGGGCGTTCTTGTTCAAATTCAAATGTTTGTAAAGCTTATAGGGCTTAACTACGGGGTCATCAGTCCCTAAACTTACAAACTACTTATGAACTACTTACGAACTAGGACGGCACAAATATCCATGCCCGAGGGGGGATTCGAACCCCCGACCGTAGTGGCCGTGTAGACCGTGACTGGAGCGCCTCAGTCCCCTCGGCCACGGGGGGCGTTCTTGAGTACGCCGTGCAGTGTGCTGGTCGTTGTGTCCCAGTGGTGTAGGGGTCAGCGCAACTGCCTCCAAAGCAGGAGACCCGGCTTCGAATCCCGGATGGGTACACTTTTCAACTTAGCAACTTAACCCATTCGCAGTTAATGTCATATATTCCATGAATTTAAATGCATAATCACTTCGATTTTTTCTGATAACAGTCAGTTCTTACATGCCTGGCTGATACCTCTAGCTATGTATCCCCGAAACGAGGAACACTATTAAAACGTATTTTCCTGAAGTTTCCCGGAACGAAAACTACAGCTTTCATAAGCTACAGGGTATGTTGCAACACTTCATCGTAAACAGCGAAGAATAATTACGAAGCTACCTTTGGACTAGTTACGCGACGCTGAGACACTAATTTCTAATTAATTCACTGCACACCAGTTTTATTAGTAAACATGTTCTCCTTCAGTCGTCTCTATTTGATTTTATTTTCCACAGTTCCTTTGACGCCGTATATCACAGTGTTGATGCGAGAATACAGATAATCAAATCGAAATTCAAAATTTACGTAACTATGGGATTACGCTGCTTCGGACATCAGTCCCTTGACTTACACACTACTATAAACTAGCTGATAGTAAAGTGTACACACATACACTCATGCCCAAAATAGAACAATCTATGACTTGGCACCTCAAACCTAGCGATCGTTCACATTTGTGTAAGGTTGATGAGGTTTAAAGACCCGTCGACAGCGTGGTCATTAAAGACAAGAGCACAAGCTGGGATTATTTTATCAAGGATCCAAAGGGAGTCGGTCATACCCTTTCAGAGCAACCATCCCGTGGAGTGATTTAGGAAAATAGCGGAAAGCCGAAATCTGGATGTGCCAAACACTGTCCCACCTCGCTCGGTAAGATAGAATGAGTTAGTGGTACCCTACCCATCTTACACTACATGGTGGTGGGAAACTCTATGGTGACAATAAATAAATAAGTTTAATGTTTCAATGCATTTAAGAAACGTATTTGTATACGTCCTAATATTTTTATGTTTCCTAGTTATTAAAAAAATCAGTTATAATCATCGTTAGTCAACCTCTATAATAAGCTGCCATCAGTCATGGGATAGCAATATGCACGGATACAAAAGGCGATAATATCACGTGCAAGAGGTACAAAAGGGCGGTGCATTGTTAGAGTCGTCGTTTGTACTCTCGTTATTCATGTGAATAAGACAGCGACGTGATTATGGCCGCACGACGAGAATAATATATATATATATATATATATATATATATATAAAATTTTTACGCTTAATGGAGCTAACCACACGATACTTTCGTCGTCGGAAATTGTTAGGGAATAAATATTCCGAAATCTAAAGACTCATGAGAGTGTCGAAAATAACCTAATTTCAGGCATTATCTCTCGCCACAGACAAAGCAGTGACCGAGAGAAGCAGGAATCAATCTAGTACTTACGACTAACGACTTCGTTCGGACAGTTTGACGCAATTCGTCGTTACTGGGCTATGGCATTCGATGACAGATTCGACTGCCTATGCTAACCCCCGGAAATACTCTCCTGGACTCGTGACCATACGGTTAGACTCTGGATGACTAGAAGACCACGGTTTCGTCAGATGAGTCCCGATTCCAGTTGGTAAGAGCTAATGGTAGTGTTCGAGTGTGGCGCAGGGCCCAGGATGCTAAGGACCGAAGTTGTCAACAAGGCTCTGTGTAACCTGGTGTAATGGTGTGATCGCTGCGGCGGATTAGTCGTGCGTGCTGGAGCGCCGTGTTGCGGTGCGCGCGGCCGTCCGCCGTCGGGGTTCGAATCCGCCCTCGGGCATGGATGTTTGTCGTCCTTAGTATAAGGTAGTTCATAAGTAGTTTGTAAGTTTAGGGACTGATGACCCCGTAGTTAAGTCCCTTAAGCTTTACAAACAGTTGAAACAGTTGAATGGTGTGAACTGTATTTTAAAGGAATGGATTGTGTCCTCTGGTCCATCTGTACCGAATATACACAGAAAACTGTTATGTTCGGGTACCTGGAGAGCATTTTTTGCCATTCATGGACGTCATGTCCACAAATAACGATAGAATTGTTATGGATGGAAATGCGACAGAGCTGTTCCAGATTAATTTGAAGAACTTTCAACATAGTTCCAGTGGCTCAGATGGTCCGACGTGAATCCCATCGAACAATTTTGTGGCTCAATCGAGAGGTCGGTTCGTGTACAAAATCGTGCAAAGGAAACTCTTTTGCAATTATGGACGGCGTTAGAGACAGCACGGGTGGTTCTTCCTCCAGGGGTCTTCCAATGCTTTGCTGAGTCTTAGTAGTAGTAATAATAGTAGTACCAGACTCTCCACCACGCACTATATGGTGATTTGCAGAGCATGCATGCTGATTTAATTGATGGATTTTTCAACGAGGTTTTTTGTAAATTTTATAATTTGAATTTGAAATGAATAATCTTGGTTTCCTACCACTGCGGAATAAGCCCTGATATTCTGTTTCTTATAAATTCGTTAATGGGACCTTAAACTACAAGCACAATTTCTTCTCCAATCTGGAAGTCACACTTTAGAGCCAGAATAAGATAATGTCATTGAAACTCGATCTTCTCTGACTTATTTCAGAGAGCGCCTGTGACCTTGCGATGTGTTCTTATTAAATTAAGATCATTCTGTAGCTTTTATTTGGACTTGTTTGTTACTGAAATTTGTGCTCCCTCATTTTAAGATAAGCAGAAACCAGCGTTGAATGTTCACATTCCCTTTTAATTCCTTCAGAACTTCGTATAAGAACTGGACAGTTTCTGCTCCATAGTTTACGGGAGAGTAGTAATTAAAACGATTAAGGTTGTTTGTGAAAATCCGTACATGGTGCGAGAAGAGTACATACATTCTTCGTCTAGACACTGACAGCGCACCGGGATGAGTAAACATTTGAGAAAGATACGGCGTTCGGGTTCCGCACTGTAGACCAGAACCGAGTCTTCTCTGCGAATAAAAATAGTTTATGCATCACGTTACAAAAGGTCAGCCGCGGCGGTGTGGCCGAGCACATTGAGGCGCTTTGCTACGATAAGCGAGGCCGTTCTTCGTCGGGGGTTCAAATCCCCCCTCAGGCATGGCTCTTTGTGTCGTCTTTAGTATAAACTTGTTCATAAGTTGTTTGTAAATTTAGTGACTGATGACCCCGCAGTTAAGTTCCATAAGCCTTACAAACATTGAACATTTTTCCCACACGGCAGATTTGCGCGGCTGTCGAGTGAGCGAGCTGTGGTAAACGGGAAGGCATGATCTTGGGAGATTGTTGTTGTTGTTTGAATGTTTTATGGGGACAAAACTATGGAGGTCATCAGTCCCTTGGGAGAGTACACGTTCGTTATTTATTTTACCCGTTGTTTCATCTGCAAGTTGTGAAAATAATATGGAGAAAACGTTCTCAGACACATGCAAATTGATGACAAGTGCGCCGTCCAAGCTTGGAGGATTCTCAACTCTGAAGGCAGTCAAAGTACTTTTAAGAAGCAAACACCTAATTTCAGTGATACGGGCGGTAATTGACTTGTTTGCATTAGGAAAACAGAACACTTTACTTCATGCACAAGAATCGGCTGTAGTATTTTTGGTTCAATTTATTGACTTTCAGTTATACAGTATTTTGTAGTACTAATATATGTGTTCAAATGTTTGTATACCTACGGGACCAATCTGCTGTGGTCATCGGTCCATAGATTTACAAACTACTTTAAGTTATACCAAGGACATCACACACAGTACTCCACAGCTACGCAAATGTAATTTAGTAATAAAACATTTGCCGTGGTGGAGTGGCCGACTGTTGTAAGGCGCCTAGATGCTCTCTGTCGGAGGTTCGAGACCTCCCTCGAGTATGGGCGTATTTGTTGTCCTTAGCATAAGTTAGTTTAAGTAGTTTGTAAGCCTAGGGACTGGTGACCAGAATAGTTAAGTCCCGTGGATTAACAAACATTTGAACTAAAACATTTCAGGAAAGAGTCCAATAACAAATCGGTTACTGAACCGGACGACCACAATGTAATGAAATCATCATTAATACAATAAATGAAAAATCCCAGGACTTAAACCTTCCAAAATCATGTGAGATGGTCAGTATTTGATGTCACCCGACAGCAATTCCTTCTGGAGTTCGTACCAAATCAGAGTTGTCTTCAATGCGAAGTCCTAACTCAGAAAAGGTCTTAACTGTGTACGGAACGGAAACTTTTATGGTGTGGATTGCCTTATAACAAGGGAAAAATAGGGGAAAAACTTAGAGGCAGAATATTACTTCGCTACCTAACTCCGTTGCTTAGTATTATCAATATCTATTAAACATTATAGGTTTTGCTCAGTAGACTGGGATGCTGTCGTGCCGGCCGCGGTGGCCGAGGGGACTGAGGCTTCAGTCACGGTCTGCACGGCCACTACGGTCGTGGGTTCGAATCCCCCCTCGGACATGGATATTTGTGCCGTCCTTAGGATAAGCTAGCTGATAAGTAGTTTGTAAGTTTAGGGACTGATGACCCCATAGTTAAGTCCCATAAGCTTCACAAACATTTGAACACTTGATACTGTCGTTCTTTGACATTCTACACCCTTTCTTAATGACGCAAAAGGTGTTCCAGCAGCAGACAATTAAAGTATACTGTCTGTCGTAACTCGTAAACTTAATATTCACAGTGGATACAATGGTAACATTTTCAAGCGCATATAAACCATAATGTGACAAACCATAAGCAAGAGAACAAGCGTACGTATAATAAATGGTCTCCAGACCATGAACGAAAAGTGCATTGTGGTTGTTCACAGTCAGGTATAGTAGTTGTTACGTACCGAGTGAACCTAAAAGCTACTTCTGTGGTAGTTTTCTCAGTACCACGCAACCCAGTAAGAAAATGACACCTGTTATGCAACCGATTTCATCAGCCTTTCTTTGACTTTTTTTTTTTTTTTTTTTTTGTCCGCAGAATTGTCTAGCCAAGAATTTTCTTGTCTTTCTGTTGCAGTAAAGGGCTGCTGATGATGGACAAGTAATTTATTGTCACCGATCTTTTAAAACCCTCATGTATTTAACATTCCTTACAACTGTTTTTGTGATCAAATAACAAAGAGTGTCACCAGATTTGTATTTTTAGTGATGGAAGAATTAAGTGTGCATTACTGCTGTCAGTAACAAGTACCGTGAGTGCATACAAAAAGGTGGTGCTTTTTGACACACTATGAATCACAATATGGGAAACTTTCCTCTTGCAGTTGCACTTATTTCCCTCTATAAGACAGCATTTTCATAGTGTGTAGAGTATGACTCATTAACGTAAAATTTACTCCTAAATCCAGGGAACTTTTTGAAAGAATATTTCCCTCAGAAGCATGTTGGACACTTTCGTACATATTTTGCCTGTCTGGCACTTGTAAACACTAATGTCCAGTATCCTTTCATTTCTACGCGTAGAATGTAGGCAGAGATGCCACTTACGTCGGAGAGACCTCGAACTTAAACTCTGCGAGTAAGCGGTAAGGCTGTGACCTTCTAGCCGATGTAGAGATCTCCCGGAGATTTGCTAGCGATCTCCTCGGTAACTGCTGAAGAGATTATTATAAGTGCAGATGCGTTTTCGTATTTGGTGTTTCTTTTAAGTTTCAAACCGTACGATGCAAAATCTTTCAACTTCTCAATCTGATTGTGTAGTAAAGATGGCGCCATATCGTGTTCCGAAGTAGGTATGTTCCATTATCAACCATGTTTCGAAAATAACGAGGTTGAGAGTTTAAATATCGGCGTTTCAATATCTCAAGTCTTTTGAAACGTATTAAAACTGATTTTAAAGACAAAATGACGACATTAGATGTTGACAAATCCCCAAGCTATTTTTATCATGGTTAATAAAATTTTCGAAATTAAAACTTATCTTTATCTTGAACATATCATGCAGTTACACCAGTGAAACGTATTCTCTATTTTTTCAAACATGGCAATGGGACGGGTATGGGAGGGGTGTGACAGAGAGGGCAATATTTGCGAATGAGCTGAGGCAGGAACCTTGGCTACTGGTGTAGTTAAGCGTGTGATAATACCTTTAATTGTTCATTCCGTTCATGCTTTCATACTTTCTCGTACTGTCGGCATCATGCGGATGAATAACGCTCCTTGCTTCCCCGTCCACACCTCGTGGAATGCGGATCGTGCTACTCTCATCCCTATTTACTTGTCCCTAGTCTCGTCCTCACTGGACTATGGTTTCTATGTTTATGACCCGGTGGCGCCTTGGGCATTGGGATTGTTACAATCAGTCCATCATATGGAGTTCTAATAGCCACTGACACCTCCCGGAGTTGTCCCGTGCCGGCCACAGTGGTCGAGAGGTCTGCGGCGCGCCAGTTACGGTCTGCACGGCCGCTGCGGTCGGGGGCTCGAATCCTCCCTCGGCCATGGGTGTTTGTGTTGTCCTTCGCGTTAGTTAAAGTTAGTTAAGTAATTAGTGTGTAAGTCTAGCGACTGATGACCACGCAGTTTGGTCGCATAAGACCTCACGCACACAATGAGTTATCCCGTTATCAGTCTTCTTGCCGAAGCGGGGACCTTCGCCTTTCAGTCCCGACGGTACTAACTCTTGGCCTCCTATACAAGCGTTAGTCAACAGTTTTGTGATATCCAGCATACCCCATTCTCTGTACATACGAGGGCAGTCCACCTGTTGATATCCGCCCTCGGGTGGAATTACCAGTCGGAAAGCGCCTCGCAGCTCTCTTCCACGATATCCGCCACTCCTCTCTTCAAAATGTTCAAATGTTTGTAAAGTCTATGGGACTTAACTACGGGGCTATCAGTCCCTAAACTTACAAACTACTTATGAACTACTTACGAACTAGGACGGCACAAATATCCATGCCCGAGGGGGGATTCGAACCCCCGACCGTAGTGGCCGTGCGGACCGTGACTGGAGCGCCTTAGTCCCCTCGGCCACCGCGGCCGGCCCTCCTCTCTTGAACGTCCAATTCTCTTTTCTCGCAATCCCTTAGAGTTCAGAGCTTATCTATATATATAAATGTGAATGTCTGTTCTGTGTACGTTTATCACGTCTGAACCACAAGACATAAAGAGCTAAAAATTTGTACAGTTACTAATGTCTACCCGGGGAATGCTTTAGAAACGGTTTTATGGCGATCGGATAGCTATTTATCTATCTATATATATTAATGTGAATGTCTGTTCGGTGTACGCTTACCACGTCCGAACGACAACATGCAGAGACTTAAATATCTGTACAGTTACCAATTTATACCTGAGGAAGGTTTTAGGCACGGTTTTATAGCGATCTGATAGATATATTTAGTAATTTGAAGAATATAACGCGAAATGCGGAACAATAATTACTCTTTGCAAAATATATTCTTTGAAAATGGTTTTATTGGTTACATTGTTGCTTGGGGGTTGATAATGATAAAAGGGGGGAGTATATTGGGATAGAAAGTTATCGGTGTATATAAAGTTCTACGTGTGTGTGTGTGTTAATATTCCGCTCTGCAGCGAAAACCACAGTACGCAAACGAATGGTCTGTGTGTAATTGTTGTCCGAAGTCTCCCATTGTGCACCATAGCAGCTCCATGCCGATAGCTATAAGGGGGTGGAAGATATGGTGGTTGAAAGTCGTCAAGTTCTTAAAAAATTCGGACTGAAGGCCAGCGATGACGTTGCGACTCTTTAGCAAGGAGGTGACATACAGCGAAACGTGTTGCCACAGACCATATCTTTGGTCTATGCGTGCTACAATGTCTTCAGGTCTTTCCCTGTAAGGATAAACATACGAATAAGGAAATATAAGAATAAATAAATAAAGCAGTAAAAAAGAAATTTCTTTTAATACATCTCTTTAAAAAAATCTATTTGACGTTTCGCGCATTATCTATCATAATCAACCATCAGCGCGAGCGGAGCCGCGGGTTTAAGCTAGTATTTGATAAGTCACACACACTATATGGTGATGACTGTATCGTCGTCTTTATTAAATCGATACAGTGTCAGTGAATTCAATCTGACAGCTGTAAACATAACTGTAACGAGTGTGTTTACAGTAAGCCGTGGTCATTCGCCTGCGAACGAAAACAGTGTTGCGGGCAGCGTTAAAGATAACCCGCGCTCAATGCACCTTCGGCTCGTCGCCAGACTTGGCTACGTCTGAAGACCGACCACGTGTCAGAACTTGGCAACCGTCTGACAATTCATGACGTAGTATCTTCGGACGCGTATACCGCACTTTTTAGTGTGTTTACTACCAACTTTGTCCGGTGGCCGGTGGTTATTACTGCTGCCGTCGATATCGGGGTCTTTACAGACGGGGTGACGCAGCTCGACGACAATTGGTCATAGTCTTTCTCGAAGAATCCTGTCTGTATTCGCCTGAAGTTATTTTGACGACTGTATAAGTATCTGAATAATCACAGTGAGCGTGGAATTCAAAGCCCTTTCTCCAATAGGGAATGAAATCTTTTACTATGATGAAATGTTTGTAAACTTATTGGACCAAACTGCTATGGTCATCGGTCCCTAGATTTGCAAACTACTTTAACATACACTAAGGACAACACACATACACACACACACACACACACACACACACACACACACACACACACACCCACAAACACACATGCCCGAGAGAGGACTCAAACCTCCGGCGGGAAGTGATCACTCGATGCATTTTTACTTGCGCTGTACTGCAAGGATCTAGCGACAATGCGGTACGTCACATGAGTCCATTTTTGAGAGGAATTTACAGATTTTCAGTATTTCTAAGTCTATAAGCTAAACAAGCGCAAATTTCGGATGAAGAGCTCAGCTCTGCTTAGAAAACTTTATGGACAAAATTGTAGACTTGTACTGAATGTAAATACACTAGACTGCAACCACATACTTCTTACGGTACCCTCCTGTAAAATGAAAAAAGAACACCATGAATTCGCTGACCCAGCAGAGAGAAATTTTATTGACACATTCTTATGTATACAACACACGATCACACAGGTAGAGCCATACGCGTGTGCGTAATGTCAGCGTTAGTATCTATATACCCTCCTTTAGTAGCATTGCAAGCTGTAATTCTTCCATGTAGACGATCGTAGAGGTGCCAAATGTGGTCTTATGGAATGGCCTGCCATACAATTTTCACCTGGTGCCTCAGTTGGGCCGCATTTAGCGTCGCTCATTCACACTGCCCAACATGAGTTTCATGCTGTTCCCAACGTGTTCAATGGGGGACAGATCTTGGGATCGTGATAGCCAGGGTAGTTGACGTACACCTTGAAGAGCACGTTGTGTTGTACGTGGTACATGTGGACGTGCATTGTCCTGTTGGAAAAGCATATCGCCTTGTTGGTGCATAACTGGAAGCAAGACGAGTTGTATGATGGTTTCAGTGTACCGTGCACTGTTCAGTGTTCTCTAGACGATCACTAGAGGAGAACGGCCAGTGTAGGATATGGCTCCACACACAATAATGTGTGCCGTTAGTGTTTCCTCCTCTCACGCCCCAACATCGTTCAGCCCGCCTCCAGTCTCGTCACGGTAGGCGCTGATGTAGGGACGAATGGATACTTGTCCTCTTCAGTGATGAGAGTCGCTGCCGCCTCGGGACCAATGATGGTCGTACGCGTAGTGGTTTCGTGCTGGGGAGCGCGAAAATCTGGAGTGTACGCGACAGAGGCAAACGGGGCCGACACCTGGCAGTATAGTATGGGGAGCCATATCCTACCCCAGCCGTTCTCCTCTGGTGGTCGTAGAGGAAAAATTGAACAATTCACGGTACATTGAAATCATCATTCAACCCATCTGGCCACCGTTCATGCACCAACAAGGCGACATGCTTTTCCACCAGTACATTGCACGTCCAAACGCATCCCGTAAAACCCAACGTGCTCTTAAAAGTGTACATCAACTACCCTGCCCATAATTATTCCCAGATCAATCCCCCATTGAGCACGTTTGGAGTTGGATGAAAGCCATGTTGCGCGGTCTGCATGAGTGGCACAAAATGTGGCACAACTGAGGCCCCAACTGGAAATTGTATGGCAGGCCATTCCACAAGACCACATTCGGCACCTCTACGATCGTCTCCATGGAAGAATTACAGCTTGCATTGCTGTGAAAGGAGGGTATACCCGGAACTAACGTCGACATTGCGCACGCTCTGGTGACTGTACTCACGTGCGTGTGGCTCTGCCTGTGTGATCGTCTGTTGTATACCTCCTCAAGAATGTGTCAATAAAATTTCCCTCTGCTGCGTTGACGAATTCACGGTGTTCTTTTTTCATTTTCCAGGACTGTATTAATTAATATAAACGGTATTTGTTTTATCTTGATACACTGAAATCTCATGAAAGTTCTAGATGAAAAATTAATATTTTTAAAGCTGACGCCCGTCAGTGCTCTAATTGGCTACCTCTTAACCCCCTCCCGCCGAATCCACGACCCCCGCCTCTTATGTGACTGCGATCAACTTCATATTTTGAAATGGTAACCGCTATTTTTATTGCATATTCGGAGTCTATGCCAAAAAGTACGAAGTTTCCTCAAGCCATCGTATCCCTTCTTTGTATATGACGCTGTGATCAACAAATGTTAGGTGTGTTCTATTTACAATTAAGAATCGACTTATTTGATTCTAAATCTGCATTAACAATGGGGGTTACTATTTGAAAATACAAAGTTCAATCCGCCCATGCAGGAGGAGTGGTTAGGTAACCGTTTTTTGTATCGTGCGTCGTTTTCCAAAAGTTTAGTTGTCTCACGTCAAAACATGCGTCCTGTATATAAGACGATACCTAAAGTTTTAATCTATTTTTTCTTACTGAGGCAGTACCATTATCACACTACAGAAATATATAAATATGTTCCGTTTGTCCCCATCTGCAGATGAGCTTCAAATACTCGAAGCGCAAAATACGGAGATCAACAAATATTTCAAAAGTGGCGGATTTTTGTTTTCTGTAGTTGTTAGAGTATATCCAGATCAGGAAACACTGCTTCTAAACGAGTATCCAAACAGTATAATGTTTTGAGTATGCAGTGCTTGAGAGATACATAGAAATTATTGCGTGTCATAATAACAAACAGCATACCACATCAACATTAGTGGCGCTATGTGGCTCCATTATAGCTTAATGCTGTTTAGTTTCTGACTGGCTGTCCAAGCTATAGAATTTCTCTTGAGAGAAACCCCCAATCATGTTTCTAGTGTACGAGTGAAGTTCAGCAGAATGTATTGCCTCCGAAGCAGGAATACGCTGACATTAATTTCTTAGCAGACGTTATTGTAATTCTATGAGCATTGATGTCGTGGTTTACGTATGATGTAGCTCTTCGTGCTTCTTTGTCTCGCACAAGCCTCTCCGTCTGTGGGTATCTACTGCACGCTGCATCCATTGTAAACTGTTTACTGTCCCCCTAACAAATTTTACCCAACTAGTTTTTACCCTCCCCCCACTCTTCCTTACACCCTTGCTGCGGAGCGCGTAGATGCTCGCCGTCGGAAGTACGAGTCCTCCTTCGTGTGTGTGTGTGTGTGTGTGTGTGTGTGTGTGTGTGTGTGTTTTGTCCTTAGTGTAAGTTAGTTTAAATAGTTTGTAAGTCTAGGGACTGATGACTATAGCAGTTTGGTCCAATAAGTTTACAAACATATGACTCTTCCTTACACTGTTATACTGACAGTTCCTTGAGTCCTCAGCATGTTTAATCAGTCGATATCTCCCTATCGCCAATTTGTGTCATAAATTTACTTTCGCTCCCATTAGGTTCAGTGTCTCTGTATCCAAAAATTCTGTTTCTGACTTCTCTGTACTGATTACCGTCCACTTCTAACTCCCATAAAGGCTACACTCCAGCCAGACAGTTCTAGAAAAAAGTTCGAACACTGACATTTATATACACTGGTAAGATAATTGTTTCTCATGAAGTGTTTCTTGCGGTTACCAGTCTACACTAGTATCGGTTTCACTTCTTCTGTCGTCATTTATTTTGCTGCCCAGGTAACACAGATCGTCTGTGACTTCCAGTTAATAAACTTGGTCTGTCAGCATCAGCTGATCTATTGAGATACACTCCCAGTTGAGCCTGTTTCAGTTCTATTTGTGTTCTTCTTATACTCTTCTTTCAGCACACCATCATTTCAGAAGGCAGCGTAAGAGTACTGGCAAAGCAGCAGTCACATCCCGATCATAAAAAGTGTAAACAATCGAGCCAAACAACTTCTAATCCTTAGGTCGATTCTGACAAACGATTATCCAGATAGCGGCGCTGAATTAAAACTCTGGTCAATCTTTGGCAGCGCGATACAATGACGTGAACGGCAGAAAAATCTCTCAAAACGTCGACAGATTTCGACGAGAGTTACCAATGAACTATAATAGCTCGAGTATAGCCAGCTGCGTGGACTGAACAGCAAGCGCCTTTTTTTATTACTATTACGTATCTACAAGAAAAAGTAATTTCATGTTCTTTAGTATAAGCGCGGCAGATAATTAACAGGTAACAAGGACTCCTACCAAGCCTTTTAACCTTCTTGTTGTATATAACTGTAATCTCGTAACTTATCAGCACGATGAAAAATGTGTCGGGAGTACCGTATAAATACTGCTGCAACCAATGTTGTAATAAAGTAATCTTGACGCGTTCCTTAAAAAAACAAAAAAGGAAAAAAAGAGACTTGCACTTGTTTCTGTTCTTCAGCTTAATATGTAGTCCTTTCACGCCACAATCATAGTATAAATTAAAATCGGTCTTTCATTATAAGTTATCTTTTATAACATTTTACCGACAGTAGGCCTAATAATAATAATAATAATAATAGTAATAATAACCGTTGTAATTGTTGTTGCTTTTATGCATCACTTAACAACAAAAACAAGTTATAAGTATAAACAAGAAACAAAGAGTTCTTTATTTATGATCAGTATAGCAAGAACTAAGAGTATTCTTAGGTTTTAGAGCAAAGGAAGCGTCTTAGTGGTTCACCATTGAGAAGAGAGAATCCAACAATTAGTGAATATCAACATTCCGTTTCATCAGGCTTTTCCTCTTTGTCTGTTTTTTATAGGGTGAGTGCAAGTCTAATTTTGGACGGAAGAATATCGTGCAATTTTTAAATGAACTACCTGGTATTCGGAGTAAGTGTTAGAATGGATTTCGAATTGCATTTTTGCAGATTGTGACTCCATCGTTTAACCTCATTGTCCTAAAAAGTGTTAAGAAATTAAAAATCGAAGAACCCGTAAACTCAAACAAATACATCGGAAAGCATTGCCTTAGGGTGAAAGCACCAGGTAAAACGCACACAGTAGCTGATAGTGTATATCGCTCGCTAAACTAATCTCGTGCTTAAATCTTGGTTGTCGTAGAGCCACTAACAGTAGACAAAAGTTAACTTGGATTTAGCGATGCGTATTTTCCAACGGTAAAGTATTATGAAACGAAGATCCCGGTCCTTAATTTTTAACATTCTGAATAGGAGTTTCAGTTGATATTCATTAACAATGTGAGTTTACAAATGATATTAGACTGGGAAAAAATAGGAAGTAAGTTTATAATGGCCGCGTCTTGGGCTAAATTGAAGAAAGTTTAACTAGGAATCGAGAGAAGAAACAGTTCCATAAGCAATCAGGGGACTGAGGGAGAAAACGAATTTATTTCTTGAATCTGTACGAATTCTTGAAATCTGATGCGGCCATTGCAAATAAATAGAAATAACATCGAGAAAGAAACATATAATTAGTAGTTCTGGAGGAGTTATATAACTAATTCTCAACTGTTTACAACTAAAGAATTACAATACACTGTTCGCATAGGTTATGGAGATCAGCTTAGAACACCATTAAGTGGAGAAAAATGATGAGCGGATTTCAGGGGAAGGAGATGTGCCGGTGACTGTGTTAAAAAATAAAGACATGAACCTGTAACATTCGACATTTGAGGGACATTCTGAAATAGGTTTCATACCACTTCCCTTAAAATTAAATACCTACAAGTTTGTTTGTAGTACAACTATCTTTTCCTCCATTAACTGATCCTGAGGCGGCGAGTAATTAACTATTCGTGGTAAAAATTCTACAGATAAGTCACTTCTTTACGAACACTAGTGCCTTTGATGACTGTATGACTGTCGCTTACGAAGAGTTTAGGGCCCACTATACTGTTCTCATATGGAAATTTCTCAGCTGATCAGTGCAACAATCTCGCCTGTGTTAGGAAGAACATATACAATGCAGTTAGGTTTGTGTGTAAAATTTTCAGTACACAGCCCCATCTAGATATACATTATGGCGTAAAAAACTTATTTTATAATGTTTAGAGGACATAAAAAGAAACTCTCTTTAATGCGACAAAAGGTGTTACGGGTGCTAGGGGTCGATGAAACTTTCGATGCTGTCGACGTTCAGAGATGCTGCTCAGCCTGCTGTGTGATGAATGTTGTTTTATGACCTTTATAGATATATTTTTTGCGGAGGAATGAGGTGTTGTTTGGTTTACGAAATATCAAAAGACGCTCGATGAAATATTGTTCTTGAAACATACGAGTGTTTTGAGCGTGTTAGACAAGCATTGGCACGCAGATACCATCTCTAACACAACATTCACCACATGTAAATTTGAGTGGTCTCTGAAAGTTGATAGATAATAGTCAAAATACCTATGAACCAGTGGAATTTTTATGTACAAAAAAGTGTTTCCTTTTTATCTCCTCTAAACACTCTAATGTAGTTACACCGTGCTATATTTCTTGTGAGACTCCACATGAAACCTCACAATTAAGGGGGAATTTCAAGAAATGGATATTTGATATTCAGGTGATATTCTACGGTTGACATGAATTACATACTGTTTAATGAATCAATTATAGTTCAACGAATTTCAAGTTGTTTGAATATGTAACTTTACCTGTACTCTGTAATAAGGACAAAATAGTCCTCATACCCAAGCAAAGTAGTACGAAAAATAAAAAAAAAATTCATCCTGTCATATTTCAGTTCATATTTTAATTTTTTTACTACAATTTTGATTAGGAGACCTGGTTGAACCTGCTGAACAACTGAGTCCCACGCAGGATGTAGTATAGTTGATCATATCTTCACACTTCATCGCAACAATTAATTGACTTATCTTTATAGATTTTGAAAACGCATTTAATTTGATTAGTCACCTAGCTGTGATTGAGGCTACATCACAAAACCGATATATTTAAGTCTCATACAATATATATATTGTTGATGAAATTGACGAATTTTCCACTAAAAGGATTTAAAACCAAGAGGGTTTCTCCATAAGCATTTTTGCCACTTTACGTAAAGGCCCATAGCCGTTGTAAATGTTCTAAAGGGAGTCATTTACTTACTCTGGCTGTTTCTTATTTTCAAATGAACATTTAAATTCATTATTTAGCTATTACCTTTCTCCTACTTTTGGCATCGTCAAGTTACATCACAATATAAATTTTTATGCTTACAGCGTGCTACATTTCACACACAGTACTAGGGAAAATCAATGTGATCGCGTCCGTAATTAGAATTTAGCACAACCATCATATGTAAAACGGAAAGACGCGCAAACCTTATGCACAAGTTGTCACTTTGCCGCCATACATAACTCATTAACATGGCACGATAAACGCTCTTGAAGGGAAAGAACAAGTGTGAAAAATTTATCAGTAATGTTGTGGCCAGAAAATCGTTAGAACTATAGCAAATATAATCTCGAAATTGGTTAATGTAATTCTTGGAAATTTTACTATAATTATAAACGTGATAGATTTAACAGAAAAACAAAATATTGTGTTGAACACGGCGTACTACTGCTGAAACAGACCGGACGTAAAGAACAACCGCTCGCGATATGACTGTTCCTGATTAGCTGTAAACAGTAGAAAGTGGCTTTTCGTTGCGTGCCCAGATCTTCACGTTTGGTCACTGATGCCGTCTACATAATAAATGTAAATAATATAACTCGCGAAGGTAGCAAGTAAACAAGTTGCACCAAATTAAAACTGTCAGTATGACGAAAGGACAATGTATATAATGACAAATATCATTGTAAAAAATTTCTAGATTTCGTCAAACATCGTTGGAAACGGGTTGTTACAGAATTCGGAACTAGAAATTGATACACCTGCTGTCCTGATTAGATTACGTGCTCAGGAGATGAATTGAAATAGCATAATAGGGAAAAGAAAGTGCAGCGAAGAGAGAACATTATTGGGTTAACAGAAACGCTGGCTTAAGTCGTGCTTATTGGAATTTAACGTACAAAAATTAAATAAATCGTTACCCGTGAAGATACCAGGTCATCAACGTACCAGAGCAAAACAGGAAGGGTGTAACTGACGCGAGCACAATTTGCCGAGTCACTAAAATCATTATAGAATTTTTTCGGATTTTGACAAACATTGTTAGAAAACTAGTGTTACAGAAATTCTTTCGATTAGAATTCCGGCTGATGGTCCAGAATTCTGCAGGCTGCTCAACGAATCGAAAAAATAAATAAATAAAATAAAAAAGAAGAAAGAGAGTGTTGGGCTGTGAGAGACGGGTTTCCGGCGAGCGCCAGCACGTGCGCGGTACTCACGGAGCGGCGGCGTCCGGCGCGCTGTCTTTGCAGTGGCTGTGCGCGAACTGTGGCGCGCGGCCCCACGGCCGCTCATATAGCGGCAGGCCTCCCACCCCACCACCGTTACACAACCTGGCGCGCTCGGCCGCGCATCTCGCCACCACGCGTCAATCAATTGCCACCACCTCACGCCGCATCTCGCGAGCTGCCGATGCGTCGCCACGCGACGGCCCGTCGCCACGTCGCGCCCGGACAAAACATACGCACCTCGCCGACTCGGCGCTTCTTCTTCTTATCTCCTACTGATCTACGTCTGCCGCACGGTTTGAGGGGTGGCCGGATGCCCTTCCTGCTTCCACCGCACTACACCACTACCCTCCCCTCTTCCTCGCGAGGAAACATGCTTCCAACTTTTTGTGTATTGAGAAAGGCTATGGACCTATTCTAAATGTGTGCTAATCTCGTAATAGAGGCGGAACTTGGGGTCGCCGTCACAGGAGGAAGTAGCTGCACCACAAAATAACTAGGGTTTCAGTCAAAAATCAAAAATGTTTGTACAGCTTATGGGACAACACACACATCCATGCCCGAGAGAGGATTCGAACCTCCGACGCGGGAGGCCCCACGATCCGTAACGTGGTGCTCCAGACCGCTAGGCTACTTCCGCGCGGCACTCATTTGAAGTAAGATTCAGAAGCGAATTATGCTCATTAAGAAAGGTACCACTCTAAAGACAATTTCTTAAGAAGTAGATTTTTTCCCGAATTTGCCAGTGTTGATATGGTATCATATTGATTGGTTCCTGAAAGCCGCGCGGGAGTAGCCAAGCGGTCTGGAGCGCCACGTTACGGCTCGCGCGGCCTCCCGCGTCGGAGGTTCGAATCCTCCCTCGGGCATGGATGTTTGTTTTGTATCCCATCCTCGTCGCCACTTTTGTGTCTCGTTTCCGCCGGTTGTCCTAGGTGTCAGTGGCCGAGTAGAGAGAGACCGACACAGGAAAATAGGAAGCACGCGGGTGCAGGTACAGAGTCCGAGGTGACCAGCCAGGGGGACAGCCGAAAACTAGAAACATATATATGTTCAAATGTTTGTATAGCTTATGGGGTCATCAGTCCCTAAACTTACAAACTACTTATCAACTACCTTATACTAAGGACGGCACAAATATCCATGCCCGAGGGGGGATTCGAACCCCCGGCCGCAGTGGCCGCGCAGACCGTGACTGGAGCGCCTCAGTCCCCTCGGCCACCGCGGCCGGCGGGTTTCAGTCATACTAATACGTATGCCCAAGTGCAATTTATTTTATTTTAAAATTACGGAGTTCCTCGTGTAACATTAATTATGAATATCTCATTGATTGTTTTATTATACAGTGTGGTTAATGACGAATAAGCGCAAAGCCTGAAAAGCTATTTTCAGGGAAAACAACCCAAGGCGAGGTACTGGCGGAAGTAAAGTTGTGAGGCGGCATAATGAGTCGTGTCGGGATAGCGCAGTCGGTAGTGCGCTTGCCCGCGAAAGGAAAAGGTCCCAGGTTCGAGTCCCGGTTCCGGCACACAATTTTAATCTGCCAGAAAGTTTCAAAAAAACCAAATGTTTGTGAAGCTTTTGAGACATAACTGCAGGGTCATTGCTCCCTAAACTGACAAATTGCTTATGAACTAACTTACACTAAAAACAACAGAAACTGTGGTGTCGCACAAGTCTGAATTGCGCTCCACGTACTTTCGCCGCGCGCCGCCATGCAAGCACGGCGCGGCGTTCTTACGACGTCGGCCACGAGCGCCCTCTGCTACAACTCCGCTCGTGGCCACCCTGAACTGCATCGGTCACTTGGAAATCAGACAGGCACTAGAACGGTCTCTCATCAGTAGGCAGGCCTCAGTTAAACTATGTATCAGCATACTACAGTCATGAAACTTGTAAAAGTTAAGTATTATCATATTGGTACGAAATACATATCTTGTTCTAATCTAGCTTAGTGTTTCAAGTTGCCGGCCGCGGTGGCCGAGGGGACTGAGGCGCGCCAGTCATGGTCTGCACGGCCAGTACGGTCGGGGGTTCGAATCCCCCCCTCGGGCATATTTGTGCCGTCCTTAGTGTTAGGTAGTTCATACGTAGTTTGTAAGTTTAGGGACTGATGATCCCGTAGTTAAGTCTCATAAGCTATACAAACATTTGAACATATATATGTTTCTAGTTTTCGGCTGTCCCCCTGGCTGGTCACCTCGGACTCTGTACCTGCACCCGCGTGCTTCCTATTTTCCTGTGTCGGTCTCTCTCTACTCGGCCACTGACACCTAGGACAACCGGCGGAAACGAGACACAAAAGTGGCGACGAGGATGGGATACAAAACAAACATCCATGCCCGAGGGAGGATTCGAACCTCCGACGCGGGAGGCCGCGCGATCCGTAACGTGGCGCTCCAGACCGCTCGGCTACTCCCGCGCGGCTTTCAGGAACCAATCAATATGATACCATATCAACACTGGCAAATTCGGAAAAAAAATCTACTTCTTAAGAAATTGTCTTTACTGTGATACCTTTCTTAATGAGCATAATTCTCTTCTGGTCGGCCGCGGTGGCCGAGGGCACTGAGGCGCTCCAGTCACGGTCTGCACAGCCACTACGGTCGGGGGTTCGAATCCCCCCTCGGGCATGGTATTTGTGCTGTCTTTAGTATAAGGTAGTTTATAAGTAGTTTGTAAGTTTAGGGACTGATGACCCCGTAGTTAAGTCCCATAAGCTATACAAACATTTGAACATTTTCGCTTCTGAATCTTACTTCAAATGAGTGCCGCGCGGAAGTAGCCTAGCGGTCTGGAGCACCACGTTACGGATCGTGGGGCCTCCCGCGTCAGAGGTTCGAATCCTCTCTCGGGCTTGGATGTGTGTGTTGTCCTTAGGTTAGTTTAACGTAGTGTAAGTAGTTTGTAAGACTAGAGACTGATGAGCAACGTAGTTTGGTCCCATAGAATTACGAACATTTGAACTGGTTTAGCAAAACATATTTTTCTCTTGGAAATCATGCAAAAATAGGATAATGTATTCCATTCAGAAAAATACAAAAATAATTCGTGCGACAATTTAAAAGAAAGCCGTAGCAAAAGAAAGATAAAATTTGTTTTCTTTGAGGTAAGAAAGTTTTGTTATGATTCGTGAGAAGTGGGGGTCGGCAGAATATTTTTACTTGGAAAGTGGTCGCATGTTCGAAAAACACTGACCTAGTGCAATGTGGATAATCTCCAGGCTCGGCTCTCGTCGTTAATCCGCCGTGCACATTTTTAACGAGATCGGTTATCCCGGTGAATCAGTGACGAATGCTTAATTCCTTAAAACGAATTTGAAACTGAAGAATTCCTAGTCAAACATCTTTTATCTAGCGAGACTTTCTTATATCATCCTACTATCGTGAGTAGTGAGCCATTGCAGCGCCCATAATGCATTGTTTCTGTACTCACAAGGACACCTTCAGTTCTCCGAAATTCAGTTTGGGATGTGACTTGACATGGCTACGTTAAGGGTGACCACTCAATGGAGTCCTGAAAATTCCGAGAAAAAGTGCTCCTAAGTTTTAAGCGCCGCACATAATATATAATGTACTAGAAGATGTGCCTGGAGAAATACCTCAGACAGTAACGCGTCAATTAGCATGCAGCTGATAAGGGTTCGATCCTACTTGCGGGAGTAGTTTTATTTTATCTGTTTTAAAATTCATAAAATTTTTAAATAAAATGCATTATAATTAAATGACCACCAGAGTAGCGTATATTTTTTATTAATAGAACTCAGCTCATTTAGGGCGGTACCTATAAACAAACTGTTATCAGTGCATAAATATATGTACAATATATTAATATAATATTAAGCCTTATTATAGTTTTTACTTACACAATAGGATGGTAAATATTATTTATAAATTACGTCGTGTCACATATTATCAGTTGCTTCACAAAGAACTTTATTTATGAAATGACGGTTGCAGCTAATAAAATTATGTTATAATATTTTCTTTTCAAAAAATGAAATAATTCCATATTCATTTTGCAGTTAATGTAGGTAGATTAAAGCGTTGACAGTACTGTAATTACAATTTTTATTACAAAATTAACAGAAATTGTAAGCATAAATATTCGTTATAAATCCGAGCATTTGGTTTCTTCGTGGGAAAGCAGAGTGTAGTTGTTTCCTTACTGTATTTATAAGAATAGGCAGACGGCCACGAATTTCAAAAGAAATTATAAAAATAAAATGTTACCCTTAGATAGGATTGAACCCTGATTGCCTTCGTGATAGTTAAGCACGGTACTGCCTGAGCTGTTTCAACACACAGCTAAAAATCATTCACTGACTAGAGCCGTTTTTCTCGAAAGTTTTTGGATGGTGCGCTTTAAACCTTGTATGAGTGGACACCCTTGACGTATGCTAGTAACATGAGAAGTATCATCCCAAGCTGAATTTCCAAGACAAGGTCTCCCTGTGTGTGTCGCCTGTAAGGAGCGGTCGTTTTTCAAATGTTTAAATGTTTGCAAACCTAAAGGACCAAACTCCTGACGTCATTAAGTCCCTAGAGTTACAAACCACTTAAACCCAATCACGTTAAAGACATCAAAAAATGTTCAAATGTTTGTAATGATATGGCACCAAACTACGTAGGTCATCAGTCCCTAAACTTACAAACTACTTAAACGAAGTTAAAGTAACCTAAGGACAACACTCAGGTCCATGCCCGAGGGAGGTTCGAACCTCCGGCGCGGAAGGCCTCGCGATCCGCAACGTGGCGCTCCAGACCGCTCGGCTACTCCCGCGCGGCAATATGAAATAAAATATACCTAAAGGCCCTACATGATTTTAAAGCGGCGGGCTCCTAGTAAAATCTAGGGAGCCCGCGCCGCTAGGCGCACGTCCTTCTAACGACAGTTAGGGTATATTAAACATATATAGTATACTAAACATATCACAGGTAATATATCGAAGATATATATGCAAAGCATAAAGTGCTCCTTGAATATATATACAGGGTGTTTCACTATGTGTGTTTGCCTCTGTAACTTATAATAGGTGACGGGTGTGGTGTCGCACAAGTCCAAAGTGCGCGCCACCTACTTTCGTCGCGCGCCGCCGTGTACGCACGGCGCGGCGTTCTTACGACGTCGGCCACGAGCGCCCTCTGCTACAACTCCGCTCGTGGCCACCACTGAACGACATCGTTCACTTGGGACTGCGATAGGAACCAGTTAACACTTAGGAATCAGATAGGCACCAGTGAAGACTTGGCTATCGGACAGGCACTAGGCAGGCCTCAACTATGTATCAGCGTTCTGTCGTACTGAACAATGTAAAAGTTAAGTATTGTATAAATTCTGTGCAATATATATCTCGTTCTAATTTACTCTAGTGTTTCTAGTTTCTGGCTGCTCCCCTCCGTACCTGCACCAGCGTGCTATCTTTATTCCTGTGTCGGTCTCTTTCCACTCGGCCACGGACACCTACGACGGAAACGAGACACAAAAGCGGCGACGAGGCTGGGACACAAAAACGGGAAATTTTAATGCGGTAGGTCAACACAAGAAATGTTACACTTTCTGCGGAGCTATTAACATAGTTTCTTGTACCATTTTCCAAAGAGTTACAGCACAAAGATATAATTTTTTAAATGGAATAATAGTTTTTTTTTCTATCGTGCATTGGATTCGTTGAAACCAGCTGCGTCCAAATCAATTTAAACTACATTCCTATCACTGTTAGTTTGGGAGCTACAACCCTTCAAAGTTTAGGGGGCGGAGGCTACGACAGCGTAGCTGACTGGCTGGTGGTCATGAGACAGTGGGCCGTGCCCCAGGGGATAGCCACTCGGTCAGTCAGATACGCTATCGCAGCCTCCGCCCCCGAAACTTTGAAGGGTTGTAGCTCCCAAACTAATAGTGGTAGGAATGTAGTTTAAATTGATTTGGACGCAGCTGGTTTAAACGAATCCAATACACGATAGAAAAGCTATTGTTCCATTGAAAAAATTATATCTTTGTGGTATAACTCTTTGGAAAATGATACAATAATCTATGTTAATAGCTCCGCAGAAAGTGTAACATTTCTTGTGTTTACCTACCGCATTAAAATTTCCCGTCACCTATTATTTTATAAGTTACAGAGGCAAACACACTTAGTGAAACACCATATATATATATAAAGCAGAGGGGGGATAACCCCCACATCTGTGTGGCTACCCCCAGAGTTATGTCCTTGTTTCGCTGGTGGATCAGTAACTGGATGACTTGGGATGGGTTACTACCCGTGACCCAATAGGTTTCTTTTTTTGCTGTCGTCAGAGAGAAAAGAATGCCCAGAGAGCATCCCAGAGTGCACAAGAGGTGGCTACAACACCAAGAACATGTTAAAGACACTACCTTATGCAGTTACTGATCCACCAGCAAAACACGGACATAACTATGGGGGGGAGCCACAACGATGTGGAGGGGGGGGGGGTTATCCCCCCTCTGCTCTTTGTATATTCAAGGAGCACTTTATTCTTTGCATATATATCTTCGATATATTACCTGTGATATGTTTAGTATACTACATATGTTTAATATACCCGAACTGTCGTTAAAGGACGTGCGCCTAGCGGCGCGGGCTCCCTAGATTTTCCTAGGAGCCCGCCGCTTTAAAATCATGTAGGGCCTTTAGGTATATTTTATTTCATATTGACGTTGAGTATTGTTTTTTTTCAATTGAAGGTGTCTCCGTTTTTTTAAAGTTATATTGTTATAAGTATATTTGGGTTTGTCTTAAGGAGGTGTACTTTGTGTTAATATTATTCCAGTGTTGTTTTGTTTATTTAAGGTGTTTCTATTGTTTCAAGGTGTATGGTTATAGGTACATTTAGGATGCTCTTAAGGAGCTCTATTAAGTGGTGTGCTTTTGTCACTTTGTGTTTTTGGAATCTTAAATGCGCGGTGCAGAGTGCCTTACAATAATTTCCTTGGACTGCGCCGCGTTAAAATGAAGTCTTATCTACTTCCGCCTGTGTTATTCTTATGGAGGCAGGCGGTAAGTACTTGATTTCTGGCTAGCGTCGCCTGCTGTGTCTTATCAGTGGCACTTCCTCTGTCGCTCTCTCTCCAACCTGTGGAGGGAGCGCCTGCGCAGTCCGTGACATGTCGCCTCAGACCGCGTGACCATTCCTGCAAGGCTGGTGGTGTTCTTTACACATCGGTGTCAAAGTTGTTAGAGCTGTGTCTTGTGCAGAATGTGAGAATAAGATTATATAGGTCCTTATTCTGCAAACAGTCGGAATATACCAACAGGGTTGAGGAACTACTTACAGCAGCCGCGCGAAATTACCGTGCCGTCTAAGGCGCCATGCAACGGATTGTACGGCCGCTCCATCCGGAGGTCCGAGGCCACCCTCAATCACGGATGTGTGTGTTGTCCTTACCATAATTTAGTTGAAGTAGTTGTTAAGTCTAGGGACCGATGATCTTAGCAGAGTGGTCTCTCAGGTCTACAAACATTTACTATTACAATCAACGACAGTTAAGTTGATTAATGACGGCCGGCCGCGGTGGCCGAGGTGACTGAGGCGCTTCAGTCACGGTCTGCACGGCCACTACGGTCGGGGGTTCGAATCCCCCCTCGGGCATGGATATTTGTGCCGTCCTAGTTCGTAAGTAGTTCATAAGTAGTTTGTAAGTTTAGGGACTGATGACCCCGTAGTTAAGTCCCATAAGCTCTACAAACATTTGAACATTTGATTAATGACGAAACTGTTGTGGGGCGGTGTTATGAGGTAGGCGTCATAGGTACACATCAAGAGAAAATTCTCACAACTTCACGTAAAACATGAGAGTTTTATTACTATTAAATGAATGTTCAACGTGATGTTGCATAAGTACAATTATGACTGATAAAGTCTAGGTTTTGTGCATTTAATCTTCAAAGTTCTTCTTGCTGTCCGTCATATTCCAAACGTCAATCCGTGAGCACGACTGGAAGCAGTGACACTTTGTTATAAAACATATAATTCTATTTGCTAGATCGTAGCTCTGCTAACTCGAAGCACACACGTGATGAACACCTTGCAGTGCGGATCAACTCGCGGAACATTCCACAAGCCGTAGGCGCCACCTATTTCACTTTCCTTCGGCCAATAGGTTTGACTCACGTGACTGAATTCGTACTGCGCGACTTCTTGCTGGATTGTACCAAATTATGTTGCTAACTGTCTGCGTTTCCGTGGATATATCGATTTGGTGTAATAGAATTTGGTTGTCTCACTATACGCAATAACATAGAAAACAATATTCGAAGTGCGTTTTCTTGAATGTGATTCTGCAGTAAATTTGCCACATTGCTCAGAAGTCGAACTTAAACAATTACTTTCTCTAGAAAATATGTCTATACAAGCGCATCAAACAATATCATAATCGGCGATTAAAAAAAAAATCCTTTCGAAGGCCGCATAGTCAGTAATCGGTATCCGTGGCTGCCTGCTACACATCCTCGTCAGACGATTGTCGTTGACTTGACACTCCTGAGGGTTTAAGAGACCAAAGGCGTGATAATCGCACACGGGGAGATGCAGACTATAGCGCAGGTGCTCCAGTTCTTCAGCTTACGAGATTAGCGATGTAGGAGCATGTTGTGTTCAAGCGCGACCAGCGTGGAATTTGGCACACCATTCAACAGCTGTCGTTCACGGCAGATGTACTACACCATACACATTCTTCATTCTCTGACGAATGTCTGCTAGCTTTTGTCCTTCGACGGCCAAGAAAATAACAGCAACGTGCTGATCGTGTTCGGAGGCATTTCGTAATAAAGTCGCCACAGTCAGCGTTTCCTAATTTAGCGCGCATCTTTGAAAAGACACGAATACCAGAGTAATCCCTTGCTACATTGTCGGTATGGACATGTATCGGAGTCGCACTGCGTTGCACACTGCACGAGCGCCCTCAAATGGGCCCTATTTGATTGCTCCCTATAACAAGTTAGTGTCTTTTTGATTTGCCCTTAGTAGTTTTTTTTCTTTCTAAATTTTATCCCTTAGGGGCTCAGCAATTGTTTACTAGGTACGGGCTTGGCGAACCTAGGCTCCCTGAGCTGGGGACTACCTTACACCAACAGCCTTCGATAGCGTAAGCCATGTACGTTCCTCAGGTACCATCGAATGGCGATGGTGGAACGTTGTATGCTGCATAGCCCGGGATCTTAGCTTAAGGGACCGGGTTGCAAGGACGGTCATATATATAACCTTAATCTCAATGTGTGCTGCGCGCCGAGGAGATGCATGTATGTTGGGGTGGAACAATCGCTAACGGGCAACCTCTAAGGATCAGCCTCACCTCAGTTGTATTAGGTTTATCCAGGTATGCACAGCGCTGTCTGGATGGACTGTTTTCCTTAGCTGCTCGCGGGAGCAAAATGAAACGAGTGACCACTGGCGTCCTAAGAGTGGTAGGGTGGAATTCAGTGCAGACCTCACCATAGGAGGAACATAGGACGAGAAATAAAGGTAAGGGATATGCCCATTGTTACTTGGTCTGTACAAGAACATACTGGGAATCATTTATGCCAATGAAACCTTTTGTGTGTGTGTGTGTGTGTGTGTGTGTGTGTGTGTGTGTGTGTGTGTGTGTGTAAAACGTAGAGTACAAGTTTGGAGAGGTGGAGGGTATGTCCAAAATGAGATCCGGGTCAGTCCTAATAACGACATAATCCCCTGTCCAATCGTGGGCACTGCTCGCCTGTGACAAGCAGGGTGATATTTCCGTTTCAATCACGCCTCACAATGGGCTTAATATGGTCCAGGGCATGATTTTTCACAAGGAACTACTGTTGCAATGTGATGAAGAAATACGAGCTAATAAAGAGGTGAGGTGTTAATTTCATCTGGCGCATCTATAAGGGGCCGAAGGACAAGAGGGGTAGCTACCGATGCCTTTATCTTGACTGTTAAGGGCGATTCATTGTCGAAGAAGATCAGGTGATTATCTACCAGTGCGACGTTGAGCTGTACATTCCTACCCCTATGTGGTGCTTTAAGTGTTGGAGATTTGGGCATATATCCTTCTCGTGTGAGGCCAACCCTACCTGTTGACAGTGTGGACGTGCATCAAATCCAAACGTCCCTTGTACCCCTCCTCCGGTCTGTGTTAACTGCGGCCAACACCACTCCTCCTTCTCACCAGACTGTACGGTTCTGCACAAAGAACGCAGAATTATGGAATACAAAACCTTGGACAGACTAACCAATTCAGAGTCAAAGCGGAAATATAAAAATTTCCTTTCTGTGAACATGGTTTCATCTTATTCTACAGCAGCTTCGTCATCGCCATACCTGGCGAAACCCTCCCATCTCTTCAGCCAATCTCAGTAGGCCCCCAGACCCGATCTTCTAAACCTGCCCCCTTGATGGTTGGTGGCACCTCCTCTGCTGTTGCTCTATCTTGGGAGCAATACTCCCCCCCCCCCCCCAAAAAAAAAAAAAAAAAAACAGCTTTCTCTCGCACCTCTCGCAAGGAAGGGACCACTTGGAACCCTTCCGTCAACGGTTTATCCTGCTGGAAAAAGCGGATAACAGCGAGTGTCTGAAAGCGCCATTGACAGCTGGTCGTAGGGCTACGAGGTCTTCCTCGGTGCCTAAGAAAGAGTCATCGAAGCCCTCCAAACAGGAGAAACCGAAGGAACAGCGAAAGATTACAAAAAACAAAAACACGAACCTCAAGATGAAAGAGAAATTGGTGGTTCCCTCACCACCGTCCCATACGTCTGCTGCATTTGAGGACGAGATGGATATTCTAGCGACCCCTGAGGACTTGGGTCTCCATGGAGACTCGGAAATAATGGGTATAGATCCAGCAGCCGCTCAAGCAGTGGCAGCAGGTGATCCTGAGATATAAAAATCCCTTCAAAGTGTCTTTATGTCTTTTCAGAACGTCGACAGCATTATCGTACAATGGAATTGTGGCGGTTTTTCCATCACCTGGCGGAGTTACGACAATTTTTGAGCACAGCTCCCGCTTTCTTCACTGTCCTTTAGGAGACCTGGTTCCTGGCAGTGCGGAACCTGAACTTGTGTGGCTATCGGGGCTAGTATAAGAATACTGCCGCCGACTATGACAGGATGTCAGGTGGTGTATGTGTATACATCCTTATGTCTGTCCACATTACGTCTGTTCCCCTTCAAACGGCTTTAAAAACTGTGGCCCTCAGAGTAAGGATGCAAAAGAAATAACAGTCTGCAGCATCTATCTCTCTTCAGAGGTTGGCGTTCCGCCAGATTTATTGGCTGCACTGATAACGCAACTTCTTCCACATTTCAGACTACTGGGTGATATTAACGTCTATAACCCCTTGTGGAGTGACACCGCAATCACTGGCCGCACCAGACACGACGAGAACTTACTATCCCAACTTGACATCTGCCTATTAAACACTGTTGCTCCCACGCATTTCAGTATGGTGTATGGCACCTACTCAGTCATTGACCTGTCGGTTTGCAGCCTTGGCCTCCTACCATCTGTCTACTGGAGGGCTGACAAAAACTTGTGTGGTAGTGACTACTTTCATATCTTTCTGTCACTACCACAGCGTGAGTGCCCTGGACCCCTTCCCTGACGATCTTAATACACGGCAAACTGGAAAGGATTCAGCCCTGCTGCCACTGTTGGACCCCTCTCACTCGACACCGACGACATGGTCGTTGAGAGTGTCACAAGGACCATTGTTTTTGCTGCAGAGATTAAAACCTTTATTTCTCATTGTGTCCCCAGAGAATGACAGTACCTTAGTGCTCGCCGGAAATCGCTGAAGCCATTAAAGACCGCAGGCGGGCTCTGCAGCGAAATGAGCAGCATCCATCTCTGGAGCACCTCTTAGTCTTAAGCGGCTCCGTGCCCATGTTCACCAGTTTTCAAAAAGACGGAAACAGGAATGATGGGCGAGGTGAGTGTCTAATACTGTGTGACGTTCCTCACCTACGCAACTGTGGACCAAGATGCGATACTCCAGTAGGTATAACTGGAATTCCTATAAATATAGGGGTACGTACTGATCCAGACACAATCGCTGAGGCTTTTGCTGAGCACTATGCTCGCGCCTCTGCGCCTCAAAATTACCAACCTACCTTCCGTACACTGAAATAGCGGATGGAAAGTTAACACCTTCCTTTACAGCACGCTGCCCTGAGGTTTAAAGAGTGGGAGTTCTTCAGCGCCCTTGCACATTGCCTTGACACCACCCCTTGGCCAGACTACAACCACAATAAAATGTTGAACTGCCTGTCAGCAGAGTAAAGCAACATGTTCTCGCCATGCTTAACCGCATCTGGAGCAATGGTGCATTACCGTCACAGTGACGAGAGTAGCATCGTTCCAGTGCGTAAGCCTCTTAAAGACCTGTTTGCTGTGGATAGCTCTCGCCCCATAAACCTCACCAACGTTCTATGAAAACTGCTAGAAAGCATGATGAGTTGGCGGTTGTTCAAAAATGCTCATATGTTTTTAAACCTATTGGGCCAAACTACCATGGCCATTAGTCCCTAGAATTACAAACTACTTAAAATAACTTACACTAAGGACAACACACTCACCTACGCCTGTGGAAGGACTCGAACGGGTCCAGCAGTCCGTAGCAGGACGCCTTAGACCACACGGCTCGACGGTTGTGTTGGTCATTGAATTTAGGGGCCTAATGGCTCCATGCCACCGTGGTTTCCTTAAGGAGTTCTCAACCATGGATAACTTGCTATACTTTTGAGTCTGCCATCCGGACAGCCTTTTCTAGTCGCAACCGCCTGGTAGCTGTCTTATTTGACTTGACAAAGGCTTATAGCACGTTCTGGCGACACAACATCCTTACTACATTACATGGGTAGGGTCTCCGGGGCTGGCACCCAATTTTTATCCACATTTTTTTAAACTCTTCATACCTTCCGTGTACAAGTCGGAACATCCCATAGTTCTTATCCTATCCAGGAGAATGGGGCCCCTGGGGCTCTGTATTGAGCGTTCACCCGTTTTCAGTTACTGTAAATGGCCTAGCAGCAGCAATAGGGTCGTCAGTACCGTCCTTATTATATACTGATGACTTGTGCATATATTTTAGTTCGTTTAGTATATGAGTTGCTGAGCGCCAGCTGCTGGGAGCCATACGCGAGATGCAGTCATGGGCTCTTCTGTACTCCTGTCGGCGTCGGACTATCACCCACATCCAGAACTTTATAGCGACGGCCACTTACTCAAAGTTGTGGAAACTCACCACTTCTTGGGACTGATATTTGACGCCCGGCTAACATGGCTTCCTCATATTCGCCAGCTTAAGCAGTAGTGCTGGCAGCACTTTTTAACACCCTCCGCTGCCTTAGCAATACCACTTGGGGTGTAGACCTCAGTACACTGCTGCATTGCTACAAAGCTGTTGTTCTTTGACGGCTCGATTATGGGAGCGTTGCATATGGTTCAGCATCGCGCTTATTGTTGGAGATGCTGGACCCGATCTTCCCATTACATCATTGTGGAATGAGGCTCGCGACAGGACCTTTCAGAACAAGCCCCGTGGACAGTCTCCTCAAGGAGGCTGGGGTTCCCCCACTGCCAATCAGGCGCCAACAACTGCTGGCGAAATACACACCTAACGTCCATGGTTTGCCTAATTATCCAAACCACCGTCTCCTTTCAAAAAATGTTCAAATGTTTGTAAGTCTATCGGACTCAACTGTGTGATCATTAGTCCGTAGCTCACAAACTACTTAAACTAAGGTAAACTAAACGAAGGACAACACAAATACCCTTGTTTGAGGAAGGACTCGAACCCCGACGGCGATCGGCCACGCGCACCGCAGCACGGCGCCCCAGTACGCACGGCTAATCCTCCGCGACCCGTCTCCTTTCCTCAAATACGCCACTTCATATTCCACAACGGCAGCCGAGATCGATGATGACAGTTGGTGTCGCGTACACCACCATGGTGTATACGCCGACCACAGCTTTAATTGGAATTGTCTCAGTGCTCCAAAAACTCTGTTTACTCCGATATTCTTTGCCGCCAATTCCTATCAATTTTTGAAGTGTCACAGGGCTCGAAAGTTATCCACACAAATGGCTCGATGGTAGATTGTCGTGTCGGCTTTGAATACACGCATACAGCACGTATCGAATTGCGCTTCTTGCGGGATGGCTGCAGTGTCTTCACTGAAGAGCTAGTAGCCATCTTGCGCGCACTCAATCATAATCGTTCCTACACCGGGGAGTCATTCCTCATCTGCAGCGACTCCCTGAGAGGTGTAGAAGCCCGCAATCAGTACTTCTCTCTCCATCCTTTGACAAAGGCCATCCAATAATCCATATACGCCTTCGAACAATGTGGGCGGTCGATAATATTTCTCTGGACTCCAGGGATAGCAGGAAACGAACTAGCTGACAAGTTAGCCAAAGAGGGTACCCATAAACGTATTCTTTAGATCCGTATACCAGCTGCTGACCTCCAAATGTTCAAATGTTTGTTAAGCTTAAGGGACTTAACTGCGGGGTCATCAGTCCCTAAACTTACAAACTACTTATGAACTACCTTAAACTAAAGACGACACAAACATCCATGCCCGAGGGGGGATTGGAACCCCGACCATAGCGGCCGTGCAGTCTGTGACTGGCGCGCCGCAGACCGCTCGGCCACTGCGGCCAGCTGCTGACCTCCGTTCCAAGTTACGCAGCCGAGTTCTCGGTTTGTAGAATACTGAATGGCGTGCCCTACAAACGCCCAATAAATTGAGGTCAATAAAGTAGACAACGAACGTGTGGAGGTCCTCTATGCGGGCCCCTCGCAGGGACTCTGTCGTCCTCTGCCGCTCCGCATTGGCCATATCGGGCTGACACACGGTCACCTACTCCGTCGCGAGGACCCCTCAGTGTCGCTGTTGTGCGCATTTGACAGTCGCCCACATCTTATTGAAATGCCCCGATTTAGTCGCCCTGAGGCGAACTTTTAATGCCCCTGACGTATCAACTCTCGTTTCAGCTGACACTGCCTCAGCTGTTTATTCGTTTTTAAATTTTATTCGATACATTGGATTATATCTTTCCATCTGAAAATAGTGAGTGTCTGTTATCTACCTCTACTTCAGTTAGGCAGGAGATTTTAATGTGTTACAGAGTGACTTGGTATTCTAATTTTATGTCTGTACTCACCCAGCCAAAACAGTCTTGTATTTTCTTTAAATCTTCTCTCCTTTCTTCCATTTTATTTGCTTTTTATATTTTTTTACGCGTTACATCCTAAACTTTATGTAGTTTAACACATTGTTATTCGTAACTTCTTAGTGACTTTTAATGCAATCTTTGTGACTGCAAAAACGGACTGATGACAGTTGCGATTTAGTCCCTTTAGAAGTCAAACCAACGTTCTAAATTCCAAATAACATCGAAAAATACACTATTTGACAGAGAAAGGAGATAACTTGCCACAAATACAATTTTGTCATCAAAGATTTCGCAGAATTGCTCACAAAGTACACGTCGTGACAGAATCAGCTGTTTTTACCTGCATTTACAGGAAATCAGTTTCGCCTCCCAGCGACATATATAATCTGTAGAAGCCACAAGGTTCAGTTCGTTAAGCATCATTATATTGTCCATTCCTTACATTGCCATCACAACCCTCTTCGCGAGTTCTTTTTACGCTAGTTATTGTAATTTTTATGAACAGTGCCTCATTATATTGGTAGTTTTATTCGACACTCTCGTGATGCAATGAAGCACTATCATTAAAAATGCTTTTTGAAACTTGCTGATTGTAATGGTGGGCACCTGTTTTAAGGCTGAGGAAATTTACAAAATAGCATGCAATAACGTGGTAAATTTTACTAGTTCATATACAGATTCAACACTGAATCTTATATCAGACATGTCCCCACTTTTCGTCTGTAAAACACACCGAATTTTAAATAATCCTCTGATCCAGTGGTTGACAATATAAAGTTGAATTTGGCGGCAAATATTTTATTTTCGCGAGTTTTGAAGCAGCATTTCAGATAAAACTGGTATTATCGATAAGCTCAATCAGTTTCAAGTTTGTCTTTCCACTTTTCCATCTCATGCAGCAACCATTCTCTCATTATAGCCCTTGTGATCCAAGATCGCTAATTAGCATACCAATCCATGTTCAGTTTACTGAAGCCGCGCGATCTGAGACGCCATGTTTGTACTGCGAAATCGCTCCCGTCGGAGGTTCGAATAGTCTCTCAAAATGTTCAAATGTTTGTAAATCTATCGGACCAAATTGTGTGGTCATCAGTCCGTACCTTACAAACTACTTAAACCTAGGTAAACTAACCTAAGGACAACACACGCACCCATGCCCCAGTGAGGACTCGCACTTCCAAGACGAGCAAAGGCGCGCTCCGCAGCGAGACGCTTTAGACCGCTCGGCTACTCCACCGCGGCGAATAGTCTCTCGGGCCTAACTGTGTGTGTGTGTGTGTGTGTGTGTGTGTGTGTGTGTGTGTGTGTGTGTGTTTGTGTTTGTGTTTGTGTTTGTGTTGGTGTGTGGGTGTTGATAGTTAGGCAGCTCAAGTAATGTGTAATCTAGGCACAGATGACCTCAGCAGTTTATAAAAACTTTGTGCATTCCAGTTTACTCAAGTCAATACTCTTAGAAATCTAGGCCAGGCATGGCCAACATTTTCGCCCGCTGGCAGAGTACACTGTAGTTGACCGGCCCGGTAGCGACCGTGTGTGGCTAGTGCCCCAGTACACACGCCGCTGCGCACAGTGCGCGGGGCAGGGGCGAAGCAAAGACCGCCCGCGGGTGGCGGCGAGGGCGCCCGCGCCCGCGGGGCGGTGTTTGCCCGTGCCTGATCTAGGCCTTACAGCCTTATCACTAATTACAAAGTTTTTCAGATTTGCCCTACATATAAGTAGACAGTACAACGGAGAGTTGTTATGATCTGACGGACAGAGTAACTTGTAATTTGCGGATGTTTGCTGATGATGCTGCGGTGCATGGGGAGATGTCGTCTTTAACTGACTGTAATAGCATACAGGACGACTTAGACAAAATTTCTAGTTGGTGCGAAGAATGGTAGCTAGCTCTCAATGTAAAAAAAAAAAAAAATGTAAGGTGATGCTGGAAAAACAATCCCATAATGTTCGAATACAGCATTAGCAGTGAGCTTCTTGAATGCTGTCGCGTCGTTCAAATATCTAGGTGTAACATTGCAGAGCGATATGAAATGGAACGAACATGTAAGGACAGTTGCGAGTAAGGCGGACAGCCGACTTCGGTTTATTGGGAGAATTTTGGGAAGATGTGCTGCATCTGTAAAGGAGACCGCGTATAGAACGCTTGTCCGACCACGTCATAAGTATTGCTCAAGTATTTGGGACCCGCAGCAGATCAGTTTAAACGAAGACATAGAAGCAGTTCAAAGGCGAGCAGCTAGGTTTGTTCGACCATTGCGCGAGTGTCACGGAAATACTCCGGCAACTCTATTGGCGTAAAAATGTTTGTCTCTGTATAAAACTGTACTCAGTTGTATAGGTCTCGAAAGAACAATCGGTACGGACCGGCCATCGTGTCATCGTTAGCCCGAAAGCGTCGATGGCTGTGGTCTGGAGGGGCATGTGAACTGAACACCGATCCCCGTCCGTTATCGTCTGTTTTCGTAACCGGAGCCGCTGCTTCTCTGTCCAATGGCCGTACAAGACATGAGTGCACACCTCTCCCCTACAAGCTTTTGCCGACCGGATGACCAATCTAAGTAGCTGCCAAGCCCTACAGTGCTAAACGTCGGTGATCTGGCGGGAACCGGGCTATCCACTGCCGCATGGCCATTGACGCTTTATTATTTTTATAAAGCTCATAAATTCCTGTTACTGTTTTTTGACAATGTGACGCGATGTTTTCGTCCACTTAACTGGATTCACCGCACACGCGTAGGAAAGACACGTTATTAATCCTAAATTTCTCAGGCCAATCTACACATGCTTTAAAAGCGTGCCGGCCGCAGTTGCCGAGGGGACTGAGGCGCTATAGTCACGGTCTGCACCGCCACTATGGTCGGGGATTCGAATCCCCTCGGGCATGGATATTTGTGCCATCCTTAGTATTAGTTTGTTCATAAGTAGTTTGTAAGTTTAGGGACTGATGACCACGTAGTTAAGTCCCATAAGCTATACAAACACACATTTAAAATCGAGACGTACTAACTCCTTGCCGTTTACGAGTTCAAATGATTGTAATCCTATAGGACCAAACTACGTTGGTCATCAGTCCCTTGGCCGTGGTGGAGTAGCCGAGCGGTCTAAAGCGTCTCGTAGCGGAGCGCGCGGTTGCTCGCCGTCGGAGGTCCGAGTCCTCCCTGGGGCATGGGTTTGTGTGTTGTCCTTAGGTTATTTTACCTTCGTTTACGTAGTTTGTAAGCTACGGACTGATGACCACGCAGTTTGGTCAGATAGATTTACAAACATTTCAACACTCATCAGTCCCTAGTCTCACAAACTACTAAAACTAAGTTAACCTAACCTAAAGACAACACACACATCCATGCCCGAGGGAGTATTCGAACCTCCGACGCGCGAGGCCGCACGATCCGCAACGTGGCACTCCAGACCGCTCGGTTACTCTTGCGCGGCTCGTTTACGAGGGCTTTCTCGCTTCCCAGACGTCTACTGACTCGCAAGTTACGGTTGTGAGCACGGCAGAAGCAGTCAAAAGTAAATTATGAAATCTTAAGCTTCGTATGCTGGGGATAGCGCCTTTACTGATAACGTTATCATTTCCGGTTCACGTTGCAGAATATCCTTTTTGTTCTATAAAATGTCACGGTATTTTTTTAACAGGAAACCTCGAAGTCACTTATCTAACACTAATCTTTTCCTTTTCTTAAGCCGCGTCGGAATAGCCGTGCGCACTGAGGCGCCGTGCTAAGTTCGCCGTGCTGCGTTCGCAGTCGGGGGTTCGAGTCCTCTCTCGGGCATATGTGTATGTGTTATCGTTAGATTATTTTACCTTAGTTTAACTAGTTTGTAAGCTGGGGACTAATAACCAAGCAGTTGAGTCCCACAGATTTACAAAACATTTAAATCTTTCCTTATATCTTGATAATCTCGAGCCAGCCGCGGTGGCCGAAGGGACTGCGGCGCGCCAGTCACGGTCTGTACGGCCACTACGGTCGGGGGTTCGAATCCCCACTCGGGCATGGATATTTGTGCCGTCCTTAGTGTTAGCTAGTTCATAAGTAGTTTGTAAGTTTAGGGACTGATGACCCCGTAGTTAAGTCCCATAAGCTATACAAAAATTTAACATTTCGATAATCTCGATCTTTTCATTCAACGCCAACTGTTTCTATTTTTGTGACATCTTAGCATTACAGTAAGTAAGCTCTCACAAAAAATTTTCAGATATTTATAAACCTATGGAACCAAACTGCTGAGGTCAACGGTCCCTAGTCTTACAAACTAGTAATTAAACTAACTGACGCTAAGAACAACACACACACACACACACACACACACACACACACACACACACACACATACAGGCGCCGCGGTGGAATGGCCGAGCGCTCTAAGGCGCCTTGTTGCGGAGTTTGCCTCTGCTCCCCGTCGGAGGTTCGAGTCCTCTATCGGGCAATGGTGTGTGTGTGTGTGTGTGTGTGTGTGTGTGTGTGTGTGTGTGTGTGTGTGTGTCGTCCTTAGCATAAGTTACTTTAAGTACTTTATAAGTCTAGGAACAGATAACCACTGCAGTTTGGTCCCGTGACTTTCCAAACATTTGAAAGGAAACCGACCCTGAAATGAAGCTATGAACAACGATTAAAGCTCTCCACATAAAGGACAGTGCGAAAAAAGGGAGTTGTAAATTGAACGGCAACAACCATTACAATTTGAACGTTCTGCAAATTGAAGTTGTACTGTCTTTCAAGTGAGGGAACATGACAGTGCTGGAATAGCCGTGTGGTCAAAGGCGCCTTGCTACGGATTGCAAAAAATGTTCAAATGTTTGTATTTATGGGACTTAACTACGGGGTTATCAGCCCCTAAACTTACAAACTACTTATGAACTACCTAATTCTAAAGACGGCACAAATATCCATGCCCGAGGGGGGATTCGAACCCCCGATCGTAGTGGCCGTGCAGACCGTGACTGGAGCGCCTCAGTCCCTTCGGCCAGCGCGGCCGGCCTACGGATTGCGCGGCCGTTCCCCGTCTGAGGTTCGAGTATTCCCTCGGATATATTGTTGTTCATGGCTACATTTCAGGGTCGGTTTCCGTTCAAATGTTTGGAAAGCTATGGGACCAAACTGCAGTGGTTATCTGTCCCTAGACTTACAAAGTACTTAAAGTAACTTATGCTAAGGACGACACTTGCCCGATAGAGGACTCGAACATCTGACGGGGAGCCGATGCACACTCCGCAGCAAGGTGCCTTAGAGCACTCGGCCATTCCACCTCGGCGCCCCATGAGAATTGGAAAATGTGCGACGTTGAAAGGAGTCTTTCATTGGGAAGTGTCGGTTGAAGGCAGTTAACTGGGCGGGTGAGGATAGTAGAGTATGTAGGCGGCGATGGCAGGCAGACGAAGCCGGCGGGAGGCGGAGGCGGCACGTGAACGCGGGTGCCGGCCTTGGTATTTGACTATGGGGCCCTGCCTACAACCTGTTTGTGGCCGCTGCTCCTCTGTGCTCCTGCTCAGGCGGCCGGGACAGCTGTCAGGCGCTGCAGTTCGACACACCTGCGCGTCGCCCCTACCACACACAAATATCTTACTCTGTGCCCCTACACAAACGTGCCTATACAGCTTCCTTTCTCCTCTTTACGTCGATGAGAAATCGGAGTGAAGTTGTCAGCTTCACTGAAACGATATGAAGAATGGGGCGAATTGTGCCATACGCAACCCGAAGATTGGTTTCATGTCCACAGTGTTTTACTGGACATCGTTATACCGCACGCAGTATGCACTTTCCTCCTTTCGAATGACTTGCAGTTGAGAAACGGTGCTGTTTTTACGTTAGCTGCAGTGGCGGCCTAAGGTTGCAGGAGCTCCGGGGCGGCAAAACAAAACGAGGCCCCCCAGTAAACTTGTAAAGCGATGTGTTTGGAGCGTACATGTGCAAAAACTTAATTATATAGACGAAACTCGTGACAAAAACGTCCGTTATTTATAATGTTTACTATATGTTCTAGTAATTGTAGTACACATTTGAATTCATGCGAAATATTCTTTCTAAGAATGAAACGCAGAAGAAATAAAGAGAAACAACCGGTCAGAAGCAGGGACAGTGCACGACAATATGACGCGAGAATCCTGCGCCTATGCACAGTGGCGCATTCAAACAATTGAGAGCGATGCGTGATTGACACGGGTGTATGCGGGGACTCCTCATCTCGATGCTGCCGCGCGTACTGAGGCGCCATGTCACGGGCTACGCGCCCGCTCCCGCCGGAGGTTCGTGTCCTCTCACGGAGCATGCGTGTGTGTCTTGTCTTTTTGTCGTTGGAGTAAGTTACTTTAAGTAGTGTATAAGTCTAAGAGACTGATCACCTCAGTAGTTAAGTCCCTTAATTAAAAAAAATAAATTCGCTTTCGACATTTGGAGCTCTCCAGGGATGAGCGGCCCAGGGCAGTCCGCCAACCCCTCCCCATAGTGCTCCACTACTATCCATTTCCGGAGTTGAAAGAAGGAGAGGCTTACGTGACATAAACAACTGACTTTCATCGGTAAGATGAAGAACTATGAAACGGTTCTGAAAAGTAACGCCTTCGAATTTTTATTCTTTCCTCAGTATCGGTCGAGATATTCCATGTAGTGGGTATTATTCGGCGCCTTTCTAACACCAGGTGCATCCCTCTGCAAGTAGAGAGCTACCAGTTGTAGCGTGAAACATGGAGGTGCTGAGATAACTGAGAAGACGAAGAGATGGCCTCACCTGGAGAGCCCTCTCCCTTAGCATAGCCAAGCCACAACACATCTGAGCGCTGCGACATCTTCCAGTCACCCTGTGCCTTGAGTTCGCTCTAATCGTTTATCCGCCACAATGTCCTTCCACACCGGCGTAAAGCACCTCGAGCTACAACTACGGAAGACGTCAATGTGCATACGACGTCATTTCACGTGATATACGCTATTGACCATTAAAATTGCTACACCAAGAAGAAATGCAGATTCATTGGACAAATATATTATACTAGAAATGACATGGGATTACATTTTCACGCAATTTGTGTGCATAGATCCTGAGAAATCAGTACCCAGAACAACCACCTCTGGCCGTGATATCGGCCTTGATAAGCCTGGGCATTGAGTCAAACAGAGCTTGGATGACGCTTACAGGTACAGATGCCCATGCGGCTTCAACACGATACCACAGTTCATCAAGAGTAGTGATTGGCGTATTGTGGCGAGCCAGTTGTTCGGCCACCATTGACCAGACGTTTTCAGTTGTTGAGAGATCTGGAGAATGTTGTGCTGGCCAGGGCAGCAGTCGAACATTTTCCGCATCCAGGAAGGCCCGCACAGGACCTGCAACATGCAGTCGTGCATTATCCTGCTGAAATGTACAGTTTCGCAGGGATCGAATGAAGGATAGATCCACGGGTCGTAACACATCTGAAACGTAACGGCCACTGTTCAAAGTGCCGTTGATGCGAACAAGAGGTGACCGAGACGTCTAACCAATGGCACCCCATACCATCACTCGAGATGATGACGAATACACGCTTCCAATGTGCGTTCACCGCGATGTCGCCAAACACGGATGCGTCCATCATGATGCTGTAAACATAACCTGGATTCATCCGAAAAAAATGACGTTTCGCTTTTCGTGCACCCAGGTTCGTCGTTGCGCATACCATCGCAGCTGTGATGCAGCGTCAAGGGTAACCGCAGCCATGGTCTCCGAGCTTATAGTCCATGCTGCTGCAAACGTCGTCGCACTGTTCAGGCAGACGGTTGTTGTCTTGCAAACGTCCCCATATATTGACTCAGGGATCCAGACCTGTCTACACGATCCGATACAGCCAAGCGGATAAGATGCCTGTCGTCTCTAATGCTAGTGACACGAGGCCGTTGGGATCCAGCACGGCGTTCCGTATTGCCCTCCTGAACCCACCGATTCCATATTATGCTAACAGTCATTGGATCGCGATCTACGCGAGCAGCAGTGTCCCAATACGATAAACCGCAATCGCGATAGGCTACAATACGACCTTTATCAAAGTCAGAAACGTGATGGTACGCATTTCTCCTCCTTGCACGAGGCATCACCACAACGTCTCACCAGTCAACGCCGGTCAACTGCTGTTTGTGTATGAGAAATCGGTTGGGAAACTTTCTTTGTGTCAGCATGTTGTAGGTGTCGCCACCGGTGTCAACCTTGTGTGAATGCTCTAAAAAACTAATCATTTGTATATCACAGCATCTTCTTCCTTCCGGTTAAATTTCGCGTCTGTAGCACGTCATCTTCGTGGTGTAGCAATTTTAATGGCCAGGAGTGTATGTATCCTTAAAATTGAACACTACGTTTGATGAGCTACGTTTTTGTCCCATCATCCCATTAGACAGCAAAGATGGTCTGGTTTGTGAGGCAGTGTAGAGCGCATGGTCAAGCCGAGATAAACAGCGGCGGTACATGTGCTGGTGTAGCTGGAGATAGGCGTGTTCTGTATCGCGGCTGGACGTGACTCCCAGCTGCGTCTGACTGAAATGTCCCGTTAAAGTACATTACGAGATACGTCTGCGACGTATTCCTACGACGTAGTTCGAAGTACGCTACGCCGGTGTGGCAGCACCTATACAGTCGCAACGTGACACCATCAGATTTTCGTCTGTTTCAAAAATATAAAGATCGCTTCGGAGGCCTTAAGTCAGTAATAAAACGATGCAAGGAGAAGTGACGTTGTGGCTCCGTCACAAAGTCAGACATTCTACAGTGGCGGTATCAACAAACTGGTCTTTAGTTCGGGCTAAAGTCATTCGGTCAGACCTTTTTTTTTTCTCGACCGTTTTCATTTTTCTTTCACTAAACGAAATGTATTCGTGCACATATTTGTAGTCGAGAATTATAAATCATTTAACTGTCGTCTTTCTTAATTTGTACTCCAACGCGATATCCTTCTGTACATTTCTTATGGGAATGTCCTTTCGGTGAATGTTTAAATCGGTTTATTTTACGATATCTTTGGTTCTAATCAAACTGAGCAGTTCATTTTGGCCTAAAACACTCGTCGCGTCGAATTCTTTAGTATGGGCTTACAGACACACGTGTTGATTCTGAAGAAAATGATAAGACTACATTCAACTTGACTTTCGTTTTTTAAAATATTTTTTGCGATTTCAGCGAGCTTATCTACGATTCTTATTAGAAACTAGAAATTAACCCTAAGGGTCGACGCACGGATAACATTATCTGGAGGAAAGTATCGTGAAATTTATCTTACAAGGGAAACTGCCCATCGCACACCCTTCAGATTTTGTGGTAGATGGAGCACTGGAAGGCCCATCAAAAACTGATCACAGAAAGAAAGTTTGTGAAACAATAAAAAAAGAACCAATATAGATACAGTGAACTATAAAACGAAAGGGAATCGCCTGCAGCAAGAGTGTCGTTGTCCTGTGGTTATGGTGATAAACTGCTTAGCTGAAAGTCCCTGGTTCACACGTTCCACACCGCAGAAATTTTAAATTTTTCATTGATACTTTTATGCAAGTCTAGAGCTATATTTGCTGGATTCATATTTCCCACGGAACGCTACTCACGTATTTAATACACGCTCGTCGAAAGTCACAAAGAGACGACTGCCAGCCAGGAAGTCTCGTCATCAGAAATCCTCTCTCCGCTGTGCACTGTAGTCAACTGACGTCGTGAGTATAGATGCTTGTCTAGGCATAGCTTCGCCATACTGTGGCGGACTTACTTGCCTACAATAGGGTCCAAGCTACTTGTAGGTTTGTATCCTAGATCTTGTATTTTCACCCGTGCCTGACACTGCATTTACAGGGAGAGATCAGCCTTTATTGTGACATAGTTCTCACCCGTTTATTTCTGTTTTGATAAGTGAGCGGTCTATGCGGCATTTCATCTGCGCTCACTATGCATTGCATTTGTTTGCGACAGTAATGTTCTTACACATGACTTGTATTCTGTGACTAATGTGTACTATGAGAAGTGGCCGCGGCGGAGCGGCCGAGCGCATTGAGGCGTAATGCTACGATGCGCGAGGCCGTTCCCCGCCGGGGGTTCGAATCCCCCCTCGGGCATGGATTTAGTCTAAGCTAGTTCATAAGTAGTTTGTAAGTTTAGGGACTGATAACCCCGAATTAAGTCCCATAAGCTTTAAAACATTTGAACATTTTTTATGAAAAGTGGCAGGATTACGAAAAGAGAACAGAGACGTCAACGATATGACGGACAGTTCATACTGTAGTGACAAAAATGAAATAATTTGTTTTTCAGGAATCGGGTTAGAACTCAGGACCTTCTGTTTTGTACTCTAACACTATGAGCGCACAACCACAATAGTTTACAGCAGCTGTTTTCTTAATGTGGCATGTTGTTCGGTTGGAGTGATCAGTTTATATTTCGCTTCCTTTTTTCATAATTAGGTATACTTTTTTCCTGTTTTCGTGCTTGGTATGTATTCAATTTTTGACGAGCTATCAATTGCGCAATCTTTCCACTATATCTGAGGGGTGTGTGCAGGGACGTATTTAGGCAGGTGCAACAGTACAGGGCGGCAAAATTTTGTCATCTAAATTTTTTAAAATATTATATTAATGTTAATTGAATCTTCATAATTTATTGGCAAAGTCCATGACAATGAAGATGAAGGTGAAGCAGTGAATTAAAATTTGTGATGTGGCCGGGAATCGAACGCAGACCTCCATGATTACTAGGCAGACCTCTTATCGTTAGACCACCACACCACCAACGATTAAGCCGCCTCGGAATAGTTTATGTACGACTTCCCTCCACGTCACAAGCTTTAATTCAGCTTCCTTGTTCCGTAGATAATGGCCACTACTCCTGTTAAGATGATATAAATATCAATTTAAATATAAATTAAGAATCCCTGAGACGGTTTTTCGTCTCAGTTATGTCCCTGACATTGAAAATGAAGGTGAATCATGGAGGTCATCTTCAATGTCATGGACATAATTGAGACGAAAATCCCGTCTCAGGGATTCTTAATTTATATTTATATTGGCAAAGCATTCACAGATATTTCTACTTGTCATTAAAAAACTCTTTCTTTACTACTCGTAAACATGTATAATGTCTTCCATGTGCAAACTGTGGTGTCGCACAAGTCTGAAGTGCGCGGCACGTACTTTTGCCGCGCGCCGCCATGCACGCACGGCGCGGCGTTCTTACGACGTCGGCCACGAGCACCCTCTGCTGCAATCCCGCTCGTGGCCACCACTGAACGGCATCGTTCACTTGGGAATCAGATGGGCACCAGTTAAGACTTTGGATTAAGACAGGCACGGAAACGGACTCATCAGTAGGCAGGCCTCTACGTAGTTAACCTATGTCTCAGCAGTACACTTAGTTGGCAGTCATGAACTTTGTAAAAGATAAGTATCATATTTCTACGAAATATACAACTTGTTCTAATCTAGCTTAGTGTTTCTAGTTTCTGCTGTCCCACTGGCTGGTCACTTCAGACTCTGTACCCGCACAAGCGTGCATCTTATTTCCCTGTGTCGGTCTCTCTCTACTCGGCCACCGACACCTAAGACAACCGGCGGAAACGAGATACAAAACAAACGTTTTAACTCTGGGTCAGAAGGATTGTGAGCAGCGTGAGTGTCTTCCGGCGCGCTATACCGCGGTGTTCAACCGACTCAAAAATCAAAATGTTCAAATTTTTGTTAAGCTTATGGGACTTAACTACGGGGTCATCAGTCCCTAAACTTACAAACTACTTATGAACTACTTACGAACTAGGACGGCACAAATATCCATGCCCGAGGGGGGATTCGAACCCCCGACCGCAGTGGCCTTCAACCGACTGCTTGTGATTTTCAACAGAGACCGCGGCGGGCAATTGCGCGCAAAAAAGGGGGGGGGGGAACAAACAGGTCAACAGGCTCTATTGATAAGTAAACTGTATTTCTGTAAGATATAAAACATCGTTATTATAGAAATGTTATTAGAATGTGGCAATAAGAAAGAAACTCGACGTAGGTGTAACTCAAACAAGCCGCTCTGACATCATCTGCAATATCCTATTGTACGTACGTCTATAAGCCTTGAAAATATTCGTGCTTTTAAGCGAATATACCGAATTAGAGTGATAGAGACATATTGAGGCGTTAAACGATGAAATCCTGTCGATTGGTGTTACATTCACATTTCCTTCGCTTATCGAAGTGGCTACAACTTAAGGCGTCAGAGGGTTGTTATCGGAACTGTCAGGTGGACAGCTGCACGCCAGCAACCAACTGATCTGCTAAAGGGTCTTTTTCTGTTCGAAAGCGGATTAAGAACTACTAACGGACTAAAGAGAATCAAGAACGACTGGTCACTATTGGAGTTCTAGCCATTGAATCAGACGTGACGGCCCTGATTTTGAAGAAGTGATAAACGAATTCGCAAATACCAAAGTGAGAAGGAAATCCTTTTTGTGAGTTCCCTAGAGTTTGGAAAAGGCCAGTTATATGAAGTTACATCGTACTGTAATATGTTTTTTAGACTGACTAAATTTCACATTAAATTTTGGTATGTGGTATTTAAATGTGGTGATTATCATTGTATATTTACCGTGTATAGCGTCCAAGTTTAATGTACTTTAATGTTTCTACGAGACTTTTTCATTCTGTAATTTTATTATGTTTTAACTTCGAATTTGTACATGTGCTTAGTGTTATGGTATATGTTACCTAAATAATGAATAATTCAGGATTTTGTGTTGTATCAGATGCCTAGGGTGGGGGGGGGGGGGGGAATAAATTACTGCACACCGGCGTCGCATACCCTAAATACGGTCTTGGGTGTGTGCATATAGTGAGTTTGCTTTGTTAGTAACTTAACGACAACATTTTATAGTTACAAAATACGGCTGGCAGAAATGTTAGACAAAGGGTCCTCCACCTCGCATAGATCTAATCACATTTTAAATCTTTCATAAATGTTGACGTGCAAATTGAAGCTGAGGCTCGATGCAGAGGAACTATTGCTGTGGAGCATCATGGGTGAAATATTGATATTAGAGAATTTTTATGAAATCAATTTAGAAAAACACATCTATAATAAAATATTTTCTACTGATAAATATTTAAATTTACGCATTTTCAACGGTGCAAAGTGTTTGTACAGGTCGTCCACTAATATATGAAAACATACAAATGTTTTACTGAAAACCTAAATAAATGAAATACAGTGAAATGTCCTGTCTGTGGCGGAGTGCGTGCTAATGGGAAACTTTCTGGAGGTTACAAACTGCGTGCCGGAGCTAGACTAGAACTCGTGACCTTGGGGTTTGGTGGGCAAGCGCACTACCTACAGAACTACCTGGCAACCCGTCTTCATACTTCAGTTCCGCCAACACCTCATCTTGCATCACCCACACCAATAAAATACTTTAATTGCTGCAAGCAAGAATCTGCAGCTGCCCTCAGAGCGCTGCGGTGGCCTACTAATTGCGTGCCTTACAGTTGGCAGTCCTCAATCCCCTCCTTACACCGTATTTTGGGTTGTCACTGGCCGCGTGGATTAAGGCGCCATGTCATGGATTTCGCTTCCCGTCGGAGATTCGAGCCCTCCCTGTGTGTGTGTGTGTGTGTGTGTGTGTGTGTGTGTGTGTGTAGGTTAGAGTCCTCCCTATGCAAACATTTTATTTTCGATAGTCACTGACAGAGGTCAGAATGTTTATATATCTGTTTCCATTCATGTTCCAAGTGTTTTCATTATATAGAAGTAAAAACGATTTAGAATGTTCAAGTATTTGTAAATCTATGGGACTGAACTTCTTTGGTTATTAATCCCTGGACTTACAAACTACTTAAACTAAGTTAAACTAACTTAAACACAACACACCCATGCTAGCACGGAGGACTCGAACCTCCGACGGCGTTCAACTGCGCGCTCCGCTGCAAAGCGCCTTAGACCGCGCGGCCACTCCATCGCTGAAAAAGAAAAGAAAAAAAAAACACTAGATCTGCTAACATTCGTACACTAATATAGTCCTAGACCAGATTATTTTCTGTTTTTGTCGTTTGTTTTGAAACGCGCAAAATTCGCTATTCATTTTCATTCATCTCTTTGAAGCGCCATTCATTAAAACGATTGATGTGGTGAGCGTTTACAATGAGGATGAAACGGTGCTTGTCCTGTCAGAATCAATAAATTCGTTTCGAAAAGTCCATAGAAGCTCTGCAGTCGAACTTTCTCGTAAGTCCACTGCTCGTAAGGGATAAACAGTTGTGAATCTTAAAATTTCAACACTGTAACGCACAAGCGGCACATTAAGTCGCGACTGCTGTGATAGTACCCCACATTTACAGGTTTGTAGTGTGAAACATATAAACATCGAGATTGTTTAAGGGGAGAAAAAGTAATTTCTGAAATTTAGTTTTGGACCGCAACTTGAGATCACACGTTTTGTTGAAGGAAGCATATGTAAGCACATATAGTGATGAGAAAAAGCAATATAATCACTGCCCGTCACTAGACTGCGGCACGGTGGGTTGCGGGCACGTATTAATAAGTTGCAGGGCAAAACATTTACAAAGGGTGTTCATTGTAACTGAAGACATTCAAATATCAGGAAACCACACATCAGATAAAAAATGTACAGTTCTCATTTGCTTGTATCAGAGGGGACATCCAATGATACTACACTCGCCCGCCTCCCACCCAAACCCGTGCGTGCGTGGGGGAAGCAGCTTTGAAATGTTCTATGGGAATCACCGGTTTTTATCGAATATTGCGATTTTACGGCGAAAACTACGTAAGTTTCGTCTTAAATATTTTCCATTTTAGCCATAGATAGCACTGTAACAGCCGTGTCGAAATGAGTCCACAACTGTAATTTAGAACATGCAGCGCTCATTTAATATTCGATGGCACGGGGCACCCTATCTCCATGCTTCGACAGTAGGACAGGCCAGTAGTTCAAGGCTTTCAGTTCTAGACTCCTCTCATAAATTTGTATACTTCCGATATATCAATCAGGGGAGAACCTGAAGCGCCTCTGTTTCCGCGGCTCGAATCGAACGTTCTACTGATTCCCCAATTAAATAAAAATGTATCATCTTCAACTGCAGTACACTCAGTGAACCGTTCCGCAAATGACGGTAGACAAGATATAAGCATATCCATGGAAATGTGGAAATGTCAGCCCAAGCGTTGAGTATGCGTCCGATCATGTCTTCATGGCCTGTTTGAATTTTTTGGTACACCTTACCTTTTAAGTATCCCCACAGAAAGAAATCTAGTGGCGTAAAAGTGTGGGTGTCCTAGCAGGCCTCTTAATAGGGACACATCTGCCGATCCACCGACCAGTGGAAATAATGGTATAATACTTTTGGCGTACTTTACTTGCGTAATGCGCTTGGCACCCATCGTTCTCAAACCAAATACTTTGCGAAAGTCCAGGGTAACGTCGTGGAGTAGTATCGATAGTTACTGTTAAAAAACGTTCGAGATTTGCGGCCATCCAACCTGTCATTATTAAAATATGGCCCAATGAGTTTGTCTGTATCGTGCAACATCTAACGTTAACCGAGCAAGTGCGTTGACGGCGACTTGCTTTAACGAGTGGGTATTGTCTATACATCAGTAATGCATGTTATGTGAGTTAACGCTACCATAATTTGTGAAGTTAGACTCATCCAAAAACAGTACCTCGGCAAATGACGTAGGTGTCGTTCGCATTTGTTGAAGTACCTTCTCACGAAGTACTACCTTGTTATGGAAATCGTCTCCATACAGTTCTTGATGCAATGACATGTGGTATGGATGGTACATATGACGACACAATGTGCTACAAATACTACCGATGGACATACCAGCCGCGGTGGAGTAGCCGAGCAGTCAAAGGCGCCTCGCTGCGGAGCGCGCGCGGTTGCTCGCCATGGAGGTTCGAGTCCTCCCTGGGGCATGGGTGTGTGTGTTTGTCCGTATGTTATTTTACCTTAGTTTAAGTAGTTTGTAAGCTACGGACTGATGACCACGCAGTTTGGTCCGATAGATTTACAAACATTTGAACATTTTGGACATTCCAGAATCGCGAGTACTGCTGTTTTATTAGCTTCCCATGTAACTGGTTTGCTTCGTTTCCGCTTGATAGTCTGTACACTACCACCCGACATAAAAGCGTTCACAACCTTGTAATAGAAAGAACGAGATTGAACATTCACGCCGGCCGGAATGGCCACGTGGCCTAAGGCGTCATGCTATGGACTGGGCGGCCGTTTCCACCGGAGGTTCGAGTTCTCCCTCGGGCATGTGTGTGTGTGTGTGTGTGTGTGTGTGTGTGTGTGTGTGTTATCCTTAACGTAAGTTAGTTTAAGTAGTTTGTAAGTCTAGGGAATTACGTCCCTTAGATTTACAAACATTTGAATTTGAAGTGTGCGGAAAATGCCAAATTAGAAGCACGGGCAGCAATTGCGTTGTGATGCAAACCAACATAATTTAAACACACTCCAGCAAAGTAGGTAGGAGTAATGCAACATTTCGTATATAAGAAAAGATTACGGAGCGCGTTTGTTATTTATAAAACACATCTGAAGTTTTGTTGCTGGAAGTTCATGTTACGCCTTGTATACGCGCAAGCAGGAGTAGCTTCTAGCAGCACGAGTCGGAATTAGTAACAGGATCGTGCCGTATTGAGGCTGGGCTTCTCGTTGCGCGATATTGCTGCTGGCTTAGGTCGGCATTCGACGACTGTCAGCCGAACATGGAGGTGACCCTATCGAGACTACCATACTGAACGCACGTAGCATCTGCGCAGCTGCCGCTGCCAGCGCGGACTTATTGTTCGCTCAGCAGCGCAGGATGATACAGTCGCGTCACGTCCCCTCAGTCGGGAAATTGGCTTGTTTGCGGCAAGGCAGGTATCCGCATGCAGGGCGCGGCGTCTGCAGCGCCGCTGCATGTCTCGCCGGCTACTGCGCTCGCGCCGCGCCAGTCGCCCAAACATGATAAAATAACAAAGTACCAAACGACACTAGTCGAGATGCAAGTGACACTATTTGGTAGCAAGAAACTGTTAGTTTTAAGACCAGATAATTTGCTCGAAGAAGCAATGAAGATGCCTTGTAATGAACGATAAAAATTGCTTAAAAAGAGAAACCGTTAAGTTTGTAAAGAACGGACAAAATTTTTGGGCACGCATTTTAAAGTAAAATAGACGTTGCTGTTAACTATAGATGAAGGAAAGTGGTATGCTGGCAGGAAGGAATCGCAGCAATTGAGTTACATCTGAGAACGAAATGCAGTTGTTCCGTGATGTAGGATGCGGCATTTATGCTGGATAGCTAGGTGTCGGTCGCGGTGGCCGAGGGGACTGAGGCCTCCCGTCACGGTCTGCACGGCCACTACGGTCGGGGATTTAGGTCCTAGGATTTTTATCTGTCACTTTCCACTTCTTTCACCTCTGGCAGTATTGCTCATGTGAAAAATACCGAGTAGCACCGTGGTTCGGAACCCACGTTAAACTGTAGGTCCCCCTATAACTGGCTGGGTAAGTCAGTTCGAAGGTCGGAGGAAGGCAACGGCATACCACCTGCAAACAGGACCATGCCTAGTGAAGCACTGTGGTGTTCAAACCAATCTTCAGATTGTTGACTGCTTTACATTTTAGCTAGCAAATGACAGGAATGAAGATTAGCACAACACCAACACGGAGTTAATCACCGAAACAAAAGCACTTTCGTTATCTTTTTGCATAATTACAACACCGCATTAAACATCCAGTATTTGATCATACTCCTCAGGTATACCCGTTAGGAGTTACAAGAGCCTACATCAGTACATCAACAGCGCTGAAAAAATAATCTCAATGTTGCATCTGTGTTAACGGAATAACTTCGTCAGATGCTCATACTGCTCCATCTTTTGGACCAACAGCAGCATTCTCATTCACTGTGGCAGCTCTCATCTCGTGTCAGCAGCACACCTAACTTATAAAGTAATATCGTACGAAACTCTAAATACACTGATTGACAAAAAAGAGAGCAGGTGGTGTTATTTGAGTGATTACAAAATCGAGTTACATTTATAAAGGCCATTGAAGTAAGAGCCCGTTACTATTTGACGTTGTTTCCCCTCTTTCATGGGTACAGGTCCATTGAATAGTGTGTGTCATGATGCTAGCTGGCCCACAGCTGTTGTAACTGTCCTTGATATCCCATAGAAACATTACGTCCGAGGTCGCTCATTTGGGGGCAGATGCGGGAAACCTGCCGTGACAGAAGAACCTCAGCATCAGACAGATAGTTCCTAGACATACGTGCCATATGTGTACGAACATCGTCCTGTTGTGAGACTGGCACCAGGGTCCCTACCGCATGAGAAGTAGGTCATGAGGGTGGCCCTGACGTATCAGTAGCTGTCAGAGTTACCCCGTCTCTACCAGCCGCGTTCTGAAATCACTTTCGATGGCTCCTCACATCATGACTCTAGCAGTAAGACCGCGATGCCTCTCCAAAACGTTTTAAGATTGGTTTAAATGTTTGTAAAACTGTGGGATCAAATTGTAGTGGTAATCAGTCCTTAGACTTACAAACTACTGAAAACTAACTTATGCTAAGGACAACACACACACACACACACACACACACACCTATGCCCGAGCGAGGACTCGAACCTCCGACGGGAAATCAGAAGCGCACTTCGCAGCAAGGCGCCTTAGAGCGCACGACCACTCCCGCGTGTCTCCAAGATTGGGACCTCTCCGGAAGTCACTGTAGTACTCGCCGACGAGGATCAGAATCGAGTTTAATTGATGTTCATGGTGCGACACTATTCATCGGCGGTCCCTACTGCAAACGCAGCCATATGGGTTGTGGTGTTAACGGCATGGGAGGGCCCTAGTCGAGCTGCTGCTAGTCTTTGAACAGAGGTGCGGGATAACACGGAGTGTTGCATGGAGTGTATTACTTACTACCGGGTGACAGATGTGAAGACGTTACAATGTGCTCGGTGTACAGAACAGCGACGTAGCACTTGGTGGTGAGACGTGGTCGACTAGTATGACTGCATCACTTCATCATGCCGCCGAGTAGTGTCCCACAATTGTACGAGCCAAATCCGGAAACTAACAACTCCTATTTTTATAAAACAAAGACAACCTATTTACATGAGAAACATTATTGGCAAGGTACAGCAATGCTCGAGCAATATTTCGACATAGTCACCGAAAGAATTGAGCTACCTGTCATATGGTGGGATCAAAATTTGTATTCTTGTGTCGTAAAAGTCTGCCGGCATTGAATTCATTAATCGTGCGACAGTCGTCCGTAGAACGGCCTCGTGCATCGTGGCATAGCGTCTCAATGCGCTCCGCCGCGGCTTACTTTTACAGTCGAGGGACGACGAGGTAATTGTACAGGTCGTTCGTTGCATATTGGATAGATAATTTCTACGATTTTTATGTAAATGATGTGTAACGAGACAGTTTTTGGTTTGAGATTGTGTTTATATACTAGCCATTACAGGTTTAGTAAATAGCACACAGGCTTGAATGTAAATATAAAAGAATGAACAGTATAATATTACGTATATAGCTCATTATATACTTGGTTTTAGTTTCTTATTTCTTTTTAGTTACAATTATGATTCTCTAACAGGACTTACACAGAAGGAAAATAAAGTTATGCAATCTACAATTATAATTTTAAGAGGACTGTCACAGAAGGAATAGAAAGTCATGCAATTTTATTTTAGTTTGTTACCTGTCTGACATTATATCTTATTGAGCGTACTTGTGGCTCCACATGAACTGTTTTTTTTTTTTTTTTTTTTCTGAGATGATACCTAATTTCATAGAGGACAATGTTAGGAATTTAGGTGGAATCTATTTCAGGGGATCCATTCAGGTATTATTTGCCTTAAGATGACAAGAGAAATTCAAATTTTTTATGACCTGATGGGATTTGAACCCTCGTCTTACGGAATGCTTGTATTGTAGCTTAAGCACTGTGCAGTCGCGGTAGGTGCCTTGACCGAAATAATACTTCTTAAACATTGCGCGATCCGGCACTCTTCGGTAGATCCGATGCTATGCTTTGAAACTTTTTAATTTATATCTGTGGTATTCGTCATATTATGGGCCATTAGGCGCACCACTTTTTACGTACTGATGGCAAATAATAAATTTTGATTACGCGACCCAATGTTATATTCATTAATATGTGAGGTATGTAGTCGCATTACGCATCATCCGAATTATGCGCCGTAATACTCGTCTATCCACCACGTATTTTTGATTGTGCTAAATTTATTTTCCAAATAACAGTGATAACTATGAAATAAAATCGGTATTTTTGTAAATTCCATGCTCGCCACAGAAAAGCAAAAGTCGTAATTTATATCATTTTTCCGTGATTTGTATGAATAAATAATACGAAAAAAATAATTTGCTGAATTTCATATGCTGTTATTTTTTATAAAACACAAATTTTTTGTAGTCGCTAAATTTAAAAAAAAGAGTTCATTGAAACATATCGAGCGATTTGACAACAGACGTTACTTGAAACACGAAATAAGGTTATCAGTATTCTATTATAGGAAGACATTTTCTGTTAAATTACGAAAACATCTGGAAATGCCGAAAAGGGTGGTTTGCGTTGAATGTAGTTGTAGATTTGTTGCCTGTGTTATGAAATAAATTAAGGATGAGCAAAGGAACTTGTATGGTGCTGAGGTTTTCGACGCTTCTTACACAGTTCCATCATTCTGTGTTAAGGTTTCACAACCTTAGAGTTAACGATATCCTTCCTTCGTGAAGTACGAATGATTTATTTGGAACGCATTTGTGAGGAAAGTCTGTAGTGTGTTTTGCTCTGTATTATTAAAGCTTGGTGAAAATCTGGTGATAGCATCGCTGTCTATTAAGTGAGAAATAGATACTTCCTGTTACGCCTCTAATGTGATTGCAAGTTTCAAATGACACGATATTCATTATCACACACATTGTTCTCTAGTCCGATGATGGGAGAACGTATGTGCCAGTTTGTTTATGTGTGTGTGTGTGTGTGTGTGTGTGTGTTTCTCAATGAAATTTCGTATTCGCGAAAAGCGTAGATACTGTCTACAATGTCATTAGTGTTTCATTACATTTAAAATATATAAGGCATATGGAAACAGTATCGACGTCTGACACAAATGGAATTTTTCATGACGTATTAATTATATTTCAGGTTCAACATTTGTCAACGATTTTTCACTGTTATTAGCCTTTATCATTGCATCTTCATTAATTTCGTCCCCATTGGACCAGTGAATCACATTAAAGTGAATGGAAATCTTTAGAAGCAACTTTGTTTCCACGAAATTTAGAGAACCGATAATGCAGGAAAAGATTGGCCATCAGCTGTGTTGCTTCCGTGCCATACCTTTCACGGGAAGGATGAGAATGAGGAAAGAGTAATCTGCCAATGTGCCGAGGCACTGAGATAGTTGCAGAGTGCTCACACCATATGCTACTGGAGTAGGACAGAAACAGAGTAGCAGCTTTTATATTTTATTATGGTAATGCAAACAAAATGTATAAAAATGGAAAGGGTACTGGAAGACCATAGGACCAAGAATGAAGTGCTCAGATTAAAACGGAAGTAATATAAATGAAAATGTTTGTAAATCTAAGGGACTTAACTGCTGCGGGTATCAGCCCGTAGGCTTGCAGACTACTTAATTAACTTATGGTAAGGACAACAGACGCATCCATGACCGAGGGAGGACCCGAACCTCCGACGGCGAGCAACCACGCGCTTTGCAGCAAGGCGCCTTAGAGTGCTCGGCCACTCCAGCCCGGCCAGGGCGTATGCCAGGGATGAATTACATCCTCGATTTTAACCTGTATTTCGAATAAACAAGGAAAGAAGTGAATGAAATAAATGTTCACAAGCGGAATTAAAATTCAAGTCCAAGAAATATTAATGATAATATTCGCTGATCACATCACACCGATCTTTGAAAGATAGTACCAATTACAGGAGCTGCTTTATGGAATAAACAGTCTGCAGAGCACAAAATTAGGATTTACAGTAAATCAGAGGCAGAAACATGTTCAAATGTTTGTTACGCTTATGGGACTTAACTACGGGGTCATCAGTCCCTAAACTTACAAACTACTTATGAACTACCTTATACTAAAGACGGCACAAATATCCATGCCCGAGGGGGGATTCCCCCGACCGTAGTGGCCGTGCAGACCGTGACTGGAGCGCCTCAGTCTCCTCGGCCACCGCGGCCGGCGCAGAAACATGTATTGAGGAGCAACACACATGAGATTGGAGACGAACTTCTCGTCAGAATGTGGATCCACGTAGTAGACTGACTCATGGCATACATTTCACTGGACCGCTGCGGAATACCGGTGCGCAACAAGGCGCCTCGCTGCTGTGCGCGCGGACGTTCGCCGGCGGAGGTGCGAGTCCTTCCTCGGGTAAGGATGTGTGTGTTGTTCTACGGTTAAGTTAATTTAAGTAGTTTACAAGTTCAGGGACCGATGACCACTGCAGTTAGATCCAATAACTTTACAAACATCTGATCAGTTCACTGGGAAGTAGAGTAACAAAATGTTCAAATGTTTGTTAAGCTTATGGGACTTAACTACGGGGTCATCAGTCCCTAAACTTACAAACTGCTTATGAACTAGCTAAGACTAAGGACGGCACAAATATCCATGCCCGAGGGGGGATTCGAACCCCCGACCGCAGTGGCCGTGCAGACCGTGACTGAAGCGCCTTGGTCCCCTCTGCCACCGCGGCCGGCGTAGAGTAACAGCGAAAGAAACAAGGAAGATATAGAAAGCAGATTAACAAAGACAACGAGGGCATTCCTGCCCAAGAACAGCTTACTAGTATAAAGTTGAGGCATTTCATGCAATGAAGTATTGTTTAGAATCTGCGTCTGATCCTTATAATAGTGTAATGGGTGTCAGCGACTCACGAGCTGTGGGAATATCGTAAACTAAAAGTGTCGATGTGTTTCAGATTTGGTGGTCTGCCGCGCGGGCATGGCCGTGCCGTCTGCGATGCCATGTCATGGTGTGCGCGTCCTCTCCCACCGGAGGGTCGAGTCGTCTCTCGGGCATGCGTGTGTGTTGTCCTTACCATAAGTTAGTTCATGTAGTTGCGTAAGTCTAGGGATCGATGATGTCAGCATATCGGTCCCTTAGTCTCTTTTAGGAAACATTGAAAAACCCTGGTGCTATAGAATTATAAAAACCGTTGTGCGGACTGGTAAGAAATGAGGAGCATACGTTAAAGTTTACCCAGAAGAATGGCGAAGACGATACCGTGACAGACTAACCGTAAATGATATAAATTGTGGGGGAAGACAGAAACGTAAATACACTGACCAGCCAGAGCATTATCGCCACGTACCTACTCTTGATATAAGCCCGTCCAGACGATAACAGCATCACCTGACGAAAAATGTCTCCTAGTCAGACACTCGCACGGTATATGTGTATCAGCGAGCGTGTTATCTATGTGTAGAACGGGGAAGGCACGCAATCACTCTGAATTTTATTATGGTGACCTGGAGGCTCGGCATGACTATTTTAGAGACTGCACGACTTGTCGGGTGTTCGAGGAGCGCTGTGGTGATTGTCTTTAAGTGGCGGAACCAACTTGAAAAGGTTAACACCGCGACATCGACGGTTACGACTGAATTTGGCGCGTGACCATCGTCAATGCATGCTGGCGCAGTAGCGGAGCGTTGCATGGTCTGACGAAACTCGGTGTATTCTTCATCACGCCGTGGCAGGATACGAATCCCCTCGTCTTCTAGTGAACAGCTTCTTGACACCTGTAGTGACTGGGGGATAGCGAAAAGCTAGGGGCGGCTCAGTCACTATCTTGGGAACATTCAGGCGGGTGCCCATGTGTCCAGTGACGTTCGTGCAAGTAATCATAACAACCAAGAAGTATCGTACACAGATTGTAGACCACCTACACCCCTTCATAACGATCATGTTTCCCAGAGACAACAACAAATGTCTGCAAATCTAACTAATGACTGTTGTGGTTATTAGTCCCTAGGCTTCCAAAATACTTTAACGTATGCTAATGACACCACACACATCCACGCCCGAGGGAGGATTCGAACCTCCGACAGCGAGCAACCGCGCGCTCTGCAGCAAAGCGCGTTATATTGCTCGGCCACTCCACCGCGGCGTTTCCCAACGGCAATAGCACTTTTCAACAAAGTAATGCGCCATGTCGCAAGACGTGGACTGTGATGGAGTTGTTCGAGGGACACCTTCCACGAATTTACGGGAATTAGGTGACGTGTGTTGTGTGCAGACCTACCAATGCATCATTGCCTTCATAACGCGTCGTCGCTGTTATTCGCGCGAAAAGCACACACATGTGCTATTAGGTAGGTGATAATAATGTTGTGGCTGATCTATGTATAGAGGGTACTAACTTAAACCCGAGGCTCCGCTCGCGTGTTGGTAGATCACATCACACATAAAAATGCACTCGTTTCGAAGAATCCAATCACAAAATTCAACAATAATGATTGTAATAATATCACAGATCGATCACTTGATGTAATGCGCGGAACGTGAAATTGATATTTTTTAAAGGAATATATTAAAAGAAATTTCTTTTTCACTGCTTTATTTGTTTATTCTTATATTTCTTTATTCGTATGCTTATCCTTACAGAGAAAGAGCTGAAGACATTGTAGCACACATATACCAAAGATATGGTCTGTAGCATCACGTTTCGCTGTATGTAACCTCCTTGCAATAGAATCGCCGGCCGCGGTGGCCGAGGAGACTGAGGCGCTCCAGTCACGGTCTACACGGCCACTACGGTCGGGGGTTCGAATCCCCCCCTCGGGCATAGATATTTGTGCCGTCCTTAGTATAAGGTAGTTGATAAGTAGTTTGTAAGTTTAGGGACTGATAACCCCGTAGTTGAGTCCCGTAAGCTTAACAAACATTTGAACATTTGCAATAGAATCGCAAACGTCATCGCTGGCCTTCAGTCCGAATTTTTTTATAATTTGACGACTTTCAACCACCATATCTTCCACCCCCTTATAGCTATCGGCATGGAACTGCTATGGTGTACAACGGGAGACTTCGGACAACAATTACCCACATACCATTCGTTCGCGTTCTGTAGTTTTCGCTGCTGAGCGAAATATTAAGACACACACACACGTAAAATTTAATATACACTGATAAATTTCCATCCCAATATACTCCATTCTTTTATCATTATCAATCTTCAAGCAACAATGCAACCAATAAAACCATTTTCAAAGAGTAAATATAATTTTTAAAGAGTAATTATTGTTCCGCATTTCGCGTTATACTCTTCAAATTACTAAATATCTATCAGATCGCTATAAAACCGTGCCTAAAACCTTCCACAGGTATAAATTAGTAGCTGTAAAAATATTTAAGTCTCTGCGTCTTGCCGTTCGGACGTGATAAGTGTACACCGAACAGACATTCACATTAATATAGCTATCCGATCGCCATAAAACCGTGCCTAAAACCTCCCCGGGTAAACATTAGTAACTGTATAAATTTTTAGCTCTTTATGTCTTGTCGTTCAGAAGTTATAAACGTACACCGAACATACATTCATATTTATAGATAACACAATCAGAAGCGAGATCTGAAACTACTAGAATTCCAAATAACCTACGGGAATGCAAGCGAGTGAAATCAATAAGCGAATGTCGAAGATGTCACCTGGCTGCATTCCCGTAGGTTATATGAATATTTTATACGCCGGTAGTAGCTAAAGTTTTGCAATGGCGAACTTGTACAGTATATGAGTGCAAGCAAAAACGTATCAGGAAACACTCATTACCAAACTAGGGAAGTAATTGCGTTTATGTGTTTAGGGCCATAGGGGCCACCGCTGACTTCACACTCAAATAATGTCTTCGTTAGTCCAAAAGCTTACATTGCAGATATATTTGTGCTAAGCTCCCTCTAATGTGGACTAACCTTTGCTCATGCACATTGTTGAGGAATGTGAGCCGCGGTGGAGTGGCCGAGCGGTCTAAAGCGTCTCGCTGCGGAGCGCGCGGTTGCTCGCCGTGGAGGTTCGAGTCCTCCCTGGGGCATGGGTGTGTGTGTTGTCCTTAGGTTAGTTTACGTAGGTTTAAGTAATTTGTAAGCTACGGACTGATGACCACGCAGTTTGGTCCGATAGAATTAGAAACATTTCAAAATTTTTTGAGGAATGTGATCCATTCATCGTGATCCAGCGCCCAGTTTGTTGCTGATGCAAGGCGACGTCTGACGCAGCAATGTGATCTGGTCTAAGATGAATAAGGGGGAGGAGGACCTTTACCTTTTACCCCTGTTTTCACCGCGCACACTGGGAGGATAACTTTTCACTGCCTTTCTGGACATGCAAATGTAGAGTTTTCGCAATTTTCTCAACTCGTTCCATCCTTTCGAAATCCGAACTTGTAATCCGTCTTACTGACCTTGCTGTCTACGGGACGCTAAAATTTAATGGTCCTTCTTTTTTTTTAACCCTCATATCCCTTTCTTCCTCCTGCCCTTTCTTTATTTTTCGTTGTACGATCATTCTGTGGCTGCACGCTGTATACGGCAAATAACTGAGAAATTTGTGGTAGATGCTTCTGTGCGCGGAACATATTTGCACAAACAAGGCAGTTGTGGCACGCAGCACGAAACCAGTCAGAAAACTGGTTGCGTTTATAAATTAGTGGATTACATAAAAATGAAAAGTCACCAAATCGAAAGAGAAACCGATTCATAAACACAAGATTCTTCAGGAGGAATTATAAATATTTTGGGAGGTAGTTCAAATGTTTGTAATTCTATGGGGCCAAACTACGTTGGTCTTCAGTCCATAGTCTTGCAAATTTCTTAAACTAAGTTACACTAACCTAAGGACAAAACACACGTCCATGCCCAAGGGAGGATTCGAACCTCCGACGCGGGAGGCCGCGTGATCCGAAACGTGGCGATCCAGACCGCTCGGCTATTCCCCCGTGGCTTGGGAAGTGAAAATGTAGACAAATCGCAATAAAAACGCCAAAATTCTATGTGTATACAATTTTTATTGAGTGTAGAGAGACAGCTGATTAAAACTTGTATCAATTATGGAAGTGTGGAACCTGCGACTGTGATGATTAAAGGAATCAAGAGATACAGCAATCACTCGCCTTTTTTTACGCATTTATTCACCACGACCGGTTTCGAACTGTCTGGAGTTCATCATCTGGTGGTATACATTTTTATTGGTTGTTCATAACACTGTGGAACTAGTTTGGCTGTGGTGAGATAAAAAAAATGATGTATGAGCTTTGTGTTTGGCACTAAATTACGTTATTTACGTGTTTAAATCGCATTCTGAAATGCTACTCATAGTTGGTTCACTCTGGTGTTTGACGATCGGTTGTTTGGTCCTTTTTCAGGTATTTCATATGTCTTGAAGTGCTCAAAATCTGGCCACAACACACACTTCATCACAGCACTCACTTTCCACGTGTTTTACAATCGTAAACAATACAGAGCTATCTGTCAAAGTTCACAGTTGATGCACATATATTATTTTAAACTTATTTATCTGTTACAATTTTAACTACCGAAATTCTAAGTGGTAAATAAGTTTAAAATAATATCTGTGCATCAACTGTGAACTTTGACAAATAGCTGTATATATCACTTTATTGTTTACGATTGTAAAACATGTGGATAGCGAGTGCTGTGGTGAAGTGTGTGTTGTGGCCACATTTAGAGCACTTCAAAACATCTGGAATGCCTGAGAAAGGAACAAAACCACCGATTATGAAACAGCAGAGTGAACCAACTGTAAGCAGCATTTCAGAATATGATTTAAACATGTAAATATTGTAATTTAGTGCCAAACACAAATCATTTTCTATCTCACCACAGCCAAACGAGTTCCACAATGTTATGAACAACCAATAAAAATGTATATCACCTGATGATGAACTGCCAGGCAGTTGGAAACCGGTCGTGCTGAATAAATACGGAAAAAAAGGCGACTGGTTACTGTATTTCCTGATTCCTTTATGCAGTTGATTGTATACATTTTCGTTTTTTGCGTTGATACACCGGTTGCTATGGGTTGCTACTGGCGTATTTATGATTTATGGAACGGCAGCTGTAGCGTTGACGCCCAAGTTGCGAAGTTGTGCTTTAGTTCACGTCGAGGTTTTCATTGTGGTTTGTTGGCCAAGTCTATTGTACTGTTGCGTGTATACATGCCGCACGTATTGACACCTGCTGAGTACGCCGACGCGGTGGCCGAGGAGACTGAGGCGCTCCAGTCACGGTCTGCACGGCCACTACGGTCGGGGGTTCGAATCCCCCCTCGGGCATGGATATTTGTGCCGTCTTTAGTATAAGGTAGTTGTTAAGTAGTTTGTAAGTTTAGGGACTGATGACCCCGTAGTTAAGTCCCATAAAAAAGAAGAAGAAGAAGAAGAAAAAGAAGAAGAGTATGCCGACATGGTAAATGTGTATGGGTTTTGTAAGGGAAACGCTGCTGCTACTTGTAGAGAATACGGCATACGCTTTCCTAACCGCAAACTCCAGGCTCAAGTGTGTACTTGTTTGTTCAGTACGTTGCATGACACTGGTTCAGTGGCCAGCAATCACATTACTTCTGATAGTGTAAATGTAATGAAGTACAAGACATTGTTCAGCCGGTAGAACGTAGTCCTTCAACAAGCACACATATAATTTCTGCACGTATCAGTGTTCGAAATACAAGTGTGTGACGGACATTACTTACGCAGGGGTTCCATCCGTATCATTTACTGCTCATTCAATATCTCCTAGCAGGAGATGACGATAGACGATTGGAATTTTGTCGTTGGGTACTTTAAAAATAGCCAAGTAAGCCGATTTTACTCTTCACTGATGAATCCGCTTTCCCTCATCACGGCAGCAGGAACACTCGTAATTTACATCAGTGGTCCGCAGAAAACCACATGGCATTGTGAAGATACATGTTCAAGAACGCTTCTCGGTAAATGTGTAGTGTGGTTTGATAGAAAACTGTAGATTCGGTCTGTTGTGTACCGCATCGACGTACTGGACCTCGTTAGCTACACTTTCTTGAAAAAGAGCTCCAGCATTATTGGAAGAGATTCCTTTGGCTACAGGAATGCGTATGTTCTTACAACACTTTAATCTCCAATAATATGGGTCGGTAGTTGTGTGCACGTTTCTTGGGAACCAAGGTCCCCGCACCGTACCCCTCTAGATTTTTGCCTGAGGAAGAGGCTGAAAGGCCAAGTGTATAAATCAGAAGCTAATAAAAGTGCCGATTTGGTCGTTCTGTTTATGAATAGTGCAGTCCTCATAAAAGACCGCAAATACGAATTTTTGAAAATCAACTTCAAACGTCCTCATTTGCTTTTGCCTTAAGTTTGTTTGGGTTACATGTAAACAACTGAATCTCTGTTCTCATGAAGATTTGGGCACTTGGTTTACAGGGTGAATCACCTAACACTTGCACTTCAAATATTGCGGAAACGGAAAGTGCGATTGATGTGCGGTTTTCACAGAATGGATTGGTAGTCCGGGGCTCGTATTTTTAGCCAACAAACAGATTGTAATATTCCAGAATGAAACTTTCACTGTGCAGCGAGTGTGCGCTGATCTGAAACTTCCTGGCAGATTAAAATTGTGTACCGGAACCGGGACTAGAAACTGGGACCTTTGTCTTTCGCGGGCAAGCACTCTACCGACTGAGCTATCCCGACAAGACTCACAATACCATGTCTCCACCATATCCTTTCTTCCAGGAGTGCTAGTCTTGCAAGGTTCGCAGGAGAGCTTCTGTGAAGTTTGGAAAGTAGGGGGCGAGGTACTGGCTGAAGTAAAGTTGTGAGGCGGCATCGTGAGTCGTGTCGGGATAGCTCAGTCGGTAGAGCGCTTGCCCGCGAAAGGCAAAGGTCCCAGGTTCCAGTCCCGGTTCCGGCACACAATTTTAATCTGCCAGGAAGTTTCAGATTGTAATATTACTTAGAAAGTGTATTTTTATGCAAACATACAGTTTTTTAAATGGAACAATGGTTGTTTCTATCATGCACTGGAATTTTTGACACGAGCTGTGTGCAAATAACTTTGAATGACATTTTTATCACGTTTAGTTTGGCAGCTACAACCCTTTAAAGTTTCAGGGGCGGAGACTGCGATAGCGTAGCTGACTGGCCGAGTGGCTAGCCCCTGGGGCACGGCCCACTGTCTCATGACCACCAGCCAGTCAGCTACGCTGTCGTAGCCTCCGCCCCCAAAACTTTGAATGGTTGTAGCTGCCAAACTAAATATGATAAAAACGTCATTCAAAATTCTTTGTACACAGCTGGTTTCAAAAATTCCAGTGCATGATAGAAACAACCATTGTTCCATTTGAAACATTGTCTATTTTCCTAGGTATTTTTACAATCTGTTTATTGGCTAACAGTACGAGTCCTTGACTACCAATCTATTCTGTGAAAACCGCACATCAATCGCACTTTTCCTTTCCGCAATATTTGCGGTGCAAGTGTTAGGTGATTCACCCTGTATATTGGAATTCGCTAGTCTACCACCGAGCGAGGTGGCGCAGTGGTAACACACTGGACTCGCATTCGGAAGGACGGTGGTTCAAATCCACCTCCGGCCATCCTGATTTAGGTTTTCCGTGATTTCCCTAAATCACTCCAAGCTCCTTTCAAAAGGGCACGGCCCGATTTCCTTCCACATCCTTACCCAAAACTCCGAGCGTTAGCTCCGTCTCTAATGACCAAGCTGTCGATGGGACGTTAAACCCTAAACTTGCTTCCTTCCTCCTAATCTACCACCTCCTGAAATATTTACAATTCCTCCCGAAACAGCCTGTAGTGATGGAACGCTATCTACAAAGGTTAGCAGCCACAACCGCTGCGAGGAAGCACTGTTAAGCAACGCTTTCTGCCAGAGCGGCGAATAGCGGTAAGCTGCAGTTCCAGAGCACCGGCAGGAATGGCCAGTGGGTGATTGTTGCGGAGGCGCCCTTGCGGAGTGTAATTGGCGTCCTCGGGGCTGAAGCGGTGGTGCGCCGAAAGCGCCGAGCAACCGTGGCCTACAATGCAGCGGCCTTGCCGCCCAGCCAGTGTCGCACAGCGGCGTTGCTCAACGCGGAAGGCGAGCGCGCCCCATCTGCTGCGCTCCCGGCCTCCGTCCAAGAGGTGGCACTCGTCTCACGTGCCTACTGGACTCCACACCGAGCCCTAAGCGGCCGCCTGCGAACTGCCGGCAAACTGAAGGCGCCTCGGCGGCCATTATGGTGGCAAACTCACGAGCGAACTTTAAATGTGCGCAACACTCTTTTGATTAGAGGGTGTATTCATTCGAGTTAGTCGTAAAAACTTTGTCTCATTTAAATACAGGGTGTTTTTGTATCCCATACTCGTCGCCACTTCTGTGTCTCGTTTTCGCCGGTTGTCCTACGTGTCGGTGGCCGAGCCGGCCGCGGTGGCCGAGGGGACTGAGGCGCTCCAGTCACGGTCTGCACGGCCACTACGGTCGGGGGTTCGAATCCCCCCTCGGGCATGGATATTTGTGCCGTCCTTAGTCTTAGCTAGTTCATAAGTAGTTTGTAAGCTTAAGGACTGATAACTCAGTAGTTAAGTCCCATAAGCTCTACAAACATTTGAACATTTTTTGTCGGTGGCCGAGTAGAGAGAGACCGACACAGGGAAATAGGATGCAAGCGTGTGCAGGTACGGAGGCGACCAGCCAGTGGGACAGCAGAAAGTAGAAACACTAAGCTAGATTAGTATAAGAGATATATTTCATAGAAATAATACATTACTTAACTTGGAGAGCAGCAGACTAGTAGAATGTTGATACATAGTTTAGATAGAGGCCTGCCTACTGATGATTCCTAGTGCCTATCCGATAGCCAAGTCTTAACTGGTGCCTATCTGATTCCCAAGTGAACGATGCAGTCCAGTGGTGGCCACGAGTGAGATTGCAGCAGAGGGCGCTCGTGGCTGACGTCGTAAGAACGCCGCGCCGTGCGTGCATGGCGGCGCGCGGCGAAAGACGTGGCGCGCACTTTAGACTTGTGCGACACCACAGGTGCTACAAAATGTACGGCCAAACTTTCAGGAAACATTCCTCACACACAAAGAAAGAAAATATGTTAGGTGGACATGTGTCCGGAAACGCTTAATTTCCATGTTAGAGCTCATTTTATTACTTCTCTTCAAATCACATTAATCATGGAATATAAACACACAGCAACAGAACGTACCAGCGTGACTTCAAACACTTTGTTACAGGAAATGTTCAGAATGTTCTCCGTTAGCGAGGATACATGTATCCACCCTCCGTCGCATGGAATCCCTAATGCGCTGATGCAGCCCTGGAGAATGGCGTATTGTATCACAGCCGTCCACAATACGAGCACGAAGAGTCTCTACATTTGGTACCGGGGTTGCGTAGACAAGAGCTTTCAAATGCCCCCATCAGTAAAAGTCAAGAGGGTTGAGGTGAGGAGAGCGTGGAGACCATGGAATTGGTCCGCCTCTACCAATCCATCGGTCATCGAAACTGTTGTTGAGAAGCGTACAAACATGTCGACCGAAATGTGCTGGAGCTCCATCGTGCATAAACCACATGTTGTTTCGTACTTCTAAAGGCACATGTTCTAGCAGCACAGGTGGAGTATCCCGTATGAAATCATGATAACGTGCTCCAGTGAGCGTAGCCGGCCGCGGTGGCCGAGGAGACTGAGGCGCTCCAGTCACCGGTCAGCACGGCCACTACGGTCGGGGGTTCGAATCCCCCCTCGGGCATGGATATTTGTGCCGTCCTAGTCGTAAGTAGTTCATAAGTAGTTTGTAAGTTTAGGGACTGATGACCCCGTAGTTAAGTCCCATAAGCTTTACAAACATTTGAACATTTTGAGCGTAGGTGGAAGAACATGAGGCCCAATCAAGACATCACCAACAATTCCTGCCCAAACGATCACAGAAAATCTGTGTTGATGACGTGATTTCACAATTGTATGCGGATTCTCGTCAGCCCACACATGTTGATTATGAAAATTTACAATTTGATCACGTTGGAATGAAGCCTCATTTACATTTAAAGAGAAAGACTAAAATGAACTCTGACATGGAAATTAAGCGTTTCCGGATACATGTCCACATAACATATTTTCTTTCTTTGTGTATGAGGAATGTTTCCTGAAAGTTTGGCCGTACCTTTTCGTAACACCCTGTATACAACTTCAAAACAGCTTCAGACTCTTTGAATATACTACAGCTATTGGTTGTGTGTAAATTTATTACACATACGGTATAGAAATCGTCCAATAGCGTTTCTTCTTCCTAACTAAACGAATTATAGAATTTAGTTTTTTTAGCGTTCTAAGTGCATTACATGAACGGAAATTATCGTCTAACGCGATTTTCTGGCACGTTCTCAGTATATCTACGATGACGAAACTTTTGTACAAACATTAATTACGGAAGAGTTTCACAACACTTTACGTCTTTGCTTGAGTGCCTCCTGTATTCTCCAATATTTAGATATTTTATAGCCCCAAAAAATGAAACAGGGTTGCCTGAAGCAGCTAATGTTAAAAATTGACTGTGAAAATGAAATATCCCATCAAATACAATACTGTAAAATAGCATCTTACATTATGAATACAGCAACCAGCCACTACCAAATTCTTTTAAGAACACGAAGTATGCCATAACTTTTTCTTAACTAAGTGTATCTAGCTTCAGCATTAGAGTACCTAGCACGAATATTAGCATTCTTAATGCTGTAAGCTAAATACCTTACAGTAGCGTAAACTGCTCAAAAGTCATCATCTATCGACCTTGGGGTCGCCTTCACAATATGCGTCCAGTGTGGCTATGTGTCATTCATATATGGAACTACAAACGGTTCTGCAAACCCCTTTCAGTTCTTATACCTATTTGTACAGCGGATGACTTTTAAATTTTGTGTTACAAGTTGCTAATATTAATTTCATGAACAAAAATTCGAACTGCAGTGAGGCAACTGATCTCGTGCCCCCAATAATTATTTTACACAATCATAAAATGAAATTTTTTGGACTTCCTGTCCAGTACTGCCTAAAGTAGCTCGTTTTGAAAAGCTACCAGTATTGTACAAGCCTGTTATTTATTTCATTGAAACCTATATTGTCTTGAATAACAGCCTGTTTTGATGCAACTAGTTGGGCTAATTGTATTCCCGACCAATATAAATGGGAAGACAGTATACGTTCTTTTTATTCCTTCCTTAAATCGATTTATGTAGTTAAATGCTGAGCAACTCTTCGACATCGTTCTTCATGTGTACTACAATAGTCAGACAGTGACTACCAGCTAAGTATATATACCGCAGTAGCTATATAATACACAATTTATCTCCTAACAACACTCGTATTTATCAGAAGCTTGCCACTATCATATAGGGATGGGACTGTGAGGCGAGGCGACTCGAGCAATAGTCCGTTCACCGAGAGCTGGGACGAAACGTAAACAGTGTCACGTGAGCGACTACGATCGTTTCTAGAGAAAGCATTAGGTGTTCACGTGATAGGAAGGGGTGTACAAAACCCTTAACGCGCCCTTTGCAGCTGGTGGCGTCGGCTGGCTACCGAGCTGACGTCATAGCGGACCCTGAGAAACCTGGACAACAATGTAACGAAATAAAGCACGACATGGAAGATTCAAAGCCAGTTACAATAATGTTACAAGTACGATGAAACTGAGTTCATTCTGTCAAAACAAATTTGTTTTCATACAGGTTGCTTACCAAACGCTCCATTCATACACAATTTTAATAACATTCCCACTAATAATAAAGGACGGCGAAGCAAGGTTCATTCTGTCAAACTTGAACTGTTTTCATTGATGTTTATACCAAACCGCTCCTCTCTCTCTCTTTCTCTCTCTCTCTCTCCTCTACAATTTCCACATTTGACTTTCAACTAAAAAATACGACACGGAGGACGCACTTGTTCCAGACTTCTGCAGTCACTGTTTTTACTGCTTCTTCTTGCAGTTCTTTAACTTCGGGCATTTTGTATGTTTTGTCTTTCGCTGCAACATAGCCTTTGATTCTGGCCCACCCTCAGTCGATGGCGTTTAATTCACAGCGGTGCGGAGGAATTCTAAGAACAGTTTTCCCTGCATTCTTCGCCATTTCATATATCGCGTATTCGTTGTGCACTGTTCTGTAATTTTGAAATATATCTAAAAGTTATTTTTTCAACGTATCGTCTTCAAAATTGAGGTTTTTACATTTTAGCCACTGTGATATTTCGTCCTTATTGGAATTCGCACTGGGAACTTTTTCTTTTCTACGATAAAGGTGCGGCGCTTTATCAACAACAATAACTGCAAGCCGAGGAAGAACACCTTAGAACCACTTCTCGAAGGTTCAACTAGTCTTTCAAGCGTCTTTAAAGATGAACGTAAGAGATCCTGAAATCGCCGCTGCACAACACGCAGTAACGAGCTCACACCTGCAATTGAGTTGGCCACGCTGACTGTGCGCCCCTGCCTTGTACACCCCTCGACGGCAGCGCTGTGGTCACGCGCCTTGCTGTGTTTACAGTACGTCTCTCGTTTCGGTGGATGGAGTATAGGCCTCACAGCTGACCGTACCTACGTCACACGTAAAGGCCCCGGTCGGCAGCTCACTGGCTGTCCGCTGGGGCACTTCCACCAACTCGCAGCGGTCGGCCAATGAGGTGGCGGCCGCAGCCTTTACGTGTGACGTAGGCACGGCCAACTGTGAGGCCTTGTCTTCTAGGTGGTGTTACTCGAGCGCACTGAAAATTTCTCAAGCTGCCGGTGCTCAAGCGTTTCTCGAAAAGCTCACGAGAAACGGCGTTGCAACGCGTGTCGCTGTGCGGCGATTGACTGGGGCAGCACGCCACGCCACACGCTACGATTATTTGCAACGCTTGCAGCTCGCTGTGATTATCATTTAAATATGGGCATTTGATACACGAAAACCGAAGTCACGGAGATGGCAGTATTTTACGGAGGATGGAGATGTATTTTTTTGCTACACTGAGGAGCTTTGGAACAAACAGACATGGTAAGACATTTAAAATTACACAATATATCTAGAAAATCAAACAGACACGTTTACGGGCACAAAAGTGCATTTTTATATTAATATAAGACAGACAAAACACCCAGTTATTATGTATGTTATCTATTCAAAATACATTGAAAGGAAATTCGCTAAAATGTTGGATAGTGCCTGAAATAGTCCGCCAGTATCGGATAAATGTAATTTTTAATTTGGCTGTAGTAACATGCAAAATGCATCAAAATTAACACTGTACAAACTTTTGAACTACAGTCAATATTGTCGTCGTAAATTATGATGGCTATGTAGTGTGTTCATAGAATACCAGAACTTTAAGCTTAAATAAAGATGGAGGCTTAGGTATGTAACGCTGGCTAATACTGTAAGTTGTGCCAAATTTTTTTTTCTAAAATTAGTAAATGTATCTAAGGAGGTACTGGATGTAATATGTTGTAGCATATAAATATATGTGGCACTCATATTTGTTTTTGGTGACAATGAAGTTCTTGTTTCGTGTAAGATACGTGTGTTAATAATAGTCCTATGATTTTTGTCCTCTTCGAAATAATTCTACTACTACTATTACTACTACTACTAATAATAATAATATAGTTTCTTCCTTGCACGTACGGAAGACAACGATTACGACTGCTCCGTTGCAGTGCTTCCTTGTAGAGTAGTTTCGCACAGCCTCCAGAGAGCGCAGCACTGTCGACAACTTCTGGAGAGTACTCGAGAATTTCTGGAGAATTTGCCTTAGTGTCGCGCGTTTCTCGAGAGCTCCCATAGCCCATCACTACTATAATGCCGGCCGGCCGAAGATTCAAATTATCCCTCGACAGCAGCGCCTTCAGGGACTCTAGTTTATTTTACAAGGTCTTTGCTCAACACAGAGGAGATGGGGTACATCATGGTGAGTTTTTGTAAATTCATATGTTTGTAAATCTATAGGACTTAAATTCTTTGGTTATTAGTCCCTAGGCTTACAAGGCTTACAGACTTACAGACTAAGTCAACTATCCTATGGACAACACACACACACACACACACACACACACACACACTCTCATGCCCCAGGGAGGACTCGAACCTCCGACGGCGAACAACTACGCGCTCCGCAGCAAGGAGCCTTACACCGCTTGGCCGCTCCACCGCGGCTTTTTGTAAATATTAAAATATAGTCCTGCTCTACGTATTTTAAAATTTTAAATATTAGATTAAGTTAGTTGTTCGTTCCATATAGCCATTTTGTGGAGATCCTCGTCGATGTGGAACTCAAGCTGATATAATGATACTAACAGTATGAATACAGATACGTAGCCTACATCGTTTGGTTCTATTCAGGAATTCGTCAGTGGAGTAGAAGGACTTGGCCACTAGTATGTCTTTCAGGCTCCTATTAAACTGATCTTTATTTGTAGTTAAATTTTTTATGGTTGGTGGTAAAATATCGGTAGTAAACGTTAGTAGAGCTATGCTCGACATCCTATTTATTGCAATACTTATTTCATCGGCAAACAAAATGAACGCTGCTTCTCATAGTGTAACTGCTGAGAGGTCATTTAGTATGGCCCTAAGATGGATCCTTGTGGGACACTACATATAATTTCTTCCCAATCTGATGATGACTGATGCCTTAATTCACTAATCCCCTGCACATAGCCCCTTTGTTTTCTATTGGCGAGGTATGCCTTGAACCATTGACCATGACACCATAGAATTCTATTTCACTTACAAGGATTTTGTGGTTCACACAAGAAAATGCCTTTGACAAATAACAGAAAATACATTTGCTTGTAATTAATTATCTTACTTATTGTTTTTAATTAATTGTTTTACCAAATTACACAATATTATTCTAAATTTTTGCGGTTAGTCTTAGATTTTAGAATCTTTTACAGTTATTGTAATACTGAATACTTTCAGGCTGTAGATCCTACTTACATATCGCTATACTTTTATTTTGTTAAACAACAATTAAATTATTTGATATTCCTTATGTTGTTAGTAAAGGAAGTAAACTCCCCCATACGCCTTGTCCGTTTCCTGCAGTATACACTTTGAAAAAGCGATGATACTGCTACGTGTATAAAGCTTTTGTTGTTGGGTTGTCACTGGAAAGCCGATGTAGCGACTCTAACAGAGAGACCCCACAACTTTACTAAGATAGAAAATACATTATAAACAAAGGAATACTCAAATTTGAGTATTGAAGTACAACCAGACATATGTGAAAATAAATCAAAGTTCCCCCTGACAGTTCACAATAATCTCTAAGTCTCAATATGCCAACAAGTCCTGAGGCACTGCATCAGGGTGCGGAATATGTTCTGCACTCTATGACGAAACGATGTGCTCTTTGCTGCCTCGATGAGCTCTGTCTGCTGGTTCGATGTACACCGACTTACAAGCCGCATGTGCAAACTATGATTCCGTCATTCAGGTTTGAGACACGTCATAGTGTCCGTAATTGGCGGTCTCTGACGGGAATGTAAGAACTAGTGATAGGTAACTCGTGAATGAGTCTTACACAACGAACGCTTCACTCTTATGAGGTGTGAATTAACCACTTAGTTCCAATGAACTGGTACTTCAAACATTTCACCGTTCTCACTCTTCCTGCCGTACTCTCTAACTAAGATGACATTCGGCGCGGTGGCTGAAGACGCCTTTAAGGCATTTCCCATTTACAGTTGCTGCCGTCAACCAATGCCTACTTTCTTTGCACGCATAGCAACATTCACAACCCATTCCTGTCGGCTGTGGATCGCTCATACCCTCTTGTTTCCCCTATTCTCTACATCGGCGATGCAAAGGAGGAATTACCTGAAATAATAGCAGTACCTCAAAGTGAACGTTTGCATCTTCAATATGAAGCATTATTATTCTCAACATAAATAAAATTAAGGAACAATTAATTGAAGTAGGTATATTGACATTATGACTGGTTAACATGTTCCTCTGGATTTGGATCAAATTATAGCACTATGGGACATACTGTTGGTGAACATTCGGTTTTCAGTATGTAAGAAGAACAAACAAGGTCTCAAGCGCCAAATAAAATTTTTGTTGAAAGTATCATGTGAAAATGTCGAGAAAATTGAACATATTTCCCTCTTTATATAGAGAAGGCTTCTCTGTGTATATTATGCTTGCCCCCCTTCAACCATGATGTATTTAAATTGGTTCAAGTGTCGTATGTGCGAGAACCACTGGCTGCCCGTAACTGCAGATTTCTGCCATCTGTTGCACATATTAATAAGTATTGGATGAGCCAGGTGTAGTGAAAGAAAGCGCCGTTGAAGAACTGAACAGTTTCGTCATACTTCAGATTTTCAAGAACGAACTACTTCCTTGAACTCTTTACAGTGAAGAGTGAATGAGTGAATTACTTCATATTTATGAACTGGTTCGACCCATCGCTAGTATGAATTGTTAGTGCCATCTTTGTGTGTTTCCCTGGCAGTGTAGTGTCGATAGTGGTGTACTTGTTTTGAGGACGACACCATCTGCGACACTACTGCTGTAACATGTCGTCGACGACTACATTATTAGAAGAAAAAAAATTGTAGACCTATGGATAAAAATGCTATGGTTATCAGTCCCTAGACTTACAAACTACACTACTGGCCATTAAAATTGCTACACCAAGAAGAAATGCAGACGGGTATTCATTGGACAAATATACTAGAACTGACATGTGATTACCTTTTCACGCAATTTTGGGGCATAGATCCTGAGAAATACCCAGAACAACCACCTCTGGCCTTTATACGCCTGGGCACTCAGTCAAACAGAGCTTGGATGGCGTGTGCGGTTACAGATGCCCATGCAGCTTCAACACGATACCACAGTTCATCAAGAGTAGTGACTGGCGTAATTTGACGAGTCAGTTGCTTGGACACCATTGCTCAGACTTTTTCAATTGGAGAGAGTGCTGGCCAGGACAGCAGTCGAACATTTTCCGTATCCAGAAAGGCCCGTACAGGACCTGCTACATGTTCAAATGTTTGTAAATTTATCGGAGCAAACTACGTGGTCATCAGTCCGTAGCTTACAAACTACTTTCACTAAGGTAAACTAACCTAAGGCCAACACATACACCCATGCCCCAGGGAGGACTCGAACCACCGACGGCGAGCACCTGCAACATGCGGTCGTGCATTATCCTGCTGAAATGTTGGGTTTCGCAGGGACCGCATGAAGGGTAGAGCCACGGGTCTTAACACATCTGAAATGTAACGGCCACTGTTCAAAGTGCCGTCGATGCGAACAAGAGGTGACAGAAACGTTTAACCAGTAGCACCCCATACCATCAAGCCGGGCAATACGCCAGTATGGAGATGACGAATACAAGTTGCCAAAGTGCGTTCACCGCGATGTCACCAAACACGGATGCGACCATCATGATGCTGTAAACAGAACCTGGATTCATCCGAAAACATGACGTTTTGCCATTCGTGCACCCAGGTTCGTCGTTGCGTACACCATCGCAGGCGCTCCTGTCTGTGATGCAGCATCAAGGGTAACCGCAGCCATGGTCTCCGAACTGATAGTCTATGCTGCTGCAAACGTCATCGAACTGTTCGTGCAGATGGTTGTTGTCTTGCAACCGTCCCCATCTGTTGACTCAGTGATCGAGACGTGGCTGCACGATCCGTTACAGCCATGCAGATAAGAGGCCTGTCATCTCGACTGCTAGTGATACGAGGCCGTTGGGATGCAGGACGGCGTTCCGTATTTCCCTCCTGAACCCACCGATTCAATATTCTGCTAACAGTCATTGTATCGTGACCAACGCGAGCAGCAATGTCGCGATACGATAACCGCAATCGCGATAGGCTATAATCCGACCTTTATCAAAATCGGAAACGTGATGGCCGCGGTGGACTAGCCGAGCGGTCTAAAGCGCCTCGCTGCGGAGCGCGCGGTTGCTCGCCGTCGGACGATCGAGTCCTCCCTGGGGCATGGATGTGTGTGTGTTGTCCTTAGGTTAGTTTACCTTAGTTTAAGTAGTTTGTAAGCTACGGACTGATGGCCATACAGTTTGGTCCGATAGATTTACAAACATTTGAACATTTTTTTATTTTATTTTATTTATTTATTTAATTTTTTTTTAAAGTTCAAAAAATGTCGGACAGGCAGTGCTTCATCTGATCAGAAAAGCAATAATTAGCATAACAAATTAAGACAAAGCAAAGATGATGTTCTATACAGGAAATGCGCAAGCCGGCCGCGGTGGCCGAGGAGACTGAGGCGCTCCAGTCACGGTATGCACGGCCACTACGGTCGGGGGTTCGAATCCCCCCTCGGCCATGGGTATTTGTGCCGTCTTTAGTATAAGGTAGTTCATAAGTAGTTTGTAAGTTTAGGGACTGATGACCCCGTAGTTAAGTCCCATAAGCTTAACAAACATTTGAACATTTTTTTTGAAATGCGCAATATGTCAACAACTGCTGTAGTCGAGTAATAATGTTGTGAACAGCACTGTAAAGCTTGTCCAGAGTTATGGTGAGGCATTGGCGTCGGATGTTCTCTTTCTGCATCACGATACACTTGCGACTTCATGTAACCCCAAAGCCAATAACCGCACGAACTGAGGTCAGGGGAACTGGGAGGCCAAGCATGACGGAAGTGGTGGCTGAGCACACGATCATCACCAAACGACGCGCGCAAGAGATTTTTTTTTCTATGGGACTTAACTACGGGGTCAGCAGTCACTAAACTTACAAACTACTTATGAACTAGCTAATCCTAAGGACGGCACAAATATCCATGCCCGAGGGAGGATTCGAACCCCCGACCGTAGTGGCCGTGCAGACCGTGACTGGAGTGCCTCAGTCCCCTCGGCCACCGCGGCCGGCAAGAGATCTTTCACGCGTCTAGCAATATGGGGTGGAGCGCCATCCTGCATAGAAATCGTATATTCCAGCGGGTGCTTATCAGCCTGGCTGGGGATGATGGGATTCTGTAACATAACGGCGTACCTCTCACCCGTCGTGGTAGCAGTTACAAAATCAGAAACAGGCAGTTCCTCGAAGAAAAAAGGTCCTATAACGGTAGATGTGGTAAATCCAACCCATATCGTGTCTCTCTCGTCGTGCAGTGGAATTTCCACCACAGTTCTAGGATTTTCGGCAGCCCAAATTCTGCAGTTGTGGGCGTTGACAGATCCTCGGAGCGTGAAATGAGCTTCGTCGGTCCACAACACGTTACTCAACCAATCGTCCTCTTCCGCCATCTTTTGAAACGCCCACACCGCAAATGCCCTCCGTTTCAATAAATCGACAGGTAACAGTTCATGACGCCAATGGATTTTGTAAAATCAAATGTTTGTATAGCTTATGGGACTTAACTACGGGGTCATCAGTCCCTAAACTTACAAATTACTTATGAACTAGCTAATACTAAGGACGGCACAAATATCCATGCCCGAGGGTGGATTCGAACTCCCGACCGTAGTGGCCGTGCAGACCATGACTGGAGCTCCTCAGTCCCCGCGGCCACCGCGGCTGGCTGGATTTTGTAAGGATAGCATCGGAGGGTACGCTTAAGTGCCAACCAAACAGTAGTGTATGGAATGCAGGTGCGACGTGCGACAGTACGAGCGCTCACTTCCCCGTGCATAGACAAACCCGCTACAGTCTCCATTTCTTCCTCAACTGTCTCTACAACATTGTGCCTCTTGCTCGGTCGGCTACTACGGGGTCTATCGTCTAAACAACCCGTGGCTTCGAACTACGAAATCTTTCTCGCCGCAGCTGCATTTGTCAACGCATCTTTACCCGTTGGAATACCCTTCCTACGGTGATAGGAACGTAACGCTGATCTTGCACATTCCCCTTTCTGATAATACAGCTTCACTAAAAGCGCCTTTTCAAGTAACATAAACATACTGCGACTGCTGGTGCATCTGATTCTCTCTCTCATTACAGCTCCGTTTATACACGATTTTCATGCGCAGTCACTGACTTTTGCTGTCCAGCGCCATTTGTCGGACTTTTTTTGAACTTTTTTTTGTTCTAATAAAATCCCATGTCATTCCAAGCCTGTGTGTGTCAATTTTTACCGCTCTATCTACATTATTCCGTGACTTATTAAGTTTTCAAATTTATACTGATTTTTTGATCACCCGGTACATGCTTAACGCAGTAGTGCGAAACAGATTTAGGCTGGAAAAAACTAGTTGCAGGTATAAATCTGACACTGTATACAGTCCTTGACGACGTCTCCGATCCAAATTGGACAAACTGTGTAAGAAAAAAATCAACATTATGTTGCTCTCATTTGTCTGATTTTTCTGCACACGTCCTGATCCTTATTCATTACATAGGACAACATTTCGTAACGTATTTATTGCATTTGCAACTCTAAATTTGCACTTAGTGTCAAAAATTGAACTTTTTAAAGGGTAAATACAGTTCAGTATTAATACGTCTGTCAAGCTTCGCTTTCATGTGATAATTACAGCTAACACTGGACCTCTGAGAGTAAGTGTACTTCAGTTATACCCAGAGGGCACTATGGAATGTCCTTCAGACGTCTACATATTTAAAAAGAGACACTGCAAATTGCCTCACATACCTAAAACAAAGGCCTTGACAGTGTAAGTAAAATGTCTGACTGTGCTGAAATGACAGGATATTAAATGCGAGCATATAGTATTTCGCATAAGAAAGTGTGGTGCTGTTTGGAAGACGTGCACGGATAGCAGAAATGCTTAAGGCGACCGTACGCGATAATCGTGAAATCCGGTTTCGAGTCTTAGACGGGTACAAATTTCCGTATGTTACTAATTAATTTTACAGCTGATGTTTTATCGTATTAAGAACTGCGAATACATTTCCTCTAATCTGGATGGATGGGGATGATTTCGAGGAAGGTAGCTTAGATTTTAACGTCCCGTCGACAGCGTAGTCATAGAGACGGGGTTCACACATAGAGTTTCGGGCACGAATTGGGATTCAATGCGGAGGAGAATAACAGAGATTACAGCTAACAATGTCGGAAAAACTCAATTCTGATTTTAGCATCTTCCTAACTTCCGGTATGGTTGCATTTTCCATTATGTTATTTTTGTACAACGTGTTATCTCTCAAATAAATTTAGCCATGATGTCTCGATGTTAAAATGTTTCCAAACCTATTGGACCAAACTGCTACGGTCATCAATCCCTGGACTTACAAACTACTTAAACTAAGTTACGCCAAGGACAGCGCACAGACACACACACACACAAATGCCCGAGGGAGGACTCGAACCTCCGGCGGGAACGGCTGCCCAGTCCGTACCATGACACCTTGAGCACGGCTCCGGTGTTCCTTAGTGTATTTTGTCGTAGTTACCATTCTGGGAGAGAGCAATACGTTCACCGACTCTTCTCGGAATATGAGCTCTCGGAGTGACGGTAGTGAACCTCCCCTGTTGCACAACGCTTCTCCAGTAGCGTCTGCCACGGGGGTCTGTTTAGCACCTCCGTAACGCTCTCGTGCCTGCTGGACAATGCCGTGACAAAACGTGCCGCTCTTTGTTGCATCCTATCTCTCTTTCTTTCCTTCTTACGTTCATCCAACTGGTAAACAACCCACTCAGACGAACAATACATACAGGGCGTTCGGAAATTCCCCGTAAAAACTTCTAGAACTTGTAGAAGTGAGTGGTTACATAGTATTTTGATTATCCGCCCATGTCCGGAAACGTACCATTTCCGGTATTCGACGGATTAAGTTCAGATGTGTAACGCGTCCACGTCTACCAAGGGGAAAATAAAAAGTCGTAGAGTTTCTTGTCCTGGTATACAGTAGTATAACAGAATGACGTATTCTACTGAGATCTACTTCTTGCGGGATCTTATTTGAAGATTACGATATCCCGAAGAGTCAGATGAAGCTATGCTGGTACGAGTTGGCCGTTGCACTTGAAATTAAAGACACACCAGGTGGGATGGAGAGTGTGTGCCAGAACATGGTTTGTAGGTACATTGTCTGCAACGTACTGGGTGATCGCCTTATCGAGCCGATGTTGTAATCTATCATTGCTGTTTAAATGTTTGTAAATCTATCGGACCAAACTGCGTGGTCATCGGTCCGTAGCTTACAAACTACTTAAACCTAGGTTAACTAATGTAAGGACAAACACACACACCCATGCCTCAGGGAGGACTCGAACCTCCACGGCGAGCAACCGCGCGCTCCTCAGCGAGACGCTTTAGACCGCTCGGATACTCCACCGCGACATTGCTGTTTAGTATTTACGGTAAGCTAGGTTATTTTTGCGGGAATAATATAATCAAATGTTAATACAAACAAATATGCTCAAGTGATAAATGTAAGTTTTTATGTTTCCTTTGGAATTGTTGTCTAATAATAACTGTATTGCATCAAGCCTAATTCAATTCCTAGAGCATAAATTCATGAGTTAATCCTGAATTGAAAATCAGTTATACCAATGACTTAAAAGGCTGAAAGGTCTCGAACACGTATTCACAGGATGTTTTCGAATACATTTCAACTCAACTGTTTGTTAAGCTTATGGGACTTAACTACGGGGTCATCAGTCCCTAAACTTACAAACTACTTATGAACTACTTACGAACTAGGACGGCACAAATATCCATGCCCGAGGGGGGATTCGAACCCCCGACCGTAGTGGCCGTGCTGACCGTGACTGGAGCGCCCCAGTCACCTCGGCCACCGCGGCCGGCCGAATACATTTATTTTGCGTGACGTGTTTCGGGCTCTGACGATCTTCGGATGACCTGGTGAAAAATATACAAAAGGAATCTTACAATTTTTGCACAATATGTAAAAGTGACGGTAATACGTAATAGAGGTATACAGCAATTAACACAATATACAAACCATGAAATAGACATGTAGGCTATATGCCACAAATAAAGAAAAAGTAAAATGAGAAGCACCATCAAAACTGAAGTAGGGTGCAAAGTAAAGTTCTTCCTTTGGATGGTGGCAAACTAAATGCGGCGAGCCGCAGCGAACGCTGTACAGGTAAGTGATTGGCCCACTAGAGGCCATCTAGTGGGCCAATCACTTACCTGTACAGCGTTCGCTGCGGCTCATCGCATTTAGTTTGCCACCATCCGAAGGAAGAACTTTACTTTGCAAAAAACGTTCAAATGTTTGTAAAGCTTATGGGACTTAACTGTGGGGTCTTACAAACTACTTATTAACTAGCTTATACTAAAGACGGCACAAACATTCATACCCGACAGGGAACGGCCTCGCACATCGTAGCATAGCGCCTCAATGCGCTCGGCCGCTCCGCCGCGGTTTTACTTTGTACCCTATCTCAATTTTGATGGTGCTTCTCATTTACTTTTTCTTTATTTGTCACATATAGCCTACATGTCTATTTCATGGTTTGTATATTGTGTTAATTGCTTTATACCTTTTTTACTTTTTAACGTTACTTTTACATAGTGTGCAAAATTTGTAAGATTCCTTTTGTATGTTTTTCACCAGGTCATCCGATGATGGGCAGAGCCGGAAACACGTTATGCAAAGTAAACATATTCAAAAACATCCTGTGAATACTTGTTCGAGACCTTTCAGCCTTTTTAGAGTCACTAGTATAACTGAGTTTCAACCCAGGTTTAACTCATGAATTTATGCTTTAGGTATCGAATTAGGCTTGATGCAATACAGTTATTATTAGATAACAATTACGAAGGAAACATAAAAACTTCCATTTATCACTTGAGCATATTTGTTTGTATAAATGGATTCTTCCGTCGCATGTCAACAGTTTACCTGACGATGGCCTAATAAGCCGAAAACTAGTTAGTAAATAAACAAAAATTTAGTAGAACAAAAACAGTTTGTTTGTTTTCAACCTTAAATATTTGTTTGTATTAACATTGATTATATTATTCCAGCAAAAAAGAACCTAGCTTACCGTAAGTACTGAACAGCGGCTCGATGAGGCGAAACGCCTCATGCAATTTTAATGTATTCAAAATCATTCTGTGAATATTTGTTCGTGACCATTCAGCCCTTTTAGAGTCATTGGTATAACTGAATTAATAATGGTCGCACACTTCTACTAGGACTTTCAGTCGCATCTACGCATCTTAGAACGGAAACTCTACGTTTCCGGGCATGGATTCGTGATCAGTATACAATGTATTCTCTCTCTTTTGACATGTCCTCGATGTTTGTAACTGGAATTTCTGAACAGCCTGTGTAAACTGGTCGACAAAATGTTGAAGCCACGCGGTGTAAGCACCACTTTGCGCGCCGGCTTGGTGTGTGAGCCCCGATTGGGGCATTTGTGTGTCGGCCAGCCTGATTGAAGTTTTGACAGCGGTTTTACCCCTTCTTTGGCGAACGCGGGCTGGTTCTTCTGTTACGCAGACAAATACATGCTCAAATATTGGTAAACCTAAGGGACCAAACTATCAGTCCCTATATTTTACAAATTACTGTAACTTATGCTAAGGACAGCACATAGAGCCATGCCCGAGAAAGGACTCGAATCTCCGACGGGGCAACGACGCAATCCCTGACATGGCGTCTTAGACCGCACAACCATTCTCGCGTACTCAATTACACCAAGAGAGCAATTGCTGCGGAGACAATGTCTTCGTGTTCACACAATGAAAACTCCACTATTTGCACTGCACGCAGTCATTTGACGTAAACATCTGAAGGCTGGCCTAGGGATACCGAGTGAGGTGGCGCAGTGGTAAGACACTGGACTCGCATTCGGAAGGATAGTGCTTCAAATCCACCTCCGGCCATCCAGATTTAGGTTTTCCGTGATTTCCCTAAATCATTCCTGGCAAACGCCGGGATGGTTCCTTTCAAAGGGCACGGCCGATTTCCTCCCTCATCCTTCCCCGAAAATCCGAGCGTAAGCTCCGTCTCTAATGACCACGCTGTCGACGGGACGTTAAACCCTAAGCTTCCTTCCTTCCTTCCTGGCCTAGGAAAGCCGTGGTGATGGGCGGGAGGGGGAGGGTCGACCAAGGAACACACAGTACAACACCTTCTCGCTGCTGTTTCGATTTCCCTGCTCAAATTCAAGCCATGTATTTCGTGGATTTTATATGAAAAGGACATCATCGGTTCTTAACATTAATCTGTTTCTTCGGGTGGAAACCTGAATGAAACGGAAAGAAATCATGATGGTAAATATAAAGTGATCAAATGAAATTAAATGCAGGCAGTATCAACAGTAAAAGGTGTATCGCTATGATTGTACTTACGATGCTGATTACATATAGGAAATTTCAAAAGGTCACACATTGTCTTGCATCAGTTAATTTTAAATTTTTTTCTTTTCGTTTTTTCCAAACTGTGTGTGGAACAGGAACTACTTTTTGCAGAGGGGGCCACGAGAAATATTCGCTGAAGCTAAGCTCCATAGTAGGTCGCAGCAATGTAAACTGTATAAAGACTGTGCTTGAGTGACGTTTAAATACCGGCCATCCGTGACGCACGTCGAACTGATGACTCTAAATCGCGGCTTCCGGGTGTGCTGCGTATGTAAGTAGCGAGCGGTAACCGATGCGTCAGAGGCGCCAACCTAAGCCTGCCCATTTTATCGCGTCTAAAATGAAGCTTCTGAATTTTTAAATGTGCCACAGAAGAAATTCAGAAGAACGCTAAGTCCACGATGTTGTTCTCAATTGAGATTGTTAAAAAAAAAAAAAAAAAAAAAAAAAAAAAACAGACAGCCTTACATGTCAGGAATTGTGATCTCTGCATTACAAAAAAATTCTGAACAGTCTTCCTTGACATGAAAACCTCAGAATTTCGTGTCTAGTTGCATGTAGGAGCAAGTGACATGTTACCTCAGTTTTTTTGGGCTCTATGTTCTCGGAATTTTATCGATGAGGCATTGGCGCTGGTGCTTCAGATGACTGGGGGTTCACTTCTTTGAGTGCCGGATCTTGATAGTGGCGCCCCCCGTCCCCGCTCGGCGCGACGATGTAACCCCCCCCCCCATTCCCGCACGCTCCAAAGTGACAATTTGGCCGCACCTCTTTGCTCTTGCTTCAACTCGAGGTGAAGCGTCGGGTTACCAAGCTTCTTTATTTCATACTTTTTTTCCAAGCTTAAAGCTTTCTTTTTTCTTTGATAATAAACACCAAGATAGACTTGCGCATAATAGTTCGCTATCGGGAGCGCTCACTTTAGTCCGCGGCAGAGCCGCGAACTAGTTCGCTGTTTTAGTTCGTCCCCTCCCAGTGACGGCTGAGCGGCGTTGTCTGCGCGTGCAGGTGGAGGGGGAAGTTCCCCCACCTAGCTGCTTCATGCGCTTGCTGCTTGAGCCTCTAACGATATCACGCAAACCAAAACAAACAGTTTGTGGATAATTTCTCGCGTTTAAGTTTAGAGTTATCTTTATATCTTGGCATTATGGAATTTACTAGTCAGATATTGCAGAGTGCAGAACACATCAAAACAGAAATTTTGTAATGTAATCTAGCAGGCAGACGCTCACCTAGAAATGACTCATCAGCAGAAGGCAAACACCTGATTTTTAATTCTGCTACGCGCCCTCTCGCTATTGCCCGTCGGTCTTCGGAAAAAAATCCAACGAACTATGAAGCGAGATACGTTTGGCATAATCGTCCGCTGCTCCTAGTTCGTCCGCTGCTCCTAGTTCGTCCGCTGCTCCTAGTTTTTCTTTTTTTCGTGTCTCCTTCCTCACCTTCAACCCGTCCTTCCGCTCGCCAACATCGCCTTCATCGGCGTCGGCTTCATCTGCCTTTAAGAAAGAAAGTGGTTGCTGCCCGAACTTAAAAATAAAAGCCTTCCCATGTGTGCTTCTTTAGCCACTTTTTATTTTATTTTTAATTACTTATTTATTTGATTTTATTATTTTTTTATGTGTGTTATGCAGCGAAGCTTCGCCTGCAACGTTCGTTTTCACGAAAATTTACTGCTCTCGCAGTGGTGTCGTTCATGTCTGAACTTGATCTTCTGCTTCGCTTACAGGTGGTCTTTATTCTATGAACTTCTCTTAACTTTGAAGAACAATTGCCGCGCAAGAACCACACATGATTTTTTTTACTTTTTACGTTTTTTTTAAAAATTTTATGTTATTTGATTTTTTTTTATTTCTATCAAATATTGACCAGAAATTTGGTTAAGGAAACGAATTGAATCATAAAAATGAAGTAAACGAGTGCGATGCCTCTTCTGTGGCATATCCTTTAGTGTCATACTTTAACATTTGGTGACGAAAAATTTTTCACTGTAGCGTGATTAACAGAAAAGTTTCTCCTAACTAAATATAAATAATAAAAATAAATAAATAAATTTTGTGATCATTGTTTTTTCTCTATTTTCTCTTGACCGCTTATGGACTGTTTGTTTCTTTAGAATAAGGAGAGTGTTCCGGCTTCCGTTGGTGGCATGCTGTTTCAGGGTTCTGTTGAGGCCTTCACGGCTACCGTAGCGGCCTCGGGGCCCACGAAGTCCCCACCGTACCTTCACCCTCAACAGCGATCCCCTACTTTGGCATGCCTCTATTAGCGTTATGAATTGGTTATAATAATCATCCTACACCCTCTCTCTCGAAGAGAATCTTCAACATGTTGCCATAATTCTTTTTCATATCTCTTTTCCGGAATATGTTGTAATATCCTTGTAGCTGAAATTCTTTGAATTCCTGGATAGTGCCAGTCCCTTTCTTGTTAATGACATAGTGAATAAAATTCCCCAGTAACCACAAAATGGCATTATTTTTTTGGGCAGGAAAATATATTTTGTCTGGGAAGAAAATAAGATTTAAATGTATATCTCTCCCGTCGCTTCTCTTAAGGAACGATATTTGTTTCTTAAGTTCCTGCCATATTGCGCTGTATTCTAAACATACGAATCTATGTTCCAAGGTATCAATTCCGTTGCATTTTGGGCATCTGTTTGTATCACAGCATCCGATTGCATATAATCTCTCATTGGTACTAACAATATTGTTGACAACTCTGTACCACGCTACCTGTATTTGTAATGGGAGCAGTCGATTACTCACATTTTTCCAACTGACTTTCCAATTCCTGTTTGGAAACTTGCTCTCCATTCTATTTTTGTTCTCGTTTGATTTTAATCTGTCATAATATAGTGGTAGTTTCTCTTCTTTTTGTCAAAGACAATACTCCTCATTTAGCTTAATTCTAAATAATAGAGTCTAATGTACTTCAGTTTATAATTTATTTTGGTGATATCGACTGGCGGCTGCAAGCTTTCAGGTTGAAACAATTTGAATAATTGCGCTGTTATGCCGTCTGGGTGACTTTCAATAAGTTGCAGGGACCTCTTTATGAATAGTGCCGTTGTTTTCCGCTGAATGTCAGTAAGTGCGAGTCCACCCTCTTCCGTTTTCAGAGTTATTGTTCCTAAAGCTACCTTAAAAATCTGTCCTTGCCAGATATATCGACATACGGTTCTCATGATTGCCTTTGCTATTTGTTTTGGGATAGGCAGAATTTGCCCCATGTATGTCGCTTTTGAGAGTACTACACAGTTTACGATCTTACTTTCTGCTTCAGGTTCAGGTCTCTCATGTCGTGTAATTTAAGGGTGCCTCGAATCTTATCTAATACTGTTTTCCAGTTAGCGGCAGTCATCCGAAGTGGGCAGCTGTATAGGGTTACCCCCAGAGTTGTATGATTTTCTACACAATGTGCCCAAGGAACCTGTATGTTGGTGAGGCCATTGAGATTCAAAAAAGCACTCTTCGTGTCATTAATTTCGGCGCCTGTTGCTCTGCAGTATAGATGCAAGTTAACTGTAAGTTTTTTAATATCATCACTGATTCTTATTATGACGCCTACATCATCGGCGTATGCATTAATAACTTTTTTTAGTCCCGATATTAAGATACCCTCAAGTTCTTTATTCAGTCGTCTTAAAAGTGGTTCTATTGCCACAACATACAGCATCATTGATAAGGGGCTCCCCTGGGGTACTCCATTGTCAATGGGAATGTCCTTAGTATAATGACCATTAATAATTACCTTCGTCTGTATTCCGTTCAAAATGTTATAAAAAATCCTCAGATTACTCTCTCTAACGCCCAAGTGCGACAAAGTTTTAAAAAGGTAGTTGTGACTGACTTTATCGAATGCCTTGGCGAAATCTACAAAGGCAAGACCGCCATATGCTGAAGTGTTTGAAAATATTCAGACAATGTCCCTGTACTCGCTGACCGTCTTCAGAACAATGCGCCCAGGGAGACACGTCTGGTGGCATCCGATTATTTTTTCTAGGACTGGCCGCAATCGCTCTTTCAGAACTCTAGCTATTATTTTATAGTCAGAATTCATTAGTGTAATAGGCCTCATTTTCTGGATATCTTTTGTTTCTGTGTTCTTGCCTTTTGGAAGTAGCACTGTAAAACTCTGTTTTAAATCTGCTGGGACAGCCTCTCCTTTTGAGGTTTCGTTAACAATTTCAGTGAACGTACTGCCTATAATATGCCAAAATGCCTTATAAAACTCGAGAGGCAAACCATCGGGGCCCGGTGACTTTTTTCAAATGTTCAAAATGTTCAAATGTTTGTTAAGCTTATGGGACTTAACTACGGGGTCATCAGTCCCTAAACTTACAAACTACTTATCAACTACCTTATACTAAGGACGTCACAAATATCCATGCCCGAGGGGGGATTCGAACCCCCGACCGTAGTGGCCGTGCAGACCGTGACTGGAGCGCCTCAGTCTCCTCGGCCACCGCGGCCGGCAACTTTTTTAAAGGAGAAGTCTTTATTATTTCCAAAACTTCTTCTTCGCTTATTTCTTCTTTAATATGGTCATTATCCTCTTCTGTGATGGTGCCCTGAAGTTCAGATTCGGATAAAAAATCCCTTATGACCTGTTCCTCGGTACTATTTTCAGTATAGAGTGCAGTATAAAATCTATAGACTTCATTGATAATATCTTTGTGAGTTGACAGGACGCTGTTATCCTCTGGCCTAAGAGAAGCAATGAAAGTTCTTCTCCTTTGTTGCTCATGCTTTATGAGATGATATATCGATGTATTTTCCTCCTCAACCACAGTCTGAGTATGGGATTTGATTTTCAGACCATCAGTCTGTGACCGTTTGAGCTTTAAGATTTCGGCTTTGGTCCTCTTGATTTGCAGAAAAAAGTCTTGTGACATTGGTTGCTCATAGAGTTCGCGTAAGCAGGTGTAGTGAAACTCTATAGTATGCCGCAACCACCTCGCCCTCTCTTTCCCGTATTCTATCAAAGTGCCTCTTAGTCGTTTCTTTGCAACAGCACTCCACCATTCTATAGTGGATTTGTATTTATAGCGCGTTCTTAAAGAGGCCCGCCACGTCTCTGCTATGAAGTCAGCGAGAGCATTTTCTGGCAACATGTTAATATTCAATTTCTATGCGGGCCTACCCCAGTACGTCCTCTTGTCTCATTAGCCGTATACTACACTTTACCGCTTGGTGGTCAGAAAAGATGGCGGGTATCACTTCAATGACATCCACTTTATTTTCTAAGGTAGAGGATACGTAAATCTTGTCTATTCGACTTTGGGATGTGTTGGTAACATAGGTAAACTTCACGATGGTGGGATACTTTATTTCCCAAGCGTCCTTCCATTTCATATTGGTTACTAGTCCCTCGAGTTCCCTTGATTTATTAAAATTTGGCCTTTGGTCCTTTTCATGTATTACGCAATTCCACAAATTACAACGTCGACAGGGTTATTATAGAGTAATGGTAAAATGTCAGTTTTATAAAAAGCAGCTCTTTCTGGTTTTGCATTGTTTCCGGATGGGTATAGATGTTGATAAAGGTTGTATTAAAAATTTTGCATTTGATGCCCCTCCCAGATTCTAAAAGAACAGCGTCTTTCATTTCGATCCCTTCCCGTACAAGAATAACTGTCCCGCAACTGTTCTCAGGAGCTACGTTTACAATTTCTTTGTAACCGGAAACATACAAATTTCTGACTTTAACCTCTTGCAGCAGAGCTATATCGCTGTCGGACTGATACAAAAAATCTCTAAGCGCTGCAACTTTAATTTCACTTTGAATTTTATTCATGTTTAAGGTGGTCACATTATATGTTTGTTCCATGAGGAAGTATGATTGAGGAATTTACAGGATTTCGTAAAGGGCTAAAATTGTTATTTCCTTCCGTATACCTTCTTTCATTTTTGTACTTCGTATGTGTAAAATGTTTACGCTGTCAGACAATCCCTTAATAAATTAGATCTTCGTCTGGTAATGCATCCTCTCCCATGTCCTCATCTGCACCTTTCTCGACTTCTTCGCTCCATTCAGATCTTGCAGGTGAAGTACTTTTTCGCATTATGGATGCTTCTTCTGTGTCAGATAATGAATGTTCAATCTCGCTATGTAGCGTCTACATTGCACATTCGGATATTTCAGAAGTTCTTTTGTCTGCAGGAGACTCTCGAGAGCGTCCTTCTGATGTGTCCGCTTTGTTCTTATCTTTTTGCAGAATGTTTCTCAATTTGTCCTTTAAAATGGGAGCAACACTCTCCGCAGCCTCATGAGCCAGTCTACGTTTCTTATTACGTTTCCTTTTCGGCGATGCAGCCGGTGACAAATCAGGTGATTTGTCCGTCGATTCTGTTGAAGATCTTTCGCGTTGTATCGAATCCTTCGACTGATCTAATTTATTACATTGAGAACCGCTTTGTTCGTCGACATTGAGCTTCTTTCCTTTCCCATTTTTGAGTTGATCTTCATTCCTATTTTTGTCTTTCTTCGTGCTACGTTGACTTTCTTGAGGTTTTTGATTTCCTTCTCTTTGTGATGAATTTTCAAATGTTCAGATGTTTGTAAATCTATCGGACCAAACTGCGGGGTCATCAGTCCGTAGCTTACAAACTACTTAAACCTAGGTAAACTAACCTACTGACAAACACACAAACCCATGCCCCAGGGAGGACTCGAACCTCCACGGCGAGCAACCGCGCGCTCCGCAGCGAGACGCTTTAGACCACTCGGCTACTCCACCGCGGCGTGATGAATTTTCTAAGCGATCTCCTTGTATCGCTACATTCAGCTAGTGGTTTTCATCAATAAGCATGGGTGTCGATTCTGAGGTCTGAAGCTCCTCATGTTGAAAAGCCGGAGGACTCGACGCAGAATCTGCTTGTGTCGTGTTCGGGTTTGGCTGCACCTCATTAGCGCGACGCCCAGTCACGCCGTGTGTTTCGCCTGTTTCCTGACGCGCCCGGCCCGCGTCACCACTTCGCACGTCATCGGCCACGCTCGGCCCCGCGCTGTTTCCGGGTAGCGGCTGTTCCGGCGCGACGTCCTCCTGCCCCGCTGTTGACGGCCCGCTGAGCGGCGCGGGTACGTGGCGGCGGCGTAAGTCAGCCTGAGGCTGACCGCCTGGCCCGGGACTACAGGCTCCGCGGCCGGCAGCTGCGCCACGCGTTTCCTACCGCTCTCACTGCGAATGTGCTCTGTTGAGTTACACAGAGCACATGTTCGCGGCTGCCCGTCATAGATAACAATAGCCCGATATCCTAGCACATTGATATAAGAAGGAATGTGTCTCTGCAGTTCCATCTTAAGTTTCCGAACGCCGTTCAATACAGGAAGCATATTAGCCTCCGACCACTTTTCGGCGACATTGGACAGAATGGTACCATAGGAGCTGAGAACCGAATTTATTTCTTCCGCCGGCATCTCGAAAGGTAACTCAAAAACCCTCACTGTCCGAATACCTAAACCTGCGTGAGTAACAATGACATCACTCACTGTTCCGTCTGAATGGTTAAACTTCATAACACCGCCACACTTATCAACTATTGCATAACATAATTCTGGACTTGTCAATTTAACAAAAGCGCATTTGAAAAGAACGATAAATGTACACCAATTACTTCATTCCCTGAAATCTCCACTTTCTCGGTTAACCACTGTTTAACCTTATAAGTTTTCGGTCTGATAAAGTTTCTGTCAAAAGTAAATTTGATCGTGTCTTTCCTCATCTCTTTTATCGTATTCATTCTGTCTTATTAATCGGGTTAACTAAGGCCACAATCGCAAAGATGCAGCTGAGACTAACCTTGTAAGGCGCGACACAGCCGTTGTTTACAACAGGACCGCCAGCGAGGCCGCCACACAGCCTTCCTCCACCACGGCTGCGAATCGACTTGTTCGTCCGCTGCTCTTAGTTCGTCCGCTGTTCCTAGTTCGTCCGCTCTTTTTGGCTTTTGCTATCGCTACTAAAATAGCTCTTTTTTATGACAGCTTTTTTATATAATGAATCAGTATTGCCAAACCGTGTGCTATTACCCGTATTTTTGGGCAATTTGACATCAAATACTTAGGCAAATAAACCAGTTATTTACACGAACTGGAAGTACAATGGTATTCACCTACTTTGCATACAGAGTACTCGCAGTACTTAATTTTTAAAGTAGATTTCTTGTGGCAGTGAACTATGAAACTACAGCTGAGCTGCATCTTAGTTCAAAATGAAGGTAACTGGCAGAAGGGAATCACGCGATTCTCCGCGCTCTCGCGCTCTCTCGCTGTTCCCCGTCAGTCTTCGGAAAAGGAGCGGACGAACTAAGAGGCGAGGGAGCTGCGAACTAGTTCGCGTAGTTCGCCTGTGGGAGCGCTATTCCGAACTAGTTCGTTCGCGAACTACACAAGACTACACCAAGAACATATGAATATGCACATGAACACTAAAACACAGTAAGTAACTGATGTACACTGTTAAGTGACTGTAACAAAATGAATCCGTTACGATGAAGAGACAAGTTACCTTCGGATCACGTGACACTGTAAGCAGCATCTCCTCCTAACCTTACGCATGCGCAAAGGGTGCTCTCAAAATATTCAAATGTTTGTAAAGCTTATGGGACTTAACTACGGGGTCATCAGTCCCTAAACTTACAAACTACTTATGAAATACCTACAACTAAGGACGGCACAAATATTCATGCCCGAGGGGGGATTCGAACCCCCGACCGTAGTGGCCGTGCAGACCGTGACTGGAGCGCCTCAGTCCCCTCGGCCACCGCGGCCGGCTTGCAACATCATATACAAAAGATATATTTATTTATTGGTTATATATTTATGTTGACAATTGCCCTTAAACATTATAAAGAGTGAGGAATGGCTTAAATTTTCGTTGTATGATAAAGCACACAAATGCAAAAGCTCTCATTTATGTAAGCGATAGCCCAAGAGACCTCTGCCTTATCATACTGGGCACAGAATCTCAGTTTGAAATTGCAGGGTACCCTCCTCTATGCAACGAACGACATTTTACGAAGACATTAATGCTAGTTTTGCTTTGAAGGTCAAATTTACAAAATTCCAGCAAGATCGGAATAAAGCTGTAGATATTTATGAATTATTACCAAACGGGCTCTTCTTTATATACAAGTTGGTAGGAAATGTTTAATTGAGCGATACCGCAGTGGTTAGCACACTGGAGTCTAATTCTGTAGGATGACAGTATACATCCTTGTCTGATTTAGAATGTACGTAATTTTCGTAAATTGCTCAGGCCAAATACAGAAATGGTTCCTTCAAAATGACAAAGTAGCTTCATTCCTCATCCTAGACCCAACTGGGCTTTAATTTTAATGATTTCTTACTGCTTGGTACAGTTTGTCGGTGAATTGGTGACTTACGAAGTGCGAAGTAGGGAACAGAGACCAGCCACTTTTGAAAATTCAAAATGTTCAAATGTTTGTAGAACTTATGGGACTTAACTAAGGGGGCATCAGTCCCTAACCTTACAAACCACTCATGAACTAGCTAGCACTAAGGACGGCACAAATATCCATGCCCGAGGGGGGATTCAAACCCCCGACCGTAGTGGCCGTGCAGACCGTGACTGGAGCGCCTCAGTCCCCTCCGCCACCGCGGCCGGCGCCACTTTTGACTTCACCGACGTATCTAACACAACTAGGCGTCTAGTCGAACTTAGCCTGGACGACATCTACATATATACACCAAAATCCACACAAAGGTGTGTGGTGGAGGGTACTCAGTACTACTACTAGTTACTTGCTTTTCTGTTCCTCGCCCATATAGAATGAGGGAAAAAGCAAACGCTTGTATGCATCTGTTCGAGTCCTAATCTCTCTCATCTTATCTTTGTGGTTTTTATGCGAAATGTAAGTTTCCGGCAGTATAACCGTTCTACAGTCCGCTTCAGATTCTGGCCTTCTAAATTGTTTCAACAGTGTTTCTCGAAAATAACGTTGCCTTTCCTCCAGCGACTCCCATTTGAGTTCTCGAAGCATTTCAGTAACACTCGCGCACTGATCGAATCTACCGGTAACAAACCCTCGCCGCCTGCCTCTGAACTGCCTGTATGTCTGCCTTCAAACCGATCTGGTAGCGATCCCAAAGACTTGAGAAATACTCAAGACGGGATAGTACAATCATTTTATATGCAGTCTCCTGTATAGACGAATTATATCTTCCCAAAATTCTCCCAATAAACCAAAGTCAACCATCCACCTTTCCCAGGACTATCCTTATATGCTCGTTCCATTTCATATCGCTGTGCGGCGTTACGGCAAGATATTTAATTGACGCGACTCCATCAAGCAGCACACTACTAATGCTGTGTTAGAAGGTTACAGGATTGTTTCTCCTATTCGTCTAACATAACCTTACATTATTTTTTACATTGAGAGCTAGTTGCCATTCCTCACACCACCAATAAATTTGGTCCAAGTCCTCCTGCATCCTACTACAGTCATTCAATGACGACATTACCTGTACACCACAGCATCATCAACAAATAGTCGCAGATTGCAACTCATTCTGTCTGTCAGATCATTTATATAAATAGAAAACAATAGTGGTCGTATCACGCTTCCCTGGGGCACTGCTGACGGTATAACAGTCTCTGATGAACACGCACTATCGAGGACAACGTACTGGGTTCCATTACCTAAGTAGTCTTAGAGTCACTCACGTATTTGGGTACCAATTCCATATGCTCGTTCCTTCGTTAGCAGTCTGTATTGCGGTACCGTGTCAAACGGCTTTCGAAAGTATATATATATATATATATATATATATATATATATATATATATATATAGTCTGCCTGTTACCCTTCGTCCATATCTCGCAAGATGTCAAGAGAGAAAAGGGCAAGCTGAGTTTTCGCCCGTTCGATGCTTCTTAAAGCCGTGATGCATGGACAGGAGTTTTTCCGTCTCAAGAGAATTTACTATATTAGAACTGAGAATGTGTTCAAGAATTCTACAGAAAAGTAATTTTAATGATACAGGTCTCACGGACACGTCATTCTCTATTGAATCAACTCATTGCATGATATCGTTAGGCCGGCCGCGGTGGCCGATGGGACTGAGGCGCTCCAGTCACGATCTGCACGGCCACTACGGTCGGGGGTTCGAATCCCCCCTCGGGCATGGATATTTGTGACGTTCTTAGGATAAGCTAGTTGATAAGTAGTTTGTAAGTTTAGGGACTGATGACCCCGTAGTTAAGTCCCATAAGCTATACAAACATGTGAACATTTGATATCGTTAGTCATAGTGACGAGTAGTGGGGTACCAGACTCGTAGAAAACAACGACCAGTTGTTTGCCATGGGTGTACCTGCTGGTCAGTGCATCACTCCAACATCTCTACGTATCGAGTCAGGTCAGGACAGAACGGGCATGCGGTATTGGGTGATCTTCTTGAAAGACAGCCTCACGGAGACAACGCACATAGGACGCAGACACCTGCCTCCACACATAAGCTATGTGGCGTGTGCTGTTCAAGTAACAGATAATGAGATTCCGAAATTATCGTATTGTGTCCCTAAATGCCAGTAAAAATCATCTCACCGTTACCGCGACGAATGCTAGCTGGCAGATTTAATTCTCCTTGGAGTCTCCAGTCACGTATACGCCTCTCGTGATGTAAGCAGAACCGGAACTCACCAGTAACGTCTTTGTGGCCTACTACTGTCGGATAATCTCTCTGTGCTGCCGTGTCAAGGAAAGCAGCAACTGTGGTCTCCTTGGTGACAGACAGTACTGCTCCAGACATTGTCACAGTTTCCATGTTTATCAACTGTATGAGTGAAATGCTGGCCGCAGTGGTCGAGTGGTCTGCGGCGTGCCAGTCACGGTCTGCACGGCCGCTGTGGTTGGGGGTTCGATTTCCCCCCCCCCCCTCGGGCATGGATGTTTGTGTCGTCTTTAGTATAAGCAAGTTCATAAGTAGTTTGTAAGTTTAGGGACTGATGACCCCGTAGTTAAGTACTATAAGCTGTACAAACATTTGAACATTTTTATGAATGATATGTATTTTACCAGGAAATCCCAAATAACAGTGAGACATGGCCCCATCGCGACCCATAGCGTTTCACAGACTCACTACAGTTGTTAGCAGTGTGCCGCCAAACTGTTACTGTTACCCCGTGGATCTCATATAATTTGTATATAATTTACTAGACGCCATTAAACAGAAATAATGTTATTCTTCCAAAGACTGCGACACGTTTTTAGAATCAGCTCATCAGCTTATTTAATTGATTTTAAACATAACAAAAAAATATAATTTGGAAAAATGAAATAAGGAGCCAATCGCCAAAGTTTGTCTACAAATTTACTATACAATAGAGTATGTGACTTGAAGCTGGCCACGGCTAGACGGTTGGTTTAACGTTGCTGTGCTTCGTCGTGCATGGTATCATTGAAGGTGAGCTACCCTTACGTTTTTTTTTTTTTTTTTTTATTTCTGAATTGACTTACGCAGGACGACACTGAATTCCTCGTTGACTTTGAACCTCGATGCATCTTGGAATTTTTCACGTAACCTATTGAAGAAGCTGTCAGAGGTTACATAGGTTGTCAGATAGGGTGTTTTCCTTTGTAACTTACAATGAATATTTTCTTAGAAAGGTAAACGTAAGAAACATTGTTCTTCTTACGGTGTTATGATGACAGTTTTCGTACCTACTGTACGGAGGGCTATAGCTACGAACTACAGTTTCTCCTTTTACGTAGGCTGTTTCTTTGAACCACCTGCGTAAAAGTGAATTTAAATCAATTTTCTGTGTACTATAGTTTTGGAGCTGGAAACTTTCCTAGTTTTGGTCGTGGCTGTAACATAATGCGCATAACTGAGATGTTCAGATGGATGTTTGGGATGCAGAATGGTTATTTAAGTTCCGTTAACAAAGATATGTCCATTGTCCTGAATGCACAACTCCGTACTCCTTGCAAACGGCCAGCAGACAAGCTGTAATGTTACTGGTGTCACGGTGCGACAAACTTCTTTTTTGCACTCTTTGAAGACATGTTCGTTTCCGTCTTATGGAACGACATTTACGTATGCACAAAGAAAACGAGTTTCGGTCTGCCACGAATATGGACGTATAATGATTGTGTCATACACATCGAACAATCTTGTTGACCCGTTGTTGAGGTGAAAAGAAACTGAGCACTTCATTGAGCAGCTCACAACAGCTCACTAAAGTGAAAGTTCTGCCACCAAAACATGACATTGTACATAGCTAAGTACATACAGCATATTTGTCCTTGCCAAAAATTGATAGAACCCGATTTAAACTGTTTTCTACACAGTTGGTTTAAGTAAATCAGCTACATGAAATAAAATTCTTCTGTTTACAAAATTATAACACATTTCTCTAATTCTCGGGAATGTAACTTCTATAAATAAGCTGTTTTCATGGCTCCGCAAAATTAGGAACGTTTCTTACATTTATCTATCTGAGTACGATTTTTTCGTTTATTCCTTTACATGTTACAGAGGAAAACATTTTACCCAAAGTACCCTTTAAATGTAATTACACAGAGTAACACAAGAGACAGCTTGGAATTAATAATTTTAACCTATTTATCGTGGTAAAGAGATAACTCCGTTTGCGAAACAGTTGTATAGATGTATTACATCTCTTTTGGAATTAAACGCAGAATCATTTGATCTGTAACGGATCCTCATGCGACATACTTCGTCGAGACCAGTTCCACTGCTGTGTGCGCAGTTGGTGTAATGCGAAGACACTCGGCTCCTTTTCTTTTTACGTAGACACTGAGCACCTGGGCACGGATTCCACGAGGGTGCCTATCTCCACGCACTTTAGCTGACAAGGCGCCTTCGAGCGTCAGGAAACACGACGAGCATTATGGATGACGTTTATAGTTTCTGACGCCCCACCGACGGCAATATTGGGAGATATGGGGCAATTTATCATGATCGTCTGGCTGTCGGAAAGGTAGTGGCGCTGGTATTTATTACGCCATCGACCCTGACTTCTCACGCAGAATCGCCGGAGAACTGAAATTTACATAGTCCCGCCGGGATTTACATCGACCTCTTCGTTTATACTACTTGCGCTGACGGCAAAGCAAAGTTTGTCGTCACACAGTACTAGCCGTGATAATAGTGCCTGACTCGCACGAAGGTAATAATGATACAAGCCTCACGGTCGAACATCTGCGTACCTTCACTACGTACGTTAATATGTTATACGCTATATATATAAATTTTTTGACTACATGTTATAAAATATTATTCTTTTTAGTAGGCTATCCTTTTTTTGCCGAGGTTTGTTTTAGTTTTTCATATAACTTATTTCATTTGAACCTTCTTGAGGGTTCCGCGCCTCAGTCTGTAAAAAACGGAATCCTTAGAGCATCACTTCGTTGTCCGTTCATCTCCTGTCCATCTGTCTGACTATCGAGACTTCTTTATCTCAACAACGGGCAGACTATCAAGTTGAAATTTGTGTCCCACACTGAGTTGTCGGGATATGTACGAGGTGATAACGTACTGTTTATCAAAAACCCGCAGACACTCGCTATCTTACTGTGTCTCCTACAAGACTACACTCAGACAGATTTACTTATGTCAGTGGGTCTTATAACGATCTAGTAGAACATCTAAAAGTAACAAGAAAAAAAGAATTTGCGGCTAAAGGTGTAATGCGGTTTACTTCAGATCAAATTCCCTGCGGTTTTTCCGGAGGTTGTTGACTGATAGCTGGTTGATTAAAGAACACGGGTTCAAATTCAACGATGACTGAACACTTGCAACGCACGTACAAGAGCTCAGAATTTACTGACTTCTGCCTAAGGTTTACACGGAACACATAGGGTAGACTAAAAGAAACTTCTAGAACATTATTTCTCCATACATCCAGAATGTAACATAACTATCTATTCAAATTAAAGTGTACAGCCAGGATGTGTCTCGAAACCAGGACAATTTGCTTCACTTTGTCCGCTTCATCACACATTTGCTGTGTTTCAGCGCCTCGTTTCCGACTAATACATATTAACAATTTCGTATGTTTTCATTTACTTACACTTTTAAATGTTCAGATGTTTGTAAATCTATGGGACTTAACTAATCTAGTCATCAGTCTCTAGGCTTACAAACTACTTAAACCTGGCATCTTGAAGAATTTCATGATTCTACGTAAATGGCAAGTATCCTGTAGGATTTGATGAGTAAGGTTGCTAGTATCAAAAGAAAGGGGGAAAATGGCGTATCTTTATATTGCTCTAACTAAGAAACATGTTTCACACCGTTAAGGACCGTAAAAGGTAGTATGAAACATAAATTACAACTTGATAATTTACCCGTTGCTGAAGAAACGGAGCCGGCCGCGGTGGCAGAGCGGTGTGCGGCGCGCCAGTCACGTTCTGCACGGCCACTATGGTTGGGGGTTCGAATCCCCCCTCGGGCATGGACATTTGTGCCGTCCTTAGGATTAGCTAGTTCATAAGTAGTTTGTAAGTTTAGGGACTGATGATCCCGTAGTTAAGTCCCTTAAGCTCTGCAGACATTTGAACATTTATTTATTTATTTATTTATTTATTTATTTATTTATTTATTTTTTTTTTTTTTTTTTTTTTTTTTTTTTTTTTTTTTTTTTTTTTGTAAACCGCTGTATCTAATATTATGTTCTGTTGTTCGCCATACAGCCCCTTCCTAGAAATGTATTTGAAATTCCCAATTTTAATTTGTCTTCTGTCGCGACGTATTTTACTAAAATATTAATGAATGCAATATAGCTCGTAGTTTAAGGCGCCTCTTTCCGGGACTGGGAGTTATGCCGGCCCCGGTCCAAATCCTCGAGGCGTATTGACTCAGGATGTGGTTTTTAGGCTGTTCCCCATATCCCACCAGATGAATACCGGGCTGGTATCTATGTTTCGCCTCAGTAACACGATTGAAAACAATTAGAAAACCTTCAATAGACGTATGTACACTATACGCAGACAGTTGAGATACATATATTTCCTCTTGGGAATGTGGGGGTCAAATGAGGGGCATTCGGCCACTAGTTAAATTAGCGATGCCAAATCCGTAGTTAAACAAGCCGATTCCGCGTAGCAGTACAAATATGCACGAAAAACAAGATCAAGAAGCACATTATACTGAGCGTTATTACGATTTATTTGCTGTGTTAGTTACGTAAAAATTGAAAAATATAAATGTTTTCGGATATGGACTCCACCATACTACACAAGGATAACCATTCCATACTGTTTGCACTATGTTAACCGCTGCCCGGAATCTACTTTATCTGAAAGCCTGGGAATCTGGAGCTTACACTTCTGCCATGTTTATTTCTGGCGTAGACCTGCATAGTGCATATACCATGAATTGGCACCAAATCGGTGATCGAGTAAGTGTGGAACACTTACGAGGTTGACACATCTAACTTCACAAAACACATACACCACACTGAAGCGACTTTCAGGAATATTAGAGTCACTTTTCGTGGCACCACAAAGAAGTGGGTTGGCTGTGTCCCAGGAGAGATTTGTTCTGCAGATATACATCGTTCCACATGTAAAATAACGTTTCCGTTTGATTTATATTGGTGATGGTATAAATATGATAGTTGTTTCAATGAAACCCTTTCTAGTTGGTAACACAGTATAGCTTGATATGTTGTTACTTTGATCTTTACTGTCTTGGTCGCCAATTCGAGTCGAATATTAAGAGCCGAAATTCGAAGAATATGTTGTTGACAGCATATAATGACGCGACATGCCGTATTGTAACAACAGCCGTTTCTCTCTGGTACTGTTATCTGTGGATAGAGGAAACTCGTGTTGATTTATTAACGTTAACTAAATACAGAGAGTAATGGGATTGCCAACGCTGAAGCTGATTTATTTACAAGAGCAAAATCTAGGAATGAAATAAAAACTAAAATGTAGTCTATATGTAACATTTGCACACTACTCTCTGTATTAGTTTATAGAACGATGTGTTTTATCTGCTGATAGACTGTTAAGCGTGGTGTACGAGATAGGTGATGTAAATCATACAGGGTAACTTTGCCTGAGGGAAAGCAAATTTCCATTGTACAGCTCTAGAAGAGAATAGAAAGGATGATGTAGCTTTGAAAAGTATGTTTCCCAGTAAGGAACTCTCCATGATTTTATCTGAAAGCAGCTCCTTATCCAGCGCAGAATGTGTGAAATCATGTGGACTTTATCTTCCTGTCTGGATGAGATGGAAAAGTACCGTTGCATCCTAGGTCGCAGTATTTCACGGCGGTGAGCTGCTTCTTATGGGACTACATAAAACCCTCGTTTATGGAACACCTGTTGAAACTCGAAGGAGCCTCATCGACTGAATTTCGGCGGTAGCTGCAGATATCGTATTCAATGTTCTCGTTTATTGCACCAGGCGGTATGTTATTACACACTGCGCAGAACGTCTAGCAGAGAGTGATGAAACGGTTTGGACTGTTCAAATATGCTCCGACGCGCGAGGCCGTTCCCCGTAGGGGGTTCGAATCCTCCCTCGGGCATGGATGTTTGTTTTGTATTTAGTATAAGGTAGTTTATAAGTAGTTTGTAAGTTTAGGGACTGATGACCCCATAAGCTTAACAAACATTTGAACATTTTGAAATGTGTCAAATGTAACACGAGCAATATTCACTACTTCTCTTCTTACGTCTTTCTCAGCTTACTAATAACATACTTGTGAATTGTTGCGCATTATGGAATTTTTCTTATCCTGAAATTATTTACGAGTTTGTTGGGTTTACTGAACAGGCATTTATAGAGCCTCCGTATCCCAGTTTTTTACTAAATTTTATACAGTGGGACAGCATAGAACGAATGTCGGAACCGAATGATGCGTTAACTTTTGTGACAAAATCTGACATAGTATCTTTCATTAATTGTAATGACCGAGTATGTCAGTTCCCCTGTCCTCATTCCAGATGTTGATGCCTTAAAAATAGTTAATTTTGTTCGCTGGTTTAAGGATAGTCAAGTTATCAGAATGTTCGCCATTCCGACTTCTGCGCTGGACTGCCTCAGTTGCGGCGGTAATGTTATATAACCGCACAAGAGCGCTAAGAAATGCTTGTTTGTTAACACACAGTTTCTGCTAACACATAGTCACTTCCCAGAGATTACTATTAAAGTGCAAACGACGATATGCCAGGTGACGGTGTCTCTGTCTTTGAATACACGTGCGCCATTTAGCGGTGCTAGCTCGGGTTCTCCCAAACGTCACGCTGCTGCGTGTCGGCGTTCTGATATTCCGACGTGTTTTTTTTTTTTTTTTTTTTTTTTTTTTTTTTTTTTTTTTTTTTTTTTTTTTTTGCAAGGTCCTTAACCTGAGTATTATTGGTCCACATTCATGCAGTTACTATTACAGCATGAAAGTACATTCTCACCCAAGAAACTGCAGCAAAACTTTGTGATCGAAGGAGTGGCTTAGTTCGGTAGACTTTATCTGCCGAGGCTTTCAGCTGCTTTTCTTATAATTTTTAGTATGAATTATGTTTTGGTTGTACAATCGCATCTTCAGAAACGTAGGCAGTCGCCTTGCGATTTAGCCGGCCGCAGTGGCCGAGCGGTCTGCGGCGCGCCAGTCACAGTCTGCACGGTCGCTACGGTCGGGGGTTTGAATGCCCCCTCGGGCATGGATGTTTGTGTCGTCTTTAGTATAAGGAAGTTCATAAGTAGTTTGTAAGTTTAGGGACTGATGACCCCACAGTTAAGTCTCTTAAGCTTAACAAACATTTGAACATCATTTGCCTTGCGATTAGTTTGTCAGTCAGTGTAACTATTAAAACCATTATACAAGATGTATCAACTCCAGAGGCATTCACGTCTAATGACCACCCTATCTGTGTGGTGTTAAACCAGAATCTTCTGTTTTCCAGAACCTGTTCAGGGATATCTGACTTGTGTGAACCTAGGTCACCGGTCTCCTGTTTACAGAGTAATGGTTTTTCTGTTATATCTTTCCCCCCTCCCCGACATTTATTTTTACCTGTGTCGCACAGCTAATATCTGCAAATTAGTGTACATGTACTTCTTGTTTGAAAGGAAACTAGTTCATACTTCACATATCTCTGTTACATGCGGGGTCGTTGTCTTGTTGCAAGACAAAACCTTTTCCACTCTTACACGATCCAGACGTCTTGGAATGTCTCTGAAAGAACGACATAATACTTTTGGTTCATTTTTCCATATACTTTCACCAAATCTCCAAGTTACACTGCCGGAAATAAAAATTGTTACACCCTCTTAGAGTTTTTCAATTCATTCAAGATTTATTGCTGAAACAGTTTATATGGAGTACATGAAACGATTACATTTACAGATAAGTAGTTTTGCGTCTCGTTGTCGCCGGTTGTCCTAGGTGTCGGTGGCAGAGTAGAGAGAAACCGACACAAGGAAATGGGATGCACGCGTTTGCGGGTACAAAGTCTGAGGTGACCAACCAGTGGGACAGCAGAAACTAGAAACACTAAGCTAGATTAGAACAAGAGATATATTTCAAAGAAATAGTACAACACTCATGTTTGTTAACTGAAGACTAGTGGAATGGAGATACATAGTTTAACTAGATAGAGGCAGTGGCGTAGCTGTATCACCGAGGGCCCCGGGGCAAAAATGACATTGGGGCCCTCTTTAAACTAAAACTATACAGATACAAAACATCTCCATTATCAGCTTCTTACCGACCACTAGAAGACATAATAAGGCAAACCTAAATACTACGTACGATGGACCAGATAATATTTAATCGTACGCTCTAATATAACTGTGTAAGTTAGTTTGTTATGCTTTCAAGCAAAAATTAATGGGTGGATTTGTTGAAATTTTGCAGAGGAATAGAGTTCGACCTGGGTAGGACACACAGATAAAACTACCCCATGAGATAGTTTTGGAATTTGTTCCATACTAGGCGAATGAAGTTGCAGGCAGAAGCTTCACTTTTTGACGTGCCTATTCACTATCCATATTTTCTCTTCTTCTTGCACGAATTTCAGAGTGCAGTTGGTTAGAGCACTTAATTGGGATTTATGATTAAGAAGCACTCCCTTGGGGAGTTAGTATAAATGTTCAAATGTTTATATAGCTTATGGGACTTAACTACGGGCTCATCAATCCCTAAACTTACAAACTACTTATGAACTAGCTAATGACGGCACAAATATGCATGCCAGAGGAGGGATTCGAACCCCCGACCGTAATGGCCGGCAGACCGTGACTGGCGCGCCGCAGTCCCCTCGGCCACCGCGGCCGGCAGTTAGTATAACAATACTGTTCTGTAATAATACAGTATAGATACTTCATATTCAAATGTGGTCACACCGTGTATTATCAGACACACTGCTAGTAATTCAGCGCCATTGACTTTTATTTCGCAACTCCGACTTCAACCGACAACACGCTGATAGTGACACGGTACACGTCTTAGCGGACAAGCAATAGACCTGTTATGGTTATATCCTGAGGTGGTAATAATTTTGGATTTCACTTCCTGCCTTTGAGGATTGTTGGTCAAGGGTAAAGTCGAAAATCCTTCATTCAACTCAACTAAAATATTATATAGATTAGAACGTCGATTATCCAAAGTAATTGGGAGACATGGAGACAGATAATCGTACTGTACACTTCTATTTACCAATAAGAAGTTTATGCAGTATGCGACGCCGCAACACTTGAAGGGCGCAGCTGTTGCTGTAAGCAGCTCTGATGCTGCCGCTACTTCTACTGCGACGCCGACAGAAGTGTTCTGCACAGCGACTGGCGGCTTGGCTGGTCAGCTGCGCCACCGAATGGCGTCGTGTGAAGTGAAGGTCCTATTAGGAAGCTTTGCTCCGCAATGCGGTGGCCCAGTGCGGTTACTATTGGAAATTTGGTGGGAGGGGAGGGAGAGGGACGATAGGTCGGACGCTCTATTGTAACTTTTTCCAGAGACAGCTCACGAAGGCCGAGGGGCCCCTTAAGCTCGGGGGCCCCGGGGCACTGCCCCGCCCAGCCCTATGATAGCTACGCCACTGGATAGAGGCCTGCCTACTGATGGGAGACCTAGTCTGCTGCCTGTCCGATTGCCAACTGCCCGATCTAGTTCAGTGGTGGCCACGAACGGTGTTGCAGCAGAGGGCGCTCGTGGCTGACGTCGTAAGAACGCCGCGCCGTGCTTGCATGGCGGCGCGCGGCGAAAGTACGTGGCGCGCACTTCCGACTTGTGCGACACCACAAGTAGCTGGAGCGGTACTGAGAACCAGGTGTCAATCCATACTGAAACTCGCACATTTGTACCCGGAGTAGCCTCCACGGGTGGCAATGCAAACGCTGTTTCTGGCATCAACTTGCTCACACAGACGACGATTACTGTCTTGGGATACATTATTCCACGCCTTCTCTACCTGCTCACGTAAATGTGGGTTGACGAGTCGCACGTGTCAGTTGTCGTCCCATCACAGGCCACACGTGTTCGATTGGAGACAAGTCCGGAGATCGGACCAGTGAAATTATTGCACGTCTTGCGGAGCATGCCGTGGTGGAGTAGCCGAGCGGTCTAAAGCGTCTCGCTGCGGAGCGCGCGGTTGCTCGCCGTCGGAGGTTCGAGTCCTCCCTGGGGCATGGGTGGTGTGTGTTGTCCTTAGTTTAGTTTACCTAGTTTTAAGTAGTTTTTAAGCTACGGACTGATGACCACGCAGTTTGGTCCGATAGATTTACAGACTTTTTTTGCGGAGCACGTTGAGTTTCACGAATAGTGTGTGGGCGAGCATATACTGTTCGAACAGCACACCACTTCCGGTTGCAATAATGGAATCAGAACGTGACTTAACAAGTTCTGCGCATACCGAGCAATGATCAGAGTTCCCCACACCAAGATTTATCGTATGCAGTACCATAGAGCCTGAGGTGGAGTCAGTGAGTTTTGGACTCTACCCGCCAGCGCTCTCCAGGTCTACGCGCAGACAATCGTCACTTGCGTGCAGACAGAATCTGCTTTCATCGCTGAAGACTACTGCCCGCCATTCCATCTTCTAATTGATCAAATGTTCAAATGTTGGGAAATCTATCGGAGCAAACTGCGTGGTCATTAGTCCGTAACTTACAAACTACTTAAACCTAGGTAAACTAACCTACGGACAAACACACACATCCATGCCCCAGGGAGGACTCGAACCTCCACGGCGAGCAACCGCGCGCCCCGCAGCGAGGTGCTTTAGACCGCTCGGCTACTTCACCGCGGCTTCTAATTGATGGCACCAGTCAAGAAGTGCACGTAGATAGTAGTAGCTGCACCATCTGACACTGTCGCCCTTCACAATACGACGATCTTGGCGGACTTTTGTGCTGCGTGAACGTCCAGAAACTTTTCTACGGGTGTGAGAATGTCCACGAGAATATTGCAAAAAGCATCGTTGCACATCTGACAAACCACCTCCGACTTGTTTGGCGGTTCTCCAAAAGGACCATCCCGTCACTCGGAAGGCCACAACTTTTAAATTGGCTGTAGGAAGCACGAGAGCGTCTCCGTGGCATGGCGTCTGTTTTGCGCCAAGCATAGATATCCGAGGCCAACGATAAAGACAGGCCGCGGCGCCCTCGTCATGTCACGTAAGCAAGGGAGTCCTGAGCCGGCGCGATCGCTAGCTGATTGGCCGGCCGCTGGGGCACTGCCCACTGCCTCATAGCGGCCAGCCACTCATCTAGCGATCGCGCCGGCTCAGGACTACCTTGCTTACGTGACATGACGTGCGTGCCGCGGCCTGTCTTTCAAGTTGACCTCGTTGATATCGCAACGAGCCCTTTGCCTGTAAAAGTTTCCTATTACAGGTTACACGCACTTGGCGCTCTGGCAGCTATCTCACTAAGCTTCTGTTGGCAGAAGGTGCTGAAACCATCATCAGTGCCTTTTGCATCCCCTAGGTGGTATCTGCCGTAATTGGATCAAAATCAACGTCATCTTTCCGGGTGAACTAATTTTTATTCAAATGTTCAAATGTTTGTAGAGCTTATGGGACTTAACTACGGGGTCATCAGTCCCTAAACTTACAAACTACTTATGAACTAACTAATTCTAAGGACGGCACAAATATCCATGCCCGAGGCGGGATTCGAACCCCCGACCGTAATTTTTATTCTGTGGTTTCCTTCCAGTAGATCCTCTAACGACCACAGAACCCCGTCTATGCTTCAAAGTTGAAATTACTCACTGAGGAGTCAAGCGTTCAAGGAGTAACCGTTACACAAATTGAGACGTTTACGACTAAATATTTAGAACTCTGATTAATCATTCCTCTGCTGTCCAGTGTTGGTGTCTCTTAACTCAGTGAAGCGTTTTGTTCTTCTTAACAGGGCGCGGTAATAATTTATTTGGTGCTACATACTCGGGAGGTAGTTTTCTGCCAGGCTCCATCTTGCTGTTGACTCGCTCAACGGTGCATCCGTACTTATGTTTTTAGTTTGGCAGTCGTTTCACCGACATTTTTTAATATGTTATGTTTACTGCTTCCTGTCAAATGCATTTCCTGGGATTCTGTATTTTCTGAGGCAGGACAATCAATATATGGGGCTGCATTCGCAATAGCGGTATATGGTCTTAACAACTGCGCTCACGGTAATCTTCAGTCTCTACGATATTTGGGAACACTTTTGTTTTCTTGGTACAGAGTAATTACCTTTACCCACTTATAATAAGGTTTCTGGCACTCGGACAAGTTTGTATTACTTTCGCTACGTGTCCTACCTTTATTCGCGGCGTGTTCTACTTTCACACAAACGGAACTGCTACTGAAGGAACTCTAAAGAATGTACCTCTAAACTGTCATCCCGTCTACTTACGACACGTGTCGTGTTCAGTAAAATAAACCAATACCATTAAATACAGTAATTATATGAACAATACTGTAGGTTTCCGTTCTTTGGGGCCCACAGAGTGAAGTATTTGTTTGGGAGACATGGTTAATGATATAATAACGATATTTTTCTCAGTGTTTTATGAGATTTTATTACTTCATTTTTCCAATAAAAATTGAATCACAGAAATCCCACAAAAATTATAGCGCAAATAAAGAAAACTATAAAAACATGTCAGACAGTTCTTAGAGATTAACAGTTACACTTACGTGACCTTGAAACACCAAACGAAGAGGACATCCTGAATGACATTAACAAAATATCTCAATACGCTCTTTATTGGATAATGTCACCCATCGTACTATCTAGCTTAAAAAAAACAAATGTTAAACAAAAATTACGCCTCCAACAATAAATACAAAATTCCAGATAAATGGCACGTAACATCAAAGACACTACCATTCCACTACAATTAGTCTCATTTGACATAACAAACCTATATGCCAACATAACAATACAAGAAAAAGAAAATGTTTGTAGAGTTTATGGGACTTAACTACGGGGTCATCAGTCCCTAAACTTACAAACTACTTATGAACTAGCTACAACTAAGGACGGCACAAATATCTATGCCCGAGGGGGGATTCGAATCCCCGACCGTAGTGGCCGTGCAGATCGCGACTGGAGCGCCTCAGTCCCCTCGGCCACCGCGGCCGACTGCAATGGGTAGTAGCATAGCAGGTAACTATGCTGACAAAACGTATAAACCATAATTACTTTATTGGTATGTAGCAAGCCACCGAAAATAACACGTACTTTGTAGGAAATTAAACTTTGATGTAGCTAATCCAAAAGTCACGGGTAATATCCCCGTCCATCCCAGGACATTTATCTGTTACTTTTCACTTATGTCATCTCTGATAAAGTTGTTAATGTGAAAAATGCTTAGTTGAATCGTGGTTCGGAAACCACGTTAAACTATAGGTCCCTCTATAACTGGCTGCCTAAGTCAGTTCCAAGGTCTCTCAGTACTGCCGGCCGCGGTGGCCGAGCGGTCTGCGGCGTGCCAGTCACGGTCTGTACGGCCGCTGCGGTCGGGGATTCGAATCCCCCGTCGGGCATGGATGTTTGTGCCATCTTTTGTATAAGCTAGTTTATAAGTAGTTTGTATGTTTAGGGGCTGATGACTCCGTAGTTAACTCCCATAACCTATTCAAACATTTGAACATTTTTTTCTCTCAGAACTACTCTGTTTCCTACTCTAAATATTTCTGTTTAGATATCTATAGAAAGCTTTCCTTTCTTTATAAAACGAATGCTTGAATACATTTCATCAGGCATTACCACAAGAACAACTTTTACATTATTCGCTATATGTATTCCTCCATTTATCTTTTAAAGTACTCAGACATTCAAAGGAGGCGCGGAATGTTTTTAAACTCTCTTCTGTGTTCTCTGCAATCCTATGTACACCTTTAGACGTTTCTGTTAGCGGAAAACAATAACTTGCACAGGTGCTCAGACGTATCCAGACGATTCCTGCATATTGCACCGAACGGAAGGCAAGTCTAGGCTCACGAGGTGCAGTCTGAAAAGTTTGTAGGGGTGTTGCAGGGTAGGAATGATTGTTAACAAAAAATTATCGGTTCGTTTCGCCGTTTCGCATCTAATAAACATACGCATTTAATTATATGGAGACGAAAGAACCGAATTACTTGTGATGCACTAGGAAATTGAAATAATCGAATGTTGACAAGTGAAAATTTTTGCCGAAACGGAATTTGAACACGGATTTTCCCCCCGCCCCTTTTCACGATCGCCGTACCACGTCGGCCTACCTAGTACGCATCCCGTCCGCCGCCAATTCCCATATGTATGTCCGAAATAAGACACCACACTAGGAATAATACGTGACGTATAATTTATTTTTTCAGCGAAGATGCTGTAATTTTGTTTGACCTCGTGCGGGAATCTAGTAAAAGAGCATCGGAGGGCACGAATGGTAGGCGCGGTGCTTGTTTTGCGTGCGACTTGTGAAAATCTGTGGTGCACGGGAGGAGTGCTCTTAAGGCTTAGGCGACCGCTCGCGTCTAGCGGGAAATCCAGTTTCCAGGCCGCTCCCATCATTAGCTTGTTTCAGAGCTGTAGTGCAGCCAGAGTCATTCCTCCCTTACCTTTCCCTCATCTTTCCCCTCATTAAATGGATTTGCATACTACTGCATACTATGTGTGGCGTCTGTTATTTTGTTGGGGAATGTTCGAAATGACAATGCCCAACCATCTATATGTGTAATTACATTATATTTAGTTATTCCGTTTGTTGCGCACGCGAATTCAAGCGCCGTTGCTCGCCGTCTAAGGTTCGAATCCTCCCTTGGGCATGGGTGTATTTGTTATCCTTAGCATAAGTTAAAGTAGATTGTAAGCCTAGGGACTAATGACCACAGTAGTTAAGTCCCATAGATTTAAAAACATTTTGTGGTTTAGAAGGTTGTGGTCGCTTCCGGAGCTATGGGTGCGGACACTGTAGCTTTCGCTGCCCTGAGTTGGTTTTAGTCTTGTCGGTGAGATGATTTTAATTCCTAGTGGAGTGGTCTTTTAGCTTCCCCACATTTTTCGTTGTGTTCTGTGGCATGTACAATTCGGAGTTAAAGGGACTGATGACCTCGTTGTTTGGTCCCTCATTTCCATCAACACACACATTTAAAAACATTTTGACATTTGCAAATTCAAGCGGTCTGCGAAAAACGATGTTGTGAAACGTATTCGCAGTATGGTTATCTGACATGGAATAAACAAAAAATGGTAGCTCACGAAACAGACGATCCGTTGGCTCTTGTTCTAACCTCATTACTGTCCGGTATCCCATTTTCGTATCTCTTCGTTGTTCGGTTTGTCGCGCGGAAATGGCCGAGTGGTTCTAGGTGCACGTCAGGGACTGGGAGACCGCTCCCGCAGGAGGTTCGAGTCCTCCCTCGGGCATGTGTGTGTGTGTGTGTTGCCCTTAGGTTATTTTAAGTTAATTGTAGCAGTTTGTAAGCCTAGGGATCGATAAACATAGCAGTTTGTTCAAATGTTTGTGAATATTATGGGACTTAACTGCCGGGTCATCAGTCCCTAAACTTACGAACTACTTATAAAGTACCTTAACTAAAGACAACACAAACATCCATGCCCGAGGGAACATTCCAACCTCTGACTGGAAACGGTCTCGGGCATCGGAGCATAGCGCTTCAACGCGCTCGGCCACTCCGCCGCGACATAGCAATTTGATCCAATAGGTTTACAAACATTTGAACTAATAACCACAGTAGTTTGGTCCCATAGATTTAAAAACATTTGAACATTTGAGTTCGGTTTGAGGAAACCAACAAAGACTGCGTTTCGCGACACATCACTAGCAGGTTTCTTGAATTTCCACGAGTACCGACTTGACTGGGCTAATTTCAGCGATTCTTAAATCGAAATGGATGAAAACTATGATTTTTTTGAAAATAATTCTTCTTCGAAACAGTCTAATAGGTAACATCCTTTCAAGCTTTTAAGACTGTTTGTGACCACTCTGTGTACCTGACCGTGGAAGTGCATCCGATGTCACAAAAAATGTCCTGTCACACGTGGGCTTAAGCTAGAAAGACAGTCTGGAAGATTTACAAAAAGGGTTTTTAAAACTAAAGTGTTGGCTAGAGCTAGACAAGCAAGTTTCAAGGTTAGGCAAGCGGAAAAGAAACTACAAATTTAGTTTTTCATAGGAAGTGTAGACTGACATGGGAAAATATTGTATCAAACTAAAGTAATGAATATCATCCCAATAGGCCAGGAATAGTTTAATCTCTAGCTGATATATGAAATAAAACTTTACCCAGATCACTGAGCAACTACAGTACTCAAACCGTCGGTAAGCTGGTGATGTCTTCAGTGGGAAGCAGCAAGAAGAGTGATAGTGGCGAAGAGTGCCGACTTGCTTCGATATGTGACACATAGACAGAGAGCAAAGCCACACAGCTGGGGCGACAGACTATACTCACTAATACTCTCACTGAGTCAGTCTATCGAGCGAGGTGGCGCAGTGGTAACACACTGGACTCGCATTCGGAAGGACGGTGGTTCAAATCTACCTCCGGCCATCCTGATATAGATTTTCCGTGATTTTCCTAAATCACTCCAGGCAAATGCCGGGATGGCTCCTTTCAAAAAGGGCGCGGCCGATTTCCTTCCATATCATTACCCAAAACTCCGCGCGTTAGCTACGTCACTAATGACCAAGCTGTCGACGGTACGTTATACCCTAAGCTTCCTTCCTTCCTTCCTTGAGTCAGTCTGTGTTTTGTGCTGTAATTTTTTAATGTGCATTCTTCCGATTTTTAAACCAAATACTGTTGCTTCGTGGCTGCGACAGCGGTGTATTCTTAACTAAGGAGTCTGCAGAACATCAGAGTGGCGTCTTCTTTGACAGTATTTGGGTGTGAAGTGTGGTAGTCACCTATCAAAATATTCACTGCTACTTTCGTTCTGTACGCGCGCGTTATGTGACATATCGGCTCGAGTCGGAAGTCTTCGTAACATGACGTCATTTTTTCAGCTCTTCCAAATGTTTCAAATGTTTGTAAATGTTATGGGACTCAACTGCGGGGTCATCAGTCCCTAAACTTACAAACTTCTTATGGACCAACTTATACTAAAGACAACATAAACATCCATTAATTGACATTTCTCTTCTACTCGTTGAGTTTTACTGTAAGTGGGTTGGTTTAAAGTAATATTCAATATGATGAGTTAATAAGGAGCGCATATGAAGTAGAACGCGTTCTCACGAAAGTGAGTTCATTGTGCCATTCGTACCTTTGGAGCTGATATTTGCGTGGCGCTTGGGTTTGTAGCATTCTTATGTCTACTGGTGCTGACGCAGCGAAAATTACAGTTACGTTGAGATTTAATACATGTGGTTTCTTTTAATGTAAAGCGTTGACGTGTTCCAGTGAGTTCAAAAAAAGCCCTCCGGGGTGTGTGGAAACGGCGTTCCGGCCGGCATTAAGCCCTGAGCCTACTCCTCTCCAAAGGGGGCGTCGAGATTAACGGCCCCATCCGACGGATGGGTCGCCATTAAGGCGTCGCATGCCCTCACTACGGAGAGATTTGGAATTTAATCCAGGACATTGGCGCAAAGACTGGCGATCAGTAACTTTACGCTATCAACCCTCCTGTCCCGCCTACCGTAAGGGAAAAGCGGAAACTGTGAACAGCACGAGCCTACCATCAAGCGCTGGCCACGCCGGACCAAGAGAAGCTTTCGAGATCTGACGGGAACTGGTGGGAACAGTATGGACCGAAGCCACGCCTTTTTGACATCTGAAATAAATAATATCACAACAACTTTAATCCAAGTTCGAGTGAAAACTGCGAAGTGGAAACGGCTGTGGAGGTAATCCAAAAGAACGTAAACATTCATTTTTCGCAGCACTGCCGAGAAAGGACATGCCATGGAGGTTTTTCGGAAAAAAATGGGTGACGGCGTTAAATGTGCTATATTCTGCTACATTTCTATAAATTTGTGTGATTAAACGATATTTATGGTATTGTTCACTACCAATGGAGGTATCGCAACATTCGCAGGTTCCTTCTGATGCTAAGACAGATTTCCCTTTTCCTGACGTTCGCTTGTTGAAATGTTTTGCAAACCTAAGGAACCATGCTGCTGAGGTCATCGGTCTCTAGATTTACAAACTACTTTTACTTACGCTAGCGACAAATCAGACACCCGTGTCGGGGGGGGGGGGGGGGGTTAGAAGTGGCCGTGCAAGCCGTGACATGACGACTAAGGCTGTTCGCTTGTGGTCTGCTTCAATGTTTCGCATTCACTTTAGCACGCGATTTGTTGTGCGGTTTGTCACTTTAGCAGTGAAATGCGTTGTCTCTCCAGTGGACACTTCCTGAACCCATCGATTCCGTATTCGCATGACTATCTGACATCCCAAACAGTGCAAGCAGCAATATCGTGGAACAGCAAACCGCAGTCGCTATACGTAATATAACTGCCGCTGTCCAACGTCTATGCTTCCTAGCAGATGTTTCTTCTCTTTTTACGATATTTTATCAAACAGAAAATACAATTACTATGTTAGAAACCCGCCGTGCATAATTCTTTATATACAGAATGTAGATGACGTTAATCCTGTTCACTTTGTTCATGTGCTTTGAAATCTGATCACTAGCATATACTGTAGAAGCTTGTCGCACACTTCGTGCCAATTTAATGTTGTTTTTATTCCCCCTCCAAGCCGCTTTCGAACTACTGCACTTCATACGGTCAGCAAAGGAAGCTAGTATTTTGTTTTCTAAACACTCATTATTTTAAGTTTTCTTGTTTTTACCTTCTTCCCAAAGTCTCTGACAGAAATTGCCATTTTCCATTTTTATATTTTTCAGTGTATTTTACATTCTTCACAGTATAGCCTGCCTGAAATTTTCGCCTTATTAACATCTGATTCATCTCATATGACGTTTTCTTTTCTTTCATTCTTGCAGGACTTGCAGAGCCTTTTGCTTTTTCAAATGAAACTATTTGCATATCTTGCATGTATTATCTAAACTCCTTTATCCGCCAATACATCCGGGGTAATTCTTCCATTTCCCTAATAAATTCTCATAATCTACTTTTCTGCTTTCTTTCCTCATACGTTTGTTTTCATCAGCTTTCTATCTATTTCTACTCTTCATAGATTTACGTATGACTTTCATCACGTCTGCTCCTACGTCTTGTATTTTTATTTTATTATTATTATTATTTTTATTTTTATTTTTTGCTAGAAAATGGTTATTCGTACCACTCGATTGTTCCATTAAAATTCCTCATTAAAATTTTGAATTGGGTGTTCTGTCATTAATGCAGTGTACAAGAGATCCAAATCCAGGAGGTTTACATAAATAGATTTGCCTACGCAGGTAATATTTCATTAAGTATCTCCAAAATACAATTAATCATAATGCTGCAAAACTGTTGCAAAATCGCCAGGAAAACAGGATTACGAGTGAATTAAGAAAAGACAGTATCATAAGTAAGAAAATCATTGCTGTGGTAGAGTGGCTGAGCGGTTTAAGGCTCCTTGCTGCGGAGCGCACGGTTGCTCGAGTCGTGCCTCGCGCATGTGTGTGTGTGTGTGTGTGTGTGTGTGTGTGTGTGTGTGAGTGTGTGTGTGTTTTGTCCTTATTGTAAATTAGTTTAAGTAGTTTATAAGTCTAGGAACTGATGACCATAGCAGTTTGGTCCAATAGGTTTACAAACATTTGGTGAAAATCATAAGTGATGCAGCTTTGGCTGTATATGGATTCACTTTAATGTCGGTTGACCGCTTCACGTACTTAAGAAGTCTCAAGGAACAGTAGTAGAGTGAATGTTCAAATAAATGCTCGTTTAGTAACGGAGGAAATTTATTTTATTTTATTTTATTTATTTATTTATTTGGTTTAATCGAATTCTTAAAGAAAATTTACTTACAACTAAATTAAAAATACGCTTGTACCGTCGTGTTACGTAGTATGTGTTTTGTTTGTGACTGTGAAAATAGTGTATCACGCTAAATAATTAGTGTTAGAAGTGGGTTGAAGGAATATTCCCTTTAGCATACTTAAAACCACTACGCTATTAGCACTTTCAAAATTAAAACGCCAATAGCAGCACAAATTCTCTTCCTGTCGAAGAGCATGACGGTTGTGCCCGAGATTGTCGAAAAATGTTTCAAATTTTTGTATAGCTTATGGGACTTAACTACGGGTTCACCAGTCCCTAAACGTACCAACTACTTATGAACTAGCTAATCCTAAGGACGGCACAAATATCCATGCCCGAGGGGGGATTCGAACCCCCGACCGTAGTGGCAGACCGTGCAGGCCGTGACTGGAGCGCCTCAGTCCCCTCGGCCACCGCGGCCGGCCGAAATTGTCGTTCAGTGTCAGGAATTCCTACGCCTTCAGCCAGTATGGCGTTACGGGCATGTCGCAAACTTAACCCAAAATATTGACACAAGATTTGAGAAGAATCACTTCCAACTGTGTTTCAGCTACAGCAACTAGCAGGACCCTTTCAAGACAGTTACATTAGCATATTTCGAAGCGTCGAGTGTCGTTGCAGAATTCACAATCCTCGTAACTATATACTTAAAAATGCAGTAGCTTATATATATTTTTTTAGACTTTTGTTTTAGGAGACCAAAAGTTTCATTGTTAGTTTGTGTTTCGGAGTGCTTAATACTTACCTCCTCTCCGCCGTTTTTTTCATGTCTTTGCAATGCACGTATTCTGTTAGAAAAGTACCTTCGGAAATTTTGCTCTAAGTACATTAATCTCAGTTTCATAGGTTAAGCTATCCCTCGCTTGTAATTTTCTTTTTGCTGAATTAAGGTCGTTATGAATTGTATCGTTGTAGACATAATCTAGATTATAAATTACTATTTTTATAACTTTGAATTTCTTTTGAATTTACTGTTGAATTAGTGTCCTGTTGTTTCGAAGCACATACACGCATTGGATAAAAAGGAAAAAAATCAGGACGCGGAGGCAGAGCTAGTGAGTAGCGACGTGTGGTTTGGAAGCGCGCGACATCGGAGCTTACGCTCAGGCCAATTAACGGGCTGACAGCGACCTGTGTTGACACCGCGCGGAGACAAAAATCGATACACTGCTATCAACGACGTGCGAAATCTGCCGCAAACGTCATGTTACAGCCTTTCGTGACATGCTGGAAATTGAACCCAACGTTTGGTAATCAGTATCGTGCTTTTGACGTCTTCTTTTTGCGTTGCACGTAAAAAGCAGCTTGGTCGTGACATGAGACACATCTTAACCGTTTCATTCCCAGTGTTGTTTCTCGACCACAATTTATTAAAACGTGATTTATACCGTATTTTGTGCATCAGTCCATAAAGTCGCATTCTTTTTGACGGACAACATGCTTCTAGTACGACATTTTGTCGCTTGGTACGGCGTGTAGCCACTTTTGAGGCATTAATCTATCCATCTTGGAGGTCGTGTTACGTTGCCGTCTGTATGTGGCGGTGAGTGTAAGCGTGAGTGTGGTTCATGGTTTTTTATTTCAGCGGTGAATTGTCTTGTCTTTGGTGCTGTGGCGAATATTATGCTACCATTATTGCTCTGACTGTGTTAAGTATCAACAAAATAACGTCCCAAATAATAAAATACCTCGATACAAATGTTTGTGTTGAGTATGAAACACATGACATAAAGAGAGTTCTATAAAAATTTTAAAACACATTTTTATGTTTAGTGCACTGTATTAATTCGAAAAAAAAATTAAATTTTAATTTTCAAAAGCTGAATTCATAACGTGGGACTGAAAGGGTTAAAAAATCCTGTAGTGAATTCTTTCAATTGGGAGGAGTGACGGTAGGAAACTTCCGTGAAATTTGAGAATACGTCATTTGCGATTATTTGTATCACAATCTTATTGGAAATAGTGGTATTCCTATCTTGATCACTGTCAAATGTTCAAATGTTTGTAGAATTTATGGGACTTAACTACGGGGTCATCAGTCCCTAAGCTTACAAACTACTTATGAACTAGCTAAGACTGAGGACGGCACAAATATCCATGCCCGAGGGGGGGATTCGAACCCCCGACCGTAGTGGCCGTGCAGACCGTGACTGGAGCGCCTCAGTCCACTCGGCCACCGTGGCCGGCTGATCACTGTCAATTTACATCACACCGTGACGGCATATGTACACATTAATAAAAAGTTATAGCTGGAAGAAACACGTTATTGAGATGCTTAAACGAATAAGTTAGGTAATATTTGTTTTTCTTATAATTTCAGTAGTTTTGGAAACATACAAAACTATATCTTAGCATGTTTTCAGTACTTCATTTATCATTCTATGGCACAATTTCCTTAGCTACAACGGTTTATGAAAATCGAGCATTACTTGCGAAAATTGGGGTGTTTGCGCGTTACCAGGGGATTTTGGTCTGGGGGCTAGCTGAAGTCATAAAAATATTGTATCGCAGAGTCGCGTCAAAATTTTCTTCAGTGAGGAACATTATTTTCTCCTCCATTTTGTTTGTCATTTTGCTGCGGTGAGTGCTAAAGCTATGTCGTATTTCTCTCTCTGTCTCTCTCGTCTCTCTCTCTCCACACACACATACACACAGTTTTTTTTCTTTTTTGAGAAATAACGTCTGTGGGCGGGGGATGTTTCCCTCCACCGATACTTTAAAGACAACAGAACAATACAGGCGCTGTATACCTGGAGACGTCAGGAATAAAGGGCTTAATACATTAAAAATGTACGTTAAAATGGGATTAATTTCCAGAAACGCGTCGTGCAGCAGGTAAATAAAAAGGAAATGCTGACTGATTAAAGTTATTCACTACGGATGTTTTAGAATACCTGTCTGTTTATTCAATATAAATAAACAAAACTGCAACCAGTATTTTAAAACACTCCCTGTTTTTTCTGTAATTGGATTAAAATCGTGAGTGCCAGCAGAAATCTTTCTTTTATGTAGCAACCCATTGTGAAAACAGCAGTAAGCGCCATATCGTGGACATTTGATTGCTAGCACGTTGAAATTAAAATTAAGAGTACTTTTCGAAAGTCTCCAGCTTATGAATTACTTGTAATTCTTGATTAAATGAGGGTACATAGTGATAAGAGAACGGAATCGTTTTCGAATGACAATAGGTCCACAAGGAAGCGTTATAGGTCCCCTACTCTTCCTTGTGTTTATAAACGATTTAGGAGATAATCTGAATAGCTCCCTTAGACTGTTCGCGGATGATGCTGTCGTTTATCGGTTGGTGAAGTCAACAGAGGATCAAAAGCAACTGCAAAGCGATTTAGACAACATTTCTACATGGTGCCGAAATTGGCAATTGACACTAAACAAAGAAAAGTGTGAAATAATACACATGACCACTAAAAGAAATCCACTGAACTTCAATTACGCGATAAATCGGTCAAACCGTAAGGTCGTAAATTCTACCAAATACCTAGGAGTTACAATTACGAACAACTTTGACTGGAGGGAACACCCAGCAAATATTGTGGAGAAGGCGAACCAAAGGTTACGTTTCATTGTCAGAACGCTTCGAAGATGCACCAGCTCCACCAAAGAGACTGCCTCCATCACACTTGTGCGTCCTCTCCTGGAGTACTTTTGCCCCTTGTGGGACCCTCACCAGGTGGGACTGACGGAAGACATTGAGAAGGTTCAGAGAAGGGCAGCTCGTTTTGTTTTATCACGTTACGAGGTGAAAGCGTCACGGAAATGTTGCACGAATTGGGGTGAAAATCATTAAAAGAAAGACGTTATTCATTGCGGCGTGATCTGTTTGCGATGTTTCAATCACCGACTTTTACTTCTGAATGCTAGCACCCACCTACTTAGGGAGATATGACCATCCCAATAAAATAAGAGAAATCAGATCGAAAACGGAACGATTTAGGTGTTCTTTCTTCCCGCGCGCTATTAGAGAATGGAACGGCAGAGAAAAGTTATGAAAGTGGTTAATGAACCCTCTGCCAGGCACTTAAATGTGATTTGCAGAGTACCTATGTAGATGTAGATGTAGGTTTACAAGGCCACTCAATGCTGTTGGTTACGATTTTGCTTGCTTTTCTATCCACGGCATATGGCGCTTGCGGCTATTTACGAGGTCCTGCACCGTACTGAAAGTGCTGGCGCACCGTTCGGACCGCCACTGAGAAATGCCTGCTGCCGCTAGAGACCACTATGAAGTTAATGCCAGGTCAGATGAGACCTATTACGGATTGTAGCAGCTGTTAGGCGGACCACACTGCAAGCGATCTCTGGTCGGTTCATTCCTGGACAACTGGTGGGCAGTTCAGGGGGAACTGCTCGGCACTTAGTGCAGAATTCGCCGCCCTATACGTTTTCATCAGCTGAATGGGACTGTAGCGCGAGGCATGGGACGCAGGCGGCCAGTTCCGCGAGACCTGTAGCAGAAGTTATTTTCAGTAGGCCTCTGAGCTGCAGTAACCATTCGGCAAACGATCACCCACACCACCAGCACTCCCCCCGCTTGCACGTTTCTTCTGTTTCAGGCAGCCTGCTATCCCGTGTAATCGGTCGACACGCGCTGTGATTTTGTTTGCTTCCATTCCTTACGGTTGCGGGAGGTGCAATCCTATTACTTTATTCTTAATACTTCTCGTGTTGTGAGTACTTTGTTCCTAGTACTTCTCGTGTTGTGATGGTAACTATTAACTATAAACCTAGGAATCTCACTGTCATAATGGAACCCAACCGATGACAAACTGAATCTCGATAAGTGAGCAGATATCGCAAGTAAAATTTAGCTCAAATTATGCCTAGTAAGCGAACTCTTACAGTTCTGGTTCGGAGCAAATGACAATACCAGTTTTTCCCATCAACAATTAGTTCCAATGATGTGTTCATCAATCTTCAATAGTAAAAATGATTCTCACTTATTGAAAATTAGGTAACATGATCGGGAAACAGCTTTTCGTAAACATTTGGTATATTGTTTATAAACTTACTGTTGTGAATGAAATGAAAACCTAATGTTTCTCTTCCAGAACAAACTAATGTCAGTTCCGTTATTACCGGCCGCGGTGGCCGAGCGGTGTGCGGCGCGCCAGTCACAGTCTCCACGGCCACTACGGTCTGGGGTTCGAATCCCCCCTCGGGCATGGATATTTGTGCTGTCCTTAGTATTAGCTAGTTCATAAGTAGTTTGTAAGTTTAGGGACTGATGACCCCGTAGTTAAGTCTCATAAGCTCTACAAACATTTGAACATTTTTTGAGTTCCGTTATTGTATAATGAACAGTTTCCAAGGCCCACCGAAGTGAATGGAATGGGAGATTACGCGTGACTCACGTGTGTGATGCGACAACTTCGTTCTGAGGCCTCCGTCTGTTTCGGTAAAATGTGAAACCCAAAATAATTTTTAATGGCGTGTAACATGATTGCAAAGAATAAAAATATATGTTACTGAAGAATGGAAAACAGACGTGTCGAGTGCTGAGTTCTTCTACACATTGATACATGCCAGTTTGCGGACGTATTTCCATGTAGGGTAAACTCACATGTGTTCAAGTGCAATTTGCTTCTTCTCTTACAGAATGATGCCCATCCGTATATCAGTATACGGCAGTCTGCAGGCGGACAACTCCTTCAGCTACACAAGTGGTCTAGAATTTATCAGAACGCTTATATCCTAGCCGTAAATCCTTCGACACAAGAATTGTGTAAGGAACGCTCCATTGACACGAGGTTGATTTTATGGTTCACAAGTGCTCTGTTCTTAATCGTGTAGATCCCCTTTTGGATACCATCGATCGCTGTGTTCGCGCCTTGAGCCAATAACTATCCGACTCCTCGATTTGCCGGTTATTGAAAAGACAGGGATGACGTTTACCTCCCATGGAATCTATATTACAGTGCGTAGCCGCCGTCGTCACTGCTAAATTGGATACTTCAGACTGTTTGGTAAGGTGTTGGCTTACATTTATCAAGAGATGCTGAAGCAGTTTTTGCCCATAAATTATTAACAGAATTAATCATCAGTCGCCATTGCCTTGGGGGATAGGGAACCAGTCGTGTAGCTACATATCCCTTATATATATATATATATATATATATATATATATATATATATATATATATATATATATATGGTTACTGTTTAGGTCACGCTGTTTGTTGTAATTACTTTGGTAATTACAAACCAAAGTAATCACAACAAACAGTGTGACCTAAACAGTAACAAAATATAAATATATATATGAATGTGGCTTAAGAAAATGAGCAAAGCCCGAAACTAGTCAGCATATCAAATGAAAGCAGCTTTGGTGCATCTATAAAAATGTCTTTTCTACAATATTTAAGAGCTGCAAAATGCAACATATCAAAAAAATTGAAAAACATTCCTTATAGAAATCTTCGCACAGAAACTGAAAATTTCCTACATACAGCGGGTGGAAAAAACGTGGAAATACCAAAAGCACAACTTTCCTTATTTAGCGTATGGCTGTCACTGACGTATCAGTGGTTATACCTTTTGCTAAGGTATGTCTGTGGTAATTATTGTATGCTTCGCGCATCGATCTTTTTATAGACGCAAGAATCTCTACTAACTTTTGCCTGTCATCATTTGCGTGTTCTTTGTTGAACTGAGAGTGCAACAGTCTCTGCTTTCTCAGTATCTTTCTAACATTATCACACCACGGTGGATCATTTCCATCCTTAATCGACTTTACAGGTACATATTTCACTAACCCTTTGTGTACAATGCATTTAAATTTAGTCCCTCACGGTGTGTGGGGGAGGGTACTTTTTGAACCATTGTTATTTCTTCCTACAATTGCAGTTGCGCATGGCTCGCGGAATAAACCATTGTCGGTATGCCTCCGTGTGCGCCCTAATCTCTATAATTTTAGCTTTCTGGTCGTTTCGCGAGTTGTACGTAGACAAAAGTAATAAATTGGTTGACTCTTGGAGAAACTTTCTGTATTGCGGCACGGGCTACAGTCTATGTTCCGAGAGCACACGTCTCCCTTGCTGCACCTTCCACTGGAGTTTCCTAATCATTTCTGTGACGCTTTCGCTGTTACTAAACGAGTTCGTAGCGAAGCGTGTTGCTCTCCGTTGGATCTTCTCGCTGTCTTCTATTAACACTCCTTGGTACCGATTCGACACTGATGAGCAGTACTCTAGCGCTGGCTAAACGAGTGTTCTGTAATTTACTTCCTTTGCTGCCGAAATGTAGTTCCTGTGGATTCTTCCCGAATCTCAGCGTGGCAACTGCCTTACCCACAATTAATTTTGCATGATCGTTAATCTTCAAATCGCTACTTATGTCTGCTCTCAGATATATTATGGAGGAAACTGCATGCAGTGTTCAAATGTTTATAAATCTTTCGGACCAAACTGCGTGGTCATCAGTCCGTAGCTTACAAACTACTTAAACCTAGGTAAACTAACCTAAGGACAACACACACACCCATGCCCCAGGGAGGACTCGAACCTTCACGGCGAGCAACCGCGCGCTCCGCAGCGAGACGCTTTAGACCGCTCGGCTACTCCACCGCGGCTATCGTTCATGCCCTCTTACACTCGCCATTACGTATTCCCGTGCGAGGTCGAACTTATCGCCGCATCTGCGGTGAAGTATGTGAAGCTAACGCCGTCTTCGCGTGTAAATACTTATTATATTGGTGTAGTGTCTGTTCTTTCGGATATTAACGATGGGGGCGCGACAGCCATAGCGTGCGACGTGTTGAAGTTTGAGACGGACGGCAGGAGAGCAAGGGTAGCTAAGTGGTAGCCAGGCGCCGCGGCTCAGAACGCCCGGTCAGGTGGCTACACGCCCTCTTTAATAAAAAAAAAGCTGAGCCAAATATCCAAAGAAAGAACAACATTTTCACTTGTCCTCATCGTTTGATTTCAATGCCCTAATGCAGGCACTGACAATCCTTTCCTTCCCCTCCTTTATCTATAATTTGCATCTGTATTTATGTAAATAGACTGAGCAGCCAGCTGCAAAGTTGCGTCGCGCTTTATTTGAGCGTAGCGTGGGGCACTCCCTGGCGAAGGTGGGAGAAACGTTTATCTTTGTGCTTCTCAGCTAAACTGGTGATACAAAGCGCACAGACGAAAGCTCTTTTTTATCCTTTTATTCCGTTAGGCTTACGTGCGCACGAGGTTTATCTACACATCGCCACTGTGATCTCTGTGGTAACGGGTTGTGCGGTGTGACAAAGACTGCTGGCCATTTCATAGTGAAACTTCTATAGCACCCCGCAATGTGCCATTTGCCTGGAAGTGTGATATTATCAGTAATGAGCTTTTATCTCCACATACAATGTTTAATAGAATTTGTCCGAAATGTAAGTAACAGCTATAAGTGAAGCAAGACTGACATCACGAATATAGAATGAATTGTAGAGTGTAAGTAATTGATCGCAACGTTCTATATTGCTACGTAGAAAATTGAGGTAAACAATTCGGTACGGGACACTTTTGGTTTGTTAAGTCGGAAAACTACCACAAATAGGTCTTCGGCGCTCTTTGCTAGCTAACTATAGTCTCAGAAAAACGAATATGACCTTTTTGCAGGAAATTTAATGAAATTTAATTTTATGCCATACGTTATTCCTTGACGCTCGGTTTTCGAGTTGATCAAGAAACACGCACAAAAGGTGCCTTAAAACAGACCCCCATGGCCGCATTAATCCTCCACAGATGATAATTAATACTTCATATCTCATGGAACTCCTTCCTACTATCGTAGAAAAGTCTGCCACTATACGAAATAGTTAACAGATTCGTTATTTTTTGGTTTTGATTGACTGGGCTGGCCGGCCGCGGTGGCCGAGGAGACTAAGGCGCTGCAGTCACGGTCTGCACGGCCACTACGGTCGGGGGTTCGAATCCCCCCTCGGGCATGGATATTTGTGCCGTCCTAGTTCGTAAGTAGTTCATAAGTAGTTTGTAAGTTTAGGGACTGATGACCCCGTAGTTAAGTCCCATAGACTGTACAAACATTTGAACATTTGACTGGGCTGTTATTACGCAACCGACTTACTCATGTAGTATGTAAAATAGGTGTTCTTGCACATTTTAGGAATAAGTGTGTGAACTTTTACAGCATAAAAGTAACAGTTACATCATGTTTGTTAGTTTTTCCTGCCGTATTACTAAAACTGCTTTGCTTTTATCAGATAATGTACATCGATACGTAAAATTAATTGGTTTTTTGCGTGTCGTTTATTGAACTCTCTTTAATTTCAGTATTCCCACTGGAAAGTTTAAATTACTATTTTAATGAAATAGTGGACTAAGCCGGTGGTATAGTAGCCCTATCTCTGAAGACAAAAAGTGAGATTTTGGATTAACTGGCATTGTTTTTCTTTACAGTGGTTTGAAGGAATTCCATGGACAGAATACTAATACTTCTAACAGTTGCAGTCTGAGCATGTTGCATTTAAATATTTCTTTTGTATGTTTTTCTTGAATGTCTTTCAAACTGGTGCCTCCAGCGAAAATATATCTCGGTACAAAATAAAAATAAATTAAATATCCTATAAAGCAGTCCCAGTTCTTTTATTTTTTAGGGCCAATAGTTCGCACAGAGAGAGCGGAAGAATACAGCAATTCTGAGCTGCAACTGTAGCTTTCGCAGGCCAATATGGTTGCGATAGTGTGGCTGACCGTTCTAAGGCGCCTTGCCGCGGAACGCACGGTTGCTCGCCGTCGGAGGTTTGACTCCTCCCTCGGGCATGGGTGTATGTGTTGTCCTTAGGTTAGGAGGTTGGTTGGTTGGGATAGGGGGACCAAACTACCTAGGTCATCAGTTCCTAGTGGGGGAGGGGAAGGAGTGAGGATAGGAAAGGAGGGAATGGAAATGCAGTCCAGGCTGGAGAGGAGGAGGAAATTATGCATTAGCTTGGGGCCCCGTGCTCATTACGCACGTACTCACGAAAGAACCGTGAGTCCACTTGGGGGGTGGGGGTTAAGTAGTTTGTAATCCTAGGGAATGATGATCAGAGAAGATAAGTCCCATAGATTTACAAACATTTTAGGCCAATTTGTTAAACCGTACCGACTTCATAAAACACAAGTTTCCTAAACAAAATTGTTCGCCTCCACACAGTCAACATCTTTTTACAATCTAATCAACTAGGATCTCGTCCCAACCTTACTTCGTCGTCTTTCTCCAGCCAAGATTCGTCTAACCTCTCTTATCCTCTGCATATTATTTATCGTATCCATAGCTTTCTAGGTTTCCGTGCCTTAGAATCTCGTATTATCCTCTTTCTTAAAAGAAGTTTCTTATTTAAGTGTTTTTTCGATCTAGAGCTCTCTTGATGACTTTGATCGAGGCCATTGCTAATTTTACGGGAATTTTTGAATATTATTTTCATTAAACGGTTACCAGTAAATCTGTGAATATTATTCTTGTTAGTCAGGTAATAGAGTCAATATTTTTCCAAATGAAACCCGTGCCTAAAACAAAACATGGCGGATTATGTAGCAAGCGATATAAATTTAGAATACATTTCGGAGATGAGCCGGCCGCGGTGGCCGAGAGGTCTGCGGCGTGCCAGTCACGGTCTGCACGGCCGCTGCGGTTGGAGGTTCGAATGCCCCCTCGGGCATGGATGTTTGTGCCGTCTTTAGTATAAGTTAGTTCATAAGTAGTTTTAAGTTTAGGGACTGATGACGCCGTAGTTAAGTGCCATAAGCTCTACAAACATTTGAACATTTCGGAGATTTCATGCAGAGTTCAACAAAAACGCCCTTAGTTTGCCTGTTGAGGAAATGCATCGTATCAAATTTTCGAAATATAGGAACGTCGATTTTTAATCTCCGTCGTTGAGATTAATGGCAGTTACTTTGGCAAATCGACCAAGTTAAGTGAAGCTTAAGTCACTTTCCACAATGATGTCGGTGTGTAGTATACTGCACACCAGTTCAGTAGTTTTTGGCTGTTTCTCCCAACGGTATTTTCAGAAAATCTTATTCCACTGGAGAAACTGCCTACACTACACTTGTGAATTCTATTTTGGAGTATGGCTGCGAATTTTTGAATCCTCACTAACTGCGACTGAGGGACAATATGGAGAAAATTCAGAGAAGGGCAGCTCATTTTGTACTATCGCGATATAGGGGAGAGAGAGTTACGGAAATGATGCACGAGTTGAGGTGTAATTAATTACAAAAAAAAGCGTTATTCGTTGCCTCGTGATCTATTTGCGAAATTTCTTTCACCAACTTCTCCTCCGAATGCGAATATATACACTAGTCAAAACAATTAGATCCTTTGAGATATCTAGGTTCTGAAGTACTGTCATTGGCAGAACGTTCTAAAACTTTTCGGTGTCTTTTTGTCGGTTCTACGGAGTGGAGACAACATCATTACGTCAACCGAGATAGTGGTAATAACAGAAAGTTGTTGCACAGGGGATTGGTGTTTTCTTGTTTTTAGCCTATGAAACGAATTACACAAGCAATTGGATTCAGATAATGCAGTGAGCAGGTAGTACAATGCAACAACAACGTGACGTACACGAAGCTATGGCATGGAGGGCCATAGGAAGATTGGAGCCGGCCGCGGTGGCCGAGGGGACTGAGGCGCTCCAGTCACGGTCTGCACGGCCACTACGGTCGGGGGTTCGAATCCCCCCTCGGGCATGGATATTTGTGCCGTCCTAGTTCGTAAGTAGTTGATAAGTAGTTTGTAAGTTTAGGGACTGATGACCCCGTAGTTAAGTCCCATAATCTTAACAAACATTTGAACATTTTTTTTGAAGATTGGAAGCGGAACAGACACAGAGGGAGGTGGCTGCAGCTACTTGAGTGTTCCAAATGTAATTTTCAGAACCTGGACGCGATTTCAGATCAGAGGAACCGTTAAAAGAAGACAAGGCCAAGGTCGTCCACGGGTACCATCAACAAGAGATGACTGTTATCTCCGGTTAACAGCCCGTCGAGACAGGAGGATGAATAGAATTCAGCTGCAACGCGCCGTCCAGGCTGCAACAGAACGCACAATATTAACACAAACAGTCTGAAATTGCCTTAGGGAATGTCGCTTTTACGCACGGAGGCCTACGGTGCGTGTGCAGCTAAAACTACGACACAGTTTATGCCGCAGAAACTGGGTGGAGAAACATTAGGATTGGAGTCGTAACGAATGGTGCCGCGTTCTGTTCGCAGATGAGTCAAGGTCTGGTGTTCAGCCGGAGAATCGTTGTTCCCTCATATGGAGAGGACGTGGAACTCGGAACAATCCCAATTATATGTAGGAAACATCATTATATCGTGGTGACGGAAGAATGATTCGGGCAGGTGTCAGTATTGGCGCGTGTACGGACCTCTGTGTCGTTTGTAATGGCGCTTTGACTGCTCAGAGGTGAGACGATATCCTTCGACATTTTATTGTGCCCTAGGCTAGTGCCATAGGAGATGGGTTCTTTCTGGTGGACGATAACTCTCGACCCCTCAAAGCTGGACTGGTAAACAACATGCTTGAAGCTGAGGAAATTGAACGAATGGAGTGGTCATCTTGTTCACCGGACTTAAAATCCGATTTAACATGTCTGGGATGCACTTGGCAGACGCATTGTAGCCAGACCAGCACCTGCCACAATGGTTGCAGAGCTGGATATGGCACTCATTGAAGAATGGCCAAATACCCTTCAAGAACTTCCTGATAACCTCATACTGTCCACGCCAGGCAGGTGTGCAACTGTTCTGGCCTTCTGAGGTGTTCACGCACCATATTCGAGGGCAACGAGAATGACTCTTTCGCTATTGCGGTAGCCCCATGTTGACTCGCTCTAAGTAAAGCCATATAAACCTCAAGTGAAGACTTGAGACAGCAAAATGTCATACTGTGTTATGCACAAATTACAGTTGTAACCAATATTTGAATAAAATACATTACCATATGTGTACTGTGTATGATATCTCACCTGGTCCCCTAAATTTTTTGAGCAGTCTATTTTGTTAGCACCCACCTACATTGAGAGACTTGAACATCACAACAAAATAAATCAGATCGTAAAAAGGAAGATTTAGGTGTTCCTGTATCCCACGCGCTAGTAGAGAATGGAACAGTAGAGGAATATCATGAAAAGTTTCGATGAGCCCTTTGACAGGCACTTAAATGTGATTTACAGAGTAATTATGTTGATGTAGATCTACTCCAGATGCCCTCTTTAGACTTGGAGAGTTCGCTGTATAAACATAAATAAAGTCTGTTTGTATGATTAGTCGTGTATGACGCGCAAAGCAGCCCCACAAAGTCCACCTAGAGTGGGGGGGGGCAAACAGGGTGTCTGCCCACTCTTCACTCTTCAAATGATCTCCAAGACTAGGTGACGTGCTCATGAAGCGCGAAACGTCGTAGATACGTTACTGGATCTTCACAGAGACGAAGCACACGCTCAAATCGATTTTGCTAAGGATGGGGAAGGAAACGGTAAAAAAAAATCCAACTCAAAACACGATAGCCGTTTCCGGCATTCAAGTCACGGCACTTGGGCTGGACTTTCCTTTTCGTATAGGAGCTGATTCACGTGGATTTCGTGCTGCTCCTTGTTTTGCGCACGATGATTCACGCTGTGACAGCACACTTTCGCAATGTGGGCTACATCTGGCAACCGCAGATTTCTGCGAAGTGTTGTGGGTGTGTCGGCCGTAAACAGCAATCAAATGAGAATGCTTTTGTAGACCGGAAGCCGCTATTCCACTGTCTGCATAGCTCCGCGAGAGCATTTCGGCTGTGTGCGGAACGTAGCCAACTGCGCGCCTCTTTGTGGAAGGCGAAACAGCATTTACATTGTGTGCCACAGTTATCAGAGCTCATCGCCACACCTCCGAGATCAGTGAAACTGAATCTGCAAATTCAATACGTTTCTGAAGCAGAGAAGAATATATTTAATCATTACATACACACAGACACATATATATACAGGGTGTCCCAACTATCTTGTCCACCCAAAATATCTCTAGAACAATAACAGCTATTGGAAAACGACTTTCACCGGTATCAATGTACGGCTGGGGCCCATGAATGTACATATTTTGAAACATTCTAAAACGAAAGCAAATGTGTTTTTTAACACAAACTTATTTTTTTAATGGAAACCCTATATTTTTTCTTCGGCAATCCATAGCATGACAAATCACATAAACAATGGCGTTGATCGTATCGCAATATTCCAATTACATCCCGAGATATTGCGACACGAAGTTGACGCTTGAAATACGCGAAACGCACGGCTAGCGCACGTCCTGAGCAGCATGGGGTTGTCGCCTGAGTCTCAGAACGTGCTCTAGCCGCGCGATTCGCGTATTTCAAGCGTCAGCTTCGTGTCTCAATATATCGGGATATAATTGGAATATTGTGATGCAATCAACGCCATTGTTTATGTAATTTGTCATGCTATGGATTGCTGAAGAAAAAATATAGGGTTTCCATAAAAAAAACCACAGAAGTTTGTGTTAAAAAACACATTTGGTTTCGTTTTAGAATGTTTCCAAATATGTACGTTCATGGGCCCCAGCTGTACATTGAAACCCGTGAAAGTCGTTTTCCAATAGCTGTTATTGTTCCAGAGATATTTTGGGTGGACAAGATAGCTGGGACACCCTTTTCAGTTCACTCCCATATAGAACGAGGGGAAAAGAAATGCATGTATGCATCTGTACCAGCCCTAATCTCTCTAATCTTATCTTTCTGGTTTTCACGCGAAATGTAGGTTGGCGTCAGTAGAAACGTTCTGCAGTCCACTTCAAATTACGGCCCTCTAAATTTCTTCTTTCTCGAAAAGAACGCTGCATTTCCTCTAGCGGTCCCCATTTGAGTTCCCCAAGCATGGACGGAACCTACCGGTAACAATGTTAGCCGCCCGCCTCTGAATTGCTTCTAGGTCTTCCTTTGAAGTGATCTGATGGGAATCCCAAACTCTTGAGAAATATTCAAGACGGGGTCGTACAAGCGTTTTACACTACTGACCATTAAAATTGTTACACCACGAAGAAATGCAGATAATAAACGGGTATTCATTGGACAAATATACTAGAACTGACCTGTGATTACATTTTCACGCAATTTGGGTCCATAGTGTGGTGTCACATAAGTCTAAAGTGCGCGCCACCTACTTTCGCCGCGCGCCGCCATGCACACACAGCGCGGCGTTCTTACGACGTCAGCCACGAGCGCCCTCTGCTACAACTCCGCTCGTGGCCACCACTGAACGACATCGTTCACTTGGGACTGAGATAGGAACCAGCTAACACTTCGGAATCAGATAGGCACCAGTGAAGACTTGGCTATCGGATAGGCACTAGGCAGGCCTCTAGCTCAACTATGTATCAGCATTCTGCAGTACTGAGCTATGTAAAAGTTAAGTATTACTAAATCTCTAAGAAATATATATCTCGTTCTAATTTACTCTAGTGTTTCTAGTTTCTGCTGTCCCACTGGCTGGTACCTCCGCCGGCCGCGGTGGCCGAGGAGACTGAGACGCTTCAGTCACGGTCTGCACGGCCACTACGTTCGGGGGTTCGAATCCCCCCTCGGGCATGGATATTTGTGCCGTCCTTAGGATAAGCTAGTTGATAAGTAGTTTGTAAGTTTAGGGACTGATGACTCCGCAGTTAAGTCCCTTAAGCTCAACAAACATTTGATTTGTTTTGGTCACCTCCTACCTGCACAAGCGTGCATCCTTTATTCCTGTGTCGGTCTTTCTACTCGGCCACCGACACCTACGACGGAAACGAGACACAAAAGCGGCGACGAGGCTGGGACACAAAACATAGATCCTGATAAATCAGTACCCAGAACAACAACTTCTGGCCGTAATAACGGCGTTGATACGCCTGGCCATTGAGTCAAACAGAGCTTGGATGGCGTGTACAGGTACAGATGCCCATGCAGCTTCAACACGATACCACAGTTCATCAAGAATAGTGACTGGCGTAATGTGACGAGCCACTTGCTCGGCAACCATTGACCAGACGTTTTCAGTTGGTGAGATATCTGGAGACTGTGCTGGCCAGGGCAGCAGTCGAACATTTTCCGTATCCAGAAACGCCCGTACAGGAACTGCAACATGCCGTCGTGCATTATCCTGCTGAAATGTAGGGTTTCGCAGGGATCGAATGAAGGGTAGAGCCACGGGTCGTAACACATCTGAAAATAACGGCCACTGTTCAAAGTGCCGTCGATGCGAACAAAAGGTGACCGAGACGTGTAACCAATGGCACCACATACCATCACGCCGGGTGATACGCCAGTATCGCGAGGACGAATACACGCTTCCAATGTGCGATCACCGCGATGTCGCCAAACACGGCTGCGACCATCATGATGCTGGAAACGTGATGCTACGCATTTCTCCTCCTTACACGAGGTATCACAACAACGTTTCTCCAGGCAACGCCGGTCAACTGCTGTTTGTGTATGAAAAATCGGTTGGAAACTTTCCTCATGTGAGCACGTTGCAGGTGTCGCCACCGGCGCCAACCTTGTGTGAATGCTCTGAAAAGCCAATCATTTGCATATCACAGCGTCTTCTTCCTGTCGGTTAAATTTCGCGTCTGTAGCACGCCATCTTCATGGTGTAGCAATTTTAATGGCCAGGAGTGTATATGCGGTCTCCTGTATAGACGAATCATATCTTAAAAATTTTCCCAATAAACCAAAGTCGACCATCCAATTTCCCCAGGACTGTCTTCATATGATAGTTTAATTTCATATTGCTCTACAGCGTTACGCCTAGATATTTAATTGACACGACTCTGTCAAGCAGCACACTACTAATGCTGTATTCAAACATTACGGGACTGCTTCTCTACTCATACATTTTTGTATATTTGAACTAGCTGCCATTCCTCACAACAGTGCCACAAAGTAAAGACAAATGTGTTGTTGGTAATTTCTCCATACTGATTTACTGGCCTTTTGTGCTCAAATCCTGCATGGGTAGCACGTGTAACTGTTATGAGATTATCAAAAACAATAAATTTTCCTCTTGGACGCGTCCTGTGTTAGTCGCATACAAGGTGCATCTGAAAAGTTCGGTGAATGCTCTCAGAAAATATAAGAAAAAAATTGCAAACAAAATACGTTTACTGGCCTTCAAAGTAATCGCCGTTGGCTACAATACACTTCTTACATCGGCTTTACAGCTATTGGAAACTGTCAGCAAACGCTTCTTGTGAAATCACGCGAAGTACTGAGGTCACGAGTTATTGGATCTCCGCAACCGTTAAACTGTTGCGAAGCGTATGCCTTTCGGGTCTAATTTAAGGCGGATGAAAAGGAAGAATTTTACCGGTGCCAAATCTGGAGAATAACGATGCTTTGGAAGCACAGTGACCTTGCGTCTAGCGAGAATGTTGAGCACGCGGATTGCAGTGTGCGCACGGTCATTGTCGTGCAGGAAATTCCACTGTCCACTCCGGTACAATTCTGTCCGAACCCGCCGGATGCGTTGCAGTAGCCGTTTCAAAACTCCTCTGTAAACTTCAGCGTTGACAGTATGACGTTCGGGTACAAATTCAGCAACGGTGGAGCGGCCGAGCGTTCCAAATCGCTTAGCTGCGGACCGCGTGCGCGTCTGTTCGCCGTCGGGGGTTCGAGTCCTCCCTCGGGCATGGGTGTTTGTGTTGTCGTTAGCATAAGTTACTTTAATTTAGTGTAATACGTTTGTAAGCAGAGGGACTAATTACCAACGTAGTTAAGTCCCTTACATTTACAAACATTTGAACAGTTTATATTATTTTGTAGGTTTCCACGACCGGTGTCATTTTGAATAAAACAATTCTAGGTATTACGCCGCGTCATATTTAAACACTTAGCAAATGAATTGCCGACGTTTCGACCCCTGTGCAGTGGACCTCTTCATGGCGGTTAACTGTTAGGTGCTGCTGCTTTTTTTAATTTATTTTAATTGAGTTTTAATGCCCTATTACAGGCAGTCTGACAGCAGCCGATGATGCTGCTCTACAGCCGAACGAATGAAAACAATAGACAAACAGATTATAAAATTAACAAGGTGATAAAATGGCGCTTTTACAAGCACAAGAAGAGAAAATGGGAGAATGTTAAAAGAAACTTGACAGTGGATAGACATACATGGTTGTTAAAACAAGACATTGCCACGGTGGCTAAAAAACACTCACTGCAGACGACGAGACATAACGTGACGGCGACATTGAGGTAAAAAAACACTGAACACTGGTTTCCCACAGACGTGTGGGACGTTAAAAACCACTGGGCGACGAAACACTATACACACGAAGCACTGGACACTGTTAAAACACTAGCACTGTACTGGCCCTGAAGGGGGAGGTGGGGAGGATGGAGAAAGCGCGGGGGAAGGGGAAAGGAGGTGGGGGAGGGGAGAAGGGGGGAACCGGAAGGACCCCTGGGGAGGCGGACAAGGAGGGGATGAGCCAAGCGGGGGACGGGAGGGGGAGGGAGGAGGGGGCGATAATCTACAGACAGAGATCAAAGTTGGAAGGAGGGATAGATGTGGGGACGGTTGTGGAGAACGTCGTCTGGGAGAGGTAGGTGACGGGAGCCACCCTCGGAGAGGACGTAGAGGGTGTGGAGGTGAAGGGAGGGAGGGATGTGGCGGTAAAGGCGTGGCAGGGGCCCGGGATCCAGAAGGAGAGGAGATACTAGTGGGTTACGGGACTCTAGCTTTCAGTGTATGTACTTGATGCGGATGTGTTGAAGGAATTGGACCAGGTCTGGGAATGGGATGAGGTCGTAAAAGATCCGCGTGGGGGAGGGGAGGCGGATGCGGTAGGCGAGGCGAAGGGCGTGGCGTTCGAGGATTTTGAGGGATTCATAATAGGAGGGGGGAACGGAGATCCAGGCGGGATGGAAGCAGCAGAGGACGGGACGCCTGAGGGAACGGTAGGTATACAGGATGGTGGAAGGACTTAGCCCCCTTGTCCGACCGGAGAGGCATTTCAAGAGGTTAATGCGGGAGAGGGCTATTGACGGACGGTTTTGAGGTGAGGGTTCCAGGAGAGGGCTCTATCTAGGATTAATCCGAGGTAGCGGAGGGTCTTAGGTGCTGCTGAATGTATACGCTTATATACTGTGAATTTTTCGGTTACCTAATACCGACGTCATACATCTAAACGTTTGCTACTCTGGTAAGTAATGGGTAGGCAAAATCTCGTATTTGATTGGAAGGCAACAGCCAATCAGCAACTTGCATCCAGCGGATGGTGTTTCCTGGTGCGAACGTTGAGGCCGCGCGTCAATTCCACTGTGGCCGCTGTGTATAGTCCAGAACCCGGGTCAAGTGGAGCCGCTGGCTGGCGCATACACGCGGCCCGCAGGGCAGGGATTGCCGGCAGCCACGTTAGAGTTAACTTCCTATTCATGTTCTTAGGTCGTTTCATTATTTCGATTACTTTTCTTATTTTGCGTTGTTGCATGTAATCTTACTGGCTGTTTGGAAAATCTGGACAATGATGTATTATTTTTTTTATTTTGTCTGTTTTACTGCCCGGTTATTTAATCTTTGTTTGTAACTGTCAATATGCTGGGGATTCTCTAAGAGCAACAGATGTTAAATAAGTAATTTAAAAAATGTTTGTAAAGTCTATGGGACTCAACTACGGGGTCATCAGTCCCTAAACTTACAAACTACTTATTAACTACTTACGAACTAGGACGGCACAAATATCCATGCCCGAGGGGGATTCGAACCCCCGACCGTAGTGCCCGTGCAGAACGTGACTGGAGCGCCTCAGTCTCCTCGGCCACTGCGGCCGGCATAAGTAATTTAGAACAAATGTAAATTTAGTACCTTAAGTGAAGATAGCATATGTAGAGCATACAAAATAGATGAATGCGCTATTTAAAATGAAATAATGTAACGCTAATTCTGATGAACCGTTCGAAAAATGAATCTAAACAATATCTTGTTTGATTTCAGGTATCAGTGAATTGCGTTCCTCGCTTTGGTGCTAAACTGGCGATCGTTTCCTTCCCCTGATGCCTCACTGCCTGAACAGATCTTTCATTGTGGCAATGAAGTGGTAGTAGCTTCGAACGACTACCAGGTAAGGAACACCTAAGATTAATACATCTGGAAGTGAGTTGCAAATTTGCTTTTTATTCCATAATGAGGAAGGGAAAAACAAGTGTCTCTGAATGACGATTGGGCGACAGTAACTTAAAGTAAGTTTGAAAATAGTATGAGAAAAGTCACACCTTTTGATTCTCTTAAGTATCGCAGTTATCATTTCGTTACGCTAACGAGTTGTTCAAATATTGTAAGGTTTATGGGCCTAACTTATAAACTAACTTATACTAAAGACAACACAAACATCCATGCTCGAGGGAGGATTCGAACCTCCGTACAAGTCGTTACCAATTGTAGCCAAGCTTATCGTGTGATTTACAATGTTATTACTCAAGGATTTTTACTGAATACAACCGATTCGCAATAATTTTAGTATAAAACGATAGATAATTTTAAATTTGCGATAGCTCTTGTTTGCAGTCTAGTTTATTTTCTACTGAACCCTTTAGAGTCTTCGACGTAAATGTAACATTTTTTGTTGTTGTTACTTCGAGAAAACTCTTCGCCTTCCAGAGCATTATTAATACTCAACCTGTATTCGTTACAGGTCATAGTCTTTGACAGGGGAAGCCATCATTGCTGCTATCATTTAACTGTTGTTCGAAGCAACTGTTAACCTTATTTGTCCACCATCGCGTGTAGATATTTTAGAGTTACTTGTTGCTTAGTGATAATGTCTATTACGTAGTAGGGTGGCGCAGCATTTAGTGCACTGGACTCGCATTCAGAGGGACGACAGGAAGGTTCGTATCCCTGACCGGCCATTTAAATTTAGATTTTCCTTGACTTCCATAGATCGCTGCAGACAAATACCGGGATGATTCCCTTGGCAAGGACACAGCCAATTTCATTCCCCATCCTTTGTAATGCTGGTGTGTGTTTCGTGTCTAACAGACTTGCTATACTCCTCCTTTCTTCCTGTTTTCCACGCTTTTAATTTAAGAATCTGTCCGTGCAGTGGGTCGTGAAGTATGATGTTTTCCGTTCCTTTCCGCATCCTATGCCGTTGACATTAGTAGAGTCATCCGCCATTAGTAACGGTTTCCCGCTCCCGCTCTTGCACCCTCATTCATGGCTGTTGGTTTCGGGAAAAACGCGGCCGCTTGTGCAACATTTTTAGAGAATTTTTCTCATACCTTAAGCTCCAGGATCTCCGTTCCTGGTGTCTACGATCGCCGCGGTGTAGTGACCGAGCGCTCTAAGGCGCCTTGCTGAGGAGCGCGCGGTTTCTCGCCGTCGGAAGTTACAGCGCTCCCTGGGGCATGGGTGTGTGTGTGTTTCCATTTGGTTAGTTTAAGTTTGTTTGTAAATCTAGGGAATGATGACCATAGCAGTTTGGTCCAATAGGTTTACAAACATTTGAACATCCTGGCTAGTGGTACTGGGATGCAGCTGATCCACAAGTACATAGTTCCATCAATACTAAAAATCGTCACTTCAATTTATACTAGCTGAAAACCCGGCGTTGCCCGGGTATTTATTTATTTATTCCTGTCATTTTTCAGGTATATATATTCATTTGTATAAGGGGTGTATCTCTGTAAAATCTCTTGGGACTACAATTAGTAGTAAGGAAGTAATATATTAAAACTTGGTGCCTGATGGAACGGTTTTCCATGAACGTTACTGTTTATTTGCTTATATCTCATGAACTACGTGTCGGAATGAGATACAATTTAGAAGCTACATTTAACTATACATGCGTATACTGTCTGTAAAATTTCCTGTCACTACAGTTTGTAGTGTCCAAATTATAAATTGTAACGACATACCGAGAGCTGTAGTTTTACTCCATAAACAGCGGAAAAGTAGTAAGCGAGAAACTTTTTGCCTTTCATCATTATACTATGGTTGCCAGCGAGAAAAAGTTTAATAAAGGTTTGAAATTATGTTTAAAATGTGTTGCAAGTCGCTACGTATGTCATTCTCATACAGTGTAATTCGAAAATCTCGCCGCATTATATGTCATTTTCTGCGATTTCTAGTGGTTAAGACGTAATATCTTTTGTACCATGTGCCGTATGTGATTCTTAATCGTGCAGCAATTGTTACCTCACGATAAGGAATGTGTGTACCAAATTTGGTTGAAATCGGTCCAATGGTTTATGAGAAACAGAGCAGCATTGTCGCAAAATGCAGCAGTTTTTCGCACATCTCATTGTTTATGACATCATATCTCGTGAACTGTATATCGTATGTTCTTCTTACACTTACGGCTACCGTCCTCATGGATTGAAGCTTACGTGTACAAAATTTCATAAAGATTGGAACAAAACTGTAGATTTGTATGCAACACGTACAAACATACGGACACTCTGCTTTATATATTAGATCACGACAGCAAAAGTAATAGCACACCAAAACATGGGAAGAACGGTACTTCTCCAATGATCGCTTGTGGTAATACGAAACTGTGATTCATTGGTGAATGCCATTTATCAGTAATCAATACTTCCTTGTCACAGCAATAATCCAGACGCAGCCGTTCGTGTTTTGTTGTTAACGTCAGCCTAAGCATGAGACCTTAAGTCCCTGATGCCACTGCTGCAGCAATTCGATCAATTGATTGCCAGGAGTTGATTACCTTTTCTCAAATGGTAATCGCAGATCAGAGGGACTTAACGATGCGCAAGGTGCACAGTACGGCAGTCCCCCTCCCCCTGTTTTTCGACTGGAAACTCACCTGCGCTTACCTTACCATGACGTCACTGTCACATCGGAATGCTCCAAAAATATGTATATTGCACAATTCGATAATCCGACCAAATGGAGACCCGTTGTTGGATACTAGTACGCTGCATCTCCGAATTCTGCACATTGATTACTCGACATCGGACAGAGTTCACGATCCTTATACACCGTGCCAAGCCCGATAACAACATTAAACACCAGTGGTACTAATGCACTTTCATGACCGTCGTACTTGTTAGTGGGAACTGCAAAGACAATCATTTGTTAAATGCTTGCAGACAAGAAAACAGCAACTACCCAATTTTAATAAAATATTACTACTGGCGCGGGCCGGCTTCGCATGAGTAGCTTTAAGCATCTACCGTCACATTTTCTGGCGTAAAGTATTTTGTCTGCAAGTCGTGAATAATATTCTGGCAATACTTTTATGTAGGTCTCCACTTCTATGTAACATTATCGAATTCTCTACTCAAAAAATGTTTGTAAAGATTACGGGACTTAACTGCGGGGTCATCAGTCCCTAAACTTACAAACTACTTATGAAATAACTTATACTAAAGACACCACAACCTCCCATGCCCCGGGGTGGGGGGGGGGATTCGAACCCCCGACAGGGAACGGCCCCGCGCGTCGTAACGTAGCGCCTTAATGCGCTCCGCCGCTCCGCCGCGGCACATTCTCTACTGTTTCACTGTCAATACCGTAAACGTTTCACTGCGACTACCCGCAGCGAGGTGTCGCAGTGGTAACACACGGGACTCTAATTCGGAAGAACGGTGGTTAAAATCCTCCTCCAGCTGTCCACATTTAGGTTTTCCATGGTTTCCCTAAATCACTGCAGGCAAACGCCAGGACGGTTCCTTTGAAAGGGCACGGTCGATAGCCTGCGCTGTCCTTACTCAAACGATCCGAACGAGTGCTCCACCCCTAATACCACGCTGTCTACGGGACGTTAATCGCTAATTTTTCCTTCCTTCCTCTTTATCCGCAGTTAAACGCTGACACTCTGAGATTCATCGTTTCTGTGAAAGAAATAGGCACAATGATTATTTCTGTGATCCGAAGCCTACATGTAGCATCAAACCACGCTCATTTAACTTTGAAAATCCCCATTATAGTCGTTTTGGAGAAAAACAAAGGTGGACGATTAGGGTGTAACATTCGTCGATAGTTCGTTCTAGAGACGCAGTTCAAGTTCTAATTGATTTTTTAAGGACCAGGAAGAAAATCGGGCGTATCCTTGCAAAGGAAATACCCCGGAACTTGGCTGGAGTGATTTAGAGACATGTCGGAGAAGCCAAATCCGACTGGCTGGAGACGGATTTAAACCGCCGTTTTTCCGAATGAGACTCCAGCGTGTTAGCCACAGCGCCACCTCGCTCGGAGGGTAGTTTTCGCAAATTGCCGTGTGTAAACAGACACGATTACTTTAGTAAATGTTAAAATTACTATTTATTCATAGCTAACCACTGCAGCTCCAAAACAAATCCTTGTATTTGGATGAGGGACGGAGGGGTATCATTCGGTTGCTAAGTGACAGCAGCACGCATAGATAAACAACATTTATAAATTGATTTATTCACATAAATAGCGCTGTTACCGATAGGTTCCTCATCATACGGCTGTCCACATTGAGATACACATTTACTGCTGTGATTTTCGGCTTCTCCCGGTGTTCTTCATATCGAAAAAGCGGGTACACACTTAACAAGGGTTTGGTTTCAATAAAATGTTTATAAATCTATCTGACTCAACTACGTGGTTATTAGTCTGTAGCTTACAAACTAATGTAAACTAACCTAAGGACAAACACCCATCCCGAGGGGGGACTCGAACCCCCGACGGCTAACGACCGGGCGCACCGCAACACGACGCCCCAGTAGAACGCAGTACGTTGTTCTCGACGGCGAGTGTTCATCAGAGACGAGTGTATCGTCAGGCGTGCCCCAGGGGAGTGTGATAGGACCGCTATTATTTTCTATCTATATAAATGATCTGATGGACAGAGTAAGTTGTAATTTGCGGCTGTTTGCTGATGATGCTGTGGTGTATGGGAGGGTGACGTTTGTAACTGACTGTAATAGCATACAGGATGACTTAGACAAAATTTCTAGTTGGTGCGAAGATTGGCAGCTAGCTCTCACTGTAGAAAAATGTAAGGTGATGCGCATGAGTAGAAAAAACAATCCCATAATGTTCGAATACAGCATTAGTAGTGAGCTTCTTGATGCTGTCGAGTCGTTCAAATATCTAGGTGTAGCATTGCAGAACGATATGAAATGGAACGAACATGTAAGGAGAGTTGTGAGAAAGCGGACAGCCGACTTCGGTTTATTGGGAGAATTTTGGGAAGATGTACTTCACCTGTAAAGGGGACCGCATATAAAACGCTTGTACGACCACGTCTTGAGTATTGCTCAAGTGTTTGGGACCCGCAGCAGATCAGTTTAAAGGAAGACATAGAGGCGGTTCAGAGACGAGCAGCTAGATTTGTTACCGGTAGGTTCGACCAATGCGCGAGTGTCACGGAAATGCTCCGGCAACTCAATTGGGGATCGCTGGAAGAAAGACGACGTTCTTTTCGTGAATTTCTGTTAAGTAAATTTAGAGGGCTGGAATTTGAAGCTGAGTGTAGTACGATCTTGCTGCCGCCTACTTACATTTCGCGTAAAGATCACAAAGACAAGACAAGAGAAATTAGGGCTCGTACGGAGGCATATAGGCATTCTTTTTTTTCCTCGTTCAATTTGGGAGTGGAATAGGAAAGGAAATCCCTAGTGGTGGTACAGTGTACTCTCGCCACGCACCTTACGGTGAATTGCGGAGTATGGATGTAGATGTAGATGTACGTACCGCTAATCCGCCGCGACTGCTAGGGATTCCGCTGTTAGAATGGTCAAGAAGAGGAACGAGATATCTGACATACAACTGACTGCCGGGGTAGGTGGAGGAATAGCAGAAGAGCCATCAGCACGCCCACCTAGGCGCGGACCTCGGGATGAACACTCGATCGGTGAGGGAAGTGATGGCGGGGATGCTGGGGCGGACCGTACGTGGAGCGGGTGGAGACAAACGGAACCTCCCCTATCAGTCAGTTAATCAGCGCAACCGATGATGGCAACGTGGTCGCTTGCCGAAGGTTTCCACTGTGCACGTCATGTTGCATACAATGCAATAGCCTCGTCGCAGTCTGTCTAACTTGACTTTCACATGATACGATGCTATTCTGCCTTGCGGCTTCATCAGTGATGGACGACGCAAGACATTACACATCAGTAGTAGAGGTAGAGTGGTATATTCGTAGGGAATATAGTACACATTTCACGTCATTGGAAAGCAGGATGATAGAAATATGTTACCAAGTTGTTTGACACAGGTCGGAAACTCGATATGTAGGTCGATAAATGCCTTTCAGAAGGGTATATACCCTCCTCGGGCAACAACGGTGCCGGCCGCGGTGGCCGAGGGGACTGAGGCGCTTCAGTCACGGTCTACACGGCCACTACGGTCGGGGGTTCGAATCCCCCCTCGGGCATGGATATTTGTGCCGTCCTTAGTTGTAGGTAGTTCATAAGTAGTTTGTAAGTTTAGGGACTGATGACCCCGTAGTTGAGTCCCTTAGACTTAACAAACATTTGAACATTTTGCAACAACGGTGGCTACCTAACAGTCGAGAAATCATCGGTAGTTATTGTTCCTCTTCTTTCCCAAAGCAGATTTTAGTTGTTGCGCGGTTCGGTGAAGGCGTGTTCATTGAGATTGTGCCCAGCAATGATTGATATAGTGTCTGTTCTTTTCGGACAAGTCCGAATAAAACAGACACTATATCAATAATTGTAAATTTCCCCCCAACAGGCAACTGACAATTTCAGTGCGGACGCAGTGAATACGCTCTATTGATAGGCTGCGAGCAAGAGGAAGTAATGGGCAGGGAGAACACTCTTAGTGTGCTACAAGTTGAGGATTTGGGTTGGAAGGGAAGCGTGCCTGGATAGCATAATTGGTTAAGGCGTCCGCTGGCCGAAAGCGGGAAATCACAGAGTTCGAATCACGGTCCAGCAAAAATTTTCAACATTGCCATTCAATATATTTTAATGCCAAGAAACGGTCGAAATTTTTTAATATTTCGAATTCATACCCAGTAGTCTGCCCGCGAATTATTTCTATAGCTTTATTGTAGTTCACATTGATGTTTCACCTTTTAATCCCATTGGTACCGAAAGTTCCTTGGGGTAGTTGAGCCCTACAACCAAAATAGCATGTAAGAAACGATGTATTTAACTTTAATTGTACACAAAAAAGGATTGAAAACAGCCGCGGCGGAGCGGCCGAGAGCATTGAGGCGCTATGCTTCGATGCGCGAGGTCGTTCCTCGTCGGGGGTTCGAATCCTCCTCGGGAATAGATGTTTGTCCTGTCTTTAGTATAAGTTAGTTCATAAATAGTTTGTAAGTTTAAGGACTGATGACCCCGCAGTTAAGTCCCATAAGGTTTACAAAGATTTGAATTTTTTGATTGAAAACAATGGCCGGCCGCGGTGGCCGAGGAGACTGAGGCGCTCCAGTCACGGTCGGCACGGCCACTACGGTCGGGGGTTCGAATCCCCCCTCGGGCATGGATATTTGTGCCGTCCTAGTTCGTAAGTAGTTCATAAGTAGTTTGTAAGTTTAGGGACTGCTGACCCCGCAGTTAAGTTCCATAGACTTTACAAACATTTGAACATTTTTTTGAAAACAATGTAAATAAGGCATAAAGTTTTCTTCTTCTAATATTTCGGCTGAGAAACGTTCAGCCATCTTCAGAGACGAGTCGAAGACTGACGCTCCAGCACACGCTTCGTGCTTATATACGCGCGGGCCGCGCTACTGCGCATGCGGCCACAGATACGACAAGGCGCCAAAGACGTTACTCGGCGGCAAGGAAGTACACGTGTATGTAAATTATGTCTGTGGCTGCATGATCGATTACTGCGGAGATATCGATGTATTATTATCTGTGCTGTGGTGGCGTCTTTGTAAATTTATAAAAGAAAGTGCCGGATTCCATGATTTATCTAAAGTGAAGCCACTGTCCCTGTTAATCAAATTCGTCCCCAAACGAATTTCTATTGCTTCTTTCACTACTGAGTCCCAGAAAGATGAAGTGGAAGCTAAAATTTTGACGTTTTCGTACGTCATGGAGTGACCAGTATCAATACAGTGCTCTGCAACTGCCGATTTATTTGATTGTAGAAGACGGGTATATCTCTGGTGTTCCGTGCATCTCTCCTGCACTGTACGTGTCGTCTGTCCTATGTACGAAAGGCCACATTCACATGGGATCTTGTAAACCCCGGCCTTCCGGAGCTCCAAATCATCCTTGTTAGAACCCAAAAGTGCTGCTGTCTTTGGTGGGGGTCGAAAAATCACTTTAACATCGTGTTCGTTCATAATCCGTCCGATTTTCGACGACAGGCTCCCAACATATGGCAGAAAAGCCATAGATTTAAAACTTTTTGCATCATCTTCCATATTCTTTTCACGTACCGTTGGCTTTGTACGTAGTGCCTTATGTATCTGTTGTGGAGAGTACCCGTTTGCTTCAAAGACTCTCTTCAGGTGTAGAAGCTCGTCCTGCAGACTGCTCTCATCAGCAATGACGTGTGCTCTATGGACCAGTGTTCTAAGAACACTCATCGTCTGGGATGGATGATGACAGCTATTTGCATGTAAGTATAAATCAGTATGCGTAGGTTTCCTATATACTGAATGTCCTAAGGTGCCATCGTCTTTACGTCGTACCATCACATCCAGAAATGGAAGGCATCCATCTTTTTCGACTTCCATTGTAAACTGGATTTGGTTATGGATGGAATTCAGGTGATTTAAAAATTCTTGTAACTTATCTTCACCGTGAGGCCACACAACAAATGTGTCATCAACATACCTCCAGAACACTGTGGGCTTCAATTTGGCAGATTCCAGCATCTTTTCCTCGAAGTCCTCCATAAACATATTGGCCACCAAAGGGGACAAGGGACTACCCATGGCGACACCGTCAGTTTGTTCAAAGAACTCGTTATTGAATAAAAAATATGTTGAGGTCATAACATGTTTAAACAAAGCCCCGGAAGGCCGGGGTTTACAAGATCCCGTGTGAATGTGGCCTTTCGTACATAGGACAGACGACACGTACAGTGCAGGAGAGATGCACGGAACACCAGAGATATACCCGTCTTCTACAGTCAAATAAATCGGCAGTTGCAGAGCACTGTATTGATACTGGTCACTCCATGACGTACGAAAACGTCAAAATTTTAGCTTCCACTTCATCTTTCTGGGACTCAGTAGTGAAAGAAGCAATAGAAATTCGTTTGGGGACGAATTTGATTAACAGGGACAGTGGCTTCACTTTAGATAAATCATGGAATCCGGCACTTTCTTTTATAAATTTACAAAGACGCCACCACAGCACAGATAATAATACATCGATATCTCCGCAGTAATCGATCATGCAGCCACAGACATAATTTACATACACGTGTACTTCCTTGCCGCCGAGTAACGTCTTTGGCGCCTTGTCGTATCTGTGGCCGCATGCGCAGTAGCGCGGCCCGCGCGTATATAAGCACGAAGCGTGTGCTGGAGCGTCAGTCTTCGACTCGTCTCTGAAGATGGCTGAACGTTTCTCAGCCGAAATATTAGAAGAAGAAAACTTTATCCGGCTGCACGCCCGAAACTTCTTTGAACAGTCATTGCGCCGCGAAAACATGAAGATGCACAATGTAAATAAAGCATGGAAGAGTCACTGTTACAGCTTTACGTTACTTACGTCAGAAATACCGTATGAAGGATGCGATTATTGTATTTTAATGAGTCATCGTCGCCACGGTGCTGATGAACTGATGTGGAATTTCATTTACGAGAGAAACTATCGGCAATTTCTATTTTGTGCGTACGTCGTTTGGACCTGACCATGATTATGTTCGTCTGCTGCAGCAAATATGCTGTGTTTGGCCCAGAGTGACATAGTCATGTGGGAGACGTTAAACTCTGATCTTTCGCGTTCATGTGGCTATCCAAAACGATGAAAGGTACTTGGTGGAAATACAGGACCGTGAGACAACTTCTGTGTGTACCGTTTTGCCGCCTTGCAGGATGAAATAATTTACACTAGTTCTGGTGTAAGGAAGGACATAGGTCATTTATGGAAGCTGTCAGTTTCCGAATTGTGCGCAGTTATAATTCCACAAATTGAAAAGCGCGGTGCTATGCATCTAAATCAAAATGTTCAAATGTTTGTAAAGCTTATGGGACTTAACTGCGGGTTCATCAGTCCCTAAACTTAGGAACTATTTATGAACTACCTTATACAAGCTCTCCAGGAAAGGGCACCCTGATTTCAAAATTAAATATCTCGAAAACAAAGATCGATAGAGGAATGCAGTAAACTACACCAGGTAGTGCATAGGTATCCGGGCCATGTAATATTAGTCGGAGGTGACTTCAACCTTAAGAGTATAGATTGGGACCTCGCTAATTACATTTCAGGCGGTACAGACAAGCAGTCTTGCGAGTTACTTTTGGACACATTCTCCGAAAACTGTCTTGAGCAGTTAAACCGGCAACCCACGCGCAATGGAAATATTCTAGACCTTATAGCCACAAACAGGCCTGACCTTATTAACGATGTCTGTGTAGAGACAGGAATTAGTGATCATGATATCGTCATAGCGTCGATGGTGACCAAAGTTCATAAACCAGTCAAGAAGGCTAGGAGCGTGTTTTTGTTGGGAAAAGCCGACAAGCAAATGTTACGATCGCACTTAGAAAATGAAAGGGCATCGTTTAATTCTGGGACTATGGATGTAGAGGAATTGTGGACTAAATTTAAGTGCATTGTTAATGAAGGGTTAGAGAAATATGTGCCAGTAAAGACGATTAAGGATGGAAAAGATCCACCGTGGTATAATAATAATGTTAGAAAGCTGCTGAGAAAGCAAAGGCTGTTGCACTCTCGATTCAAAAAAGATCACGCAAATGATGACAGGCAAAAGTTAGTAGAGATTCGTGCGTCTATAAAAAGATCGATGCGTGAAGCATACAATAATTATCACAGCCATACCTTAGCAAAAGATCTTTCCGAGAACCCGAAAAAATTCTGGTCCTATGTAAAATCGATAAGCGGGTCAAAGCCCACTGTCCAGTCACTAGTTGATCATTCCGGGGCAGTAATAGAAGAAAGCAAACGGAAAGCTGAAGTTCTAAATTTAACCTTTAAGAAATCTTTCACGCAGGAGGACCGCACAAATATACCATCATTTGATCAACGTACTAATTCCGAAATGGGGGACATAGCAATAGGTATTTCCGGTGTAGAGAAGCAGCTGAGAGAGCTAAATACGAAAAAGTCTGCTGGTCCGGATGGAATATCAGTTCGGTTTTACAAAGACTATTCTGCGGCATTGGCCCCCTACTTAGCTTGCATTTATAGCGAATCTTTAATTCAGCGCAAAGTTCCTAGTGATTGGAAAAAAGCGCAGGTGACTCCCGTGTATAAGAAAGAAAAGAGAACTGACCCATACAATTACAGGCCAATATCGTTGACATCGGTTTCATGTAGAATTTTGGAGCATATTCTCAGTTCGAATATAGTAAATTTCCTTGAAACGGAAAAGCTTCTTTCCATGAATCAGCACGGGTTTAGGAAACATCGTTCATGTGAAACTCAGCTTGCCCTTTTCTCACATGACATCTTGCGAGCCATGGACGAAGGGCAACAGGCGGATTGTGTTTTTCTCGACTTCAAAAAGGCGTTCGACGCGGTGCCACACTGCAGACTGCTAACGAAGATACAAGCTTATGGAATAGGTTCACAGATTTGTGACTGGCTGAAAGACTTCCTAAGTAATAGGACGCAGTACGTTCTCGATGGCGAGTGTTCATCAGAGACGAGTGTATCGTCAGGCGTGCCCCAGGGGAGTGTGATAGGACCGCTACTATTTTCTATCTATATAAATGATCTGATGGACAGAGTAAGTTGTAATTTGCGGCTGTTTGCTGATGATGCTGTGGTGTATGGGAGGGTGTCGTCTGTAACTGACTGTAATAGCATACAGGTTGACTTAGACAAAATTTCTAGTTGGTGCGAAGAATGACATCTAGCTCTCAATGTAGAAAAATGTAAGGTGATGCGCATGAGTAGAAAAAACAATCCTATAATGTTCGAATACAGCATCAGTAGTGAGCTTCTTGATGCGGTCGCGTCGTTCAAATATCTAGGCGTAACATTGCAGAGCGATATGAAATGGAACGAGCATGTAAGGACAGTTGTGAGTAAGGCGGACAGCCGACTTCGGTTTATTGGGAGAATTTTGGGAAGATGTACTTCACCTGTAAAGGAGACCGCGTATAAAACGCTTGTACGACCACGTCTTGAGTATTGCTCAAGTGTTTGGGACCCGCAGCAGATCAGTTTAAAGGAAGACATAGAGGCGGTTCAAAGGCGAGCAGCTAGATTTGTTACCGGTAGGTTCGACCAATGCGCGAGTGTCACGGAAATGCTCCGGCAACTCAATTGGGGATCGCTGGAAGAAAGACGACGTTCTTTTCGTGAATTTCTGTTAATTAAATTTAGAGGGCCGGAATTTGAAGCTGAGTGTAGTACGATCTTGCTGCCGCCTACTTACATTTCGCGTAAAGATCACAAAGACAAGATAAGAGAAATTAGGGCTCGTACGGAGGCATATAGGCATTCTTTTTTTCTTCGTTCAATTTGGGAGTGGAATAGGAAAGGAAATTCCTAGTAGTGGTACAGTGTACCCTCCGCCACGCACCTTACGGTGAATTGCGGAGTATGTATGTAGATGTAGATGAAACGGTATGTTTATTGTGAAAGATGTAAAAAGTTTATACAGCAGTTTGAAATAATAGTTACAAAAGCTGCTAACAGACGGCGCTGTACGGCTCATATCAGCATACATAAGTGAAATTGCAAACAATCAGATCACAATGTTTTAAAAATGTTCACCATTGGCACTACAGAGGTGGTGCAAACGAAGAATGAAATTCGCCAACACATTTCGTACTGTCTCAACCGAAATGGATTCACATGCCACAGAGATTGCCGATTCAATCTCGTCCAGCGTGGCGGGATGCTTCGGGTAGACCATGTCTTTCACTGTGCCCCACAAAAAAAGTCACAGGGAGTCAAATCCGGTGAATATGGAGGCCAATCCATGCCTGCACCAGTAAATTTGGGATATTCCAGAGCAATGACTCGATTCCCGAAGTATTCCGCAAGAAAGCGAAACACTTGTTCGGTACGATGTGGTCGGGCTCCATCTTGCATAAACCATTCACTACCTGGTCGATTCTCTAACGCTTGCTGTGTGGCGACAAATTGTTCCAAAATTGCAACTTAACGTGCACCAGTGAACGTTTCTCGAATGAAAAAAGGGCCAATAATGCCTTTGCTGCATACTGCAGCCCACACATTAACTTTAGGAGAATGCAGGGGTTTCGCTTCACACCAGTATGGCTTTTCGGAACCCCAAAATCGACAGTTCTGCTTATTCACGTATCCATACAGGTGGAAGTGTGCTTCATCTGTAAACCAGCTAACATTAAATCCTTTACTATCAATAATTGTGAGCATCTGATTAGCAAAGGCAACGCTTTGTTGCACAGCTCGTACGGGTATGGCCTGGTGCGTTTGAATTTTGAATGGAAACGTGTAGGCTTTTTCTCAATATTTTCTGCGTGCTAGAACGCTTCAAACGAGTCTCATATGCAATTCTACGGACGGATGACATTGGATTTCGCTGAATAATTCCAGAAACTGTGGCGATATTTTCAGGCGTAACTGCGGTTTGCTTGCGACCAACATGCTCCACTAGATCATCAGTTACGCTGCCTGTTCGTTGAAATTTTGCGAAGAGCGTATGGATGGTTTTCGCATCGGGTCCTTTTGGAACATTAAATCGTGCTTCGAAACTTCGCCTTGTTGCCATAGGACTCTCTTCTAACCTGTGGTACTCTAGCACCAGAAAAACGCGTTGTTCAATGGAGTACATGGTTTTAATCTCTTCCTTCGGTACGCTAACCTCCTTTCACGTTTCAATAGTGGAACTGATCGCTCTGGGCTTCGGATCACTATTTATACTAGGCATTACGTATAGCGATTACAGCGCCATCTGTTAGCAGCTTTTGTAACTATTATTTCAAACTGCTGTATAAACTTCTTACAGCTTTCACAATAAACATACCGTTTACTGCATTCCTCTATCGATCTTTGTTTTCGAGATATTTCATTTTGAAATTAGGGAGTCCTTTTCTGGACACCCAGTACTAAATACGGCACAAAAATCCATGGTCGAGGGGGATTCGAACCCCCGACGGGGAACGAAATGTTCAAATGTTTGTATAGTCTATGGGACTTAACTACGGGTTCATCAGCCCCTAAACTTACAAACTACTTATGAACTACTTACGAACTAGGACGTCACAAATATTCATGCCCGAGGGGGGATTCGAACCCCCGACCGTTGTGGCCATGCAGACCGTGACTGGAGACGGGGAACGGCCTCGCGCATCGTAGCATAGCGCCTCAATGCGCTCGGCCGCTCCGCCGCGGCTATGCATCTAATTAATGATACTCGTACAAAACTTTACACAATCTCTGCCTCGTAGTGAGTCATCTGCTTTACGAGCCCGTGTTTCAGGTCATAACAAAAGACACTTGTAGTCACTTCTCAGCTTAAATGTCGCCTTACACACGAGGAGAACGACCCTGTATCGATGAGCAGTGTAGTGTGCGTGTTGGCTCCGCGCTGTGACGAGTGCTGAAGGGTACACGAGTAGCTGGTAGCCTCGCGGACATACAAGCTTGGTCAAGTCCTCTGCACACAGCGCTCGATAATATCGCCCTCCCCGTGGTTTCACTAAGAGCAGACACCGGTGGCCCGCAGGCGCGCTCCTTTTCCTTCAAGTGCGCTACAACCAGTGTCGCTCATAGTCCCACGTTTCATGGAATGGCTGACTTGACTCAACTTCCTTGTTGTCGAAGCTGACGCGAGAGATTTTTCGTAACCCTTATGAACAACGGAATGACGAATGGCGTGCATGTTCCATGCTTTGCATCAAGCAGATATTTATTGTGTAATACTAACACAGAATACGTTTCAGACCTTGTGTTCACTGTAAACATCTTTCTTGGTAAGAAGCTGAAGACCCATTACAGAAGAGCTCTGTATCTTTATTCGACCCTAGGTAACGTAAACGTGTAATTTAGTACTGCAACCATCTTGTGATTATGATACTACACCATCGGCTCCAATGTGATGAATTTCTGCAACCTTATAGCGCTAACTGCCCAGTAATTTGTTGCCTGTAATCATTACTTTATTGTGAATATTCCTTGTTTGAAGGATACGAGCGTAGTATACTGCATGTACACCTACATACAAATTGCAAAACCGACTACAGAATATTTTCATGCTTTTCGTCGCCCGTTCCATTGTAAATGAAGGGAGGGAAAATGATTCTATGTGTGAGCGGTGAAAAATCTGGCAAAATACCATTTAGTTGCTTCCATTTCTTCCTTTGTGCTATCTGGTGAACCAAAAACTGGAACAGTACTTAACAGTTGGACGCCTAAGCCTCCTGTGTGTGGTCTCCGTTACATGTGCGCGACATTTTTCCAGAAATATCCCAAAACTACTGTCTGACGTCACGAGTGGTTTTGCGACATTACTCCTAGATACGAGGTACGTCCAGAAAGTAAGTTCCATTTGGTTATATAAAGCAAACGTGTACAGATACAGAAAAAATATTTATTGTACAAAAATCTACAACTGTTAAATTACTTTTCTACAGAGCTGCCGAAATTTTGTAGGCACTTGTCGTAGTGTGGCACAAGTTTCTGTATGCCTTCTTGATAGAAGGTTGCCGCCTGTGTATTCAGCCATGTGGTAGCATGTTCTTTCAGCTAGTCATCGTTGAAGTGTTGACAGGATAAATTTTAGGTGTAAGAAGATGATTTCCATCAAAAGATGGTGTTTGTTTCCACGATAGTGCCCGACCTAAATGTTCAAATGTTTGTATAGTTTATTGGACCTAACTACGGGGTTATCAGTCCCTAAACTTACAAACTACTTATGAACTACTTACGAACTAGGACGGCACAAATATCCATGCCCAAGGGGGGATTCGAATCCCCGACCGTAGTGGCCGTGCAGACTGTGACTGGAGCGCCTCAGTCTCCTCGGCCACCGCGGCCGGCGTGCCCGACCTCATGTGGCGAATGTGACCAAACATCTCTTACGGGAATTTCACTGGGACGTGTTTGATCATCATCCGTACAGCCCGGGCCTCGCTCCTAGCCACTTTCACCTCTTCTTACACCTAAAAATCTGTCCTTGGTGATCAACATTTCAACGATGATGACCAGCTGAAAGAACATGCTACCACATGGCTGAGTACACAGGCGGCAGCCTTCTATGAAGAAGGCATACAGAAACTTGTGCCACCTTATGACAAGTGCCTACAAAATTTCGGCAGCTATTTAGAAAAGTAATTTAACAGTTGTAGATTTTTGTACAATAAATATTTTTTCTGTATCTGTACACGTTTGTTTTATATAACCAAACGGAACTTACTTTCTGGACATACCTCGTATTTAACCGAGATGACTCTTTCAAAGTCAGCCTCAATCCTCCTTCAGTCGTTTAACGATGACATTTTACACATCAGTTTCGGATAACGTATTGAATCTATCATTCTGTGAGTCTTCAATAGTCACATACTTGAAAACATATAGATTATCCTAAGAAATTTCCTTCACTGTCTACGTTGGGGAAAGCTATGTGGAATCGTAGGAGTATAAGTATAGCGTGGAAAAATTACTCAACCTGAGGGAACACCAAATCAATACCGCGTAACAGAATTTCTATGTTTGAGAATAGCGTCAGGCCAGCAATTCTTTACCCAACTGAAGACGATCGCTGATGATCAGACCCTAGAAAACTACAGGAGTCTCGATTTTTCGGTTTGTCTAAAATAGTTCCAAATATTTTTCTGTGGTACATAAAATAAAATCGGTTTGACATCCGCAACTGAGAGGCATGATTCAAATGTTCAAATGTTTGTATAGCTTATGGGACTTAACTACGGGGTCATCAGTCCCTAAACCTACAAACTACTTATGAACTAACTAAGACTAAGGACGGCATGTTATAATGATTTATCTAATCCGCGAACGGTTTTGGGATTTTAAAATCCTAGATTCAGGAGTATAAGAAATTATTATACTGGTGTCCATTCCGATCGGCTGCTCGAGGATGGATTGTTCCTGCCTGGGATGCAGTGACTTCCTTACCCAACCGTCCGTCATTTATGCATCACCAAATATAGTAATTTTTATGGAGCTGAATATGAGATTTCAACACCCAGAATCCGGTCGTGGATTAAATTTATCATTCTTATAAAGGAAGCGGAAGTCATGGTCTTAATAATTTTCAAATGAATTAATATCGTGTGATTGAGCGAGTCAATCAAGGCACGAAAGAGTGTTTGTCAACATGAAATGCATCCTCGGCGGTTGTCAATTTACGCAATACATCTTACGAATTTGTCCGTTTAGGTGTGAAAAAGGCGACCGGAAGTTCTGTTGTTCACAAAGTGGGTAATGTGCGACTGTGCTTTCGGTTTCAAGCAAACGTTGTCGATATGGTTGTTGCAAATGCTACTTTGATTGGTAGTAACTATTTGATCCGAGTTTCTAAAATTATGCTTGAAAATTAAACATGGTTCAGTGTATCCGTCTGATTTTCGGTACTGATTTCACACGCTGTGGACAGCGTACACGACGAAATTTTATTTCCGCACCACCTGCAAAAACTGTATGATTAGGTGGATTTATCAAAATCAGTATTCCTTGTAGCAATTAAAACAGTTAATAGTAATTGTAATTTTGAAAGAATGCTCAACCCAAGAAGGTTAATTGGTCATTAAGCAACTGTCTCGCTGTGTTGTTCGGTTTGAAGAAACAAATCGCAGAGCACGTTTGCAGCACCGTCTCTGGCAGACTGCTTTAATCTCCGTGGACAACAACATTACTCAGTGCTAATTAACTGTGAAACACTGCAACGTATCCATGTTTGTCAACAATTAGTTCTTCGGCCGCTCCTACCGGAGGCCAGACTCCTTCCCCGGGCACGGGTGTGTGTTTTGTCTTTAGTGTAAGGTAGTTTAAATAGTTTACAAGTCTAGGGAGTGCTGACCATAGCAATTTGCTGCAATAGGTTTACAAACATTTGAATTAGTTCTTACAATGGAAATCCCCAATCGCGCCCACCTCAGATTTGGTGGCAAGCTGACGCAATGGATTTGCTCCTCAAAGCAGACCACAAATCAACCACGAAATGAGAAAGAAAATGAACGGAACTGTGAAAAAGTAAACTGAATATGTACAGTGTACGGTACATGAGATAGATGTACAACATTAAGCGTATGGTTAGAAGCTTGCTGTTTTGATTACGTGATCATTGTGCTGGATTACGATACGGAAGATCCGTGTTCAAACCTTCCACATGCTTAATGAACTGTGTCTCTCGTCATTGACAGCTATGTTCTCTTTTCGTAGCCATGGCAATTGCCACATAGAGTATGAGTGATGTGGTAAGAATATATTACCGTCGTAAGTAAATGTGACTAATGAGTGTAAGGCAGATAAGTCGTAGAGCTCTGAAATCAATGGGACGTAAGTACTGTCGTTATCAGTCCCTAGTCTTACAAACTATTTAAACTAACCAAAGGACAACATGCACACACTCATGCCCGAAGGAGGACTCGAACCTTCGGTGAGGAGCAACCGCGCGCACCGCAGCAAGGTGCCCGAGAGCGCTAGGCCATTCCACCGCGGTGTACCACAACTAAACGAGTGTAAACTACGGTAGTCCATCGTCTCTCACAAGATGAAGTATGCTCTTCGAAATTCTAGGATATGGTCATATTTACTTGGACATATTTAGGATCTGATAGTGTACTCGTGGAAAATATCTAAGACATTAAAACATAGTTTTTGACAGATCAACAAGACAATGTCATTCTGGAAGTGTGCGTACATTTCTTGCAGCTACCGTGACAAAATATTATGTTTTCATCTTCACATTCATATAAACACCTAATTGGGCTAGGAGGCATAGGCCTATCTCACTCTCACCGGGCGAACAAGTTACATGACTTACATGACGTGTTCATTGTCGAGTATGCTACGTCATACGTGTTTCCCCGTGGAGAATATAATAATTTCATGAAAAACAAACAAACAAGTTATCTAGCATGAGGAAGATATGAACATGAATCTCTCGTGTCGTAGTACAACACCATGGCACATAACCAAGCCAGCATGCGTCTGGCTGCTCTCTGAGTTTCCGAAAGAACAGACACCATTGGTTGATCCTAACGGAGGTAATACTAATTCGGAATATTCAGGGCATTGTAATAAATCCAACGACAATGTTGAAAATTTGCGCTGTACCTAGCTTCGAAACCGGAATTCCCGGTTCGGGATAGCGGTCGCCTTAACTAATTATACTATGTAAGCACGCTTCCCTTCCAACCCAAATTCCTAACTTATAGCACACTACTAACGTAGTGTCCAATAGTTCCGTACGAAAACAACAGACACCATATTAATAACTGTTCAAAATGTTCAAATGTTTGTAAATCTATCGGGCCAAACTACGTGGCCATCAGTCCGTAGCTTACAAACTACTTAAACCTAGGTAAACTAACCTAAGGACAAACACACACACCCATGCCCCAGGGAGGACTCGAACCTCCACGGCGAGCAACCGCTCGCTCCGCAGCGAGACGCTTTAGACCGCTCGGCTACTCCACCGCGGCATCAATAACTGTAATAAGCCCAAAACAGGCAATTGACATTTTCAATACGGTCGCATTAATACGCTCGATCCCATGCGGGAGTCCAGTATAGGCTGCGAGCAAGAGGAACTAATGGGCAGGAGGCACTACCACCGTAGTGTGCTACAAGTTGAGAATTTGCGCTGGAACGGAAGCATCCATGGATAGCCTAACATGCCGGGCGCCGTGGCTCAGCGCGCCCGGTCAGAGGGCTCAACGCTCTCTGTAATAAAAAAGGTGATCCAATAACGCATCGAACACGAACGAACAAAATCGATCAGCGTCCGCAACAACGAAAACTACCCATAGAAAAAAGAAAAGAAGAAAAAAAACTGGTTAAGGCGACCGTTGCCGCCAAGCGGGAAATCTGGGTTCGAATCCAGATCCAGCGCAAATTTTCAACTTTGCCGTTGGATTTATTTCAATGCCCGGAAACGGTCGAAATGTGTAAATATTTCGTGCTCTCTAGGTGTTGCACATCTTGCGCTTCGACCGGTCACTGTTCCTCTTTTTCTTCTTTTTTCACGGTCCCGTACACTTTCTTTCTGATTTCGTGTTTGACGCGTGTTCAGTTTTTGAGAGGCTATACACTGCGCTGATTTACTGCTGCATCTGAGGGAGATGCGACGAGGAATTCTCCTTCTGAGCACAGTGTCGGGCCTGGTGGTCTTGGGGTAAAGTGCTCGACTGTAAACCGAAGGGTCGCGGGTTCGAAACCCTGGCGGACCTCGGGATTTTCCAGTCTGCACTTTAACCCATCCTTCTCCTCTCAACGACGTGAGGAGTCGCCAGAAACGACACGTGGTTCGGATTCCACGTTAAGCTGTAGGTCCCCTTTCTCCGGTTGGATAACTGGGGTAGGCTAGGGACGCGCAAGTCGCCGAAGTGGCGTCCAATTGAAAGACTTGCACCAGGCCTATGAGCCACACGAAATTATTATTATGTGAGCACAGTGTACACTGCTACCCCCTCAGACTGTTTAAGACGGACACGTAACGGGGCGCAGCAGCGATCTGGCTGGCAGTGGCAGAAGACTGGGCTTAATGCAGTGCGCGGCGCATTGTGAGGCGGCGGGATGAATGGCCGGCCGCTGGCCGCTGACGGATGGCCGGACACTGATTCAGAAGCCGCCTAACAAACCGCCGCCGATCACTCGCTCTGAATGCGCCGGCGCGCGTTTTGTGCCACCTGATGAACGACGCCGCTTTCACGCGACTGCCACCCGCCAAGAATGAAACTCCCTCACCGTTTCATAAATAATCTTGGAATGTTGCCAACTAGGGTGCGTCGTTTGTGAACCAACTATTTCAATTGAATTATTACGTGAAATTAACTACAGTTCACTTTAGTTCACTTCCTTTTCCGATATACTAGAAATTAGAAGGCGCATGCTCAAATATCCATTCCGTTCATACTGAGTACATCCCACCCCCAGGACCTAAAACAATGTTCAAATGTTTGTAGAACTTATGGGACTTAACTACGGGAGTCATCAGTCCCTAAGCTTACAAACTACTTACGAACTAGCTAAGACTAAGGACGGCACAAATATCCATGCCCGAGGGGGGATTCGAATCCCCGACCGTAGTGGCCGAGCAGACCGTGACTGGAGCGCCTCAGTCCCCTCGGCCACCGCGGCCGGCCCTAAAACAATGTACGAGGCGCGTCCAGAAAGTAAGTTCCGTTTGGTTATGTAAAACGAACAGGCACAGATACAGAAAAAATATTGATTGTACAAAAATATACAACTGTTAAACTACTTTTCCACATAGCTTCCGAAATTCTGTAGGCAATTGTCATAGCATGGCACAAGGTTTTGTGTGCCTTTTTCATAGAATGTTGCCGCCTGTGTATTCAACCATGTGGTAACATGTTCTTTCAGCTCGTCATCATCGTTGAAGTGTTGTCCACCAAGGACAGATTTTAGGTGTAAGAAGAGGATTACTGTAAAAAGATTTTTTTTTCACGATAATGCCTGACCCCACACACCGAATGTGACCAAACAATTCTTACGGAAATTTCAATGGGACCTGTTTGATCATCCTCCATACAGCTCGGACCTCTCTCCTAGCGACTTTCATCGCTTTTTACACCTAAAATCTGTCCTTGGTGGTCAACACTTCAACAATGATAAAGAGCTGTTACCACATGGTTGAATACACAGGCGGCAACCTTCTGTGCAAAAACTTGTGGCACGCTACGACAAGTGCCTACAAAATTTCGGCAGTTATGTGGAAAAGTGGTTTAAGAGTTGTAGAATGTTGTGCAATAAAGATTTCTCCTGTATCTGTGTACAATTTCATTTTATTACCAAATGGAACTTACTTTCTGGACGCGCCTCGTATTTCAGAAGTCCTAACTTAACTGCGTAAACTGCATCGGATCGGAAGACCGAAATCTTTCACTTAGTACAATTGATGAAATAGTTCCGAACAGTGCGAACTATGTCGCATCGAAAGATCGAAGTAATAAAGTTAATTCACCTAATTCAGGTAATGAACTACTTTCGAACTGCGCGAACGAAGTCTTATCGAAAGACCGAAATAGTTCAGTTTGTTCACTTAGTTTTGTAGATGAACTAGCCGAACTGTGAGAACGACGTCAGATCTTAAGGCCGAAACTGTTCTGCTAGTTCATTTACAAGGACAGTGTAGGTCAGTCGGATTTTTGTATCAATTTTCATAAATAAATAGGGTGAAAAGTAACGCCATTAAGGCAATTTTGCACCTAGAACTAGGAAAATTGTGTATGGTTTTTCAGACATTAAAAACTACTTATTTCAAAGATTTTGGAAATTCGACCTATAATGAGGTGAAATAATGGGCGGAAAACTGAACTGCCTGTTTAGCAAGACCTATCTTCGTTTCCCCTAGAATTCCCGATTTAGATTGACTACATTCCATTAATCTTATTTACGTTTGTAGATATTCCTTGTAAAATTGCTTTTCACTACACCACCTCATCGGCTCAGATGCTCGCCAAAATTCTTTGCTGCCCCTGACATACAGTTTCATTGGTAAGTCTCAAATTTTTCATTTTCGCTCCATGGGCTATAGTTCCCATCCCCGTTTGCTGCTTATTTTCCATTACTAGTGTAATATTCCTGGCCTATGGCCACTACATATTTCTGGCCGCTGGCCGTTTCTTTGCTAACATTGTACGTGTCTTAAACGCGGAAGAAAGACAGAAGTGCAGCATATGTCGAAATGTGTCTTATTGTAACAAGAGAAGAGCGATTTTGCAGAAGACGCGCGACAGCCCTGTTTTGGCGCGAAATAGAGCGTCAGGTGCCCTCTCGCAACGCGCCGCAATTGCAGACTCGAGCTGACCACTATACGCGCCGGACCGTGCCGGTAATGAGTAAAGTTTTGTATAATTGTGATAACAGTCGAGGTCTCAACATGAACTATGGGCAGCATAGGCCGTGTCGTATTAACAATAGTTGTTCATATTTTATTATTTATTTAATAAATGGCATCCCTGACAAAAATCTCGCGAGACTCTTCTTATGTTTCCATCATACAGAACTTATTTTAGCCTCACTTGTATGCTGTAGAAGAACCAACGACCTGTGTGCTGTCTTCTGCGCTGGAGACATAACTATAGACGACAACAGGTTATGCTTTCCATAAAGATTTGGACAGCAACTACGGCACCTCGTGCGTACTGTAGGGCGGTACAAACGCACACTGCTACGCAACAGCATCCGCAAGGATGTAGAGGTTGTAGGGGACTTGTGGGAGGAAGCAGTACTAACTTCTCCGTCCACAAATAAAAAACCCTAGGAAGCTTGTACTAGCAGTAAAAATTGAGCGCCGGCCGCGGTGGCCGAGGAGACTGAGGCGCTCCAGTCACGGTCTGCACGGCCACTACGGTCGGGGTTTCGAATCCCCCCTCGGGCATGGATATTTGTACCGTCCTTAGTGTTAGCTAGTTCATAAGTAGTTTGTAAGTTTAGGGACTGATGACCCTGTAGTTAAGTCCCATAAGCTCTACAAACGTTTGAACATTTGATTTGATTTGAAAAATTGAGCAATATGAGGTACAGGGCTATAGGCTACAAACTTATGTAAGTATGGATCATTGCCTACCTTCCAAATGCTTCTACTCTTAAAATAGAATGTACACTTCGAATTGACGATTATCCGCAGCAGTAATTATTTTATGGAATTTTATTTTTGGACACCAATGTTTTATACTTTTCATAAAATGAGTTTTGTACGTGTACAAATTGTAAATTTCACTTCTTGTATTTTACCCATTTTACCCATTTTACCCATTTTACCCATTTTACCTTCAGAATCCCAAAATATTCTAATCGACAGGAGCTATAAAGTGACAGCAGCTAATTGTGCTGTTCTGACGAAGACTTTCCGTGATTTCCGTAAGAAACTGCGGACGAATGCCGTTTCCTGACTGTAATAACACTGACTGGATATTAAAGCTGAAACTTCTTTTCTTGCGAGTGACATCTCAGTTTGACTTTTTACGCCGCCCTGCGGTGGGAGTTAGGTTCGCGGTTGGAAGTTTGCACATAAAAAGCCGGGCGGCCACGGCTCGATCGAGCCGGGCGTCGGGTTTGATCTGAGGTGGGGCCTCCAGCGGGCTACTTGTAACCAATTTATCGCCGCTATTAACAGAGTTGTTCGGGTTAGCAGCAGGCTCAGCACGGTTTTCGTGCCCAATTAATTTAGCAGGCGCGCCCGAATTTGTGCCATTCAGTTTGTCAATGAGAAGTTCGTTTGCTCGGAAATCAGTTATGCAGCAGCTACCGCTCAGTCACGAAGATGAATTATAAATAGCCAATCTCAGTGTTATAATTGCCATAAACAGCTTTTCTATGGTAGTGGTTCAAGGAAGCTATGTAGGAGTTGCGTGAAAACAGAAATCGGAGAATAACTTCAGAAAATAAGTAGTTTAAAATGATAGGGTATTGTTGTGTCCCAGCCTCGTCGCCGCTTTTGTGTCTCGTTTCCGTCGTAGGTGTCGGTGGCCGAGTAGAATTTAACCGACACAGGAATAAAGGATGCACGTTTGTGCGGTGTGGAGATGAGCAGCCAGTGGGACAGCAGAAACTAGAAACACTAAAGTAAATTAGAACGAGATATATATTGCACAGAATTTATACAATACTTAACTTTTACATAGTTCAGTACTGCAGAATGCTGATACATAGCTGAGCTAGAGGCCTACCTAGTGCCTGTCCGATAGCCAAGTCTTCACTGGTGCCTATCTGATTCCGAAGTGTTAGCTGGTTCCTATCTCAGTCCCAAGTGAACGATGTCGTTCAGTGGTGGCCACGAGCGGAGTTGTAGCAGAGGGCGCTCGTGGCTGACGTCGTAAAAACGCCGCGCCGTGCGTGCATGGCGGCGCGAGGCGAAAGTAGGTGACGCGCACTTTGGACTTGTGCGACACCACAGGTTTGTCATCTTCTCACATCAGATATCTCCCTACCAGTTAAAGACGACTGTAGCATGCATTCATCGTAGCGAATTGTCACTACTTACGAAATAATTTTTACAGATTTTATTACTGTAGGCCTACCTGTTGTGAGTAAAATACTGGACTCGCATTCGGTAGGACGATGGTTCAAATCCACCTCCGACCGTTCGGATTTAGGTTTTCCGCGAGTTTCCTAAATCACTCAAGACAAATACCGGGATGGTTTCTTTCATAGGGCACGGCCGATTTTCATTTTCTTCCCCATCCCTACACTAAAATCCGGCCGGCCGCGGTGGCCGAGGGGACTGAGGCGCTACACTCACGGTCTGCACGGCCACTATGGTCGGGGGTTCGAATCCCCCCTCGGGCATGGATATTTGTGCCGTCCTAGTTCGTAAGTAGTTCATAAGTAGTTTGTAAGTTTAGGGACTGATGACCCCGTAGTTAAGTCCCATAACCTTAACAAACATTTGAACAACTTTTGAACTAAAATCCGAGCGATAGCTTCGGCTCTAAAGACCACGCTGTCGACGGGACGTTAAACTCTACATTTCCTTCCTTCCGTATCTGTGCTGTAGTTTTACTTTGACACATGAGATATTATTATCACAAGCTGTTGTGCTAGCAGTGTGGCGTTGTAGTTAGCATCGCTGGCTGAAGCGCTACAGGTTACCAGTTGAAATCGGATTACTACAAATTATTTGTTGTTTAAAATTTATCATTTCTGTAAAGGTCTTGGACTGATGATCACGTAGTCTGGTCCGATAGATTTACAAACATTTGAACATTTTGTAAAGGTCTTACGTTTGTTATGTTTTTATAATGTGGAATATTTTCTGTTTTCATAACTAATAGCGTGATGGAATAGTCGCACCGACCGCGGTGGCCGAGCTTTCTGCGGCGCGCCAGTCACGGTCTGCACGGCCACTACGGTCGGGGGTTCGAATCCCCCCTCGGGCATGAATATTTGTGCCGTCCTTAGTTCATAAGTAGTTTGTAAGTTTAGGGACTGATGACCCTGTAGTTAAGTCCCATGAGCTCTACAAACATTTGAACATTTGGAATAGTCGCTGTTTACCTGAATAGCTACATACTGTGTTCTGGCTTTACACTGACGTAAGTAATAAATACATATTAAGTACTAAGTGTTGTTCACCGTGGACGATCTCGCCTTCGGATTTGTAATCTATCATGGTTTTGAGGTGAAGTAACGAGGCAAATTTAATGAAGTAACTATTTCGTAGATGAAAAATAAACTAACGATGCCCAAAACCACTGTCACCGTCAGCAACAACAGCAGCAACTTGATGCCCATTACTGGTAAAAAAACCTTCTCTACATTATCGTAATATAGAAATCCAAGTTTGCTGCTAACAATATTTATTCATTCAGCTAGTGCAAATTGACTCCACTACAAGCTTGTTTTGGGCTTATGCCATGTTCTCTACATGTTTCCATGCTTTACGCTTCGTGGCTCTTACTTGTTTTCTATTGTTATTTACCAACCAACAGTGAGGTCAACGTCTCGGTCTTTCTTATCTCTTTAGAAGAAGGAAAATAAATTTCTTGGTCTCGGTACACCAACCAACCATGCGGCGGTCATTCGAGATGTTACCCTCTCCATTAGTTTTTTCCTGTCTCTCCCAGTAAAATCTGACACTTATCTCTCCATTGTCCCGCGGCGGATTAGCCGTGCGCATTGGGGCGCCGTGCTGCGGTGCGCGCGGCCGTTCACCGTCGTGGGTTCGAGTCCCCTTCCTCGGGCATGGGTGTTTGACTTGTCCTCAGGTTAGTTTACCTTAGTTTAAGTAGTTTGTAAGCTACGGACTGATAGCCGGTCCGCTAGATTTACAAACAGCTCCAGTGTCAGCTGAGGAACGCCCGGTTTTCGAATAGTTTTCGCGTTAAAAGTCGATGTCCCGATAAAAAAATGCAAGCATAGCCTAATTGCAGACCTCGGAAGAACTGATTTCAGAACACTACCTCACCAGAAACATCGCAGTCCATTTTCTCTTCTCTTTCAAATGTTCAAATGTTTGTGAAGCTTAAGGGACTTAACTACGGGGTCATCAGTGCCTAAACTTACAAACTACTTATGAACTACTTACAACTAAGGACGGCACAAATATCTATGCCCGAGGGGGGATTCGAACCCCCGACCGTAGTGGCCGTGCAGACCGTGACTGAAGCGCCTCAGTCCCCTCGGCCACCGCGGCCGGCTCTCTTCTCTTTACTTTTACTGATGACCATAAGGTACTTTCACTATACGGCCTGTACTGAGAATACTGATCGATTGATTCTCTGATACACACAAACGTACCACAGGAAAAAGAAGCAAATTCTTGGAACTAATCGGAGTTGAATCTTGACCATTTGTATGTATCGGAGTCAACTGCGTGGTTATTAGTCCGTAGCTTACAAACTACTTAAACTTAGATAAACTAACCTATGGACAACATAAACACCCATGCCCGAGGGAGGATTCGAACCCCCTACGGCGAATGGCCGCGTGCACCGCAGCACGGTTCCCCCATGCGCACGGCTAAACCGCCGCGGCTTTGTATTTCAAACTTGATACGTGCCCACTTAGCCACAGAGCCACGCAGAAGAAATTTTTGAGCTAGAAAAATCAGACCTTGACGCATAAACGTTATATGTAACTATTACTCTGTATTAAATTCCAGGTTCCAATGAAAAACTATCAAGTTCCTTAATATTGTAGAACTCTGTTTTTTACGATACCTAGCCACAATATTAACCATGAATTAATGCAAATGGTGTGCAGAAAATGACAGGAATTACAATGCATTTCTACACTGATCAGCCAGAACGTTATGACACTCTACCTAGCCGGCCGCGGTGGCCGAGGGGACTCAGGCGCTCCAGTCACGGTCTGCACGGCCACTACGGTCGGGGGTTCGAATCCCCCCTCGGGCATGGATATTTGTGCCGTCCTTAGGATAAGCTAGTTGATAAGTAGTTTGTAAGTTTAGGGACTGATGACCCCGTAGTTAAGTCCCTTAAGCTATACAAACATTTGAACATTTGAATACTCTACCTAATATGAGGTATGTCCACATTTGGCACGGATAGCAGCGCCGACGCGTCCTGGCATGAAAGCAGAGAGGCCTGAGTAGGTTTCTGGAGGGAGTTGTCACCGAATCTGTACACACTGGTCACCTAAATGCCGTAAATTCCGCGGAGGGGAGGTCTGTCGACACGTTCAGTCACATCTCAGATGTGTTTGATCGCGTTCAGATCTGGCTGTTTGGGGGACAGGGGAGGGGGTGGCAGCACATAGAGTGCAATCCACCACTGTGTTCCTCGAACCTGTCCATCAAACTCCTGGCTTTGTGACATGGCGCGTAATCTTGTTGAACAATGCCATTGTCTTTGGGATACATGGTCATAAAGAGGTGTACGTGGTGTACAACCAGTGTAAGATACTTCTCGGCTCCCATGGTATTTTGTACCAGTTTCACTGGACCCATTGATGCCCATGTGAATGTTGTGCAGAACATAACTGAGCCGCATCCAGCTTATTTTCATCCCGCAATTTAGGTGTCAAGGATCAATTTCCCTATAACACAACTGAATCGCACGCTCCCATAGCCATGATGGAGAAGGTGTCGGGATTAATCAGACCATTCAACTCTCTGCCATTGCGCCAACGTCCAGTGACGATGGTCACATGGCCATTTCAGTCGTAGTTGTCGATGTCGTGGTGTTAACATCGACACGTACAGGGGTCTTCCGCCCGGTACGTCTATCGATAGGAGTGGTCGGTGCACTGAGTGTTCAGACACACTTGCATTCAGCTTGGTATAAAAGTCTGGTGTTAGATCCTCCAGATTTCGCCGCTCGTCTTGTTTTGTACATCTACATCTACATACATACTCCGCAATTCACCGTAAGGTGCGTGGCGGAGGGTACACTGCACCACTACTAGGCATTTCCTTTCCTATTCCACTCCCAAATTGAACGAGGAAAAAAAGAATGCCTTTATGCCTCCGTTCAAATGTTCAAATGTTTAAGCTTATGGGACTTAACTACGGGGTCATCAGTCCCTAAACTTACAATCTACTTATGAACTACTTACGAACTAGGACGGCACAAATATCCATGCCCGAGGAGGCATTCGAACCCCCGACCGTAGTGGCCGTGCAGACCGTGACTGGAGAGCCTCAGTCCCCTCGGCCACCGCGGCCGGCTATGCCTCCGTACGAGCCCTAATTTCTCTTATCTTGTCTTTGTGATCTTTACGCGAAATGTAAGTAGGCGGCAGCAAGATCGTACTACACTCAGCTTCAAAGTCCGGCCCTCTAAATTTACTCAACAGAATTTCACGAAACGAACGTCGTCTGTTTTTCCATATTGAGAGCTAGCTGCCAATCTTCGCACCAACTAGAAATTTTTTCTAAGTAATCCTGTATGCTATTACAGTCAGTTACAGACGACACCCTCCCATACACCACAGCATCATCAGCAAACAGCCGCAAATTACAACTTACTCTCTCCATCAGATCATTTATATAGATAGAAAATAATAGCGGTCCTATCACACTCCCCTGGGGCACGCCTGACGATACACTCGTCTCTGATGAACACTCGCCGTCGAGAACAACGTACTGCGTTCTATTACTTAGGAAGTCTTCCAGCCAGTTACCGGCCTGCTCAGCCTACGACGCCCGTTATGTTTAATGAGGGGTAGCCGCCTACACTCTCGACATTTGGACGTGATTTCAGTTTGGTTTGCCGGCCGCGGTGGCCGAATGGTCTGCGGCGTATCAGTCACAGTCTCCACGGCCGCTGCGGTCGGGGGTTCGAATCCCTCCTCGGGCTTGGATGTTTGTGTCGTCTTTAGTGTAAGCCAGTTCATAAGTAGTTTGTAAGTTTAGGGACTGATGACGCCGTAGTTAAGTCCCATAAGCTATACAAACATTCAGTTTGGTTTCGCCACTTGCCGAAGACACCACAACACTCGTCGAAGATCCGACGAGTTGCGCATTTTCCGAAGTGTTCCTGCTGAGCCTGAGTAATATCACTATCTACCTTCGGTCATACTCGGATAAGTGCCATTGTAGCAACACAGACACCACGATGGAGGGGCCGAGCGTTCTAGGGCGCCTAGCTGCGGAGCGCGCGGTTGTTCGCTGTTGGAAATTCGAGTCCTCCCTCGGGCATGGGTGTGTGTATTGTCTGTAGCTTAGTTGCAGTAGTTTGTAAGCCTAGGAACTGACGACCAAAGAAATTAAGTCCCATAGATTTATAAACATTTGAACAGCACGCTTGTCTCACAGCAAATGAGCCGCGCTTGTCTGACTAGCAGTCGTTCTTCATCAGGTAACGTTTCTGTAGCCCGGAAGGATTATATCGGTAGTAGGAAGGCGGTCATGCTGTTCGCGGTTATCAATGTATTCCGTCCTAGTAGCAGATACACTTAATCCATTGAAATTACTAATTGCAGCTGTCACGCTCAGATGAACGTATTTAATTAAGCGCTAAATAATTAATATAAAATGTGTACGGTCTATGTTTACTCATGGAACCACGTAATCGACAAATAAGTAATTTGCTTTCTGGTGTGGAGAACAGAACGTTACAGTGTAACGATAACTAAAGGACTAACCTTTCAGATTTCCAGGAACACGCGTTCCAAAAATACTAGAAAAATATTACGCCCGATCATAAAAGTTGCTGTATTTATCTGGTTTATTTTCCCTGCATTTCAAACTCTGGAAACTACACGTAAAACTCTATTTTGTCGGAGCTTGAATAACTTTGACAGTTTATAACATAAATGGTGAACAATGTCTTTTTGTAATACCGTGTGTGCAACACTTGACGTGTAATAATTGATTATCATTTCTGACTGTATTGTAAATTATACTACGATATTGAATATCTGTGAAAGGGGACAATCAGATATGGAAGGAATATATTTAAAATATATTAAGGACAACGAGATTATATACTTCTATGACTGGAGCATAAGTTTAAATATATCGAAATGGAATTTGTGCCTAATATTTCAAGATAATAAGTGGGGAAGAAATTTCACAATCTCTAGCATATGAAAGAAACGGACTTCATTAAATTACCAGCAAAAGTATTAAAGGCTCGGGGGAAATAGAGCAGTGCCTAGACTGCTGAAGCTAGTGGGATATATGATGAGGGCATTGTACCTGATGATTTAAGTATAACATTCTTGTCTCTTTACTAAGAATGAACAAAAAGGTGACAGGACAAGTGGTTTCAAGAGCAGGCCTGTGCTCATAAGATTTGTAGGAAACGTCGAGGTAAATAATGCAGAGAATTTGTTTGGGTTCAGGAAAATACAGGTAACACGTATGGCATTTGGTGATTCGGTTTGATGGGATAAAGAATGCTGATAGATAACATTGATTTATCTAAGGGGCAGTCAAATGAAATTGAGGTCATGTCCTTCATGAAAGAATATGTTTGATTGCCTGTAGTATAGTGACGGTACCCAGGCGTACAACTCGTCATCCGAAACAAAACTACTGCCACGAATGGCTTTCTTCATAACGCATGCTGACAAATCGGGACTGTATAGGGGCTTCACAGTGAAACTTCCGCAGTGATGACACAAGTGGTCGTATTGTAGTCATGTTTCCAGTCTTTATTCGAATATGCTGCAAAATATTTAGTGGAAAGTCCTCCATACATTCCCGACTTTTAGCTACGAGATTTCGATATTTTTGGAGCTCCAGAAAAAGACATTGGCCATAATGAATTTGCTTCGGAGGAGTTGCCTGGGTGGGATAATGGTTTTGTAGGTAATCACCAATATTTTTCAGTGAACGCATGGACCATCTTGTATCACAGTTAGAAAAATGTGTTAATAAATATAGTTATCATTTTTTTAACTAATTAGTAGTTTACTTATCTGTTTTCATTAGCCTCGTTTCCATTTAACGATTGGTTGGGAAGAGTTCAAAATGTTCAAATGTTTGTAGAGCTTATGGGACTTAACTACGGGGTCATCAGTCCCTATTGGGAAGAGTCATTGGACGGAATGGACTGGAATACCCACCTGAAGACTTTTAAGGTATTTTTGAATATTGGTGGTACAGGAAACTAACGATAAACCCATTCTTACGACAAAAAGTTGTTTTAAAAATGTCAAGAGACATTTTGAAAAATTGGATGGTTTGTTGAAAGGTAAAAATTCCGACGTAACTCAAATGTTTGTAAGTCTATGGGAAAGAACTACTGTGGTCATCAGTCCCTAAGCTTACAAACTACTTAAACTATGGACAACACACACTCATGCTCCAGGGAGGATTCGAACCTCAACCGGAGGCAGTTGGCAGACCCGGACAAGGCGCCTAGAACCGCTTGACTCTTCCCGTGCGGCCCGACGGAACTAAAGAAGAGGTCGATCAGATGCTTGGGAATGTTTTTAGCCACTGCAGCGATAGGTTTTAAGTCAGTCTAGTGCTTACGGGATCGGCGTCGAGGTAACGCCACCTGGGCCTATTACACTGCATCGATATACTTCATCGGCGGTGTCCGTACAGGGGCCACAACGTTAAATCGAAGCCCATTCATACGCTGCATAGCATTGATGGTTTTACCTGCCCAGGCTACCTTAGGTACATCTGGCTTAAACAGAGTTACGCTCATGGGCCCAGCGTTAACCATAGCCATGTTTCCATGTGTTTATGGATGTTTGGAACTTCATACTGATGATGATGATCGTGTAGCATTTATGGCCGTTAGACCCCAACTCGGGTCGTGTTCAGTTTGCCTGGTGCTAGTCCTTTGAGCTGACGCCACTTCGGCGACTTACGTGTCATTGACGATGAAATCATGTTGAGGACGACACAAACCCAAGCTCCGGGCCCCCTGCTTGGGAACCTACCACGCTGACCACTTGACTACAGAGCCGGACAACTTCATACTATATGCTTGCCACTCGTGTTGGTAACATTTTCCCACCACGTTTGACGAATAACTATCGATAACGCGTCACACACCTTATGTTGCCTGGAAACACCAGTTAATCTGAGACGACAACCTTCACGTGAGCCGTTTAAGTGCTGCTGGAGCTGTAAATAATAATAATAATAATAATAATAATAATAATAATAATAATAATAATAATAGCAATGAGAAATTGTGATGCAAGTCCTATTTGGCAATAGCAACCAAAAAATAAATAAATGGCAATTAAAAAAAATACTCGGACAGTTAAATGATTTTTTTAGAAGTCTTGAAAATTAGAACTTTTAATTATTTCTCTACATGATTCAGTTCAGATTGGAACATCTATCATACGTGTTCCTTAATCCACAGAGTTAACAATTCGTGAAATCCATCTGAATAAAATTCTGCTGCCGGAGAGTTTGTCAACGAAACGACCACAGAACTTTAGTTACCCTAAATTTTTGATAACTGTCTCAAGCAAAATACGACGGAAAGTGGTGGGAAAGTTGTCTGATGGTTTAGATACCATGAATCGCTGGCGTTCAATATTTTTTCGTCTTCGTGCTGTAGCATAGTAGTGTTGAATACAGACTAGCGACTTATTTTGTCATGATCACGGACATTCGTTCTTCCACAGTTTAACATTGCAGAGCTTCCACCAGATTGAACAGTTTTCTACTGACACGCAGGATCCATAAACTACCTCATGCCTCCATGGACCCTGCATGTCAGCAGGGCATTAGGTGCATCGACGTCTTGTATTGTTTGGAAAGACGTGACTCTTCATGTCACACTGCAGGCCTACATGTATACAGTGTGCAATTATGTGTTCCCTATGAGGAGTAGTTTTTCTCAAGATGAGAGTTGATTGCTGTTCGCTTCCGAGCGTTAGCTCTGAACGTGGTTGGAGTGTACTTGCATTCGCTGACAGCGACAATTCCTTTCTGATATGTAAGAGCCGCGCGGAAATAGCCGAGCGGTCTGGAGCACCAAGTTGCGGATCGAGCGGCCTCCCGCATCGGAGGTATGAATCCTCCCTCGGGTGCAGATGTTTGTGTTGTGTTCAGTATAACTTTGTTCATAAGTAGTTTGTAAGTTTAGGGACTGATGACCCCGCAGTTAGGTCCCATAAGCTTCAGAAACATTTGAACATTTGAAACTTCCTGGCAGATTAAAATTGTGAGCCGGAACCGGGCTCGAACCTGGGACTTTTGCCTTTCGCGGGCAAGCGCTCTACCGACTGAGCTATTCCGACACGACTCACGATGCCGTCGGGATAGTTCAGTCGGTAGAGCGCTTGCCCGCGAAAGGCAAAAGTCCAAGGTTCGAGTCCCAGTTCCGGCACACAATTTTAATCTGGCAGGAAGTTTCATATCAGCGCACACTCCACTGCAGAGTGAAAAGTTTCATTCTGGAAACATGCCTTAGGCTGTGGCTAAGCCACGTCTCCACCATATCCTTTCTCCACCATATCCTTTCTTCCAGGAGTGCTAGTCTTGCAAGTTTCGCAGGAGAGCTTCTGTGAAGTTTGGAAAGTAGGAGGCGAGGTACTGGCGGAAGTGAAGTTGTGAGGCGGCACTGTGAGTCATGTCGGGATAGCTCAGTCGGTAGAGCGCTTGCCCGCGAAAGGCAAAGGTCCCAGGTTCGAGTCCCGGTTCCGGCACACAATTTTAATCTGCCAGGATGTTTCATGTCAGCGCACACTCCACTGCAGAGTGAAAAGATTCATTCTGGTATTTGAACATTTGTTATGTAAGCTGCATGCACTGACCAGACATTACACACGTCTCCGGGCGCTGACAGTATCTTTTTACAATCTATAATTCATTCCTTGTTAGTTCTTAGGAGTGGCACACCAAAAGTTGGAGAACTTTATTCACGGTGTGGTCGTGGGAATACGAAAGTACGGTAACTCTTTTCTGGAATACTGTCTCGTCTCCCTGTTGACCCAATTCCATACAAGCGATTTACTGAGGCCAGAAGAATCCCGGGTTAGCGATAAGGACAGATGGAGATGGCGGTAATATTGCGTAAATGCAGTATACGAGGCTGGTGCATTGGCACAGCTGTCATTAGTGAAAAGGTTTCCGAAGTAATCATGGCCACATTACGGGAATCAACTGACTTTTAACGCAAATGGTAGTAGGAGCCAGAGGCACGAGACCCTCTATGTCGAAAATTCTTGATAAATTTGATATTCCGAGATCTACATTGGCAAGAACATGCCGAGAATAGCAAATTTCCTTTCACAACGGACAACGCAGTGGCCGACAGCCTGCATTTAATGGCCGAGAGCAGCGGCGTTTGGGTGGAGTTGTCTGTGCTTACACTGCCTAAAATAACCGCAGGATTGGATGTGGGACGTACAATGAATGTACCCGTTACGACAGTTTGACGCTTCAATTTGGCCTTACAGCGCAGTGGCATCCGATGACCTATTCGAGTGCCCATACTAACAGCACGACATCACCTGTAGCACCTCCCTTGGGCTCGTGACTATATTGATTAGACCCTAGACGACTAGAAAAACGTGGCTTCGTCAGATGACTCCCGATTTCAGTTGGTAAGCGGCGATAGTAGGGTTCGAGTGTGGGTCAGACCCCTCGAAGCCATGGATTCAAGTTGTCAACAAGGCGCTATGCAAGCTGGTGCAAGATCCATGACGCTGTGGACTGTTTTTACGTGGAAGGGACGGGTTCTTTGGTTCATGCCAACCGATCAGTGACTGGAGGTTCTTGTGTTCCGAAGACTTTTTTCAGCCATTCATCCGCTTCACGTACCAAGCAACTATCGAAATTTTGAGGATGATAATGTGCCATATAACCGAGCCACAATTGTTCGCGATTGGTTTGAAGAAAGTTCTGGACAGTTTCGGTTCGGCCACACAGACCGCCCGACCTGGATCCCATCGATCATTCGTGGGACATAATCGAGAGGTTAGTTCGTACAAAAAACCCTACACCGGCAGTTCAATTACGGACGGCTGTAGAGGTAGCGTGGCTCAGTATTCCCACAGGGGGGCACGAACCGTTTGTTTAGTCCACGCCACGTCGAGTTGCTGCACTTCACTAGGTAAAAGGAAGTGCGCACGATATTAAGGAGGAATCCCATATCGTTTGCCACACAAACACACACGACATTTTTCCGGTCGTGACTTGGGCCAACGGTGGTAGCAGTTATGTGTATTCTGCAGCGCTTGTGATATTCCTGGCCTGTGGCCACTTCATATTTCTGGCCGCTGGCCGTTTCTTTGCTAACATTGTACGTGCCTTAAACGCGGAAGAAAGACAGCAGTGCAGCATATGTTGAAATGTGGGGTGGGGAGCAGTAGCATATGGCGCAGTAGGTGCTGGTTCCCGTGGGAAAGCCCGCCTATGTTACTGGTGCTCTCCTCGCATTGGCTGCTGCATTTCACGTCACGTGATTTCTTTTGAAATTACTTTTTTTTATTATAAACTAAATATTAATTATTCAGAACTGAGGATTTGTAATAAATATCTCTCAAGGACAGGCTAGATTTTGACAGTTTAAAAAGTTTAAGGTGCCTTCTCTTATTGTAACAAGAGAAGAGCGATTTTGCAGAAGGCACGCGAGACGGCCCTGTTTTGGCGCGAAATAGAGCGTCAGGTGCCCTCTCGCAACGCGCCGCAGTTTCTGTCTCGAGCTGACCACTATACGCGTCGGACCGCGCCGGTCATGAGTAAAGATTTGCGTAAATGTGATAACAGTCGAGGTCTCGACATGAACTATGGGCAGCATAGGCCGTATCATATTAACAATAGTTGCTCATATTTTATTATTTATTTAATAAATGGCATCCCTGACAATTAAAAATCTCGCGAGTCGCTTCTTATGCTTCCATCATACAGAACTAATTTTAGCCTCACTTGTATGAATCAACGACCTATGTGCTGTCTTCTGCGCTGGGGACACAACTATAGAAGACAACAGGTTAGTCAGAACTCTATGCTTTCCATAACGACTTGGACAGCAACTACGGCACCTCGTGCGTACTGTAGGGCGGTACAAACGCACACTGCTAGGCAACAGCATCCGCAAGGATGTGGAGGTATTAGGGGACTTGTGGGAGGAAGCAGTGTTAACTTCTCCGTCCGCAAATAAAACCCCAGGAAGCTCGTACGCTCCAGTGCGGGCAGCTAGCTCTTTTGAGAAGTTGACTAATATTATGTCCGATGAGCTTACGTAGCTTCTCCAGACGGTGTCCGGAGCGTTTGATGACAAGAGTTTGGCGGACTTCGCCTCCTGGCGGGCGGCCACCTTTGTCGGCCAGAGCGTTTTGCTATGCGCTCCGCCACGCGGCACTGGCGCTGCTTCAGTTTCCCGATTACCAAGTTGGATTTGGCCGAGCTAGTGTGCTGCTTAAGGATAGCGACGTGACTAACGCTTCGTGCGTTTTCCTGCTAGCAAGGCCGCCTCGCTACCCAGCTCTAATGTATTCGACACATGGCTCGCTTTTGTAAGCCAGACAAGGATCGTTTATAGTAAAGCTTCGTGTCACTCTTTCCGTTCGTTGTTTCACCAAATAGGAATCCTTAGCGTTTCTTTGGTCTTTCCTCACAATGTTTGCAGAGAACAGTGTGTGTATTACATTTGAGCTTTTTGCCTCTGCGATAGCTGTCTGCTGCCTGGCACTCCGATCGTCAATAGATGCTAGATGATATTGCCTTTCTCACAGATGATGCAATTACCATAACAATAAGTATATCGCTAATCTTACTCAAAACCTAGCCAATGAAATATTTAAAAACAACCCATGGTTCCGACAATTAGATTACCATGAAATTTTGTGAACAGCCTGGTGGAGTAGCCGAGCTGTCTAAGGCGCCTCGCTGCGGAGCGCGCGGTTGCTCGCCGTCGGAGGTTCGAGTCCTCCCTGGGGCATGGGTGTGTGTGTGTTGTCCTTAGGTTAGTTTACCTTAGTTTAAGTTGTTTGTAAGCTACAGACTGATGTCCACGCAGTTTGGTTCGATAGATTTACAAACATTTGAACTTCTTTTTGTGGACACTGCTTACACACAGATAAGTATTGTTTTCTAAAACTCAACCTATAACGTTTAAACCCTGAGATACAAGAAGTAGGACGGATACGTTTTTGGACTATAGACTGATCACAAATTTAAATGTAAAACCCACGCCCTAGTAATAACGTAAGTGCTTCAGTTCAGCTATTTTTACTACGCGCATGATTCGTTATAGGTAAATTACAAAAAATTCGTTACCCTGCATACTAACAGTCATTACCGTGTTAAGAAGCGGCCGGCCGCGGTGGCCGAGGGGACTGAGGCGCTCCAGTCACGGTGTGCACGGCCACTACGGTCGGGGGTTCGAATCCCCCCTCGGGCATGGATATTTGTGCCGTCCTTAGTTGTAGGTAGTTCATCAGTAGTTTGTAAGTTTAGGGACTGATGACCCCGTAGTTAAGTCCCATAAGCTTAACAAACATTTGAACATTTTGTTAAGAAGCCAGTTTTGTGGAATGTCATCTTACAGGGATAGTATTTCCAGGATGCAGAAGCATGTTATGAGAAGTACATCTGCTGCAAGAATTGCAATAAGATAGTCAATGAGTTTCTGGAAGGTACCAATAGGAATATGGTGCCATGCCAACTTGAGTGCCGCGGACAGCTGCGGTACGTTTTTCCAGTGAGATTCCAATAGGCGAACAGTGGTGGTTCCACAGATTCTCGATTACGTTTGGTGGCCATGTTATGTATTGTGCGGGCGCTGAGATCGGAGATTCGAGTCGCTTCTCGAACATCGGTGTGTGTGTGTGTGTGTGTGTGTGTGTGTGTGTGTGTGTGTTATCCTTGGCATCAGTTAGTTTTGGTTAAAGTAGTTTGTAAGTCTATAGACACCGATGACCTCAGCAGTTTTGTCCTTTATGTTTGCAAACATTTTTTGCTCTTCGATTCAAGCACGTAAACTGCGACCTATGTGACACGTTCAACGTTCTTGTTGGTAGTTGCCATCTTGCCAAAGAAAAAGAAACTGCTTGTTGGGGTTGTCTTTGTCCCCTAGGATAGACGCATACTTTTGTTAATAGCTTATGCTTTCCATAATGACGAAATCATCCAGCATGCCCCAGACCAAAACGTTCCATGAAGCATCTGAACAGACTACTTCTCGCAACTCAGTGGACGTCCAACTGCGGTTTTGGGAGTGGAAATTCCAGCCTTCGTGAGTGCATGAACCATGCACCTACTGCGAAGGGCTTACGCAGCAACGTTCGCTGAACCCTCTACATCTACATACATACTCCGGAATCCACCCAGGTGCGTGGCGGAGGATACTACGTACCACTACTAGTTACTTGCTTTTCTGTACCACTCCCATATAGAACGAGGGAAAAACCAATGCTTGTATGCGTCTGTAAGAACCATAATCTGTCTAATCTTATCTTTGTGGTCTTCACGCAAAATGTGGGTTGATAGCAGTAGAATCATTCTGCACTCCGCATTAAATTCCAGCCCTCTAAATTTCTTCAACAGTGTTCCCAGAAAAAAAAAAACGTCGCCTTCCGTCCAGCGACTTCCATATCAGTTCCCGAAGCATTTCAGCTGCACTCGCTCAATGATCGAATCTACCAGTTACAAACCTAGCCACGCGCATCTTAACTGCCTCTATGTCTCCTTTAAACCGATCTGGTGGGGATCCCATACCATCGAGCAATACTCAAGAAGTGGTCGTACAAGCGTTTTATATACGGTCTCCTTTACAAACGAATCACACCTTCCCAAAATTCTCGAAATAAAGCGAAATCGTCCATTTGCCTTCCCCACGACTGTCTTTATATGCTCGTTCCATTTCATATCGCTGTGCAGCGTTATACCTAGGTATTTAAATGATGCGACTCTGTCAAACAGCACACTACTAATGCTGTATTCAAACATTACGGGAGTGTTTATCCTACTTATCTGCATCACCTTACATTTTTCTACATTTAGTGCTAGTTGCCATTCCTCACACCACTTAGAAATTTTGTCCAAGTCATCCTACATCCTACTACAGTCATTCAATGACGACAACATCCTGTACACCACAGCATCATCAGCAAACAGCCGCCGATTGCAACTCACTCTGTCCGTCAGATCATTTATATAAATAGAAACTAAAGCTATCCTATCACACTTCCTTGGGGCACCCTTAACGATACCATATTATCTGATGAACACACGCCATCGCGGGCAATGTATTGGGTTCTGTTACTTAAGTGGTCTTCGATAAAAAAAAAAAAAAAAAAAAAAAAAAAAATGTTCAAATGTTTGTAAAGCTTATGGGACTTAACTACGGGGTCATCAGTCCCTAAACTTACAAACTACTTATAAACTACTTACGAACTAGGACGGCACAAATATCCATTTGCAGACCGTGACTGAAGCGCCTCAGTCCCCTCGGCCACCGCGGCCGGCGGTCTTCGATCCACTCATATATTTGGGTACCGATTCCATAAGCTCGTACCTTCAGTAGCAGTCTGAGAAGACTGTTGGTGGCCCCGTGGATCGTCTGTGCAGTCAGTTTCTCAACAGTTGCACGTCTTTTAATAAGTATAATATCCTTTACTGCTGCTTATTAGCTTTATTTATTTGTACGCTCTAGCTGTTTCGCCGTATTTGGCATTGTCAAGTGGTATTCCATTTGTTGGTAACACACAAATAAGAAAGTCATTACATTAAAAATTATTAAAAAACCACTTTCTAAGAAAGGTACCTATAAAAATCATATAGAGGTACAGATGCTGTGTGTGTGTGTGTTACCAACAAATGGAATACCACTTGACAATGCCAAATACGACGAAACAGCTGCAGTGTACAAATAAATAAAGCTAATAAGCAGCAGTAAAGGATATTATACTTGTTAAAAATGCCATATTATGATATACTCACTGCTGCAGGCCCATTTACGAAAAATATTGCACGTCTGTTCACCTTTTCTCATTTCTGCAGCTGTCCTTCACCCCACTTATCTGTGGTCCTTGTATCACACTTACCTCGGCGCCGGTTTTGAATAGCTCCATTGCGTCATACACGCTATTCTTTAACTACGGCGACAAACAAACAATTTACAGTTTTTTTTCGTTACGAGAATGCTTCCACCGTTTCCCCGTAACATAGTGATAATGCTGCTTTGGACGTCAGATAAACTGCTCCGTTTCGGCATTACAAGTGGCATGCTTTTCTGAGTCTCAAAATGCTCAAATGTTTGTAAACCTATTAGACCAAACTGCTATGGTCATCGGCCCTTAGACTTACAGACTACTTAAACTAGCTTCACTAAGAACGACACACACACACACACACACCGATGCTCCAGGGAGGACTCGAAACTTCGAAGGCGAGCAACGCGCGCTCCGCAGCAAGGCGCCTTAGACCGCTCGGCCATTCCACCGTGGCTCTGAGTCCCGCCCGCGTGCATCCCATACAGGTACTAAAGCGCCAGGATGTTTATTGCTACGTTTCACCCCAATTCCAAATAAATCCAGTTATTTAGTTTGAAATTAAAATCAGGTAATTTATCAGGCCGGTCAAGGTGCAAAAGAGTGGTTGACAGTTCGTCAAACCTTAAACGTAAGCATGCTGCTGTGTGACCACGGCTGACATAATGTTAGAAGACTACAATGTCCACCTCGTAATGCACATGGAGCTGTAAAAAAAAGAAAGGCTTGTCATCGAAAAAGGAAGGAAGATTACGGTTTAACGTCCCGTCGATATCGTGGTATTCAGTAACAGAGCACACGCTCACATATTTTTTGCCAGGTATGGGGAAGGAACTCGGCCATGCCCTTTAAAAGGAACCATCCCGGCATTTACCTAAAGTGATTCAGGGAAATCGCGGAAAACGTAAATCAGTATTGACAGAGGCGGGTTTGAAGTTCCGTCCTCTCGAATTCGAGTGCAGTGTGCTACCACTGCTTCACCTTCGGTTTGTCACCGATTATATTAAAATAAAAATCGCGGTTCATGTTTACAGTAACCTGAACATCCTATGAAAACAGCTGGAAAAACTATCATAGAATGACCTTCGTTCTGATCTCCGCCCTCTATGTAAAGCGGTTCGGAAGCGTAATTGGTCCTTTCGTTAAGTCTATGATTTCCATTACTTGGAAACAAACAAAGGGGGGTTTCTCTTTTCGCCTTTTGCTGTAGATTTTCTAGGTTTTTTTCCAGTTAGTTGAATAGACCTCCATTCACTGCCAGCATCAATTCTTGTAGATCTGAAACAGTTACTGGCACAGCATGACACTCGTCTCCGGTCCATGTCGGTTTGGATCTTTCACGACGACTGTTCATATTCCGTGTTCTTCGTCTGCCATAGGAAAGACTCCTCGTATGCCGTGGAGAGTCCGTATTGCTAAGACAAATAAATCGGGCAACATTATTCATGGTGTAAGTGGGGGCAAGTCCAAATAAGATACCTCATGTTGTTAGATACGTATGCCTAATCGACTTTTTACGTTGTTTTGATACAAACGACCGCCACACAAACATCAATTGACTACCATGGTTTGCGTCAGCATTAAGCAGGTAAGTGTCACGTGACTGCCTAGGAGTAGCTGAACACCATATACAGCGTTGCAAAGAGACCGGCGTACTGAAGGAAAGTGGTTGATATTTTCTTCCGGTGAGATTATTTCACAATGTTAAGCCATCTCATTCTATTGCACTTAAGTAAATTGTTCACCAAAACTTTATTGTTACTCATATGCTAAATCAGATACATTGTAGTATATTAAATACAGGTAAGCATAGCCATTAAAAATATATATATTCAAGATATTCCTTGAAATTATAATTATTTTATACCTCCTCTATTTCCTGATGGTTTAAATGTTTCAAAAATACAGTAACTATGAAGAGTATTTTTGATTCCACATGTTTCAACTAGGTCTGCAATAGTGCAACATAGCAGCCTTTCCGAGTAGGGACAGATTTAACTTCGAGTGTTCGCGTGGAAGGCATTCACGCCGACTCTTATTTAAAGTTGTAACTATTTACTTTTAAGTGAAAGTTTGTAAAAATTACTTTTTCGTGTTACTTAAATACGATTTCTTGAAGTCATTGGTGGATTTATCCTTATATCCCAACGTAATATTGCATCAACGTTCGGAAACGGAAACCAACTCTTGGCAATGTGTGTCGAATGGCGCGAACACCTAAAGGTTAAAACGCGCACCGCTGAAGGGGGAAAAGGATACTACAGAGGAAAATAATTTTATGTGAAACAAAAGTTTATCCATGGGACGTGTCACATCTTATCCGTCTGTTTCACAATATAATTATCTTTTTGGTGAAGCATTATACCTTTTATTGAACATAAAGTAATCGCTTCTGACTTGTATTGCCTTATCTCAGTGAAATTAACGGGAATGTCCTAGGCTAACAGGCAGATGGATTCAGTACCTGCATAGCTTCGCTGTTACCTGCTTAGACCTCACACTGTTACGCCCTGATACCATTTATTTTAGGTATTACAATTCATTAATTACAGGGACAGAGTTTAAAATGTAGGAACGTTTCTGTGATCTGGATACTGCATAATAACTCGCTCTTATACGCAACTTCCCAGTTGCTTAAAGTGAGGAAACCTATTAATCTCCAGAAAACTAAATATTCACACCAAAAATGCTCGTGGTGATTTCATCATTAAGTAAAACAACGAGCAAAGTTTGTTGTAATTGTTGCTCTTCTCGAAAAATGTCAACAAGGCTATCTGCTAAGTTCGTTACATCGTATGTACCGTGAACTGCGTCCGTAGAACTATTGTTAGCTTACAGTCACATTATTTGATCTCGCATGTACAATCTCATTGTTTATGTAACCTTTTGTTATCTACTGGGAAAAGGAGTAATTCTTTTCTATCACGAGATTTCCGCTTTCACATATATTTGTTCTAGCGGCAATTTCAAGTTGTTTGCAGCGTTTGTTCACGTTCCTTTCTCAACGCTGCTGTTGTGCAAGACCAATATTTGGTGCCCATCACTACTTGTTTCAGAAAGAGTCCTTCTCTACTGCATTCATAGAATTAATTATTTCCGCTATGTCACATAACGCCACATTATCTAAACCGGTCTTTCAAACATAACTATAGACCATCAAACTTACTGCTTCCAGCTATGGCTATAAATTTGCTGAACGATGGTATAATACGAAATATTTAGATGTATAGTTACATCAGCTCGATATGCTGGACAACAGGAACCAATCAGTAAAATTTGCAACATCTGGCACTGTGTGTACTAAATTACATGCCAGCTCTAGACAGAGCTTCCTCAATTAGGTTATGCGAACAGCAGAGGATCTGGAGACGGAGAGATACCGATTCAACCTCTGCCGGATGCACTTTAACAGAAAACTGCCATGATATCGTAGTTTGTCAGGTTGTTTTCTCTCTGTTATTGGAAACAGAAAAATGGCTGGAAATAAACAAATGACTCAGAATTCTAGCTATTATTATATGATTGAAATTAATTTCCTTTTTTCGCCCTGCTAAATTAAATTTTAGTTTGTAAATTCAAAATTTAGTTTTCATGGTAAATGGAACTCATTATAAGAAAAAATATTATTCTTTTTATTTACATGTAAATGGTCTGCGTAACAAATGATATAGTATTTTCTTTTGTATATACTCTGCATGTCATCATTTTTGCATCGTCTGTGTAAATAACATGTGTGGAAGTCTCGTATTACTTTATTTTGTTTACGAGAGTAATTTGTCGCCAGACGACAGCACAAGACCAAATAAATATAATTTTGCAGAATTTAGGAAAGTTTTCGTATTTAATGTTACTGGGAAAACCATTAGTTGGTCACATAATAGTCGCACAGAGTGGGACGCGCGCGCGCGCGCACACACACACACACACACAAACAATGTTCACATGCACACACACACACACACACACACACACACACACACACAACAGAGTATACTTTAAGTAGCTGTAAGATGTGCGTAGAATTGCGGAGTTCATTAGACTGGGTCATAATCACGAAACCGTTTGTTCGCCGTTGCTTCACTTTATTTAATTCAAGAATGCATGTAGTCGAAGCATTACACAAAATATACGCTTTTGTATCAGCCGGAACGATCACAAAGCAATAAAGAAATGATAAGATCGTCGCAATTAATCGACCGAGAGCACTCATTAAGCTGTAAAACATCGATCTCACTTCTTATCAAATATGGGAGTAGAAGTAATTTGCAGAACTTTTCAAAACGTTTTTCGAGTTATTATACACATATACAGAATCAGTTAATATTTTTAACGTGACCTGATTACCATCTGGGTAGTGATAGTGTGTTCTATACATTTCATTTTCATTGTGACTTGCTGATGATGGTGTTGCCGATGTATTTCAGTTTTATTAAGTTCACTTAGTTTTCAACTTGCTGAGATTAGTGTGTGAACATCCGACGAAGGCGGTGTGAGCTGCTGAAATGGTCATGGTAATTAAAAACAAGGATTGACGATCTTGACTGTTGTTTGTCTAAACATTTATTTATTTGTTTATTGGTTAATCAAAAGAAGGTTTTAGGATGCCTAACTCCTAATATCTTTTTAAATATCGTAAACTTGCTATTATGATTGTGCCCAGAAATTTCTCTCTCTTTTTTTATTTATTTTTTAAACACACACACACACACACACACACACACACACACACACACACACACTCGCACGCGCGCGTTTATGTGAAAAATGAGAATGGTAAAATAATTTTGATATTGGAACTTTGTTATGCTGGAAAGGTTTTTACATTTTGTATGTTAACATGTTCACGTGTATTGTAGTTTTTGTTAATGTACGCTGCAGAAAGTACAACATGACAAGCACCGACGTAGGTGGTGCAGTGACAGCGTAATGGACTCGCATTCGAGAGAACGCCAATTGAAAACCGCTTCTGATGATTCCGACTTACGTTTTCCTTAATGTCTCTAAATAACTGCAAGCAAATGCCGGGATGGTTCTTGTCAAAGGGTACGGCCGATTTCCCTCCCTATCCTTAGAAAAATTAACTCTAGCGTGTGATCCGTCTCTAAAGACCACATTAATTAGCATATAATTAGCAGATGGACAAGGGGAAAGGGTAATTTTTATTGATCTACCACAGGAATTTTACTCTCGCCCATTTTCGTAATTAAACCATGTAATTCGTGATTCAGAAAAAGCCGAAAGTAGACGCTGGAGAACGCTACAGTCAAAACCACCACCTTCGTGTGAGAAACTAGTTCATATGTAAGCGCGCGCCAACCACGATGAGACCACGTCTAGGGTGCTGAACGACGAGAAACACGTAACGTGTGTAAACAGATTCAGTTCCTAAGAACTGTAAAGTCGAGCGCCGCCGGCCGCGGTGGCCGAGGGGACTGAGGCGCTCCAGTCACGGTCTGCACGGTCATTACAGTCGGGGGGTTCGAATCCCCCCTCGGGCATGGATGTTTGTGCCGTCCTTAGTATTAGTTCGTAAGTAGTTTGTAAGTTTAGGGTCTGATGACCACGTAGTTAAGTCCCATAAGCTATACAAACATTTATATATATATATGTGGCGTCTGTTCCGAAAGAACAGACGTCACTTCTGATCCTGCAGTTGTTATTACTTAATATTCACAGAATATATGACATCAACTGCGATTGGGCAAAGCTGAAAATGTGTACCCAGCCGGGATTCGAACCCGGGTCTCCTGCTTTCTAGGCAGTTGGGCTGACCCCTACACCACTGGGGACACAGTGATCACCGCTCCTGCAAGGACTAAGCACGCATCCCGTCAGATACAAATTCCCAGCTTCGTCCTGCCCACAGTACTCAAACTCGTAGTTATGAAACTAATTCCCGTAAGAGTAAGGGCTTCAAACTTGCCCACCCCTCCCCACTAACGATAGGATCATTGCCCGTCACCGAAGCTGGGAATTTGTATCTGACGGGATGCGTGCTTAGGTAGTCCTTGCAGGAGCGGTGATCACTGTGTCCCCAGTGGTGTAGGGGTCAGCCCAACTGCCTAGAAAGCAGGAGACCCGGGTTCGAATCCCGGCTGGGTACACATTTTCAGCTTTGCCCATTCGCAGTTGATGTCATATATTCTGTGAATATACAAACATTTAATTTTTGAGTCGAGCGCCGCCATGTTTCCTGTGAAAATGACACATCTGGCTCAAATCTTATTATTACTTTTTTTTAAGTCACCTGAGTTTTACAAGAGTTCAGTTAGTTGCAAAGGAATGAGTTGCTCTTCATTATAGGCTCCAGGTGAATGCTCTGCAGAATTTACAACGGTCAATAAAGAAAGCTACGCCAAAGCGAAATGAGGCCTAGTGAATGCCGCTTGTGGCTGCGCACTCACGACGCAGCATAATGCATGCGGTGTGGTTGGCTCGCTGCCGAAACGTGACCATCGTACTGGATCGATCTCAGGCCCTGTGACCAAAACGCTTCCTGAAATCAGCTGTTCTTTGTTGCCTGCTTCCGCGAACTGTTCTGCGTGTAGCGTCACACGTTATGCAGAAAGCTAGTTTTCCTTTGTTGGGAAGTCTTCCGGCTCGCTTTTCAGTTGTGCGCCAGTAAGTAATGCAGCTATCGACAGTCGCGCCGTCGCGGGGGCTCTACTACACGGCTGTTATCGATTTATTACCACGGCCGCGACATTTCCAGGATTATTCTCATCTGACCCAATACCGAAAAAGCGATCATATTGGCGCCGACATCCTCCAGTAACCACATGTAACAGAGAGATATTGTGATACATATGTTGAGTGAGTGTGATTATTCCTTTCGCGTTACGACCCATTAAAGAATCATTGCCGTTTGTCCAGTTGTTACAATAAGCTACTGCTCTCTGAACCAAAATGGCATTTCAACACCGACTATCTGACAAGGAACCCTTTGAGTACGAAGTGGGACGTTCAGTCTGTGTTACGACACATCTGGAAGTGTTAACAGTAACAACAGGAGGAATGGAAAATATCACTTGCTAATGACTCACAATTTGTTACAGGAGGGCGACAGAAAGTTAGTGTACCGGTCGCGTTGGGCAAGCGGTCTGGGGCGCGCCAGTCACGGTCTGGACGGCCACTACGGTCGGGGGTTCGAATCCCCCCTCGGACATGGATATTTGTGCCGTCCTTAGTTGTAGGTAGTTCATAAGTATTTTGTAAGTTTAGGGACTGATGACCCCGTAGTTAAGTCCCTTAAGCTTAACAAACATTTGAACATTTTTTTTAGAAAGTTAGTGTATGCAAGCTGCAGAGATCAACCTTCTCTTTTATGTATGTATTACACAAGAGGCATTGCAGACATCTAGTAACTGTTGAAACCATGCGTATAAAGCATATAGTCACAAAATTTGCATATACGCCTTTAACGGCATTCGGTTTACTAGAAGCTCCACGACCGACAGTTCTGAATTCGGTTACATGCCATCACATTACATTAGTTACCAAGTGTTATTCTATGTGTATTCTTTAAGAGCCGCGTGAGAATGTCTGCTTGGTCTAAGGCACCTGACCACAGATTGTGCGGCCGCTCCCCGTGGGAGGTTTGAGTCCTCCAGCGGGCATGGGTGTGTGTGTGTGTGTGTGTGTTGTTCTCAGGATAATTTAGTTTAAGTAGTTTGTAAGTCCTGGGAACGATGACCTCAGCTGTTTGGTCTCTTACGTTTGCAAACATCTGAACATCCTTTAAGAGTGTATACCTAGCTTGTTTGTAGCACCCAAGGAGTTCGCATCTTGATGGCGCGAACCTTTGTTATCACTGTGGCGCACTAGCTTTCATTCGGTGTCATTGCCGCAAGTTAATGGTTTGTTTTTAACAATTGTTGGGTGTTGACGCTCTCCATTTAGTGAAGTGTAGTACATACACTATTGGCCATTAAAAATTGCTACACCAAAAAGAAATGCAGATGATAAACGGGTATTCAGTGGACAAATATATTATACAAGAACTGACATATGATTACATTTTCATGCAATTTGGGTGCATAGATCCTGAGAAATTAGTACCCAGAACAACCACGTCTGGCCGTAATAATGGCCTTGATACGCCTGGGCATTGAGTCAAAAAGAGCTTGGATGGCGTGTACAGGTACAGATGCCCATGCAGCTTCAACACGATACCACAGTTCATCAAGAGTAGTGACTGGCGTATTGTGACGAACCAGTTGCTCGGGCACCATTGACAAGACGTTTTCACTTTGTAAGAAATCTGGAGAATGTGCTGGCCAGGGCAGCAGTCGAACATTTTCCGTATCCGGAAAGGCCCGTACAGAACCTGCAACATGCGGTCGTGCATTATCCTGCTGAGATGTGGGGTTTCGCAGGGATCGAATGAAGGTTAGAGCCACGGGTCGTAACACATCTGAAATGAAACGGTCACTGTTCAGAGTGCTGTCGATGCGAAGAAGGGATGACCGAGACGTCTAACCAATGACACCCCCATACCATTACGCCGGGTGATACGCCAGTATGGCGATGACTAATACACGCTTCCAATGTGCGTTCACCGCGATGTCGCCGAACACGGATGCGACCATCACGATGCTGTAAACAGAACCTGGATTCATACGAAAAAATGACGTTTTGCCATTCGTGCAGCCAGTACGTCGTTTGCTTACACCATCGCAGGCGCTCCTGTTTGTGATACGACGTCAAGAGTAACCGCAGCCATGGTCTACGAGCTTATAGTCCATGCTGCTGCAAACGTCGTCGCACTGTTCAGGCAGACGGTTGTTGTCTTGCAAACGTCCCCATATATTGACCCAGGGATCCAGACCTGTCTACACGATCCGATACAGCCAAGCGGATAAGATGCCTGTCGTCTCTAATGCTAGTGACACGAGGCCGTTGGGATCCAGCACGGCCTTCCGTATTGCCCTCCTGAACCCACCGATTACATATTCTGCTAAAAGTCACTGGATCGCGACCAACGCGAGCAACAATGTCGCGATTCGATAAACTGCAATCGCGATAGTCTACAATCCGCCCTTTATCAAAGTCGGAAACGTGATGGTACGCATTTCTCCTCCTTACACGAGGCATCACAACAACGTATCACCAGTCAACGCCGATCAACTGCTGTTTGTATATAAGAAATCGGTTGGAAACTTTCCTCATGTCAGCACGTTGTAGGTGTCGCCACCGGCGCCAACCTTGTGTGAATGCTCTGAAAAGTAATTATTTGCATATCACAGCACCTTCCTCCTGTCGGTTAAATTTCGCGTCTGAAGTACGTCATCTTCGTGGTGTAGCAATTTTAATGGCCGGCAGTGAATATTCCATAGGCTAACTCCTTCACCTCGTGGACACTCATTCTCTGTGACCCTTCTGATGCATGTGGTGAGTCATTAGCAGCTAATAGTTTTCGTCTCGTAAGTGTTAAACACATTTAAATGAGCCTTACCAGAGATCGAACTCCCGACCTCGCATTCATTGGTCCCCCTGTTGAGAGATTCGCCACATCATGACGTCGACGCAAACGGCAGCACTCAGTGACATGTTGAATGAACCAGTTCAAAGATTTTTCTATCGAATTGAAACGGAGGGAGTGATTTTACAGGATTAGTGGACATGATTCATTGTAGTGTTAATGAACGTACTATTTTCGTTCTATTTAGCCAGCTACCTTAACAATTTTTTTACAGGCTACCCGTTATTTTATAAAAAATTCCATGTGGAATATAAGGAGTTGTATGAAGAAACAAGTTATGTTATATTTGAAACTTCATTTGCTACACGTGTGACATTCCATGTCTTTGGAAAACGGCCAGAACGAGTTGTTGCTGCATTCTGATCTACTTTCTGATTCAATTACACCTTTAATAATGGGTAATAAAGATCACATTTTCTTCTCTATTTGCGATGAATTATGTATGACTAAATCGTAGTTCAAAGGTTCTAAACCTGGGAGGTTAAACGGCTAAGGTCATCGGTGTCTAGACTTACACACTACTTTAAAGTAACTTAAACTAAGGACAACGCAAACACTCATGACTGAGGGAGAACTCGAACCTCCGGCGGGAGCGGCCGCGCAATCCGTGACAAGTCGCCTGTAACCGCGCGGCCATACACGTCCGGCGTGGCGAACTCATTTTACGAGTAAATAGAGAGGGGGATCAGAAACAGTGTTAAAATCTTGTAAATGGTATTGCTAGTAGTCCGTACTGAGAAATAACTACCAAGGAAAAAATGTTATACTCTGTATTGTTTGCGATTTAAAAACCACTGAAGTTAGCCAATCAGATTGTTGCGCGCGGGTATCCAAGCAGCCTGCCAGGGACTGCGTTGCCAGATCTGTGCACTGACGCTCGAAATCCACCCAACTGCTACGCAGCCTCGTGCGCTATCACGGCTTCAGACGTAGAATACATTCAGCATCACTGTCACTAGCGCACGACCAGCTGACTGGCTGACACGAATGCTAATTAATCCTTGTAATGGAAGTTCCAGATCACTGCTTACACTTTATTGAATAACGCTACAGCTGTTTCAGCTTTTTGCCATTATCAAGCGCCTGAGTATATAAGAATTACATTAATCAATTTCCATCCGATTACAAATCAAATAATACGAAAATATATATTAAAAATTTGTTACAAATTTTCCTTTTAACTTACGTCTACGATGTTTTGACGTTAGTTACTAACATCTGGCGTGACTGATGTAAAAACTGCAGTGAAATAATCAAATGTTCAAATGTTTGTTAAGCTTATGGGACTTAACTTCGGGGTCATCAGTCCCTAAACTTACAAACTACTTATGAACTACCTACAACTAAGGACGGCACAAATATCCATGCCCGAGGGGGGATTCGAACCCCCGACCGTAGTGGCCGTGCTGACCGTGACTGGAGCGCCTCAGTCACCTCGGCCACCGCGGCCGGCAGTGAAATAATCACGTATTTCGCAGTTGTATACGTTTTTAGCTGCCAGTTTTTATGCAGCTTGTACGCTATGATGTTAAATTACCAAAAACTTTTTATACTTTGTATCGTTAGCAACAGTTCTGCCAAAGAAGTTTTACATACATATAATAATCGACTACGTTATCAGAGTTTTAACCTTGACATTGGTCAGAGAGGATTGTTTCGTTTTTAGCTACCTCTGGTCATTTAGCATATCTTTGCTTCTCAGCCTTTTTCATCGATGAATTGAATAAAATTAACTAGATAATTTTTATGTTTGAAATCAGTGTGTTCATTAAGTATTCAATTCGGATAATTTTTAGTGTGAATATATATGTTTCAAATTCCTAAAAAATATTCATTTCTATTCCCTTTGGTATTTTATGTAATATCGTAAGTGCATTTTCGATATTAAGTGCTGAGTGAGCCGGCCGCGGTGGCCGAGGGGACTGAGGCGCTTCAGTCACGGTCTGCACGGCCACTACGGTCGGGAGTTCGAATCCCCCCTCGGGCATGGATATTTGTTCCGCCATAGTTCGTAAGTAGTTTGCCGGCCGCGGTGCCCGAGGGGACTAAGGCGCTCCAGTCACGGTCTGCACGGCCACTACGGTCGGGGGTTCGAATCCCCCCTCAGGCATGGATATTTGTGCCGTCCTTAGTATAAGCTAGTTCATAAGTAGTTTATAAGTTTAGGGACTGATGACCCCGTAGTTAAGTCCCATAGACTATACAAACATTTGAACATTTTGCTGAGTGGTTTTCGTTTCTGAGATGTAAATAGAAACTAGACTGGTTATTCTGGTTATTCTTACGTGTTCACGAAATTTGTAAGGAAATTACGTCCGGTCTGACCAATGTAAAATCTGTTACAGTTGGTATATGTGACTTTATAAATATCTGTTTCTAAGTATGGGGAATTTCTGATGGATGCGAAGTGTAATTTTCTTCTTAGATTGTTATTAGTGTAATTGTTATATACGCAAGCGCTTGATAATGGCAAAAAGCTGAAACATCTGTAGCGTTATTTAATAAAGTCTAAGCAGTAATCTGGAACTTTCATTACAATGTCCTTCCGCGACATTTATCACACTGCAGGCCCAACAATCAGGAAGCTAATTAAACCATAAACAGCCGGCCGCGGTGGCCGCGGGGACTGAGGCGCTTCAATCATGGTCTGCACGGCCACTACAGTCGGGGGTTCGAATCTCCCCTCGGGCATGGATATTTGTGCCGTCCTTAGTCTTAGTTAGTTCATAAGTAGTTTGTAAGTTTAGGGACTGATGACCCCGTAGTTAAGTCCCATAGACTATACAAACATTTGATTTGAAACCATAAACAACACTACGTATACATTTATTCAACACTTATTTCTCAGTATCTTGTAACATCGTTCCAAGGCTATAATACTGTTTCAGACCAATGTAAATGTGTGTATAAAGGCTAGTTTACACGACGACACTACGTTTCATGAAACTGCGCTACTGTCCAGTGGGCATGTGTGCGTACGCGCAACTCGGTGGTGAAACTATACAGTTTCGGCAACTTCCAACTTTGGCGAAACTGATTGCGCGTGGTTTTAGGTTCGGTTATAACCAAAACAAAACAAAATACAACATAAAGGGGAGGGGGGGGGGGTGGAGGGATAAAAATTTCTTGAATAAGCAGCGGCGTGTTGGTGCGCTTGAAGCAATTATTCGTAAATTAAATATTGATGGGTTAACGAATAGTGAATTGCAGACTAAAATACATTCAATTCGAAATACCTATACAAACGATCTATGGAAACTGTGAATGTAGGAACACGGTACAGGTACTGCAGAGACCTATGTGAATGTCTACTTGACATGAAACGTAATTCAATTTGAATTTTCAGTTCTGGTAATAATACGTCACGCATAACAGTATCTTGTTCCTTTATTGCATTGCTAAATCTGTTTAAAAGGAACGTGAACTGTTGTGATGACATTTTAAGTTCATTAAAATAACGTCTAGGGTCTTCAACCACAATTTCTTTCAGCAAGGTCGCAGAGCAACGGAGCTGACGTCTTTTTTTAATCCAGTCACTAACCCAAACAGGTTTCTTATTCTCTTTATGTTTGGTCTTTTGTAGCGAATTCACACAGAGAAGCAATAGCTCCGCCACAGCTCTTACGGCTACCAAAACTTTCATTCTACGGCGATTACGGCTCTCACAACACGAAACTGAAGTGCATAGTATTGGCGACGTGTCTACAGACATACTCGAAACCAGTTGCGTGCAACTCATTTCACGCAACGAGTACCGCAACCTAGTGTCGTCGTGTAGACTAGCCGCGAGTCATCCGACACAACGCGTTGTGTAGTGGCTAGCGTCACAGATTGTTGTGTTGGCGGTCGCAGGTTCAAATTCTTTCACTGGCGAACAAAATTTCTTTCTTTGTATTTACTACTAGCTTAAACTCGCGGCTCCGCTCGCCTGTTGGTTGATTATGATAGATAAGCTATCTTTCAGTAGTGTGCTGTGGGACTGTTACTGTTGTAATATGTATAAAGTAACGCAATACACATATATCTACGAAGTTTAAAAAACAATTAAATTAATATAATTTCACTCATTTTTGAGGAAATGTCGCCGATAAAGCGGAACTGAAAAATATTCCTATCAGATTGCAGAAGTCTATGCACTTACCGTTTATTAGGAAAGTAAGTAGTGTAGATCAAATCACACGTAAAATGCACTCGTTTTGAAGAATCCAATCACGAAATTCAACAATAATGATTGTAATAATATCACAGATCGATCACTTGATGCAATGCGCGAAACATCAAATCGATTTTTTTAAAGAGATGTGTTAAAAGAAGTTTCTTTTTTACTGCTTTATTTATTTATTCTTATACTTCCTTATTCGTATGCTTCTCCTTACAGAGAAAGAGTTGAAGACATTGTAGCACGCATAGACCAAAGATATGGTCTGTGGCATCACGTTTCGCTGTATGTAACCTCCTTGCTACAGAGTCGCAAACTGTACAAATATTTAAGTCTCTGCGTCTTGTCGTTCGGACGTGATAAGTGTACACAGAACAGACGTTCACATTAATACATATAGATAAATAGCTATCCGATCGACATAAAACCGTATCTAAAGCCTTCCCCGGGTAGACATTAGTAACTGTACAAATTTTTAGCTCTTTATGTCTTGTGGTTCAGACGTGATAAACGTACACCGAACAGACATTCACATTAATACATATAGATAAATAGCTATCCGATCGCCATAAAACCGTGTCTAAAGCCTTCCCCGGGTAGACATTAGTTGTTGTTACGGTCTTCAGTCCGGTGACTGGTTTCATGCAGCTCTCCACCCTACTCTATCCTGAGCAAGCCTTTTCATCTCCTCATAAGAACGGCAACCCACATCCACTTGAATCTGCTTACTATACGCGTCTCTTGGTCTCCCTCTGCGATTTTTACCCCACACACTTCCCTCCAATGCTAAATTTACGATTCCCCGATGTCTAAGAATGTGTCCTACCAAGCGATCCCTTCTTTTAGTCAGGGTATGCCAAAAATTACTTTTCTCACCAATTCTGTTCAGTACCTCTTCATTAGTTATGCGATCTACCCACCTAATCTTCAGCATTCTTCTGTAGCACCACATTTCAAAAGCCTCTGTTCTCTTCCTGTCCGCACTGCTTATTGTCCATGTTTCACTCCCGTACAAGGCAACACTCCACACAAATGCCTTCAGAAAAGACTTCCTTACCCTTAAATTAATATTCGATGTCAGCAAATTTCTCTTTTTCAAAAATGCTTTTTTTCCCATTGCCATTCTGCATTTTATATCCTCTTTACTGTGACCATCGCATATTATTTTACTACCCAAGTAACAAAACTCATCTACCACCTTCATTGTTTCGTTACCTAATCTAATTCCTTCAGCATCGCCTGATTTTCTAAGACCGCATTCCATTATTTTTGTTTTGCTCTTGTTAATGTTCATTTTATACGCTCTCTTCAACACACTGTCCATTCCATTCAACTGCTCTTCCAGGTCCTTTGCTGTTTCTGACAGAATTACAATGTCATCAGCAAAACGCAATGTTTTTATTTCTTCCCCCTGAACTTTAATCCCTATTCCAAATTTTTTCCTTGCTTTCCTTCACCGCCTGCTCGATGTACAAATTGAATAACATCGGAGAAAGGCTACAACCCTGTCTTACTCCCTTCCCAACTGATGCTTCCCTTTCATGCCCTTCGAGTCGAGTGAATTTCTGTTAAGTAAATTTAGAGGGCCGGAATTTGAAGCTGAGTGTAGTACGATCTTGCTGCCGCCTACTTACATTTCGCGTAAAGATCACAAAGACAAGATAAGAGAAATTAGGGCTCGTACGGAGGCATATAGGCATTCTTTTTTTCCTCGTTCAATTTGGGAGTGGAATAGGAAAGGAAATGCCTAGTAGTGGTACAGTGTACCCTCCGCCACGCACCTTACGGTGAATTGCGGAGTATGTATGTAGATGTAGATGTAGAGTCTAATAACTGCGGTCTGGCTTTTGTACAAGTTGTAAATAACTCTCCTTTCCCTGTATTTTACCCCTGCTGACTTCAGAATTTGAAAGAGTGTATTCCAGTCAACATTGTCAAATGCTTTCTCCAAATCTACAAATGCTAAAAATGTAGGTTTGCCCTTCCTTAATCTATCTTCTAAGATAAGACGTAAAGTGAGTATGGCCTCCCGGGTTCCTATGTTCCTCCTGAATCCAAACTGATCTTCCCCGAGGTCAGCTTCTACCAGCTTTTCCATTCTCCTGTAGATAATTCGTGTTAAAATTTTGCAACCATGACTTATCAAACTGATGGTTCTGTAATTTTCACACCTGTCTGTGCCTGATTTCTTTGGAATGGGAATTATTACATTTTTCTTAAAGTCTGAGGGCATTTCGCCTGTCCCATACATCCTACACACCAGTTCAAATAGTCTTGTCATCGCTGGCTCTCCCAGAGACTTTAGTAGCTCTGAGGGTATGTCATCTACTCCTGGGGCCTTGTTCCGACCTAGGTCTTTCAAGGCTCTGTCCAATTCATCTCTCGGTATAGTATCTCCTATTTCATCTTGATCTACTTCCTCTTCCCTTCCTACAACATCGTCTCTAAGTTCATTTCCTTTGTAGAGCTGCTCTATGTACTCTTTCCACCTTTCAGCTTTCCCTTCTTTGCTGAGAACTGGTTTCCCATCTGAGTTCTTGATATTCGTAGAGTTGCTTTTCTTGTCCCCAAATGTCTCTTTTATTTTCCTGTAGGCGGTATCTACTTTTCCCCTTGTTATACATTCTTCTACAGATATGGACATTAGTAACTGTACAAATTTTTAGCTCTTTATGTCTTGTGGTTCAGGCGTGATAAACGTACACCGAACAGACATTCACATTTATAAATATAGATTTCTAGAATGTTCCACCTGTTTCTTACGATTAATGTACTTGTAAGTTCCAGAAAATTCTCTTTGTGTATAAATAGCGGAGTGCTGCAGTCAGGCGGCGGTCTGTTGTGAGTGCACGCTTGTGTTAGCAGTACACCTGTTCCACGTGTAAAGTGTTGTGCCCTATTAAAGACCAGCCTTCGAATTCTTGACCTCCTGCAGTTTTCAACGTGACACGTTTTGGTGGCGGCGCCGGGTATCCTGCAAAACATGTACATCTCCGTGGCTACGATTGGGCAGCATAAGAGCCGTCGCCCACATGGACAAGAACCGGAATACAAAAGGTATACTCACTACCTCCTTTCGAAGGTCCGTGTCATCGAAAGACCTACGGATATGAAAACAGCGGTAAGCCAGCTGCACACCAGACACCCATCGGTGTTCTCGGGAGACGCTGGACACGACCCTAACATATAGCTGAATGGATTTGACCGAGTCGCCAAGTATAATAGGTGGGATCACACGATGTGCTAGGCGAATGTATATTTCTACCTGGATAGAACAGCCCAGCAGTGGTTTGAAAACAACGAGGACAAGCTCGATAGCTGAGACAAATTCCAAATAGAACTTCAGAAGACGTTTGGAGACCACCAGTAATAAGTCCGTTTATCGGAAGATCAATTGAAGAACGGGGCCTAACGACATGGTGAATCAACGCAATCGTATATACAGGATGGTTTAGCCCTATGTCACGTAGTTAACCCGGATATGACTGAAGCCCATAAAATTTCACACCCGCTGAAGGACATTTCAGAAGACATGGTTCAAGCTTTTCTGTTAAAAAACGTTTCAACGACACAACAGTTTATCCTGTGGTGCCAGAAAATTGAAGAGATACGGAAGAGGGGGGTTGGACGAAAGAAGTATGACAGACTTCAAAATGTAGTCTCTATTTCCGTAGTGGATAACCAAAATGACTTTGCTTCTCTCATACGACAAATTGTGAGAGAAGAATTACAACACTTTGTGGCAGTTGGGACTGTTGAAACAAACCAGCACCAGATTATGGTCATGGATGTCAGTCCTATATGTCATGATGGAGCGGACGATGCTGAGGAAGAGGTATTGCAAACATCAGCACCTGTCTATCCCGTCAGTCGCACCCGACGTGATGAATTGCCTCGCCCTACTGTAACTTACGCTGCAGACGCCATACGTCAGCCTAGAAACCAACCAACGCGGCCACTACCAACTCCCCGGCTACTATGACACTCGCACAAGGACAGAGATTGGAGGACAGAAGATAACCGGCCATTGTGTATTCACTGTGGGCTTCCTGGAGTGTCGTACGATACTGCAGGGAGATAAGACGAGTATTCGAAAATTATTATGCCGCAAGACGGCAACCATCGGAACAGTCCTTTCAACGGCAGTCAACTGCAGATGATTACAAAGTCACTAAAATGTCGTGAAATCTCATTGATGTCATCATCGAAGGTCAACCAGGCCCAAGCACTAGTCGATTCAGGAGCTTCCTTCTATGTTCCATCGAATGGATACCGCCGCAAACTGAAGAAGACGATGTTCTGTGATACAAGAGCACCTGTCTGTAGGTCGCAAATGGAAAATACGTCCGGCCGGCAGGAACATGTGTCGTAAGAATAACTATCAATAACAGGACGCAGGCATTTGTATTTGTCGTTTTAACAGAATGTAGTCTTAACGCCATCCTCGGATGGTACTTCCTTCAGGCATCCCATGCTGTCGAGAATGTTGAGATCCTGCCGTTAACAATGAGAAGAGTCCCAGTCAGCAGCCGAGATAATCAGTTTAAATGTAAGTGCTTGTCGATGGCAAAAGAAAAAAGAAAAAAAAGGGTAAACAGTATAAAGAAGGTAATCTGTATACCATTTGATATCGTAAGCATTACAAAATGTTCAAATGTTTGTTTAGCTTAAGGGACTTAACTACGGGGTCATCAGTCCTTCAACTTACAAACTACTTATGAACTAGCTAACACTAAGGACGGCACAAATATCCATGCCCGAGGGGGGATTCGAACCCCCGACCGTAGTGAACGTGCAGACCGTGACTGAAGCGCCTCAGTCCCCTCGGCCACCGCGGCCGGCGTAAGCATTACAGGTGGTCGAGGAGAACTTAGGTCACTAATTTTCACGAGCAGTCGCAACTCATTCCTGAAGGAATGTGTATTGGAACAGCTGAACCACTCGTGGACGGTGAACTCAATGTCATCGACGAAGTCTCATGTTCTGCTGTTACTGCTGACAACGCACAAGAGGAAACTGCTATGGAATTGCATATACCTAGATGACATTGTCGTTTTCTCAAGGACATTTGCGGAACATCTAAGCCACCTGTCAACTGTGTTGAAGTGTGTTCAGACAGCAGGACTCCGCCTCAAACCAAAGAAGTGCCTCTTCGTCGCCAGAGATGAGAATCATGGGGCACCTTGTCAACTGAGATGGTGTCCGTGCTGATCCAGATAAAGTAAGGGCAGTCATAGAACTTCCAACTCCTCAACACATTCGTGATGTGAAAAGTTTTCTCGAGCCGTGCTCATACTACCGGCGTTTCGTGAGGGTTTTTGTAACAAGACACGTCCATTGCAAGAACTTCTGCGGGAGACGCCAAGTTTGACTGGGATGAGACGAAAGAAAGAGCTTTCCGGGCACTTAAGGAGGCTCTAACTTCCGCTCCACTTCTATCCTTAAACAACTAGAACGCGGAAACCAAACTTCACACTGACGCTAACGGTTATGGGATTGGGTCAGTGCCCAAGAGTACTCTCATAGTCCGAGATAAACTACTCTGAAACCGAGAAAGAATGTCTCACTGTTATCTGGGCTATCAACAGTTCCGGTAGTAGTTATTACAAAAACCATTCACTGTTGTGAAAGGCCACCATTCTTCATGTTGGCTGACTAGCTCGAAAGATCGATCAGGTCGACTAGCAAGACGGGCGCTAAGACTCCAAGAGTACGATGTCACAGTGTTATTCAAAAACGGGCACAAACTAAAGGATGCCAATTGACTTGAGGAATCCATTGGTAGAACACAACAGCATGAATGAAATTTCCGCCCTCACTGAATTAGGTGACATTACAGCTGAACAGAGGGAATATCCAGCATTATTACAAACCATAGATGCCTTAGACAAAGAGAACTGACCAAAGGACAGGTTCAACTTATAAACGGGTCATTTGTTCAAGAGCAACTACGATCCACTGGGCGCCAAATGGCTAGTGGACGTTCTAGCTCATCTCTGGTCAGCTATTCTCAAGTATTTCCACGTTGCTGCAATATAAAATTATCTGGGATTCGTGAAGACCCTAGACAGAATCAGAGGCTGGTATTACTACCAAGGTCTTTACCTATCTGTCAACCACTATGTGAGTCACGTTAATGAGTGCCAGTAACTGAAGCATGTGCTGCAATTACCTCTAGGGCACCCGGTACCAATTTCATCTGCAGCAGCTCCATTCCAGCAGATTGGAATCGACCTTTTAGGGAGGTTTCCGAAGTCGACAACCAGTACCTCACCCGCTATGTTGTTAACAAACCTGTACCGACTGCAGAAGCTCCACAGATCGATAACAACTGGCTATCAACCTCTTACAGAACGTTTTAACAAGACGTTAGCTGATATGCTGTCGATGTACAGTCGGTGACAGAATTCGCGAGACCCCTCGCCTAATCGCTATACACAACCGCAAAGTTCAGCTGCTTGGTGGGAAGTATATACAGCTAGGCAACACGATCGTACATACTGTCGATTACCCATCTGAGAGGAAAAAATGTTATCTTCCAGTATCGCAGCCAGTTGTAACAACACGCGTGCTTTCTATGCGACGTGAAGGCGACTTCGAAAACTGATTTTAGAAACTGCTTTGCGTATTAGCCATAGCGTTTTAAGCTGTTCGCGACCGACAAATTCCTTTCCACATTTCTTTTCTTATAGTTTCAATGAACAAAGACAGCAATTAGAATTGAGATGCTGCAGTCCGTGAACATTTTCGGACGTTACTGACACATTCAAATGGAAAAATTGCATGCATATCATAGAATTAATTCAATTACATGAATGGACTTTGTTATGAAGCTAAGTGTTCCATCATGGTGCATCATGTTCCGAGTATCGCTGACGGTTTCCGCCCACCGCCTCTGTTGCGCTATAAAGACGACAACTGTTTGTTGGCGCCGCAGATCACTGATGGTATTTCCTAGAGTGAAGGTATCGTGTCATTTCCACTGGTTCTCTTACGGTTGAAATTGCAACTAAGATATCAGCACAAATTTAACAAACATAAGCCAACTGTGTCACCACAAATTACGTTCTCCTCAGATGTTTGGTACTTTTCCATACTCCTTGTCTTATTGAAATGCCTAATATTAAGCATTCGACAACATATTGGGCTATTATAATACCAGATACGATTATGTCAAATGAATGTGCAGAGAAGCAAACAAATGATAAAGATAAGCTTATTTATCTCGCCAAATGGCCAACTACTGATCAACGAGCGACAGTTGGATTACTGACTCTTTCACATTTTTCTTCTATTTTGAAATACGGCTCATTATGTTTCTCACGTAACAATAACAAACACACATGATAATTGCCGCGGTGGAGTAGCCGAGCGGTCTAAAGCGCCTCGCTGCGGAGGTTCGAGTCCTCCCTGGGGCATGGGTGTGTGTGTTTGTCCTTAGGTTAGTTTACCTAGGTTTAAGCAGTTTGTAAGCTACGGACTGATGACCACGCAGTTTGGTCCGATAGATTTACAGACATTTGAACATTTGAACACATGATAATTGAGTAACAATCTGTATCGCAATCATTGTGAGGAAATTATTATTCTGTAACCATGAAAATATATTGATAATACTATATGAAACATGTGCAACAGAGATTTGTGTTGCATCAAATGAATTTCTTTAAACTATCTTTCAATAACGACGCAAAAGCTACGTTTTTCGTGCAAGCAACATTAGGAATGTGAACTTTAAAATTCTCCCGGCGGATCGAATATTCATAGAAGTTTCGACTATGCAGCCGGTCGTCGTCTAAAACATCACACAATATTTCGGCCAGACACCTGCTAGCCATCTTCAGGTGAGTCGATGAAGTCTTCATCGACTCACCTGAAGATGGCTAGCAGGTGTCTGGCCGAAATATCGTGTGATGTTTTAGACGACGACCGGCTGCATATCCGAAACTTCTATGAATATAACATTAGGAATATTAAATCACTGTGACATTTGCTTTGTCCTTTTTTACAATGTAACTGATCAATTTATTTGTTTAATTTTATACTGAGTATGTTCATCGTCATATACTACTAACTTGTCTTGCCCTCAGTATTAGTAAATACAGTTAATATTCTGTTGCAACTTCAAATTCATAAAAACGTTAGTGAGATGAATACTCGTAAACTCTGCTATTTTGACAAAAGAAGAGGATTTTATTATTACAGTGAAAGAGTCTACATATTAACGAAATTTCATCACTGAAATGTTACACTGCAAAAAGGAGAAAAGTAATGCTGTGAAAATAAATAGCTTCTTGATTTAAATTACAGTAGAATTCAATATCCCAGTATGTATTTAAATGAATGATATAGAACAAACTAATGAGCTGATTTTATATGTAAAGTTTCAAATGTCTGATAAATGAGGAAAACTATTTAGAGTAAATATGATACCATATTTGAGTTACTGCCCCAACACAGGGTGATGTGTATTCTGATCACTAACATGGTGGCTAGTTGACATTGTTCTAGTAAGTTAAACGTTTTTGTATTTCGCCTGTTTTAAAATACAATTTTCACCATTAGAAAATACTAGGGTATCGGATTCCACTGAAGATTCTGTATAACTACACATTTATATTCCCTACCAGACTTTTCTTCTTCTTCTTCTGAGAAACGTATAATTCACATCTTGACCATGAAAACATAAGTTCCCTTGTTCCGGTGTTAAAATCCGCTTCTTTTGCCAAAACATAGCAGAGCTAACAAATATTATTCTCACTGACATTTTTATGCTCATCAAATAGCAACAGAATATTGAGTGTTGTGATTTGTAAGAGGAATAAACGGCAGGGTGATCAGTCCTCCAGAATATTGAAACTAATTAATAATGCTGAGGGCAAGATAATTTGTACTTCATGAAAATTCCCATTCTAAAATTAAATGAGGGGTCTAGTATGAGAGGGAGCTATGCCACTCTGAGGAGAAATGGAGATAAATTGAGTTTCCTATAGCGCTGTATTAAGGCATTATTTATACAATAAAGTAGCCTTTTTTACCTTAACTTATTGTTATGCAAATTATGGAAAAGGAAAATATATCAATTTTAATATAAATAGCACTGATTATGACCTTGTAGGTTTTAAATGTTCAAATGTTTGTTAAGCCTATGGGACTCAACTACGGGGTCATCAGTCCCTAAACTTACAAACTACTTATCAACCACCTTACACTAAAGACGGCACAAACATCCATGCCCGAGGGGGGATTCGAACCCCCGGCCGTAGTGGCCGTGTAGACCGTGACTGGAGCGCCTCAGTTTCCTCAGCCACCGCGGCCGGCTTGTAGGTTTTAATTAGCTATAGTTCCCACTTATTTCAAAACACTGTCAAAATAACACCACCCGTCAGAATGCTGTCAAATTGCTAAAGAATATTATCGGCGAAGGGGAGAACATATGGCAGAAGAAAAATAAATAATAGCAATAGATGGCGCTGTAAGCACCATAATAATTTAATCCTTTCACGTCCGAATTATAAATAGTCTGAGAATTGACACCTGGAGGATAGGTAATCATAGCTGCCCCCACATCCCCGCTGGTTAGCTACTCATGCAGACTCACACGTAGGGAAGTCTACAAGTAGCTAACCAGCCGGGCAGCGGGGCAGCGGTGATTGCTATCCTCCAGAAGTCAAGTGTCAGCGGGCTCTCTTCTATTTGTCTGGATTAAGATTGCGTTTTTTACCACCTCCTTCAACATTCTCTGATACACAAGGATCCATGTTTCACGTACTATTATACAACAGGGCTACCAACCAACCAGTAGTACAACTTACATACACAGAAGAATGACATAACACGTTTATTACAAGACAGAGACATAATGCAAATTATGTTTAATAGTTATAAAAGAAGATTTATGTAGGAGCAACACACGGTTTTTCAACAATATGTTCTTCCCTTATAACTGATAAAACAATCTGTAACACTTCTATATTGGTACGTTTGCAACTGAAAAAGCGGACAACATCGGTAAGTGGCATAGCTCCTCTAACTCAAAATGATCGCAAGGGCGCATTCAAGAACTTACAACTGCTCCACAAAGAGCGAGAGCCATGTCACGTGATTTTAGATAACAGGATACACGCAAGAATACTGATAATGGGCAAAGCTCAATATTTCATATCTCACTAGACCCCTCAAATGAGTAACTTCTTGCCGCGGTGGAGTAGCCGAGCGGTCTAAAGCGTCTCGCTGCGGAGCGCGCGGTTGCTCGCCGTGGAGGTTCGAGTCCACCTGGGGCATGGGTGTGTGTGTTTGTCCTTAGGTTAGTTTACCTAGGTTTAAGTACTTTGTAGGCTACGGACTGATGACCACGCAGTTTGGTCCGATAGATTTACAAACATTTGAATTTTTTGTTAGTAACTTCTTCACTTACACAGTAGAAAAATAGCAATTTTCGTTTCACCAGCTATCGATGGCACTTAAAAAGTCCACTACTTCATTCAATAAAATATGTAGTTTGTTAAATATCGCGATTCATATGGAAGTTTCGTTAATCATACGACAAAATAACCTCCTCTTTGCGTGCTATCGTGTGATGAAATCTAGCTTCCATACCTCCAATAATTTAAGAGATATAAGGGATTTAATGAAAATTTCGTACCGTTTTCTTCGCTGACGCGCGTAATAGGGAACAAGTGCTTTACACACAACCCATTATCTCGAGATGGGTGATAGATAGCAACATCCTTCTAACTTCAAAGAATAATTCAATATTTTAGCTACATTTCATCTGCAGCAACATAAGACCTAACTTGTACCAATCGAAAATTCATAACGACCTCTATTTTTCAATGCAGAATTTTCGGATTTTTTGCAGTACTATACTGAATCTGTTAATATCACAAGAACTATAACCGCAAACAAAATAAGAGATAGATCTTCATGGCCGGCCGCGGTGGCCGAGGGGACTGAGGCGCTCCAGTCACGGTCTGCACGGCCACTACGGTCAGGGGTTCGAATCCCCCCTCGGGCATGGATATATGTGCCGTCCTTAGTCTTAGCTACTTCATAAGTACTTTGTAAGCTTACGGACTGATGACCCCGTAGTTAAGTCACATAAGTTCCACAAACATTAGAACATTTTTGAGATCTTCATGAAGCTGAAGAATGCAGCTATAAGATGTGTGAGAATCATTTTTTTACCGAATAGTTTCTTCACAATCGTTTCATAAATAATGCAGCTCGGCCGTGTTGCGCGCCCAGTGAAGCCTGCCTGCATGTTTCCGCGCCGAATCTTGCACCATGTGAGACAGGAAGAGTGTTTTTCAGTCGGAATCCCATTCTGCAGCTCACTGACATGCGCGCCACCCAGGAAACTTTCGCCGAATCTTACTCCGTGTGAAATTGCCTTTACAGCCGGGCGACACTCAGGATGACTATATGTAACGGCACAGACAAATATACTCTGTGGTAACGGCTCGTCACCAGGGTCGAAGAAGCAATACAGCTGGCTCGCATACAGACAGTGGACGCCCAGGAGAAGGACCGCCAGCGGTATATAACGCAAGCACCGACCTGTTGTGTACAGCCCAGGAGATGTGGTATGGATTTTTACCCGTGCACGGAAAGTTGGGCTATCGGAAAAGTTACTGAAGCGATATTTTGGTCCATATCATGTCATGCGCCGCCTGTCAGACGTCACGTACGATGTTGAGGATTATGAGCCGTCTTCGAAACGACAAAAACGAAGAGACATTGTTCACGTCCTCCATATGAAGCCTTACTGTGATCCCGAAGAGCAGATAGACAAAACACGGCTTCTTGTTCAAGGACTTTAAAAGACCGTTACCGTTATGATAACGATGAAGCCACGACAGGAGGGACTGTTGCCGGTCGTGGTTACTGCAAAGAAGGCGTGGGACAGAATAGAAGGATTCTGCGGAACTGCCATACAGAGGACCCATGACAAGATCAACATTCAGGACATTGCAGCTGCCTCCAAAGGAAATCTAACAGCAGCTCGCTGTTTCTTCAGGAAGGGGAGCAATTCCGCGAGTACGCGTGCTGCAATAGTTACTGGCGCATATTTATGTGCTTGTGGTCCCTGGTTCAAATCTGTCACTGGCAAACAAAGTTTATTTCTTTTTACTTACTATTTCTAGAATTTTCTAAGTGTTTCTTATGATTAATGTACTTGTAAGTTACAGAAAAATCTTTCTATGTATAAATAGCGTAGTAATCTAATCAGGCGGCAGTCTGTTCTGAGTGTATGCTTGTGTTAGCAATAAACCTGTTATAAGTGTAAAGTTTTGTGCTTTATTAACGACCAGCCTTCGAATTCTGGACCACCTGCAGTTTTCAGCGTGATAATATGCACAGTCGTTTCCCACACTTTATTTGGGAATGAAACAGGAAAGGAAATGTGTAGGAGTGGTAAAACGTGTCGTACGACAGGTGTGTAATTTTACATATACAGGATGTAACACAATATGTGGGAAAGCTCCGGGGATTCGATAGAGTACCTGACAACAAGCAGAACGTGTCCTGTACTTAGATGGTTTGTTTGCTTCCGTTACAGGCATTTGATGTCGCATACATAACACAGACCACTTCACTATGCAGGTTGAGCATTTATGTTGATACACTGATTTACTACTTGCAGTTCTCTACAGAAGGTGCTGCAATCTACAATGCTGGCGTCTTTGCACCGCATCATTGACTGTCTCTCTCCTTCCCATATGCCAGCCGTATGTCGTATCTTGTGACACCCTTGCTGTATGCGCTAACGTAGCAATCCCACGTTATGAATAGGTTTAGCATAGACAACAGCCTTCAAATGACTCCATAAGTTGAAGTGTAATAAAGTGAGTTCGGGAGAACGAACAGGCCACGGTGTCGGTCCCTGACGCCCTATCCTTTTGTTTAGGAATCGCTGATGTAAAATTGCTCTTGCAGCACGAGGAAAATGAGGTGGTTCTCCATCACGCATGGACCACATATGCTGAATTAAATTCATTGGAATGTGTTTCAACAAAACGTGTAAGATATTTGTTAGACACAGAGTGGAGTATTACCGTTAAAATGAAAGGACGAATTAATGTGTCACCTGTTGCTTCAGCCAAAACATTAATACTGATCTCTAGTTCATGTCGGGTTTGCACATCTTCTGTGGGATTTTCATACGCCCAGACATGCGTATTGTGAAAGTGCTGCTCTACGTTTCTGGTAAACTTCGCGTCAACGGTAAAGAGAATAGCAGAGAAGAAATGTTGCTCCTGACCACACATCTGTGGTAACTAGGTACAACATGCTGCTATGAGTGGAATGTCAGCTGCCCTAAGACCTTGGACTCGTTGAAGGTGATATGTATAAAGGAGCTGTTCTCGTGGAATCCTCCGCACTGTCATGTGACTCGCATCCACCTTTGCCGCTACTTCTCTGGTGCCGCTTCTGCTATTTTTCTCAATATGGTTGAGAACTCGTTGCTCTGCGTCAGGTGTTATCGTGCTTATAGGTCGTCGATTATCAACAACGTCTGCTAAACGAGCCTGTTTTACGAAGACGCATGCCTGCCATTCCCTGATTCGAGTGCCCCATTGTAATAACACACAACGTGTACTCTACGTGCATTCAGTAACAACTGACACGTGTCACTGCACTCGTACTGTACTGTACTGTACTGTACTGTACGCCCATAACAATTGACGACACGTAACACTCCACTCTAGGTTACGACCTGAGTGGACGTGTTTACTTTGCTACGCAACGGACATCAGGTGTCTTTGAGGGCAAAACAAATGCGCGCAGACGTACGTAAATACGTGCGAAACGTGCAAATGTTCTGCGCACCCTACACAAATGAGCAACCTGCATAGTAGCGTGGTTTGTGTTACGCACACCACACAAAAGCAAATAATCCAAATGATTACATGACCCCTTCTGCCTGTTACCCATCCACTATCGAATCAGCTGAACTTCCCCACATATTCAGTTACACCCTTCATATATAATGAAAGCTAAGTTAAAATGCCTTTTAGAGGCAAATGACTGCAGTTGAACGCCAACGTTTCTCTGCTGCTCCCTACTGTGATACAGATGTACTCTCGAGGAGGAACAGAGTTAAAACTCCCCGTGACAGATGGAACGGTCAGCAGATTACATTTTTTGTGTCCCAGCCTCGTCGCCGCTTTTGTGTCTCGTTTCCGTCGTAGGTGTCGGTGGCCCAGTAGGAAGACCGACACAGGAATAGAGGTAGCACGCTTGTGCAGGTACGGAGGGGAGCAGCCAGTGGGACAGCAGAAACACTAAAGTGAATTAGAACGAGATATATATTGCACAGAATTTATACAATACTTAACTTTTACATAGCTCAGTACTGCAGAATGCTTATACATAGTTGAGGCCTGCCTAGTGCCTATCCGATAGCCAAGTCTTCACTGGTGCCTATCTGATTCCTAAGTGTTAACTGGTTCCTATCTCAGTCCCAAGTGAACGATGTCGTTCAGTGGTGGCCACGAGCGGAGTTGCAGCAGAGGGCGCTCGTGGCTGTCGTCGTAAGAACGCCGCGCCGTGCGAGCATGGCGGCGCGCGGCGAAAGTAGGTGGCGCGCACTTTGGACTTGTGCGACACCACAACATTAGTGTTATTATGTTAACCGTTGTAACATGCTTCGTAGCGTATATAAGGAATAACAGTGTCAGATGGAGACCAGTCATCGTGAGGGGCTCGAAAATGTGGCTTGTTTGTGCTGTGCCCTCCCGGTTAGCCGCACGCATTAAAGCTCCTGTTTCGGGGACGGTAACGGAAATTTCTGTGCTGCCTGGGGGGCCATGTTCCGGACTGCGCGGCCGCTCCGTCAGTGTCGAGTCATCCATCAGGCATATGTGTGTTTGTGTTGTCCTTCACATAAGTTGGTTTAAATATTTGAAAGGAAGGAAGCTTAGTGTTTAACGTCCCGTCGACAGCTTGGTCATTAGAGACGGAGCTTACGCTCAGATTTTCGGGGAAGGATGTGGGGGGAAGTCGGCCGTGCCCTTTGAAAGGAACCATCCCGGCATTTGCTCGGAGTGATTTAGGCAAATCACGGAAAACCTAAATCTGGATGGGCGGAGGTGGATATGAACCAGCATCCTCCCGAATGCGAGTCCAGTGTCTTACCACTGCGCCACCTCGCTCGGTTAAATATTTGCAATTGTAATGACCGATGACCTCATTAGTTTGGTTCCTTAGTTTTACAAACATTTGAACGTGTGATTTTTTATCTTCCTACGTGGGGTCGATGTGTCGGCCGGTCTGGATGGAATTCTTAGGCGATTTCCCACATCCGACTAGGTGAGTATCAGCCTGTTACGTGATTTCTGGCTCAGTTACGCGTTTCACAGACATTTCGAAAAACATCTGCACATTATCACAAGTATAGTACTACACATAGACAATGAGGGTAATGGAAAGGGTATTCAGCTATCCGTTAAAGTTAACACGCCAAATCCGAATTATCAGCGCCGGCTCTGTGTGTGCGGGACAAATGCGAAGAAAAAGATGTAGAAGAAGATTAGTGCGAGACAACGTTACCAGCATCTGAATGGGTGGGCCGTTCGAGTGGGGAGTGGCCGATTGCTGGGAACATGAGGGCAGACATAGGCCTCCTCGTCAAGTGTCCAGTCGACCGGGCATCACCATGCAGCCCGATAAGGGACTTACCTACCGTTAGCGCTATGAAACGATTGCCGCGACTGGTGGTGAATGACTTCCCACTGTGTTCTGCGATGAATCGCGGTTCGGCACTGTGCCAAATGACGATCGTAGATCAGTCGACCTGATAAGAGATCAATTCATCCAATGTTTTGGAGATCGGTCTTAGTTCCGGCGTCTTCGTGTGGGGAATCATCGGGTGTGACTTTGTCAAGACTGGTAGTGATTCAGTATCGGCTCCGTCGTCCTCCGCACAGACAACTTGTGTAGGAGAGGATACACCGACTACATAGCACGCTTCCCAACTCAATCAGCACCTGCACCCAGGCGAGAGTGGGTGCAACATGACAGTGATAAGCGGGTCCACACTTCAAAGTTATGTGTGAAGTCTGTAGTCACTGAAATTACATTACATTCCGCCCACAACCCGAGAATTTCGTTTCGTTTCCTGCACACTTCGAAGACGCTTGACTTTTTAAATTGGGCAGTGTATAACTGCTTATTTATTTCGTGTGTTATATCTGAGACTAGCCATATGTTTATGCTAAGTATCTGTTTTATATATGTCTAAACTGAGATCGGATATGTAGCAGTTTTCGAAAGATCCCAGGCTCAAGAAACAAGCTATATGCAGTTTGTGTATGTAGTGTTATGCCACAGGAGAGGAACATTTAATCACCAGAATAATTTCAATCGACGCCACTATAATCATTCTTGTGATTAGGATTCAAAAATGGATGTTATGAAGTTCGAAAAAAAAGTACGTACCTGATAAAAATATGTCAATGTATGGGAAACATCTCCTGATAAACGCTAAAGTTTTTTGGCCACTACTATTGAATATGTTCTTTTTTATCACTTAAGTATATTTTCATTTCGGCACTGGAAAAATTCTAAGAAGCGAGAGAACAACGACGTAAGTACGGATCTTGATCCGCGAATCACTGTCCGGCCTAACTTAATGTACCCAGTGGAAGAAAACACACAACATAGGCACGACTCATATGTTTCGTGTGCGCTTGTAGCTAAATGTTCAAACGTTTGTAGAGCTTATGGGACTTAACTACGGGGCCATCAGACCCTAAATTTACAAACTACTTATGAACTACCTAACACTAAGGACGGCACAAATATCAATTTCCGATGGGGGATTCGAATCCCCGACCGTAGTGGCCGTGCAGACCGTGACTGGAGCGCCTCAGTCTCCTCGGCCACCGCGGCGGGCCACGCTTGTAGCTCTTCTTTGTCTATGTAGCTCAAAAAAAAAAAAGTTCAAATGTTTGTTAAGCTTAAGGGACTTAACTACGGGGTCATCAGTCCCTAAACTTACAAACTACTTATGAACTACCTACAACTAAGGATGGCACAAATATCCATGCCCGAGGGGGGATTCGAACCCCCGACCGTAGTGGCCGTGCAGACCGTGACTGGAGCGCCTCAGTCTCCTCGGCCACCGCGGCGGGCCACGCTTGTAGCTCTTCTTTGTCTATGTAGCTCAAAAAAAAAAAAAAGTTCAAATGTTTGTTAAGCTTAAGGGACTTAACTACGGGGTCATCAGTCCCTAAACTTACAAACTACTTATGAACTACCTACAACTAAGGATGGCACAAATATCCATGCCCGAGGGGGGATTCGAACCCCCGACCGTAGTGGCCGTGCAGACCGTGACTGGAGCGCCTCAGTCTCCTCGGCCACCGCGGCGGGCCACGCTTGTAGCTCTTCTTTGTCTATGTAGCTCAAAAAAAAAAAAAAGTTCAAATGTTTGTTAAGCTTAAGGGACTTAACTACGGGGTCATCAGTCCCTAAACTTACAAACTACTTATGAACTACCTACAACTAAGGATGGCACAAATATCCATGCCCGAGGGGGGATTCGAACCCCCGACCGTAGTGGCCGTGCAGACCGTGACTGGAGCGCCTCAGTCTCCTCGGCCACCGCGGCGGGCCACGCTTGTAGCTCTTCTTTGTCTATGTAGCTCAAAAAAAAAAGTTCAAATGTTTGTTAAGCTTAAGGGACTTAACTACGGGGTCATCAGTCCCTAAACTTACAAACTACTTATGAACTACCTACAACTAAGGATGGCACAAATATCCATGCCCGAGGGGGGATTCGAACCCCCGACCGTAGTGGCCGTGCAGACCGTGACTGAAGCGCCTCAGTCCCCTCGGCCACCGCGGCCGGCGTTTATGTAGCCTTACAGTTTTTATGTGAAGCTATCCACACGTACGACTTGTATGTGACAGTCGAAAAGGAGAATATTATTTTGGATTATGGAAAATGATGTCGAACTGTTAAGAATAGTGGCGCGATTTTTTTTTCAGACATGTTCAAAGCAACAACTCGGTAACCAGTGGAGAAAATGAACAGTGTTAAAAATGTTGAAACTACCTTTATATATTACATTAAAAATTCCAAATATTTTCAGTTATTCAAAAGAGAAATAAAAAGCATGAAACGGGCAAAAATAGATCCACTGGGTTCTTTGACACAGTCACAAGGGGGCCAAAATGCACAGAAAAATTACGTTTGATACACATTAAGAGCCGATCACAACTCATTCGCTCAGTACGCGAATATCACGTTGGTAAGGCCATCTAACTTTGTTGAAACATTTATTTTCGCCTTATTTTCTTTTTAATCTAGAAGTCCATATTAACTCCTATCTTGCCATCACTTAACTGAGGATTGGTGTACACACTACTCAGCATTCAACTTACATCCTGTGTAAATTTCGTATAAGCTTTTACGTTTTTGATAAGCGACATACTTCAGAATTTAAAGTCCCATGCGTAACAGCAAATTCTCCAAACTTGCAAACTACCAACACCAAATGCTACGCTGCGCATCTGAACGTCTTTTAAATGCGCTCTGACAAACTTTGGTGCAGTTGTTTAACTTCATAACAGCTGATGCTTTTATAGCGATTTAGTTAAAGAGGATGATGAAAGCTTAGATCGGAAGTTCTTAAAACATCATTTAGGAAGTACGTTGCCACGAGAATTTAGTGCCACCTTCAGCTGTCGGTTTGTGTCGTTCCACTGCAGAGGACGTTCATCAGAAAGCAATGATCTAGTGTACACAGTTATTTAATAATCTAGCTTTCTGTTCCTTTCGATGAGCTTCTCCCTGCAGAGATGGTTGGCGTAATTACTGCGTATTGGAACCGGCCTACGCAATCGGTAATTATACTCTGTCCAAGTTGCCGAGTTACCCGTGCAATGCCGGTTTTGAACATTTACGAGAAATCTAAGCATCTGGTTTTTATTGGCAACTACAATACTGAAAAATTCAAAAACTTGGTGGAGATAGATGCGAGGTTTGCCAGAAAGTAATATACCACCCCTTTTTTATTCAACAGTTGTTTATTACACATTATGAGAATTACAGACATGAAAGAATGACGTTCCATCTTTGCAACTTCTTTAACACGTAACCTCCGTCCCGTTATATTGCCTTCCTCCAGCGCTAAAATAGGGCATGTATGCGTTTTTGTTTTTAGGGTCATGGCAACAGGATAATTATTCAATTTTGTATAGGATATGGCACCGTCTTTTGCAACTGTAAATTAGTCTACTTTAGACCAGACGCGTTTCGCTTTATTTTAAAGCATCTTCAGTGGTCAGAAATTTTTTATGTTTTTATCTTCATGTGTGGTTTGTAGCACATTGTCACTTGCTGTCACTGCTTATATTTACACTATTTTACACATTTTACAGTAACATTTCTTACGAAAGTTTTTGAAACATAACCATTTCTGTGGCCTGGCAGGCTCTGTATGTCGTTTGTTTTGTTTGTCTATCAGACAATAGACAATAGACAAACAAAACAAACGACGTACAGAGCCTGCCAGGCCACAGAAATGGTTATGTTTCAAAAACTTTCGTAAGAAATGTTACTGTAAAAAGTGTAAAATAGTGTAAACATAAGCAGTGACAGCAAGTGACAATGTGCTACAAACCACACATGAAAATAAAAACATAAAAAATTCCTGACCACTGAAGATGCTTTAAAATAAAGCGAAACGCGTCTGGTCTAAAGTAGACTAATTTACAGTTGCAAAAGACGGTCCCATATCCTATACAAAATTGTATAACTGCAATTGCGGAAGACAAGGCCAAAAAACGAAGAAATATGGATAATTATTGTTTTTTCTTCATGGCAACAAGACAATCATTTAGATCTTTGGCGCTTGCGTTCAGAGTATGATACAGTTATATGAACAGACTGTACAAAAGTTCTTCGAAAGAAATTAGTTCCTCTTTTTCAGCAGCCACCCTCCTCCCTCCTCTACAACTACAAACATTTTTCTCCATTGTATTGCTTGCTATTGTCGATGCTAACTACAAGTTCATGTTCATTGATGTTGGATAGTATGGAAAGGGACAAAGGAATTTTTGACGAGAGTAATATAGGGGAAAATTTCAGGAGTGGCACTATGTTCTCACCTCCTTGCAAACTGCCTAATTCTGATATTGTGTTGCGACATGTCATTGTAGGAGATGCATTGCGAATGAGTGCAAAAATGATGAAACCTACTCTCGCACAGTTTCACGTGTCGACAAAAAGTAAGCTATTTTTAATTATCGTCTCTGCCGTGCTCGTAGAGTGTCTGAAAATGTCTTCGCGTTATTGAGTCAGGTATTTCTAATTTTTATATGTCATTTGCTATAAAACCTTATACAACAGTAAATTTAATCACTGTAGCTTTTTGTCTGCACAATCTGCTTAGGTATGCTTTCCTGGAGAGAAGCAATAAACCACGTAATGACATTGAGCAAAGTGAGCTACAGCCATCTGAAAATGTTCTACGACTTGCTTGGGTTATTGGTTTTGCCAGTAGAGAAGGTTTCCCTGTGCGAGATGCATTCATGTAATACTTCAACAACCTCGCAGGTGCGGTTTCTTGTCGGAATAATCACGTTACTGGTACCCATTAGAATAGCTATTTCTAGAAACTGCTACTTTATGACTCTATGACCACCATGCAAAATTTTCACCCAGAATATCGATTTCAGGCCATTATGCCCATCCTTAAATCTGCCGTTGAGTACATGTGTCTAAACATTACAGCGAAAACAGCGACGTCAGGAAAGTACCAAATAAAATTCTCGGCCGTAAACGATATTTTGATAGAAAACATTGTTCCGTAGTGCGTGTGAAACACTGCCGGTGTAGCCGCACGGCTGCTGCGGCGCAGCTGTCGCCGCTTGCAGACGCTGCGGAGGAACCGCTGTCGTTGCTTTACAATGAGGCAGTAGGCGCAAACGCAGCCGCAGCCGCCACCGCATGATAGGAACCGCACTTAACGCGTCGACGTACTAGGAAGGCCAAATAAATAAATTATTAAAAAAAAAGACTTCTTGGCGGTGGCTGCAGAGACAGCAGCGTGATAGAGTTTAACATTTAACGCCCCGTGGACAACGTGCTCTTCAGAGACGGAGCAAAGCTCGTACGGTTCGATAAGGATGGGGAGGAAAGCGGCTGTGCGCTCTCAAATGAAATTCTCACCATTTACCTGGCGTGATTTAGGGAAATCACAAAACAAACGTAAATGTGGATGGCAGGTGGCGTATTTGAACCATCTTCCTCCAGAATGCGAGGCCAGTGTGCTCTGCTCTGTTTTGGCCTTGTACAGTATGGATGCTGTGTGGCGTTCTTGCGTGACATTTTTTTTTTTTTTTTTTTTTTTTTTTTTTTTTTCGAACCGGGATTCCTATTCTTTGTTGTCACTCAAGACGCCATGTCCAACTCTTCGAAACTTGTCAATGTCATTTTGTTACACAGAGTATACAATGTAGTCAGAAACACTTTGCCGGCCGCGGTGGCCGAGAGGACTGAGGCGCTCCAGTCACGGTCTGCACGGCCACTACGGTCGGGGGTTCGAATCCCCCCTCGGGCATGGCTATTTGTGCCGTCCTTAGGATTATCTAGTTCATAAGTAGTTTGTAAGTTTAGGGACTGATGACCCCGTAGTTAAGTCCCACAAGCTAACCAAACAGTTGAACGGTTGAACACTTTGAAAAGTCTGTAAGAGCGTTACAGGCCGGCCGCAGTGTCCGAGCGGTCTGCGGCGCGCCAGTCATAGTCTGCACGGCCGCTACGATCGTGGGTTCGAATCCCCCCTCGGCCATGGATGTTTGTGTCGTCTTAAGTATAAGGTAGTTCATAAGTAGTTTGTAAGTATAGGAACTGATGACCCCGCAGTTAAGTCCCTTAAGCTTAACAATCATCAGAACATTTTAGAGCGTTACAGGAGCTCCTAAAACGTATTTAATTAATTAAGACAGGACTCCCTGTATTGTAATATTTCTGCCTGAGCTCTTGCAGAGAGAGGTACAGGAGAACTGGACAAACGCCTTATCAGCTACCGCGCCCGGACGTGACGTGTTGAATGTATTCCACCACGTCTGTCAAACGTGCAGAGAAGCACAAACCCCGGCAAGAAGTTAGTGCGACCTGAGCCACCTGCTTTAGTCATCCTGTGGTTCCTTGCGGGGCTGCGTGACGGTTGTAAACGTCTGCGGAGTACGCCTATTGACGTTCCACCGTGACCTGGCGACAGAAGTTAAGGCACACAAACAAAGGACGGATCCGTGGTTGGCACTGACGTACTTAACAGCAGCGCAGTTTCGTGACTTGCATCGCAATGAGTTGACTGTTCACAACTACTCTAAATTACCGTAATTCTGTTTACTACCTAACGTCATGTATTACAGAGGTAGTCTGCTTGTGCGTTTCACTTTTGTGTCATTCAACTTCCACCAAACGTAAGACTCGCAGACAGAATGAAAGATTGGTCTGTCATTTTCAATCTCACGATGGTGAGTCAAATTGTTCCCCTAAGTTCTCCTTAAACACACGAACAGCAAGATCAATATAATAAATAATGTATAATAATGATAATAATACGAGAAAATTAAGGCTGGAAAACGAAAGAAATGAAATAATGGATCAGATATTTAGGAGACAGGATACTCAAAATCGACATATGAGTAAATTATTGATACTTTTAATGCGTAATCCTAATATACTTACTAAAAATGTTCAAATGTTTGTAAATCTATCGGACCAAACTGCGTGGTCATCAGTCCGTAGCTTACAAACTATTTCAACTAAGTTATAAACTAACGCCGACCGCGGTGGCCGAGGGGACCGAGGCGCTCCAGTCACGGTCTGCACGGCCACTACGGTCGGGGGTTCGAATCCCCCCTCGGGCATGGATATTTGTGCCGTCTTTAGGATAAGGTAGTTCATAAGTAGTTTGTAAGTTTAGGGACTGATGAACCCGTAGTTAAGTCCAATAAGCTATACAAACATTTAAACATTTGAAATTAACCTAAGGACAATCACACACATACAAACACACACCCATGCCCCAGGGAGAACTCGAACCTCCGACGGTGAGCAACTGCGCGCTCCGCAGCGAGGCGTCTTAGACCGCACGGCTACTCCACCGCGGCTAGATACTTACTATAACATAATAAACAACAATGTAAATAATCGAAAACACATTGTTATCGTTCATCCCACATTATAAGCGAGGGAAAATTGCGGTTCATTTGTTTTTCTTTATCACATGATATTCCACTAGACCCACCCCAACTCCTGTTATTCTCCCTAAGAAAAGTATTCGGCTCTGAAGTCTTACCACCAACGGAAATATTACTCGTTATATGTGGCACACACGTGGCAGGTGAACGACAGTAAGATAAAGCAGATTCAGGTTTCTTGCCTATCTGGGACCTTTCTAGCTTCATTGTATTAATATGCAGGAGGATGTTTCCTTGGTGTACACCGCACCTTCTTCCCTTTCATTACAATACAAATGAAACATAGCCTTCTACGAACACTCATACATACACATGGCCGAGTGCAGCGGATGTTTATTAAGTAGACTCAGGTTTATTGCCTTTGTACGACGTATATAACGTCAACATCAAGAACTGGAACTTATCTTACGTTTAAAGGTTTATGCGTATTGATGCTGCGCTGTTCTTTTACCATTTAGAACTTCTATGGCCGACATTTGGGGACCACTGCCAACGACAAGTGAGGCAGATAGTCTGTGTGCTGCAGCCTCGCATCTAGCTTATGAGGGTTATTATTTTAGAAACTACGATAAAGCATCCTTATCGGCAAATCCTCCACGAAAGCGTTTCTTGCAGCTGGGGCTACCATTACGAGGCAGATAAATGGCGATAGTTCACTCGCACATTCGTGGCACGAGCAGCGGACTGTGGAACTTAATGGATGTAACGTATGCTGTGTACGTGCCTGCATGTACTTATGCATATTAATGCTTCTGCCCGTCACACCCACAATCACAATAATGCCTCAAATGGGTACGCAGGATCATACTGAAAAGATAAGAGTAGGTTTTTACATTTTGAATATGTGTATTTGCCGTTATGTGTTTAGAATTTTTATATTTTTACGCTCCGACAGCAAAAGTGTCGCATTGTTCTTTTACAGTGATGAACTCCATCTTGTTTTATTTAACGCACTGACGGAAATATGCGATAAGCTCAGTCTTGATTATTGCTAATAAATATCACAGTATAGCTATAATACTTGACAATCTAGCTAAGCGCAAGATCAAACTGGAGAAAATGACAAGATATATGAGGTCACGATATAATGAAGCAGTTCATAAATAAAATTCATCTGAAGAAAGCAGGAAAACTTATCAACCTTCTTTGATCCATTTTTGAAGTTATTTACCCATCCCAAGGGTAGTCTACTAAATTTCTGAAACTTTGTTATGTCAAGGACCGTAATGTAACAAAAAAAAAAAAAACGTTGGTTTGGAACTCTTGGAGATGGAGAGCTTCATATTTTGCATAAGAGTTTCTCCTTTATTGAAAATATTTGCAGATAAATAGGTTCTGTCGGGAATCTGCATAAATAATGATACTTAGCGAGCCATCAATTCCACACGCGAAGGATCGAGTAAAGAAAGGATGTACGGTCGGTCCCATATGTGTTTGCTTGGTATGCTATTACCGTGAATTGGAAGGAATAATACTTTTTTTGGATTATCTCCAAAATGACCTTCGCGAAAATTGAGGTTTTGTATTAGAAAATACCGCTTCAATTTCCGTAATTTATTATACTACTTAATTAACAAAATAACATTCTCATGTTAACAAAACAGCCTTTCAACTTATCCTCGATAACTGTCTTGCTAAATTCCAATTTGTTAAACCTATATCTATATAAATTGGTAGGCTGTAGATAAGTGTAAACTTTGTAGCAGAAGGCCATTATTATTGGTCAGATTTACATTTTCTCTCGGTTGGAACCTGTTTTATCCTCACAGTCTGTTTGACAGTGATTTGTAAGTCCTGCCGTAGGTCTCCGCGAGTTTCTTCGTGTTTCTTTCAGCGTCTGCCTGCTTGGGCTTAGCAGTATTTTGTGACCATCTCCAGTGAATGAAATTTTTCGAGTGTTATGGCGTACTGGTTACTACAATGGACTCAAATTTTGGAGACTTGAGATTAGTATTCCCTTCGGGAGATTTTGATTTAGGTGTTCTCAGATGGCCTTTCCCGTAATTCCAAATCCGAGCGTGTCTCTCGTCATTAATGACTTAGTCGTCGACGGGTCGTTAAACCGTAATAGTTACTTACTTTCTTCCCTTCATCCACGTAACTGGATACCCGATCACTTCAGTTCTAAGTATAACCATTTTAAGACATAATTGTCGATATTTTGAAGTTATTTCACTACAAAGTATAACAACTGAAGTTCCATGCCGGCCGCGGTGGCCGAGGGGACTAAGGCGCTCCAGTCACGGTCTACACGGCCACTACGGTCGGGGGTTCGAATCCCCCCTCGGGCATGGATATTTGTGCCGTCCTAGTTCGTAAGTAGTTCATAAGTAGTTTGTAAGTTTAGGGACTGATGACCCCGTAGTTAAGCCCCATAGACTATACAAACATTTGATTTGAAGTTCCATATAGAAATTTAGAAGAATCATATGAGCGTATACAGAATGACTTGCCCATAACTTATATTTGTGTGTGATGCATGGCACCTTGCCCTTGCGATGTCAATTTTAAATTATTGCAGATGTATATTGAAAACACAATCATTATTTTTAGCCGCGGTGGAGTAGCCGAGCGGTCTAAAGCGTCTCGCTGCGGAGGGCGCGGTTGCTCGCCGTGGAGGTTCGAGTCCTCTCTGGGGCATGGGTGTGTGTGTTTGTCCTCAGGTTAGTTTACCTAGGTTTAAGTAGTTTGTAAGCTACGGACTGATGACCACGCAGTTTGGTCCGATAGATTTACAATCATGTGTGTGTGTGTGTGTGTGAACATTATTTTTAAATAAATCATTGATGTTTTGCAGATTGACACAGGCACTTCACTTTGCAAAGCGACAGGTAATTGAACGAGTTTCTTATTTAGCTCTGTGCTGCCATTTAAAGAACAAACTGAACATTATACAAGTCATATGACAGAATTGTTTAAAAAAAAAGAAAACGCCGGTGGTCAATCTGAACGGAGAGAAGTCTTGACACGTAAAACTAATTTGGGCGTGCCCCAAGAGAGTGAACCACTACTTTTCACAGTACATGCATGAACCAGTACATAATGTCAGAAGTACGATAAGGCTTTTTGCGACTGAAGCTATTGTATACAAAAAAAGTCGCAACACTACAGAATTGTAGCGAAATTCAGGAAGACCTGTAGAACGTCGACGCTTGGTACAGGGAATGGGAATTTGACCTCAAGATTAAGAAGCGCGTTTTGCGAATACATAGACAAATAAGACGCTTGACTAAATAATTACAGGATTACAGAACAATCATTGGCAATAAATAGGTACTTCAGAAGAATCCTGAGGAAATACAGTCCATCAACGAAAGAAGTACTCGTTCGAAGAGTATTTAAGTACTTTTCATTACCGAGGGACGAGATAGTACTGATTGAAGGAAGTCGAAAGAAACCGTATAAGAACCGCACATGCCGTTTCAAGTAGTAAGTGCGAAATTATTACGTAGATGATAAGCGAACTCCAACAGCAGATGCTGCAAGAGAGGCATTCTGTATTACGATACGGCCTGCTGTTAAAATTCCTGGACCGTACATTTTTAGAAGAGTCAACTAACGTATTGCTTCCTCAGTGTATATCTCTCGAAAGGACGATGAAGATAAAATTAGAGCCCGCACTGTGGCTTATCAGCAACCGTTCTTCCCGCGAACCACACGCGAACAGAGCAGGTACACCAAGTATCCTCTGCCACATACCCTAAGATGACCTGCGGAGTACAGACGTAGATGGAGATAGATATTTAGAACGAGCAAGTAAGGTTGCTTTTTGGGAAGGACACTAGTCAACTTACGTATATTGGGGGAATTTAAGGGAAGGGTGGCTCATCTACAAGGGAGACCCCTATACAGGGTATTCGGAAATTTCCGTTACGACATTCAAGGACTTGTTCAAATTTGGACACTACTATATTAATCAACAACTAGCTGTTTAAGATTATCGAGATAATAGTAGATAACAATTGTAAAAGTAGGTAATCGCGTAATCGTTGCGTGACGTTGTGGAAACCCAGTTTCACTCATTTCTGCCAGCATCGTGGAATAGTTGCATTGCTCCTTTTCATATGTCGAGCAGTTAAGTACTTTTTTCCAACCGTCTTCTTTGAGCTCAATAACATGTCCCCTTCCAGTTGGTGACATATGGGCATATTACTTTTAAGCGCCTGTTCGTCAGGAATAGTTACTGTCTAGCTGAACACCCAGATTTCAAAAAGTCTCCTGGTATCTATTCTTCATGGTGAGTGGTCAAGTTGCGCTGAAGGGTCACCCATTCCTTCATCGGACACTATATATTCAATATCTCTGTCAACATCAATTTATGGCCAATTTGCATACCTCCTTCGAGTTGCGCATTTTGTGTCTTTAAGTGTTTTCGGACGAATATGGTAACGGGGAACGATATAGATAGTTATTACTGTGGTCTTTAGTCCAAAGACCGCTTAGATGCAATCTTTTGGGTTCCCTTTGCTATTTTTACTCCTCCACACTTCCCTCAAATTGACGATTCCTTGATGTCTCAGAATGTGTCCTACGAAGCGATTGATTATTTTAGTTAAGACATGCTAGAAATTTCTTTTCTCCCCAATTGTGTTCAGTTTCACGTCGATAGTTATGCGAACTACACATATAATCTTCCGTGTTCTCCTGTGTAGCACCAAATTTCCAAATTTTCTAAATGTTCAAATGTTTGTAGAGTCTATGGGACTTAACTACGGGGTCATCAGTCCCTAAACTTACAAACTACTTATGAACTACTTACAACTAAGGACGGTACAAATATCCATGCCCGAGGGAGGATTCGAACCCCCGACCGTAGTGGCCGTGCAGACCGTGACTGGAGCGCCTCAGTCCCCTCGGCCACCGCGGCCGGCCCAAATTTTCTATCATTTATTATCGTCCACTCTTCATTTTCTTACAAGGCTACATACACTCCAAACAAATACGTTCCGAAAAGACTTTAAAAATCAAATGTTTATAAATCTATCGGACCAAACTGCGTGGTCATCAGTCCGTAGCTTACGAACTACTTAAACCTAGGTAAACTAACCTAAGGACAACACATACAACCAAGCCCCAGGGAGGACTCGAACCTCCACGGCGAGCAACCGCGCGCTCCGCAGCGAGACGCTTTAGACCGGTCGGCTACTCCACCGCGGCGAAACGACTTCCTAAAAAATAAATTAATATTCGATGTCAGCAAATTTCTTATTTTCAGAAATGCTTTTCCCACAGACATTGGGAACTTCATATCTCCTCTCCTTCGGCCATCATAAGTCATTTTTCTACCCAAGTAAGAAATATAAGATAACTCATTTCTGTTCCGAAAAGAAAACTCGATCCATTACGTAGGAGACGCTTCCTGCTTGCCACCAGTTGGTGACCTCGCATTTGCAGCGGCAGTGGAACAGGTAACGCGGAAGCAACATCCTGGAAGTGGGCGCCTACCCGAGTCTTGAGTGGCGGCGCGTGTGATCCGGCAACAGGATGCGCCCGGAGCTGAGGAAAATACGCAACAGGAACTGCGAATGCTGGCCGTGGCCGCGGTCGGCCCCGGAATCAATAGCGGATCCTCCGCGGCGAACGCCGCAGCCGCCGACCACCACATCCTGCTTACATACCTGACAGCTTCAGCCACCAAGTACCGTGGCGGTTCAGGGGGATAGTGCAGTTTGCTCTTTCTTTTAATTTGGATAGAAGGATGGAAAAACTAGTAGAAGCCGACCTCGGGGAAGATCAGTTTGGGTTCAGGAGAAATTTAGGAACTCGGGAGGCAATACTCACTTTACGACTTATCCTAGAAGATAGATTAAGAAAAGGCAAACCTACATTTCTAGCATTTGTAGATTTGGAGAAGGCTTTTGACAATGTTGATTGGAATAAACTCTTTCAAGTTCTGAAGCAAGCAGGAGTAAAATATAGGGAGCGTAAGGTTATTTACAACTTGTACAAAAACCAGACAGCGGTTGTCAGAGTTGAAGGGCATGAAAGGGATACAGTGGTTGGAAAGGGAGTAAGACAGGGTTGTAGTCTTTCTCCATTGTTATTCAATTTTTACATTGAGCAAGCTATAAAGGAAAGCAAGGAGAAATTTGGAGAAGGAATTAAAGTTCAGGGTGAAGACTTAAAACATTGCGTTTTGCCGATGACATAGTAAGTATGTCAGATACAGCAAAGGACATGGAAGAGCAATTGAACGGAATGGACAGTGTGCTGAAAGGTGCATACAAGATGAACATTAACAAGAGCAAAACTAGGGTAATGGAGTGCAGAGTAAGAAAATCAGGTGATGCTGAAGGAATTAGATTGGGAAACAAAGCAGTGAAGGAGGTAGATGAGTTTTGTTACTTGAGCAGTAAAATAACAAATGAGGGTCGCAGTACAGAGGATATAAAATGCAGAACGGCAATGGGTAGAAAAGCCTTCTTGAAAAAGAGAAATTTGTTAACATCGAATATTGATTTAAGCCTAAGGAAGTCCTTTCTGAAGGCATTTGTATGGAGTGTTGCCTTGTATGGGAGTGAGACATGGACGATAAACAGTGCGGACAGGAAGAGGATTGAGGCTTTTGAAATATGGTGCTACAGAAGAATGCTGAAGATTAGGTGGGTGGATCGCGTAACTAATGAGGAGGTACTGAACCGAATTGGGGAGAAAAGAAATTTCTGGCATACCTTGACTAAAAGAAGGGATAGATTGGTAGGACACATTCTTAGACATCAAGGAATTGTGAATTTAGCATTAGAGGAAAGTGTGTGGGGTAAAAATCGCAGAGGAAGACCAAGAGATGGATACAGTAAGCAGATTCAGACAGATGTAGGTTGCCGTTCTTATGTGGAGATGAAGAGGCTTGCTCAGGATAGGGTATTGTGGAGAGCTGCATCAAACCAGTCTCCGGACTGATGACCACAACAACAACAACTTGCTGTCGTGTCTGTATCAAGACCCCTCTGATACAGGTCTCGACGCTGATACATCCTGTACAAGTCGCGCCATGTCTGCAGAAATTATGCAACGTGCACCTACTTGAGCCTGCTTCCAAATGTTCAATTATTTGTAACCTAAGGAACCAATCAGCTGAGGTTATCGGTCCATGGACTTACAAACTACTTGTACTGCTTTAAACTAACTTACGCTAAGGACAACAGACACACACACACACGCACACACACACACACACACACACACACACACACACACACACACACACACACACACGCCTGAGAGAGGACTCGAACCTCCGATGGGGAGCGACCGCGGAATCCGTGGCATGACACCTTAGACCGCATGGCCTTTCCCGCTCGGCGCACCTGCTTCCCGTAGCCTTGATCGTCTTCTACAGACTTTACCACCCACGGTTCCATCCTCTACCAAAACAACTGTTTCTTGATGCCTGTTCTTTTTTCCTGTCAACATGTTCTATCGCTAACTCAATTTGTGTCACAAAGATCTTTTATCGACAATTTCAGTCACTACTTCTGCCCCATTATTTACATGGAGGAAACTTGGATGTACCAAAAGGTTGCATATTGTTTACATAATGATAAGATAGACATTCAGAACCAGATATTTAATTGTAAGACATTTTCAGTGGTAGGTAGTTATGGAGTAAATTTATGGCGCCGGCCGCATTGGCCGAGCGGTCTGCGGCGCGCCAGTCACAGTCTGCACGGCCGCTACGGTCGGGGGTTCGAATCCCCCCTCGGGCATGGATGTTTGTGTCGTCTTTAGTGTAAGGTAGTTCATAAGTGGTTTGTACGTTTAGGGACTGATGACCCCGTAGTTAATCCTATAGACTATACAAACATTTGAACATTTGAAGTATATCGATCCAGTGTAACAGGCCGAGGTAGCGTTACCTAGACGCCGATCCCGTAAGCACTAGACTGACTTAAAACCTATCGCTGCAGTTGCTAAAAATATTCCCAAGCATCTGATCGACCTCTTCTTTAGTTACGTCGGGCCGCACGGGAAGAGTCAAGCGGTTCTAGGGGCCTTGTCCGGGTCTGCCAACTGCCTCCGGTTGAGGTTCGAATCCTCCCTGGAGCATGAGTGTGTGTTGTCCACTACTAATTATTTAAAAAAAAATGATAACTATATTTATTAACACATTTTTCTAACTGTGATACAAGATGGTCAATGCGTTCACTGAAAAATATTGGTGATTACCTACAAAACCATTATCCCACCCAGGCAACTCCTCCTCCGAAGCAAATCCATGATGGCCAATGTCTTTTTTTGGAGCTCCAAAAATATCGAAATCTCGTAGCTAAAAGTCGGGAAGGTATGGAGGACTTTCCACTAAAACTTTTGCAGCATATTCGAATAAAGACTGGAAATATGACTACAAAACGACTACTTAAGCTTAACATCTATTTATATATACTTTGCATTCCACCACAAGGTGCGTGGCGGAGGGTACACTGAACCACTACTTGGCATTTCCTTTTCTATTCCACTCCCAAAACGAACGAGGGAAAATGAATGTCTGTATGCCTCTGTACGCGTCCTAATTTCCCTTATCTTGTCTTTGTGAACTTTACGAGAAATGTAAGTAGGCGGCAGCAAGATCGTTCTGCAGCCAGCTTCAATATTCCGGTCCTCGAAATTTCCTGCACAACATTTCTTGGAAAGAACGTCGTCTTTCCTCCAGCGATTCCCATTTTAGTTTTCGGGGCATTTCTGTGACTCTTGCGCATTGGTCGAACCTATTAGCTGCTCGTCTTTGAACTGCTTCCGTGTCTTCCTTAAAGCTAAATGTTCAAATGTTTGTATAGCTTATGGAACTTAACTACGGGGTCACCAGTCCCTAAACTTACAAACTACTTATGAACTAGCTAATCGTAAGGACGGCACAAATATCCACGCCCGAGGGGGGATTCGAACCCCGGACCGTAGTGGCCGTGCAGACCGTGACTGGCGCGCCTCAGTCCCCTCGGCCACCGCGGCCGGCTCCTTAAAACTGATCTGCTGCGGATCCCAAACACTTTAGCAACATTCAAGACGTGGTCGTACAAGAGTTTTATATTCGGTCTCCTTTACAGATGAAGTACATCTTCCCAAAATTCTCCCAATAAACCGAAGTCGGCTGTTCGCCTTACTCACAACTGTCTTTACATGTTCGTTCCATTTCATAGCGCTCTGCAATGTTACGCCTATATATTTTAACGACGCGACTGTATCAAGAAGCAAGAGGATGTAATCATTGTGAAGTGGCGAGACTTGCACAGAGTATTATGGAGAGACGCACGAAAGTAGTCTTTGGACAAGACCACCTGCATCAGCAACAACAGCGACGACGAAAACAATACTGAACTCGTTACATCCATTCAGTCTTCAGCATTTCTGCAGCGCCACTTACATGTGATGCTGCACTCCAAAGAAACATGTTCAGAAGATACTTGGTACCAAGTACTTTGTTTTGGTCGTTTACATATTTATCATTTTCAGGAAAGATTTTCTTTGATGTTGCCAGTCGACTTCGTATACTCTCGACTTCTGATAGAGGTATAATTTTTAATGTCCAAATTGTAAAACTCGTCTATTACCGCCAGTGTCTCATTTAATTCCTTCGGTGTGGCGTGATTTAATTCGATTTCACTCGGTTACATGTAATTTTATTCGCTGACGGCAAACTCTAATTTGGCGAGGTGTCGCAGTGGTTAGCACACTGGACTTGCATTCGGGAGGGCGGGGGTTCAAATCGGCCTCCAACCATCCAGATTTAGGTTTTCCGTGATTTCCCTTATCAGTCCATGAGAATGCCGTCATGGTTCCTTTGAAGGAGCTCGGCTGATTATCTTCCCAATCCTTATGAAAACAATTCCAGCTTGTGCTCCTCCTCTAATGGCCACCAGTGGTTAGCACACTGCACTTGCATTCTGGAATATGTCAGTTCAAAACCGCTTCCTGCCATCCTTATTTAGATTTTCCATGATGTCTATAATTCACTCCAGGTAAAATTTGGGATGCTTTCTTTGAAAGTTCGCAATCGTTTTCCTTCCCCATCCTTAACTAAAATATTCGAGTTTGTGTTCCTTCCCTCATTCCTTGTAATGGCCACGATGTTGATGGGACTTTAAACACTAATCTTTCTTCCTTATAGGAAATTCTTTGAAAACAGTTAAGAGGTATACATCATTAGCGACATTGGTTGACTGGGACTCCAACCCAAATTGCCCGCCCATCGCGAGCAGTTGCTTAACCACTTCGGCTATCCGTGTCGCTGCACGGACCGATACAAACATCAGTTTGTCATACTGTCTACATCCTCATTCTCCAGCGTATGCATCATCTAATGCTCTCAACGTTACTTTCATTCCTGCAACTAGACAGGAAAAATGAGACTACGAGAAATCGAGACTTATGTTATTATTCTCCCTATTTGCGGGAATCCAAGAAATGTTGCGAGTATTAGATGTTGAAACAGTGGAGGATATAAGGATGGAGACAGTGCAAGGTACGTCGCAGGGTTAATATTCCCTCATATATTTTTACAGATCTCCAGAACACAAACTGATCACCCACAGGTCGTCTCCTACCATTTCGCCTTTTCTGCTGCAAACAAGTCGAATTAGTATTTGCAAGCATTATTCATCGCACTGATGGTTCAGTAATACGGATGTAGTGACAGCTTCTAATGTTCGACTTACACTTAAACTAAAGAAAAAGTAGCCTAAAAGGAAAGAAAGAGTTTAAGTAAGCATCCGATTAATGGTAGAGCGAGAAGATAATGAAGACGTTTTTGGTATTACATGTAGGGTGTGAGGAACGGAGACGGAAAATAAAAGACGTTGGTGTTTATAGGGTAAATACTTTGTAATAAATGCTCGATGGAGAACTATCTTTCCTCGTGCTTCGACCCTCCGCCCCCACATCCTCCACCCTTTAATATGTCTTTACTGCACATTATCACAGTACTCAAATTTAATACTTCTTTTTGTCCGCTGCATTTGAAGAAAAGTATTTTACACCATTAATTTTTTTAAATAATCTGTTATTTTTGCATCCACTACAACGCGGGAACTATGAGTCCTACAGAAAACATTAACAAGGCCCTTTTTAGTGTGAAATTTAATGTAGTTTAATTTAAAAATATAAACCACGGGTACCACTTCTAAGAGTGTGAGAATGTTGAAGTGACCACTGCAACTAGCATTCTTGAACAACTGTCGCGCATACAACATGTGTGGCATTCTCCGAGAGGTCCACCCAGCAACTGGGAAGGCGGCACTGTGACCACTTTGAAACTCACAGTTGGCTGTAGGAAGCACGAGTGCATATCCGTGGCATGGCGCCTGTTGCGTCACACGTTTATACACACTGAGCCTTACGACTGTAAACATTACCTATTCAAGGGCACACACAAATAGCACTCAGACAGATATGCCACTACACTATCTATTAACGGAATAGGTAGAAACTATTATCAGGACATATACTGTCACCCAAGTGGCATCTGAAATCATCGGATCAAAATCGAAGTCGTCTTTCCAGCAGTACTAATTTTTTTCCGTCAGTGTAATTTACTGTGATGCGGCTCAGCTAACCAGTGCACGTAGTCCAAATGGGCACCACTTAGGATACTTGCGTGTCTCTTTTCTACTCCGTTATCCAACAGGGAAAATGGGAGCTGCGGTTAAAGTGGAATCATAACCATGTGTCAATCGCATGACACGTTACTTCGCTGACAGACCAAAGCTAGATCAAAAGCAGGCTGAATTTTTCGCTCATCCTGAGTGCCGCGACCCCTCGGTCTCTAAGCATGTGCTTCACTACTACACCACTAGACCCGACACTAATTTACTGCGATCTCCTCGTTGCGAAATTTTTAACAAGTTAACAGATGAAACCACAGTGCTCAAGAAAAATAGCAGAATATTTATGCGTCACGCTTAGGAGGGAAATCTGACATAGGTCGCTCTCAGGTACAATTGAAACTTAACAGAATGAAAGAAGGGTGAAAATAAAGGGACGACTATATTGACATAGGTGCCAGCTCTGAATAGTCTTCGAAAATCTGACAGTCGAATTTTCGACAGTAGAAGCACTAACTGCTCGTGCAGCTTGTATCTGAGTTAGTGGCGCAGCCGCTAAGAATACGGCTCAGAGTTCTAGGACCCCGTGTTCGTATCGAATCTTATGTTCGTTTTCTCCCTTCTGTTGTTGTCTAAGGATGCGACAGCAATTCTTTTCCGAGAAATACAATCGAATTTTTGACCAAGGAATGCACGTTTCATGTCATATTAAAAATAGATTATGTCTCAACATATGTAAATCTACATATTTAGTGAGCAAATCATATTTAACAGAATGACAGAGGGTTTATCGAAACGATTACATAATATTACTCTACCGTCCCATTCTCCAATAGCCCGAGGGAAGAAGGAACACACAAATCTCAGACTTTTTTTATCATTTCTCCCTATGTAGGTGAGTGCTAACAAAATATGATCGGATTCAGAGAAAGTTGGTGAAAGAAATTTCACAAATAAATCTCACTGCAACAAATAACGCCTTTATTTGAATGATTTCCATCCCATCTCGTGCATCATTTCCGTGACACGATATCATGATAATACAAATTGAGCTGTCCTCCTCTGAACCTCTATATCCCCCGCCAGTGCCACTTGGTGGGGATCCCACAAGGCGCAAGGCGCAATACTCTAAAATAGAACTTGTGTTCTTTCCACTTAACATTGTTCATAATTGTAATTCGTAGTTATTTGACTGTATTGTCGTGTAACTGAAGTTTAATGGATTTTTAGTGGTCATGTGGATGACTTCACTCTTTTCTTTGTTTAAAATCAATTGCCAATTTTCGCACCCTCCAAATACCTCGTAAATATCGTTTTGCAGTTGCTTTTAATATTTTGGAGATATTAATAACCGATAACCGACATCATAATCCGCGAACAGTCTAAGACAGGTGCTCCGGTTGTCTCCTAAATCGTTTATAAATACACGGAAAAGTAGGGGCCTTATAAAACTTCCCTGGGGAACGCTGGATATCACTTCTGTTTAACTCAATGGCTTTCCGTCAGTTACTGCGTACTGTGCCCGTTCTGAGAGGAAATCGTGAATCCGATTGCACGCGGTGTCGTCGCGAAGCACTGCTACTGCTGGCAACCAAGACGCGGGAAGTCTATACCCGTCTTCTCTGTTCATGTTTCCGGGTCGCTTAACTATTTCTATTGCTTCCCTGATTTTCCTCTTCAAAGTGTAGGGTTGTTTTGCCAGTATAGTGACTTCCTGAAAAATAGGCTGTGAGTGCGGCCAGGTGTACATTGGAGAAACTGGGCGGCCGATTAGCACAAGGATAGCCGAGCACGAGAGGTACATTCGGCTGGGACAGCATACGAAGTCGGCAGTAGCAGAACACCAGGAAGAGTGCGGCAAACAGATATGTTTTCAGGAAGTCACTGTACTGGCAAAACAACCCTACACTTTGAAGAGGAAAATCAGGGAAGCAATAGAAATAGTTAAGCGACCCGGAAACATGAACAGAGAAGACGGGTATAGACTTCCCGCGTCTTGGTTGCCAGCAGTAGCAGCGCTTCGCGACGACACCGCGCGCAGTGCAGTCCATATGGGCCCACATAGCCCGCAGACAACAGCGGCCGCGCGTACACACAGCAAACAGCACGCTCTAGCCGGCGCTAGGCACAAAGTGCTACGTCACTGCTACCACCGCACCTGATTCGCCAGTTTCAACCAATGGCAAACATTAATATAAACACCAATCCTGGACTTCATTTTCCACCAATAGGAAGAAATAAAGCAAACACTAATGATAAGAGCTCTGAAACCACCAATCATAACTGGCAACATTTAATATTTAAGACACCAGCTTTCCCTCATCCAGCAGTAAACGTAACACCCAGAAGATGGCCACTTGCAATAGTGGCCGAAACGTCGGTGAAATATTTGATATATTGACGATGCGGTCCAATACCCAGAAGAGTTTTATCAACAATGACAACGGCCGCGGAAGCCTTCGTTTACAAAAAAATTTCGTGTTTGATTTTGAGGTAGCAATTCACGGAGTTGTTAAGTCACTCTTTCTCCAGAGTGAAATAGTTGGCTGCAGGTTTCATCTGTCCCAAGATTTGTAAACTTTCTTTTTTCCATCTTTTTTTTTTAAATCTTGTACTAGCAACGCACAAAAGTTTCGCTGGGGACTCTATGCAGTGTTGAGTGTTTTTCTTCCTGAAAAGACTACAAATTCTTTTCAAACGTTAAGGTCTACGAATAGTTGCGTACAGTGTGCTATCGAATGATTAAATACGGCTATTTACCAAATCGCAAAAAAAAAAAAAAAAAAACGGATTATCGAGTTTCTTTCTTTGTTAACTGTCCAACACCGAATTGTGATAACAAATCTGAAAAACGCTCCTTTCAACTTATTCAAAATACTGTATAATATCAACTTGAACATGGTGAGGCACTTTCGATACGTCTCCTGAATAACTCAGCCGCTATTGATAAAATAAAATCTTTCAAACAAAAGTCGGTATCTCGAAGGGGAACCACTTGGCCCCTCTTGCGACTTTACATGCCTTCTCGTGTTGACAACACTAAGCTGTATTGCCAAAACAAGTTAGTTAGATGACGCTAATAACAGCCGTTAGTTCTGTATCTGTTTTCAAATACTGACTGCCTGCGTCAGTAAATATTATAATACACTGATTGTATAATGATTAGAAAATTTACGAGAAGTATATCAAGAGAGTGGTTCGGATTGACTCTATAGCAGTAGGTGCAGTATCGATCAGTGTGAAAGGTATAACAATTTTTGCGTTTATCTTACTTAAAAAAAGAATAAATTGTTTAAATATATTTTTCTCGTGCTTCTTGGCGCATCGAACAAACATGCTTTTTCTTCTTTAGTATTTATGAATGGCATTAAGCACTTTCGTCAATTTTCAAATGAATACCGTTTAGTGATACAGAGTAACAGCCTGTATTTTTACATAAAATTCCTTTGCTCACGAAATTAAGTTAAGGAGTAAATGCCGCATACTGGAATACGCATGTATTGGTGCTAATTACTAGCGAACCAGTTGTTGGAATTTTTTCTCTGAATTGTATTGAAATCTTTTTATTTATTTATTTATTTTAAGGTTGCGTAAAATTCAGACTCTTGGGCTTGGAACAGTTTACAAGGACAAAGGGTGTGAAAAACGAAAATGGCTTCACTATTGCTTCTCTTGAACGTACCTAAAACATAGAAAGATAGAAATGCGTTCTGTGATCTTATGAGTGTCATGCCAGAAGATTCATTACTGATGCAGTTCTCTGACTACCTACTGGAAAATTATACTGACGAGGAAAATGCATCTTTCTCGCCTTCATTTGGGCAGACGGATGTTCTGCACTTTGGAGAACGACGGACGCATGCGACAGATTTCATTCTCATTTTAATTCATACCTTCTATCAAATAACCCTAACATATACGATTTTGTGAGCACTTTGAGAGGAGTACAAACAGACACATTCAACTGAATGGTGTTCGGTGCAGTTTCTTACCAAAAACAGACGAGAGAACAAGAGAGAGAGACAAATATATTCATCGATAAAAAATTGTGCAATTGAGAAATGGCGAAACTGACTGTTTGCACTTTTTAAATTGTGTTTCCTACAAAATTTAATTGTTTCCACAAGTTCAATAAATTTACCGAATAAAAGTATTTGCAAAGGAGCCTGCAGGAGCAGGCTAGAAGCTAAAAGTTTGTCAGGACCGTTTGGGGCAACTTGGTCACTTCGTGTGTTGAGAAGGTAACAGTTGCTCAGTCGGTCCGCTGGATTCCCACGACTGGGCCAAAACACTTGACTGCAGCCTCCAAGTGTGCAGCGGAAGTGAACACCCCCTGGAGCTGCGAGCGATGCGTCACCAACTCAGATCAAGTCCGTACACGGCAGTCACAGTTCCTACCCATTACTACAGTCCCCAGGAAAAGACGCACTACAGGGCTCTTCAGTAGGCAACTACGTAAACGGGAGATCTGAACCTTGTAAGACTGTCACACAGAAGTTAAAGACTGAACAATGAAATTACACAAGTCAGACTAAATAAAACGACTGTCGAGGAAAAGAATGAGCAAATACACAGCTATCCGACTACACGGTTTTCAAGAAACGCTAGTATGGGCCTACTAAATACAAAAACAAGTGTAGAACGTAAGAATTAATACTGCAGGACACACAAGTAAATGAAACAGATCTTACATAATCAAATAAAGTTATGGCAATTGATACTTAGAAACATGAATCCTGGTATTTCATTTTCTGGTCTGATACATATTTTCATGCTTCAAAGGAACCATACATATTCCGTGGCGATATATATCTCAAAAACATTTCAGATATAAAAATTTGGAGCTCCTCGTGCAGTGTAGTAAGTCTCTTGTGTTATAATCCTATTTTAGTCTGAATATAAATAGGAAAATATCGTTTTAACGTAACGAAATACCTTGAAAACCACAGTTGATTGAGCCAAGATATGGATCACTTGCATCACTTCTAATTTTTATTTCCGTTTGCTGCCCAAAAATAAAAAAGGAAAAAAAAGTGAAATCTCTGTTATCAGCGAATGCCATTCTTCATTTGTGAGTAAAAGTATACGTCACAGTATTAACATAAAATCATGCAGTTTGGCAGAATTATTTGTAATGAAAACCTCGGTACTTCGATTCCATCGGAAGACTGCTGATAGTATAAGGAGTGATAGCTTTCCACAAATTAGGAGCATTAATTTAGAGAAACGTCTCAATTTTTATGAAAGGTCGCAAAGTTTCTTCCAAAAACTGAACATTTGTTTCTTTTATGAGCAGTACCAGTTTTGTTGTTGCTACGCACACACTCTGTTGCGTTCCATGTACTGGTTTAAGTCATGTTGGAATCGATGACCAGATTTGCCATTTATACATTGAATATAAACAAAAGCTGTTTGGTAACAGTTTTATTAATCCGTGCCAATTGCAATGATAAGAGATATTAAAAAATAACTGAAATGCTTAATACTTGTGTCAGAAGGAAGAAAATAACATTACGTGCCGGCCGCGCTGGCCGAGCGGTCGGAGTGCAAGTCACGGTCCGCACGGCCGCTGCGGTCGGGGGTTCGAGTCCCCCCTCGGTCATGTGTATTTGTGCCGTCTGTAGTATAAGCTAGTTCATAAGTAGTTTGTAAGTTTAGGGACTGATGACACAGTAGTTAAGTCCCATAAGCTCTACAGACATTTGAACATTTAACATTATGTTGTATTTCAACACTAGGAGCAAAATTTTAAATTTTATCTAGGACTCTGCGCTACCATTTCACCAGGTTACATACTGTGCACGCAAACTAGCGAAGTGGCATCTAAACTTCAACTGTCATTTTTTGTTGTTATGTTGTTATGGTCTTCAGTCCGGAGACTGGTTTGATGCCGCTCTCCACCCTACTCTATCCTGAGCAAGCCTTTTCATCTCCTCTTAAGAACGGCAACCCACATCCACTTGAATCTGCTTACTATACGCATCTCTTGGTATCCCTCTGTGATTTTTACCTCACACACTTCCCTCCAATGCTAAATTCACGATTCCCCGATGTCTAAGAATGTGTCCTACCAAGCGATCCCTTCTTTTAGTCAGGGTATGCCAAAAATTCCTTTTCTCACCAATTCTGTTCAGTACCTCCTCATTAGTTATGCGATCTACCCACCTAATCTTCAGAATTCTTCTGTAGCACCACATTTCAAAAGCCTCTATTCTCTTCCTGTCCGCACTGCTTAACGTCCTTGTTTCACTCCCGTACAAGGCAACACTCCACACAAATGCCTTCAGAAAAGACTTCCTTACCCTTAAATTAATATTCGATGTTAGCAAATTTCTATTTTTCAAAAATGCTTTTCTTCCCATTGCCATTCTGCATTTTATATCCTCTGTACTGCGACCATCGCATGTTATTTCACTACCCAAGTAACAAAACTCATCTACCACCTTCATTGTTTCGTTACCTAATCTAATTCCTTCAGCATCGCCTGATTTTCTAAGACCGCATTCCATTAATTTTGTTTTGCTCTTGTTAATGGTCATTTTATATGCTCTCTTCAACACGCTGTCATTTTTTGTAACATGTTAGAAATAACATGACAGTTTTTATGGTGATGCGTATTTACGCCCGATCCGAGGCGGGAATGCAAATAAATGAGTGAACAGGAGGAAGTAAAGGTCAGGAGGAAATACTGTGGGATGTCCAGAATTTGGGGCAGGATTGTAAGCGTGTGTGGATAGTCTAATTCAGGGCTGGGCACTGCCCGGGGGCCAGCTGGGCGGGCCAAGTCAGGCTCGGACTGTTTCGGCTCTGCTCGGCTCTTCCCGAAGTCTTCGCTACAGCGCGACATTCGTGTTGTTGCAGTGCGATGTGCCTCTGTTGCTTGCGGCTTATGGAGCGATATTATTCCAACTGGCAGCGCTGTTGCTTTTGGTGAAGAGGGAGTGTGTGACAGAACTGTGGTTTCCGCAATGTCACATTCAGTAAAAAAAAGCAGCCTAGCGACGTATTGTCACGAGCATTTAAATTCGAGTGGAGGTTACAATTCTTTGTCGAAGAGAAAGATGAAAATTCTCAGTGTACACTGCCCATTTCCCTAACCTTTCTGATGTGTAAGACAATCCAAATTTTGAAAAATTCATTTCAGTTTTAGAAGAAATAAAGGAGCAGTTTTCAAATCGCTTTCAGGATACTGCTAATCTCACACCTCTTTTTGAGACGTTTTCAAGACCATTTGCTGTATCATCCGACTGAAAGACAAGTTCTATTACGTAAAATCTATTCAGGCGCTCTACGAAGGATTTCTTCAAGACGACTGTCGCGTCTTCATAATTAGGCTGCAAAGGTTACATCCGCTGATCGCGAGGGCTCCCGCGTCGGAGGTTCGAATCCTCCCTCGGGCATGGATGTTTCTGTTGTCTTTAGTATAAGTTAGTTCATAAGTAGTTTGTAAGTTTAGGGTCTGATGACCCCGCAGTTAAGTCCCATAAGCTTTACAAACATTTGAACATTTGTACTAAAAAGTTAAAAGTTCTAAAGGAAATTTAAAGATTAACTACTCATTGCAGGATCACTCCAACTCCTCGGTGTATTAAGAAGAATACGACAAAGAAAATTTGAGAAAATCTGTATTTTGGATTGCGGACAAATGCACAATGTCGTTCATTTAGCGAGTTCCAAAAATCAAATTCGTTTTTCTCGCCATCAGCAAACAAGTAGTTATTGCATGTAAACAAATCCATTTCTCCGCGTTCGTCGTCGTTTGTGGGAAATGTGCCGAGTTCTGAAAGAGGAGAAGACGCTAAAGTATGGCGCCTAGATGTTGATGATGCTGAGCCACCATAGGCGAGAGCCATACCTCTGGCATTCGGGAGGCCGCGCGATCAGCAACGTGGCGCTACAGACCGCTCGGCTACTCCCGCGAGGCTAACCTTTTAGTACCTTACTGGTCTGAATGCAGTGGGAAAATATGTTTTCGTCTAACACAATGGCATATTAGTATCCGGCCTAGACTACTGTATCTATATTTGTAATTTGCCATTGTGCTATTACGTTTTTGATTGTCACAGAAATTTTTTTGATGTGAAGCAATCCTTTGGCTGTAGAACAAAAATAAATAGATTAAAAAAAGAAATACAATAAAATGAACAGCTAAACGACCTAAAAGCATGAAAAAAATGTTAACGCGACCACTGGCTCAATGCGGAAAATCCGGATTTGAATTCCGGTCCATCACAAATTTTCAACTTCGCTATTGAATTTAATGAGTGTTGGGTATCAGTCGGGCCGTTTTAATATTGCGAATTCTTATTTAATGTTGGTATTCAAACTGTAACAGCTGTCCCTTTATTTTCACTCTCAATCTACTGATAATTCTTATCTTAACGGCACGTAATGTTATTTTCTTCCTTCTGACACAAGTATTAAGCATTTCAGTTATTTTTTTAATATCTCTTATCATTGCAATTGACACGGATTAATAAAACTGTTACCAACAGCTTTTGTTTATCTTCAATGTATAAATGGCAAATCTGGTCCTCGATTCCAACATGACTTAAACCAGTACATGGAACGCAACAGAGTGTGTGCGTAGCAACAACAAAACTGGTACTGCTCACAAAAGAAACAAATTTTCAGTTTTTGGAAGAAACTTTGCGACCTTTCATAAAAATTGAGACGTTTTTCTAAAGTAATGCTCCTAATTTGTGGAAAGCTATCACTCCTTATACTGTCAGCAGTCTTCCGATGGAATCGAAGTACCGAGGTGTTCATTACAAATAATTCTGCCAAACTGCATGATTTTATGTTAATCCTGTGACGTATACTTTTACTCACAAATGAAGAATGGCATTCGCTGATTACAGAGATTTCACTTTTTTTCCTTTTTTATTTTTTGGCAGCAAACGGAAATAAAAATTAGAAGTGATGCAAGTGATCCATATCTTGGCTCAATCAACTGTGGTTTTCAAGGTATTTCGTTACGTTAAAACGATATTTTCCTATTTATATTCAGACTAAAATAGGATTATAACACAAGAGACATACTACACTGCACGAGGAGCTCCAAATTCTTATATCTGAAATGTTTTTGAGATATATATCGCCACGGAGTATGTATGGTTCCTTTGAAACATGAAAATATATATCAGACCAGAAAATGAAATACCAGGATTCATTTTTTTAAGTATCAATTGCCATAATTTTATTTGATTATGTAAGATCTGTTTCATTTACTTGTGTGTCCTGCAATATTAATTCTTACTTTCTAAACTTGTTTTTGTATTTAGTAGGCCCATACTAGCGTTTCTTCTAAGGTTCACTAATTTGTTGTAAACTTTCGTTACGGACGTAGTTCAAAGGAACGATGAGAACGAATTAATAATTTCGTAATACTTCTTTACCACTCCGCAGGAGGAAGAACACGCATCACCGCCGACATCAGGGCTTCGCAGCTGCATGTCGCAGCCTTTAATGTATTCATTAAGGTGATGGGCCGGCCAGAAAATGGGTGTATATTCAGATTTCTCTGCGATTGTCAATATGGATTTTAATCTCAGTCTAGTTCATCCATATAATACCCAAATTTGTTTTGGGTCGTCAATAACGTGTAATAGTGACAGTGTGTGTTTGGATTCCTACTTTTGTAATCATCAACTGTATTAATAATAATTTGCGGGCCGCGGTGGAATAGCCGAGCGGTTTAAAGCGTCTCGCTGCGGAGCGCGCAGTTGATCGCCGTCGAGGTTCGAGTCCTCCCTGTGGCGTGGGTGTGTGTATTTGTCCTTAGGCTAGTCTACCTAGGTTTAAGTAGTTTGTAAGCTACGGACTGATGACCACGCAGTTTGGTCCGATAGATTTACAAACATTTGAACTTTTTGAATTATTTGCGGGAAAATAATTGGTAAATTTAGAAATCATGCAGAGGTACACGACATTGGTCTGTCGATTCTATAATTTCAGGCTATAAGCTAAATCAGTTTTTTAGTACAAATAGTGTTTGCCTGGTGTAGTAAACTTTGATACTTATTAAACGAAAATAATTTGATACATTTTTCTATTTACAGTACCGTCAATAACTCGGTAGGTCCCACGCAAGTCGCACTATTGACGTTGTTAAAACAGGAAGTACGCTTTTGTGCCCACGAAAGACGACCTCTTCAAGGGAATCACAAACTGCAAGTACGATTGCCGCGCGACATCAGAATGCCATCAGAGGTAACGTGATTTATATACGACCTTATGCTAATTATCGTCCATTAACATTCATAAGACTCGCCCTAGACAGTGAAGTGTGCGCCTTGCGTCCACCGTGAACCACTTTCATGTTCACAAAAGTGTTGGTAGTTATTATGACGAAATTAAAAGTGCGTGTTAGGTGACCTAAAGATTATGAATAAAATCTCTGTTTTCCAAACCTCAGTAGAGATTTCTTGATGTTAAATAAGTGAAAATGTAGTCAAAGGAAAGAATGTAAAAACAGTTGCTGTAAGATCGTGCATATATATATTGAAAAATGTAATAAAATTTCAAAAGGAAACCCCAGTCATGATTATTTATGAGTGACTGTTTATCACGGTGACAACTTACATTCCTGCTTCTCTTAATGAGCATGTCAACATAGCAGAGCCGGCAAGTTCCGCAGTGCGCATGAGGTAAACGTCGCGCCAAGGCCACTTCCTGTTATTGCCAAGATAAATGTTCAAATGTTTGTAAAGCTTATGGGACTTAACTACGGGGTCATTAGTCCCTAAACTTACAAACTACTTATGAACTACTTACGAACTAGGACGGCACAAATATCCATGCCCGAGGGGGGATTCGAACCCCCGACCGTAGTGGCCGTGCTGACCGTGACTGGAGCGCCTCAGTCACCTCGGCCACCGCGGCCGGCTTGCCAAGATATATCAGTCCGCGGTAGGGCCAGCGTGTCTCAGGTAATGTCCATGAGTAACTTCCTCTGCTCCTCACACAGGTTTCACACTCTGTTTTAATCTTCGTATTAATAGCGAAAGCAACCAATCGGATGTTCTTCAGAAGGAATATTAATAACCAAAAAAGGATACATATGCGTATTTATATCAAGGTATGTGCGGTGTAAGAAGTAATATAACAAATTTTGAAACAGTTTCAAAATTGCATTAACTGAATGTTTCGTCGGTTCTTGGTAGAATATTTGATTCATTGTGAATGAAACAAGTGTGTGATAGTCTACAATATTTATTATTTGATAAAGACTATTTACTTATACATTTCTCTGCGGTAGAGTAGCCGAGCGGTCTAAAGCGTCTCGCTGCGGAGCGCGCGGTTGCTCGCCGTGGAGGTTCGGGTCCTCCCTGTGGTGTGTGTGTGTGTGTGTGTTTGTCCGTAGGTTAGTTTACCTAGGTTTAAGTAGTTTGTAAGCTACGGACTGATGACCACGCAGTTTGGTCCGATAGATTTACAAACATTTGAGCATTTTTTCTTAAAGTTGCACTTTCGTTGATTAACAACATGCTTCAAGTACGACATTTTGCCACTTTTTCCAAAGCTGATTTCATAATGTAGGACTGAAAGGGTTAAGTAAACCTATTAGTTTCCGGCCAAGATTACTTATTAAATGTTTCATTTGTTAACCGGGTTCGACGAATCGTGACGCCATGACAAGAATTTCAGAACCGAAGGAGAACATCAATAATTACATATCCACAGCTAATGTGCGTGGTCACTAGAAGGCCGCGGTGGAGTAGCCGAGTGGTCTAAGGCGCCTCGCTGCGGAGCGCGCGTTTGATCGCCCTCGGAGGTCCGAGTCCTCCCTGGGGAATGTGTGTGTGTATTGTCCTTTGGTTATTTTAACTTAGTTTAAGTAATTTGTAAGCCTAGTGACTAATAACCAACGCAGTTAAGTTCAAATGTTTGTAGAGTCTATGGGACTTAACTACGGGGTCATCAGTCCCTAAACTTACAAACTACTTATGAACTACTTACAACTAAGGACGGCACAAATATCCATGCCCGAGGGGGGATTCGAACCCCCGACCGTAGTGGCCGTGCGGACCGTGACTGGAGCGCCTCAATCCCCTCGGCCACCACGGCCGGCCGCAGTTAAGTCACATAGATTTACAAACACTTGAACATTCTTTTTTATAACTAAAGATCCTAGTCTACGAACATAGTCTACTGCGATGTTTACTTAACCTGTGGGAATCTTGCCAAATAAGATATTATTGCCCAATTACCGTGAAAATATATCACTTCTATCTCTAATGCGTATTGTGGGTTTGTCAAATATACAAAATCTCTTATCAACCGATCCATCTGATGTGCCAGCCTGGCCAATAACATACAGCTGCTCGGGAGTAGCCGAGCGGTCTGGAGCGCCACGTTGCAGATCGCGCGGTCTCCCGCGTCGAAGGTTCGAATCCTCCCTCGAGCTTGGATGTGTGTGTTGTCCTTAGGTTAATTTAAGTAGTTTGTTAGTCTAGGGACAGATGACCAAAGTCGTTTGGTTCCATAGAATTACAAACATTTGAACATAACATACAACTGCGTGATCGCATGTTGTTTTCAAGAGACGGCAGTTACCAAACCGACCGCTAGGTGGCGTGCATGGGTAATGATGTCGGTAGCAATTACCGTTAACAACACAGCTACATTGCTAACGCGTGCTAGAGGGAACTACTGATGTCAAAAAACATCATCGAAATTCATGTAAAACTAATTATTATTTACCGTCACTAGTTGATTGTTGAGTACATTTTGCCCTTGGTATTTTAAATGTTTATATAGCTGCATATTTACTAAAACAATTAATTTCGTGAATGAAACTTTCACTCTGCAGCTGAGTGTGCGCTGATATGAAACTTCCTGAGCCGTGGTGGAGTAGCTGAGCGGTCTAAAGCGTCTCGCTGCGGAGCGCGCGGTTGCTCACCGTGGACGTTCGAGTCCTCCCTGGGGTATGGGTGTGTGTGTGTTGTCCTTAGGTTAGTTTACTTTAGGTTAAGTAGTTTGTAAGCTACGGACTGATGACCACGCAGTTTGGTCCGATAGATTTACAAACATTTGAACATTTTGAAACTTCCTGGCAGATTAAAATTGTGTGCCGGAACCGGGACTCGAACCTGCGTCCGGCACACAATATTAATCTGCCAGGAAGTTTCAATTAATTTATTTATTTTAGGATATTCTTCCAAGATCTTCATCCTTTGACATATGCCTTGGATTTTATGATTGCTGATCATTATGTGTTCCCCAAAACTCTATGGTTACCATTACACTCGCGTATCCTAGTAAAAAACGACCTACCCGTCAGCTCAACATAAAAGCCTCTACAATCGCCGCAGTGTAGTTTATACTCCCTTGATTCCCCAAAATAATCCTCTCTTGTCCCATCTTTGTGGCGCAATTATCTTTGCAGCGTTATTCTCAATCTTGTTGGACTCGGAGCCGCTGTATGTTATTGCAATACATTTTATGGTTGCGTGGGGTTGCACTTTTCTCTTGTTCTACATACTACTGTTCAAATGTTCAAATGGTTGTTAAGCTTAAGGGACTTAACTACGGGGTCATCAGTCCCTAAACTTATATAAACTACCTATGAACTACCTTATACTAAAGACGAACCAAACATCCCTGCCCGAGGGGGATTCGAACCCCCGACGGGGAACGGCCTTGCGCATCGCAGAATAGCGCCTCAATGCGCTCGGCCACTCCGCCGCGGCGAATACTACTGTTTACGTTGCTGTACAATTCGTCAATTAATATATCACTATGACCACTTTTACTGGTAATATATCTCAGTATCGCCATTTCGTTATCAATAGCTACCTGTCCATCGGCAGACTAACAAGTGCATGCAGCATCGAATAAAGTATGCCCTCTTATACCTAATTGGATGCAATAAATTAATATTATATATGTGGAAGTCGGTTTCCTATAAATCTGTTCTAATATTTGTAAATCTATGGGCCCAAACTATTGTGGTCATCGCCGGCCGCGGTGGCGAGGGGACTGAGGCGCTTCAGTCACGGTCTGCACGGCCGCTACGGTCGGGGGTTCGAATCCCCCCTGGGGCATGGATATTTGTGCCGTCCTAGTTCGTAAGTAGTTCATAAGTAGTTTGTAAATTTAGGGACTGATGACCCCGTAGTTAAGTCCCATAAGATTTACAAACATTTGAACATTTTTTTTTTATTGTGGTCATCAGTCCCCAGACTTACAAACTACTTAAACTAACCGAAGGACAACACGGACACTCGTGCCCGAAGGGTCGCGTGGAATTACCGCGTGGCCTAAGGCGTCATGCTGCGAACTGGGATGCCGTTCTTGCCGGAGGTTCGAGTCCTCCCTCTAGCGTGTGTGTGTGTGTGTGTGTGTGTGTGTGTGTGTGTGTGTGTGTGTGTGTGTGGTCCTCAATGTAAGTTAGTCTATAAGGAGCATAGCGATTTGGTGCAATAGGTTTACAGAGATTTGAACATTTTGATGATACCCGGAGGAAACGCGAAGCTCCGGCGGGAGTAGCCTCGCTGTTCCTGACAAGGTGCCTAGAACCGCTCGACTATTCTCTGAATACTTTGTTTACTCTGCCATTTACCTATCGTCAGATCTAGGAAGCTTAGACAATTATTGGTAACCTCTACCGTGCATTGCATGTTTTATGCATATTGTTCAAATCCCGTAGGTGACAATCTGCATCTTCCGTGGCACCTTCAAGTAAACAATGATGTCATCGACATAGCTTTTGTAACATACAGTATTGTTCTGATGCCTTTGATACATATCGAGAATTTTCTTCATAAATGATTAACAAAAATTATATCTAAAGTACCGGAGAGACGATTATCCTTTTCCAGGCCTTTTTTGTAATTAAAGTTGTCATTGAAGTGAAAATAAGTAAGACGGCGACAATTCCAAAAGTTCAGTCATCTCTGCTTTTGAAACTTTCTGGTTCTTAATTACGTTACCTTTAATGATTTTAATACATTCATTAATTTGTATGTTTGTTTATAGGTTCTTAATATCGAAGAAGACTAGCGTGGACTTCTCTGGAACTTCAACGCTTTTAAGTAGGACAACCAATTTCTGGTCGTTTTAACATTCAATTCCGCGGTGAAGTGGCCGAGCGTTCTAAGGCTCCTTGCTGCAGTAGGACAAACACACACACCCATGCCCCAGGTGAGCAACGCTCCGCAGCGAGGCGTCTTAGACCGCTCGGCTACTCCATCGCGGCCGTTAGGCAGACCCCAAACGCTTATAAATCTCCCACTGGAGCAGGTAGCTATTGATAATAAACTCACGATACGAAAAATATTGGCAGTAAAAATGGCTATACCGCTAGATTAATTGACGAATTATACAGCCACGTAAATAATGGTATGCAAAATGTTCAAATGTTTGTAAATCTGTCGGACTCAACTGCTTGGTCATCAGTTCAAACCTTACGAACTTCTTAAACAAAGGTAAACTGACCAAGGGACAACACAAACATCCATGCCTGAGGGGGGTTTCGAACCCCCGACGGCGAACAGCCGCACGCACCGCAGCACAGCGTCCGAATGCGCACGGCTAATCCGCCACTGCGAATAGTATGCATAACGGTAAAATGAAGTCCCATACTACCTTGAAATTTGTTCCAGTGTCATATATCAGACACGTCTCCTACAAGATGGAAATGAACTTTTGGAAAACTAACATTAAGGTGGCCTTTAGTACAAATAATAATCTGCAAACAAAACTGCTTCAGAAAGTTGGGACGAGCTAGGAGAAATTTGTAAAACCGGGGGGGGGGGGGGGGGGGCGGGTGTATAAACTACTCTGCGGCGACTATGAAGGTTTTTATGTTGGTCAGACGGGTAGGTAGATTTTTACTACGTTTCGCTGGTATAGTGCCAACGGTAATAAAGAGAATTTTGGGGATCATATATGTATGAGCAGTCATAAAATTCAAGGTATTCAAATGTTCAAATGTTTGCTACGTATGGGACCAAACTGCTGAGATCATCGGTCCTTAGACTTGCAAACTATTTAAAGTTGTTGTTGTGGTGTTCAGTCCTCAGACTGCTTTGATGCAGCTCTCCACGCTACCCTGCCGCGGTGGAGTAGCCGAGCGGTCTGAAGCGTCTCGCTGCGGAGCAGGCGGTTGCTCGCCGTGGAGGTTCGAGTCCTACCTGGGGCATGGGTGTGTGTGTTTGTCCTTAGGTTAGTTTACCTAGGTTGAAGTAGTTTGTAAGCTACGGATTGATGGCCACGCAGTTTGGTCCGATAGAGTTACAAACATTTGACCGTTTTTCCACGCTACCCTGTCCTGTATCTACGCCTATATCAACGGCGAGATACACATACACCCATACCCGATGGAGGACTCGAACCTCCGACGCGAGAATGCAAGGTATTATCAAAGCATGAAGACCTGACATTAAGCTCCCGACGTAAATAAATCGATTTTAGTAATAGTGTAGCAATAGAAACATTTGAAACATCAAAGGGTAAATGTACCTAACGATTAAGTAGAGACGGTAGATAATAATGACTTGTTTAAAGTTTTTGGTGATGTATTGTGAGATCAATAGTTCCCCTTAACACGCGTTAAGCATTGTAGCGGTGTTGTAATGGTAATTTGTGGCACATCATGACCCATGTACGCCACCTAGCGCCCCCGTGAATGCGACGTGAGGTGGCGCAGTTATATTTTATGTGGCCAGGCTGTAGCGCGTCAGGCGGACGTTTGTCAACAGCGGTGTGCGTGCTGGGGCTGACGCAATACACTTTTTATCCAGTGGCTAAGACATTTTACACGTTTGACAACCTCGCAATACGCCGTACACATTCAAGTTATGCGTTTTCACGATAGTCGGACTTATAATTACTTCTTAGACGGGATTTCCACAGGTCCGTATTCATCGCAATGGACTATGTTCATAGGCTGCGATTTTTACTGTTCTTGGACATCAGCGATTCAGTTGCACTTATTGATGTTGTCCTTTGTTTTTTTTCTGTCCTGAAGATGGTGGAAAGATCCGTCCAAACCGGTTAAGAAGTGGAAATTATAATACGTGATCTTGGCTGAATGCTAGCAGGTTTACAAAAAGTAGACTGCCAACAGCAAGAACCTTTACTTGAAAAGATAAACTTGTTAACATTCAATATAATTTTAAATTATGAAGTCTTTTCTTAACTCATTTGCCTGGAATGCAGTCTTGTATGGAAGTGAAACGTTGGCAATACTTAGTTCAGGCAATGTGGTGCAATGTGGTGCAACTCAACAATGCTCATGAGTATTGAGTAGAACTGATTCGAATTGGGGAATAAAGTAATTTATGACTCAAACTGATTAAAAGAAGATTGTCTGATAAGGCAGCCTAAGGTATGAATGAGTCATCAGTTTGATAGTGGAGAGAAGAGACTTCTGTTGTAGTTTTCAGTCCATTGACTGGTTTGATGCAGATCTCCATGCTGCACTATCCTGTGCAAGTAGCTTCATCTTTGAATAGGAATTGCGACGTAAATCCCTTTGAAACGGCTCTCTGTATTCGTCTTTTGGGCTCCCTCTAAAATTTTTACACCCCACACTTCCCTGTAATACTAAAATGACGATTCCTTGATGTCTCAGAATGTGTCCTACCAATCGAACTCTTCTTTCAGTCAAGATATGCCAGAAATTTATTTTCTCCCCAATTCAGTTCAATACCACGTCATAGTTATGCCATCTACCCATCTAATCTCCACCATTTTCCTGTAACATTCAATTTTAAAAGTTTCTCTATCGTTTTCTGTTTGAACTCCTTATCGTTCACGTTTCACCCAAGCAGAAGGCCACACTCTGGACGAAGGCCATAAAAATACTACCTAGCACTTAAAATAATATTGTATGTGAACAACTTTCTCTTCTACAGAAATTCTTTTCTTCCCAGAACCATTCTGCGTTTTGAATCTTCTCTACTTGGGCCATCAGAAGTGTATTTTCTAGCCAAACATCGAAACTCATCTACAACTTTTATTGCCTCGTTACCTGATTTCTTAGACTACATTCCATTACACTTCTTTTGTTCTTGTTAAGGTTCATCTTATACCGTCCTTTCAAGAAAAGAGAAGGGGGGGTAAAAATTTTAGAGGCGACAAAGCATGACTTCATCTTACATATATTCGTAATTATGTCGACAGGACAACAGAACTTAAAGGTGATCAGAATTGCTTGTGGTTATATTCTTTTCTAAGGCACCACTACTGTCATAACAGAGCGCTAGCCACTATTCTGTACCAGTGTTGAGTGTGTAAACTAATGGCATATCTTCGGGATCCCCGTGGACAAGAATAATTCCTGGAGCACATAAATACGTGTCTGTGACAGGTTTTTCAGTGACTCAGGAATGTTGCTCTACGTATAGAAATTCCGTTTCATCATCATCATTAATTATGTGAGTAGATCGTTACGACACGTTCTAAGTGGTTGTCTGCTAGCTCAGAAACATGTGTGTCTGTATGCAATGCGGTCTAAAGCGTCTCGCTGCGGAGCGCGCGGTTGCTCGCCGTGGAGGTTCGAGTCCTCCCTGGCCGGCCGTGGTGGCCGAGGAGACTGAGGCGCTTCAGTCACGGTCTGCACGGCCACTACGGTCGGGGGTTCGAATCCCCCCTCGGGCATGGATATTTGTGCCGTCCTAGTTCGTAAGTAGTTCATAAGTAGTTTGTAAGTTTAGGGACTGATGACCCCGTAGTTAAGTCCCATAAGCTTTACAAACATTTGAACATTTGAGTCCTCCCTGGGGAATGGGTGTGTGTGTTGTCCTTAGGTTAGTTTACCTAGGTTTAAATAGTTTGTAAGCTACGGACTGATGACCACGCAGGTTGGTCCGATAGATTCACAAACATTTGAACATTTGATCTGTATGCAGTTTTCATTTAGTTGCTATACCTTTAAAAAAAGTCTATACTGTGCTGTTTTACTTAAAGAATGCCATACTTAAAATTGCTGTGATGCTCGCAATACAATTTCAGTGTTTTAATGATACTAGTGGCTAAATAAAGCGGACTGCTCCATCAGTTAATAGTTTTCCTATCAAGAAATTCCCATCTGCATTTTTCACTACTTACTCACGATAAATTGAAAGTCTATCTGTTTGGGTATTGCAGCATTTTGCTTTGATGACGATTATGTCGTAGACTCCAAAAGATACTGAAATCCTTGGGAAACTATCTTGATCCATTAACAACTTCTCAGCACTGCCAAAAATTTAGATAATTATAGAAGTACACGCCAACAGAAATTTCCAAAAATTTTACAGTTACTTGGCTATCAATTCCAACATTACACTGATGTGATCTTCAGGCCCCACGAAATAGAATATACAGTACATACCAATTCATTACGTTCATAGTATATACATTCAGAACAATAACCATGTGCGCAGCACAAATACTGAAGTGGTATGTTGTGAATATGCTTCTTCCTAGGGCCTGACGTTCACACCATTGTAATGTTGAAACTGGTTGCCAACAATAGGAAAATTATGGAAATCGGCTGTTGTAGTGTTTTTCTATAATAATTCGACTATTCGCAGTCCCGTACTTGATACCGGTGGAAGAGATTCATACCTACAATTCAGATTGATTGGAGCTACATGAAAGATGCACACACACTGCTCATTGGTGTCGAAACAGCTATTCATCAGACAAGGAACCTTTCGCCAATTATACATACCAAACGATAAGGACATTTTGAGAAGCAACGAGAAAGCATGCCAGATATAGAAAAATGTAAATGTACAAATGATGGAAACTTATTTATTTTCCACATTGAAACTCTTTACCGAATATAACAGAAAATCCATAGGAAAAATTGTAATAGTATGTGTAGCGTACAAGTGGCTAGTCACTCACCAGCTTCAGTGCGTGATAATATTAATGACACCGACGAAAGAAACACTATAACAGAATAAGTGAACACGTGTTCCTATACTCTTATACCAAAGAAGACGAGTAAATGTTGCACAAATCAAGTGAAGAGCAGCTTCCAATATGAGTGATTTGGAAATAGATAACCTAGGTGCTTCAAAGTGTCTTAGTCATTCAATGAAGGAATGTCTTTCAGTTTAGAGTGTATTACATTTAAATTCCTTGAATTTGACAATGATGAAATAGCTCCACTTTTAACACTCACATACAATCACTTGCTCGTCAAAAAATCCATGCATAAAGACAGGAAAGGTGCCTAGATCACGCCGAAACATAAGAAATTACTTAAGAATAACAAGATGAATTTTAAACCCACATGTCACATAGATCGGTTTCTAGTACGATTTTGGAATACAAAGTTTCCAATTTTATAAAATATCTTGAAGAAAAGTACATGTTGATATGCACCCAGCACGGATGTAGAAAGTATATTTCATGAAAAATACAACTAGGTATTTATTAGCAGAGAGAAATAAATGTTATCAAAATGGGGCTTTTAATGTTTCTACATATGCTAAAGGCTCTTGATCCTATTACTCTCAGAGAGCATCTGTTCGCATTGCGTGCCTGTAGTACAGTGTTTCCCAAACTATGGGTCGCGACACCCCTTCGGCGGTCGCCGTCACAGCAAGAAGTATTTGAACCACAAAACAACCAGCTAGGAGCATGCCTGAATACTAGGTGTTCCGAAATGCAAAAAACATTTACCTAAGAAATGTGATATGTATTTTGTGTTAAAACTTCGCGATTCATTGTTGATCATCAGTTCTCTGTTGAAAAGATCAAAGATGAATAAACAGTAGGCCTGAAAACTGTTTTCAGGTACCATGCGATTGCTAAATTTATAAGGTACAATAAGTAATTTTTAGAAATTCGATTGTTTAGAAATTTACTATACAGTGTGTCGTTGCTCAACAAGCATAATTCCCTTCTGAGCTGTACCTGCAATGTGAAACATCGTTATGTAATATATATTTCTCTATCGGAATTAATGTAATATTGGCATGTGTTCCATTCAGAAAAATGGACTAAAATTTGTACTATAATGTACAGAAGAAAATTAAATTCGTTGCCTTTTCAAAATACACACATAGTAGTGTTAATGTTCGAGGACGGGCTGGGGGGTCTCCAAAACATTCTTAGTTGGAAGGGGATCACGTATTCAGAAAGGTTAGGAAACACTGCTATAGAGTATTCACTCAGCTGTGCGATTCATTCAATTCGTAATTTCCTGCAAGAAGTCATAGTTCGTATTAATCGAAGGGAAGTGACCTAGTGTATCCGGTGTTTTCCAGGGAAGCTTTATAGACAGTCTGCTACTCTTAATCTGTATCGATTATAGAAAGCCAGGGAAGTAGTCTTAAAGTTCTTCTTCTTCTCTAATACTCTCGCAAATACTCAATTAGTTATTGGGAAGTAATAATGTCGATTTGGATTTACATGAAGTAAAGTAAATTGAGGGGTGGATGGGCAAGAAATGTCATGCCTGTGCAGTGTTCTTCATATAATTTTGATGCAGTACAGAAACGTTTGCATAGTGGATTCTCTTCCTGGCGGTGTTTGTCCTGAAGCCTACTTTATGACGATAAAAGTATGGAGGTGAGAGGATAATTTGTTCTTCTATTATTAGACTGAGACGTGGTGACGCGACGCGAATTAATCCTGTGGTACATCTCTCCCGAGAGTTGGTAACCGTCCGGAAACAGGGCTCTGAGCTTAAGTGGATGGGATCGCCTCATGTCATGTTGGATGAACTCGTATACTCCCGACTGCGTGCAGAGGCAACACCGTCTGGAAGACGAGGCCTCACAATTGGCCGTGTCTACGTCACATCGAGAGGCCGCGGCCGTCAGCTGACTGGCTGGCCGCTTGGGCATGCCCACCGCCTCTTAGCGGTCGGCCAGTCAGCTAGTGTTCGCGGCGTCTAGGTGTGATGTAGGCACGGCCAGCTGTAAGGCCTTGTCTGGTGGTGTTGGAAGAGGCGGCCTTACCCGTGTGGTGCCATGGGTGCATTGCACATGGGCGCCTTATCCAAGGGGACACCAGCTAATTATTCATTTTGGGTCTAAAAAAAGGGTCTACGGCTTCAAAATACTTGACACTCATCCTCCTTTATGTGTACTTAATGTAGGGAATACTCGTAATCTACGTTGGGCACAGCCCCAGTTTTGTATCGAGAGGATAGGAAACGGCCGTTTTTGGCAAGCTAGCCGACACCGGTACCAGGCTACGGGCAGCATTCCTACAGACCTGCATTGTTTCCAGTGAACATCGGCGTCAGTATTGGCAATCGCGTGTACTAGATAGCAACAGCGACAGGGCCTACAGAAATCACGTTTGACTTTCATCATACAAAAACTGAGCTATATATTCTGAAATAATGTGTAATAATTTGCTCTCTCGATCTGGTTTTCCAACAGACACAGAAATCTCGTTTTTGTACGGAAGTTATATTTAATTCATTCCTTAACCCATTCAGTCCTGAATTATTATAAAGCAGGACAAAAAATTTTCTTGCACTTTTACCAAATTTATAATTTGTCATAGTTGGTTTCAATAATAAAAAACTGTCCAATAAATTCGACACTGGGCCTGGAACTCAGTTAAGGATGTGAAATAAGAAGTCAACAGTTATTCATGTTACAGCGTATTTATTGTAGAAATCCAAACTGAAAGTGGAATTTGTACAAAATACAGAAATGAATACATAAAACAATTTCAACTACTGATATGCCTGAAGCACTCCGTAATGGGTTCTTCTTTTTCACAGTCTTTTATTTCAGTTCGCCATTCTGGTGACAGAGGGCAGCATGGAGCACGAAATTAAAACCGACAGGTCCAATAACATTTCAGTGGGTCTCATAGGTGAACGAAATTTTTGAATAACGGATGAACAAATCTTCAACGGAAATACACATTTTATAATTGTAATACTTATCGTGTTAAACGTAACATAAGATTTAAGCTCTGTACATTATGAGAGCATATTAAAATTTTAAATTCGGTCAATAATTACGCGGAATATTGACTTTTGAATCCTCCAGATCTACGCACGCTATGACTATAGAGAGAGTTATAATTTGTGTGATGTGTGTTATGCAGGAAGCCATATTAAATACAATAAAATTTTACATTTAGTAATATTTCCATCTCTCATAACAACTGACTGAACACCCAGACTCATGTCCGAAGAAGACGTCGAAAGTTGATCGCTTGGCGCCACGAGGTCTCTAGTGGAAACTATTCCCAGACAGAGTAGAGTCTTCATCGTTCTGAACAACTTCAAACTGTCATCAGAGAGTTCCCGTCGAGGAGTCATGGTGTAGAGTTTGGCAACTTTCATATGGCTGACCACTCTGTTAGCCTATTCTTCAGTTCATCGTGTTGCCTCCTCGACATTGCATAAGATGGAGATTAGGTTGTGTACATAGCCGCGTGGCTCTGCAGAATGATTCCTAACACACGTTGTTGCAGGCTGCAGAGAAGCGGTTATACTGTACTGACGTGTAGGATGGTTGAAAGGGACCAATCCTGTTGGAGTCATCGCGCTATCGATATTGGTTCCATCATCCATCCATTGGCGGTCACCCTTCTAGTCACGTCACGAAGCAGGCGCATTGTTACGAGAACGAAGCCAGATTGAGAAACCTTCGCGAGGAAGGGGCTGAATGCCTAATCAGAGCCAACGACAATTATGGCTCCCTGCTGTCGCTATATTGTTGCAATGGCGATGACGTTTCTGTAATCATATGGCGCTGATAGTACATTTGTATGTCTGCCCCAGAACATTAGCGCATGTGACAAGACCTAGAGCAGGACTCGCCTGAGACGCATCACGAAGAGCTGTAAGGTCACTCGCCTCCTGAAGATTTAGATTTTGAAATTATTAGATCTTTCAGAAATTCTGGTGATCGGTTTGTCTTATGGAACAGTAGCTCCTGGTACATTTACTTCCATCTTAGCAGCATGAAGTCTTTAAAAGGTCCTACATACATCTAACTGCAGTTCGTTTGATTCTGCTGCGATCTTTTGAGAGCCACCTTGGCGAGCGGATCAGTGTTGTTGTCAGTGGAAATGTTGACTGAAAGAAGGGGAGCTGCTTGGCCATCATGGGTACGATGGATCGACTGTGGTATGTCTATCCTTGTCGCAATGTTAGTGGCTTCCTAGCGATATAAGCGACGATATAGAACTGGGAAAGCTGTTGCGACGTCTGTCTGTAATACGAGCCGTCGGTGTCAGTTAAATCTACAGAACTGATCATCGCTTGTTGGCGGCGACATAAACTGCGAACGGCATGATTGAGGCTGTTTCTCTGTTGATGCTGTCACGCCAGCGCGCTCGTACGACTGCACCTTCCCCTCGGGGTCGAGTAAGGGCGAGAATCTTAGTCTTGACGCTTTAAATCTCGACCCGACTTCGGGTAATAGTTTGTGCTTCATAAGGCCCTGGAGGATAATTCGGTAAAATTCTATCGTGTGTCGGTGCCATTGCATTCATTTCTTGCCATATTGAACCGATTCGTGGCGCGTAGGGCTGTGCCCACCGCAGAATTATGGACGGGTATTTTGTGATGAGGAATCCCATGTGCTTGTGACCATTCGTCGATATTCCGGTTGATGTAAACAGGGGCCGTCCAGTTTGCATTAACCCTGAATACGCCAATTTTTTTGACGTTGGAGATTGATCATCACGCGTACACACGATGGTCTCAGGAGGCCGAAAGATACCTTTTCACATTTTGGATGCTTGAAACGACTGAGGAAGTCAGGTGGACGTGGTCCAGTCGACTGGTTGATAGCTCGTGACGTAAGTATATCCTAGGACATCGTCATCCACCGCTTCCCCAGGTATGTACTGATCCGTTAAACTTCATTTTCGCGGCAAATCAGCCAAACGTACTGGCCGTAAATTTATTTAAATAACTAGGAATAACAATTACGAACTACTTTAATTCGAGAGAACACACAGAAAATGTTCTAGGGAAGACGAAACAAAGGCTGCGTTTCATTGGCAGAACACTTAGAAGACGCAACAGTTCTGCTAAAGAAACTGTCTGCACCAAACTTGTCCTTTCTATTTTGGAGAATTGATGCGCATTGTGGGATCACCACCAAGTCGGATTGACGAAGGCTATAGAGAAAGTTCAGAGAAGGGCAGCTCGTTTAGTATTAACTCGATATAGGTGGGAGAGTGTCACGGAAATTATGTACGAGTTGGGGTGGAAAGCATTAAAAGAAAGGCGTTATTCGTTGCGGCGAAATATATTCGTGAAATTCTTTTCACCAACTTCCTCCTCCGAATGTGAACATCAACCTACATAATCAGAAATGATCATCATAATAAAATAAGAGAAAACAGATCGAAAACAGAAAGACTGAGGTATTTCTTTTTCCCGCGCTCTATTAGAGAATGGAACGGTAGAGAATATTATGTAAGCGGTTCGATGAACACACTGCCATGCCTGCTCGTAAAGGAGTGAAAGGGATGTCGTCCCCGGAATGGGGGAAATGCCGTCCGTTCGAAGCTGCGTAATTTTGCTCAAAAATGTTCAAATGTTTGTAAATCTATCGGACCAAACTGCGTGGTCATCAGTCCGTAGCTTACAAACTACTTCAACCTAGGTAAACTAACCTATGGACACACACACACACACCCATGCCCCAGGGAGGACTCGAACCTCTAACGGCGAGCAACCGCGCGCTCCGCAGCGAGGCGCTCGGCTACCCCACCGTGGCCGTAATTTTGTTTTGGATGCATCGTTTCGCACATGTGCTTCTTTGATGCCGACAACCGCCAATGAAGCGGTAGATGGGACAAGTTTATCTCAGTTTGAAAGTAACCTGTTATTCAAATAAGCAAGATCTCTAGCAGTTGAGATCTGCGAATGTAAGTTAAAACGCTCACTGCTGCACTAAATTACTTAATGAGTGGCCACAGTACATGAGCATCGGAAATTTATCTCACTGCTCACTCCTTAAGGGAGCAGCCAACGTTTTAACAAACACAATATCAACATTAAAAAATGAATGAATAAATAATTAAACATGGGACGGGGAGCATGAAATCATAAGCAGAGGTTTGATGCATAATCTTTAAAATAAAATAAAATAAAACAAGCAAATAAATGTAGGAGACCAAATTAAGCACACACCTTGTACAAAAGTGAATTAAGTCATATAATTACTGCCCGTATTAAAATTGTTTCTGCCCTTTATGGATATGGAGGTAACGTGGGAGGAAATTGGCAAACACACAATGGGTAGCTGAAAGCACATTCATTCGTTCACAGACACGGGAATAATGCTTGTCGATACATCACAATGCTGGAACACATGAAAGCAGCGAAACGAAGCGTCGGCGGCGTCTTGACGAGGTGGCAGGTGTCTTAATCACTTATTTCATTAAACAGTGATAATCTCCTTATACAGGCGTCGCACTGAATCAAAAATCGTTTGTACACTGCCTGACACAAAAGCGATGTACCCAGGTGGACTGGTTGGATGTTAATGAAAACTAAATATGATGAAAGAGCATGTGACTTTATTGAACTTTATTGCCACTTACAGGTGGAACGTTGGTGCCAGGCCAGTGGGATATCGCATAACCATCTGGCCTCAATCCATGCCCTTATACGGACCTGGATAGTGTAGGTGATAGCTCAAGGAAAAGTCAGCTGTTAGATCTATTTAATTCCTATAACATGATGCAAACAGTATTTTTTCCAACGAGAGTGCAAGGAAATAGCAGTTCTACCATTGACAATATTTTTGTTCATTCTTCATTATTAGAGGGGCACTCTGTCAGCAGAATAGTAAATGGCCTATCAGACCACGATGCCCAACTTTTAATTCTAAAAAGTATTTGTTCTCAAACAAATGTTAAACATAAATATCAACTACTCAGAAAATTTAATCCAGTTGCAGTTGAGACCTTTTTAAGCTTAATTAAGGAACAAGAATGGCAGGATGTTTATAGTGCCGATAATGCAGATGATAAATATAATGCTTTTCTGAACACATTTCTTATGCTGTTTGAAAGTTGCTTTCCGCTGGAACAATCAAAACAGGGTACTTCCAATAACAGACAGCCAGGGTGGCTGACAAAGGGGATAAGAACATCATGTAGAACTAAGCGGGAGTTGTATCAAAATGTTAGAAGCAGTCAGAATGAAGATGCAGTAGCTCATTACAAACAGTACTGTAAGGTTCTGAAAAATGTCATTAAGAATGCAAAAAGTTTGTGGTATGCAAAAAGAATAGCAAACTCTTGGGATAAAATTAAAACTATCTGGTCAATCGTGAAGGAAGTGTCAGGTCAGCAGCAGCAGGTAGAAGATATAACGTCAGTGCGTAGTAGGAATGTTTCTGTTACTGACAAGTTAGATATATGTGCAATATTCAATAATAACTACCTGAAATGGTCCTTCATGATACTTCCATAGGTGAGATTGAGTCAATAATTAAATCACTAAAGACTAAGGACTCTTGTGGATATGATGGGGTATCTAGCAGAATTCTAAAGTACTGTTCTCCATATGTTGGCCCAGTACTAAGCCATATTTGTAATTATTCCTTTCAGAATGGTCAGTTTCCTAACAGATTAAAGTACTCAGTTGTGAAACCACTTTATAAAAAAGGAGAAAGGGATAATGTAGACAACTATAGACCTATTTCTATGCCATCGGTTTTTTCTAAAGTTATTGAAAAGGCTGTATTTTCAAGATTAATTGATCATTTTAGTTCACATAATTTATTGTCAAACGTGCAGTTTGGTTTTAGAAGTGGTTTAACGACTGAAAATGCTATATTTTCGTTTCTCTGTGAGGCACTTGATGGGTTAAATAAGAGGCTACGGACATTAGGCGTCTTCTTTGATTTAACAAAAGCGTTTGATTGTGTTGATCACAAAATATTGTTGCAGAAGTTGGAACATTATGGAATATGGGGAGTAGCCCACAACTGGTTCACCTCTTACTTTAATAACAGACAACAGAAGGTAATTCTCCGCAGTGTAGAAAATAGCTATGACGTGCAATCCCAATGGGGCACAATTAAGTATGGGGTGCCCCAGGGGTCTGCTTTGGGACCATTGCTGTTTCTTATTTATATAAATGATATGCCTTCGAGTATAACAGGTGACTGTAAAATATTTTTGTTTGCTGATGATACCAGCTTGGTAGTGAAGGATGTTGCTCGTAATATTGACACAATAACAAATAATGCAGTTCAAGAGATACGTTCATGGCTTATAGAAAACAAGTTGATGTTAAATCACAGTAAAACTCAGTTTTTACAATTTCTAATACATAATTTGATGAAAGCTGACATTCTGATTACACATAATGGGCATGTGATAAGTGAGACTGAACAGTTCAAATTTCTAGGTGTTCATATAGACAGTAAGCTGTCATGGAAAGCCCATGTTCAGAATCTTGTTCCAAAACTAAATTCTGCTATATTTACCATTAGAACAATATCTGAGATAAGTGATTTTTCAACACGAAAAGTAGTCTATTACGCTTACTTTCACTCACTTATGACGTACGGCATTGTTTTTGGGGTAACTCGCCTGATGCAAAAAGGATATTTCTGGCTCAAAAACGGGCGGTTCGAGCAATATGTGGTGTAAGTTCGCGAACGTCATGTCGACCCCTTTTCAGTAGTCTGGGAATTTTGACTCTGGCGTCACAATACGTTTTTTCTTTAATGTCGTTTATTGTTAATAATATCAGCTTATTCCCACGAGTTAGTGGCTTTCACTCGGTGAATACTAGACAGAAGTCGAATCTGCATTTGCATCACACCACCTTAACACTTGTGCAGAATGGGGTACAATATTCTGCGGCATCCATTTTCAATAAGCTGCCACAAGAACTAAAGAATCTTAGCACTAATCCACACGCTTTCAAATCTAAATTGAAGAGTTACCTCATGGCTCACTCCTTTTATTCTGTCGAGGAACTCCTAGAAAAGTTAAACAATTAAGCTAATTCATTTTTTTCTTTATTGATTCTTTTCACTTTGTCTTAAGATTGTTGTGTGCAAAGGACTACTTAAAAATTTTCTATTACCATTCTTGTGTAACAATTAATCTATTGACTTGTTCCATGACCATGGAGTCTCACTCCTCAGTTGGGTCCTATGGAACAGAAAAACCAATAAATAAATAAACCTCCTCCGAAACCTCCTCTGAGGCAAGTTTATCCACAGTTGATTCATCTGTCCTAAATCCCGCGGGCTGGTTCTTGGATGTAGACCCCTTCCAGTGTCATTCCACACGTTCTCAGTGACGCAGAGGTCGAGGGATCCTGCTGGGTACAGGAAGTCCTCAACATACTGTAGGCAGTCACTAGACACGTTCTGTGTATGGCTGTTGGAACATTGTCCCAGGGTGTTGTGTCATTGGGGTTATGACGTGCGAACTCTGAATGTCTGTGACGTATCGCTGAGCCGCCAATATCTGTCGAAGCACGAGTATAGGTAACCTGAGAGACGTAAATGCATATCGTATGGCTCCCTACACCGTGATGCTAGCAGTTTCGCCTGTGTGCCACTTCACAATCTCGGCATATGTGACGTTTGCCGTTACTGACGCAAAACCGAATCACCCGGATACTCGTAGGTTATGGAGTTGCGAAAGCAAAGCCATTCGTCCTCTGTCCAGGCGTCCTAAGCACGGCACCAATCCAGACTCCGGCGTTGCTGTTCTGGTGTCAATGGCAACCGACGCATGTGGCGGCAGAACTCCAAACTGGCAGATGAGAGTCGTCGAAACATTGTGCGGGTACCCACAGTATGCTGTAGTGTCTGCTGTACATGTTCGCGGTTGATGCGTGTCGGACTCATGCGATCCCCCATTGTTTGGCCCACCATACGACGGTCCTCCTTCCGGGTGGAGTTTCTTGGTCGATCCGAACCTGCACCAAGTTACTGAGTGTCCTCAATAGCCATGAATTGAAATATCGGGGCACTGTGACAGCTGACAGTTGCAGTGTATGACCAGCTCACTTCAAGAGGCCAACGATGCAGCCTCACTTGGTAGGTAGGCTGCAAAAGGCGCCAGAGTGACATCGCGGCTGCTTTGTGTTGTACGTAAACGTCTTTCTTTCTTTACTTATGGAAGCTTTTGTAAGTAAAGTAGCAAGCATTTCTCCTCCTTACACGAGGCATCACAACAACGTTTCACCAGGCAACGTCGGTCAACTGCTGTTTGTGTATGAGAAATCGCTTGGAAACTTTCCTCATATCAGCACGTTGTAGGTTTTGCCACCGGCGCCAACCTTGTGGTGAATGCTCTTAAAAGCTAATCTTTTGCTTATCACAGCATCTTCTTCCTGTCGGTTAAATTTCGCGTTTGTAACACGTCATCGTGCTGTAGCAATTTTAATGGTCAGGTCTGTAATAATGTTGGACCACTCCTCCTGGGTGAATCACTTTTTGTGACAACATAGTAATATAATAAACACAGTTTTTCAACGTGATTTCATCTTCTTGATTCACAGAGCAGCTTCTTAAATTCAGACAGAACTTTCCGAAGAAGCATCGTCTGAAGAGGACGTCTTCGGGAGCGCCTCTGCGTCAGATGTTGTTCGCCTTTCACGGTGTTACGGGTCGTCTCGGGAGGACAGACATTACAGTTTGCTGCATCTTAATGATTAACGCTAATTAATTGCACTTTTGGTAACAAACTTCCACGAGTAATATAAAATCTATTTCGCTTCCTTTATGAGAACATATATATTTTGTTAATGAAACGTTAGCTTACTTGACATGGGTCGTTACCCCAAAAATTATTCAGGGAAGAGTAAGCAGGCTGCAGTTTATTGCGAAATCTGGAAGTACCTCGTAATTTTTGTTTTAATTTTTAAACCACTGTAGGTTAATAAGGCCTCTCGACAACAACTGTGGCACGTTGTAAGCTATTACCGTGATCGTAACCACATCTGCAGGGCAACCTATTTCGAAACAGAGCTGTAAACTAAAAGTTGGTATTTGACTAACAACGCAGTTCACGTTTGGAAACATATAAATAAAAATGGGTTTTACTTTTTTGGTCAGTAGACATCAAAATACTCCTCGACACGAAATGATATCAAAAATTAAAACTTATTGAAATATTTGTAAACCCATTGCACCAAACTACTATGGACATTAGTCCCTAAACTTACAAACTACTGAAACTAACTTACACACACACACACACACACACATACCAGAGAGAGGATTCAAACCTCCGACGGGAATAGCCGCCCAGTCCGTTGCATGACGCCTTAGACTACGCGACCATTCCGCGCGGATATAAAGGATATAAATTGTTAACTGCAGCAGAAATAAGTGTAAAATGATGTTCCAATGTACATAGAAATTAAATATCTGTTAATTGGTTTCATGAAGTCCCGCATAAAAAGTTGTTCAAGTTAAATTCTCACGTTGTTCTATCTTTGTAACACTAAATCTTTATATCATACTAGCTTAAACCCGCGGCTCCGCTCACGTGTTGGTTCATAATGATAGATAAGCTATCTTTCAGTAGTGTGCTATGAGACTGGGTTTGAAAGATGAAATGAAAGACAATAACTTCTCTAGAAACAAACATTTTTAATCCACATTCAAATAAAAAAATAAAATTATGTGAAGTGCTTAATGATTTACAATAAATAATACATACTTTATTCCTTATAGCCTGTGTTGCAATATCTCAACACATATGGAGACAGTAATGTCCACATTCATCTTAATTTCATTTAGTTATTTATTTATTTTTATATTTCCTTATTCGCATGCTTATCCTTACAGAGAAAGAGCTGAAGCCGGCCGCGGTGGCCGAGGGGACTAAGGCGCTCCAGTCACGGTCTGCACGGCCACTGCGGTCCGGGGTTCGAATCCCCCCTCGGGCATGGATATTTGTGCCGTCCTAGTTCGTAAGTAGTTCATAAGTAGTTTGTAACTTTAGGGACTGATGACCTCGTAGTTAAGTCCCATAGACTATACAAACATTTGAACATTTTGAAAGAGCTGAAGACATGGTAGCACGCATAGACCAAAGATATGGTCTGTGGCATCATGTATATCTGTATGTAACATCCATGCTATAGAATTGCAAACGTCATCGCTGGCCTTCAATCCGAATTTTTTTAATATAATTTGACGACTTTCAACCACCATATCTTACAGCTATCGGCATGGAACTGCTATGGTGTACAACGGGAGACTTCGGACAATAATTACATACTGACCATTCCTTTGCGTACTGTAGTTTTCGCTGCAGAGCGAAATATTAACACAAACACACGTAGAATTTTATATACACCGATAACTTTCCATCGCAATATAGTCCAACCTTTTATCATTATCAACCCTCAAGCAACAATGCAACCAATAAAACCATTTTCAAATAATTTTCAAAGAGTAATTATTGTTCCGCATTCCGCGTTATGTTCTTCAAATTACGAAATATCTATCAGATCGCTATAAAACCGTACCTAAAACCATCCTCAGGTTGTTGTTGTTATGGTCTTCAGTCCGGAGACTGGTTTGATGCAGCTCTCTACCCTACTCTATCCTGAGCAAGCCTTTTCATCTCCTCATAAGAACGACAACCCACATCCTCTTGAATCTGCTTACTATACGCGTCTCTTGGTCTCCCTCTGCGATTTTTACCCCACACACTTCCCTCCAATGCTAAATTTACGATTCCTCGATGTCTAAGAGTGTGTCCTACCAAGCGATCCCTTCTTTTAGTCAGGGTGTGCCAAAAATTCCTTTTCTCACCAATTCTGTCCAGTACCTCTTCATTAGTTATGCGATCTACCCACCTAATCTTCAGCATTCTTCTGTAACACCACATTTCAAAAGCCTCTATTCCCTTCCTGTCCGCACTGCTTATCGTCCATGTTTCACTCCCGTACAGGGCAACACTCCACACAAATGCCTTCAGGAAAAACTTCCTTACACTTAAATTAATATTCGATGTTAGCAAATTTGTCTTTTTCAAAAATGCTTTTCTTCCCATTGCCATTCTGCATTTTATATCCTCTGTACTGCGACCATCGCATGTTATTTCACTACCCAAGAAACAAAACTCATCTACCACCTTCGTTGTTTCGTTACCTAATCTAATTCCTTCAGCATCACCTGATTTTCTAAGACCGCATTCCATTATTTTTGTTTTGCTCTTGTTAATGTTCATTTTATACGCTCTCTTCAACACACTGTCTATTCCATTCAACTGGTCTTCCAGGTCCTTTGCTGTCTCTGACAGAATTACAATGTCATCAGCAAAACGCAATGTTTTTATTTCTTCCCCCTGAACTTTAATCCCTATTCCAAATTTTTCCTTGCTTTCCTTCACCGCCTGCTCGATGTATAAATTGAATAGCATCGGAGAAAGGCTACAACCCTGTCTTGCTCCCTTCCCAACTGATGCTTCCCTTTCATGCCATTCGAGTCTAATAACTGCTGTCTGGCCTTTGTACAAGTTGTAAATAACTCTCCTTTCCCTGTATTTTACCCCTGCTGACTTCATAATTTGAAAGAGTGTATTCCAGTCAACATTGTCAAAAGCTTTCTCTAAATCTACAAAAGCTAAAAATGTAGGTTTGCCTTTCCTTAATCTATCTTCTAAGATAAGACGTAAAGTGAGTATTGCCTCCCGGGTTCCTACGTTCCTCCTGAATCCAAACTGATCTTCCCCGAGGTCAGCTTCTACCAGCTTTTCCATTCTCCTGTAGATAATTCGTGTTAAAATTTTGCAGCCATGACTTATCAAACTGATGGTTCTGTAATTTTCACACCTGACTGCGCCTGATTTCTTTGGAATGGGGATTATTACATTTTTCTTAAACTCTGAGGGTATTTCGCCTGTCTCATACATCCTACACACCAGTTCAAATAGTTTTGTCATGGCTGGCTCTCCCAGAGACTTTAGTAGCTCTGAGGGTATGTCATCTACTCCTGGGGCCTTGTTCCGACCTAGGTCTTTCAGGGCTCTGTCAAATTCATCTCTCAGTATAGTATCTCCTATGTCATCTTGATCTACGTCCTCTTCCCTTCCTATCACATTGTCTGTAAGTTCATTTCCTTTGTAGAGCTGCTCAATGTACTCTTTCCACCTTTCAGCTTTCCCTTCTTTGCTGAGAACTGGTTTTCCATCAGTGTCCTTGATATTCATAGAGCTGTTTTTCTTATCTCCAAATGTTTCTTTTATTTTCCTGTAGGCTGTATCTATTTTCCCCCTATTTATACATTCTTCAACAGATTTGCATTTGGCTTCTAGCCACTCCTGCTTAGCCATTTTGCACTTCCTGTCAATCTCATTTCTTAGTCGTCTGTACTCCATTTTGCCTGTTTCATTTACTGCATTTTTATATTTTCTCCTTTCATCAATTAAATTTAGTATTTCCTGTGATATCCAAGGATTTTTTGTAGGTCTTGCCTTTCTACCTATTTTGTCCTCTGCTATCTTCACTATTTCGTCTCTCAATGCTACCCATTCCTCTTCTACTGTTTTATTTCCCCCTGTTTCTGCCAATTGATGCCTAAATCTCCCTCTGAATTTCTCCAGAACTTCACGTTCCTTCAATTTATCTATGTCCCATCTCCTTATTTTCCTACCTTTCTGCAGTTTTTTCAGTTTCAGCCTACAGTTCATGACTAACAAGTTATGGTCAGAGTCTATATCTGCCCCTGAGTATGTTTTACAGTTTATCACCTCGTTCCGGGATCTATGTTTTACCATTATAAAATCTATATGATACCTTCCGGTGTCTCCTGGTCTCTTCCACGTATACAACCTTCTTTTGTGATTCTTAAACCACGTGTTTGTTACGATTAAATCATGTTCCGTGCAAAATTCTACCAGGCGACTTTCTCTTTCATTCCTTCTGCCCAGTCCATATTCACCTACTATTTTTCCTTCTCTTCCTTTTCCTACTACCGAATTCCAGTCTCCCATCACTATTAAGTTTTCCTCTCCCTTAATTGTCTGAATAATTTCCTTTAGCTCCTCATATATTTCTTCGATCTCCTCATCATCGGCAGAGCTAGTTGGCATATAAACCTGTACTACTGTTGTCGGTGTTGGCTTCGTATCTATCTTGACAATGATAATGCGATCACTGTGCTGCTCATAGTAGTTTACCCGCATTCCTATTTTCTTATTCATTATCAGTCCTACTCCTGTGATTCCCCCAACTGATTTTGTATTTATAATTCTGTACTCACCTGACCAGAAATCCTGTTCATCCTGCCACCGAACTTCACTAATCCCCACTATATCTAACTTCAACCTATCCATTTCCCTTTTTAAATTTTCTAATTTTCCTACCCGATTAAGGGATCTAACATTCCACGCTCCGACCCGTAGAATGCCAGTATTGTCTTTCCTGATGATCACATCCTCCTGAGTAGTCCCCGTCCGGAGATCCGAATTGGGGACTATTTTACCTCCGGAATATTTTACCCGAGAGGATGCCATCATCATATGTTCATACAGTAGAGCTGCATGTCCTCGGGAAAGGTAACGGCTGTAGTTTCCCCTTGCTTTCAGCCGTTCGCAGTGGCTGTGTGGCAAAGCCACATTAGCTGATGTTACAAGGCCAGCTCAGTCAATCATCCAGACTGTTGCCCCTGTAACTACTGAAAAGGCTGCTGCCCCTCTTCAGGAACCACACGTTTGTCTGGCCTCTCCACAGATACCCCTCCGCTGTGGTTGCACCTACGGTACGGCTATCTGCATCGTTGAGGCACGCAAGCCACCCCACCTCGGCAATGTCTGTGGTTCGTGGGGGTGGTATCCTCAGGTATAAATTAGTAACTGTACTAATATTTAAGTCTCTGCGTCTTGTCGTTCGGACGTGATAAGCGTACACCGAACAGACATTCACATTAATAAATAGCTATCCGATCACCATTAAACCGTGCTAAAGCCTTCCTCGGGTAGACATTAGTAACTGTACAAAGTTTTAGCTCTTTATGTCTTGTGGTTCAGACGTGATAAACGTACACCGAACAGACATTCACATTTACAGATATAGATGTGTAATGGTGATAATGAGCTACATATCAAATCCAGTATTACATTATTGAATTGGTTATTTATTACCCAGACGTTTTCCTGTAGATGTGGATCTTGTGATTATATTTTTGTTTCGTTTTCTGTTACGTTTAAAGACGGTAGGTATTTCCAAGGGCATCTCCTTAGATTTACCAGTTGCATTGTCTCTTTCCAATTTCTAAATAATTTTGTGTTAATAGTTGCTACCAGATGATGACGATAATAATGATAACGACGATTACTGTGATTCATTACGCTTCCCAAACTAGTCTTTAAATAATGGTAAGTCATATTACCGAGTCCCGGTAGTCTCGTTAAAAAAGAAACGAACTCTGTTTAGAAATGGTAGCTGTTTGTTCTGGAGATACTATGTCATATTCGTGTGTTCTGTCGTTGGCACTTTATTAGCTCACTAGTGCGATGTGCCCGTAAGCTGGTGGTGAAAGCAGTAGAAGGGCGCGTGGCGGTCTCCCAGCGCAGGTTAATCCGATCAGTGGCAGGCTGCCGCAGGGAAGATCCTGAGGTCACGGATTACGCCGAACAGGTAGCCACCTGTAGTCCCCTGTTACATTTCTCTCCAGCTAACACCTAGTCTTTCCTACATTTTTCTGATACTCTTTTAACTCAAATACCGATCATTAATTTGATAACATACGATAAAACATTTCGTTACTTGCTATTGCTCGTTTCTAACATATTGGTTTTAGTGAATTTACAGGACTAACTATAAACTATCTGTTGAATGTTTTCAGGCACCATAATACGCAAAAGTGAGTAATGTGGCGTTTGATAATACATTAACAATTCGTGTTTCAGCATGTAATGATAACATACAAAGTTACAAACACGGCGAGGTGGCTAAGACCGGCCATCAAAAATATGGACAAAAATACGAGGGTTGGAACTTAAACAGAAATGTTCAAATGTTTGTTAAACTTATGGAACTTAACTGCGGGGACATCAGTCCCTAAATTTACACACTACTTATGAACTAACTTATACTAAAGACAGCACAAACATCCATGCTCGAAAGGGGATTCGAACCCCCGACGGGGTTCGCGCATCGGAGCATAGCGCCTCAATGCGCTCGGCCGCTCCGCCGCGGCGAACTTAAATAGTGGCAACTATTTATTCACAACCGATACAAAAGCGTTACATGTTTGCACCTGTTAATGTCCGTCAAAGTAGTCACTAGTGTTGTGTAGAACCCGTTGCCAGCGACGTGGAAAGCGTAGTATACCGTTAGCAGAGCCTTTTCCGTTGTTTGTGCGAATGGAGCGGTCTATTGCCTGTCGAATCTCTGGAAAAGATCTGAAGCAAATGCCACGAGGTGGTTCCTTCATCTTCGGAATCAAATCAAAGTTACAAGGACTTAACTCCGGGAAGTATGTTGGTTGTTACAGTACTTCCCAACCCCATCGACCGAACAGAGCAGCCACAGCTTGCGCTGTATGCGCCCGCGCATTGTCGTGCAAAATGATGTGTTGCCGCTTCTTTCGCATCCACTTCTCCATTTCCATCAATTCATGCGGAACCCATCGCGATGAATTTTTTCGCATGCCCAGGCATTCCTTCAGGATGCGAAGCACAGTGGTATGCGCTAATCTGGTATTCGTAGGCAAGTTCACAAATCTTCTGGCGTCGATCACTGTCCAGTAACGCGGCAACAGTATGCACTTCTTCAGAGACGCTTGGACGACCTGCCGGATGCGTGTCTGCCGCAGTTTGCCGACCTTCGCTGAAGGCTCTTACCCAACGTGCCACTGTTCTGTACGGCAATGCCGATTCCCCGCACGCCTCTTGAAGACCTTGTTGAGACTGTCGTGCTGTACAACCTCTGGCATATTCAATCTTGATCCAACTCCGTCGTCCCTGTTTCGAAAACTTAGTGATACCGTTAGGTTAGACAGCTCGCTCACAAGTAACTGTTTCCCTCGATTGTGCGCACGCCGGTGACGTGGGACGGGCGAGCTCGTTTGCTCGTAGGTAAGGTAGATATGTCATATGTCAGCAACCTGTGTTATCAGCGACAATTGTTTATTTCACTGCATAGTGTGTCCGCAGCAGTGTTTCTACTATTTAAGTTCCAAAACTCGTATCTAAGTACCACAAACACAACACATTGCAATGGCGTGTGTAGAAAACCTGTTGGTATTCAAAACATCATCCAGTTCTTTCGGATTGATTAATACAATTCCCGTATGCTTGTGAAAAGAATTATATGCCATTCTATTCTCAAAATAGGTCTGGTAACTCAAGTTTTCATCTGTCTCCCTCATCCATGCGAAAGGCAGCAGGTGCCGATGAGAAGCCGGCCGCGGTGGCCGAGGGGACTAAGGCGCTTCAGTTACGGTTTGTATGGCCACTACGGTCGGGGGTTCGAATCCGCCCTCGGGCATGGATATTTGTGCCGTCTTTAGTATAAGGTAGTTCATAAGTAGTTTGTAAGTTTAGGGACTGATGACCCCGTAGTTAAGTCCCATAAGCTTAACAAACATTTGAACATTCGAGATGTGACAATTAACCCTCGTGCTCGCAAAACATGCCAGATGATACGAATTGCGTCAATAATGGACCTTTCGTCGTGGAACAGCAACTATTGGTCCATTGGATGGACCTGATCATCCAAAATGGTGGCATGACTATTATGTAACTGTTTGTTGGACCCACGGAATATCGTGATATGACTCCCCCAATCATGCACCTTCCATGTTTCAAGTTATCAAGCAAGCAGTCTGTTTCGTAGACTTTGCGTACAGATATGATGTATTCGAAGACTCCAAAGTAGTATTTTAAATACGGTAATTATTGTGTGAGTCCATGTCTCCACACAAACGAGTACACAACTCGATCCCATTGAGAAGACTTTTTACTCTTGTTTTCCCTACAGCCCTTACTATCTCGTTATTTACGTTTGTACGTTGACCGTAACATTTATTTATTTTAATTTAGGAAATGACAAAGTTTCAGCTTTGTGGTGTAATGTAAAATATTTATTTATGAATTTCGCTTATCGATACTTAATTATTTCATACACAATCTTATATAAGTATTTCTCTTTTAATTATGAACAAATATCCTATGAAACATAATAAAATAAACGGTTAATTATATAGTATCTAAGTGGTAGCAGTTTAGATAAAGTCACCATCTAGTGCCAGATCATTGTACTACCTCTTTTACGAAAAACGTATGCCGCGGTGGAGTAGCCGAGCGGTCTAAAGCATCTCGCTGCGGAGTGCGCGGTTGCTCGCCGTGGAGGTTCGAGTCCTCCCTGGGGCATGGGTGTGTGTGTGTGTGTGTGTGTTAGTCCTTAGGTTAGTTTGTTGTTGTTATGGTCTTCAGTCCGGAGACTGGTTTGATGCAGCTCTCCACCCTACTCTATCCTGAGCAAGCCTTTTCATCTCCTCATAAGAACGACAACCCACATCCTCTTGAATCTGCTTACTATACGCGTCTCTTGGTCTCCCTCTGCGATTTTTACCCCACACACTTCCCTCCAATGCTAAATTTACGATTCCACGATGTCTAAGAATGTGTCCTACTAAGCGATCCCTTCTTTTAGTCAGGGTATGCCAAAAATTCCTTTTCTCACCAATTCTGTTCAGTACCTCTTCATTAGTCATGCGAGCTACCCACCTAATCTTCAACATTCTTCTGTAGCACCACATTTCAAAAGCCTCTATTCTCTTCCTGTCCGCACTGCTTATCGTCCATGTTTGACTCCCGTACAAGGCAACACTCCACACAAATGCCTTCAGAAAAGACTTCCTTACACTTAAATTAATATTCGATGTTAGCAAATTTCTCTTTTTCAAAAATGCTTTTCTTCCCATTGCCATTCTGCATTTTGTATCCTCTGTACTACGACCATCGCATGTTATTTTACTACCTAAGTAACAAAACTCATCTACCACCTTCATTGTTTCGTTACCTAATCTAATTCCTTCAGCATCGCCTGAGTTTCTAAGACCGCATTCCATTATTTTTGTTTTGCTCTTGTTAATGTTCATTTTATACGCTCTCTTCAACACACTGTCCATTCCATTCAACTGCTCTTCCAGGTCCTTTGCTGTCTCTGATAGAATTACAATGTCATCAGCAAAACGCAACTGCCCAGTCCATATTCACCTACTATTTTTCCTTCTCTTCCTTTTCCTACTACCGAATTCCAGTCTCCCATCACAATTAAGTTTTCCTCTCCCTTAACTGTCTGAATAATTTCCTCTAGCTCCTCATATATTTCTTCGATCTCCTCATCATCGGCAGAGCTAGTTGGCATATAAACCTGTACTACTGTTGTCGGTGTTGGCTTCGTATCTATCTTGACAATGATAATGCGATCACTGTGCTGCTCATAGTAGTTTACCCGTATTCCTATTTTCTTATTCATTATCAGTCCTACTCCTGTGATACCCCCAACTGATTTTGTATTTATAATCCTGTACTCACCTGACCAGAAATCCTGTTAATCCTGCCACCGAACTTCACTAATCCCCACTATATCTAACTTCAACCTATCCATTTCCCTTTTTAAATTTTCTAATTTTCCTACCCGATTAAGGGATCTAACATTCCACGCTCCGATCCATAGAATGCCAGTATTGTCTTTCCTGATGACAACATCCTCCTGAGTAGTCCCCGCCCGGAGATCCGAATGGGGGACTATTTTACCTCCGGAATATTTTACCCGAGAGGATGCCATCATCATATGTTCATACAGTAGAGCTGCATGTCCTAGGGAAAAGTAACGGCTGTAGTTTCCCCTTGCTTTCAGCCGTTCGCAGTAGCTGTGTGGCAAATTTTACCTAGTTTTAACTAGTTTGTAAGCTACGGACTGATGACCACGCAGTCTGGTCCGATAGATTTACAAACATTTGATTTGAAATACGTATGACGTTCATGACAGTGGTTGCAACCCGATGATGCAAATGATGTGAATGCTAGAGACCGTGAGGGCCATACCTAAGGCGTTGGGTGGTACAGAACATCTTCAGCCGGTAGGCCGTCTCGAAATATGATAGCAACACCACTACCAGTGTCCGAAGTATTAGAGATATAAGTCGTGTAACCCATACGGTGGGGACATACAATTTCTGAAGGAGCGCATTGCCACTATCTGCTCCATAAATCATATCGCAGAGTAGCTCCTGCTTATGTTAGTCAAGTTTGGTGGCAAGGTAAATCGTGACAATACGATGATGCTGACAAGGTGTTCCGGAAGGCACAGGACGGAGTTCTCCCTCTGCAGACGTACGTCGCCGAACGTGCGGGATCTCTGAACTAGTTGCCATTATTGGGAGTGTTCGGGACAGGCTCAACCGACGGGGACGCCCCATCAGCAGCATCATCCACTTGAATCGTCTCTATCTACACGTCTTCTGACCAGGAAGCAAAAGCGATGGGACGACCGTTGCCTTGCGCATCGACCGTTTGAGGAAAAGACGCTTCCATCAGTGCATCCCTGGAGTCAACTACCCGAGCTGGAGTCAGCAGCAGACGACAGAGCGCACATGGCGTTCGCCAGGGACGGGCCGTCTACATCAGGCACCATGACATCGGAGAGCTTGTCTGAATTCCTAGTATCCATTCCGTTTTGAGAACACTCAAAGAGAGTACGGCTACATTTCTTTCTCTTCCTTGGCGTGCCGCGGTAGAGTGGCCGAGGGCTCTAAAGCGCCTTGCTGCGGAGCGCGTGGTTGCTCGCCATCGGGCGTTCGAGGTAGTTAAAGTAGTTTGTAAGTCTATGGACTGACGACCATAGCAGTTTGGTCCAATAGGTTTAAAAACATTTGAACATTATCCTTGGGGTTCTTTGGTTACGAACGTTTTGTTCGCAGTCTGAGTATGTTAAAGAAATGTTCAATTTTTTTTTTTTTATTTTTTATTTTTTTTATTTTTTTTTTTTTTTTTTTTTGTTTATGGGACTTAACTACTGAGGTTATCAGTCCATAGGCTTACAAACTACGGACCACACACACACACACACACACACATACACACACACACACACACGCACACGCACACGAGGCAGGACTCTGCAGTTAAGATGCCTTAGAGTGCTCAGCCATTCCACCGCTGCAGTCCTAGTATGGGCTGCTATCATTAGTCACCAAACCATTGTGTAGGAAGGCGGGGATAAACACTACTGCCGGATCGACGTGCATCGGAGTAGAACGTTTCTCATCGGCACCTGCTGCTTTTCGCGTGGATGAGGGAGACAGATGAAAACTTGAGAAGGAGCATTCGTATCACAGACGACCTTGGCATAGGCGACGGAGATGTGGGTGGTAACGGCTGAGGGTACTTCTTTTCCGATCGGCGACTGTACTATGCAACGTTCGTTGCATTCAGATTTGACGTTGCCCCACCGGCCACAGCCTGCAGAAGGTCAGGGTTGACCAGCGTACTTGACTACGTCTCACATCCAATTGTCAAATATGACGCCACGTGTTCCATTAATTCAATTTTCACCTGCCAGGACACCTTTAAAAACATCGATGACGTTCCCGTACAGTTAGACAGTCGAGACAACGAGGTTCTCGAATCGTGCGAACACCGTCTGAGTAACACCGCCCCTACGTGTTCATGAGAATAGTTTAATCTGAGACCATTGACATGGTTGCGAATAACACCCTGACACACCTTGTCATTCTAATATATGAACCAAACTATTAGTGGCCGAATAGTGGAACCCAATATCGTCCAGATAATCCAAACTAATTTCTTCGCGAATGAGTGTTTGAACTTCAAGAGCACGGGACCCTGCGTGGTCAGCGAGAAGCCGGCCACGGTGGCCGAGGGGACTGAGGCGCTCCAGTCACGGTCTGCACGGCCACTACGGTCGGGGGTTTGAATCCCCCCTCAGGCATGGATATTTGTCCCGTCCTTAGGATTAGCTAGTTGATAAGTAGTTCGTAAGTTTAGGGACTGATGACCCCGTAGTTAAGTCCAAATAAGCTATACAAACATTTGAAATATTTTGTCAGCGAGAAAAGAAACTTTAAAGGTTGCGCTGCGATATGCATGCGCCATGTTGTTTACGGAAGTCAGACCAATGACTTAATACGCTACAACGTGGAAGTAGACAAACGTCCAGTAGCGGAGCAACCCGGCACGCCGAACCAACCTGCTATCGAACACCGCAGAAAGCCCACTGAAAGTCCCTATCCGACGAAAGGATCACCATAAACAGTGTGACATGCCCTCACTCCCTGAGACGCTGCGGCGAGGTTTGGAAATGAAAAATGTTCAAACGTTTGTAGAGCTTATGAGACTTAACTACGGGATCATCAGTCCCTGAACTTACAAACTACTTATGAACTAGCTAATACTAAGGACGGCAAAAATATCCTTACCCGAGGGGGGATTTGAACCCCCGACCGTAGTGGCCGTGCAGACCGTGAATGGCGTGCCGCAGAACGCTAGGCCACCGCGGCCGGCATTTAGAAATGAATCCAGGGAATTGGCGCAAAGACTGGTGACCAGGGACAGTGCACTGCCATCACTACTCCTGTCCCTTCTGACGTAAGGCAAAGGGAAAATTATCATGAGCGCGTGGCGTACCTGAAGGGTCACCCATGCAAGTACTGTCCATGCCCGACTGTGCCTATCTTCGGTGATGTGGTGGGAACCCACGTACACACCTCGACACGGCCACTGACTGGCAATGAAGTGATGCTGTCCTGACTGCGCAGCAGAAGCCTTTCCATATTTTCTATACAGTTTTGTTCTCTCCACACACGACCTGTAGAAATGTATTCTATTCCATTCGGAGAAGAGACGCACGCCGGTGATTCCGTAAGCAACTGGAAACATTTTTACATGAAAACAACGACCTTCTTGTTACACATAGGCCCCGTCGGGGGTTCGAATCCTCCCTCGGGCATGGATGTTCGTGTTGTCTTTAGTATAAGTTAGTTTATAAGTAGTTTAAATTATTGTTCAAACGAGATAGATTGGCTGGCCAGTACTTACCTTTGTGCTGTACCACCGATAGTTACACAAATGAAGAAACAGAAAAGAAGGGGGACAAAAAGGACAAGCTTTCGGAACACAGTTCCTTCATTAGGTGGGAGAGAAGGGAAGAAGAAAGGACCTGGGCACGTGTTACACCACACGTGCCATTTGGATACTACCAACAAACACCAGTCCCTCAGAACTACGGAGGTGGGAACTTGCCCTCCAACATATCCTCTCCTCCCGCCACCCCCTGGCCTAAATCTACGCTAACCGCTCCCCTTCCTCCATCCTCAGCTCACCTATTCATTATCCCTTCCTTACCTCTCTCTCTCTCTCTCCCTCTCTCCCTCCCGCTCTCTCTCTCTCTCTCTCTCTCTCTCTCTCTCTCTCTCTCTCTCTCTCTCTCTCTCTCTCTCTCTCTGTCCCCGTGTGTGTGTGTGTGTGTGTGTGTGTGTGTGTGTGTGTGTGTGTCCACCTTTCCCTGTTAATGAAAAACGTTTTAGACAACCCCCCGCCCCTCCTACACCCCTCAGCATCATTCAGTTAACTCATCTTCTCTTCTCTTTACTACTTGATCTTTCCTCTTTGGTTATATATATCCTCTCTGACTTGGCTCAGTACGAACATGCATTATCTCTGACGTCCACACTCACGAAACACCACCTTCATGACCTAGGTCGTGAATTACCTTTCCCTTCCGTTCCCATCCTTTCTTCTTCCCTTCTCTCCCACCTGATGAAGGAACTGTGTTCCGAAAGCTTGTCCTTTTTGTCCCCTTTTTTTCTCTTTCTTCATTTGTGTAACTATCGGCGGTGCAGCACAAAGGTAAGTACTGGCCAGCCAATCTATCTCGTTTGAACAATAATTTATCATCTCTGAGGAGAATTTTCATCATTAATCGAATTTTATAAGTAGTTTGTAAGTTTAGGAACTGATGACCCCGCAGTCAAGTCTCATAAGCTTAACAAGCATTTGAACTTTTTTTTTTTTTTTTTTACACAGAGGGATAAATTTATAAACTGTTACGGCGATTACTTTTGAAAAAGTAAACAGATGAGTCGTGATGAAAATGAATCTCGTTTTAATTTGCCCGGTCCTTATTGCGTGGTACATATGCAAGCAAGTGTAATTTTCATTAATATTGGAAATAACTATAGTAATGGGAAGTCATATTTCTAAAGTCCGAAAAGTGCATTTTTTAACAACAGTTGACGTTGTGTATGGAGGAAAATTACTGTTTATATTACCAAATTTCAGTAAGAATGAATACTGCCACTGTTTTAATTGTACATAATCTGCTACAGTGCGATGGATAGATGAAAGTAAATCCTAGCAGAGATGAAGATGCGGTGTCGGTGGCGCACTATGAGGTTCCCACGGACGGAATAGCGCCGTGACCTTCCGACAGCCTGCAAGCGGGTTTTCCACATTCGTCCACACGACTGCTGAGCAGGCCTGCAACATCCGCTTCACACACACTACCTGAAACATGAAGCGCTATAACATATCTTTCTCTTACTCCTCCCACTTAGTGTATTTGTGTAAGAGGATGACTCCGATGACAGTACGATATTTCAGAAACGAAGCGTTCCCATTACGAGTGCTTCATTTACTTTGTTTAAAAGCTGTGTTCATTAAATTGTGAAGAAGGTATAACCTGTCAACGAACATATATAGTTCTTTCTACTTCTTCAAAGGAGTAGGCGATTTGTTTCTTTCGATCACATGGGAAGTTGCTGCAACAGTTCCTTGTTTTTCCAATTTAAGTTTTACAATTCGGTGTTATTGATAAGACTTAATTACTCCTTGCATTCTTTCAAGGTCTAAGAGCCATTTTCTTCAGATTTGTTCAGTCAATATTCTGTTGTAAAAATACTAAAAATACTTAGATCTCCTTTCTGCCGGCTACGGTGGCCGAGGGGACTGAGGCGCTTCAGTCACGGTCTGCACGGTCACTACGGTCGGGGGTTCGAATCCCCCCTCGGGCATGGATATTTGTGCCGTCCTTAGTATTAGCTAGTTCGTAAGTAGTTTGTAAGTTTAGGGACTGATGACCCCGTAGTTAAGTCCCATAGACTATACAAACATTTGAACATTTGATTTTATTTTGAACATATCGCAAATGTTCTACAAAATTCCATGATTTACTGTCATGTGATATACGGATTGCGCTGCTGCTCCCGCAAAAAGTTGGAGTCCTTCCTCGGGCATGTGTGTGTGTGTGTGTGTGTGTGTGTGTGTGTTGTCCTTAGCGTAAGCTAGTTTAAGTAGTTTGGTAAGTGTAGGGACCGATGGCCCTACAGTTTGGTCCCTTAGATTTACAAACATCTTTACCCTCCAAAACGCAATTTTGCTCCATTCATTCACTATAAGCAACGGGATTGGATCAATAATTTCCTGGAAGATGGATACCATTACTGTGAAAAATATTTTCCTTCTTCTCCATAACATCGTTTTTCAGTTTCTTTCGTCCTCATAAATCGCCTTAGACCTTCCTAAGACCTGTTTACAAATTAGTACTATTTTATAAGTCATATGATGTCCGTCGTCTGAGCGTGCCATCTGCAAGTGGTACAGAATTTATTTTGTGTACATTCATATATTTCTATTTCGGCAGTGTGGTTTCCTATCTGGTTTTATGTTGAGTATCAAATATGTTAGAAATTTCCTGGAGATTATAATGGGACTTACGAGTACTATATACAGGCGAAAGGCTTTCTCTTCATCTGCTAACTTGACTTTTACATATTTTGTGTAGTGGGTTTGGTGTACAAATGATAGAAAACTTGGCTCGCTGCCAACCGGAACACATTTCTGTTTTGTTCTCTCATGAACAAGCCTGACAACACATTAGTTTTTTATGTTTTTATTTTTGCGCACATCGTAGAGGATATTGGTTTCTGTTGTTGGTGTAGTTCCTTAAACGTTATCAAGGTCTAAACTCAAGTTGTTTACTCGCCTCGGCTGTAAATTTCGTGATTTATGCTGAGATCAGTACCTAAGTATGACGGAGATTTTTTCTAATGTTCTACTCACCATAGTCCTCAATGTAAACTTATTCGCCATTAGTTTGAAAAATCGTTGGATACATGCATTTTCCGTTTGGAACTTCTGGCTATAAACTGTTTGTTTAGAATGATGATGAACAAGCACGAGTTGTACTGTTGACCAGTTCAGTACAGAAGATTTACTTAATTTTGACTTCCAATTTACGAATTTGCAACACTTGCGAAAATATCGTCTGAGAAACTTCTATACCAGTTACTCATTCAGACTGTATCAATATAGATCAATTTTAAGGTCTGTAACTATGGACTGACAACGTTATAAGGCTTCCTGTCTGCACAAAGAAGTCGAGAGTCAATATTCGAAAGTACTTCCTTTAAAATAAAAATACAAAATTCCATTTGCAAGTGAACTTTCTCGGGGTGTTTTTCGGACTTCTGGGTGAAAGTGGACTTCGTTCTTGTACAAGGCGTGTCAATACAAATGTTCAAATCTGTGTAAAGCTATGGGACCAAACTGCAGTGGTCATCAGTCCTTCAGACTTATAAAACCGGACTCCATTTCCTTTTCCCCTCCCCTCTTTTCCTATCCTCACTCCTTCCACTCCCCACTGGGGACACAGTTCTATGCCCAAGGGAGGAGTCGAACCTCCAACGTGGAGCAGCCGCTCGCTCCGCAGCAAGGCGCCTTAGAGCGCACAGCCACTCCCGAGCGGTAGGACAATAATCGGAACATGTCCGGTAGACATACGGTTTATTTCTTTCCTTACCATGTTACAGGCATTTCCTGCGGTATAGATAACACAGACCACTTCACTATGCAGGTCGGTCATTTGTGTAAGGCGCACATGTCGCATGTACATGTACTCCAGCTTACGACCTATATGGTCGTGTTAACTTTGTTACGCATCGAACTTCCCATGGCTTTGAATGTAAAACACATTCACACTGACGTTCCATGACTGTAAAGACTTGTTCCTCACTTCTGAACAAATGATTTACATGGTTTGTTGGAAGACGTTCCACTGGATTTAATTTAGCTCATGTGGTTCATGTATGATTGAGCTCTGCTTCATTTTCCTCGTGCTGCAAGAGCAATTTTACATCGGCGATTCCAAACAAGTGAATAGGGCGTCACGGACAGACACCGTGGCCTGCTCGTTCTCCCGACCTCTCTCTATTAGACATGTAGTTATGGAGTCACTGGACGGCCACTGTGTATGCCACACCTACACATTACGTGGCATTGCTGCGGTGGCACATAGAGCAAGGATGTCAGCAGATACGACAGAAGCCTGGAATATAGGAATGTGTGAGGCAGTCAATGATGCGGCGCAAAGGCGCCTGACTTAGAACTAGTGGTAGCCATTGTGAGCACAAATGACCAACTTGCATAGTGAGGTGTACGCCACAATAAATGCCTGGAACACAAACTAAAGCAAATAAACAAATTGTGTACATAAAATTTTCTGCTTGATGTCAGGTCCTGTATTGAATCCCCTGAGCTTTCCCACATATTAAGTTATTCCCTGTTTATTTATTTATTTAATCTTATGGTAATTTTGTACAATATACAATTATACATAACAAAGTAAAATCAAACTTTAAAGTACGTTCTTGTCAACCATTCAGTTAAACCGGGTATGAGAGCGAACAAATCGTCCGGAATGCCACGGTACGATTGAAGAGGACAGCGTTGGACCAGATGTTGGATCGTCTGTTCTTTCAGGTTACACTCACACATCGTTGAACTAATCCAGCCCCACTTGTGCTTGAAGTAGTTGCAGCAAACATGTCCAGTCCTCAGCCTCTTGATGCAACGCCGGAATTTCCTCGGTAGGTCAAAACCGTTTGGCTTCTTTGTGGGATCAAGATTGTGGGCACTTGTCCCCAATGTTTTTGTTGACCACTCGTACCTACAGCTTTCATTTAGGTGAAATCCATCAGCAATGAGTTACCCCGCAGTGACACTTGTCTTCTTGATTGCAGTCGCTAATGTGATGGACGGCAGAATTATTGGTGCAATGGCAGAGAGGGTGATGCAAAGATTTTCTTAGCTTCCGTTAGTAGAGCTTGCTTCTTCTTTGAGATGGAGGGACGTTAGTCAGCATAATCAATGACATGGAGTTGATTTGATAGTACCAGTGATGCAACACATTGCAACATTCAATTTCGTGTCTACCTTCTTCACACGTGCGCTTTCCAACCAGACGGGTGCACAGTACTCAGCTGCCGAATAGACAAGACTAATGGCAGATAAAAGGTGACATACAATATGTCCATAAACATAACAAGTTATACGCTGTATAATAGTGTGGAACTTTGTACGAGAAAGAGGAGGAGGACTCTTTGCGATGTTTCATGATATCAAATTGAAACGTGTCCATAAAAGATTATTTTTGTAAGAAAATGTCTAATATTGTGCCTCCTGTTTTGTATCGAGTAACTTGCTTGCAAGAAAATGTATAATATCGCTTCTACTGTATGTATCGATATGTGTACTTAACTCTGTGAAGTTTCATCTTTGGCAAAGATCACGTATTGCATAGCATTGTAGCTCGCGCTGAGAGAGAGTAGCACTTGTGGTTCAGCTCGCTTAGAGAGCGGTTGAGTTGTGTGTATGGCTCCGATGTAGAGCAGAGGCTGCTTTGCCAGCAAGTCAGAAGTTGTATTATGTAGGTAATGTAATGCTGATTATTAATAATAAGTAACAAAGTTGACCTTTCTTTCCTGTTTCATTTACGTAGTTAGAAAAATAACCTACCTCCTTCATTTGATAATTAGTTAATATTGGATTTAAAGTGCATTGTTGATTTTAATAATATTGTTGAACAGATTTCGTTATTGGTGCCATAGTAAATGATAGTTAATTGACTATGATACTAAATTTCAATAATCAGAAACTGATCTGCATAAAATTCTCACAGTCAAGCATTAAGAAAGTGGTTTGTGGTTTTTTAATATCTTTCTCGCAGTCAAAAATTTTTAGTATAGTCAGTGTCTGTTTTAAATGGTGACTTGTCACAGTTGTTTTGTGTTTAAAATATCCGTTGCGCACATAATCAGTTTAATGCACTGTTTCTTATTTAATAGTATATACATCAATATCAGGGCCATAATTAAACCAAATTGCTGTGTTAAGGAACAATTTGTTGTCTGATTTAACGATAGGTTCAACATCCACAACACACACACAGCTTTTAAAATGTTCAAATGTTTGTAACGCTTATGGGACTTAACTACGGGGTCATCAGTCCCGAAACTTACAAACTACTTACGAACTAGGACGGCACGGCATGCCCGAGGGGGGATTCAAACCCCCGACCGTAGTGGCCGTGCAGACCGTGACTGAAGCGCCTCTGTCCCCTCGGCCACCGCGGCCGGCTTTCATGATATCGGTGGAAATAGACGTCATCTACTGGTGTTTACATAATGTACATTCCTTGACATTGGTGGGTGCATTACTTAAACTCACTGGTGGATACAGACGACTTTAGTTGGCGTTTGTATCGTTACTCGCCGCTGGCGGGAGAGTGAGAATGAGAATAATGGCGGGCAGGTGTTACGTAGTGCTGTTTACTGGTTGCCTGGCGCCGGCAGCGGCGAGCCTGTGTTGTCCTGCGCCCTGCCGAGTTGCTTTGTGCTAGCAGCCAGGACGCCGCACAGTCGCCTGGCCAAAGGTCGAAAAATGGCATTCACGACTATGACTTTAGTCGCATAGAATTATATTCAGAGGGCAGAGAGCAGCGTTGCATATTACGTCACAGGGAGGAAAACCTACCTCTGATTCCTGGAAAGGTAGTTCACAGTTAGCGGAGTCGGAGTAGCACGTGTTAGGGCCGGATCACTAGGGGCAGTGGCAGTGGCACGGTTGCCATGGATACACACCGCGCGGAGCTAAGGGCAAGCTCGGGCATGTTCCCATTCAACTACTGGCGCGCGTAAACGGCGTGCAGCCGTAGGGTTGTCATGGGAACGCGATGCGGCAGGCTGAGCGGCGCAGTTTGCGAATGTCGAACCGTTGCCGCTGGCGCGCAACATGCGACGCGCTGCAGATCTCCAGACAGTCACACAAGGTGCTGAGTGTGACGTGGGCCCCACGAGAAATACTTGGCCCCGTGTCCACTGTGGTTAGGGCTGAGCTCAAATACTTACCACAAGATTTTAAGAAGGTATTTATTGGAAAAAAATTGATTATTTCCTATCTTACAGATTGATATATTTGTTCGATGAACGTTAAAGCATCGCGAGATTTTAAAGAGTTTGGACGAATAAAATCTCATTGCGTACACTTCGCGTATGGTTTTTTTAGACCATACATTATTGCGAATGAAATCTAGCCAACATATCGAAATAGTATGCAAAACTGAAAAAAACTATTTCCATTTTCGAGATATGGGTATTTATATCCCACGGACAGGTAGATCTGTTCCGATTGTGCATCAACGGAACGGTATACTTTTTCTTTTTAACAGCTTTGAATATATCAAATAAGAATGAAGTGAATAGTCCACGTTAAGGTTTAGAATATTTTATGCATGCTAAGGATATGTAATCGTAACCTGTTTGCTTTTATTTGTGAGGTTCGGAAGGAAGATTAGTTTGATGGATTTCTCCACGCTAGTATATTTAGTGCAACCACGCAATAGTTCTACACAAGAAACAGCCTACTCTACACTTGTCCGTACTATTTTGGAGTATTGTTGCCAATGGGATCCTTACCAGGTGGGATTGACAGAGTATACAGTGAAAGTTCAGATAATAACACCTCATTTTGTATTATCACAGGGGGGAGAGTGTCACGGAAATGATGCACGAATTAGGGTCTTAGTTGCGGCGAGATGTTGTTGTTCTTGTGGTCTTCAGTCCAGAGACTGGTTTGATGCAGCTCTCCACCCTACTCTATCCTGAGCAAGCCTTTTCATCTCCTCATAAGAACGACAACCCACATCCACTTGAATCTGCTTACTATACGCGTCTCTTGGTCTCCCTCTGCGATTTTTACCCCATACACTTCCCTCCAACGCTAAATTCACAATTCCTTGATGTCTAAGAATGTGTCCTACCAACCTATCCCTTCTTTTAGTCAAGGTATACCAGAAATTTCTTTTCTCCTCAATTCGGTTCAGTACCTCCTCATTAGTTACGCGATCCACCCACCTAATCTTCAGCATTCTTCTGTAGCACCACATTTCAAAAGCCTCTATCCTCTTTCTGTCCACACTGCTTATCGTCCATGTTTCACTCCCATACAAGGCAACACTCCATACAAATGCCTTCAGAAAGGACTTCCTTAGGCTTAAATCAATATTCGATGTTAACAAATTTCTCTTTTTCAAAAACGCCTTTCTACCCATTGCCATTCTGCATTTTATATCATCTGTACTGCGACCATCATTTGTTATTTTACTGCCCAAGTAACAAAACTCATCTACCTCCTTTATCGTTTCGTTACCTAATCTAATTCCTTCAGCATCACCTGATTTTCTTACACTGCACTCCATTACCCTAGTTTTACTCTTGTTAATGTTCATCTTATATGCACCTTTCAGCACACTGTCCATTCCGTTCAATTGCTCTTCCAGGTCCTTTGCTGTATCTGACAGAATTACTATGTCGTCGGCAAAACGCAATGTTTTTAATTCTTCACCCTGAACTTTAATTCCTTTTCCAAATTTCTCCTTGCTTTCCTTTATAGCTTGCTCAATGTACAAATTGAACAACATTGCGAAATTTATTTCAGCAACTTTCTCTTCCGAATGCAAGCATTGTTCATTCATTTCTCACCGCCACAGGAAGCTATGATCATTATAATAAAATAATGGAGATCAGATCTATGACGGAAAGATTTAGGTGTCCCTTTTTCCCGCCCACTAGAAAGTGAGATGGTAGAGATGTATTATGAAAGTGGTTCGATAAAACTTCTGCTGTGGACCTAAATGTGATTTGCAGAGCAAATATCTAGCTGTAGCATCTTCATCTCTTTCCAGTTACTGCAACCCACATTATTTCATTCTGTTACTATCGTCAATTGTTGGCCTTCGCTTACTATCTTTAAATCCACTATTGCCTCCATTACTAATTTGACTATTGCAAAATGTTTTACAATATGTCCTCTCAAACAATCTCCTCTTTTAATCGGATTGTTTAGCAAATTACTTTCTCTCACGAGTGAGATCCAGTAACTCTTAATTAGTTTTACGATCTACTCATATAATGATATTAATTATATTAACTTCGAACATCTGATTCGGCCGCAGCCGAGTCTCTGAGAGTAACAGGATGTCCACCTTGTGACGAGTGATGAAGTCTTCTAGGTGATCCACATTCCACATACATATTTTACATGGTGCCGCCATGATGGTAGTCAGTGCCTTCGAGATGAGCTGGTTTTTCAACCAGTATGGCAGTCTTGTACAGCTTGTCAAAATGTTCAAATGTTTGTATAGTCTATGGGACTTAACTACGGGGTCATCAGTCCCTAAACTTACAAACTACTTATGAACTAACTAAGACTAAGGACGGCACAAATATCCATGCCCGAGGGGGGATTCGAACCCCCGACCGTAGTGGCCGTGCAGACCGTGACTGGAGCGCCTCAGTCCCCTCGGCCACCGCGGCCGGCGTACAGCTTGTCCTTCGCCGCGAGCATCTTCTCGCCTGTTGTGACCAATTTCATGAGTAAGTTTTGGCTGCTCAAAAATTTTAACACAATTGTAACCTCGGTCAGTTTAGCGTCGGTGTCCTTGTCCTTTGGTGTCCTGCTTCGGTCAATGGTGTGCGAGTCCTTATGTGCGGCAGAATAGTTCGTTCCTTCGTGCTTCAAGGCCGCAGACCTACTCATTGGCCTTGATGGCGGTGGCGTGAGCTACCGATTTAGTTGTGTCTGGCACTACGAGTTTCACCTCGTTTGCAGACGTTGTAACTTTATTGGTCCTTTGTTGATTTGACTGTGGAGTTAGTAACTTCTTCAGAACCTTTTGGAACTCGCTGACAGCGCACTTAGGGCCCTACCCCTGTGGTACGGTACACTCCTTGCTGGTGTGCATGTCACAGCATTTGACACACCTGGCAGGTAGCCAGCAGTAATTGGTTGTGTGCGTCCACCTCTATCATCTCTTGCATTGAGTTGGTTCGTTCCTGGACCGGTAGTCTTCCACTCGAACTTTCGTGAAGAGGACGTACCTAACGGCGTGGATGTTGCTGGACTTGACCTCCTTTGGCAGTAGTACAGCATAAACGGGAAGTGGGTGCAATTTCTCCTGTTTCTTGCGTTTGTACTGGTGTACATTTTTAATGGTGAAGCTTTGTTCTTCTAGGTTCTTCCGCACGTTCTCTTCGGTGACGTTGGGAGGTAGCTCTTTGATAACATCCTTCAGGTCTCTACTGTTGTCTTGGTATGTGTGGAAGTGGATGTCATGATCTTGACAAAAGGTGAAAACCTTTTCATAGACTTAGATGGTGTCAACATAGAAATAGACACCTTCTACAGTGTATGGCGCACGTAAGACGCTGGAAATCCTTTCGTTTAGTTCACGGCATAGCGTCACATGGTTGTCGCAGTTGTAAATGGCAGTAGGTGGAATTGTTGGTGTCTTGTTCGGTGGAGTCTTATCTGTGACTGGTGGTCTCCGGGTCTTGGGATGATGTCCCTGCCAGAGTCATCGGTATCGTTGAAAAATTGTTGTGTTGTTGGACGTACTTGTGCCAGTACCTGCTTCCGTCGCCGTCTTCATTCGGCCGTCTTATCCTCGCGGTGTTTTTCCTTTGGGTCAGGCACTGTCACAGCTTTGATTCCTGTTTTGTTGGTGTCTTTCGGTAGTTGTGGTCTCGTTTAGAGTGCTGCCCATGTTGTCATGGATGGTGTTCCGGCAGCTGTCTGCGGGCCTACTCGCCCTACGTCTATTACCTACACTCCATATAGGCTGGATTACCCCGCATGTCACGTCCTAACACAACCGCAAGCGCGGTGCAAGAACACGACAATTTTGCTTCACTACCGCCGAAGTTGTCGTGTACACGACAAATTTCCGACACATACGTAAAGCGTCCGTGATACAACGACAATACATTTTACACGGCACCAGAGGCCCGTGTTGACACGACAGTTTTGATGATGTGCAGATGTTTGTAGACGTTATGGGACTTAAGTACGGGGTCATCAGTCCCTAAATTACAAACTACTTATGAAATAGCTAATACTAAGGACGGCACAAATATCCATGCGCGAGGGGGTTTCGAACCCCCGACCGTAGTGGCGCGCCGCAGACCGCTCGGCCACTAGGGACCGGCGACAGTTTTGTTTTTACCGTTAGAACGGCAGGTAAATACGACAAGCTTGCTGTGTAGCTCCGATGCGAACGCTGTGCGCTACCTCAAGCTCTAGTGTGGAGGGCGCCATCTGGGTATCCACTCTTAATGGATGTTCAAATGTTCACAGGTTAGCAAACGTAGGGACCAAACTGCTGAGATCCCTAGACTTAAAAACTACTTAACTAAGGACGACACACACACACACACACACACATACCCGAGGGAGACTTCGAACCTCCGAGGGGCAGCGGCTTCGCAAGGCGTGTCACCTCGCACTTAATACCTTGGATGTCGTCTTACACATACTGCCCCACCACAACTCTCTTCAAACTGAAAATTAAATAACCCCAACACAGGCATATAATTGTCATCGAGACACGTGCTGCGCCAAGACCAATAAGTAAAGAAAACAATGTTTTTCAGGCTACATGCAAATATTGTAAACGAAGTAACTTTGGACTTATTACTACCAGTAACTACGCATTAAGAACGCTATCGACAGAATCGCAAAATCGCCGGCCGCGGTGGCCGAGCTGTCTGCGGCGCGCCAGTCACGTTCTGCACGGCCACTACGGTCGGGGTTCAAATCCCCCCTCGGGCATGGATATTTGTGCCGTCCTTCGTATTAGCTAGATGATAAGTAGTTTGTAAGTTTAGGGACTGATGATCCCGTAGTTAAGTCCCATAAGCTCTACAAACATTTCAACATTTGAATCGCAAAATTACTGAAAAAACTGAAAAATAAAAACCAAAAAAAGAAAAACTCCACTGTATAATCTGTCACGTAAGAAGATGTAAAATAAAATATTATTAAACCAACTGTAAGCCAAATGTTATAATAGATTTAATCGAAACCATAGAAAAAATAACTGTAAATACTAATAATGTGATTTTTAACTTAGAATAAGATTGTCAAAATTGTAAATAACAGTACATAAGGCCGCAAAGAACCTGTCATCCGGCCCGCTCACCCCCGTAAGAGATGTAAATAAAAGGAAATAAAAAGAAGAAGAAAAAAATTACACCGTTGACGCAGTCGAAAAGCAGAGCGTATGGAAGGCATCTGCGTGGTCAGCCCTCTGTGCCATTGTAAGAGGCCACGCTTTTCCTTCGCCTTTGTGGCACCTTTTCCGCGGAGTGAAATTTCAATTTATCCGGTATGCGTCGGAAAAAATTACATCCGTCTTTGTATTTAATATCTTTGTAAAACTTTTACTTGCTGCGACGAAAAAAGGGGGAAAAAAACTACACACATACTTTTGGCACTGGCGCGAGTTCCCTGTGATGCAGCCTTTCTCGTTAAATTTTTTAAAAGTATTCCGTAGAAAAAATTATTTTCCTGTATTTTATAGCCAGAAGTCTTTGAATGATATTGCTATGGTTTTCTCTTAGTTACAGCCCAAAGTTATTGTTCTGCTATAAAGTAAAGTACAGCGCCGTGCATAATGTTTGTAAACCTACTGGACCAAACTGCTGTCATAATCAGCTCCTAGACCTACAAACTGTTTCAGGCGGCCGTTCCCGCCGGAGGTTCTAGTCCGCTTTCGGACATTGTGTGTGAGTGTGTGTGTGTGTGTGTGTGTGTGTGTGTGTGTGCTTAGTGTAAATTAGTTTAAGTAGTTTAGACATCTAAGGTCTGACGATCATAGCAGTTTGCTCCAATAAGCTGAGACATTTGAACATGCCCGAGGGAGTACTCGAACCTCCGGCGGGAACAGCCGCATAGTCCGTAGCATGACGCGGCCATTTCGCACGCCGTAGATACATATTTTGAAAAGTTTGTAGTGATGAATATGGTCGCCAGCCACCTGAAGCTTGGTGCGCTTCACACAATACCTTACGTTTTACAAAATACAGCTAACATATTGAAATTTTTTTTTTTTTTTAACGGTGGAAGGAGAGGCATGCATCTTTCCATTCTCGAGGTAATACGTGAGATACGCATATCTTAGGAGTTGATATTCACGGAATGTATGACATTAATTGTGAATAGGTAAAGTTGAAAATGTGTACCCATCCGTGATTCGAATCCGGGTCTCTTGCTTGCTAGGCAGTTGCGCTAACCTCTATACACCACTGGGAACAGTGATCACCACAAACTCACGGTGTACTCAAGCACTTTTCCCTGCCCGCCATTACTCAAACTCGCGTTTTTAGTTTTCAAACTGATTCCCATAAGAGTAAGACGCTAGGAGCGCCTACGCACTGAAGAAGTTACATGTATGAGCACAAGTTATGTATATGTTGTTTGTTCTTTCGCACAGCAAACATTTTCAACTTTGCCGTTGAATGTATTTTAATGTCATGAAGCTGTCGATATGTATGAAAGTTGCAAATTCGTGAAATTATATCAGCAATTTCGCTTGAAACGGTATACCGAAAATAACTTTATTTGTAAAAGTTTTTAATTGTGGTACATTAATTTTAATCCACAAAGATGTCTGGACCGTTGTGTAATGGACAAATCTGCACACAACTGCTTGACGCTCCTTTAAAGACGTTGTTCCTTTGTAAGGGGGAATTATCGGATATCGGACACCAAGGTAATTATACAATTATGAAGCACCACCCCCGCCCCCCATTTTTATCTCTCTGTGTGTGTGTGTGTGTGTGTTTCACGTGAGTATTAATAATTTCCACGGTGTCAGGCTCAGTCTCCATTTCGATATACCTGGCAGACGTTGAGGTTGTGATTACCATCCAACGTGCTTCCGCCAGCTCCCTCACTACGCGTATCTGTCAAACTTTGCCTGCTGGGTCTCAAACTTTCCTTTAAGAGAGTTCCGCAGCATTGCACTCTCACTCCGATCGTGACATTCTGACGAGTAATGTGAAAAATAGTGACACGGAAACGGAAGATGGCACAGAGAAAGACTTAATATTGAATTTCGTCTTTTAAAATTTTCATAGCAGATGTCTCTTCCTGCAGACGTACCCTGAAAAGGTTGATATTGGCTAAGTTATCGCGGAATTGAAAAACAACTTGAATAGGTCAACAGTAGAAAGGGAACCTACAAACGACTAGGTACCTGTAAGATACTACAGCTATTAACCGAAACAATCTGATTTATTTCTGGTTACAAAATCAAATGTTTGTTAAGCTTGTGGGACTTAACTACGGGGTCATCAGTCCCTAAACTTACAAACTACTTATGAACTACTTACGAACTAGGACGGCACAAATATCCATGCCCGAGGGGGGATTCGAACCCCCGACCGTAGTGGCCGTGCAGACCGTGACTGAAGCGCCTCAGTCCCCGCGGCCACCGCGGCCGGCTTTCTGGTTACAGTTTAACATAGATTCTCGAAGCAAGAAAAAGTACCAAATTATTGATATGAAGCACGAATCAGTTCCCTATACAAGTACGGTCATCGAACAGATGCACATACATATGGGCTTACATATGGGCTTACCTCACTGGCGTCAGTGTGTTATGGAACATGTTTTATGCTCAAAAAAAAAAAAAAAAAAAAAAAAAAAAAAAACTTTTCGCAGAAATCTTGTGAAATTCAGTCATTCTTTGCGGAAGACAACGACGCCGACGTTGATACCGTGTTGCGTGAGTTTCGGGGCGTATTCAGTTGATTCCCCCCGGTAGTTTAGTAGGCAAAATCGTGAGTTTACATCGTTCTACACCAAATTTCTTTTTTAATTCAGGACTTTGTTGTAGATACACCTCAAATCATCACTGACGGGACGAAATTGGCAGATGCAAGGAATGCCAGGGATATCCCTGAAATTGTAATGTTGTAGGACCTTAAATGTTTAAAGGTATGCAAAACTGAGCTGGTCAGTAATATCAGAGGCAAAATGAGGCTGTTTGTGGGGTGTGGTACAGTATCAGACGACTGTATCGAAATGCATGTTGACATGCTAAGGATCGATGATTGGAAAAGTTGACCTTGGACTTAAATAAATGGTGGGTACTGCGTATAAATAGACTGAGGTTCGGCGCACACTTGACGCAGCACAGGCAGCGGAGAGGCTGAGGATACGCTGCCAGCCGTCTGTAAAACATGCTTTCTAATGGGGCAGCGCACATTTAACACAGCCGACGAGGAAGGCAGGCGTTTCCTCCGTCAGGCCTCTGCCCCGGCGCACACTTGACTCAGCAGAGGCATAACAGAGGCAGAGGCGAGGCGCAGGGCCTTTGCAGGTCAGCGCACACTTCACGAGCACAGGCAGAGGAGGGCAGTGCAGCTTGCAACAGCACGTACTGCATGTCCACTGCAAACCTCTCGATGGAATTAGATTTAATTCCTGAATCTCCTTCAAAAGTCAATTAATTTAATTTATTTGTTTGTGTGTGTGTGTGTGCCAGTATAATGGTATAATGATAAAGTGAGTATAAGAGCAGTTCAAAATTGTTCAAATGTTTGTACAGCTTATGGGACTTAACTACGGGGTCATCAGTCCCTAAACTTACAAACTACTTATGAAATAGCTAACACTAAGGACGGCACAAATATCCATGCCCGAGGGGGGATTCGAACCCCCGACCGTAGTGGCCGTGCAGACCGTGACTGGAGCGCCTCAGTCTCCTCGGCCACCGCGGCCGGCATAGTAGCAGTAAAAGGCCTTTTGAGCAACAGGCAAAAGTAACGAATATATGGCGAACTTGTCTGGTCTATGGAAGTTCAGTATAAGCTCTTTAGCTATTCCGACTAAACAGACTACAGTTCAAAGAGAGTCACATGCTGAGTAATCAAGATGTAACTGAGAAGCAAAGTAGTGTGTGACACCAAAGAAAGATCAAGGATTTGTTTTAGGAATGTAATTAAGATCAGATTTATTATTCTCTCATTTCTTTTATAATTCAGAGAAACAAGTGTCGCTGCAAATTCAATAATTGAAAGAACCTTTATACAACTGACATATTTAATCATGATTGTGGTGCAGTATATGCGACCAAAAACACTTTTCTTCTCGGTGACACCTGATATGCTTTTCATGTCTTAGATTGAAAGATATATCGATATGATTTTTTTTTGCAAATCATAGTTTCCTTGTTTAACGGCATTTGCACGCAAAGAGTTTCCTTACTTAGGTCTTTATTCCTAGCTCCTCCATGCTCCTAAGTACTAAGCTACTGACGTCTACTTTTTTTCTTCTTCTTTGACGGCAGCTGTGCTTGTACATCCAGTAGTTTATTACATTGTGTTCCTATTTTGTCTCTGTCATATTTCTAAAGATAATTACCATCAGCAGCCATTATATTTATTAGTAAATAGTGAAGCTATGCTAGTACTTTCGCAATTGTTGAATTTCTGAAAGTGGTATAGAATTCAGGTTGAGAAATACTGACGAGAGACGTTCCTAGCATCACCTATGGTTTAGCAGTGAGCTGAAGCTTCACGAAGGGGTGGACATTGTGTTTCAAGAAATTGAAGAAGGTAAAAAAAATTGTTGCACGTCCCTTTTGGCTTCGCCGAACTTATTATTCAGTAGTAACGGGAATTTTAGCTTACATAGTGCTGCATGCTTGTCACAAAGTTTACTGAAATCAGAGACTACAGACCTTAAAAATACACAATCAGCACCTTCGGGTTATGAATCTCGGTATCTTTCTATTTCAGTAAGTTGTTCATTTCCAGCTTGGGTCTGTATCGGCAGCGTACGAAGAAGGGAGACACGAGGCCACTCCGCACTCGGCACAGCAGGCGGCAACAGCCGCGCGTGTGCCGCGTAGCTGCCGACCGCGACACGTCGCGTCAAACTTCTCATGTATTTTCTCGAGAATGGCAAGATATGTGGCTCTCCTTCCACCGTGAAAAACAATTGCTATATGTTAGCTACAGTTCGTAGGCAGTAATGTATGGTGTAAAACACACCAAATGCAAACTGGCTAGTGACTACATTTTTCACTGCAAACTCTTCAAAATATGCGCGGTGTTGTACTTTGCTTTATATTATAACAATAACTAAGGCCAAGAACTAAAATAAAACCAGTCCCATATCATGCGGTGGCCTTCGGATATAATATACAGAAAAATAATTTTTTCCTACCGAATAGTTTCTGCAAAATCGATATAGGAAGCTGCGTTAGCGCAGAACATGCACATATCCGAAAATAGTGTTTTCAATTTTTTATGCAGAAAGTAAAAGTGTTACATAGAAACTAAAACAGAGAAGAATGAAGCTTATATTCGTCTACATAAATCAATTTTTTTCGAAGCATATGGGATGACTTGAAATTTGCTACAGAGTTGTATCAGAGGCGCAGAAAAACAGTGCGCCTCGGACAACGGGACAGAAGCCTGACCGAGGAAACTCCTGCCCTGCGCCTCGGCTGCGTTAAGTGTGCGCTGTCCCATTGGAAAGCATGCTTTACAGGCGGCTGGCGGCCTAATCTCTGCCTGTGCTGCGTCAAGGTGTGCGTTGGCCCTCTGTCCGGTTGTCTGAGGCCCACAATTTTCCTGCGCCTCTGTTCCACCTCTGCCGCAAAGTTAAATTTCAAGTCATCCCATATGCTTAGTAAAAACATGTTTTATGTAGGCAAATATTAGTTTCATCCTTTTCTGTATTTAGTTTCTTTGTAACACTTTTATTTTCAGCAAAAATAAATAAATAAATAAAGGCAGCACTATTTTTGGATTTTGCATGTTTTGTGCTAACGCAGCTTCCTCAATCGGTTTTGCAGAAACTATTCGGTAGAAAGAGATTATTTTTCTATATCTTACAGCCAAAAACCACCGCATGATATTGGACTGGTTTTCTTTTATTGTTACAATAAAAAATAAAGTACAACGCCGCGCATGTTTTGAAGAGTTTACAGTGAAAAATGTAGTCGCTGGACAGTTTGCGTTTGGTGCGTTTTACACCATACATTACTGCATTCCAAATGAAGCTAATATATCGGAATCGTTTTTAACGGTGGAAGGAGAGCCATACCTCATTCCATTCTCGAGAAAATACGTTTGAGGCGACGCGGTCTGTAGCTACGCAGCACACGCGCGGCTGTTGTCGCCTTCTGTGTTCAGTGCGGAGCTGCCTCTTGTCTTTCTTCTTCGTATGCTGCCGATACAGACCCAAGCTGAAAATGAAGTAGAAAGACACCTAGATTCATAAACTGAAGATACTGGTTCTGTATTTTTACGGTCTATAGTCTCTGGTTCCAGTAAACTTTGTGGCAGACATGACAGCACTAGATGAGCTAAATTTCCCGTTACTACTGAATGATAAGTTCGGCGAAGCCAGAAGGGACGTGCAACGATTTTTTTAAATCATCACGGATTTTCTTCCAATTCTTGAAACACAATGTCTACCTCTTCGCGGAGCTTCAGTCCACTGCTAAACCACAGATGATGCTAGGAACGTATCTCGTCAGTATTCCTCAACCTTAATTCTATACTACTTTCAGAAATTCAACAATCGAAAAAATACTAGCATAGATTCACTAATTAGTAACAAATATGATGGTTGCTGGTGGTAATTATCATTAGAAATATGACAGAGACAAAATAGGAATGCAGTGTAATAAAATACTGTCCTTATAAGCACAGCTGATGTCAAAGAAGAAGAAGGAAATAGACGTCAGTATCTTAGTACTCAGGGCCATAGAAGAGCTACGAATAAAGACCTAAGTAAGAAAACACTTTGCGTGCAAATGCTGTTACACAAGGAAACTATGGATTGCAAAAAATTTTCATATCGACATATATTTTAGTCTAAGATATATGAAAAGCATATCAGGTGTCACCGAGTTGAAAAAATGTTTTTGGTCGTATATACTGCACCACAATCATGATTAAATATGTCAGTTGTATAAAGGTTATTTCAGTTATTGAATTGGCAGTGACACTTGTTTCTCTTAATTATAAGAGAAATGGGAGAAAAATAAATCTGATTTTAATTACATTCCTAAAACATATCACTAATTTTTGTTTAGTGGGTATGACGTGTCACACACTATTTTGCTTGTGTTTTCTTACTCAGCATGTGACTTTCTTTGAACTGTCGTCTGTCTATTCGGAATAGCTCAAGAGCTTATAATGAACTCCCATAGACCAGACAAGTTCGCCATATATTCGTCACTTTTGCCTGTTGCTCAACAGGCCTTTCACTACTCATATACTCACTTCAGCCGGCCGCGGTGGCAGAGGGGACTGAGGCGCTCCAGTCACGGTCTGCACGGCCACTATGGTCGGAGTTTCGAATTCCCCCTCGGGCACGGATATTTGTGCCGTCCTTAGTAGTAGTTAGTGCATAAATAGTTTGTAAGTTTAGGGACTGATGACCCCGTAGTTAAGTCCTATAAGGTATACAAACATTTGCATTTTTGCATATACTCACTTTATCATAGTACAGACAGGCGCACACTTACATTAATTGAGTTTTAAAGAAGACTCAGGAATTAAATCTAATTGCATGGAGAGGTTTGCAGTGGACATGCAGCCCGTGCTGTTGCAAGTTCCACTGCCCCTCTCTGCCTGTGCTGGAGAAGTATGCGCTGACCTGCAGAGGCCCTGCGCCTCGCCTCTGCTTCTGCCTCTACTGCGCCAAGGGTGCGCCGGGCCTGAGACATCCATTGCGAAACGATTATGTCATTGGTAATATTTCATGGGATACATACACAAACGTGAAATACCAGTAAGTAACTGCACGGAAAGTGCTATGACCACACAAAACGTTTCGTGAGAAAACCAAAAATAATGTTGCCATCAAGTGAATTTTATCCATTATGGATGTTGAACTCCGTGACTGTTCCTAATAGGTTGTGGAAATAAAATCCGCTACCAGTCACAATTTTTGGCGGTTTATTAGAACACTACCGGTTTCGGGCTTGTGCCCATCCTCAGGTGTTTACATTCAGACAAATATAAGTATCCAGTTCGTATTTGTACATTTCTCATGGATATTGGTTGAGAACATTGTAATAACATGATGCTAATTTGCACTCCCATGTTTAAGGTTTTGCACAGTACACCTTAAACATGGGAGTGCAAATTAGCATCATGTTACTACAATGTTCTCAACCAAGATCCATGAGAAATGTACAAATACGAACTGGATACTTATATTTGTCTGAATGTAAACACCTGAGGATGGGCACAAGCCCGAAACCGGTAGTGTTCTAATAAACCGCCAAAAATTGTGACTGGTAGCGGATTTTATTTCCACAACCTAATGTTGCCATCAATTGGCAGAATCGTAAGGCAAAGCAGCTCGTTCACAAAATAAGTTGTTTATGAAATATACATTCACGAATACTCTTACCTCTGACTTTTACTAGGTTATGTTAGCAGATGAGAGAGATAATACCGAAGTTGGTTGCGTTACATCGTTAGATGGTTAATTAAGAAGAGCGTTATGGAGGCATTTTTTTAAACTGCAGCGGCAGATAATAGGGATGTTGATCAAATATCGATACAAGTCGGCAACATTTGTCCCGATATGTTGATATCGAATTCCCAATATTTTTATTTTATATTTTTTCGCAATTTTCGGTAAATATTTGTGATCGTTCTTTTGAAATTGTAATTGAACACAATTTTGCTTCCATGTTGTGATGAAGTCATACTGAACCCTCTCATGTCCAGTCTTTCTCTTTGTCTGAGTGAAGCAAATGTAGGTAGCACAAGTGTAGTAATCCGATTGCACTGGGGGGGGGGGGGGGGGAGTTAGGGGGTTGTGAATGGAATAGCCAGATTTCCGATATAGAGAAACAGCGACTCGGTTACGTTAAAAATCAGTTGTTGAATGCAATTACTGTGCTATTTTATTCTCATTAGCATTCTTCAAAGCAAAAGTTGCTTGTTGATGAAAATTGAGAAGAAAAATCTAAATGACAAGATTGGTCTTTGCAGTGGTCAGAGCGGAAATGCTGACGTGATCGGCGCTACCACCAGTAACCGAAAGTTTCACTTCTCCACACAATACGATCGACGGAACCATCGGACACCTGTTGTTGTGTCAATTAACATGTAGTTACCATTGTTAGAAAAGGGGTTATCGCCGTGCGTGAACGTGCATTGTTTCACTCTCACGTAATTTTTTTGGTGAAGTGTAATCATGATGGCTGCGTATTCGTTAGTTGTTTGGAACTTAAAGAAGCTGGACATAAGAAGTGTTTATTTTAATATATATGTAAAGGTACTTAAATTACCGCCGGAGGTTCGAGTCCACAATCTGGCATTGGTGTGTGTGTGTGTGTGGTGTGTGTGTGTGTGTGTGTGTGTGTGTGTGTGTGTGTGTTGTCCTTAGTGTAAGTTACTTTGATGAGTTTCCTTCTCTAGGGATTGATGGCCATAGCAGTTTGGTGCAGTAGGTTTACAAACATATGAAAGATACTTATCACAGGTTAAATGTGTTTTGGAACTGGCGTATCCCTATGCCGTAAAGGCAAACTTACCTGCCAAATTCCAGATACGAGGTTACTCGATTGAATACTCGAAAGTTTCTTCAATCAACGCTTGTGCTGTGTCAAATCTTGTATGCCATTGCACCATACAAATATATGTTAACTAACAACAAAATACTCTACCAAAAGAATATTGTAATATAAGCTTTTCATCTGCACAAATTCCGATTATGAACTTAAAATTTTCACATTAAGTGTTTTTCTTTCAAATTTTGCTGTAAGGAGGCTTCAAAATGTTCAAGTGTTTATATAGCTTATGGGACTTAACTACGGGGTCATCAGTCCCTAAACTTACAAACTACTTATGAACTAGCTAACACTAAGGACGGCACAAATATCCAAGCCCGAGGGGGGATTCGAACCCCCGACCGTAGTGGCCGTGGAGACCGTGACTGGAGCGTAAGGAGGCTTCCAACTTGTTGATGTACAGAATTTCTATCAATAAATCAATACCGTTTTAAAACACAGAGGTCTAAAACCGTCAATATGTTTACAATGTGCAGCCAATATTTTTATAGGCCGCTATGTCGGTATTTTTTCTTTCGGCATATCGATACTTTGTAGATATATTGAAGGCTCATAACGATTCTTTTAAATATCGATATATCGAATTTCAAAGATTTTTAAGAATATTAGCTGTCCTAGCAGATAATAGAAGGGAAGGCTTTTGTATCACGGCAAGGTTTTCTGTTAAAATTCAGAGGCCAGACGTGTCAGCGACACACTGGATAGTATCAAAAGAGTGGTCTGTTGCTATGAAACTGGCGTATACTGAGTCGTAGCTGACGTTCGTACAAATAAACACGTGTCTGTCAAGCGTTATGGGAGACGCGACTTCTGAAGCAACTCGTCCCCTCCCCTAGCCAAGAGCGTCTTGTCTTTGATACAAAACGACTCCTCGCAGAAGCGAAAGCTGAAAGTGAATGTACCAAAAAATCACGAACTGTAATACGAGGAATATTCAGTAATTAAAGATACAAACGGTTGTAGTAAAAACCTGCCTATTGTTCCAAAATGTGACGTGTACTATTGCTCACCATAATAGTGACATTTATAAACTCGTTCCCTTAATGTATTACGCTATCTTAACAAAGTAATTTTTGTTTACTTTGAGCCAATTTCCCAAAAATTCTTTGACTTTTTTCCATGTGTGCCTTGTTAAGTGGACCAAGCAAAAGATTCCGACGAAGCTAAATCTGTAATATAGAGAGGATCGCCAGTTCCATTTTTTTCGGTGATTTCTTGCCGGCGTAAAGACAACGATTGTTGTGTAGCGATACCACGGTTTTTTTTTTTTCTTTCTTTCTGATTCGCCTTGTTTTCTTATCACTGCCGACTTCACTTTGTTGATCAGCATATATGTTTAGTAGAGACTGTTAATTTTACGCTTGGGGCATGGGTGTGTGTGTGTGTGTGTGTTTGTCCGTAGGTTAGTTTACCTAGGTTTAAGTAGTTTGTAAGTTACGGACTGATGACCACGCAGTTTGGTCCGATAGGTTTACAGAAATTTGAACATTTAATTTTACGCTGACAATCTAATAACAGATGAATTCACTTTGGACATCCAAAATGACACTCAACAGAACGTATAATGATTACGCTATAAATTTCTTTCGGGCACGTGAGCTGATTTCTTACATTCTGTTCTTTTTCATGTAGACTCTGGTTGATAATAGTGAAACCAAATTTCATCACACGTCAAAAGCTTATTTCGATTAGAGTCATTTCCCTTTCATAGCGTCCTGTCATTCCTTACACTGATTGAGTGTCGTTTTCTTTTGTTGTTGCCTTCACTCTTTCGGGGTCCACCTAGCACTTATTATGACATATTAGAACCTGTTAATGATAACGCTAGGAACTGTTCTTATGGTTTTGCTATACGTTGAATTGAAACACGTTGGTCTTGGCACGTAATGTCGACAATGTGGGTTTCTAATAAAGGAGTGGACACGTCAACAAGGAGGACTTGAACCTCCGACGGGGAGCGGCCGCGCAGTCCCTGGTATGACGTCTAGAAGCACAGGGCCATTCCCCTCGAGGTCTGCTGAGCGTTGTTCAAATTAATTTCAAAGGCACATACCATCGTTAAGTAAAATATTGGGATAATAAACAGAACAGTTTTTATCCTTCAGCGGTTCTCTGCTTATCCCATTGACACCAACCTAACGTCATGAAATTATTACAAACTGTTGACATATTTAGCCGGCCGCAGTGGCCGAGCGATCTGCGGCACGCCAGTCACAGTCTGCACGGCCGCTACTGTCGGGGGTTCGAGTCGCCCCTCGGACATGGATGTTTGTGTCGTCTTCAGTATAAGGTAATTCATAAGTAGTTTGTAAGTTTAGGGACTGATGACCCCGCAGTTAAGTCCCTTAATCTTAACACACATTTACACATTTTTGTTACATATTTACATCAATTTGCCTCTGTAATTATTAAGTATCCCTAGTACTTCCTCCTGTATATGTGTCTCGAAAAGACAACGACCAGATAATGTGAGTAGCTGAGCACATCGGAGGCTTCGGACAGTCATTATTCCCAAGTGCCATTCTCGGACGCAGGGTCAGGGGTTTGCGTTGTATTCATGTGGATGTAGATGCCATAATCTGAAAATTAATGATAACTCTGAAGCATTGAATTAAAATTTGTGATGCGGCCGGGGATCGAACCCGGACCTCCATGCTTACTAGGCGCCTTAATCGTTAGTGGTGTGGTAGGCTAACGGTAAGACGTCTGCCTAGTAACCATGGAGGTCCGGGTTCGATTCCCGGCCGCATCACAAATTATTATTGAATGCTAATGTTTTATCATTAATGTCTTTGACATATTCGAGACGAAAATCCGTCTCAGGGATTGTTTATTTGTATTAAATGTATCTGAAATTTGTTGTCCTGAAGGACGGTACGGTCTGGCATGTAGGTGAGCCAAATGTTATCGTTTGAATACCCCACAGTCCACGGTCGGTATGCTGATCCGGCAAAATCAGCACCGTGATCATTGCGGCAATTATCCCACCGACGTACTAGTTGAAGGTACCTGTTTGGTAAAATACTGGGTCCTGCTACGTGAAGAAGTGCGCAACTGCGTGCAGCACAGCCTTGTCTGACAGGATTTGCCGACCTCTACATGCCTTCTTTAGGTAACCGAAGGCGTGATAATCGTATGGAGAGAGGTCACTTCTATAAGGCAGGAGCTGTGGTGTCGCCTCCGACATTTGTGCTGTGGGTACCTACATTATCATGAAGCAGTTTTCGTAGGTTTATCGATCGTTTCGTCGTAATTTCTCCAGCGTTGGGCGGTGCTGTTTCCAGGTGAAGCAGACACTAGGTTATTTGTAATCAATTGACAGCGGGGCCTGGTAATCATACAACAGGGTGAGCATCACCTTTTCAGCAGATATCTGAGTCTTCAACTTCTTGGGACGAACGGGCGATGGATGCATCGTCGACGGTTTTGACTTCAATTCCCAGTGGTAACACCATCTTTCGTCGTCAGCAAAAGTGCGCTCTAGGAACTTGTTGATTTCAAATGCAAGAAAAATGTTCAAATGTTTGTATAGCTTAAGGGACTTAACTACGGGGTTATCAGTCCCTAAACTTACAAACTACTTGTGAACTAACTGCGACTAAGGACAGCACAAATATCCATGCCCGAGGGGGGATTCGAGCCCCCGACCGTAGTGGCCGTGCAGACCGTGACTGGAGCGCCTCAGTCCCCTCGGCCATCGCGGCCGGCAGCAAGAAATATATTCGCACTTGCGAATACGAATCAACATCAGCTGTCCAATTTAACGGTGGCATATGAAAATTTGTACGTGACTAGGACTCAATCCCGGATTTCTCGATTTTCCCGAGCGGTTGCGGTAGTCTTCACGCTATCCGGGCACGCCTCCCGGATCGACCGTAACTTCCATATGTCACACACTGCCTACTGCCCATGAACACTCCTACATTTCACTATGTAGGTCCCGCACAGGAAGGCACGTATACTACAAAATGTCGCAAGCCCTGCTGCCGCTCATTGAAATACGATGTGTAGTCTCTGTGTGTAATGATGGAGCCGATGGAAGTGTGCTACAGGTATGCAAGTATGCCCAAAGGAACGAACGCTTCGGTGACTACAGCTGTCATATTAAATACGTGAAATGTGTTCCCAATTGCGAATATGAATCAGTATCCACAGTACGGCTTAATGGTGACATAAATGGTTTAACGCGATCGCTCGCGGAAAGTGGAAAATTCGGGTTCAATTATTCCCGGACCGACACAAATTTTAATTTGTTTTGGACATGTCCGGAAAGAACAGATACCATATAAATAATTGTATATCTGCCACAACAAGCAATTGACAATTTCAATGCGTACGCATTAATACGCGTGACCCCTTGCAGGAATCCAGTATAGGCTACTAGCAAGCCGCGGTGGAGTAGCTGAGCGGTCTAAGGTGCCTCGCTGCGGTGCGCGCGGTTGCTCGCCGTCGGAGGTTCGAGTCCTCCCTGGGACATGTGTGTGTGTGTGTGTGTGTGTGTGTGTGTGTGTGTGTGTGTGTGTGTGTGTGAGTGTGTGTTGTCCTTAGGTTAGTTTACCTTAGTTTAAGTAGTTTGTAAGCTACGGGCTGTTGACCAAGCAGTTTGGTCCGATAGATTTACAAACATTTGAACATTTTGCTGCGAGCAAGTGGAATCACACGGCCAGGGGGCATTATAATCGTAGTGTGCTACAAGATAAGAATTTGAGTTGGAAGGAAGCGCCCCTGGAGATCCTAATTGGTTACGGTGACCGCTGGCTCTAAGCGGGAAATCCGGGCTAGAATCCCGATCCAGCACAAATTTTCATCTTTGCCATTGGATATATTTCAATGCCCTGAAACGAACGAAATGTTTAAATATTTCGAATTCGTAAAATTGTACAGCGTTGAGAGGCACCAGGAGCGTCTGACAAACAGCCATACCGTAGTTTCTATGCCGCGCGGGGATGTCCGTGTGGGTTGGAGCGTCACGTTACGGATCGTGCGGCCGCTCCCGTCGGAGGTAAAAGTCCTCCCTCGGGCAAGGGTGTATTTTTTTCCCCATGTATAACTTAGTTTAAGTAGTATGTAAGCCTATGGAGCGATGATGAGAGTAGTTTCGTCCCTTACAATTACAACAGTTGAACGTTTTTAGTTTCTACTTCGTCATGTGCTAATTTTTTTAATCTTACGTGGTAAATGAGTCAGCCCGTTATTTCTGATTTTTAAGTATTCAAAAATATAGGTAATCAACAGGTCTGTAATATTAAATTTTTTTTTTTTTACGTTTTCGTACACTTAATGTAAGGTACAAAACTGCTTTCAGTGAAAAGTGCCCAACTTGATGTTTCAGTTTCCAAGGAACTTCACTGCTCACGTTACAGTAGTAAAATCCATATTGACGTTGTTGATTTATTTTATAGTTTCTAAGATTCAGCATTGCTTTAAGTGCCTTTAAAAGTATACGTCTTACAAAAACGTTTGCCACTGGGAACATCGCAAGATGATTCTTCGAATTTAGGTTCCTATATTTTTTTGTTTTATATTAGTACACGTTTCGAAGTTTCCGACTGTACAATTTCAGTGAAATAAGGTATTTAATTCAGAATTCTTTATGATACGCCGTCGTTGCAGTGTCCATATTAATAAAAATACGTGACAATATTTGATACTTCGTTAGGAATTATCAAGCAGTGCACGTAAGAGACGGAAAGCGAGAAATTTTTCATAATACGCTTTGACGAGGTAAGACCCGTGGCGTGGTTTTCCGTCATTTCGTTTGACACGCTGAGATGTATTTCAGAACGAAGTAATAAGCCTGTCTTTTCGACACCCGGGCGTTGTTATGGAGGCACTGATCTTTGTATACAAAGCCTTACGGGACAAAGGATCTTCTGAAGGTTGCGCTTCCACATCGGGGCTTTTCGCTGTCCCGGCTTATGAATGACGCGACATTCATTTTGTTGCAGACTGACGTAGCTTGCTAGTGTGTCAGTCCACAATATGAGATCAACGGCAGTCGAATATTTCACCGTCCGGTGAGCAAGGCATCTCAAATAAAACTACAGATACGTCAGTACAATATCCTATGAGACTTCAGTTAACATTCAACGACAAAAATTTTCTAGTTACGATCTTAAAGCAAAATCTTCTTTTGACTTTAGTACCACATTCTAAATAGTACCGACGGAAAATTCGATTAATGTCGTAGTGTCACACAACTTTCAGATAGAAAAAATGAAAAAAATGTCTGTGTGACCCATAATCGTTATTTAATTTGAATATTCTTTCGATTCCGCTTTACTAAAGAGAAGTATAGTATGTAAAGCGTTTGGAACAATTTTTACGAGGTTGTTCTCAATTTTAATATTTTTGGTGCGTAAAGTTCACGAGAGAAGGGACATAGTGTGCTGCTAAAAGGAACCGGCTACTGACTAATAGGGTTCTCAATGTTACTTCGCAGCTTTCCTTTTCGAAAGTTATGCCACCTTTGTACTTTGTGCCCTACAGCTACATGTAGTTAAATGCACTCCTTTGTATCAAATTAGTGTAAATATATTTAGTACAAATTACAATCAAGGTGTGGTAACTGTCAAAGGAAGTCCTTTTCTTGTGAACAATTACCAAAGAAACATGTAGTTGTTTTGAACCCACCCATAAGAAGGACTTTTGAGTGGTAACTTGCAGTATTACAACTGTCAAGGATTCTCTGTGTCTCCTAGATAAATTTTACGGCTCCAAATAGTAACATCGTAAAGCTAAAAAGTCAACTTTTTATGAGAAGCAGAAGTAGTTTAAATCAACCATATAAATCTAATTTCATTCACTTCTTTGACGTTTCACAAATAAACAGTCTCAAATGAAATAATTTAATCGTCTTATACTAATGAGCTCTAACGTTTTGTAAAAACAGATTTTGTGGTGTTATTACGATTTTGTCTAGAAAAATTTAAAGCATATTTCTATCGTAAAGTTGTGCTACAATTATTTTATGCTAACAAAAACTGACGAAATACTGTATTATGATATTTTTGTACACTTTTCACAAGTTAGCATCGCTTCAGCTTTACAAAAAACAAAACTTACCTAAGAACAGTTGTACCAAACAAAACTAAGAACTGGTATTATCTTGATAAAATAATGCACAAAAATACTTCAGAAACCTATCCCTGAATCTAAATCCTAAACCTGTGCCGTTATAGGGACGATCATCTGGAAAACCAGCAACTACAGCTTTCACCAGCAGTGGGAAACGATTCCATATTTTTTACATTTCCCTCCCCTATAGAATGAAGTGGGCGGCATCAATTAATAAGTGTTTTTCGATAACACATTTGCTACTATACTAACAATTTCCATGCTTAATTTTATTTAGTGCAATAAGTATAATATATTATCTTCAGGCTCTCAGGGATATTTTCATATATTTGATTTTCTACACAATACGAAATTACGTTCTTCATCATCGTTAATCCAAGAAAAATTAGTATTTACGTTCAACAGAATGCATTGCATAGACAAACATGCTCATTATTATTCGACGCGAAATCGCTGGTTATACTCGTGCTGATGACCACGTCTACAATGAGCATAGACATTAATGGCTACAAGTAATCTTTGATGCCAATTCTACCTACTTAATAGCGAGAACGATAAACATCGTGCACTTACAAACAGTAAACTTATATACATGTGGCGTCTGTTCCGAAGAACAGAAGTCACTTCTGATCCTGCAGTTGTTATTATTTAATATTCACAGAATATACGACATGAACTGCGACTGGGCAAAGCTGAAAATGCGTACCCAGCCGGGATTCGAATCCGGGTCTCCTGCTTTCTAGGCAGTTGCGCTGACCCCTACACCACTGGGGACACAGTGATCACCGCACCTGCAAGGACTACCTAAGCACGCCTCCCGTCAGATAAAAATTCCCAGCTTCGCCCTGCCCACAGTACTCAATCTCGTAGTTATGAAACTAATTCCCGTAAGAGTAAGGGGTGGGCAAGTTTGAAGCCCTTACATACAAACTACTTATGAACCACCTACAACTAAGGACGGCATAAATATCCATGCCCGAGGGGGGATTCGAACCCCCGACCGTAGTGGCCGTGCAGACCGTGACTGAAGCGTCTCAGTCCCCTCGGCCACCGCGGCCGGCAACTTGGAGTCTCGCGGTAATATACAGGGTGTCCCAGCTATCTTGTCCACCCAAAATATCTCTGGAACAATAACAGCTATTGGAAAACGACTTTCACCGGTATCAATGTACGGCTGGGGCCCATGAATGTACATATTTGTAAACATTCTAAATCGAAAGCAAATGTGTTTTTTAACACAAACTTATGTTTTTTTTAATGGACACCCTATATTTTTTCTTCAGCAATCCATAGCATGACAAATCACATAAACAATGGCGTTGATTGCATCGCAATATTCCAATTACATCCCGAGATATTGCGACGCGAAGTTGACGCTTGAAATACGCGAAACACGCGGCTAGCGCACGTCCTGAGCAGCATGGGTTTCTCGCCTGAGTCTCAGGACGTGCGCTAGCCGCGCGTTTCGCGTATTTCAACCGTCAACTTCGCGTCGCAATATCTCGGGATGTAATTGGAATATTGTGATGCAATCAACGCCATTGTTTATGTGATTTTTCATGCTATGGGTTTCTGAAGAAAAAATATAGGGTGTCCATTTAAAACAACAATTTTGTGTTAAAAAACACATATGCTTTCGTACAGCCGTACATTGATACCAGTGAAAGTCGTTTTCCAATAGCTGTAATTGTTCCAGAGATATTTTGGGTGGACAAGGTAGCTGGGACACCCTGTATATTAAGTACTAGAGGTATGTAGAATTCAGTATTACCACACTTATTCCGTTTGTGGTTTTAGCTGTAAAAGTAAACGTAATCACCGTTTGAAATGGAATATTTGCTCTTTATTTTAGCGCAGAACAGAGTAAAATGAACGAAGTCATATCTGAACTACAGGAAAGATAATACCATCTACGTTAAAAGCGTCCATAACAACCATGTCAAAGACAAAAATTTTAGTAGATGCATTGATTCTAATTAATGACTTTCAATTTTTTCCATAAATAGTGAATAAACGCTTAAAAAATGAAACAAGGTAATGTGTTGCAATGTATACACTTTCCTTCCGTTTCATTAACGAACTACACTTGCCACAGAAATCTTTATATATGAAACTACCTGCATCACACATTGTTCAGAATGTTCATTATTACAGTATCCTCCCCGTTTACGTTCATATTCTTCAGAAGACCATTGTTCAATTCGTTGTTACGTATTTCACGGCATCTTCACGAAATAGAAAAATCAAATGTTCAAATGTTTGTATTGTCTATGGGACGTAACTACGGGGGCCGCGGTGGAGTAGCCGAGCGGTCTAAAGCGTCTCGCTGCGGAGCGCGCGGTTGCTCGCCGTGGAGGTTCGAGTCCTCCCTGGGGCATGGGTGTGTGTGTTTGTCCTTAGGTTAGTTTACCTAGGTTTAAGTAGTTTGTAAGCTACGGACTGATTTCCACGCAGTTTGGTCCGATAGAATTACAACAACATTAACTACGGGGTTATCAGTCCCTAAACTTACAAACTACTTATGAACTACTTACGAACTACTTACGAACTAGGACGGCACTAATATCCATGCCCGAGGGGGGATTCAAACCCCCGACCGTAGTGGCCGTGCAGATGGTGACTGGAGCGCCTTAGTCTCCTCGACCACCGCGGGCGGCCACGAAATAGAACAAACACGCATTTTAGAGGGAGCATTCTTACGTATGCACAACTCTAAACATTGAAGAACTTAGCTCTATTTAATTAATAAGAGTGCCCGATGCCCTTTTAGGAAAATGGAGAAAAAAGTTTGGGCAGTGGAGTGGCAGGTCCCTAGCCACTGAACATGTGCGTTACAGTCCAACGCGCTGCCCACTACACTACGGCTAACAATTGCAAAATGCGTCCTTTAATCTCGTACTATTGATAGTAGTTGTTAACTCATGCTAATATGGCAGTTTTAGACACTAGGTTATCATTTATTTTACGAAGTACGACGTGTTTTTGTTAATTCTTCAGTGCGCCTTTTCTTTGAAATGACAACGTGTACGTTACAATAAGAGAATCATAAAATACGCAACGCAAGATGGCGTATGCCAGAGGAAGTTCTGGGCGGGGACTGTCACGTGACATCTCCGATCGGCTGGTTTTCGTTAATCCAGTGGAGGGTGTTAAATCTCCGTTATTTTTGCAAATATCTCTCAAACGATACGAGATATGAAGAAAATACAACAGAGCAAAGTTGTAGAGAATTTTCTCCAGTACAAATCCGGTTACTCAATTTTCGTGTCAGATGAATCGTTAAACCGTTATTCTCATTTAAATTTCGAGCTGTCAAAAGAGGATCACAAAGGCCCACTTCTAGTGTTACTACCGTAACCTAAAGTGGGACAAAAACGGTCCATCTCTAATGACCACGTTGTCGACGGCACGGCCGTGTGTGACGTAAATTTATGCATGTATGTTTGAACTGGTCCCTTACGTTTACAAACATTTGAACGTTTATAATGGAACAGGTACAGCAATTTTTGCCTTTTTTTCGTCATAGTCACTAAAAGAATCGAGATACTTGTTACATCGTGGGATCAGCTTTTGTGCTCCTGTGCCGTAGAAGTCTGCCACGTGTGACTGGAAGCATCCTGTTACAGTCGTCTTCAGCGATTCGTGTTTGTCAGATCGTTGGCCGGCGAGCAGAGCAAGCGGCGTGAAGTTGCTTGCTGCGCGTGTTGTGCTGGTTCATGACAGTGCTCGCCCCTGTGTAGTTCGGTGCACAGCAACCGATCCGTTTTGCAAAACTTCGGCTGGGAGCTGTTTGATCATCCAGCTCCTGCTCCCGATATTGCTCCGAGTAACTTCCATCTTTTCTTGCACTACAAGAAATTCTTGTAGTCCGGCCAGTGTTCATACAACTCTTTTGTCTTTTATTCATATAGTGTCTGTTCTTTGGGACTTACCCGAGAGTACAGATAGCATTGGTTGACATTAAAGGCCGTAAATTTACGTATTCAAACATCTTGATCGATGCAGGAGACAGTTACTGATATGCTGTCTGCTCTTTTCGAACATATCTGAAAGAACAGACACCATATCAATAATTGTATATATGCTCCACTAATTATGAACTAGCTAATACTAAGGACGGAACAGATATCCATGCTTGAGGGGGGATTCGAACCCCCGACCGTAGTGGCCGTGCAGACCGTGACTGGCGCACCGCAGACAGCTCGGGCACCGCGGCTGGCGAAATGTTTCAATCTTTCCATTTAGGGTAATAAATTCAATGGCGAAGTTGAAAATAGTGGGAAATGGGCACTACCATCATAGTGTGCGATATGTTGAGAATTTTGGCAGGACGCGGAGCATGTTTGGATCGACTAATTGCTTAAGGCAACTGCTTGCCCGAAGCGAGAAATGCGAAGTCGAATCCCGGTCCAACACAAATTTTCAACTTCCCCATCGAATTTATTTCAATGTCCTGCAATTGTCAAGCGGTTTGAATGTATCGAATTCGTACTTCGTCTTTGTTTACTTATATAGGTTGCGCCTCGTTAATCGTAACTTTTTTCAGCAAATATAGCTATTTTTGTATGATTGTTGTATGCACCATTATGTGTTTCTAATTCGAGATACAAAATTATTCGCGTTCTTATTAAATTTTTAGTTTTCTATTTGTGACTATATTACAGCAGTAACAGCTAGACCGATTGTACGGGATCCAGCGCGGAACAGGGGGAGTGTCAGGGAGAACAGCTGGAACAAGATAATAAAACAACTTCAACATTGCATACTGACCTCGAAGAGGGGAAACACCGAACTGTCAGCGTTACCCCGAAGACCACTCCATTTTACGTCAAGTTAAATTGGCTCAAGGGAGACTGAAAACGAGTGTTTTGAGGTTCACTATTGGGAGCAATGTAGCTTTATAGCTGCGGTTTTATTCTCGGAAGGCACAAAGATAATTCCACATCAACCCGCGGCCCGTCTGTGCCGTAACCCAGATACGCGACAAAGCGCAGTCAGGGGGAATCTCGATAGCACATTGCGACAGGGAGAGTGCCGTGACTCACACGTGCGCGCCAGCTGGCGGACAAAAGCTTGGCCCCCTCCCCTCCCCTGCAGTGCGCCGGGGGGGGGGGGGGGGGGGGTAGGCACTGCGTCACTTCAGGTACGGCCTCCCGCGTCGGCTGCGGTCGCGCCGGCACTGCCAAATGTCACGAGCCGACACTCCCCATACTAATTACTAATTTTACCACTGCACACTCGTATAATGTTTGCTCTTCGGTTGCAGATTTTGAGCTGCCTGCCAGTAGGCCCTATCGGCAAACACGCCGAGATACTTTGATATTCTGACACCGCAACTGCTAATTTAAAACGTTGCAAAAGTTCGTAATGAAATCCATAATCAGAAATAAATACAATGTGCCCCATATATGGCGTACAGTGAGTCAAAGTAAACACTAAATTAATTAATTAATTTTATTTATTGGCTTATTTACCTCCATCTAATATAGGACATGTGAACTAGATTCGTTACCTTCTAAAGCGTAAGCACACATATTTTTACACGGCAATATCAATAAATCAGGTGAAATTTTGAAGCGCTTTGGAACGTGTTTACTTCTGTACACACGGTATTTTGTGAGCGACAAAATGTTTTACTTTGTTTTGTTCCCGGCCGCGGTGGCCGAGGGGACTGAGGCGCTCCAGTCACGGTCTGCACGGCCACTACGGTCGGAGGTTCGAATCCCCCCTCGGGCATGGATATTTGTGCCGTCCTAGTTCGTAAGTAGTTCATTAGTAGTTTGTAAGTTTAGGGACTGATGACTCCGTAGTTGAGTCCCATAAGCTGTACAAACATTTGAACATTTTTTTTGTTTTGTTGCGAAGAATTCTTTCAGTTGGCGGTGTGTTCCACATTGTATGGAATCTTCTTTTGCAATAAATACATAACTGTAGTACAGGTCTCAGTAATCTAATATATAAAACTGAATGTTTGTTAATTTTAATGTTTGTTCGTATTTCATGCTGCAGTGCCTCTCATCCGATTAATATGAACCTTTATCAACGTATTGTTTACACTTTCGCGAAGTTTGTTGTCATAGTTATATCACTATACGATACAAAGTTCAGGAGATATGACGTATGAATACTGAGACGCGTCATAAACTGCTGCATTATAAATGACGTTTAAACTTATTACTTCTTTGCTAGTAAATATATTCGCAACATTTTTACAAACAGTACCCACTTATGACAATGAATGTACCTACAAAATTATTTAATTGTACAACTTATAATTTAGGAGATATGACGTCATAAACACTGAAACGTATGGCAAACTGCCGCATCATGCTTGTTCGTATTTTATGTGCTTCTATACCGTTAATCCGATTGCGATGAAACTTTACACACATGATCTTCAAAATATGAGGAAAGTCGCGGTCTGCGTAAAATTTTGCATGGTACATGGCAGAGGGTGCTATTCCTACAAATATGAACAAAATCTACGGTTTTATTCCGATCTTCATAAAATCTAGCGTACTTAACTTTCAACACAAGACAGACATCACTGACTTGATACGGCACATGACATAGGGTACCTTGCAATGAATTTAGACACCACTTCAATGAAATTTAACAGACTTCCATATTTTTTCACATATGGAGGAGGCGTTCGACAGAGAAACGAGGAGGTGATATCAGATAAAGGGAAAGATGGAGATGCGGTGAGGGAGGGGGGCAGGAGGAGATGAACAGAGAGAGAAGGGGGAGATGAGGACATGGGCAGAGAGGGAAGGAAAGAGTAGGGCAGAGAGAGAAAAGGGAAGGCGAGATCAACTTACTTAACACTGGAATAAATAAGTACCCGGGCTACGCGCAGTTTTCAGCTAGTTTACTATAATAGGTGCGTACTTCTGATTTGACTGATCACATAAAACTCCATCATTTAAGGCTTAAATTTATTAAACAGTTACTGCCCTGTCAATCAGTAACACATTCCAGATCTGACACCGCAACTTACCCTCCTTGTTCCAGATTGGAACGGCTATTCGAAGAATTTCTGAATTACCCTTTCGCGATACACAGAATCTCTCTTGGAACGTCTCCTACTACAATGTGTTAAATGTTTCTGTGATATTTTTACGCTGCCTGAAGAAACGAATGAGGAGTGATGCGGTTTTCCTTTGGATCTTTTCAGTCTCCTCAGTTTAGCCGAGTTGATATGAGTCTAAATTCGACGAACTGGCTGAGAGAGTGCCATAAAGGTCGCTGTTCTTAGGTGAATTAAATTTAATGGCATTCTTTCAGTGAATTTGTAACTATCAGCAGCCTACCTCGGCGTTAAATGTATGTAGTCACTTAACGTTCTAGTACTAAGCACAAGCCGGCCGCGGTGGCCGAGGGGACTTCGGCGCACCAGTCATGGTCTGCACGGCCACTACGGTCGGGGGTTCGAATCCCCCCTCGGGCATGGATATTTGTGCCGTCCTTAGTGTTAGCTACTTCATAAGTAGTTTGTAAGTTTAGGGACTGGTGACCCCATAGTTAAGTCCCATAAGCTCTACAAACATTTGAACTAAGTACAAAATAACTACTTCATTGAAAGTTGTAGCTGATTCCAATGATTAATCACCTTTCACACAGCCAAACCACGTCTGGTACCTTCTTAATAGTTACATGCACAACATGACATTCATTTTTGTCGAAGGCCAATTGCCGTTCCTTGTATCAGGCACCGATTACCTTAGCAACACTGCCTAGAAGCAAACTGTACGACTGATTTTTGAATCATCTAAAGGAGAAAAAAAGAAAATTACATTATTTAGATAACGAAACAAACCGATCACGTCGTGAAAGTCACAAATTAGGCTTGATTTGCAAGGTACACTATTTTCTTAATCTGGGTATCAGCTCGCAGTATTTTCGTCGTACCAAGGCAAGGTGACTTGCTGTTTTATTATTATTATTATTATTATGGATTTTGGTTACAGTGACCATACAGCCAGCGGTTATTACAGTGACAACATTACAATAGAATCGAGATTCTTACAATGTATATCACAATATTAATAGGTATCTCACATCATACAGCCTTCGAATTAAAGTAGAAAAATCATATGTACAAGACATAAAACAATAGATATTTAACAGTACGAGTGATATATGTAATACAACAGAAGTGCAAACAGCATAGGACCATATGAGAGGTGCAAAGATAAAAGTCAAAATATAATATAAAATTACTTATGCAGTTTCAACTGTGCATGTTCAAGTTAAACATACCAGCTCTAAAATTAGAGCTGTATGCCGGTGACTTTGAATTAGTTCTTCAGTAAACTGTACTTAAACTTGTCGAATCCATGAATGACAGTGACACTTGTGGGGAGGGGTAACCCCACGCAACCAGTGTTCGGTAGAATACACTTTGTGCGGCCGTGCACTTAGTGCATGCCAATATGATGTGGTTGAAAAACGCCACTGCCGTTGCATCTTTGTCGCAATGCCGAGAAGCGATGATTTTCAAACGATGTAGGTAGGCAGGGTAACATCCATGTCCCAGTCTCATCCGTATGATAGACGTTGCATGACGTATACTAAGCGTAATGGATGAAAACCATGGTCGAGAGGAGACATTTGGTTGTACAGCTGCCAGGTGTCCTCCCTTAAACGCTTGAGAGAGGTGCCATTCGTAGTCCCAAGTGTGATAGGCAGCTTTTCGAATCGACATGCTGGTTCCTAAAGTAGGCCTTAACCCCGGAGGCGCTGCGCCAGAGGCCGCCGTGTTATCCGCTGCCTCCTGGAGTCATGCTGTTGTGTGGTGCGGTATTGGCTCAGCAACACAGCTTCCCTGTTCAAAATGTTCAATAAGGGACTTAACTGCGGGGTCATCAGTCCCTAAACTTACAAACTACTTATGAACTAGCCTATACTAAAGACGACACAAATATCCATGACCGAGGGGGGATTCGAACCCCCGACCGTAACGGCCGTGCAGACTGTGACTGGCGCACCGCAGACCGCTCGGCCACAGCTTCTCTGCCTTCGTCGACTTTCCAGAGCTTGGAAGCGCTACTTGTCGTTCAAGTGGTTACTCATTTGGCTCAGGGAAACCTGTTCCAGTCCTCCCACTGAGGAAAAACCCCGGCAACGGCTCTCTGCACTCCGGATGGCAGCGCGACGCGTTGACACTCGGCTGACTCCTCACGCACGTTACTTATTACAACGCACATACTACTCTGAAAAAAGACTCACATGTTTTTACGATCAATGCACTCCTTATTTTGTATAGTGAAACAGATGAAAATTGAGGACTGTCACATTCAAAATCGTTCTGTGATTCAGTCGAACGCAGTATGTTACTCGTTCTTGCGAGGTGCTTCTTAAGTGTTCCTACTTCCACGAAGCGTGACTCATTAAGTTAGGTGTGCGCTTTGACATATACCATTCTTACTGCTGCTCTTAGACTGTGTACTGAGCAATGACTGTCGAGTTTTATTACTGTTAGAGGTATAATGTCTGTCGAATATGATTAATGTAAGACGTGTCATAGGCGCTATGTTAAGAAAGGACACGTTGTATATCGCGTATTGTGGTGCGCCGAAGATTACTAATTATATCGACAGGCCCACGGGAAACGTGACAGTTGGCACTACAAGATCACACATTCCCGCAACAGACAATGGAGATCGAACTCTTTATAAAATGTTCAAAAGTTTGTTAAGCTTATGGGACTTAACCGCGTGGTCATCAGTCCCTAAACTTACAAACTACTTATGAACTAACTTATATTAAAGACAGCATAAACATCCATGTCGAAGGGGGATTCGAACCCCCGACGGGCAACAGCCTCGCGCATCGTAGCATAGCGCCTCAGTGCGCTCGGCCGCTCCGCCGCGGCGAACTCTTCATACCGCGGGGAAATCTGATAGGCCGCAGCATAGTCAAGTAAGACCCATGTGAGGTATCTTTTTAATAAAAAAGTACATTCGCACTGATCCTGCAATAATATTAATTACAATAGAAACTTAAGGTTTAATCGGTAATTACTATGCAAACTTTAGCTGACCATAGCGGTAATTACACATGTCTGTCAGCCTTAATGATATTTGTGTTACAATGAATAGGACAGAAAACACAGGTATCAGTATAATACAATTATTATTAAAGCTTTTATCTATTATGGATGAGGAACACTGCAATTGTCGTGAATAAAGGTATCTTGAGAAAACAGCAACCAGTCGCCTTTTATGTAGAATATTTTTATAAATCTTTTTTCATTACCGGTTTCGATATGTCTGGCACAACATCTTCCGATGGTAAAAGGTTTGTTATTTTTGGTATAGGGTGGCATGTCCGTATAATTCGTAACATTAAGTAGATTGTGGTGTAGTATTAACAAAAAATATATTTATAAATAAAAAGTCACAAATCGTGAAAACTATCATTTATACAAAAATGAGGCTGCCCCAGTGGCCGAGCGGTCTGCAGCGCGCCAGTCACAGTCTGCAAGGCCGCTACGGTCGGGGGTTCGAATCTCCCCTCGGACATGGATGTTTGTGTCGTCTTTAGTATAAGGTAGTTCATAAGTAGTTTGTAGGGAACTGATGACCCCGCAGTTAAGTCCCTTAAGCTCTACAACATTTTATACAAAAAGATGACCGGTTTCGGCCTGTTTACAGAGCCATCTTCATATACCACATGGGACAAGCGCCTGCTCCGTGGACGTCAAGCCTACTCCACATGAATCTGAATTTGGTCCTGTAAACAGGCCGAAACCGGTTATCATTTTTGTATAAATGATAGTTTTTGCGATTTGTGGCGGTTTTTATTTATAAATACTTTACAATAGATAGCTGTTTTCCCATAAATATATTTTCAAAAAATGTTCATATGTTTGTAAATCTATCGTACTCAACAGGGTGATTATTAGTCCGTAGCTTACAAACTACCTAAACTAAGGTAAACTAACCTAAGAACAACACAAACACCCATGCCCGAGGGGGGACTCGAATCCCCGACGGCGAACGGCCGTCCCAGTGCGCACGGCAAATCCGCCGCGGCGGTGTAGCATTTATTCCATATTGTTACAACTGGTAAACTCCATATATGCATTCTGGTTATTCCACACGCTTTTACTTTGAAATTACAGAATACACACTACAGCACATTTCCTACCTGTATAGCGTGTGGGAACTGTGCTGAAGTATGTATTGTGTAGCTGCAAAGCAAAAGCGTGTGGAATAACCAGAATGGATATGTGGAAAAAGATAAATAAAAACATTCTACATAAAAGGCGACTAGTTGCTGTTTTTTCAAGATACCTTTATAATAATAATTATTATTAAATATTTACTTATTCTATTTAGCTCTGTGTACCTATTATCATGTTTGTGGGTCTCGGTATAGAAATTTGTGAAACAAAGCTGCAATATTTAATATGCGCACCCGATAAATAATGCAGTTCTGCAGTTGGGTGTTGAGCCACTTGAATCTTCCGTATTCCAAATAACACTGTCAGGAGCATCAAAAGTATTTCATGGAACTGGAAATTTAGCTTCTTCCGGGCATGCTTTATTATATTTTTGAATATGTGTGCACTGAAGGCTGATAATAGCAGTACAATTGTAGAGTGCAATATTTGTTTTCAACGACCACCTCTTCTGTTTAGCTTGCTTTACTTTCTTGACTTTTCGAAAGGGACTTATTCATCATTATCATCAGTATAAGGCTCTTAAATTTGTTAGACACCAGTAATGTCCTCGGAAGGCAGTCCTCCTGGATGGCAGTGATAGCGGTATCGTTAAGTTTCTTGATTAAACCAAAGATAGCGTTTACGTTGTATCTTTCCTCTTCTTGTACTTAACGTAATAAAGACGGTAATTCAATCTCGTTTAAAACTTCTAATACCTCCTACGCGTCTTTTCTCATTGTGCACGACACAAATACAAACTGTACACGCCTGCCGCGGTGGCCGAGGTGACTGAGGCGCTTCAGTCACGGTCAGCACGGCCACTACGGTCGGGGGTTCGAATCCCCCCTCGGGCATGGATATTTGTGCCGTCTTTAGTATAAGCTAGTTCATAAGTAGTTTGTAAGCTTAGGGACTGATGACCCCGTAGTTAAGTCCCATAAGTTGTACAAACATTTTGAACAAACTGTACACTTACGGTGGACTACACCACTCAAGCAAATACAATAGAGTCAGAATACACTTCTGTAGCATTGCCAAGGCGCACGGATTATTTGCAACTGACGGTATGTTACTCAACAGTCGGCATGGGCTACTAAAATGTATGTTAATGCCGAATATTGGTTCGGTTATGCCTGTTTACCAGACATGGAGTCAATGCCCTCGAGACACTTGTGGAATGTGCCTTGTGAGAACTGCCTCTCGCCTTCATAGAGAATGGGCCTGTGGTCAGCCGGCCTGCAAGTGTGTATCATTTGCCTGCAGGGATTTTGGCGCCCTGAATCACACTCATGCGTCGCTTTTCTCGTAAACGTGTCTTTAAGATCAAGGCAGCGTCAGCTTTACGCTTGCTCTGCAAGACATTTCAGACAAAACTCCTGAATTAATATGTCAACCAATATTAATTTAGTTTAATTGGTTCCACGTCAAGAAGTTTACCTGATGCTAGTATTCCAGTTACTCAAATTGGGTACTGGGCTTCTCTGTTAACACATGAATGTTCGAACTAGTTATTTGTTAGCTGGCCGCAGTGGCTGAACGGTCTGCGGCGTGCCAGTCGCGGTCTGCACGGCCGCTACGGTCGGGGTTCGAATCCCTCCTCGGGCATGGATGTAGTTGCCGTCTGTAGTGTAAGCTATTTCATAAGTAGTTTGTAAGTTTAGGGACTGATGACCCCGTAGTGAAGTCCCATAAGCTCTGAAAACATTTGAACATTTTAAACTTCCTGGCAGATTAAAACTGTGTGCCGGAACCGGGACTCGAACCTGCGACCTTTGCCTTTCGCGGGCAAGCTCACTACCGACTGTGCTATCCCGACACGACTCACGATGCCGCCTCACAACTTTACTTCCGCCAGTACCTCGCCTCCTACTTTCCAATCTTCATAGAAGCTCTCCTGCGAACCATGCAAGACTAGCACTCCTGGAAGAAAGGATGTGGTGGAGACATGGCTTAGTCACAGCCTAAGGGATGTTTCCAGACTAAATCTTTCACTCTGCAGCGGAGTGTGCGCTGATATGAAACTTCCTGGCAGATTAAAACTGTGTGCCGGAACCGGGACTCGAACCTGGGACCTTTGCCTTTCGCGGGCAAGCGCACTACCGACTGTGCTATCCCGACACGACTCACGATGCAAATTTGAACATTTGTTCAATCTTAATGCTTTGATAGCAAAATGCAGACTCCCTATCTCAGGGACTTAAAATGGTGCCATGGTCACTGAAACTGGTTGCCAATAATTAATAAAATAAATAAACATTACAGCTGTTGGTGCATTTCATTCTCCTTAAACATTAATTTACGTTATCGGCATAGCATAAAATTATATATTATCACTTTTCCTAGTTCCTTGAGCAGAGGGGAAGCGTCTTACCAATTCCATATGTAAATCACAGGTTCCTTGAAAGCACTTTATTCCGAGACGTCCATCTTCACACGCGTCACATATTGGTCGCAGCACGTAAACTGAAGCAAACAAAAGCGCGCCTGCCCACTGTGCATTGAACTAGGGCCGGAGCATGAAATATTTGCCCATGGGCCCCGACTTCTCGACAGTGACGTCAGGTAGAAGCGTCCGATCGCAGCCGAAAACATTGGCTCAACTTTCTGTACAAAAACCTTGCATCGTGTTTAACTTGACTGTAGCCGCAGTGGAGTAGCCGAGCGGTCTAAAGCGTCTCGCTGCGGAAGGTGCGGTTGCTCGCCGTGGAGGTTCGAGTCCTCCCTGGGGCATGGGTGTGAGTGTTTGTCCTTAGGTTAGTTTACCTAGGTTTAAGTAGTTTATAAGCTACGGACTGATGACCACGCAGTTTGGTCCGATAGATTTACAAGCAAAAAATAAAAAAATAACTTGACTGTAGGATTTGTTTGTATCAATATGTTCAGCAATAAACATCCACAATTTTTTATGAGAGACAACTCTCATTTCTTAAATCAGAACACAGAGTTACTGTACCGTAGATAATTTTCAGTATCGCTAGAAACTTAATGAATAATTTATATTTTCAATTTTTTCTCATATTTCTTCATTTATGTAAGAGACTTCTACGTTACATGATCTTGTTTGATTTAACCTTCCGGAACTCCATGAAAATTAAAAAATATGCCATCCCCAAAAATTTTTACTTTGAGTTAGCAATGCTGCGATTTAGCGGATAGATTTCTCTGATTTAGGATTACTGACTCCAGACTTATCTGTGAATTGACACTTTAGAGATTCGAACGGACAGCGAGGACTTAGAAGTATTACGAAAGAACAGGGACATTAACTTTACCCGTCATCACTGCACATCAGCAACACCAAGTTTAGTATTCGTTTATGTACAATAAGTTACTCAAATATTACTAAAGTTGTGGGATGTTTTTGTTAACACTGCAATGGTCGTATCACTAGGAGGAACAATCGTGATCGCGTTGTATCTGTGAGATACAGGGTCAACAAAAAATGTTCAAATGTTTGTCAATCTATCGGACCAAACTGCGTGCTCATCAGTCCGTAGCTTACGAACTACTTAAACTAAGGTAAACTAACCTAC